>CM066312.1:59463588-60713588 GCA_033807775.1 Saussurea involucrata | reverse complement strand
AAAAATGTAAAAAACGTATTAATAAAATATTTTATAAGAGTAATATTTATAAGCCCATACTGAAAAGCGTCAGATCTAGAAATATACGATACTTTTAGGTATTTTAACAAAAAAAATAAAACGCTTTTAAAATAAAAATGTCCTGTTATCTATTTTATATGATATTATTTGAAAAAAATATCATATAAACAAAAGTGTCATATAAAAAGTTGGGTGTATATGACACGTTTTAAAAAGCGTCCTATAAAATAGTTAATATGATAGTTTATTTTAAAAGTATCGTAACAACTTTATTAAAATGCATAAAAGCATCGTGTAAATCTATTCCAACACTTTTAGATATGATGTTTTACGATTTGGTTATATAAACTTAAGTTCCATAAAATAATAATCAATGACACTCATATATTCTAGACATTCAATATAACCAGTTTTATTGTAGAGAACACAAAGCTAGCTTTGTTGGGAAAATCTAAAACATATAAATCAGAATTTTGTAGCTTGGAATATGGTATTTATGCAAATTTTAGAGTTTAATTGTAATTAAATATATTGGAACAATAAGCGGCCGACCAACAATTTTTGTCGAAGGGTTGCTAGCTCCTTTAAGGTCAGAATGGTCATTTTTTTTGTAAGAAGTGTCAGAAATACTTTTAATCAAATACCATCCCATGAACTACGGCTTAAAAATGAATTGATCCGGTGCATCTTATCTCGGTACATTTTATCCTAATGATCATCCATTTTTCATCCAACCATTTCTCACGTTTCTCACCAAATATGGAACTTCTCACCGAAACCATCCCAACGTAGTATTTTCTGAAAGGATCACAGCCGCGACATGTTTGAGCCAACAGGAAAGTAAGACACTGGAATTGGAGCTCCATGTGATTTTGATCGTGATGACGAAACTGCTTTTTTCACCTTCTTCCTTTGGTCTTCCTCAGAAACGCGTGGTGAGGCAAAGCAACAAAAGACAGCAGAGAAGAAGCTAAGCATGATTTTGTGTGGATAAAGTTTAAGTAGTTTGGAGGAGACCCAAGTGAGACTTGAAAGCTTAATATGGGTTGTGGAAAAATCAAATGCAAAATGCTTCTGAATATATCATATATATATATATATATATATATATGTGGGTATATATATAAGAGTATTGAGAGTGTGGAGCAAGGATGAATTATATATATATGGATGATTTTCTTTGACTAATAATGTTCAACGTGCAGAGCAAGCTATGAAGATTAATTTAATATTCATTCATTGAGCAATTACATAAACGATTCAAATAAAACTCTCATTTTCATCCGTCGAGTTCAATGATTGGTCTAGAAACCTTGTGTTTGTGTTTCAATTGGTTTGGATCCTATTGCTCTAAAGTCCGTTAAGAGGTGAACTTAAGACTATCTTTAACAACAATCCAATCCAATCTCATTTTACTAAGGGTGCGTTTGGTTTACGGGAATGGATTGGAATGGATTGGATTTCAATAAACCATATAAGTACTTCACAAACATGCCTCACGTGCTCTCCCTCATCATCATCATCAAACATGGGAAGTAAAAAAATAGCTAAATTCTATTCATGAAATCCAATCCAGATTGGATTTCAAATCCCAGCCTTCACCAAAGGATTTCAAAATCCATCAGACATGGGATTTCAACAAAAAATCCAAGGATTTCAAAACCCTCCAATTCCAAATTCTATGAAAACGTGGGATTGAAATGGCTTTGAAATCCAAATCCAATCCATTCCCGTAAACCAAACGCACCCTAAATGACAAAATAACAAACTAAAAAGTAAATTAAAAAGCACCATATATATACATAGGATCACAATCTTCATCACAATCCAATCTCGGTTTGCAATTTTTTTCACTTTTTTAATTAAATTAATTGGACACATGTTGGTATTTGATTGGGTTAGCTTAATATTTTTTTTACCAAAAATTTTATCACAATAAAAAGATAGCTTTAACAAAAATATTAAAAAATAAAAAATATATCAAAGTTCATATATTTGAGTTCTCTATTAGAGACCAAAATTGATATATTTTTATCACACCAATCTTTCTCTCTATTTGTATCTCGTGTTTTTTATTTCAATTGTAATTTTTTAATTATAATTATATTTTAAAATGTCAAATAGTTTTTTTAATCTATTTTTCATATTAAGAATAATAAAAAGAATATTTTAGATATAATAAAATATTAAATATATATATATATATAGGTGGCTTCTTCTGCAACCACCATATTAGGATGAAACCATGCAACTTAATCTGGACCATTAGATCACTAATTCCCCATTAATCTTGCTAAAGGGCAATTTAGACATTTTCATCCTTTTTTCATCTTGTTTTTTTTAATTAATTTAAATAGGTAGTTTATTATGGATAGATTCGGTTTCCCGAATTTTAGGCAACCATGGTTAGTTTTTGTTTCAAAAACTATGAAATATTTTTTTGTTTTTGATTGTTCACATATCTGTTTAACCGTATTGTTTTTTTCTCTACACGACAAAGATGGACGATGATCAAGTGAATTCAGCCATTGAGGATGATACAATAGCGTCGTCTGTTTTCTTACAATTCATAGTCGATGATGTTGTGACGGATGAAACGTCGAATGATTCTGGAGATGATGTTCTAAACAAAACAATGTTGATATTGTTGTGGATGATGACATATCAGTAAGTGGTGAAAAAGACGATGGTAAGTAGTATTTTTTTGCGTTCCATTCTCATATCCGTAAGTGGTGAAAAAGTCGATGGTGAGTAGTATTCTTTTTTTTGCGTCTCGGTTATGTTTAAAATATGAAACATGATTAAAAGACTTGTTCTTATAAGTGGATTGTCGTCTAAAGGGCATATGAATTCATGGAAAACCTTGTGTTTATTTGTCTTGTGTGTATGAAAATGTGTACAAAGAATTATTACTGTTCTGCAAGTTATTTTCATAATATTCCACGGGTTTCATAGATATTTATTTATTATTTTTATGTTGGACGAAGAATGTTAAAAACATATGATCTATGTGAGTTAGTTGTTTGTTGTTTTTAAACTATATTCGTAACAAATTTGATGTTTCCTATGAATTTCATTATAATTATAGATATGGTTGATATATTTGTTACTCCGGGGGGATGAATTACTGGATTCCGCGTGTTGATGATGAAATTAAGCTACCTGTGGGGCACGAGTATCCGTGTATTGAAAAAGCTGAGGCGGCGTATATGAGATACGCACAAGTAGCAGGTTTTGATGTTAGGAGATCGAATAAAAAGAAGAATAGGGATGGTACTGTCTTGTCTAGGTATCTTTTATGTAGTCGTGAAGGATTTCCCAAGAAAAAAAAGTAGAATATGATAGCAGTGGCTGTGATCGCAAAGTGCGAAATTCAAATTTCAGGAGATACGGTTGTAAGGCTTGTGTCAAATTTCGATTGAAGAAAGAAAATAATACATTTGTTGTTTACAAATTTGAAGAAAGGCACAACCACGCTTTATACAATGTTCACGACAAGATGCTTTGCAAATCAAGAAGGCAGTTGCAATATACTGATTATAGGAACTTGTATAATCAGTCTTCTACAAGCATAGGTGGTTCTAAGGCCCATACAATAAACGCGGCTATAAAGGGAGGGTATGAGTATATTGGTCCCACACCGGTGGATTATGAGAATGCTAGAAGGGATATGGGGACATCTGTTGGGATTAAAGATGCGCAGATGCTCATCAATCTACTTGCGAAACGTAGGTGTAACGTCCCTGAATTGTTTTTTGATTATTTAGTTGAGGATCGCGAAGTCCAAGCTATTTTTTGGGCCGATGAAATTGTCAAGTTAAATTTCAAAGAATTTGGAGATACAGTGTCATTTGATGCCACATACCGGACTAACAGTTAAGATGTTTTTTTTATTTCATACAACTTTATAATTATATTAACAATTATCAATGGGTTGTATCATACATTCACAACAATTTTATTTAAACAAGCCACGATTTCATACACACATTATACTAGTTCACATACATTTTACATATTTCATGTATACCATTTTTTTGACGTCATATATGAATTTTTATTTTTCTGAAATGTTTTTGCAATTTTTTATTTGATGATAGGCACGCTATGAATTTTGTTCCATTTATAGCAATTGACAACCATAAGCGGTCCGTTGTAGTTGCAGCTGCGTTGATTAGTCACGAGAATGTTGTTAACTTCAAATGGGTCTTAAATGCTTTTATTCAAGCGCATGGGAAACAACCTTTGTTTGTTATAATGGACCAATGTGCTGCAATGAAACAAGCGATTCCTGAGGTTTTAACTGAGTCGAAGCATCGGTTGTGCATGTGGCACATTACGAAGAAAGTTCCTAATAAGGTATGGTTTGTTCGTGTTATATTCTTTAATCAAATATTAGTCAGTTTGTAACTATTATTGCATACGGTTCACGTTATTAGGTTTCGTTACCTGTTGATCAAAATGACGAGTTCACTAGGAGGTTCAATAAGTTGGTTTAGAATTACAATACGTCGGTCGATGACTTTGAATCTGGATGGAATGAAATCATTGAGGATTTTGCGCTTCACCGTAACGAGTGGTTGAAGTACATGTACGAAATCCGAAATTTTTGGATTCCCGCGTATTACAAAGAAGATCGCATGTCTGGGCTTATGCGAACTACATCCCGATCCGCGAGTTCACATGCTTTTTTCAGGTTATTTGCGTCTTTTCGAAATGATTTGGTGAAATTCATACATGCCTTCGATGCTTCGATAGAAAAGCAAAGAAACAAGCATAGATCGTTGGAGTTTGTTACAAGAAACACATTCCCCCGGAGTGTTACACCAATGCCGATTGAGAAGCATGCGTCTGAGGTTTATACGCGAAAAGTTTTTTTTGATGTCCAGAAAGAGATCAGTAAAGGTCTATATTTTTGTGTTGTTCATGTTATAGGTGGTAAACATCTAAACGATATCGTTTTACTCAGCAGAACAAGAAGTTTGCACCTAAAGCGACCTACATTGTAAGTATTTTTCTATGATTTTTATTATCAAATTATTTTAATATTTGTAATAAATTTAAAAGCATTTGTATAATTGTAGGTTACTCACGATATTGACGCGCAACACATGGAATGTGAATGTAATTTTTTTGTACGAAATGGATTGGTATGTCGTCACATGTTCAAGGTTTTGATGAATGACGGGCATGTTACGATTCCGGACTACCTCATAGTACGTCGTTGGACTAGATCTTTGGTTCCTGTAGACATACAAGCTGCTAAGGCGCGTTATGGTGAAGTTGATGTTGAGAAGGAGCGCTTAATTAACGATGTGTATGCGAAGGTTGATGTTCTAGTTAGTCGATTGAGGAACGACAAGGAAAAACTTTCTTCATTTTCGTCAACATTGGATAAAATGAAAGTTGATTATGATGTTGAGAATTACGTGCATTGTCCTGCAGTAGATAAAGTTGAAGCCATGAGGGAATGTCATGGTGTCGATGTTCCTGACAAAGCAGAGATTTTACCACCATCGGGTATACGAAACAAAGGATGTGGAACCGGGAAGCGGTTGATGGGTTATTTGAGAAAGCGTCCTCTAGTGCCAAGAGGCCGAAAAGTATATGTAGATCTTGTAAGCTGTTGGTTAATCACGATTCCCACAATTGTCCACAACGATCCAAAGATGCTTAGTTGTTTTTTGTTTAAAGTTACGTTACCGTTTTTTTTTATTTAATACGAGTTTTATGTTTATTTGTTTTGGTTGCAAGTACTTTATAATTTTGGATCTTAACGTAATATTATATGTTTTATGAAATATTTGTTAATTTTCATATTTTGTATTTTATGGCAATTTATGTAATGTATATTCACACAAATAAAAACCCGTGTGTATGTCACATTACCCGCCCATGGTGTTTTTGTTTATTAATATATTCATATTTTATTCATATATTAAATGGTAGTGGGGTGACACCATGGCCCAATACGGTTACCAAGAAACCCTAAAATCACACACTTCTCTTTCATATACGAAATCCCCCATTTTGTGTTTTCATACCTTTTACCTTCCCACACCTAACCATCTCTCTCCTTCACAATCTTTAATCCATGGATGCTCACTCATCGTCTGATGATGAAAACCCCCAACCCCCGCAACCCCCTTGTTACCCAATACCTGCTACGTTCTCTGGTAAACCACAATCTAGACTTGTTGGCTGAAAATCGTGAACCGACAGCAAGAATCGAGTGCCTGGAAGCCAAGTTGCAGAAGAAGAAACAGAAGATAAAAGAGGAACAACTCATTTCTAAGATGCGAAAAGACGACTACGATCACATCTCCATTAACCTATGGGACAAGACGGTGCTCATGGACAAGCAGACTCAGGCGATCAAGAAGGTGAAAGCATGGTGTTACTGCAAGGTGTTTGATGGCATTGACGGGGTGTAGGTAGCAGATTGCATGCGGTGATGTTTTTGTTTGGTTGTGTTAATATGTTTTGTTTTGATCATGTCTATTGAATCATCACCGATGCTCTCTTTTTAGTTGTTGATGTTAACGTACTGAACAATCCGTTTCGTGAAACTTTTTTTTGAAGGGGTTTTCTGTAAAACCCACAAGTAATGGAATATATATGAAATGTTGGGTTAGATCTTTTGTTATTTATGTTTTTGTTGGTGAATGTATGGTATTATCGTCACAGTGATGTTAGAAACATATCGAGTTTTGTTTACACATTTTTGGATATGTTTCTAGTATTGCTCTTGGTTTTGAACAAGAAATATCAAATTTCCAGAAATGATTCACTGTTTATTTGGATATCAGTAGTTCATCTTTTTTAGCACAAGCTTCCACAAGTATTAATATTATGAAAATTCTTATTGTCCCCATGTGTGGTATAATTACTTATGAATCATATAATTAATGCAAGCCGTCAACAATCCCTTTTATGACATACATGCAATCATGAAACCATATGGATATGAAAACGTGAAAAGTAAGTATAAAAAATCATACACGTATGAAATTAGTTATTTTTGTTCATTTTTTTCTAAAAATGTTATATTAGTTTTTTTATAACAATATTAACAAACGTAAAGTCTTATGAAAAAGTTTGTTTGTTTAACCCACTTTTAAAAGTAAGGGTTAGAGTATGTTGATATGAAACCAACAATTTTCACGGGGAGTGTTCATGTATGTAGACGATAATACTAATATATGAATAACATTTTAATAAAATTACTAAACCACCAAATATTGACACACAACTGGTCATATAAGTTATATATGCATGCAAACCATATAACAATTGTTTTCAACATCGAAACCTTAAAAACGATTGAAATACCCAAATCCAAAACCCCTGTTAAAAAGCAGATAACCAACTGAAAATAAAGTCGACCAAAACGTAAACAAATTGTCATAGTTGTTAACGACCATTACATCAATTATTGTCCCAAACCGATCATCGTGTGAAAACCCACTCATTCAAAACCCCCGAATTCTCTCCTTCCTCGTAGATGCTGCCTTGGTTAGTTATTTTTCCCTTTCGGATGCATCGAGAAGGCTAAAACTAATTGCCTCTGATTCCACGTATCTCCTTTTTTTGTTTTGTTCACTCAGCAGCATCTTAGTCGTGTATTTTTTCATTAAAATCTCCATTTGTTTATCTTGTCCGGGTCCCTCCTTCGCTATACCGGTGTACCATGTACGAACTCCCCCTCCCATATAGGTTTCCATGTGTCGCATAAGGAAAATTCCACTGTTGACTTCGTCTTTAGATGTTTTCCACGGCATGCAAACACGTGTCTTCTCAGCAATTTGGATTTGTTTCTCCGAAGGGTGCTTAAGGTTTCGCAGGTGACGAAGGAACATTGTATGCTGTTATAACCATAGTTAGTTGCAAACATAAAAACCAAGTTTTATACGAATTCAATATTAGACACAATGCTCACCAGTATGTGAACATCATAATGGTACAAGTCATCAACCTCACCGGAATCTGCCGTGTTATCTAAAATCTCTACTGTGTGGTATTTCAAATCAAATACCACGCAGTAGAAATACTGCCTCCGTTTCATTGGTATGAAAACCTGTATAACAAATTAAACAAAAAAAAAATTATGTGAAACATTTAATAAAACATCTAACAATAGATTGTATGTGAATATTTCTTGATTATATTTTTGTCCATTAAATAAAAATTACCATATCTATGTTTTACAGGTTAATGTTGGCCGTGTTGAATTCGCATGCCTTTGCAAAGTTCCTTGAAAACCATTTGAATCTTGAGTTGAAGTCGTGCATATCGTACAACAACACTCCTCCGTCCTGTTATTAATAAAGTGTTTATAAGTTTGATTTTTTTGTATCGTGAAAGAAAATTTAGTTATGAAATTACCGTTGTTCCTGTCTTCACAAATAACCGCTTTCTTGAGTCGCGGCTTCGTAAACGTTCCACACCATTTAACAATGTAACTCATCCGTCTATGACGCTGTTGAACACATTCTCCGTTGATGCAAGTGTTTCGATAGCTATTCTAGTTATCGTTTGACATGAGTCTGTTGAGAACAACAGTTCACAACAGTACCGAAAACAAAGTGTGAGCCATGTAAGTGCATAACGCGAAGTAATCGAAAATTTCAATTTGTCGTGCGTTTTAAGTTTTGTTTACCTTGGAAGTCCATTAGCTGACATCGCCCACTCGTGAATCTTTCTTTCCTCATTTGATATACCTTTCCCTAAAAGCACCTGTCTTTTCACGTACTGGGACTTCAGTTGCTCTCCAACCTTTAGCTCTCGTTTCCTTAACCTCGACGCTATGTCTGATGGATCATAAACTGTTTTACCCTTGTCATGAAAGCCATCATTTTCTAAAGGTGTAAACTGGCTGAAACACACATCGAAACTCAGTGCTGATTCGTCGTTAGTGTTTGCCACATCTTTATCCACCGCCTTTTCTTTATTTCCACATTCTTTCTCTCCCGAGTTAAGCCTAACTGTCTCGTCAATTATTCCGTACGTCGTCTGGCTGTACCATATCTGTGACAATAGGCTTTGTTTTTCCAGAGAGTCGTCCTCCCCAAAAACCAGTTTCACCGGCGTCACTGTCCCTGCATTCCCCGTCACTCCGATGTCGTCCACAACCTCATGTCTTTCATCACCATCTTTAGGTTGATTCTCTTTCGATTCGGGAACTGGATCTTCGTCTTTAAATATTGAACCTAGACTATCTTTATAGTGGATGAGCTGTACCTCATACGGGAATAAACCGCTTACTTCATCTATTAGTTGCTCTAGGTCCCACTTCGTTGCGTATAACTCCAAGAATTTCGTGTCAATCCTCTCCATGTAGTCCTGCATATTTTTTTGTTAGGTCAGTAGTGAACTATTTTTAAATTCATTACAAAAGTATTTTTTTGTTATACATGAAAACTATGAAACATATCCAAATTACCCGGCTTAGTTCCTCTTCATCATACAGCAAACCATCTTCCTCCTCGTCTGCGTTTACTCCAATTGGTTCGATTTCTGGTACCCCACCAAGTTGGTTTGGCACAACATTAGGCATATCATCAGCTGGTGTTGTGATTTCGGCATTGTTAACGAACCCTTTATCAACTGTGTCCTCCACTTCTTGTGCAACTTCCAAATGGGGCTGTGCTTGATCCTCAACATTTTCTGCCCGTACGGTTGGAACCTCAGATACTTCATTATACAATGCTAATACTGCATTATGCAGCCCCCCCCGCCCCGACCGGATGCCATCGTTTTGCCTTGTTCGTAACTTTTCCATCGTCCATTCCGAGATTGGCAACGAAACTGGATTCACATCAGCCATATGAAATATTGTACGCTGCACGTACAATAGCTGCGGAAGCAAGTGTTAAATTATGAGTTAAATCATCATTTTTATTTATATGAATATTTTTTCACGTACCGTAAGAAATGTCAGCGGCCCACAGAAAAAACTGTCGTATGTGTCTCGTTTCCAGTTCCGCTTGCTGCGTTACACACAACTGCAAATGTACTTGCACCAATTGATCTGTCTAATCATGTCCACGTTTGATACTTTTGACAAAAAGTTTGCGTTGCAGCTGCCTGTTGGGCTACACTCACCCATTGAGTTGACGAACAAAACTATGAAATTCCATTTGAAAGCATCACCTCCGCTTTGACTTTCGGTTATCGCATTACTTACATGCGTTGGCCGCATCTTGTCTTTACTATAATTCTTCTTCCAAATATCAAAAGAACGCAGTCCTCTGGTTGTTATGTCAACAATATCAAGGTCTATGCCACCTTTTGGAATTCCGAGCACGCTATGAACCGCATCTTCTGTGATTGGTATTTCGCCGTTTCCAACCTTTATCACCATCCTCACAGTGTCCAGGTTGTCCACCACAAAATACCATAGTTTTGAGGGTATACCATCAACTGTCATCCCTAGCATCGACTCGAAACCCATCTCACATAATGATACCTTTTGATCATCATTAAGCTCTGAAAGTGTAGCCTGCAGAATCGTTGGAGATGTTCGTGTTCTTATCCCCCTACATTTTCTCGTTTATTTGCCTTCTTTTCCTTATTCCTTTTAACCTTTTTCGAAGGTCTTGGTTGTTCTTTTGTTTCATGTACCATGTCAGATGGGTTCGTCGCGAAATCGTCGTCATCCTCAAATCCTGATTTAAGTATTGTACGTTAAAAAGAAAATTTGTAAGTGACGTGATATATGACTATTAAAGAAAACAGTAATTAAGAGTTACACCTTCATTGTAACAAATTATCTGTAAATTCTTCTGCCGTGGCCTTTTCCTTTCACCTTGTTTTTTTTGATGCGCTCCTCGTTTGCCTCTTCTCTGTCACTTTGTCAACTGTGAAACACAATCATGATGCCATAATGTATTAAATGCAACGCCACGTTCATGGTTTATCAATAATTAAACTGGTAGTCGCGTACCTTGCATATCGTTGCCTTGCCCTACATCTGCTAATGCCATTGTACTAAATCCCCTATCTAGTTTTTGTAATATGCTTGTCAAATCTAGAATTATTATTAAATAAATAGTAATGCAACTAAGGTTTCACATACTTTTAATTAATAGTAAGCACGTCATACCTTTATCTGCCTGTTTCACAGGTGCTGAAACCTTGGTTGTTGGTCCGGTACTGCTTCCCACTGTAGGTTGTTTCATATAGACTTCGTTGTTACATATGTTATGTTTCATATGCGAAATTAACAAAATCTTAAGTTCATTCAACCAATCGCTGGTTTCATACACAAATTGTTTTATTTCACATACATTTTCTTGTTACACGTGTTCCATTTGTAACTGGTTGTGTTTCACATACGTATTTCTCCAAATAAACAATATGAAACTTTACATAAAGTATGTTTTGTTTCGTTTTTTGCAGTCAAAATTCAATTTTTTTCATAGTATATGAAATTATTTAACCAATCGCCAATCGCCAATTTCATACACATATTGTTTTATTTCACATACATTTACATAATACATGTGTTCCATTTGTAACTGGCTGTGTTTCAAATACGTATTTCACCAAATAAAGCATATGAAACTTCACATAAAGTATGCTTTGTTTCGATTTTCGCAGTCAAAATTCTAAATTTTCCATGGTATATGAAACTATTTAAATATAAACACAAAACACATAATTTTATACCTTCAATTATCGAACCCTCATGCATGTCGTTAACCACTTCCATTGGAGTATGTGCATCCCCGTAGTAAACAACTCCATTAATTGGCTCCATCATAGTGTTCACACCTACCCCCACTTCAAAAAGATGGAAAAAAATTAAAAATCAACATAATGAAGTTACTAAAAAAACATTAATCTTTAAACAACTATAAGCAGTACCCTTACCTTCTTTCGTATCTGCCCCTGTTCCGTCGAGGCAAACCGGATTGTCTGCTGTGTTCGTAAAGTTTGAAAACGATGTTTTCAGTCGTATTCTTTTACTTGGCATTCGAACTGGTTGTGTTTCACAAAATCAATGGTGTTACATTTCATCGTTTTGTTATGGCAGTATATATTGTGGAAAAATATTTAAAAACATTACCTCTTCTTGATGGATCTTGGTTGTCTGCCATACTTGTTTCATACTTTTTTCCAATTTGTTATGTTTCAATTCAATGTTGTTCGTCTCCAAATGTAATTTCACCAATCCGACGATGAAATCGGTTAATTTCGTATAATGTATCCCGTCGATATCGGTGTTGATTTCACCGGAAAAGAATCGAGCCCTAATTTAGCGCGATAGAGAATCTTTCCTAAACTGATTCCATTGGTTAATTGACCATTCTACCCTTTCATAATTCTTTGACGGACGATCGTGCCATCAATTTCATACTTAATTACCATTTATGCCACCGTGTACATATTAGCCTTTGATCAAAATCATCAACGGTCCAGATTGGGTTTCACAAGTTTCATTATTTTAAGCGGTTTCATAATAAAGGGACTCTCTCTCTCTCTCTCTCTATATATATATATATATATATTAAAAATATTTGAGATTGGGTTGGATCACTAATAAATCATAGAGAATGTAAGATTGGATGGAGTTTGAAAATTAAATAGGTGGAAGAGAAATAAATGAATTTTTTAAGAGAGATTGGGTTGGATTGGTTTGTTGATAAACATAGTCTAAGTAACCTCACGTGCTAGTCATGTAAACATAACTTTTTGGTATTTCTGTCTTTTAATTTTTTATTAAAAATGGCGTACAGGTATTTGTGTTATATATATATATATAGGTGGGTTTAAACGAGAACGCTAACTATTTACGAGAACACGAGAACGGCTGTCCATGTACAAAATCACATGTGATTCACGTACAAAATCACATGTGATTTTACACCACCTGGAAATCTGGACGTGAATCACATGTGATTTTGTACAAAATCCAGGTAGTGTAAAATCATATGTGATTTTGTACGTGAATCACATGTGATTTTGTACATGGGCGGCCGTTCTCGTGTTCTCGTAAATAGTTAGCGTTCTCGTTTGAACCTTTATATATATATATATATATATATATATATATATATATATAGCCTTAGGTTCAATAGAGAAGTGCAAATATTTAGAGAAATAGAGAAGTAAAAAAACACGAGACCGTTCATATATGACTGTTATATGAACGTTCATTTATGAACGTTCATATATGACTGTTTATATATGAACGTTCATATATGAACGGTCCCGTGTTTTTTTACTTCTCTATTTCTCTAAATATTTGCACTTCTCTATTGAACCTTTCCCTATATATATATATATATATATATATATATATATATATATATATATATATATATATAGGACGATAATCAAATGAGAACCAAAAAAATGTTGTGAACCGTAAAAACCGATCGATGCCATTTATTGCTTTTAATCTATGGATATTAAACACAATGACAATTTTGAAATAATTTACATCTTGATGATTTATTATGTATTGAAATTAAAAGTAGAAGGGTATATTGGGTGTTTTAATCCTACAATAATTAAATTGGGCTTCGTTGGACCACCCCCTTTCTCCCAACAACCACCGTACATATCCATCTCTGCGATTTGAATCCCACGACTACTCCACATATTCATCTTCGCGATCTGATTCCACTGATCGATAATCAAACCATTGATGACCGTGGTGGTTTTGATCGAATTTCATATTTGTGGTGGTTTTGATCGAATTTCATATTTCAAACCCTTGACCCACAATCGAATCCAACATCTTACCCCTGTAGCCGTCTCCTTCTCCACTTTGCTCCTCCCGAACGTGACAGGTATCCCCAAACCCTAATCTGATATCTTATTCTAATCCAAATATGTTGTTGTTTGAAACCCTCTATACATCGTTTATTTGGTTAAAGCATTGAAATTGAACCTGTTGTGGTTTTTAATTTACCAAAGGGGTTGTGAGTTTTGGTCCGAGTAATGGTATGTCGAATATCATAGGTTGTGAATAGTGTTCTTGTGGGGGATAAGGATTCCAATTTGATATTTTTCCCCAAATCATGTTATCATATTATATGTACAAGGCTTTTGCCAATTTTAATTCATCAGATGGTTTATATTTTTGATCTTGTAGATGGCAACAAAACATATGATTTACATTCATCAAGAACCACAACCTACCACAACCACATGAAAAAACGGAACGACGTGGATCTAAAATGATGAATGAACCCATGATCGAAAAACAATGATCGAGCAACAACCTCGTCAAGCATATTATAGATGGAAGTTGTGTTTTATTATAGATGGAAGTTGTGTTTTATTTCATGAGGTGAAATAACATATTTACGGAAATTACGTTTGATTTCACAAGGTGAAATAGATTAGAGATGAAAATTGTGTTTGATTTCATGTGCTGAAATAACATATGTGTGAATATTATGTTTGGATTTCATGAGATGAAATATCATGTTTATGAAAACTTTGTTTTTATTTCATGAGATGAAATAGTATGTGTTTCATATGGTGAATCGTTGTTATCAAAATGACGAGTATGCCCTTGTCATGTGGTGAAACAACTTTTAATTAAAACCATAGGATCAAAACCAAATTACGGTTTAGATGAGAACGGTTCTCAACCTTTTCTTGGTTCTCACATGATTTAACCCCTATATATATATATATATATATATGTATATATGTATATAATGTCAGGTTCAGGGGAAAACCTCAAATAAACGGAAAACTAAGGAACACTCTTATAAACATTTATTCAACATAATCCAAAGGATATTAAAAATCATCAATTAAACTAATAATAATTAATGAAAAGGGTATTAAGGTAATTTGAGCACTATATCAGATATGGAGAATACAACAAAGGCACAAATTGTTTCCCTGTAATTATGGAGATCACAGTTTTCCGGCGAACACTTGCAGATTCCGGCCAGTTGACGGTTCTCCGGCGAAAACTTGCAGATTCCGGCGAACACTTGCAGATTTCGGCGAACACTTGCATATTTCGGCGAGTTGACGATTCTCCGGCGAAAACTTGCAGATTCCGGCGAGTTGACGGTTCTCCGGCGAAAACTTGCAGATTTTGGCCAAAAACTTGCAGATTTCGGCCAAAAACTTGCAGATTCCGGGAAAAACTTGCAGATTCCTGCAAAAACTTGTAGATATGCACAAATGCAAATATATGCACTTGTGCATATTATGCACAGATCTGGCTTTTGTAGCATATTATGCACAAATCTGGATTTTGTTAATAGAGACACTGAAGAATCCATGAAGATAAAGGTCTTGTGACACAAATCCGAAACCTGCAGAAATGAATTAAATTAAAATAAAAAAATAATCACAAATATTTTAAATAGATACTCAATTACATATCTGACAAAAATCTTATGATCCAACACACCACAAAGCTTATGCATATGGTCGTGCTCCCTTGATTCACAACTTGAAAGAGGGGTAAAATGCTACGTTTGTGCATATTATGCATTTGTGCATATATATATGCACAGATCTGGAGTTTCAACACCAGATAACATGATATCAATGAATCCGGACCCTACTAATACGAAGAACCATGAGAGAAGATATATATGCAATTGTGCATATATCGACTACTAGATTTGAGAAGGTGCTGCATCAAAGCCACCAGCGCCAAACCCCTGAATGGAACCATAAATTAAACAAACAAAGCCAAAATCAAACATTAAGCAGCAATAGATGAAATAATACCCGAAATTGACATTACAACTAGGGTTAGAAAGAACACCAGAACTTTGATATCACCGTCGTAGCTTGCACTGTTGTTTTCCGATGTCGGCGGCAGGGTTTTCGCCGGAGCAGAACCATCAATCGGAGATGAAACTGAAGAAATTGGAGGAGATGGAGGAGAACAGATCGGTAAAGTTCGATTGATAGGCGCAAGTGAAAAAGCAACCGATTTAGGAGCAAACGCCGACGATGAAGTTTCTGGCGCCGGTGAAGGAACAGGAGGCGATGATTTTGTGAATAACTTTACGGCGGCGTTCGGTTGTAGAAGATCGGAGACGACAACCGGAATAGCTTGATTGCATATTGTCTTGCAGCAAATCGAGATGTTGAGTTTGGATCTAGAAAGGAAAGGAATGGAGAAGAGAGAGAAATGAAAGTGGTGGTGATCGGAGGTGGTGACGGTCGGCGGTGGTGGCGGCCGACGGTGGTGGCGACGGTAGAGAAGAGAGAAGAGAGGGCAGGGTTTCTTAAATGTGAGCCTTTCATTTTTTTTTTGCCAATTTTACCCTCAATGCAGTGTAACTGAATATGAAATATACCCTTAGTTTTGATTTATTTACAAAATTGCCATTAACAATATCAACCCTTGATTTGTCTTATCCTATGGCTATAAAGTTGTTCCTTAGTTTTTCGTTTTTTGAGGTTTTCCCTTGAACCTCCCTCCCTCTCTCTCTCTCTCTCTCTCTCTATATATATATATATATATATATATATATATATATATAGTAGCAGTGTACCCGTGCATTAACCCGTGCAATGCACATGGATACATCTATTGCACAGGGATACATTTGAATTCCAACGTCGAGAACTCTTTATGACAATCCTATGTTTCATTTTATTTTTCATCCCTATTGACACTAATTTTATGGTTATGTGAGGCTTTAAACAAAGCCATTTTCACAAGACAAAACATTTACCAAGGAAATGCATTAAGAAAAAACATTAAAAAAACTAACAAAGCCACAAAACCAAAAACTCAATTGCAAATAAAGCCCATAATAAAAAAAATCCAAACACATGTACCATACATGGTCTTAGGAACCAAATATCCTAAAGCAAGACCATCAAAATGACTACCAAGATTCATGGAATAAGTCTCCATCCCAATAGATGAGAAAAGCTATCATACAAATCTTTCAAACAAGCCAAAATAAAATCCAAACCCTTTAAGAAGCTTCAAAATTACGCCTAAATTGATAAGGACCAAATTTAACACCAAAGCAGAAACCAAATAGCATTTGTACAAACATCACCACCAAAAAAACTTTTCAGAGTTGAGAAACCATATGCTCAGACCACCAAAGAGGCTAAAAATGCCATGCATTCTTGGGTTGTATATATTATTAAATGTAAATTCTATTTGTAAAGGGAACAAATAGTTGTTACATTGCCATTAGAAATGCAATATTCAGCATGACACAACTTGTTTGATTACATCTCTCTTGTTAAGCTCAATACAAACCAATCATGTACTAATGTATACATCATACCAACTAAAACTGTTTTTTTAAAATAATTTAGAACATAAAGAAAAGCATATATCATGTTCGTCCCTCTTCATATACTGATATACAACCCACTTGTTCCAATTTACTGTTGGCTCCATATTTGAACCATCATCATACTTGGGGTTTAACTCCTCTAAGCATCCCGGTTGAGGGACGTACCCCTTAGCATTTCTACGTTTTTTTAGAAACGTAGACGTTTTATCGATCTCGAAAGTGTTTTCCATCTAAGTTGCACACTTGCACATAAAATAGAAACAAGTTACACAACATGATCATCTAACTTCTTGTATTTTCTCAACTCTAGATTCTCAAAATCACATCATCTTTGCCAAATTATCATTGACGTTAACAAATTAACCAAGATTAAGGGATTTTAATTAGGAAATCTATTGTGAAGGGGAACTCGATTTTTGATATTCCATCTCGATTAGAATTAAGTGATATGATTATGATAATTTAAGAACATGATTCCTTTTCGTTAAAATCATTTTCAGGCCCCCCATTAGAGATTTTTAGGTATATAACCTTAAATGAGATTTTAATTAAATCCATGACTTTCTCTTGAGTATAAACCTATTTTTTCTTATATACGCAAGGAGGTCATGAATTTAATTAAAACCGCATTTAAGGTCATTTACCTAAATGATCCTTCCCCATTATCGCCAACCCTACCCTTTCCTTTAGTAACTAATGTAATTGGAATACAACAATGCAAAATAAACAAAGAAATGTGATGTTATTTTTTAAATACCATCAATAATTAACATGTATTTCAACTTTGCCTTTCATAAAAATATAACTAATGATTCAACTTTTTAGGATATTCAAAAAATTATGTTGACCATAAAGATAATACATCTTGAATTCTTTTTAATGATTTTAAAATCAGTTAATCAAGAAAAAAAGTTCCATTATTCATTATCAGTAAAAAACAAATAGACAAAATTCATATACTAAAATAAATGATTTCTAAATTTTGGAGATTTTACTGTTGAACCTTGATCATATATAGAAATCTTGATTTTTTCACAAAAATTTCCCCATAATTTGCAATATGATTTTCTTATCTTAATCAAATTAACAATATAAAAAGATTATTCTATAAATAAAACATCTCACATTATATACGACCAACACTGTCACTAATACACAATTATATATATGGGAAATTTGTTAAAGTTTGACTTTGACTTGCAGAAATGCCTAAAACTCGGAACCATTTTGCAGATATACATCGCGATCCCGCGATGGACTCCGCGATCGCGGACCAGGCCCACGTGATCTGCGATTTGGTCCCGCGATGGTCCCGTGGTGGGCCAAATCCCTCGATGGGGGCCGCGATTTGGGGCCAAAAGTTTCAGTTTTGGTCCCCTTTTCACCTTTTTTTGCATAATTTTACATGGATCAAAATTTACACGATTTGGGCCCAAAATGTTGATCCAAACATTCAGTGATTTGATAATGATTCTGAAAAACACTTAGTGAAAATTATAAGTAGACAATATGTATTAATGTTTTGTCATCAAATAAAATATACTAAGTCTGTTTAGTATCGCTGATGAAAACATACGCTTTAAATTATACATTCAGCGAACACTGTTCATCAGTGAACCCTGAGCCTGTTCAGCTTAACCGATGATCGCTGATAGTCTTTATTGTTTACTTATGATCCCTGAAGACAAGATTCACGTCAACCATGTTCTACGCTGAAGTCGAAGATCAAGCCAAAGAACCAGCGACTAAGTCTACTAGTGACCTGATGCGGATATCAGCGAAGCCAAGACTTGTCCACTCAACGTGAAGTGTTAGTGTCTATTTTATGTTGTATTCAAGTTGAGGGACTAAACTTGTAAAGTCTATATCTAGGTATAAAAGGCTTAGATCTTTATGCTTTTGACCAACACTTTGACATACATATCATTTCAACTCTCTGTGAGTTTCTCTCTACTTCTTGTATCATGTTCTTGATGATTAATGAGAGATGACCAGAGTTTATCACAGATCTTGTTCATATTACTTGTATCTTGGGATCACAAGTGGTATCAGAGCAGAATTGAAGATATTTCTTCGATACGATCATTCAAATCTCGACAATTCAAGTCAAAAGTGCCTAATTTTGAAGATTTAGAAGTTTTTGGAGTTCGATCTTCAAGTAAGTGTGTTCTAATCACTTGATCTATTAAAGATCTGTTCGTTGTTCGATTCTACATCAATTCTTATCTTCAGAATCGATCAACGTGAACAAAATTGGTGATTTAGAAAGTTTTTGAGTTTGACGGAAAATCTTATGATCTAGAAGATTTTGATGTGCATGATTTGATTTTAGCCAATCAGATCATTTTCTACATTGATTATGAAGAGATTGCAACAATCAGATCCAATTTTGATGAAGAATTGAGTGAGTTACAATTTTCATATGTGAACAGTACCTACACGCCGGAAAAACGTGATTTTGGCCGGAATTTGGATTTTTCACCGGAGATTTGATGTTAGATGCTCACAGATCTGTTCGGTATGACGTAACGATCTGTTTGCAATCATTTGGGGTGAAATTCAGCAAGAAATCGAGGTGTTGGGGCTGTTAAAAGTATTCGACGGAAAACTCAATGTTTGGTGTTCATCTTTGTCGGACAACATAGGTCTTCAAATATTCATAACTGTCGTACCAAACTGTGTTCATATATTCATAACTGTCGTACGATACTGTGTTCATAAACTCATAATTGTCGCACGATACTGACACTCACAACTGTCGTACATAGCTAGTACTCATAACTGTCGTACAACATTTGACCGACTTCACATTTTAGTCGCACAAGGCGCGTCCGACAGTTACTTTTCATTGGACTTAGTCGCACAACGCTTGTCTGACAGTTACTATTCATTGGGTCTAGTCGTACAAGAGGCATACGACTTCTACTGTTCATCAGCTCTAGTCGTACAAGAGGCATACGACTTCTACTGTTCATTAGTGCTAGTCGTACAAGACCCATCCGACAATTACTATTCATCTGATCTTGTCGTACAAGACCTGTCCGACTACTACTGTTCACTGGAAGTTTTCGCACAAAAGATGTCAGATTACAACTTCTAAGCGGAACCCCCGTGCTAAGTCTCGGGAGGGGGACATTTTTCTTGGAATTGAGCATAAAGCGTGAATGCTACATGACGCTTTCTCCTTCGAGCAAATCCGAACCAAGCTCTTAAGCCGAATTCCTACTCAACCCGTGGTTCATTGACAGATTCTTTGTTATAAACTGTGATTGCACTCGTTTTGTCACTCAAAACTCGATTGTTATCTTTCTTGTGAGCTTATCGGAACGAGCTTGAGTTTCTACTTTTTGAAGATGTGCTCGTGCATCCAGTCGAGGTTATGGCGCACATCGAATCCGGTTTTCATGGTTGAAAATTAGAAGAGTAAGAGCTTCTTTCAAGGGGGAGCCTAGACTTCATTCGAAGAAAAATCATCACTAAAGTTTTTCCAAGAAAATCAAGGGGGAGGGAAGCTAAAGTTTTGAAGATTGATATGATTTTGCTTTACAAAACTTTAGGGGGAGAATGTTAGGACCGAAAATGTCCTAATTATATGAAAGTTTTGTAAAGAGCTTATGTTCAAGTAGAAGACTTCAGCGAACGCTGAAATTTATCATTCGCTGATAAAAAATCATTCAGCAAACGCTCATCATGAAACCTCCTCTACAAGCAACTTTTTTCTGATCTCCTTGTACGCCCCCGTACGATTATGTCAGAACGGACATCCCTTTTGTCTAGAATCGTACAACCAACTCTGATTCTACACTATTCATCATGCGGCCACTAGGTTGTCTACTGAAGTCAAACCATGCAACAAACCAGAGGCTGCCACGTGTAAAGGTATACTGATATGCATTAAATGCATGCAGTATATAAAGGAAACCCTACTTCATTTGAGAAGTGCTTGGCCATTCCTCTCTTTGCTGAACTGCTGTGTGATAGAATACTCTCCTTAGTATTCTATATTTTCTTAATCACTTTTTCTAGTGCAAGAACTCTTAGGTGCCGTTTGGTTCACAGATTCTGGTGGAATCTGGTGGAATTGGAATGTCAGTTCCTTTGACCAGATTCCATTCCAGTGTTTGGTTCAATCTTTTGTACAGAAGGAATTCAAAACATTCCAATGAATTCCATGAAATTGGCATTTTTCATTCCTTCACTTAAACCAGGGATTTTAAAGGAATGGAATTCAATATTTTCACAATACCAAAATTACCCTTGCCCTAGTTTTATCACAACTGGTTCATCGCCATTGCAGTCGACGAACCCAAACCAAAAACATAAAAACAAACAGCAATGTGTAAAAAAACACAACAGTATATAAGTAAAAGACACAACAGTATATGTATATATATATATATACACACAGCAGTGAAAAAACACAACAGTATATATGTACAAACAATATATATATATATATATATACACAGCAGTAAAAAAACACCTTATAACGTCTGTGTTGCGACGAAGGAGAGAGGAGGGCGCTGCCAGAGAGAGCGCCGCCGGAGAAGGCCCTGCCGACCGATCACGTCTGTTTGGGTTAGAAACGATGAGTTTATGGATTAGAACCGATCGCGCTAGGGTTGCAGCAGTACTGGAGGAACGATGAGTTTGGGTTAGAAACCTAGAGGGAAGAGGAATGAAGGCGATAAGTCTTTGTTTATGGGTTTTATTAATGTTTTTCTTTTAATAATAATGCTGATTTGGCTAAACAATTAAAATTATCAAAAGGGTATTTTGGTCATTTACCAAAATTTCATTCCAATTCCAAAGCTACATTCTGTGAACCAAACAGACAGATTCCAATTCCTTTAACAAATTCCATTCCAATACTGTCAACCAAACAGCTGGTCAAACCTGACAACATTCCATTCCAATTCCTTCAAAGTCAAATTCCTTTGACAGATTCCATTCCATCCAAAAACATTCTGCGAACCAAACGCACCCTTAGTGATTCTCATAGTTTGTTTAGATTAGGTTTACTCCTTAATCTTGTTCCGCAACAAACTGTAAATTGTTTGATACATATCAATAAACAATTTAGAAAGATAAAAATCATTTGTTTATATTCAACTATACCTTACTACATTGAAAATGGACCATATGTCCCTTTCATGATAGACCATGCTGTTCCATGCACTGCTACTAGAGCTGCAATCCCTGAAAGAATCATTCCCAGGGAAGTTAGTACGTGGATTGATGAAGACAAGAAGAAGGTGGCCATCGATACTAAGGCAAGATCTATCATCTCTATGGCTCTTCCTGATGAAGTCTACCACTCCATGATGAACCTGAAGAGTTCTAAAGCCACGTGGGACACAATATGTGTTCAATATGAAGGTACATCTGAAGTCCAGGATTTAAGAAAGATCAACCTGGTAAGACAGTACGAAAGTTTCATCTGTGGTAAGAATGAAACTGTTGGAACCCAGATACACTTAATCAAGATTAACAGTCTATTAGTTGAGTTTAGAGTTTGATGCGGAAGCGTATTAAACTAACAGATATGTTTGATAGATATTAGAACGCACATATATAAAGAAAACAGTAAGGAATAAAAAGGATTTCTTGAACAGTTACTGTTATTCAATATATAATAAGAACACGAAGAACAGATTAAGAATTGTTGGTGTGTGTGAGAATATAACACTCAGATATTTGACAATAACGTTTGAGAGTATTAGTGATTCCTTGTGTATTCGTTCTTAGGAAGATCTCAACATGAGACTTCCTTTTATACTACTCTTTAGAAGACTATGAAGTAGGTCACTATTCCTTTTACGGCATGAATAGTGAACTGGATGGTGTGAGCAGTGGAATGGATGGTGTGAGCAGTTGTTTGAGCTATGCGAATTTAATGGAGCATATGTACTTTTGGTAAATGCATTAAATGGCGCAGACGTCTATTTTGTACCATGCCCTATTGAGTCCACTCAGAGCTTGACACGTGTTTTGACAGTACTTTTCCATGCAAGTTGATGAACGTATCCAGTAATATCTTCCAAGTCTTCATAGCAGACCACAGAGGCTCTGTAAGGCATTACAGAGGTTCTATGGTCTGACCTTCTGTGGAGCAGTCCACTTGTTTCCGAGTTGATCTTCTTCTTGCGCACTACAGAGGTTCTGTGATTACCTCTGTAGCTTCTGTGGCTTTCTGGACTTGATCTTCTGAAAGAAGTGGCAGAGCCTCTGTGAGAGGCTTTTCTATACTTAGCCTATTTTTCACTACTTCTAAGTATTTCTATGATTAGGAAGATTGAAGCTAACAATCTCCCCCTAAGTAGTGAAAAATAAAAATTTGACTTATAGGCTAAGTTAGATAAGACAGAGGTTAAACAATACCTCGAAATTTCTTTCATTTAGAAATATGCCAGAGGCATTTTACATTTGAGTACAATGAAAGATAAAACTTTGTTTGCAGAGATTGGAGGTCTGAGAATCAGATTTTGGCATCTTTGAAATCGTTGTAGCTTCTGTTGTCTCTGCCGACTTTTCTGATCTCTTTGTAGAATCTGATGCAGAGTTCTCTTATGCGGATTGTTGAGTCTATTTCTCTGATGAAAGTATCTGCATCATCTCTATCCATTTTCTCTGTACCTCTGTATTTTACAAGGCTTGCTCTGAATTTGCTCAGAGTACTGGTTGCGTACTTCTGACAATCCATGAGTACAAAAAGTTTAACCTGGTGTTGTGGGTTTTGAAATACTAACCCAAATCTTGGTTCTCTGATGATTGAGTTGGGCACAGCGTCTGGTGGGCAGCGATCTTCTGGTGGTCGTAGATCTAGATGTTTGAGACCAAGATCTTTTCCCAGCTGAAAATCTATCATGCTGTATAGCAGAAGCTTTTCCCTCATTGCTTTTCTCAATACTTGATAGGCTCTGGTGTTTGCCTCTGTGTTGTAGTTGTCCTTTGTCCATTGCAGAAGGTCAGGTAGATCGTATGGATTGATGTTTCTTAAGTCAGCATCAGCGAAGGTAGATTCTGAATTGTTCTCTCTTCTGACTCTGTAAAGATTGTACCTGACCCTTGGATAAGTTCTTGTGAAGGAGAATCTGCAGAAGATCACCTTTTTGATTTTGTGAATTGAGAAGACATCTGCTTTGGCTCTTGGCTTTGTTCTTGTGAAGATGTTCTCAAGTTCTTCTCTGATCCTTGGATCTGTCACATGATCTATTGGATAGTTTGTCTGAAAGGATTGTTTGTAGAGGTATTTGTATACCACTTCTTCCATTTCTTCATGTGTTGGACCAGGTCGTGGAATTTGTCTTCTGAGACTCTCCATCTGTTGAACAACTTCTGCAGCTCTACCAGTTAAAGGAGTTTCTGACAGAGGCTTTAATCCATGTGCCCAGTCAACTTCTTCGGGTTTTGGGGTTTGAAAGGCGTCAAACGCACTCTTCATCAGTTTCTCTGTTGGCTTTGACAATGTTTTCTTCTTCTTAGGCTCTTCTGTCAGTATCCCTTTGCCTTTATCTTTTGTTGTCGTGGCAGAACCTGTTGCTTCTGTGGGTTTTGAGGTTTGCACTTCTGTAGGTTTGATGGAGGTTGCCTCTGTGGATTTTGACGATTGTGATTTAGAGGACTTTTGTGGCGATGGTTCTGTTGGCTTGACTTGCTCTGTAACCTCTGTTGGAGGTTGTTTGGTGACTTCTTCTGTGAGCTCAGTTTCTGTTGATGATGTGTTGTCATTAAATCTTCTTGCCATTCTGAAGGCTAAAGTGAACCTGTGCCTTTCTTCTTCTCTCTTCACCATACGATCACTCATTGTTGTGTGCATCCTTTTCAGAATGTCAGAAGCAGAGGTCGTTGCTCTTTTTGGTTTGGTGGCAATCGACTTTCTTCTGGGTATGGTTTGGGGTGTTTCCACATAGGTGGGTGTTTTCTCTGTGGTTGGTTCATCTGTTTCTTCCAAAATGATTACCTCAGGGGCGGTTGTTGCCTCTGAGGTTTGCTTATCTGCTTCTGTAGTGTTGGGTTCTTCAGAGGTTGAATCCACAGAGATGGGTGTATTCTCTGTGGTTTGTTGAGTTTGTTGTTGTCGGGTCTGTTCTGGAGGTGCTTGACTCAGAGGTTCTGCGGCTATTGGTGGACCTGTAAGTCCTCTGCTTGCAGCTTTCTTTGTAGTTTTCTCCCCCTCAGGATGATCTGATGGACCAGGATGGTCATTATCATCAGAGTCATCCTGACCCTTGTCTGATGTACCCTCTGCTCTGCAGGAAGCATCGGGTTTCTTTGGCATTGTGGCTCCAGCAGCGATCAGTTTCGCGCAGACATCATCACAGAGGCCAAGAAGAGTTGCTAGCTCTGCCTCTGTTTTGAATCTCATCCTTCCTACACTTTCTCTGAAATCTTTGACGAAGTTAGCATTGGCAGTGGTGAAGGAAAGGATGACTTCTGTCACTTGATTAATCACGTTCTGCCCAAGCTCTGTCAGCTGTGCTCTTGTCATGTAGTCTTTGGGTTGCATCAGCATGGTATTTCGCATGGCTTCTTCTTGAACTTTTTGTAGGGACTTCTGTAGATCTGCAGGAGTGATGCCCGTTGACACTGAAGTCTGTTTGTTCAATTGATCAGGAACTTGTTGATGGAGTTCTCAATCGAAGAAGGAGTAGTTGTTGCGGCAGAAGTGGTGGATGCGGTAGCAGCAGACTTCATCTGTGAGATGGCAGTTTTCACCTCTGTGGACAGGTTGTCCATTTTGGTGTTCAGGTTTAGCAGTGCCAGTGATGTTGTCTCTGCAAAAGATTTGAAAGAGCTTTGCAACTCTTTCAAGGTTTGGTTTACAGAGGTCTCAAGGGTTTGGAACTCATCCCTTGTGACTTGTGTTCCTGTGGTAACCTCTGGAGGAACACATTCGTCTCCAGAGTGAATCCCTGTTCCTGGGATACCTTCGTTCACCCTTGTTTGTACGATGGGGGTGGAAGGATTTCCTTCTGATCCTTGAGAAGAAACATGAGTTTCAATCCCTACAGAAGTTCTGAGAAGAACATTGTCCAAATCCACTCCAGAGGTGGGTATTGGAATATCCTTCTGTTGACTAGGAGACTTGTCTAGAGTCTCTTTGTCTTTGTGCTCTCTACTTCTCTCTGAAAGAAGTGTGGGTCTTAATAAGTGCGTGGCAGAGGAAAAAAATTCCTCTGTTGGGCGTTCTTCTGTGATCTGGGGCAATTGATCACGAACTATAGGTGAGTCTCTTTGAGGAGACTCCCTAGGAATGGTTTCCCCGGTTTTTGTGGGCACAGAGGTTGAAAGAATAACCTCTGGCTGGATGGTTTGGGTGAGGTTCGAGCTGTGCTGCTCTTTTTCAATGACACCTTCTGCAGCTAGACCTGCGGTGTCAGAAATGTGGGTTGCACTGGGAGGGGGTGATTGATGTGTGCCTTCTTCAACTTCGGCATCTTTTCTTGTTTCTTCTTCTGGTTCTGTGGAAGTTCCTTCCTCTGTGCGCAAGGAGTCATACATGTGATGAGATCCGTATAATCTCATGACATGAGGATGATAGAGACCTTTTCGTATCCAGATAGCCTCTTCTTCATCTGAATCTACCTCTGAGATTTCTATCCCTGTTTCTGTGGTTTCTTCTACAGCCGTTGCCTCTGTAACTTCAGTTGTATTCCACTCAGCTTCGGTTTGTTCTGTATCTTCTGAAGCTTGGTTTGGACTTCTTCTGTGGACGTCCAATCCTTGAATGAAAGGGTTTTGTAAAATCACAGGGGTTTCGGCTGGTTGATTTCTGGGTGTTGTGTCATCTTCTTGTAGATGAGTGTCAATACCAGATATGAAGAAATCATGTTCTTCTGGAGAGTGGTGGTCGAGAGGTTGTGCCGTCCACCCTGCTGTATTAAGGGTGTTTGCAATTTCGGGGTTCTGTAGGAAATCATTCAGGTCTCCCTGGTGAGCAAATCTATCTGGAGATTGATAGGGTGATTGATATCCTTCTTCTGTCATTCCTATTTCTGCATCTTCTTCTTCTGCAGTTTCACCCTCTATGATTGCCTCTTCTGCAATGGTAACCAATTTTTTAAATGATTTACCATGCTTCTTTTTGGTTTTCCTCCTTTTTGGTTTTGGTGCCCCTTCCTCTGTTGATTTGGATCTTTTCTTTTTCTGTTTTGTGAAAAGGGGAGGAGCAGAGGAGCCAATCTCTGTGGCATGGGGAGGTGAAGGTCTATCTTCTGCAGTGCTAGTTGATGTGCCTTCTGCAGTTTTTCTCTTCTTAGCTTTTGGAGTAGAAGCAGAGATCTTTGCTGAAGATTTCTTTCCCATTATTTCTGCGCGTTTGGCTATGAAGCTGAGCTGAATAGCCATGTGTTTTGCTAACTTTTGATCCTTTTCTGCTTGAGTGGAAAGAGGTTTTGCTATCATTGTTCCTAGGGGGACACCTAAACGCGGGGGTGTCATAGGACTCGGTTTTGGAGTTCTATGATCGCGTATATACTCTTTCTTAAGGGATATGTTCGAAGCGTAGCGCAGAAGTTTCTTTGACAGAGGTCTGCAGTGTGAGTAGCCATCAGCATGATCAGTGGGGGTATTTTTGTTCATCGGGAACTGTTTGGGAGTTGGCCCTTCCATTGGCCAATTTTGGATTAGCAGCAGAGGTTCGAACAATACTCCCAATATTCTTTGGAATTGCAGAGGTGGTAGAAAGTTGGGATCGTTCTCTTTGACCCTTTTCGAGTTGTTCTTTCTGTCGATGGTGTTTATGATCTCTTGCATCATTATGGTCGCATAATCTAGTGGAAGATCATAGTAAACCCCATACATGATGCTCAAGATTTGATGTGAGCTCTGGTCAATACTCCCTATCTTTCCTGTCAAGCATCTGTTAAGAATAGAGAACAAAGTGTTCCACAGAGGTGGTAATCGGCCTCTGCGGAAGTCATTTCTCTTCCGTAGTTGGGTGTTGTACCCAAGCATTTCCACGAATCTACAGAGCTCTTCGTCTGTTGGTTGCTCTGCATAACTTTTCAATCCCAGAAGACCCCTTGTTGGTAGGTTGAATTCAAGTGAGAACATTGTTCTGTTGAACTTGATTTCAAGATGCTCAGTTTTATCAGGTCTTGAAATGTACCCTTTGATAAGAGAATCGTCTTTATCAAATCGGCAGCTTTGCCAAAATTGGTTCAAATAACGGACTGGTATTCTGTTAGGGGTTCTTGATAGTAGAGGGAAAAGGATATGGTTTTCCATGATGTTCAGAAGTATGGCATGGGCTTCGCCGAAAGTAGTGGGTGAGGGGACCAAATAGCAGTTGTTGGATTTAATAGGAAGAGTGGCTTCGAAATGATCCTTAGCTATGAAGTTTTGCAAGTGTGTCGTCGGAGCAAAGTCTGCGGAATCCCCAGAATCTTGTTGTTCAATATCTCTTGCAAGGCTGGGGTTTTCAGAATGTTCTGAATGAGCAGGGGAGTTTTCCGTTGAGTTCGCCGGAGAGAGTTCAGAGGATGTAGCTCGAGAAGATGAAGCCATTTGCAAGTGTTTTGCAGGGTATCGCCGGAGAAGAAGATGAGAGTTTGTAAAAGGTTTTATGAGAGGGTAAGGTTTGTTTTTATAGGATGGTAAAACGGTAGACTTCGAAAGGGTAAAATATATGGCAATGGATTAAAGTTTGGAATCCGCACTCGAGTTTGAGCGGCGGGTTCAACTTACCAAAAAAAACGTTCCATATTTGCCCAATGAAAATGGGACACGTAGGCCATGTCAGAAGATGACAGGACGTCATGCGCGACCCATTAATGCTAGGCGCGTGGAGTTGTTCTTAGCCATATGAGTTTCACTCGCAGAAAAAGTAACCGTTATTACTACAGAGATGCCCAAGTAATCAGATTGACAGAGCTTCTGTAGTTTACAGAGGCTCTGTGATCTTGAAATTTTTTGATGTTTATCCCTTTTTCATATATCTCATTGTTATCATGACTTCTGTGGGGTTCTTCTTTAACCAAAACATTTGTAAAAGCATTGGAGAGGATAAAATCGGATTTTTGTGAAGAAATTTGCTTCGCAGAGGTTTTGTGGCTCTGTTGGAACTTGCAGAAGTTCTGTGAGGGCCAGCAGAAGCTCTATGAGAGAAAAAATCTCCTAACAAAAATTTTATTTGTATTTTTGATCGTCCAATTTTTGATTTGGTTTAAGAGATGTTTTTCGGACATATTTGAAAGTTTGTGTCCGAGAAAACTGTTTAAAAAAAACGGTTTGTTCGAGAAGGTCATGGTCTGCGTTTTCGGTTTCCGAGATAACATTCCAAAAGATCGACAGAAGGTTAAATTGTGATCACATAGCATATTTCCTGCAGAAGCTCTGTTGAGCTCAGCAGAAGCTCTATGACCTTAAATTTCTCCTAATTCGAATTTTGTGAAACTTTTTGAGCTTTTGATTTTTGAGATGTTATTCACAGTATATTTAGGACATATTTGACAATTCTTGTCCTAGAGAATTGTTTTCCAAAAACCTTTTGTGCGAGAGACATACCTTTTGGTTCTTCTGTTCTCGGTAGTTTTGTCTTTCTTCTGTCGATGGAGAATTATCGACATTCTTCTTCGGCTTTCCTTTGAGAGATTTACCTCTGTAGATCATCTCAGGGCCCCTTTTGCTCCCCCTTGATCTAATCTCTTCTGTAGATCAAGAATTTTCCTTTTGCTCCCCCTTGACCTAATCACCTCTGTAGATCAAGTAATTTCCTTTTGCTCCCCCTTGACCTATGCTTGGATCAAAGAATGATAAGTTTTGCATAGAACATAGGTCATGGTCTTTCAGAGGTTCTGTAGGGGTCGTCAGAGGTTCTGAGTTGACTTACAGAAGCTCTGTGATTTTAAGAACTATTTAAGGTTTTAAGAATTTACATACAGAAGTAGAATCAATCAAAGCAATAAATTAAGCAATGTATTTACTTATTATTTACAGAATATAAAACTATACTTACTGAGGATTTTCACACCATGTTAATCATTCCTATCTTACCCACCAAGAAGTTGAATCTTTTCTCGTCTAGTGCTTTGGTGAATAAGTCAGCGAGTTGATATTCTGTGGGCACAAAATGCATTTCGATTGTACCGTATTCAACATGATGTTTCAAGAAGTGATACCTTATATCGATATGCTTGGTTTTTGAGTGTTGCACAGGGTTGGCAGAGATAGCAATAGCACTTTTGGAATCGCAGAAGATGGGTATTTTGAACAGAATGTGGCCGTAGTCTTTTAGCTGAGTCTTCATCCATAGAACCTGAGAACAACAGCTAGCGGCAGCAACGTATTCAGCTTCTGCAGTGGATGTGGAAACACAATTCTGCTTCTTGGAGGTCCAACTGACTAGTTTACCACCTAGGAATTGACAACTCCCAGAGGTACTCTTTCTGTCGAGCATGCATCCTCCATAGTCTGAATCTGTATAAGCTTTAAGACCAAAACCAGAGTTCCGTGGATACCAGAGACCAAGATTTTTGGTCCCTTTTAGGTATCTAAAGATTTTCTTTACGGCATCATAATGTGATTTCTTTGGGTTAGCTTGATAGCGTGCACAGAGACATGTGGCATGCATAATGTCAGGTCTGCTTGCTGTTAAGTATAACAGAGATCGAATCATTCCTCTGTAGAGAGTGCATTCTACAGAGATGCCATCTGAATCTAAGAATAACTTGTTTCCAGTGGCCATTGGAGTTTTCATTGCAGAGGCATCAGAGAAGCTATACTTGGTAAGAATGTCAGAGACATATTTAGCTTGATTTATAAAAATTCCCTCCGATGATTGTTTGACTTGGAGTCCGAGGAAGAAAGTTAATTCTCCCATCATACTCATTTCAAACTCACTCTGCATGAGTTTTTCAAATCTTTTACACTCTTCTGAATTAGTAGACCCAAAAATTATGTCATCTACGTATATTTGTACAAGCATTATCTCACTACTTTTGCGTTTATAAAATAAGGTAGTATCTGTTGTACCTCTGTTGTAACCATTGACTAGAAGAAAGGTAGAAAGTCGTTCATACCATGCTCGTGGAGCCTGTTTCAGTCCATATAGAGCTTTTTCAAGGTAGTATACATGCCTTGGAAACTTTGAGCTTTCAAATCCTGGTGGCTGATTAACGTAGACCTCTTCTTGGATTTCACCGTTGAGAAAAGCTGATTTTACGTCCATCTGATAGACTTTAAAACCTCTGTGGGCTGCGAAGGCTAAGAATATTCTTATTGCTTCGAGCCGTGCGATAGGGGCAAAAGTTTCATCGTAGTCTATGCCTTCTTCTTGTCTATATCCCTTTGCTACTAATCTTGCTTTGTTTCTGATGACCACTCCATCTTCATCCTTCTTGTTTCTGTAGACCCATTTAGTCCCAATGACCTGTTTTCCTCTTGGCAGAGGTACTAGAGTCCATACCCTGTTACGCTCAAATTGCAAAAGTTCTTCTTGCATGGCGTCTACCCAGTTTGGGTCATCTAGGGCTTCAGAAATCTTCTTTGGTTCTATCACACTAATAAAATTTGTAAAGAAACAAAAGTTAGCAGTGGCAGACCTTGTTTTTACTGCGTCAGAAGGTTCTCCGATTATTTGACTTGGAGGATGGCTTTTTGTCCATTGAGTTGTGCGTGGAAGATGATCATCAATGTCATTCAGACTTTCTTTAGAGACTTCTTGTGTTTCTTCTTGTGTAGCCTCTGTTGTTCTTCGTGCCTTGGTAGTTGATTCTACCGTTTGTGGAATGATTGGTACGAGTGGTGGTGGAGTTTGTTCCTCTGAGGACGTATAGTCTTGGTCCTCGATTTCCTCTGTAATTGGTTCTTCTGTGGTTTGTGCAGCTTCTGTGGTCGTTTTCCTTGATGTTTCATCTTCTGCACTTTCTTCTGCTTCGGCAATTGCATCTGTAGTATTTACAGAAGAAGATGAAGCATTGTTAGGACCAGTTAGAGACAAACCTGTAGGATTTTGTCCGACAGAGGATGGTTCTTCAGAAACCCTGATTGTTCCAACAGAAGGATCAATGTTTTCGTGGAGCATCTCTAAAAATAGAAGATCCAAGTCTTCTTTTGCTTGTGAGATGACAGAGGATTTCCCTTTAATTCCGAGTTCTGAACTGATTTGTTCAGAAGTCATTTGGAATGAATCATCAAAAGAAACATTGATGCTTTCTACAATCTTGTGAGACTTTGTTAGGAATGTTCTGTAGGCTTTGGAAGTGGCGGAGTATCCAATGAATTTGCCTTCATCTGCTTTTACATCAAACTTTCCTCTTGCATCTCTGTCGTTTAAGACGAAGCATTTGCATCCGAATACATGGAAAAATTTTATGTTTGGCCGCCGTTTGTTAAGCAATTCGTAAGGCGTCTTGAGGTGTCTTTTCATAATGGTTGATCGATTTTGAGTATAACACGCAGTAGAAATTGCTTATGCCCAAAAGTTCATTGATAATCCGCATGCTGACATCATAGTTCTTGCGGCTTCCACAAGTGTTCGATTTTTTCTTTCGACAACACCGTTCTGTTGTGGAGTGCGAGCTGCAGAGAAGTTCTGTGATATTCCTTCTGTTGAAAGATAGGCTTCAATGACAGAGTTTTTAAATTCTGTGCCATTGTCAGTTCTTAACATCTGTATTCTGCAATTATAAAGAACTTGGATTCTTTTCATTAGATTTATCAATATATTTGGAACATCTGATTTCTTTCTAACGAATTCAACCCATGTGAAACGTGAATACTCATCAATTAGGACAAGTATGTATTTCTTGCCACCTAGGCTCTGTATGGCAATGGGACCGCAGAGGTCGACATGAAGCATGTACAGAGGTCTAGTGCAAGATACATCTGTTTTGCCTTTGTGGGAAGCTCTTTTGAGTTTTCCCATCTCACAGGCAGAACATAAATGATCCTTATTGAATTTAACATTTGGCAAACCTTTAACTAGATCAAGTTTGACCAGTTTTTCCAATGTGTGAAAATTCAAGTGACAGAACCTGTTGTGCCATAACCAGGCTTCTTCACTTTTGCAGGCAACAAGGCAAACTTTGTCTTTGTTCTTTGAGTTGAAGTTCATTAGATATAGATCACCTATTCTTTCAGCTCGCAGAAGTTCCATACTTGTTTCTTCACTTTGTAGAGAGCAGAAAGTTCTTTTGAACAACACATTGAATCCTGTATCACAAAGTTGATTTACACTGAGTAGGTTGTGCTTAAGGCCATCCACATATGCAACTTTGTATACAGAAACGTCTTCTTTCCTTATGACTCCATAGCCTTTTATGTGTCCTTTCTTGTTGTCTCCAAAAGTCACAGATCCACCATCTTGTGTTTCTTTGTACGTGGATAGTGCACTTCTGTCACCAGTCATGTGCCTTGAGCATCCGGAGTCTAGATACCAGATTGGCACATACTTCTTCTACAGGACAATCACAGAGATTTAGGTACCCATATCCATATGGGTCCAATATTGTTAGAGTTTTTCAAGTTTGCCTTGGCATTCTTGAAATACATTTTGTTCTCTGCAGAAGAGTCAGATTGTTTCTTTGTGGGATTTGACTTTTGAATTTTCGTAGAGAGTAAACAGACTTGACTTGAAAAATGATTATTAAGTTTAGACATAAGATCAAAGCAATGACAGTATTGAATATGAGATGTAATTTGCTTGAACTTTTCATTGAACTTTTTAAACTCAGCCACAGAGGCATTACATTCTTTCTTTACATTAGATTTCCTATTACTAGAAGATCTATGAATACTCGAATGTTGTTTGCAAAAGCTCTGTTTAGGACCTGCCTTCTGTGGGTTGCTTCTGTGGTGAACTTCTTTCATCACTGTCACAGAAGAAAAAGATTTATTAACCTTGGGTTTTGAAAATCTAGAACTTATAGGATCAATAGAGGTCTTCTGTAACATTTTAAGCTCAACAGAGGTTTTGATATGTAGATTCAATTTTAGAAAATCTTGGCAGATTGGAATCTCTGTGAGTTTCTCTTTTGGAGAAATAGTTCTGTGAGGAACTTCAGAGGAGAATTTGACATCCTCTGTGTCACAGTGAATTATCCCTGATTTGAAATCAGTCTCTGAGTTGTCAGAGGATGAATCGTCCTCGTATACAGAGGTTGAGTCAATTCTTTCAATAGAGGCTGGATTTTCTGAGCATGTATCGTACGAGCTTTCTTCCTCTGTAGAATAGTTTTCATAGATTTCAGAGGTTTCTAATAAGATTTCTTCAGTGAGAGTTTTATCTATAGAAGATGTACAGAAATTTTCTAAAACGCTTGATTTCCATATTTCCAAAATTTCTTTTTCAATTAAAATTTTAAAGTTTTCTTCTGAAAAAATGGGTTTAAACTCAGGAGCTTCTGCTGATAATTTTTTTTCAATGTTTTTCAAACAGACAAAAGCAACCTGTGTTTGGGTCTCTGGTTTACCAAACTTGAAGATACCAATCTGATCTTGTGTTTTCAGATATTTCTTTGGTTTGATACCTCTATTGACAGAGGTTGAAGATGATGAGTCTGTGTTTTCAAACCACACGTTAATCATCTTCTTATGTTTCTTCAAGTAAGGATCCACAGAGATTTTCGCCCTTTTGCTTACAGAGATTAGATTTGGAAAATCTGGTTTGTTCGTTTTTCCAATCACAAATAAAGAGGACAGAGGTTTGTTTCTTTTGCCTTCAACACCTAGGGTGATATCATCATACCCTATACCTCGTCTTCCTATTTGTGAGTTTACTTTTTCATAAACTTTATGTGCATCTTTATAGTTTTTAATCAAAACTTCTCTTCTGAGTAAATCTTGCCATAATACCTCTCTTTCTCTTTGAAAGTATTCTTTAAGAGCTCTTATGTCAGTAGTTTCGCTCCTTGAAACTGAAAGTTCTTTTGCTTTATCTTTTAACGTATTGGTTAATTCAGAAATTTGTTTTTTAAAGGATCCAGAGTTTTGTTCCAATTCTTTTCTATTCTCTCTTTTTCCTCAAAAATCTTTGCTTTTTCTTGAGTGAGAAGCTGTACTTCTCTCTCATTGAAGGTGAGTCTTTTCTGAATACTTTGATTTATCTCTTTCAGTTCAATTAATTCAATGTTAATTCTAAGTGTATTATCATCTACAGAGGTAATACAAGAGTTGGAATTTGAAGTAGATACCTCAGAGTCAGTGCAGGAGTCGACTTCTGCCATGCCACAGAAGAGGGCATTGGCGGTATGTTCATTGTCAGAAGTAGAGTCTGACTGGAAGTCTTCTGTGTTCTCCTCAGAATGTCCTTTTGCCATTAAGGATTTTTGAGCATAATACTCGGCTTTCTTTCTGTAGAAAGCAGAGTCCCTCTGTGGGCGATTTGATCTGCTTCTGCATTCATTCGCAAAATGGCCGGGTTTGCCGCAGTTAAAACACCCTTGAGGAGTGTTTCCTGTTCGATCATTGGACTTCTGTAGGTCTCCGCCTTTCTCTGATCTACATTCATTTGCATAGTGACCAGGTTTGCCGCATTTGTAGCATTCTTGCTGTGTGTGGCTTACCGAGTCATCTGACCTCTGTCGGTCATTTCCTCTGTAATGTCTTTCGCTTGACCTCTGTCGGCCACTCGATTCTTCTTCTCTTCTGTCATCTCTTCTGTTTTCTCTATCATATCTTTCATTTCCGGAACCTCTTCTGTTTCCTCTGAACTCTTTTGTCAATAGAGCTAAAGATTTAGCTAGTGACGCAAGAGTTATTTCTTTTTCTGCTTGCTCTTCTTCTTCACTGTCTATTCTCACCATCTTCTTCTTCTCCTTCTTCTTCTCCTCTGTGGCTTTTTCATTTCTTGGTCTCTGTGCATCTTCTTTAGTTTTACTAACCAATGCATATGGTACAATGGTTAGTGTTTTAGCCTGTGCTATCTGAGGTTCTTGTGCGGCTAATGTTCCGTAAAGATCAGAGAGAGTCCAGGTGTCTAGATCCTGATTTGTCTGTAGGGACATAGACAGCTGGAGCCATTCTTCATTTAGACTTTTTAAAAACATGACATTGTTTTCTTCAGAAGTTCTGTCAATGCCTGATTTTCTGCACTTGTTGATTAGAGAGTTGAATCTGTCGTATGTTGTTTGCAGAGATTCTGTTGAAGAGGCTCTGAATGCATGATATTCATTGATGTACTGTGCTCTTCGGTTTTTTTGTGTTTTAGCACCTCCTTCCAATTGTCTTTCCAGTTCTTTCCACAGATCATGCGCTGTTTCACATGAATCCAAGGATTGAAAGAGTTCGTTGGGTATTGCCATAATCAATGTCCTCTTGGTTTTCTGAGCAACTTCATCTTCTGCTTTATCTTCGGTTGACCACTCCCCTTTTGGCTTTGGTTTTTGATGTTCGGGGATTTCGGCAGATTCAGCAGTAGCAGGTATTCGAGGTACTACTGTCATGGGAATAGGAGGAGGATTGTACAGATATTGTACTTGATTTTTTTCAGTGCCCTCGAAAAAATGGACCATTCTTATTTTCCACTGAGGATACTCATCTCGAAGGAGACTAGGAGGTTTAGTGAGAGAACCAGTAGTAAAGAAATTATTTGTATTTGTCATTTTTGAAGATTTTAGAAAGAAGGTATGACTAAAGAGTTACTTCGATGAACTTGAAGATTTTCTGAGTTTAAGCAGTTTCCAGACACAATAATATCTATCACGAATCTTGATAAGTGGATCACTTGATATTGAAAATCAAGAGTGGCTCTGATACCAATTGTTGGAACCCAGATACACTTAATCAAGATTAACAGTCTATTAGTTGAGTTTAGAGTTTGATGCGGAAGCGTATTAAACTAACAAATATGTTTGATAGATATTAGAACGCACATATATAAAGAAAACAGTAAGGAATAAAAAGGATTTCTTGAACAGTTACTGTTATTCAATATATAATAAGAACACGAAGAACAGATTAAGAACTGTTGGTGTGTGTGAGAATATAACACTCAGATATTTGACAATAACGTTTGAGAGTATTAGTGATTCCTTGTGTATTCGTTCTTAGGAAGATCTCAACATGAGACTTCCTTTTATACTACTCTTTAGAAGACTATGAAGTAGGTCACTATTCCTTTTACGGCATGAATAGTGAACTGGATGGTGTGAGCAGTGGACTGGATGGTGTGAGCAGTTGTTTGAGCTATGCGAATTTAATGGAGCAGATGTACTTTTGGTAAATGCATTAAATGGCGCAGACGTCTATTTTGTACCATGCCCTATTGAGTCCACTCAGAGCTTGACACGTGTTTTGACAGTACTTTTCCATGCAAGTTGATGAACGTATCCAGTAATATCTTCCAAGTCTTCATAGCAGACCACAGAGGCTCTGTAAGGCATTACAGAGGTTCTATGGTCTGACCTTCTGTGGAGCAGTCCACTTGTTTCCGAGTTGATCTTCTTCTTGCGCACTACAGAGGTTCTGTGATTACCTCTGTAGCTTCTGTGGCTTTCTGGACTTGATCTTCTGAAAGAAGTGGCAGAGCCTCTGTGAGAGGCTTTTCTATACTTAGCCTATTTTTCACTACTTCTAAGTATTTCTATGATTAGGAAGATTGAAGCTAACAGAAACCCTCTCTGAAGTTCATCAACGGTTTAACTGTTTAATCATTGACTTAAAAACTGTTGGTAAGGAATATTCTAACTTTGAGATCCTGACAAAGTTTCTGGAAACTCTTCCTGAAAGCTGGGACAATTATTCTATGTGTCTTAATCTCTCAAAGGATCTGAAATCAATGACCCTCTCTACCTTATTTGGCACTATGCTCAATCATGAGCAGAAGTGTCATCTTAAGAAGAAAATTGTAAAAGATTCCAAAAGCACACCTGTTGCTTTACTCCCTTTAGAGTTGGTACCCACTCAGCGATCTACTATCATTATCACTGAGTTGGAATCTAACTCTGATGAATCATCAGAAGCTGATCCTTCAGAAATTGATGAGTCACTGGCATTCATGACTAATACATTCAGGAGATTCGCCAGAAAGAGTAACTTCAGAATAAATAAACCTCTTTCACTCACTGACAAGCCAAAATCTTCAACCCCTGTAGATAAGGCAATTGCTACCTGCTTTAACTGTGAAAAGTAGGACACTTTGCTAGTGAATGCAGGTCAAAGAAGACTTCAAACCCTCATCTTCTTCCTACAAAAAATTCTTTAACCCCAAGGCTAGAGATGACAAATACAAGAAGCTGAAGGAAAAATATGCAAAGCTGAAAAACTTTAAGAAGAAAGACAAAGGCATGATCGCTGAAGATCATGACTAGGCTCTTTCTGATGAAGAATCATCTGACTCTGAAGATGATGAGGCCAATCTTTGCTTCATGGATCAAATAGAAGAAGAGGAAGAACAAACTGAAATTCCCACTACTTCTACCTCCACCTCTCAGGTATAAAACTCTCTTACTGATACTCATACTTCAGCCCTCAGTGACATCGAAAGACGTCAGACCGTCGATCTTTTGACTATTGATTTGTATGATGCCATGAATGGTAAGACCAAAGCTGAAAAATTAAATATTGATCTTGCTGAACAGCTTAAGAATTGTCATTTAGAAATTCAAAAGCTTTCTAAAATAGAAGAAAATTTGAAGGATCAAGTCTGCATAAATCAAATCATTCGTACCGAACGAGAAGATGCTATCGCTGCATTAAAGGCTGAAAAGGCTACTATTGAAGGATGGTGTAAATCCTCAACAACGATCACTGAGATATTAGGTGCTCAGATTCCCCTGAGTGACAAAAGTGGTCTTGGTTATAAAGCTGAAGCTGAAGAACCAACCACTGATCGTTCCATGCTTAAGTTTGGAATGTTCGTGTCTTCTATCCCTGACATCTCCTCGTCTCAGTGTTCCTCTTCTAAAACTCCCATCCCTGAGGATAAACCTACCTTAATTTCTAAAGGTAAGGAAGAGGTTTTTAACCAAAAACCTCAGAAGGGTACCAATGTACCTAAGCTGAAAGTTTCTAAACTTTCAGTGAATCATCCCTCTACATCTAAGACCAAGATCCCTGGATTTATTCAGCAATCTACTCCTAAAATAAGAGTGGATGTAATTGGTAAGAAATCCGAACAACTGATAGTTCCTCCAATTTCCAATGCCAAAGGTATTCTTGGTGCTGGCCCTGCTCATTTAAAAATTTCGGCTAAGCATGCAAATGGTCGTAAAGCTACCTTTAGCTATAGGAAATGTTATTACTGTGGACTTACCGATCACATTGCCAGTAAGTTCCCTACAACCACCAAAGTTGAAAAATTAGCTAAGGTGAAGATCATTGCCCCCAAGGCAAAGAAGGCTAATCCTGGTGCAAATCAGGTTAAGATGAAAACAACCACTGAAGTTAGGAAATTAACTAAAGTGAAGAATAGTTCTGAAGCTGAATCTTCAAATGCTGCAAAGATTGCTGAACCTTCCACTTCCTCTACCACCACTAACAAATGTGGAGGAAGTAAAATGGGTGCCCAAGTCAAACTAATCTTCCTTTGTTTGCATGTCCTGAAGGGTATCTGGTATCTCGATAGCGGATGCTCTAGACATATGACTGGCAAAAAGAACATGCTCGCTGAATATAAGGAAGAGAAAGGTCCCTCTGTGACTTTTGGTGGAAATGGAAAAGGCTATACCCGAGGGTCTGGTGTACTCTCTAATGGTACAACTACCTTCAGAAGAGTCGCATATGTTGAAGGACTGAAGCACAATCTTCTGAGCATCAGTCAGCTATGTGACAAGGACTACAAAGTGTGTTTCACTAAGGAATCCTGGTTTGTCACTGACAAAAAGGAGAAAGTCGCTCTCAACGGATATCGTTTGGAAAATGTTTATGTTATAAACATGGACTCGACAACCACTGAGAATTCCTGTTTCTTCTCAAAAGCCTCAGCTGATGTCAACTGGCTATGGCACAAGAGGCTCTCTCATCTCAACTTCAAGACACTGAATACTCTTTCTTCAAAAGTGTTATTCACTGGTCTTCCTCAACATTCATATGCTAAGGAATCTTTATGTTCAACATGTGAAAAAGGGAAACAAACCAAAGCAAGCTTCAAGTCTAAGCAAGTTTCCTCAGTGTCATCTCCCCTTCAACTTCTTCACATGGATTTGTTTGGTCCTGTTAACAAACAATCCCTCACTGGAAAGAAATATACACTGGTCATAGTTGATGAATTCTCTCGCTACACCTGGGTTATGCTTCTCCGTTCTAAGAGTGACACCCCTGAAGAACTCATCACTTTCGTCAGGAAAATGGAAGTCCTGAATAACATGACTGTTCGCTCAATAAGGAGTGATCATGGGACAGAATTCAAAAATAGTTCCCTTGAAAACTTCTTTGAAAGCAAGGGTATTTCTCACAACTTTTCTTCGGTGAGAACACCACAACAAAATGGAGTGGCTGAAAGAAGAAATCGAACGATCATCAAAGCTGCACGTTTAATGCTCAACGATTCTCATCTACCTACTCAGTTCTTGGCAGAAGCTGTCAACACTGCTTGTTTTACTCAAAACAGGTCGCTGATTGTCAAAAGATTCAAGAACACGGCCTACGAACCTTTCCATGGGAGAAAGCCTTCAGTTAGATTTCTTCACATCTTTGGATGTCCGTGTTTCATACTGAACAATAGGGATGCCCTAGGAAAGTTTGATCCCAAGGCTGATGATGGAATATTTCTTGGATATTCTTCAATCTCTAAAGCCTTCAGAGTCTTTAATCGAAGATGTTAGGGTCAATTTAATGTTGATTTAAAGTTCAAGGGTCTGAATGTAATTCTTTATTTTGAGCCTTATTAGTGAACGGGCCGTGGGCTTGTTAACCATGGGCCCGCCATATAAATAGATTGCTTAGCCTTAGAAAATAGGCTAGTTGTCTCATTTGCTTTTCTGAATTGTATTGTAAACACTCTGATTGAAAGCATAATACAGGGATGACCAGTTGAAATCATTGTTCTTATCGTTCATATTACTGATTTCATAATTGTTGCACGGATCTGGATTTAACAATTGGTATCAGAGCAAACGGACGGATTTGATTCAAAGCGTTTTCATCGATTTCTAGTAAGTGTTTGACTTCTCTCGTCTGTGTTCATCTTGAAAAATCAAAATCTTGATTCTGATAAAATTGTTCGATTCTGTTTATTGGGTTGTATTAGCATTGTTATCATTAGTAATCCTGCAAATTTTCTCATCCCAATTCGTCCATTTGAGTATTCAATTAAGCAAATCAAAGTTCAAAGTTTTTGGTAGTGTTCTTCAACAAAAATCAAATTTTTACCATCAAAACTCATTGTTTTTGCTTTAAAATCGATTGGGTTAGTGTTGTTTTTATGTTTGGGATTGTTTCTAATCTTTCAGGAACGTTTTTGTGCAACCCTAATCGAGTTTCAATCGAAATTGAGAAGTCAGCCGCAGAATCCGGATAGAACAGCCGAGGTTTCCGGACGCGGCCAATTCTTTTCGGACATTTGTGTGAATCTCATCCGGATTCGTCCTTCTTTCCGGGTAAGTTTTTACTATTTCAATCAATCCGGGTGATTTGTTCCGGAAACCCTGATCTTTCTGGTAAAGTAATTTATCCGAACAAGCCAAGGTTTCCGGTAATCATTTTCATCCGGAATCTCTGTCTATCCGGTAAGTTTTTGTGTTTGCTAATTCTATCCGGACATATCATCATCCGGTAAGTAGTACGTTTATTTGCCATATCCGGACAGTTTTGTCATCCGGAAACCTTCCTCTATCCGGACACTCTAAACTGTCCGGACTCTCCTACTTTATCCGGATACATTGTGATTTTTGAACTGTGTTGTCTATTGATCTGATTCAGACACTTCCTGATCAGACTCTTATTTGGATTCCTATCCAGTAAGATCACTCTTAGTTCATATTAGTCGTAGAACCAGCGTTAGGACCACTCTTAGTGCCTTGCGTTAGGTTTACTCTTTGAATCAATCTACACGTCTGATGATCACTCCGTTGCAACCTACGATGACTTCACGTGACGCACTTGCTATTGGGACCGACTCCAAACCACCTTGTCTCTATCAAGGTGAGTATAGCCAATGGCGAGATAGATTCATGATCTTCATTGAATCTAAGGACAACTATGTGTACATCAAGAAAGCTCTTGAAGAGGGTCCGATTCCTTGTCCAAAGAAGACCATTGCACCAACTGCAGCAAATCCTGAGACAAGTTATGAGGACAAGACTGAAACCGACCTGACCACAGAGGAAAGTGGCAGAATAGAAGGCGAAAAGCATGCCAAGAGATATATTATCCAAGCACTTCCCAACTCAATCTACCAAGCTATCGACAGCTACAAAGGTACGGCAAAAGGCATGTGGGATCAAGTGGCTAGAATGATGCGTGGGAGTGTTGTTGGCAATCAACTGAAAATCAACAGCGCAATAACCAAGTTCGATGGTTTCAAGCAGCGCAACGGCGAGACTCTCACTCAAGCATATGAACGTTTCTGCTCACTTCTCAATGAACTGAACAAGAACCGGATCGTCCGTTCCAACACGGAAAATCGCTCAAATTTCTCAACAATCTGCTACCAGAATGGAAGGTGTTTGCTTCTCATGTCAAGCATAACAACTTGATAGAGAATCTCAGTATCAACGAACTGTATGAGACGCTTCTTCAAGACGAAGATGAAGTAAATGAACTTCTGGGCGAGAAGAAGACTGAAGCAAAGCCAACTGCTGATCCTATTGCACTCATATCCTCAAAGAAAGGAAAATCTTTGGGCCATCATTCTAAACGTGCTCAAAGGCAAAGCTCTTCCGAATCTGAAAAGGAAGACAGTGACTCGAATGATGAAGTAGTTGACTTCAAGAAAGCTGTTGCTCTACTCACTAAATCTTTTCAACAACAACGATTTTATAAGAAGCCAACGTCTAATAATCAGCGCTACTGCACCGCCTCCAACAAGCGCCATGATTATTAAGACAAGCACGAGGGAAAGAAGAAAGTTGATGAGCATGACACGTCTGAGAGAAGGAGAAGAAGGAGAAAGATGATAGAAAGAAGAGAGATGAACCAGTGACCTGCTACAACTGTGGAAAGCTTGGTCATTTTGCTAAAGACTGCAAAAGGCCTGTAGTAAAGAATTCTCACTACTACAAGGCCAAACTGGCACTGGCTGAGCAGAAGGAAGCTGGAGAAGCTATGTTTGTGGAAAACGACTACTGGTTGGGTCATTCTGATGATGAAAGCGATTCAGACTGTGCAAATGCTTTCATAGGCTATCACTCTCCAGCTGATGAAGAGAAGACAAGTCAAGTATGTGAATTTTCTCAACAAGAGTTACTGAATAAAATGCAATCCTTTAATGATCATGCAAATTCCTTTAAGGCCACCACTAAAGAACAAAAGCTTGAGATTAGTTCACTAACCGAAAAGCTAGATGTTCAAACGCGATTAACAGAAAATATAAGTCTGAAAATGCTGATTTAAAAGACAGATGCAAAATCCTTTCATTAGCACCTAAAGATTTAAGGGCCAAGTTATCTGAACTTCAGTCTCAGTTTGAATAGTGTCTGAATGAGAAAGCAGAAATTGTTTATCAATGTTCTGCTCTTCAGATTCAACACAAGGAGTTTGTTGCTAAAATTCTTGATCTTGAAACCAAACTCCACAAAAGGGGTCAAACTGATCAAACCATCTTTCTGAATAAACCCAAAGAGTTCACGTACTTTAACAAAGAGTGGGGAATCGGATATGATAACCCACATTATATGACAAAGGGAAGGTACCAAGTACCTACGTTATATGACTTTGCTTGTTTTGGATTAGATAAAAAGTATCCAGAATATGCAATCCAATGGACTGGTCCTCTTGAACCTGAAAAGGGAGAGGAAACCGAGGAATATAAGCGCACACACAAACGAGGAATACAACTTCCGTTTTATTATGAACCTTTGAATAATTCCTATAAAAAGAACAAAAAGTATCTCTCAAATGACTACTTCGACCCCTACAAGGTTGCTAAGCCCAAGGATTCCTCCAAAAAGGATGAGGACCAAGCACTAGCAACCAGGAATGAGACGGACGAGTTTAAACTCTATGTTCCTCCTCTCATCTTGGAAGCAAAGATTGTCGAGTTGGAGGAGTCACTTGAGAAATAAAGGTCTGTTTTTCAAAACGAGAAGAAAGCGCTAATTCAGGAACTTGAGAAACTCAAATCTGAGAAAACCGACGGTGTGTCAAGTGAGGAAAAGGAAAATTTTCAGTGGGAAATCAATTCGCTCTCATCAAAACTGTCTGAAATGACAATAGAAACGATGAAAGAGCACTTGAGAAATGGTCAACTCCAAGAATAGATTGACCTTTTCCAAGCTCAAAAGCAGAATTCACCTGATCTTTCTTCCAACTCATCTGACACATCCTCGTGTAAAGCTTTCATTAGAAATATCTCTTCTCAAGAAAGTAACGACTCTCAAGACGAATGTGTTAAAAGGAATTTAAACTCTGATTTTCCAAACGCTTCCGCACCAAATTCCTCAAAGCACACAAGAACAGCGTGTTCCTCGCCTTCCTCACCTGATCCAAGTCCAGTCATTCCGGATGTCAATTTTTCAGCATTCATGAACTCTGAAGGCAATTCTGATGGAGAGTTTGATTCGTTCCCTTTCGACAAACCTCTCCCGTGTCACACTGATTTTTTGTCTCCAGCAGTCAATCGTCCGGTCAATTTTCTAAAAGGTAGCAGTTCTCAAACAAAGGCCCCAGCTGTGATCAAGATTTCTCAATCAAAACCACTTTCTAAACCTGTTTCTAAAAAAACAATCACAGCCGATGCAGGAGACCGGACCATTGCCTACCAAAAATACTGTTCCTTCTAAAGTCACTGACCATTCTGTCCCTGTTATTTCAGATAATAATGGTCGAGCAAAACCAGAAAAACCAAAGTGGCTAAACAAGGAATCTGTCAAAGATGCAGCATCAAAGTCGTTCCCTACTGCTTTCAATTCTAGAATAAACAAAGACAATTGTGTTTGGAATAATTGGAATCGTTTTGAAGTTTCTTTCCCGATTAAACTTAATTCAGTTCATCAATTGATTCAATTATCGCGTGATTGTTTAGTTTGTTCTAGATGTGGTTGGAATGATTTTGATCAAATTAACTTAAATGATTGGTATGGGTCAAATCATAAGTTTAATCATACACCCAAACGAAACCCTCGTAAAACCAACAAGAACCACCATACTCAACGAGGGTATCAATCAGAGGTTAAACCTCAGCGGGAGACAAAACCCAATGCAACACGGGCCGCTCCCATTGAGGTTAATCCGGCACCAAAGAGGCAACATGCTAAAAATAATGTTCCTCCAAAAGGTGTAAATTCTACACCAAGGAGGCAACCTGTGCCAAACCCAGTTTCTGCTAAAGGTGTACAATCTACACCTAAGGGGAAAGCTGTGTCAAAGCCAGTTCCTCCGAGAGGTGCCAAATCTAACCTCCAGGACCCAAACAAATTTGGGTACCTAAACTCCGTTAATCTGTTTTTGCAGCACGCTCATGTGTGGTACTTAGATTCTGGATGCTCCAAGCACATGACCGGAAGAAAGGAGCTTCTCACGAACTACAAGGAAGTAAACGGTGGACACGTGAGATTTGGAAACGATAACAAGGCGCCGATCATGGGCTACGGCGACATTGTTCAAGATAAGCTCACAATCAAGAAGGTATCACACGTCGCGGGATTGGGACACAATCTGTTCAGCATCGGGCAATTCTGCGACAAAGATCTCGAGGTCAGCTTCAAAAAGACACGGTGTAGAATCCTCAACGATGACGGAGAGGAGTTATTGGTTGGAAAATGTGAGACCAATCTCTACATGATCGACCTTGCAACTCTGAAGCCCGATAACCCCGTCTGCCTCATGTCAAAGGCCAATTCCCAACAAGCTTGGATTTGGCATCGGAGACTATCGCACCTAAATTTCAAGAGTATCAACAAGTTGGTGCTGGGAGGACACGTAAAAGGCATGCCCGACCTTCAGTTCGTGAAGATCGTCTCTGCGGGGCATGTGAGATGGGAAAGATGAAGCAGGTACCACATCAGCCGAAGGCAACTCCTAGCACGTCCCGGACCCTCGAACTTATCCATATGGATTTGTGTGGACCAATGCGTGTTCCGAGCATTAACAAGCGCAAATACGTTCTCGTAATGGTGGGTGACTTCTCGCGCTACACTTTGGTACTGTTTCTACGCTCGAAGGATGAAACACCAGAGCTGATCATTAATCATGAAAGTGCAGGATCTATTCTTACAATCAATATAGAAAGAAGTAATTGAGAAATTGTATGATCAAGCCCAATTGTATTCAATGATGCACAGAATTACAGATCTAAGAGAGAGATCACCTCAAAGATTACAAGGAATGAATACAAGTAATATGGGAAAATCAATCAGTTAGCAACGTAGTGCTAACCACTCTATTTATACTGCAACAAACATCTTAAAGCTACAGTACAAATAAGAAAGACTAATAAGAACATAACACGTGTCCTAATTACTTTACACATTACTAAATAACGAAACTCGTCATAAGTTCTGAACAGGTAGTTCAGAACTTCTGAACATTCTTCTGATCAAGCTTCTCAGAACTTCTGACTTCTCTTTCTCAGAACTTCTGAATCTTCTTATCAGATCTTCAACACTTGGTTTATTGACAAAACTTCAGATCTAACAATCTCCCCCTTTTTGTCAAATAAACTTAAACTTTGCATCATCTAATTCTTTCAGAGCAGGAACAATTTTCTGAAGTAGCACATTCCTCAGATTAAGCCTCTTATCAATCTTGTCAATAATTTCTTGAATAATCTCAACTTGCTGATTAATTACTTCTTGAATCATGTTTGCTTCCTTCACTTTCAGCATCTTTTTCTCCAAATTGTGCTTTATGATCCTTAAAGTTCCAGAACAATATTTTGCAGTTTCCTTTGCTCTGAAGAAGATCTTTCCACTTTTGTTCTTCAAAAATACTCCCAACTCTGGATATCTGTGAACACTTCCAGTCTTTAACATCTTTTTCTGCTCATGATCTGTATTGGGATTTGCCAGATAAACACATGACTTTTGCAAATACAGAGCTATTTGGAAATCTGTATAGCAATGCCACCTTAAGATATAGAACATGGCCTCAATCACCACACTTCTTGCCTTCCTTTCATTTCTGTCTTTACTTGACTCTTTAAAACATAGAAAGCTGTGTAATCTGTAGAAGTCAACCACTGACAGTTTCTCAAAATCTGCATCAGTGAAATAATAAACCTTGCCATCTTCTCTCAAAACTTCAAAGGATAAGTACTCCATCTTTCTGAATTTCTTAACCTTCAATTCTCTGATTCCAGTGATTAGAAAATCTGAGTAAACGGCTTGCTTTGTTTTGCCAAGACATCTTGATTTTTCAGCCAACCAGATCTGAGTCTCCTTAGACCTATCATAATACACATCCAAGAATTGTACCTCTTTTGGTTTGAAGAACTCAGGCAGATCAAATTCAAGAAAGTATCCATTCAGATCAATGAATATTTCATCTTCTTTGGGTTCAGACTGTTCAGCTTGATCAATATTAGTTATCTGCACATTCTGAGGTGTTGTGTCCTGAACTTCTTCAGCCTCATCTGACAAAATTTCATTCACTTCATACTCAGCTGGGAACACAAAATCATTATGTAGAATCTTTTTGGGATTCACCTCAGATAGCAACCATTCACTACTGTTTCTGATTTTTCTTCTAAAATCCAACCTCCTCTTCACACAGTTTATGCATCTCTTCTTTAAACTCTCTTTTTCAGTATCCATACTTACTTCCATTCTAATCAACAACCAATTCAGAGTTGCATCACTGTACTTCACCAACTCTTTTAATCTGAACAATTCAAGTCTTTCGTGAACCATATATGTGAACCTTTCTGTCTCCATTCCTTCATTCACAAAACCCTTCACATGCAGATCAACTTCTGTTTTCTTTGTGGGAGAACTCAGATTGCACTTTTCTTTTCTTTCTTCTATAGCCAACTGGAAGTCATACAAGTATGTATTTCTGACATAAATACCCAGAAGTCTTCTGCATTCAATTTCTATCAAGGCTTCTTCAGTGCTAGCAAAGAACTTGACTAGAAAGATCTGATCATCAAGAGTCAATCTGTGAAAATCAAATGTAGACATGGAAACCTTTGTATTTCTTTCTTTCAGTGTTTCCATTCTAACGAACATTAAACCATTGAATTCATCTTGTTGAAACATCAGAACTTTCTCGATTCTTTTCTGAATATGCAGTTTTGAGTCAGGAACTCTGAACATATTAGAAGCTTCTGAGTAGACCATCTGAGCTCTGTCATCCATAAAACCATCAATGTTACTTTCCAAAAGCTCATACTCTCCTTCTGTGTAGTAGAGATTATCATATATTTCCTCAGGAAAAATATCATCATGAAATTGTCTGGCTAAAGGTACATCACTTAACTCTAGAATGAAGTCACACACAGGTTCTTCTAGTCTTTGCAATTTAATCTTTGGAATCTCGATTGGTTTTCTGAATACATATTCAGAAGGCATAAAGAAGTCTTTCACTTTCACATACTCTTCTTCTGTATTTAACTCATCACAAAAGTTAAACCTAAAATCATCTTTAAAATCCTGAGTGTAATCTACAGTTCTGTCTTCTTCTCCCATTAGATCAATGGGTCTTATCACTTTTATTCCTTTATGAATTTTCTGAACACTCAAAGCTCTGACTACTTCATTATGCATTCTTCTGATCAATTCTTCATTCAACCTCCTTTCTTCTGATTCAGACTCCATTGCCCTTTCACTGTTATAAACCACAATATCTGTACACCTGTTTACCACTGTACTTTCCACTATTTCTTCCATTCTCAAATCAGATTCCTCAATAGCTACAGTTTCATCTGAGTTTCCTTCCATCTCAGTATCCAAGTTCAATTCCTCTGTTTTATCTGATTCATTACTATCAATACTTCCCAACTCCATTTCTTCTGTATCTGAACTGTCAAGATGTACTATCTGAATCATCTCCTTTAAATTTTCCTGTGTCTGATCTTCTGTACTTTTTGTATTGGCTAAGTGCATGTCTGCTATCTCAAAATCTTCTATGCCAATATCATCATCAGAACTTAACCTTTGTCTTTTCTCCCCCTTTTGATGATTATGAGGATCATTATCATCAAACTTCCTTTTCAAGTTCTGATTAAAAGCAACTTCAGGTTCAGCTTCTGCAATAGGAACAGGATCAAGAGGCTTTGAAGTAGAAGCCAAAGATACACTCAGTGCTTTCAATATAGATTCCTGCATACCCTGCATCTGTTTTAACATATCTTTTTGAAAACCAGACATTATATCCATGATCTCCTTTTTGTGAGAATCCAAGGATTTCTTTACATCATCTACCTTGGTTTCAACAGAAATTAACTTTTTCTCCAACACAACTTTCAAATCTGATACCTCATCATTCAGATCCTCCATCCTCTTCTCCAAATTTTCTACTTTTTCCCCCATCTCCTTGTTTTGTTTCTGAATCTTTTCAAATTCAGAAGTTTCTAACAGTGAACCTGAACCAACAGATGGTCCAGTTTTCATGTGCCCAGAGAGCTCATGGCCTGTAGATAACACACAGTCATCTTGTACAACAGATGCACGTTTGAATGAGGCTTTTGTAATGTTCACCTCACCAGGACTTCCATCCAATCCTCGACACCCAACATTAGGCATGTCTATGAATGTTGTTTCAGGAGTACGAAATTCCTGATCTGTGCAAGTGTCAAAAGGAATTTCAGGCTCAATATGAATAGGACTGTGATATTCAGACTCAATGTGTTGAAAAATAAGTTGGGATTTATCACCTCCCTCCAAATGAGTTTGGGATGGTTCCCCGGATTTGTGTGAAACAGTAGCATGTTGAAATGCTTCTGAGTGGGTATGGATGGGTTGTTCAAGATCCACCACTAGGTCCATGGTGTTTGTTTCAATATTGGACACCAAGAGATGTGAACCAATAGCATGTGTGGTTACCTGGTCAAGATTAGCTGGTTCAGAGGCATCTCTTTCTGTTTGAACCTCTGTTAATAATCTCTCATCCTCACCACTCTCATTCTGTTTTTCCTCACTGAGTCTAACCAAGCTCTCAGAATTTTCCCCCTCAAGTCTCTCAGAATGTTCACCCATCTGAACATCCTCCCCCTCTCTAATTCGACTAGACCCCTCACCTCTCTTCTCAGGTTGGTCCTCTTGGGTAGGGATTTGAGGTAATTCAATTCCCATAGAGGTGCAATAAGCTTTTAAAATCTCACTCTCCCTTGGAATATAGTTCCTAAGTGATTTTGGCAACAGTTTATGATTGGGATAATTTTCAAGTCTTGTTACTGAGGTCATCTTACCCAAATAAAATGTAGGACCATGCTCTTCATTTGTTCTTCTTGAGATTGTTCTGTTTTCCTGCATGGCATACCAAATAACAATTTGCCAGTACCTTATGTAGGGAATGTATGTCAGTGGAGCATCCTTTGTCTTCTTCTGAATTGCTTTCTGATTCTTCTCAAATGTATTCTTCATATCTTCCCAAAGTATTAAAGTATAGTCATAATGCCTATTCTTCACTAAACCTTGAAATATCTGAAGAATTTGTTTAGAGCCTTGATCAGCAGAACTATTTTTCCCTGACAAACATTTATTTACCACATGAAAGAAGCAAGCCCAAATAGGTGGTAATTTGTTTCTTCTGAACAAACTGAGAGTCCTCAATCCTTCATTGTATCCCAACTTCATAAACTCTGCTATTAATTCCTCTGTTAGGGGTAAATCCTCAAAATCTGTTCTTCTTTGTACATCATCTTTCTCTGGTAGATTCAGCATCTCTCTTAGTGCAGAGATAGATAAGACAAATGTCACTCCTCCAATTTCAGACACAAACTTATTATCTTCTAACCTAAGATATTTCCACCATTGTTGTATGTACTGAACAGGCACATTTTTACTTCTTGTAAACCATTTTCTGTACGGATGATGTTTGAATAACTCCATGATAATTCTGTGTTCAGGCTTAAAACGACTTTCCTCAAACAATATAACACAGTTATTTTCAGATAATTTCAACCATTCACTCTCAGGAACAACTCTTTCCACTAGAATAGATCTATCTGACATAATAGAACCTGCAGCACTCTGATCATGTTCAATATTAACATTTACCTCATCCGCATTTCCTTCAGATTCATCCATTTGTTCATCTTCTTCATCATTTCTTATTGCCCCTTCCTCTGCAACTCTATTTTGTACTTCATCATTTTCCGAATCAGATGAATCCATTATCGATTTTGTAGAATGTAGAGAAATTGGACCACTTCTTCGTATTTCAGACATGATTTAAGAAGAAAACAGATTCAAAGAACTCTGGATTTGATTCGTATCTCACGTTTCGCTCAGGAATTTGAAAGAACTTTGAAATAGGGATTTTAAGACCTATTTAAAATCCGCGAAGTTGAAAGGTTTAACGGAAAAGCGAAATCAATGTTATAACGGAGTCAACACACGTGAAATACCACAAAGGATTTAAATGAAATACGTGGCATTGTCAAACAAATATGAAGCTGACACGTGTTAGTGGATAGAATTTTGACTCAAGTCAAAGATCTGAATAACACGCGCAGATGTTCTGATTCCATGACTCAGAAGAATTTTGCCTTGTAACCAAAATGTCTTTTAAAATCAACTTCTGACCAATATAAAACATTTTGATTATTCAGAAGAGGTTTGAACAGATAAGAAATGAAAACAAATCTTTTAAGCATCACAAAATGATTTCCAAAAGAATTTTGATGCTCCCCCTTGACTTGAGCATGCATTTGAGTATTAATGATACATAAAGATGAGATAACAAGATAATCGAAGAAGCATAATCCATACAGTTGAAGTTATTTGTATTTCTCAAAAATAAATTTTTGAAAGTTAGATTGCTGAAGTATTGACTCAGAATTTCTGACCTTAAGATTCAGAGGTTCTGATCTCAAGACTCAGAAGTTCTGAACTCAAGACTCAGAAGTTCTGAACTCAAGATTCAGAATTTCCGAACTCAAGACTCAGAAGTTCTGAACTCAAGACTCAGAAGTTCTGAACTCAAGACTCAGAAGTTCTGAACTCAAGACTCAGAAGTTCTGAACTCAAGACTCAGAAGTTCTGAGTACACTACTCAGACAACTTCACTTAGAAAAATTTAGCATTTTTAAGAAAAAAATATTTTCAACTAGGCAGATTAAGCATTCCTATTTTACATATGAGAAAAGAAAACCTTTTGTGATCAAGAGGCTTTGTGAACAAGTCAGCCAATTGATACTTTGTATGCACAAAGTGCATCTCTATAGTTCCTTTTTCCACATAGTCCTTTATAAAATGATACCTCACGTCTATATGCTTAGTCTTCGAATGTTGAACAGGGTTCTGAGTAATAGCAATTGCACTTTCTGAGTCACAATAGATGGGAATCTTATTAAGCTGATATCCATAGTCCATGAGTTGTGTTCTCATCCACAATGTTTGAGAGCATGAAGCAGCAGCAGCAACATACTCTGCTTCAGCAGTTGAAGTGGATACACAATTCTGTTTCTTTGATGCCCAACTCACTATTTTATCTCCCAAAAAGTGACAAGCACCAGATGTACTCTTTCTGTCCAACCTACTTCCTGCATGATCAGCATCAGTGAAAGCAGTCAATTTGAAGTCAGTTTCTTTTGGATACCATAAACCTAGATCAGGTGTTCCTTTGAGATATCTTAAAATCCTTTTGACAGCCAACATATGTGATTCTTTCGGGTTAGATTAAAATCTAGCACAGAAACAGGTAGAAAACATGATATCTGGTCTACTTGCAGTCAAATAAAGTAATGATCCAATCATGCCTCTATAAAGTTTGATATCTGCTGAAACACCTTTGAGATCAGCATCTAACTTTATGTTAGTTGCCATAGGTGTTCTCATAGAAGCACAATCAGACATTTTGAACTTTTTCAGAATATCTCTGACATATTTTCCTTGATTTATGAAAATACCTTTTGGTAGTTGTTTGACTTGAAGACCAAGGAAAAAATTCAGTTCACCCATCATGCTCATTTCAAATTCAGATGACATGACTTTTGAAAAATTATCACATAATTCTGGACTGGTAGAACCAAATATTATGTCATCAACATAAATCTGAATCAGAATCAAATCATTACCCTGTTTCTTTAAAAACAAAGTTGTGTCAATCTTACCTTTCTTGAATCCTGAACCTAACAGGTGTTTAGTAAGAGTGTCATACCAGGCTCGTGGTGCTTGTTTTAGACCATATAAAGCTTTGTCTAAAATATAAACATGATCAGGGAATTCTGGATCAACAAAACCTTCAGGTTGATGGACATACACCTCTTCATTAAGTTTGCCATTTAGAAAGGCTGATTTGACATCCATTTGATACACCTTGAAGTTTTTATGTGCAGCATAGGCTAAAAATATTCTGATTGCCTCTATTCTTGCCACTGGTGCAAATGTCTCATCATAATCAATTCCCTCTTGTTGACAGTATCCCTTAGCAACCAATCTTGCCTTGTTTCTGATGACAACACCTGATTCATCCTTTTTGTTTCTGAACACCCATTTAGTTCCAATTATAGATTTACCTTCAGGCTTTGGAATGAGTCTCCAAACTTTATTTCTTTCAAATTGAAGCAATTCCTCTTGCATTGCTGAAATCCAGTCTGGATCCTCTAGGGCTTCATTAGCTTTCTTTGGTTCAATTACACTTAAGAAACCAGCAAACATTACTTCATTTGCTGTAGCTGATCTTGTCTTTACTCCTGCTGATGGATCACCTATTACTTGATGAATAGGGTGATTTTTAGTCCATTTGTTAGCACTAGGGAGTACATCAATCTCTGAATAATTGTTGTTTGCATCATTCTCATCAATGATTGCTTGTAATTCTGAACTGTCACCTTGTTCTGACGTATGAGTAGGAGTTGCATCCAAGTTTGAGTTCTGATTAATGAAGTCAGAGTTCTGATTGACTTGTTCAGAGTTCTGAGTACAAGAATCAGAATTCTGATTACAAGGTTCAGAGTTTTCACCACTTGTATTTATTAGATTTGGGCACTCCTCTGATGGACCTTTGTCAGAAATTACAGTTGATTGAACTATTTCTGGAGTCTTATTTTTCATCTCTTTGACCATCTTTGGGTTTTCATATTCTGCATAAGAATCAGAAATTAGTTCACTAAAAGCATCCTTAAACAGTAAATTGAGTTCTGAACAAATAGGATTAGAATTTGTATCAGAAGTCATTTTTGTCTTGTTCAGCATGAGTTCTGAACTGTCTTGTTCAGAAGTCCGCATTCTGGCTTCATCAAAAGTTACATTTATGCTCTCCATCATCCTCTTGGTTCTTCTATTGTAGATTCTGAATGCTTTGGAAGTTAAAGAATAACCCACAAAGTATCCTTCATCTGCCTTTTTATCGAATTTGGCAAGATTTTCTCTGTCTCTGAGAACGTAGCATCTGCAGCCAAAAATATGAAAGAATTTAATTAATGGTTTTCTTTTATTTATCAGTTCATAAGCAGTCTTATTTAATCTCTTATTGATTAAAGTTCTATTTTGTGTAAAACAAGCAGTTGCAATTGCTTCAGCCCATAGGAAAGTAGGAAGATTTGCATAAGCCAACATTGTTCTCGCAGCCTCAACTAGAGTTCTATTCTTCCTTTCAACAACACCATTTTGTTGAGGAGTTCTGACAGCAGAAAAATTGTGAGAAATCCCAGAACTTTCTAGAAAATTCTGAAGAGTCTCATTTCTGAACTCCGTTCCATTATCACTTCTGATTTTCTGAACTTGAAGTTGTAAGAGAACTTGAATCCTTTTGATAAAATTTATCAATGTAGTAGCAGCTTCTGACTTAGCTCTTAGGAACTCAACCCACGTGTATCTGGATAATTCATCAACAATCACAAGCATATATTTCTTTCCTCCCATCGACTGAACTGAAATTGGACCACAAAGATCAGTATGAATCATTTCTAATGGTGCTTTGCAAGATGAGTCCATTTTTAATTTGTGAGAACTCTTTTTCATCTTGCCCATTTCACAAGCTGAGCATAATGATTCTTTTTCAAATTTAAGCTTTGGTAAGCCTTTAACCAAATGTTTTGCAACAAGATTATTAAGATCTTTGAAATTCAGATGAGAACATCTTCTGTGCCAAAGCCAGCATTCATTTGCAGTTGATTTTGATAAAAGACAAACTGTATTTAATGTTTTCAATTTTGAAAAATTAACTACAAATAAGTCCATATGTCTTTTGGCCCAGAAGACTTTGACATCATTTTCAGTTAGAATCATGCAACCTGTTATTTGAAACTTAATTTGACAAAGACTGTCTAAAAACTGACTTATGCTGAAAAGATTGTGTTGTAATCCTTCAACATAGAAAACCTTTTGGATAGTTAGATCCCCTTTAGTTAAATCCCCATAACCTTTGACTTGACCTTTGCTATTGTTTCCAAAGTTTACTGCTCCTCCAGCCTTTTCTGTGAAGTTTGATAGAAAAGACTTCTGACCTGTCATGTGTCTTGAAGCTCCTGAATCTAAAAACCACACATGACAGCCCTGCAAAAAGATCAGTTAGGTTTAGGTACCCATTTTGGAATGGGTCCATCTTTGTTAGCTTTGTCATTGGATTTAACATCAGTACCTTTTACTCTCCACTCAAAATCTTTCTTCAAACACCACTTTCCTTGAACTTTTATGAAGTCAGAACATTTTCTGCTTACAAGTTTGTTCAAATTCTTTTTGAGAGTTGTAACTTTTGGTTTTGCTATGTTTTCAACTTTCTTTTCTTTTATCTTTTCTTTCTTCTGAGTCTGAGGAACAAAAATTTTCTTCTTTTCTGTATTTTGAGAAACAGAAACTTTCTGAATATCTTTTCTTATGTATGAAACAGAAGTTATTTTGACTTGACATTTGTGAGAATATTGGAATGAATCATTTTTACATCTAACACAAACAAGATTTTTCTTTGCAAGTGACAATAAATCTGAAACATAGATCATTTCATTTTTATTTATACTGTTCAGAGTACAATTGCCCTTATTACAAGAATTTCTAGCGTTTAGTTCAGAAGTAGATTTCATTCTAAGCTTCTCAAGTTCCCTTTTCAGATCGTTCAACTTTGCAAGATCATCTTTCCTTTTGCTTTCTTCTTTTTCTGAAAAATTCAAGTTCTTTTTGTTAGAAGAATTAGATGATTCACCTTTTTCATATGTACTTGATTCATTAAAGAATTTATCATTTTCTCTTGAAGCATTAATTTTAAAAAGATCATACTCAGTCTTCAGTTTTTCAAGCTCTGTTATTTTCTGAATAAAAATATTCTTTTCTTTCAAAGCTTCTTCAAGTTTAATATCCACCTCACAGAAATCATTTTCAAGTTCATCATAAGTTTTCCTTAAATCCTCAAGTTCTTGACTCACAAGATTAAATCTCTTTTCAAGTTGCAAAAATTCATCTGATTTTGTTTCAGAAAATCCAGTTGAATCAGACTTCTGACTACCTGAGTCAGAGTTCTGATTTACAGACTCAGATGTCTGATCTTTAGACTCAGAATTCTGACTACAAAGTTCAGAATCCTGACTAGAAGTTTCAGACTTCTGATTGACTGTTTCAGAATTTTTACTTGTATCAAATATGCTCTCAATGTCATGATATGAAAAACTTGGTTGTTTATTTTTGTAGCTGACATTTAAGGAATCATACTTGAATTTAGTATCATTGTATCTTGGCTTTTCATCTGTTGGTTTAGAAACTTCTTTCTTAACCTTTTCTTCTGAACCAACTGACTTTTCTGTTTTAGACTCAGAAATTGTCTCATCTGACTTTTTAGAGTTTGGTCTTTGCAAATTGTCAGAACTTGTTATAGAACTAGCAGGTCTTATGAAAACTTCAACAATTTCTGGGATTTTTGGCTTAGAAACTTGAAGTATTGGAGCTCTTTTTAAAATGACATTTTCTTCCAATCCCAATCCCTTCTTTGGATTGTAAAATCTTGTATCTTTAACATTGCTTAATAAAAGATTTAATGTTTGCTGAGTTTGACCTCTTTTCAAATTCAAATCTTCCAATTCTTTGATTTTGGAGTATAAATTCTTTCTTTCTTCAAATAACATATCAAATTTTATTTGTAAATCACCTTTTTCATCCTTTATTTTTGAAAACTCAACTTTTAGTTCAGAAAGCCTTTTCATCAATTCAGAATTTTCATCTTTAACTTTCTGTTTCTCAGCCTCAGATTCTTCATATTGTTCGTTTATTACTTCTTTTTCAATTCTGAATTTGTTAACCAAAGTTCTTTCTCCTTTTATCTGTTTTCTTAGGTTAGCAAATTCAGTTTTCATTTCACCAATCTGTGTCATTAACTCTAATTCAAGTGAAGAATGTACCTCAGCAGATGACTCAGAATCAGCATCTTCAAAATCAGAATCATCCTCATTCCTCATTTTTGCCATATAGCTTCGCATCTGTGGAAAGTTGATATGATCATCTTCATCAGAAGTGTAGTACAGCCAATTCTCCTGTTCAGCCAATAGCGCACTCTCGTCATCTCTCTTCTTTGCAAGCTGAGCCTTCTTCGTGTAGTATTCATAATCTTTCACAACTTTAACTCTGCAATCCTTGGCATAATGGCCAGATTTTCCACACTTGAAACACAGATTCTTTTCTTTTCTCTCTTCCTTCTCTTCCTTGTTTTCTTCACTTCTCTCTATTCTCTTTTCAATCTTATTTTCTTCTTTGTCATCTTTCTTCTTATAATCTGAACTTCCAGCTCTCTTATAATTTCCTTGAAATCTGCCCTTCCCATACCTTTTGTTGAAAGTATTTGTCAGCAAAGCTAGCTTTTCAGCCATTATCTTGATATCTTCATCATCTTCTGATCCTTCTTCTTTGTCAGATTCCTCCAGACTCGGTATTTCTGATAGATATGCAGTCTTTTTGGGTGCTTTGATTGCTTTGGACTTTGATAAGAACGCTAACTGATCAGCAACATTTTTCTTTTCTTCCACAACTAACTTGACAGAGTCTTCATGTTGATTAAGAACACAGAACAAATCATTTAAGTCTTCTTCACACATATCCTTGTTCATTTGCAGACTTATGGCAAATGATGACCATTCTGAATTTAGACTGTTCAGAAATTTGTAATTTATTTCTGATTTTGTTTTCTTCAGTCCATTTCTTCTCAAGTCATTTAGAATAGTGCAAAATTTACTGTATGTCTGTGTCAAACTTTCTGACTCTTTTGCTTTGAACCTTTCATAAGCATTTATGCTTTGATTTAACTTTGCCTGAATAGATCTCACAGTTCCTAACATTTGCCTTTCCAATTCGTCCCACATTTCTTTAGCTGATGATCCACTGTCAATCCTGTTAAGAACCTCATTCGGGACAGCCAAAGTCATCAAAGTAATTGCTCTTTTGTCAATAGCATGCCTATTTTTCTGTTCAGCAGTGTATTGGGAATAATTCTTCTTTACTCTGGTCGCTGGAATTTCTGGAGTTGTCTCTGTAGCAGGGGTTGCGGCGACATCGATATATACTTCGATTGGACCTTCTCGTATAGAAATCATAAGATTTTCATCGATGTTGTCAAGGAATTGGATCATACGAGTTTTCCATTGCTGATACTCTTCTGGTATAAGAACAGGCGGTTTGGTTTCGGATCCCATGGCTAGATATTCTTTAGAAGACATGATTGTAAGAAAATTCAACAGAAAGACAAATTCGATTTTCTTGATCGAAAAGTAGCAGGTAATTCAAGAATTGCTAAGAATTCAAGAACTAGCCCTAGCAGCGGAATCGAATTTTGAATGAATCAAGAAATCTTCAAGAAATTGATCAATCGATCTTCGCAATCACAATCTTGAACGAATTTGTTTGTTGATTGGCTCTGATACCAATTGAAAGTGCAGGATCTATTCTTACAATCAATATAGAAAGAAGTAATTGAGAAATTGTATGATCAAGCCCAATTGTATTCAATGATGCACAGAATTACAGATCTAAGAGAGAGATCACCTCAAAGATTACAAGGAATGAATACAAGTAATATGGGAAAATCAATCAGTTAGCAACGTAGTGCTAACCACTCTATTTATACTGCAACAAACATCTTAAAGCTACAGTACAAATAAGAAAGACTAATAAGAACATAACACGTGTCCTAATTAGTTTACACATTACTAAATAACGAAACTCGTCATAAGTTCTGAACAGGTAGTTCAGAACTTCTGAACATTCTTCTGATCAAGCTTCTCAGAACTTCTGACTTCTCTTTCTCAGAACTTCTGAATCTTCTTATCAGATCTTCAACACTTGGTTTATTGACAAAACTTCAGATCTAACAAATCACCTGAAGACTGTCCAGCTGAATAAACTACAACAAGTTCAGTCTATCAGAACCGACAATGGGACGGAGTTCAAGAATCGAACGGTGGACGAATATCTGACGTCCGTTGGCATCTCGTACACTTTTTCTGCCACACGCACTCCTCAGCAAAACAGAGTGGTGGAACGACGCAACCGTACCCTGGTCGAAGCAGCTCGTACCATGCTTTCCCAATCCAACCTTTCGCAATTTCTATGGGCCGAAGCGGTGTCTACGACTTGTTATACGCAAAACCGCTCCATCCTTAACAAGCGGTTCAACAAGACGCCGTACGAGATCATGAACAATCACGTTCCGAACATCAACTACTTTCATGCGTTCGGATGCACGTGCTATATTCTGAATGATAAAGATGATATTGGCAAATTCAGCCCCAAGGCGGACAAAGGAGTCTTCATCGGATACTCCATGCAGGCTAAGGCGTATCGCGTTTACAACAAACGGACCAAATCTGTTGTTGAAAGCATATACGTGACATTCGACGAAGCCGCGGATTTGGCTTCTGAACACAACAGTTCAGAACCCGGTTTAACTGGCGTGTTAGCTTCCGGACCTCCAAGTTCGGGATCTACACAAGTGACAGTAAATCCGAATCATGCATCTTCATCGAATGATAACTCTTCTGATTTAGATTTATTGTTTAAGTATTTTTATGATGACATCTTTAATGTTTCCCCTACTGTCTCAGCACAACATCGACTTGAAGCTGCTCGTATTGAGGACTCGTCGCACCTATCCGGTCCACCGTCTTCTATAAGCACGCCATCCATCACTGTGGAGACAACACAACCGTCGTCATCAACATCTACTGATACTGTTATTCCCCCGGAGGAACCTGTTACAAATCCGGAGATCACTCCTGGTGATTCGTCTTCTGCTACAACCGACGATCAACTTCTGAACTCCTCGGAACCGGGAGTTGACCAACCATCGACGAATCCTCCCCCACCTCCTCCAAGAAATCAACCTGCAACACTCGAGGCAGTACAAGACCTACCTTCTGGTGGTTATGTGGATTCGGACGCGTCTCACTCTACTCAGCAACCGCTTCCGCATACCACCAAATGGACGCGAGCTCATCCCTTACACCAAATCATCGGTGATCCCTCCACACCTGTTCAAACACGAGGTGCATCTGCCAACTTCTGTCTATTTTCCGACTTCTTAAGCAACATCGAGCCGACGAACGTACGCGAAGCGCTTGAAGATCCGGACTGGATCATCGCTATGTAAGAAGAGCTCAACCAATTCGAGGCACTGAAGGTATGGAGACTGGTTCCACGTCTAAAGAACAAGATGGTGATAGGAACGAAATGGATCTTCAAGAATAAGAAGGATGAAGACAGAATCTTCTTACGCAACAAGGCGCGTCTCATGGCCAAGGGGTACCGTCAACAAGAAGGGATCGATTATGATGAAACCTATGCTCCGGTAGCAAGAATCGAGGCCATCCGAATGTTCGTTGCTTATGCCGCACACAAGAACTTCACAGTCTTCCAAATGGATGTGAAGACCGCATTTCTCTACGGTAATATCGAGGAAGAAGTTTATGTGTCGCAACCAGACGGATTCGTGGACGACTCGAATCCTGAACACGTCTACATTTTAGACAAGGCGCTTTACGGTCTAAAGCAAGCTCCGCGAGCATGGTACAAAACTCTGTCCGAGTTTTTGATAAAGTCCAAATTCACACGAGGTAAAATCGATTCGACTTTATTTATCAAAAACGAAAATGGTCACATACTCCTCGTTCAAGTGTATGTAGATGATATAATATTCGACTCTACCAGTCCCCTATATGCTAAGAACTTTGCCACTCTTATGGGAAATTTTTTCAAAATGAGCATTCTTTGCGAGATGAATTTTTTCCTTGGTCTTCACGTTAAACAATTGTCGACCGGGATATTCATAAACCAGGCTAAGTACATCCGGGATATTCTTCGGAAATTCCAGCTGGACCAGTCCTCGCCAATGAAAACTCCCATGGCGCCCAATACAAAGATTCACGCCGATCCTCACGGAACGGATGTGAATCCTAAATTGTATCGTGGGATGATAGGTTCTCTAATGTACTTAACTGCAAGTAGGCCGGATATTATGTTCTCAACCTTCTTGTGTGCCTGATATCAATCAAAACCTAAAGAGTCCCATATGACTGCTGTCAAACGAATCTTTCGTTATTTACGTGGTACTGCTGATCTTGGTCTATGGTACCCGAGAGAGACAGGTTTTGCACTATCCGCCTATTCCGACGCGGATCACGCGGGCTGCATGCTGGACCGGAAGAGCACGTCGGGTCACATTCAATTTTTGGGAGATAGCCTGGTAAGTTGGGCATCAAAGAAGCAGCAATGCGTTTCAACATCAACTGCCGAGGCGGAGTACGTGGCTGTCGCGAGCTGTTGTTCCCAAGTCATCTGGATGAGGACGCAACTCAAATACTATGGTTTCACGTACGTTAAGGTCCCGATTTACTGTGACTCGAAGAGCGCCATCGCTATATCAAGTAACCCGGTTCAACACACCAAGATGAAGCACATCGATGTTCGGTATCACTTCATTAAGGATCACGTTGAAAGAGGTACCATCGATCTCTACTTCGTAAATACTGAACATCAGCTAGTAGACCTATTTACCAAAGCATTGGACGAAAAATGTTTTAACACTCTTGTGCAAAAGTTAGGAATGCTAAAACTGATGACTTAATCCGATTGTGTGCCCGTTACAAGTTCCATACATATACGAGTAACTGTTTACTCATCATCCGGTGTTTACCCTCCTGATGAATGAGCACACACTTCCTCGCAATTGTATTCTACTTGTTCCAGTTACACCGTTAGATTTAGTCTCTGTATTTATTTCGTAGATTTCGTTTGTTTTCTTTCTTTCTTCGTGTGTTTCTTTTAATTTCATACTGTTGTCTGTGTCTGTTTTTCTATCTATCTCTATACTTTCACGGTGTATTCATGGGTTCAGGGGGAGCACAAAGAAGTTTCAGGTAAGTTTACTCATCTGTTGAGGGGGAGCGTCACACACAATTTTTTCTTAACAATCAACAAGTTTTTTTTTGTGTGTATGGGCACTCCTGTGTGAATCTTATATCATGGTCATCATCTGAGGGGGAGCGGCACAAGTTTTTCTTTAGAAGGCTAAAAGTTTTTTTTTGTGTGTGTCGGACCCCTCCACTGCACTCTACTGTACTATCCGAGGGGGAGCAATGTCATCCCCATGCTCAGTTTGAGGGGAAGCGAGAGAAAGTCCTCTTCCAGTTCCAATTACTGCAAAAATTCCCAGGAACAGGACAATATTTGAGGTATCCGGACAGTATCCGGAAACCCTAGGTATCCGGACAGTATCCGGACCTGCTCTACCCGGGTTGGATAAGAACCCGGACTCTATCCGGGTCGACCAATCCGGAATCTGGGTTCCTTTAAAAGGCGTCCAAATTCTTCATTTTCATTATTCGGCAAACAAGCATAAACCCTAAACCCTCTCGACCATTTCTCTCTCGCTCGAACTCCCTTCATATCCACGATTTACACGCGTTTTTCACTCCATCTTCAGGTATGTTATTCGAAACATCATATCGATCACTTTTAGGCTTATCTCGTTCACAAACACACCACGATTCGACCCCTGTTTGGTCGATTCAACAGTGTCCGAAAACCCCTTAAGGGTTCTTCGATTTCGGGTTGAATAGTGGTAGTATATGAAATGTTCGATATTCCAGTGTGTTTATCTGCTTCAAACGGCACTTCGTGCTTGCTTTGTCACTGCGTGGGAGTCCATTTTAGATTGTTCGTGATTTTGAATCTCGTCCGAACACATTCATTGTGTCCGAACACCGTCATACTTATGGTGTTTTGTCCGGTTACTCTCTTAACACAGATATTTTATCCGGTTTCACTTAACATCCGGAAACCCTAGTTGTCCGGAATTCTCAGGGTTTTCGGTAAGTTCAACTACCGGATAATTAATGTGTCCGGATTCCTTGTTGTTCGGATTGTCCTTGTTGTCCGGACACTGTCATTTCATCCGGAAAGTATGATTTGTCCGGATATAATGGCATGTCCGGAAAGTATTGCATTTTTGCATTTTTTCTGTCCGGACACCCCTGGTTTGTCAATTTCAGTACTCGTTTTGTCTCTGCCAGTCCTCAGTTTGCTTCAGATTGAGCCATTACAGCAAAGGTACGCCCTGACAATTTTTTCCGCCACATCTACTAACTGTGCCTTCTTTTACAGATACTTCAATAGCGGATCAACAAAATCCACAACAACCTCCGGAAGAGCAAATTCCTCAAGAGGATTTTATAGACGAGCCAGCAGATAATGCCTTTGTCGAACCTGACCATGGCACGGAGATAGAGCCGAACAATCATCATCTGGACCCGGCTCAGTTCGTCCACAACCACAACATCATGTTCTGTTGGATATACTTACCCGTCACCCTCTCCGTGAGGCACTCACCGCCACAGTTGACGTTCCGGTCATCTATGTCCTTCAGGTATGGTTCAGTGCCCGAGTCGTCACTGCTGGGAATACACAGACAATCACCGCCCAGATTGACAACCAACCTTTCACGATGACACCGGACTCCCTCCGTCTCCTTCTTTCACTTCCGGAAGCCACCGTTGGCGGACATCAAAGATACAACCCCGCGGTCAATGACCAAACGCTGTGCGAACAAGTCCGCGCGCTAAGGTACAATCATGCTCTCGACCGCCCGTCAGCGTTCAACCGTAAGTACCTGGCCGCCATCTGGTATATTCTGTTCACAATTTTGAACATATGTCTTTCATCGAGATGGAAGGGCATCGACCAGTGCACCGGCGATTTTCTACACCTATTCCAATCCGTGTGCTACAACCGCCACGTCGACACAACAATGATTATCTGGCATGAACTAGTACAGGCCATTCGCCAAATCGGAGGTTCGAAACAGAAGAAGTTCCTCCCCTACCCGCGTTTCCTTTCGCTCGCTGTCCGACATCACATGGATGCCAATCCCGCCATACCGCGATGCCTAACCCATCCGGTTTGTCCCCACCATCATCTACAATACATGGTCATCCGCAATCCATCCAATGCGGTGGCCATGCCCATCCCTGAAGCCTTTTTAGCTATCGTCAATCCCGCTGCACCAGGGGTAGTAGCTTATAGGGAAGAGATAGGGAATCCCATGGTCCATCTAGAATAGGAGGGACCTGCCCAGGGACCTAGACCCGAGCGTCGTGAGGGTCCAAGAGTGAGGGGTGGTAGGGCCCGGCAAGCAGGTGCTACCAGGCGGGGTGTGTTGATCGTTAGGGGAACTAGTGTGAGTGGTGCAGCGGTATCGCAACCCAATTCTAGTCAACCCCGTCCAACAGGCGAAGCCGGAGCATCATCCTCACGACCGATGCTTCAACATGACTCCACACCATATTTTTCCGACTCGCCTTCACCTACCTTCCAGGTTCATAATGTAGAATCTGACTCCGATACGACATCTGACACGACCCGTGCCATTCGGCTCTCAAAAATACCTCCCCGTATCGGACCGAACCCTGACTTCACCGAAGGCATCCCACTTGAATCACCTACCCATGCTTCACCTAGGATTGAGGGAGTAGAAGGAGTTGAGTTAGAAACTGCTAGCCGGAGAGAACTGCGTTCGAAAGCGAACCAGGAAAGATTGGGCCGTAAAGATAACGAGGCTCTTGAGCGAACCGAACCGAGCGATATCCGGGTTGCCACATCTGCTATCCCGTCTCATTTGGTGGGACGGGGTATTGAAGAAGACTCTGTGGACCCAGCGGAGCAATTGCACGACCCCCTCATCCACTCATCCGTCTCTCAAAAGACGGATGTTTCAGTCTCACACGGGGATATAGCACAACTTCCACCGGTCTTTCACTAGGAGAGTACTGGTGTTGAAACAAGAGACCAGCAACCCCCGGTCTCGACTTCTTTCAGTGCACCATCGAGTCTAGATCCACTTGTTATTGAAGATTCCTTGACTAGGACACTTGATGCGGAACAACACCAAGTCGCGGCTCTTAATGACCCGACCGGAACGTCTGTAGTGTCTCCGTCTGCCGGAACATGAGGATCGGATATAAATCCTACCACAGCTATCATCTTGCCAACTGTGAACGTAGGTGGCTCTGCCTCTCAGGTGGATGCCTCAACGGGTGTTCTATGTGACCCCGGCGTTTTCTTACCCGACTTTGTGTCACCAGGGTCCCTGGACAGCACCCTTAAGGCTGTCCGCGAGGCAATGGAGCAAAATATGCAGCAACATGTAGCCGCTGAACTTGCCAAAGTTATGCGCGTAATCAAGGGCAAAGACAAGGTCGTCGAAGCTGAATCCGCACCTGTACCTCCATCGATCTCAACTCAATCTATCTATTCGGTGGACACTCTAAAAACGATGCTACTGGCCCAACTGCTCCAAGAATCAGAAACAAACGCCTCAACCGAAGCAGACCTGAACTCCGTTCTGAAATCCCAGGTCACTGCTCCTTCATCATCTATTACATCTCTCCTGGACTCTATCGACTCAACTCTCAAGGGATTCAACCGAGCTCTTACTTTGATGTCCGAGAGAGTTAGTTCCCTAGAAGAAACCTGCAAGAGTCAAGAAGGCGGTCTGAAGCGGAAACAAGATGACCAGGATGATCCTGATCACCGTGAGGGGGAGAAAAGACCCAGATTATCCGAGACCGAGACCGCCGCCCTGATCCAGACTGAATCTACAACAGTGGTTCAACAGGAACCCCTAACTACGGCAGCTACTACAGAAGCACCTAAAGCCGAGTTGCCATTAGCCGAGATGGTAATCGACATGGAGATTTCTGATGATGAAGACCCGACGGTTGAAAAGCCCGAGGGTTCAACACAGGAACTGGTCGACCTTGATTCATCAGACAGATCGCTATTGGATATGATAGATCCAGATTGTGAAACCAACCCGGAGACCGAAGATGCATGGTACGAAAAAGCCGCCAGTGCCGTAAATCTCCAGGTAAATTTGGTTTTCCCTACTGATGAAGACGACAACATCGACTATGATCAGTTCCTGCTCCAGAATTTTTATGGTACTTCTCCCGTTCACTATGCTCAACCCACTGGAACTTCAACAAGACCTGAAACTACTACTGCCAATATTCCGACAACTCCTCTGCAAATGAAAGCTTCTGATCTTCCTTCCCCTCCTCAGCAACAAATACGTTAGGAGAAGATCATGGTACTTATCCCTCATCTGGAGGAATCTTTGAAGAAGTTGTTCGTCCACAAACTTCGCCCGATCGAGCCGACCTTTTTCCTTGGTATTTACAACCTCGACCCCGAATACCAACGACGTTATATCAGCACAATGCAGCGGTGTCTTCCAGTCAGCCAAGTCAGAACCAAGCATCAGATCACAGAGGTACTTAACATCCATTCACGCCGCATCATGAGGATCGTCTATCCAGTCTTTACCGTTCGCCGCGAAGATGGCAATGAATGGAGATTCTCTAAAGCCGACTTCCAGCACCTCCGACCGTTCGACTTCCTGGCTATTCTGAAAGACCTTCGTACAAGAACCATCCGACCGCTTGAAGTTACAAAGGCGCTCGAAGCTGTTCGTCGATACCTGGTCCATACCATTTTGATGTCATATCTAACGGCTTTTCAAATGGCTGTCGAGAACAGGGAGAAGAAGGTAAATCTGATAAGGCCGAATCTAAATGCTCCTGAGTTGAAGATGTATCCCGAGAACTCTCTGCTTCTAGAACCTGAATTTGGGATAGTCTACAACAACGAACAGAACGAAAAGAAGTTCCTGTGTTTCAGTCAGGTAGACAGATTCTGCGACGGCACACTCCTCAAAGTTCGAGACGCTCTTCGAAAGATCATTACACACGAGTCTAAAAATCCAAGGTACTCATATGTTCCGAATCCGAATGAAACAACTGCTCGGAATGCCTTGGAATTGGTTGAAGATCGTATCGACTACCACCGTGCTATCAGGTGGTTCGAGATTCACTTCGCACTTCGCAAAAGATATGTCTACAACTGGCGAGAGCTAGAGCGCGAACTCGAACTTCAAATCAAAGGGGGAGATTGTTAGGGTCAATTTAATGTTGATTTAAAGTTCAAGGGTCTGAATGTAATTCTTTATTTTGAGCCTTATTAGTGAATGGGTCGTGGGCTTGTTAACCATGGGCCCGCCATATAAATAGATTGCTTAGCCTTAGAAAATAGGCTAGTTGTCTCATTTGCTTTTCTGAATTGTATTGTAAACACTCTGATTGAAAGCATAATACAGGGATGACCAGTTGAAATCATTGTTCTTATCGTTCATATTACTGATTTCATAATTGTTGCACATATCTGGATTTAACAGAAAAAGACAAACTGTAGAAGAAACAATCCACGTCACCTTTGACGAATCCCGTTTAACGAACTCAAGACCCTCTGCTGATACTGAAGAACTGAATCAATGGATGTTTTCTCATATTGGTGATTCAGAATTTGCTCCTATCCCTCAAGTTAATACTCCCAAGCATGCAGACAAGTGAAGCTGAATCTTCATGGGTTTCAGCTGTTCCTCTCACCACTATGCCTGCTTCTAAACCATCTACCTCATATATCCCATCTACTTCTCAGCAACCAGTGAATGAAATGACATCTAAACCTCTTCCTCTCTTGCCTGAAATACCTGAAGTTGCTGAAGCCTCGTCTTCAGCTCTTCCAGAAGTTCAAATTGAGTCAGCAAATCATGCTCTGGCTCATCGATGGACTATAAATCACCCCATTGATCAGATTCTGGGTGATCCAAACGCTGGTGTTCAGACTCGACGAAGTGCAGGTAACATTTGTTTATTTGTTAACTTTATTTCTCTGATTGAACCAAAGAAAATAGATCATGCCCTCAGAGATCCAAACTGGGTCAACGCTATGCAAGAAGAGCTGACAGAATTTGAAAGAAACAAAGTTTGGAATCTCGTTCCAAGACCATCTGACAAGTCAGTGATAGGCACTAAGTGGGTCTATCGAAACAAGTTGGATTAACATGGAACTGTAACCTACAACAAGGCTCGTCTTGTTGCTCAGGGATACAGACAAGAGGAAGGCATAGATTACGACGAAACATTTGCCCCTGTGGCAAGACTCGAAGCTATTCGTCTATTCTTAGCATACGCTGTTCACAAAGACTTCAAAGTATATCAAATGGATGTGAAATCAGCATTCCTCAATGGAAGGCTGAATGAAGAAGTATATGTTGAACAACCTCCAGGATTCACCGATCCTAAGCATCCAGGTTATGTATATAAACTGGATAAGGCACTCTATGGCTTAAAGCAAGCTTCTCGTGCATGGTATGACACTCTCTCTACTTATCTCCATATTGAAAAATTTGAGCGAGGTAAAATCGATAAAACTCTATTTTTCAGCAAAGTAAAAGGTCATATCATTCTTGTTCAAATATATGTTGATGATATTATATTTGGTTCTACTAACCCTGATTTATGTACTCGTTTCGCTGAAAGAATGAAAGCTGAATATAAAATGAGTATGATGGGTGAACTGACATATTTCCTTGGTCTTCAAATCAAGCAGAATGAAAAAGGTACTTTCATTCACCAAGGTAAGTATGTTAAAGATATGCTGAAAAAGTTTGATTTAACTCAAAGCTCAGTTATGAAAACCCCAATGGCACCGCCGCTGACACTTAACAAAGATCCTTAAGGGAAACCTGTTAATGTCAAAATGTACCGTGGGATGATCGGCTCTCTTCTGTATCTTACAGCTATCCGTCTTGATATTATGTATGCAACTTGTTTATGTGCACGATATCAATCTGAACCTAAGGAATCTCATTTGATCGCTGTAAAGCGTATTTTTCGATACCTCAAGGGTACTCCTAACCTAGGTCTTTGGTATCCCAAATACTCAGGGTTTGATCTAATCGCCTATTCAGATAGTGATTTTGCAGGATGCAAATTGGATAGGAAAAGGACCACAGGAGGTTGTCAGCTCCTGGGTGGAAAGCTGGTGAGTTGGACAAGTAAAAAGAAAAATTCAGTGTCCACCTCAACCGCTGAAGCTGAGTACGTATCCGCTGGAAGCTTTTGTTCTCAGATCTTATGGATGAGAAATCAACTATTGGACTATGACCTTCAGCTCTCCAAAATTCCAATCTATTGCGACAACACTAGTGCCATCGCCATAACAAACAATCCAGTGCTACACTCAAAGACCAAACACATCGATATCAGGTATCATTTTATCAGAGATCATGTGATGAATGGTGATATAGAACTTCATTTTATTCCCACTGACTTCCAGTTAGCGGATCTTTTCACCAAACCTCTTGATGAGACAAGATTTAACTTTCTCATCAGCGAACTTGGAATGCTGAACCTAGAAGAGTAAAATCTTCAGCGGTAAGCATTAGATCAGTGAAAAATTGAACTTGTATATCCCTATTAATCATCTAATCTCTGAACAAATTAATTCATTGATATCAAGGTATGTTCTCTCTCTTAATCGCTGACATTCGCCTCAGCATGCAAGATTTCAAAGTAAATTACATCGCTGAATATCTCTTCCTTTCAGTGATTCTTTTGAAACTCTAAATATCTCACTGACATGTCTATTCAGTGCTTCTCTATTTTCAAAATGTCCCTGAGCTTTTCTAAAACCCTCAGAGACACCTTAAAATATGAAAGGACGTTTGTGACGTCATCCTTTGGATAAACCATGGCACGCCTTTTCGTCTGACACGCTCACCCGTTTCGTTTCCTTGTCCAATAAGATTCAAGGGACGTGTCACGTGCCATCATGAAAAACTTTTCCCGCTCTTAGTTTTTCTCTCTCTACTATCACTATATAAACCCTTTGAGTTTATATTTTTACCTTTTACGCATACGAACTCTCTTAAGGCAAAAAGAATTCACATATTTTCTTTGCATTTGGATTTTTCAAGAACTTGTGTTAATCATCCTCTCCATTCACGAAACATGTTACATTTCTCTTCTTTAATCCATCTTAAACAACATTTTTGATCTTATTCTTGCTTTTACAAGATCAAACAATGTACGTTTCTACAACTTAAAATCACCTTCTTCATGGTTTTAATAGACACAATCTGTTTACAGGTTGTTCTTCAAGTTTTTAACAAAAATCTTAAACTAGACACTATCATATGTTTTTCCAGAATCCTATCCATAAAAGGAAACTGGAAAACAAGAACTTTCACTGGAAAACCCTTATTTTGGAAAATTTCCCATTTTAAGAATTTTTCTTTATCTTCTTCATCTTTGTGTATTCTAAACAGCAATGGCAACTACTAACAATGCCAACGTTTCATCTCTTACAACTCCTGAAAAGGCTAAACTTACCAAGCCCCCAATGATGAAACTCTCAATGGACCAGATAACGTTCCACTCAAACAAGCCCTATGCTTTGCTCGAATTTCCTCCAAGGAAAATGGTCACTCATCTGAATGGTGCAGTGAACTTTATCAAAACCCATCCTCTGGCGACATCGCTTACTATCAAGTCCCCTGCTCATAAAAACCTCTTATCTCAGTTCTGGTACATGGCTCATCGTACCCAAATCCCCTCTCCCAAAAACCCAAAGAAGAAGATTGATGCCATCGCTTTCGAGACTGATTTTGGCGAAGCAAAAATCACCCCTGGAGTTATTCGACACGCCCTGAACCTCCCTTCCAGCTCACAGGACAACAAGTTCGTCCCTTTCCCTGACCCAACCTCCAACGAAGGAAAGGCTGAAATTATCTCCTTCTTGGATGCCATGAAGTATAACTGGAACACAGGGCGCGACAAGCTCCCTGAGAAGAAGATCACGACCGTGCTGAAGAGCAAGATGCCCAGCGAGATGAACTTTATCTTTGCTCATCTCATCAGCTGTATGACAGCGAAAACCGGGTCCACTGACCAGGCCTCGAAGACCCAATCCGCCATGGGTTATATATTGATGAAAGGCCTGCACGTGGACTGGGCTCGTCCATTCCTTGAAGACCTGATGGAATGCGTCGAAGCCCCTAACAGGCTAGCGAACGTTCCATACCCGTGATTCCTCAATGCCCTTTTTTTACATGGGCTGAAAGAAAGGTATCCAACTGGGGGAGACCTGAGACTTTCTCATGTTGGACCTAAGGTGCTCGACTACAAACCGATCGCCAATGAGGTACGTCTCCCTATGCTCTTACCTCTTCTTCGCTCTACTTCTTCTACTTCTGTGGCTACCCCCTCGGCAGCGGTCGTCCCAACCGCTGGTACCCAGGCCGCAACCACCACTCCATCTCGAAAGAGAAAACAGTCTGAATCCCCACTTGGCATCCATAAGACCAAGAAGATTTCCAAGGAGCAATCCCCTAAGCCTTCCCAGGGTGAAGAATCTGTGTCTGTCTCTCTACAGAAGACGCTGGATGATTTCATGGCACACTCCTCCACATCCGCTGAAGCCACCCCTTCCATTCCCACTTCAGTGCCTCAAGACACTGAAGTTACCATGGATCTGGACCCCCCACTTTCAGTGCCTCCAAGCACTGAAGAGATTTTTCTCAGCGGATCCAACGCTGAATATGCCACCAAAACCTTTTTCTCATCCTTTGTTCCTCCCTCATTTTTTTTGGTCACTCCAAACTTCTTAATTCCCCCATTCTCCAACTCATACGTCATTCACCTAAATGACACAGCGGCTGCTGATCTTCAGCATATGATGGATCAAAATCAAGGACTTGTAGGCTCTCAGCGTCAACCAAACATGGAAGACGATATGGAGCACTTGACTCGTCACCGTGATCTCCACACTTTCTCCAACCCGCCCCCAGGTAACCTAAACACTTCTCTCTCTGAACCCCCAACTTCTGAGCTTTCCTTTGTTCATAAGTTTCTCTCTGTTATAGGTCCTAATTTAGGCACCATTAGCCACTCCCTCACGGAGATCGCTAAGAAGGTGGAAACTCTCACCAATACCATCTCCTCAAACTCCGCAACGGTTACAGACGCTGGGGTGACTTTAAAGAAGTTGGCCACTGAAGTTGCTGCCAAAGTCTCAACCGCTGATATGTCCAAGATTGAAGGAGGACTTTCTTCTGTTGCTGAGGCTCTCAGGACCAACTCCTCAACCCTCAACCCTCAGCACTCTCAACTCCTCCAACGACACCCTCTCCTCAAACTTCAAGACTTTGTCCAGTGAAGTCACATCACTGAAGACAGAGGTCTCCAACCTTAAGGGTGAGGTTACGGGTGAAATGACCTCGCTGAAGAAGAAGGTGAGCTCGTTAGCTCAAGAGGTCGACTCTTCAAACGACCTTCTCAACCAGCTTCTTAAAAAGTTGAATGCACCTACCGTTCCACTATCCCACTTCTCCCAGGATGACCGGGAAAAGCTGGAAAAGGTGGTGGAACTGGTTCAGAAGATAACACCTGCTACGTCTAGCCTCGAAGACAGACTAGCAGCAGTTGAACACCGTCTCGGTTTCCCTGGCCACGAAGATAGGGAACCTGCTTATGCTGCTATTACTACCGCTGATACCTCCCCTCTTCAACATGCAGAAGAGGGGGAGAAGACTCAAGAAGACCTTCCCCATGTTTCTGAGGGGGAGGGAAATGCTGAAAAACCTCAGGGAGTTGAAAACCCTAAGGGAACTGAATTCTCCATACATGCAGATGTTGAGGGGGAGAATGTCGAAGAACATGCTGATTCACCAGTGCATGTTGTTTCTTCAGAAAATGAAGAAGAAACAGAGGAAGAAGAAGAAGAAGACGATGAAGACCTGGATCTTTGGGAGGACGAACCTTCATCATCACCCAAAAATGACGACGATGACGATGATGATGATTTCGATGGCTTCGTCTTCTAGCCCAAGATGAAAAAGACCCTGACTCTTAAAGGGATCGATTCCACTAAACAAGGGGAGGGGATCAAAACAGAGCCTCCAGCGACTGCGATCGATAAAAGCAAAAACAAAGGCCTCGCTGAAAACAACCTGACTATCCTTATCAGAAAGCTAGTTTGTCAGGTAACATATACTCTTTTCCCTTACTCTGATCCCTCCTCTATCCTTTCTCAACCTCAGTTCTACTCTCCATCAAACCTCTAAACACTTAAAGCCTTCTTTTCACTATCTCTTCTTCAAAATGATCTTAACTCTGTGATCGTTTTGCTTCAGATAGTCCTCTCCCCTGCTTGAGGGTTAAGCTGAAGCTCCTCCTACATCACCAACAATCCCAGCCCCGAGTGCTGATGAATTACAAATAATCCCGGTCTTAGACTTCGCTGAGACTGATGAACCTGAACCAGAAGAAGAACTGCTCTTGCACAAGAAAAGACATTCCTTGGTTCCTCAAAAGCCAAGTGAAGAAGAACTAAAAAGAGAGCAGCCATGATTCAAAAGCTTGAGGATCAGCGCATTGTTCCTCCTCATCTCAACATCGTATCAAAAAGGGAAATCGTTGAATCTCTCAAAACAGAGGTGAAGAAAAAGATAAAGAATATGCTATTGAGCTCGTCCAACGTTCGGTGAAGGATCCTGAATTGAAGAAGGTTCCTATCTCTGTTCAACGACAATTATGGAAGAACGCCAAAAAGGTCAGAGAAGAAAAAGCTAAGGTCTCTGAATCCACTTTGACTTGGTGCAAAGAAAGACTTCACTTTCGACACCATGTGTCTAAAATCAAACAAGTCAACATCAGGGGTCATACAACAAACAAAATTCCTATCATTGACATTCAGAATGTTCATAAGGAAACCATCTATACCTCGTGGATTGACAAGCTCAGTTTATCTTAATGTTGGAGATGCGGATAGCCATTCAGTTATCACGTTCAAACTACAAATCCTTTGTTGAGAAAGCTCTGAATAAGAAGATCGACTTGGTTACATCAGCTGTGGATATTCCTCCTTATCCTCCTCCAGTTCAACAAAGAAGGCCTGGTGCAAAAAAAAATATATCTTCAGCTTCAGGTCCTCCTATCAAGAATGAAACCGAAATCGGCTTTTCACGAGAAGAAGTACTTGGTTCTGACCCTGATCTCTCAGTACTCGACATCTCCCTGCCCCCTCATGAACGTTTTATCCCTGGAAAAGTCTTAAGTGACCCTTATGGTATTTTCTTCAATAACTGTACTGGACGAAAATGGTTTCAACGCATCTCTGAGCTATGCAACCCTCCAATTGAACAACTCAGAGATCTTATCTACTGGTGTGGTTTTAGAGATGACCTTCTCGGACACTTCATGAAGCCCCTGATCTACAAAGAAGCACAACGAAGAAGGGAACTTGGAGGATGATTCCAATAAACTTGGAGGATGATTCAAACCACAAACTCTCTTGATGAACTTCTCGTCAAGAATGAACCTGAATATGATAGGATCCCTTTTGTAATTCTTCTATCTTTATCAGCTTATAACTTTTTGTACTTGTAATTATTATTCGCTGTACTTGTAATTTTTCCACTTCCCTCGGTAATCTATACAAAGTTAAATGAAAAATGTCAGTGAATGTACTTTACTCCACCAGTACTTAAAAAGATCCCTGAAAATAGTAAATGGGACAAATATTTTATGAGTCATTTTTATCCTAATGTTTTCTTACTTAACAATTTTCTTTTATTGCTATGTCATCATCAAATGATGGGTCAATCGTGGAGTTATCCAACGATGAGGATATCTCTGGTTTTCTACAATTTGCAGCCCAGTCAGAAAGACCTCCATCACTTTTTGTGTATGCCAAATCATCGGTGTGCGATGAAGACGAAGACGATGACGAAGGTGATGACGAAGGTGATGACGAAGACTTCCAACTGGAGGAGCCTGATTCTCAATTTCAGGCGTCCTACGAAGACTTCCAACTGGAGGGGCCTGATTCTCAATTTCAGGCGTCCTATGACCCAACAGTTTATTCGGGTCATACATATGGTCTTAACGACTGTTATCCTGATTTTGTTCCGGAGACGCAAGAAGAATAAGAAGAAGAAGAAGTCGAAGAAGGACGTTTTGCTGGAGTTGTTGATGACGAAACCCATGTTTTCACAATGGGTAGATCTGATATAGACAGATCAGGTACCGATAGTGATGATGACGAATGAGGAAAATATACCCCTAGTAATAAATCATTTAGTCAGTTAAATGACTTTTTTGATATGCATCCTATTCTTCCAAGCCCGGATACCCATACACAAACCTACGAACCTGCACATTATAATCGCAGTTCAAGGATACAAGTAGGTGAAATATTTGATTCGAAGGATGAGCTGGTCACACTGCTCGAAATTAAGTTCATAGAGGAGGGTTTCGAAAGTTACACGCATAAATCCTACAAAACCAGATACGAAGATGTATGTGCGGGAGATAATTGTAATTGGAGGATGTATGCGAGGGCCGTGGGCTCTAAAGGCGGGATGTTTGCCATTAGAAAGTTACACGACGAACACAATTGTTCGAGGACGCAACTGAATCCCAACCTAAGAAACGCACTGAGAGGTGGCTAGAGAGGCCTATATCTGCATAAAAAAAGGTCCCAAAAAGCCAACAAAAAGACTTTGGGTGCATTACTGAAAGACAAATTTGTTGATGCTAGCAGGACATTTCGTCTAAAGGACATCGTCAACGATATAAACCAGCAGTACGGGATCACAATTGGTTATTACCAAGGCTGGCGTGCGCGATGCAGGGCACTGCTAATGGTCAGAGGCACTGCCGAGGAGTCGTATGAGCGACTCCCTGCGTATTTATATAATTTGGAGCTGCATAATCTAGGTACGGTCACCAAGATAAGGACCGATTCAAAGGGACGTTTTGAGTTGTGCTTCATTGCCCTTGGACCCGCGGTACGTATATTAACACGTCATATGTTTACACATGATAAATTATAACATTTACAAAGGGTTACCTATGTTTTTGCAGATCCGTACATTTCTGGAAAATATGCGTCATGTCTTGGTAATAGACGCTGCCCATTTAAAGGGGCGTTACATGGGTATGATGTTCCTCGCGGTTGCCATAGACAGGAATAACAACATCGTGCCCGTAGCTTTCGAAGTAGGCAAGTCTGAGACCGGGGAGGAGTGGAGTTGGTTTCTCTCCATGTTGAGACAAGCTATCGGAGACCCGGAAGGGTTGGTGTTTATGTCCGACAGGGTTGCTTCCATAAGCTCCACAATCTCTACCACGTACCCAAACGTCCCTCACGCCTTATGTTGTCGACATTTAGAGATGAACGCCAAATCCAAGGACAAACGTATTACAACTAACCACACCGTCTACTGGAAGGCATGCAAAGCGTATATGGTTCGAGAGTTTGACCGATACATGAATGCACTACACGTTAGTGCCATGAATGCAGTAAAAGTTATGGACGATGTTGGACCGGAGAGGTGGTCGATGGCCCATTTTCCTGCAAAACGTTGTGAAATTCTAACCTCCAATAGTTCCGAGTCGATGAATGCACTCTCCCGTTTTGCTCGTAGATTACCGATTGTACAACTTATAGAGTACTTCCAGACTTTTCAACAAGAGTGGTACCAACTTGGACGCCGAAAACGAGGTGAGATGCGTAATAGACTCACACCAAAGGCAGAGGAGATAATTCTCCTCAGGACGGGAAAGGCTTCGGCATGGAGGGTAAGCAAAATGGGTTATAGGATGTACCAGGTTCGGGATAACCATCTTGACGCGATTGTCGATATGACCGACCATGTTTTTTCATGTTTTCAATGGCAAAAATCCGGGTTACCGTGCGGTCATGCGATCGCTGCTTCAAGACATATGGGTCGTAGAGATTGCAGCGACTTGGCTGTAAATTTCTTCATGTCCGAAACTTACCGGGAAACATACGTGGAGGTAATAAATCTAACTGGACCCCATGAATTATGGTGTTGATCCAAACCCTCAGTGATTTGATAATGACCCTCTCTTATATACTTAGTGAAAATTGTGAGTAAACAATATGTATCAGAGTTTCACTATCGCTGATAAGTACTAAGATCTTACAGTACCGCTGATAGGAACTCTCTCTCTTTAGATTAAGCATTCAGCGAAACTGTTCACCATAATATTCTGAGTCTGTTCAGTACTTATGGTGATCGCTGATAAGTTAGTTGTTTACTTATAATCTCTGAAGACAAGTTTCACGTCAACACAGGTTCTACGCTGAAGTCGAAGATCAAGCTCAAGAACCAGCGACAAGTCTCCTAATGAACTGATGCAGATCAGCGAAGACTCAGATTTGTCCACTCAACGTGAAGTATCAAGTACAGGACTTCAGCTATCGCTGAACTCTATCATTCGCTGATATAAAATGATAGATCGCTGAATCAACGAAAAGCTGATCATGAAGTCCTCCGTACAAAGTACTTTTGTCTCAACCATCCTTGCACGACTCCGTACGATATGTCAGAAAAGAACCTTCTTATTGTCTGAAATCGTACAACCTCTCTGATACTACACTGTTCTAACATGTGGCTATTAAGGTTGTCAACAAAGGTCAATGACATGCAACCAATCAGCTTCTGCCACGTGCAAAGTGTAAACTGATATGCATTAAATGCATGCAGTATATAAGAAGATGAACTCACTTCATTTTGAAGTAACTTGCTAACTCTGGACAAGTTCATCTTTCTTATCTTGAGATAGGTTATTATTAGTAATTTCCTTCTCCTTCTTAGTGCAAGAAACTTAGTGTTCCAACTTGTTTAGATTTAGGATTTATCCTTAATCTTGTTTCCGCAACAAGCTGTAAATTGTTAATGATTTATCAATAAACAATTTAGAAAAGTAAAATCTGTGTGTTTGTATTCAACCCCCCCCCCCCCCCCTTCTACAAACTTGTATAACCCTTAGATGGTTCTTTTGCAAAACCCCCTAGATTCTCCAGAGATAATTTTAATCTATGGAAAAATAGGATGACTCTCTTCTTAGAAGGTGTAGACCCTACTATGCCTTATTATCTTGAAAATGGCCCATTTATTCCTGTAAGAATTGATGTTGCAGTTCCAGCCGCTGAGAATAGACTTGCTATTCCAGAAAGCCTGGTTCCTAAAGAAGTTCATATGTGGACTGACGAAGAGAAGAAGAAAGTAGCTATCGACACAAAATCCAGATCCATACTATCCGTGACTCTTCCTGACGAAGTCTACCATTCCGTCATGAACCTGAAATCCTCAAAAGCCATGTGGGACACAATTTGTGTTCAGTTTGAAGGTACTGTTGAAGTCCAGGACTCTCGAAAGATCAACCTGGTAAGACAGTATGAAAGTTTCATTTGTGGTAAGAATGAGACTCTCTCTGAAGTTCACCAACGTTTTAATTGCTTAATAATAGATCTAAAAAATGTTGGTAAGGAATATTCTAACTTTGAAGTGCTGACAAAGTTTCTAGAATGTTTACCTGAAAGCTGGGACAGTTATTCTATGTGTCTCAAACTGTCAAAGGATCTAAGATCAATGACCCTTGCTACCTTATATGGCACGATGCTGAATCATGAGCAATCAAGCCATCATAAGAAGAATCTTGTAAAAGATTCCAAAAGCACCTCTGTTGCTTTAATCTCAGAGAAACCTTCTACTCAGCGACCCTCGGTCACTATCACTGAGTTAGAGATTAACTCTGAAAGGTCATCAGATTCTGATTCTTCAGATGATGATGAATCTTTGGCTCTCCTAACTAAAAAGTTCAGGAGATTCGCCAAAAAGAAAATGTTCAGAAAGAACAAACCCCTTTCTATAACTGATAAGCCAAGATCATCAACTCCTGTTGATAAGGCTACTGCTACTTGTTTTAACTGCGAAAAGATTGGACATTTCTCTAACGAGTGCATGTCTAAGAAAGTATCGAGAAACTCAGCGTTTCCCAAGAAATCCTTTATTCCCAGGAATAAATGAAAAATATGCTAAGCTGAAAGAAAAGTATACAAAGCTGAAAAGCTTTAAGAAGAAAGGCAAAGGCCTGATGGCTTACGATTGGGCTGCCTCTGAAGAAGAAGAATCATCATCTGACTCTGAAGATGATGAAGCCAATCTCTGTCTTATGGCAAAGATTGAAGATGAGGAAGAAAGTTCAGACATTCCCTCCACTTCAACCTCTGCTATTCAGGTATCACCTTCCTTCTTTACAAATATTGAAAATATTGATGAAGCTGATAGTCTCCGTAAAATCGATCTCCTGACTAGAAGTTTATATGAAGCCATGAATGGCAAAAATATAATTGAAAACCAAAACCTTGATCTCACTGAACAGATTAAAAACTGTCACCTTCAAATAGAAAAGCTTTCTAAAATTGAAGAAGATTTTAAAGATCAAGTGCACTTAAATCAGCTAGTCAAAATCGAACGAGCAGAAGCTATCGCTGCATTGAAAGCTGAAAAAGCTACTGTTGAAGGATGGTGTAATTCTTCAACAAAGATCACTGAGATAATTAAGTCTAAGATACCCCTGAGTGATAAACGTGGTCTTGATTACAAATATGAAACTCAAGAACTAACCACTGATCGTTCCATGCTCTTATTTGGAACTTTCGTATCCTCAGTCGCTGATACTTCATCTTCTCAGTGTTCGTCCTCTAGACCGCCTATCCCTGAGGAAATCTCTGCCTCTTCAAAAGGTAAAGAGAAAATGGGTTATCCAAAACGTACCTCTGTCTCTAAAGATAAAGGTAAAGAAATTGCGTTGAACCAAAATCCTCAGAAGGATACCTTTGTACCAAAGTTGAATGCTTCTAAAGCTTTAGTGATTTATTCCTCTGGATCAAGGAATGAGATCTCTGGATCTACTCAGCGTGGGTCTATTCAGCGATCTACTCCTAGACTCAGAGTGGATGTCCTTGGTAAGAAATCTGAAGAACTAAATGTTCCTCCCATTTCTAAAGCCAAAAGCTTATTTGGTGATGGTCCTTCTAATTCTAAATCAAAAGCTCAGCATTCAAATGGTCCTAGAACTACTTTTAGTTATAGGAAATGTTATCACTATGGACTCACTGATCATATTGCTAGTAAGTGCCCCACAACCACCAAAGCTGATAAGATAGCTAAGGTGAAGATTGCCCCCAAGGCAAAGAAGACCACTGAGGTTAAGAAATTAACCAAAGTAAAGACTGACAAAGCTGAATCTTAAAATGCTGCGAAGATTGATGAACCTTCCATTCCAACTACTTCCACTGACAAACGTGTACACATGGTCAAGTGGATACCCAAGAAAAACTAATCTTCCTTTGTGATGCAGGTTAAGAAGGGTATCTGGTATCTTGATAGCGGATGCTCTAGACATATGACTGGAAAGAAAAGCCTGCTCGCTGAATACATGGAAGAGAAGGGTCCCTCTGTGACTTTCGGTGGAAATGGAAAAGAACATACCCGAGGGTTTGGTGTACTCTCTAATGGTACAACAACCTTCAGAAGAGTCGCATATGTTGAAGGGCTGAAGCATAATCGGTTAAGCATCAGTCAGCTTTGCGACAAGGATAACAAGGTAATCTTTACCAAGGAATCCTGCTTTGTCACTAACAAAAAGGAGAAGATAGCTCTCAGCGGTTATCGTTTGGAAAATATTTATGTAATAAACATGGACTCAATAACCACTAAGAACTCCTGTTTCTTCTCAAAAGCCTCATCTGATGTCAACTGGCTATGGCATAAGAGGCTCTCTCATCTGAATTTCAAGACACTGAACACTCTTTCTTCAAAAGAGTTAGTTACTGGTCTACCTCAGCACTCATACGCAAAAGAGTCTTTATGTTCAGCGTGTGAGAAAGGGAAGCAGACCAAAGCAAGCTTTAAGTCTAAGAAAGTCTCCTCAGTGTCGTCTCCTCTACAACTACTCCATATGGATTTGTTTGGCCCTGTTAACAAACAATCCATCGCTGGAAAGAAATATACACTGGTCATAGTTGATGAATTCTCTCGTTATACATGGGTTATGTTTCTCCGTTCTAAGAGTGACACCCCTGAAGAACTCATCACCTTTGTTCGGAAGATGGAAACCCTGAACAACCTGACCGTTCGCTCAATAAGGAGTGATCATGGGACTGAATTCAAAAACAGTTCTCTTGATTCCTTCTTTGAGAGTAAGGGTATTTCTCACAACTTTTCTTCAGTGAGAACACCGCAACAAAATGGAGTCGCTGAAAGAAGACATAGAACAATTATTGAAGCTGCACGTTCAATGATCAACGATTCTCACCTGCCTACTCAGTTTCGGGCAGAAGCTGTCAACACTGCTTGTTTTACGCAAAACAAGTCGCTGATAGTTAAAAGATTCAATAAAACAGCCTATGAATTTTTTCATAGGAGAAATCCTTCAATCAGCTTTCTTCACATCTTTGGATGTCAGTGTTTCATTCTGAATAACAGAGATGCCCTTGGAAAGTTTGATCCTAAAGCTGATGATGGAATCTTTCTTGGATACTCCTCAGTCTCCAAAGCCTTCAGAGTCTTCAATCGTAGAAGACAAACTGTAGAAGAAACTATTCACGTCACGTTTGACGAATCCCGTTCAGCGAACTCTAAACCGTCCGCTGATACTGAAGAACTGAATCAATGGTTGTTTTCTCATCTTGGTGATTCAGAAGACATTCCCACTCCTCGTGCTCAAACAGTTGAAGATGATGGTCCTACTATCATTCCAAATATGCAGGATAGTGAAGCTGAAACATCTTGGGTCTCAGCTATTCCTATAAACACGATACCTGCTTTTGAACCAAATGTCTCAGACATTCCATCTAATTCTCAGCAATCAGTGAATATAATGACGACTGCATCCATTCCTCTCTTGGCTGATACTCCAGACGTCGCTGAAGCTTCATCTTCAGCTCCTCCAGTTCAGGTTGAGTCAGCGTCTCACGGCCCGGCTCAACGATGGACTGTAAATCACCCAATTGATCAAATTCTCGGTGATCCAAACGCTGGTATTCAGACTCGACGAAGTGCAGGTAATATTTGTTTATTTGTCAATTTTATTTCTCTAACTGAACCAAAGAAAGTAGATGATGCCCTCAAAGATCCAAACTGGGTCAGCGCCATGCAAGAAGAGCTGACTGAATTCGAAAGAAACAAAGTTTGGAAACTTGTTCAAAGACCAACTGACCAAATAGTGATAGGCACTAAATGGGTCTATCGAAAAAAGTTGGACGAACATGGAACTGTAACCCGCAACAAGGCTCGTCTCGTTGCTCGGGGATACAGACAATAGGAAGGCATATACTATGACGAAACATTTGCTCCAGTAGCAAGACTAGAATCTATTCGTCTGTTCTTAGCATATGTTGTACACAAAGACTTCAAAGTATATCAGATGGATGTTAAGTCAGCGTTTCTAAATGGAAAGCTGAATGAAGAAGTCTATGTGGAACAGCCTCCAGAATTCTCAGATCCTAAGCGTCCAGGTTATGTTTATAAACTGGATAAGGCACTTTATGGCTTAAAGCAAGCTCCGCGTGCATGGTATGACACTCTTTCTACTTATCTCAATATTGAAAAATTTGAGCGAGGTAAAATCGACAAGACTCTATTTTTCAGGAATGTTAAAGGTCATATCATTCTTGTTCAAATATATGTTGATGACATTATATTTGGTTCTACTAACCCTGATCTTTGTACTCGCTTCGCTGATAGAATGAAATATGAGTATAAGATGATCATGATGGGTGAACTAACATATTTCCTTGGTCTACAGATAAAACAAAATGAAAAAGGAACTTTCATTAATCAGGGAAAGTATGTTAGAGATATGCTGAAGAAATTCGATTTAACTGAAAGTTCAGCTATGAAAACTCCTATGGCACCACCGCTGACACTAGACAAGGATTTAAAAGGAATTCCTGTTAATGTCACGCTGTACCGTGGGATGATCGGCTCACTGTTGTATCTTACAGCTAGCCGACCCGATATTATGTATGCAACTTGTTTGTGTGCACGATATCAAGCTGAACCTAAGATATCTCATATGAAAGATGTAAAGCGAATTTTTCGATATCTTAAGGGTACGTCGAATCTAGGTCTTTGGTATCCCAAAGACTCAGGATTTGATTTAATCGCCTATTCAGATAGTGATTTTGCAGGTTGCAAAATGGATAGGAAAAGCACCACAGGAGGATGTCAGCTCCTGGGTGGAAAGCTGGTAAGTTGGAAAAGTAAAAAAGAAAAACTCAGTGTCCACCTCCACAGCTGAAGCTGAGTATGTTGTCGCTGGAAGATGTTGTTCTCAGGTCTTGTGGATGAGAAATTAACTACTGGACTATGACCTTCAGCTCTCAAATATTCCAATCTATTGCGACAGCACAAGTGCCATCGCTATAGCCAATAATCCAGTGCTACACTCAAAGTCAAAACACATCGAAATCAGGTATCACTTTATCAGAGATCATGTGATGAATGGTGATATAGAACTTCACTTTATCCCAACTGATTATCAGTTAGCTGATCTGTTCACCAAACCTCTTGATGAGACAAGGTTCAACTTTCTCATCAGCGAGCTTGGAATGCTGAACTTTGAAGAGTAAAATCTTCAGCGGTTCACATTTGATCAGCGATAGGATAAAATCAAGATATATAACCCATTCTATCATCTTTTCTCTGAATAAACTTGATTCGCTGATATCAAGGTATGTTTTTCTCTCTTTGACAATCGCATGCAAATGCACAATTTCAAAACAAATTGCATCGCTGAATATCTCTTCCTTATCAGCGATATTTTGAAATTTCTAAAACCATCACTGATATTTATAAATTCAGTGCTTCATGTTTTCAAAAGTGTCCCTGAGTTTTTTCAAAACCTCAGAGACAACCAAGAATATGAAAGGACAAATTGTGACGTCATTGCAACGGATAAGCCCCGGCACGTTCTTTTCTGACACACGTTTGCACGTTTCGTTTACTCGCCAATCAAATGCAAACATGTGTCCGTGTCATGATGAAAATCTTTTCCCGCTCAAGATTTTCTCTTTCTCTAAACTCACTATATAAACTCATTCTGGGTTTATATTTTTCTTTTACGCGAACTTCCTCTCCAAGCTAAGAAAAAATCACTGTTGCATTTGTGCTCTCGAATTTTTCAAGAACTTCAAACTTGTTCAAGAACTTCATCTTCTTCAACGAACCAGGTTAATAATTCTTTTATTTTACCTGTTTCTACAAACTTGTTAATGATCTTCTCTTTGTTTTCACAAGATCAAACAAAAGAACTTTTTAAAATGAAATCATTTCTTTCATGATTTTATGAACACAACCTTTCATGGTTGTTCTTCAAGTTTAAACGCAAAATCTTAAACTTGTTCTTCATTCGTTTTTCCAGAATCCCAATCTTCAAAAGAAACTGGAAAACAAGATTTTTATTGGGTTTGCATTTCGTTTTTCAAAAAAACAAGAAAAACCCTAATCTTCATTAAGACATTATTGTCTGAATGAAATGGACAAAATTCGAACCATCTTATTGGAAAAATCTTTCCATATTAAGATTATTCTTATTTGTTAATCTTTGGTTGATCTGATAAATATAGAATGGCGTCTACTGACATCCCCATGAACACCATCGCTGAGAACACTGCTACTGATTCTGCTGAGGAATTGGACATCCTCAAGGCTCCTCAGGTCAAGTTCTCTCTTGACAAACTGGATTGGACCAAGGTAAACAACCTCTATGCGCTTCTCGATTTTCTTCCTCGAAAGCAAGTCATACATCTAGCGGATGCTGTGAATTTCCTGAAGAACTGTTCCATCTCCACAGCCCTGACCATAACACCTCCTGCACATCAGCTTTTGCTATCCCAATTCTGGTACTCTGCCAAACACTCTCAGCTACCATCAGCCAAAGACCCCTCCAAAACAACTGACTGCATCCTCTGCGACACTGACTATGGCACCATGAAGATTACACCTGCCATCATTCGTAAAGCCCTCAGCCTTCCCATCGCTACCAAAGAAAAACCTTTTGTTCCCCTCCCTGACCCCAAGAAAAACTCAGACAGGGAAGCCACCATTGCATTCTTTGATGCAATGGGCTATGTATGGGAAACCGGCAGAGACAAGAATCCCGAGAAGAAGCTGACCATCATTAAGAAATCTAAAATGCCCAGCGAGATGAATTTCATCTTCGCTCATTTAATCAGCAAGCAATGGGATATGCATTGCTGAAAGGTCTACACATAGACTGGGCATCGATTATCTACGATGACCTGGTACTCATAGTGGACTCCGTCACTGACAGATCTCCATGGCCCTATCCTCGATTCATCAGCGCCGTATTCCAAAAAGGCCTAAAGGACAGCTACCCTCAAGAGGGTGACCTGAAACTCTCTCAGGTTGGCCCTAAGGTACTCGACTTCAAACCGATGGAAAACGAGGTACGTCTTTCTACACTCTTAACTCTTCTAAATCCTCTTACTGCTTCTAATTCTGCAGCTCCTTCAGCGGACAAACCCACCGCTGATACCCCAGCTGCAACATCCATTCCTTCTCTTAAAAAGAAACACTCCTCACCCCAACTTGGTTCCAAAAGAACTAAGAAAGCCAAGGGGCAACCCAAGCAATCTCCTGCTAAAGACTCCTCAGCTCCTCTTGTTGGGCTGAAGGAAAGTTTAGTGGTACGCTCTGCCACAGCTGAAAAAGCCACCCCTTCTATCCCAACTTTAGCGTTTCTAAACGCTGAGGTTACAAACATGGAATCTACCCAACCTCCTTCAGTCTCTCCAAAGACTGACGAAGCGATTCTCAGCGAATCCAATGCTGAACTCTACACCGAACCTCCAATCTCATCCTTCGCTTCTCCCTCTACTCATTTGGACTCAACTCCAGTTATCACTGAAGCACTTGTCATTCCTCCAGAAGCTAAAAGAATGACGGAAGTAGGACCTGCAGAGATGACCATACGTACACGTTCTCTCGCTGACGATATGGAACTTTTCTTAGGCCATCGAGATTTTGATGAATTTATCAATCCTCCTGCAGGTATACAAAAACCCCTAAACACTGTAACTGCACCCCAAACTTCTGAGCTTTCCTCTGTTCACAAGTTCTTTTATGTTACAGGTCCAAATTTGGGAGACATCAACGCTTCTCTGAACGCTATAGAGACAAAGCCGACAGGTCTCACGTCTACTCTTTCTGGCAACTCTTCAGCTGTAACAACCGCTGGAGAGAATCTTACAAAGCTTACAACCGTTGTCGAAAAGAATGCCTCCAAAGCTGACGTGGAGAAGGTTGATAAATCACTCGGCGATTTTGCCAAAGTTCTAGCTGACATCTACATAGACTACCTCGACATCAAGAAATCTATTGACACCATGTCCAGCGAAGTCATAACGCTGAAGACATCGGTTGGCAAACTTGAAGGTGATATGTCTGCTGTAAAGACTGATGTCAGTTCAGTAAAGACTGACATGAATTCTATGAAGACTGATGTCAATACGATGAAGAATGACATCTCTTCTATTCAGAACTTATTGCAGCAGATCCTGACCAACACAACCTCCCCTACACCTGCCCCTGAGCATTTTACTGCGGCGGATCGTGCCGAACTCGTGAAGATCAATCCTGGTAATTCTGCTCTTCAAACCAGATTATCAGCGATTGAGACTTGTGTGGGGGTCCCTGGCCAAGAAGACAGGGAGAAACCCACAACTGCTGAGTCGTCACATTCCTCCCCCACTCATCATGACAAAGAGGGGGAGAAGAGCGCTGAAGACCTTTCCCATGATGAATCTATTAGGGGAGAGAAGACTGAAGACCTCACCCTTGATGAAGAGGGTGAGAAGACAACTGAAACAACCGCTGGACCTCAGGGAAATGAACACCCTGAGGGAACCGAGAAGCTCGCCTCTGTATCTGAGGGGGAGCAACTCGAAGAAGAAGCTGAGGAATCTGAGAATGAAGCTGAAGATGAAGAAGCCATCGACTTATCTGATGATGAACCATCCTCTTCTCCAAAGAATGATGATGATGAAGATGACGATGATGATGACTCTTTTATCGTCAAGCCTTCTCAGAGAAAAATTCTTAAAGGGATTCAATTAAATGAACCTTCAGGGGAGCGGACAAAGACAAAGCCTGCAGCGTCTGAAGCTGACAAATGCAAAAACAAAGGCCTCACTGAAGATGACAATATGACGATCTTGCTTAAAAAGCCGGTTTGTTAGGTACACTAACTCCTTACTCCACATCCCTCCTCTATACACTTTATCAGCTCTACTTCCACAACCTATACACTATCCCATTCTTTCTCTATCTCTGTTCTACCCATGTTCTTACTTGTAAGATCGCTGTGTTTCAGCTAGTCCTCTCCCCTGTTTGAGGATGTCACTGAAGTTCCTACAGCTGCGACTTCAACAATAATCCCAGCTCCCAACGCTGAAGAAATAATCCCAGTCTTAGATTTGATCTCTGAGACTGATGAACCTGGAGAACAGATGCTCTCTCACAAAAACAGGCCTTCCTTGTCTCCTCAAAAGCTAAGTGAAGAGGATCAAGAAAAGAGAGATGCAATGATCAAGAGACTCGAAGATCAGCGAATCATTCTAAAGCGTGATCAACTTCCTTCCGTTCCCCCAAAATTCAGAATTTCCCAAAAGGAATACAAGGAACACCTCAGAGCTGAACGCCTAATCGCTGAAAGAAGGGAAGCTGAAGAAAAAGACAGAGAATATGCCATCAAGCTTACTCAATGATCAGTAAAAGACCCCAAGCTGAAAAGAGCTCCCATTGATGTTCAACGTCAGCTTTGGGATGATACTCAAAGGATCGTTAGAGAAAAGACCAAGGTCTCTGATACGACTGTGGAATAGGCTAAACAAATGCTGACCTATCGATCTCGACCATCCACAATCACCAAAGTAAACATCAGAGGAAGACTGTACTCAGACGTTCCTGTTGTTGAACTTGATGTCTACAGAGAAGACAAGACCAAGCAAACCTTCTATGCTGCTACCTTAGATAAGTTTGGTCTCTCTGAATGGTTGGAAGTGAAATTAGCCATTCAGGGATCGCGCTCAAAGTTCAAAAGCCATGTCGAGAAGATCTTGAACAAACAGATCGACCTGGTTTCTTCTGCTGTGGATATTCCTCCTTCCACTTTTCTTCCTCCTCAACAAAGAAGAGTCTCTGCTAAGGAAAAGAAAGTCTCTGATTCAGGTCCTCCTATACGAAATGAAACAGGTATTGGTTTCTCTCGTGCTGAAGTTCTTGGCCCTGATGCTGATCTCTCAGCGCTTGACACCTCCCTACCACCTGGAGAAACTTTCATTCCTGGCTCAGTTGTAAGTGATCCTTATGGTATATTCTTTCTAGACTACGACGGAAACCATCACTTTCAACGTATCTCTGAGCTCCACATCGCTCCCATCGAACAACTCAGAGATCTCATATATTGGTGTGAAGTCAGACGCGACATTAGAGCTAGACACCTGAAGCCCTTGATTTTTGCAGAAGCTCTGAACAAAAAGAATCAAGGAGCAGTTGTCCCTGACTGGATGATTGCCACATCAATGACCCTTGATGAACAACTCATTAAGGAAGAACCTTTTGACGGATAGGATCGGCTTATAATTCTTTCTATCCTTATCTGTCTACATCTTCATTAAATAGCAATTTTCCTTGTTGCTATGTCATAATCAAATAGGGGGAGATTGTTGATCCAAACCCTCAGTGATTTGATAGTGACCCTCTCTTATATACTTAGTGAAAATTGTGAGTAAACAATATGTATCAGAGTTTCACTATCGCTGATAAGTACTAATATCTTACAGTACCGCTGATACGAACTCTCTCTCTTTAGATTAAACATTCAGCGAAACTGTTCACCATAATATTCTGAGTCTGTTCAGTACTTATGGTGATCGCTGATAAGTTAGTTGTTTACTTATAATCTCTGAAGACAAGTTTCACGTCAACACAGGTTCTACGCTGAAGTCGAAGATCAAGCTCAAGAACCAGCGACAAGTCTCTTAATGAACTGATGCGGATCAACGAAGACTCAGATTTGTCCACTCAACGTGAAGTATCAAGTACAAGACTTCAGCTATCGCTGAACTCTATCATTCGCTGATATAAAATGATAGATCGCTGAATCAACGAAAAGCTGATCATGAAGTCCTCCGTACAAAGTACCTTTGTCTCAACCACCCTTGCACGACTTCATACGATATGTCAGAAAATAACCTCCTTATTGTCTGAAATCGTACAACCTCTCTGATACTACACTGTTCAAACATGTGGCTATTAAGGTTGTCAACAAAGGTCAATGACATGCAACCAATCAGCTGCTGCCACGTGTAAAGTGTAAACTGACATGCATTAAATTCATGCAGTATATAAGAAGATGAACTCACTTCATTTTGAAGTAACTTGCTAACTCTGGACAAGTTCATCTTTCTTATCTTGAGATAGGTTATTATTAGTAATTTCCTTCTCCTTCTTAGTGCAGGAAACTTAGTGTTCCAACTTGTTTAGATTTAGGATTTATCCTTAATCTTGTTTCCGCAACAAGCTGTAAATTGTTAATGATTTATCAATAAACAATTTAGAAAAGTAAAATCTGTGTGTTTGTATTCAACCCCCCCCCCTTCTACAAACTTGTATAAACCTTCGGGACCAACACATGGGTTTCTCCACCCGACCCCCTTCCGCCATGCTATCCACCGCTAAACTCTAAGAACAGAGTCGGGAGACCAAGAAAGAACGATCGACGTCCATCACGTGGTGAAGGTCTCATACAGCGAAAATATACTCGGTGCCAAGTAGTAGGACATACTCGTAGTGAGTGTCCAACTCCCGCCCCTTCAAGCGTGTCAAGGAGTAGACGTTCAGTCAGCCAACTAAGTAACACGCAGGGCCCATCGGAGCTTGAACAACATGGAAGTATAAGTATGATAGCGTTGATCTGTACATTGATTTCCCTTGATTGGGACGATAAATCTTGTATGCTTAGTGCTCTTGTTTTATATATAACATGATTTTATCTACTTTATCGTCCCGTATATCAAACATAAGTGATCTACGGTGTAATTTAGCAAAAAAAAATGTGAAAATTGTAAAATTTGGCCCCAAATAGTGTAAATTTTGATCCACGTAAAATCATGCAAAAAAACGTGAAAAAGGGACCAAAACTAAAAAAATTGGCCCCAAATCGCGGCCCCCATCGAGGGAGAGGCCAAAAGTGAAAATTTCGGCACACCGCGGGACCATCGCAAGACCAAATCGCGGGCCACGTGGGCCTGGTCCGCAATCGCAGAGTCCATTGCGGGATCGCGGTGTATATCTACAAAATGCTTATGAGTTTTGGGCATTTCTGCAAGTCAAAGTCAAAGTCAAATTTGGGTATTTTAATTAATTTCCCTATATATATAGCCTTATGTTCATTTGAGAAGTGCTAAATATATGTGAAGTAGAGAAGTAATTTTGGCCATTTATTCGGTCAAGATCAGCTTTAATTGGGCAAAAGTTGCGGCTTTGACTGGTCAAAAGTTCCGGTTGTTCCAAAAATAGAAGGACAATTTTGTAACTTTTACAAAAACACGGGACGAGTTCGTATATGAACCTGCGTGGTTCGCATATGAACTATTTGTTCATATGTGAACCCATGTAATTCACATATTAACTCTTTTTAACTAATTCATATATGAACCTTTGTGATTCGTATATGAACCTTTGTGTTTCATATATGAACTAATTAACCGTATGTTCATATATGAATCAGTTGAACCAATTAACTGATTCATATATGAATCTTTGTGATTCATGTATGAACCTTTGTGATTCATATATGAACTCTTTTTTAATTAATTTTCATATGAACTAATTAACTGATTCATATATGAATCACAAAGGTTCATATATGAATTAGTTAAAAATAGTTCATATGTGAATTACAAAGGTTCATATATGAACGTATAATTCATATGTGAATCACACAGATTCATATATGAACTTGTCCCGCGTATTTTTACGAAATTACGCCTCTATCTTGTGCAGACCAAGCACAGACCACGCGAGGAATTATCAACTGCTTCTCGGTCAAAGCCGTCGATTTTGACCGAATGAATGGCTAAGATTACTTCTCTACTTCTCATATATTTAGCACTTCTCAAATGAACCTCTCCTAATATATATATATATATATATATATATATATAGAGAGAGAGAGAGAGAGACAGAGAGAGAGATAGAAGAAGATATTTTGCAACCCTAAAAAAGGTTGCAACTCTTGCAACCATGTCCATGATCATCACGGTGGTCAAATACTCGAGCCTGGACACGGATGTTTGGAATTCAATTCTTGTTTTCGAGTACCTGTTGTGGTCGTATACTCGTATAGATGCAGTAAGACAAAATATTTAACGAAATTCATGTCAATGATAGTTCAGTCGTAGAAATCCTTTTACGAGTAGGTTTATCGAGATACATACATCAGTGATGGTGCAATTGTAAAGATGCATGAATACAACATATGTGAATGTATATTGTATTTATTCATGGGAATTAATTTGTAATCGCTTCCCATGGATTTGGTTTCATTTAAGCATAATTTTAGTTATAGACTTCGGGTTTTAAAGCTTCCATGTTACCGGTCCTTTGAAGCCACATAGATCATCATCGAGAACACTTTCATCATCCACATGAGTCAGATCATCATCGATAACACTGTCACCACAATATTAGGTCTACAACCAGAAAGTGTCACACTTCAAATGCAAAAGATAATACCATATCAAACCTATAAACTCCCTTTATGCATTTGGTTCATATTAAATGATGAGCGATTAAATATAATTTTATCTTTGAATCACATTACATTTTCATAATAATAATATTGTATAACTACTATTATTGTCTATATACTCTTCCCTATCAAATAGTTACTTGAAAGATTTTGTTCGTAACTGATGGCTCAAGATAAGAAAAACAAGGACCTCAAGTGCTTGGACATAATATGAGACCTTGGGAAAAAATCAATAAAGCTTGGCTATTCTAATCAAGTAAACATCACAAAAACAACAAGAATCCTTGGTGAGTAATCCAAAATATCATATGTTTTACTCTTCTGTTTAAATTCTAGAGTGTGATATGATCCAAAACATTACAGCGCCAAACAAGGGACAGGAATGAGTTCTCTAAACATAATCCTAGGTACGAAATTGTTTTTTGTCATATCGGCTGGTATTATTCACTATCACCTTGGTTAATATTTAATAAGTTAGAATAAACTTCCTAATCCATTCCAAATGCATTACATCAGGTTGTTTGAGGAGAAATCACCACCAAAGTGAGTTGCAGAAGCTTACCTGCGAATACTGAGCACCAACACTAGCAACATGACCATTTGGTCCTCTGAAAACAATGGGTAAACACCCCCAATCAAGCCAGAAATAGATGGTTTTGTTGTTGTCAAAACAGCCTCAATCGAGCCAGAAATAGCTGGTTTTGTTGTTGTCAAAACAGCCCCAATCAAGGCCTAAGAAACTTCAGCAACCCCTTGTATGCAGCCAAATTCCAACATATCAATCAAGATAAAAAAGAAATGAGTTTGAAAGTAGAACCTCTGTTTGTTTTGGCTACAAAAGGTAATTTATTTGGTGGGATCCAAAGTATTATATGTTATATAATGAACCAACCAATATGAGGAAAAGTGAACCATGATTTCAAGCAATGGCTTTAATCAACCAATATAATAAACCATAAAAGTGAACCAGACTTATTGGAAACATAGTCGGAGGTTGGCAAGTTTAACCATTATATCATCCAGGTTATCTAACTGAGGAACGATTGTAAGCTTGGGGCTCCGACGAAATATGTTAGAAAAGAATGATATAGAGAAAACTGACCTGGGTTGTAGAGGTGGCTATCAGAGTGAATGTTCTTAATTGAAATATAGGCTAGTGTCCTTACTATCAAAGAAAAAATAGTTCCTGGATATCTGTAATACAAGCTTCACAAAAGGACCATAGGAAATATTTCCTGCCAAAAAGAAAAAGAAATAGAAAAAAGTTATCAGAAGGTACTCGTACAAAATCAGTAAGAAGGAGAAGTGATGTTTGTTGAATGCCAAGAAGCAGAGAGCAAAATCGAAAACAAAGTCAAAATGTTGAAATCATAAGATACCAATGTTCAAATCGTATCTGCGAACCCAAGTCGTTTTCTGATTCGTGAAGCAGATTTCTCTGTCAAAATCAAAACGAATCACACCTCCACAGTTAGGGTTTTCTCTATCACAATGTTAAAATCAAAATCAAAATAAAAAAACCTGAGAGTTAGGGTTTTTCTGTCACAATATGTGAACCCAAATAAAAAACAAAAACAAAAACCAAATCAAAATCAAAATAAAAAATCTGAGAGTTAGGGTTTTCACCTAAAATCAAAGGGATGTTTGTTGAAGCTCTGCGATGTTTTGATTTTTTTTAAATCCATGGTGTTGATTTGTATGCAAGATTCAAAAAGGGTGCAAGATGAAGAATGTGTGTTGAAAGTATGGTCTTGAAGAAGTAGACGAAGAAAAGCATGGTTGCAGTTGTACTTGGGTATGGAGCATACGTTGATTGCAGTCGTGAAGCGTGAAGAAGAAACTCAGTATGGTAGGGACGTTTGTGTGTGTGTGGGGGGCACAAGTTGACTTAAGACAGAATGTCTTTTGGGGGGAGAGAATTAGAAGAAGAAGCTTGGTATGTGCGTTTGTGTGTATCTGAAAAAGCAACATCTCTCAAATGCATTGAAATTTTGTACCTTAGGCATCTTAAGTTGTATTTTAAGAGATTTTTAAAATTTTTGCATAAAATGGTGGTACCTCAAGCTTAAAGACTTGTCTTTAAGACTTTTTGTTGGTTCCCTTTTTTTTAAACAATGATCTTAACTTTCAGTTAGTTCAGATTTAGATATGGTGCGGAAGCGTATTTAAGAACTGAAAGATAATGTAAGGTAGAAGAACACACAATATCAAATAAACAGTATGTAAGAACAGATGAATATCTCCAAGATTACTGTATTTGACATATATTAAGAACACCAAGAACTTCAAAGGATTAACAAGAAATCTGCAGTTAATGGTGTGTGTGAGAAGTGCAAAGCTTAATGATATATGTGTATTTTCGTGGTATTAAGCTTAATAGAAGAACTCAACATGAGTCTTCTATTTATACTACTTCTAAAGGGGACATACTTTAGACTTTAAGGACTGATCTACAGTAGACAAGATCGTATGAACAGTAGCAGGTACGATGTTCATTTAATGCGCATGTTCCAATTCTGACAGAGCCCTATCAGAGTTTGACACATGTAGATGATGTCAGGGCACGCCTGGAACAAGTGGATGAACGGATCCTGGAACAGTAGAAAGATATTTGTTAATCTTCTAAGTCTTCAGTATAACCCGCAGAGGCTCTGTCAAGGGTGACAGAGGATCTGCGGCTCGGTCCTCTGTGAGAAGTACTTCTGCAGATCCTTGCCTTCGGTCTTCTTGGGTTCTTCTGCAGAGCCTCTGTGGGTTACTTCTGTACTTAGACTATTTTCACTACTTTCACAAACAGAAAGATTGAAGCTAACAATCTCCCCCTAAGTAGTGAAAATTAAAAATTTGAAAGTGCAAGTATTTTGTAAGTACAAGAACATTTTTCTTTTCACATTAGATTATGCCAGAGGCATTTACATTTGATTGTATTGAAAAGAAAAAATTACAGAGGATTTGTTTGACTGACTCAGACATTGGCATCCTTGAAGTCATTGAAACTTCTGCGGTCGAGTCCTTCTTGTATGAGTTCGTGATAGAAGCTGATGCATAGAGTTCAGAAGTTGATTGTTGCATCGATAACCTCTATCAGTCTGTCGGCAAGACTTTGATTCATGAGCTTTGTTCCTCTATGCTCCACTAGTATCGCTCTAAACTCTGTCAAAGTACTTGTTGCGTACTTCTGACAGTCCATCTCTACGAACAACTTTGATTTACCAAAAGGATCTAGAAATACTAACCCGACCCTTGGATTTGTGATGATTGAGTTTGGTGTAGCAGAGGGAGGGTAGTAGTCTTCTGGTGGTTGAACGTTTAAGTTTTTTACTCCAAGATCTCGAGCCAGTTGGAAATCTACCATGCTGTATAGTAGAAGCTTTTCGCGTATGGCCTTTCTAATCACCCTATAGGCTCTGCGAACTTCGTCGGTTGTGAAGTTCTCTTTCGTCCATTCCAGAAGATCAGGTAGATCATAAGGATTGAGATTCCTAAGATCTGCATCTGCAAATTGGTTCTCTGTTATGTCCTCTCTTTTGACCTTGTAGATGTTGTAAGAGAGTTTAGGCCAGGTTCTGGTTCTTGAGAACTTACAATATATGACTTTGACGATCTTGGATGTTGAGAAGACTTTGTGTTTAGGCTTGGGTTTTGTTCTGGTGAAGAGGTTTTTGAGGTCAGCACGAAAGTCAGGGTCTTGAATGGTTGGTTCTGATTGATCCATTATGCCCATTCTGCTGTATAAGTACCTGTATACCACTTCTTCCGTTTATGGTGGTGGTGGTTGAGGTAAGGTTCTGTACAGAGCATCTAATTGGTTCTTGACTTCTGCCACTCGATCCTCTGAAGGTTTTGTCTTTGGATCCAGAACAGGAATATCTGACAGAGGTGTAGTGCCGAAAGCCCAGTCTTCTTCTCCAGGCTTTGGTGTCTTATACGCATCGAAAGAGCTCTTCATTAGTTTTTCGGTCGAAGGTTGATGCTTGGGATTTTTCTTCTGCGGTTCTTATGTCACAATCCCTTTTCCCTTTTCTTTTGCCTTCGGCTGTTCTTCTTGTTGAGATGGGGTTGCCTCTGTAGGTTTTGAAGCTTGAGTTTCAGAGGGCTTGATTGTAGGAGGTTCTGTGGGTGTTGCCTCTGTTGGATTTGATACTTGAGTTTCAGAGGGCTTGATTGGTGATTTGGGTTCTGTTGGAGAGGTTTCAGGTGTTTTGCTCAGATATTTTCTTTTGTGAGCAATGGTTTTGGTTCTTGGGTTGGTTTTGGGTGTTGGGGAAGGTAGTTCGTCTTCGGAGGATGTCAGAAGTTGGACCTCTTCTTGGATTTGGACATCTTCTCCAAATACAGAAGAAAATTCCACAAAGATGGGTGTTGCCTCTGTGGTCTTCTGTTGAACTGTTGTTTTGGGTACTTGGGTTTCTTCAGTAATGGATTCAACAGAGATGGTTGTTGTCTCTGTGGTTTTGTTTCTGCTTTGGGTTTCAGGTTTTTGGGTTTTAGCAGGGTTTCTTCTGAGATCATTTCCACAGAGGTGGTTGTTGCCTCTGTGGACTGTTGTTGGTTTCCTCCTTGGTTTTGAGTTGGGGGAATTTGGTTCAGGGGTTATGCGGATACTGGTGGTTCTGGTAGACCTCTGCTTTCAGCTACTTCCCTTTGTTTCTCTCCTTGATTCTCCCCCTCAGGATGATCTGATGAATCGTCAGAATCATCATCAGAGTCATCCTGACCCTTATCTGTTGTACCCTCTGCCCTGAAAGATGTATCTGGTTTCTTTGGTGGAACAGCCCCTGCAACAATCATATTTGCGCATAAGTCATCACAGAGGTCGAGCAGTGTTTCAACCTCTGCTTCTGCGTTGAAGCGCATTTTGCCGACGCTTGCTTGAAACTCTCTGACATAGTTTGCGTTGGCAGCGGTGAAAGTTTTGATGAATTCTGTCATCTGATCAAGTATTCCTTGGCCGAGTTCTGTCACTTGAGCTCTTGTCATGTAGTCAGAAGGCTTCATGGCCTGAGTATTTTTGGTTGCTTGCTCTTGAACTTCGTCTAAGGCCTTCTTCAGGTCTTCAGGTGTAAGACCCTTAGATTTTGAGGATTGCTCTTTTAGTTGTTGAAGAAATTGCTTGACAGATTCTTTAAATGCAGAGGTTGCGGCTTTTCCAAATTCAGTTGCTGCAGAGGTAGTAGTGGTGGTAGCAGTTGACTTCATCTGGGTTACGGCATTTTGCACCTCTGTGGACTGTTTGTCCATTTTGGTGTTCAGAACAAGAATTGCCTTGGATGATGTTTCTGCAAAAGATTTGAAAGAGATTTGCAACTCCTTCAATGTATTGTTCACAGAGGTGACAAGAGTTTGGAACTCATCCCTTGATACATGTGAACTAGTTGTAACCTCTGGGGGAACACATTCGTCCCCAGAGTGAGTCTCTGTTCCTGAGACACCTTCTTTTGTCCCTGTTTTGATGTTGAGGACGGAAGGATTTCATTCTAATCTTCGAGCAGAAGCATCTAGTGCTTCAGACTCTACAGAAGTTCTGAGAATGGCATTGTCTAGATCCACTCCAGAGGTGGGTACTAGATTATCCTTCTGTTGACTCGGAGACTTGTCTAGAGTCTCTCCGTCTTTGTGCACTCTAATCTCCTCTGAAGAGATGTTTGTACCTAGTTGTGTGCGTGTGGCAGAGGAAACAAATTCCTGTGCAAGGATTTCTGTTGTGATCCGGGGCAATAGATCACTTACTACGGATGAATCCTTTAGAGAGGATTCCCCTGGAATGGTTTCCCCGGTTATTAATGGTACAGAGGACGAAAGAATTTCCTCTGTCCGGATGGTTTGGGTTGGGGTCGAGCCGTGCTGCTCTTTTTCAATATTGCCCTCTGCCACTAGACTAGCGGCAATAGAAGTAGGGGTTGCACTGGGAGTTGGTTTTGGTTGTGTGCCTCTATTAATCCAAGCATCTTTTCTTGCTTCTTCTTTTGTGAAGCATCCAACCACTTGTTCTCCATCTACGATCTCAACCTCTGTTGCTACCATATGGGTTAAGATTTCTACCCTAGTCTCCCCTTCTTCTGTTACCTCTTCTTCCCTTGGACCTAGGGAGTCGTACATAGGATGAGTACCAAAAAGTTGTTGTACTTGGGGGTGCATGACCTGTGTACCGTCAGAGGCAGAGATTACTTGCTCTGGGCTTCTTCTGTGAATATCAAGGCCAGGTTGAAGGAAGGGGTTCTGTAGTACATCTGGGGTCTCAGCCGGATTATCCTTTGGAGTTTGACCATCATCATCAAGATCAGAATCAACTCCAGAGATTGTGAAATCTGGATTTTTTGTGGCTTCTCTGGTTTCATGTGACAGAGCTTCTGCAGTCCATCCTGCAGTGTCAAGGGTGTTGGCAAATTCAGGACGTTGGAGGAAGTCTGAAAAATTCCCATGATGTGCATAGTTGAGAGGAGTTGGGGAATGCACATGTGATTTTTGGGTTTGTTCTTCTGTGACTTCTTCTGCCACTTCTTCTACAATTGTTTGCAAAGGAGACAGAGGTTTTCCAGTTTTCTTCTTGCTATTACTCCTATTGGGTTTATGTGCCCCTTCCTCCGAGGCTTTGGATTTTCTTTTCTTCTTTTCATGTGGGGGAGGGGGAGGAGCAGAAGATCCAACTTCTGTGGCATGAGGAGGAGAGGGTTGAGTTTCGACAGTATAAGTTGAAGTACCCTCTGTGGTTTTCCTCTTTGTTTTCTTTTTAGGAGTAGAGGCAGAGTAGATGGATTTCCTCTGAGCAAGGAACTTGGTTTGAACTTCTGCATGCTTCTGGAAAGCCTTAGCCCATTCTTCATCTGTCATTCTTTCAACTACCCTAGTTTCTAAAGGCACACCTAAACGCGGGGGTGTCACAGGGCTCGGTTCTGGAGTCCTATGATCGCGTATGTAAGCTAACCTTAGGGTTTTGTTAGATCTGAAGTTTTGTCAATAAACCAAGTGTTGAAGATCTGATAAGAAGACTCAGATGTTCTGAGTAGAGGAGTCAGAGATCAGAGAAGAGAAGTCAGAGTTCTGAGAGAAAGAGTCAGAAGCTCTGAGAAGCGTTATCAGAAGAATGTTCAGAAGTTCTGAACAACCTGTTCAGAACTTATGACTACATACTTTACTTAGTATTTAGTAAACTAATTAGGACACGTGTTATGTTCTTATTAGTCTTTCTTATTTGTACTGTAGCTTTAACATGTCCGTTACAGTATAAATAGAGTGGTTAGCACTACGTTGCTAACTGATTGATTTTCCGTGTATCTTTGTATTCATTCTTTGTAATCTTTGAGATTCTCTCTCTCTTAGATCTGTAATTCTGTTCATCATTGAATACAATTGGGCTTGATCATACAACTTCTCAATTACTGCTTTCTATATTGATTGTAAGATTAGATCCTGTACTTTCAATTGGTATCAGAGCCAATCAACAAACAAATTCATTCAAGATTGTGATTGCGAAGATCGATTGATCAATTTCTTGAAGATTTCTTGATTCGTTCAAAAATCGATTCCGCTGCTAGGGCTAGTTCTTGAATTCTTGGCAATTCTTGAATTACCTGTTACATTTCGATCAAGAAACTCGAATTTGTCTTTCTGTTGAATTTTCTTACAATCATGTCTTCTAAAGAATATCTAGCCATGGGATCTGAAACCAAACCGCCTGTTCTTATACCAGAAGAGTATCAGCAATGGAAAATTCGTATGATCCAATTCCTAGACAACATTGATGAAAATCTTATGGTCTCTATTCGAGAAGGTCCAATTGAAGTGTATATCGATGTTGCTGCAACCCCTGCTACAGAGACAACTCCAGAAATTCCAGTGACCAGGGTGAAGAAGAATTATTCCCAATACACAGCTGAACAGAAGAATAGGCATGCTATCGACAAAAGAGCAGTTACTTTGATGACTTTGGCTGTCCCAAATGAGGTTCTTAACAGGATTGACAGTGGATCATCAGCTAAAGAAATGTGGGACGAATTGGAAAGGCAGATGTTAGGAACTGTGAGATCTATTCAGGCAAAGTTAAATCAAAGCATAAATGCCTATGAAAGGTTCAAAGCAAAAGAGTCAGAAAGTTTGACACAGACATACAGTAAATTTTGTACTATTCTAAATGATTTGAGAAGAAATGGACTGAAGAAAACGAAGTCAGAAATAAATTAAAAATTTCTGAACAGTCTAAATTCAGAATGGTCATCATTTGCCATAAGTCTGCAAATGAACAAGGATATGTGTGAAGAAGACTTAAATGATCTGTTTTGTGTTCTTAATCAACATGAAGACTCTGTCAAATTAGTTGTGGAAGAGAAGAAAAATGTTGCTGATCAGTTAGTGTTCTTATCAAAGTCCAAAGCAATCAAAGCACCCAAAAAGACTGCATATCTATCAGAGATACCTAATCTGGAAGAATCTGACAAGGAAGAAGGATCAGAAGATGATGAAGATATCAAGATAATGGCTGAGAAGCTAGCTTTGTTGACAAATACTTTCAACAAAAGGTATGGGAAAAGTAGATTTCAAGGAAATTATAAGAAAGTTGGGAGTTCAGATTATAAGAAGAAAGAAGACAGAGAAGAAAATAAGTTTGAAAAGAGAGTAGAGAGAAGTGAAGAAAACAAAGAAGAGAAGGAAGAGAGAAAAGAAAAGAATCTGTGTTTCAAGTGTGGAAAAACTGGCCACTATGCTAAGGATTGCAAAGTTAAAATTGTGAAAGACTCTGAGTACTACACCAAGAAGGCTCAACTTGCAAAGAAGAGAGATGATAAAATTACTTTACTGGCTGAACAGGAGAATTGGTTGTACTACACTTCTGATGAAGATGATCATATCAACTTTCCACAGATGCAAAGCTATATGGCAAAAATGAGGAATGAGGATGATTCTGATTTTGAAGATGCTGATTCTGAGTCATCTGCTGAGGTACATTCTTCACTTGAAATAGAGTTAATGACACAGATTGGTGAAATGAAAACTGAATTTGCTAATCTAAGAAAACTGATAAAAGGAGAAAGAAATTTGGTTAACAAGTTCAGAATTGAAAAAGAAGTAATAAAAGAACAATATGAAGAATCTGAGGCTGAGAAACAGAAAGTTAAAGATGAAAATTCTGAATTGCTGAAAAAGTTCTCTGAACTAAAAGTTGAGTTTTCAAAAATAAAGGATGAAAAAGGTGATTTACAAATAAAATTTGATATGTTATTTGAGGAAAGAAAGAATTTATACACCAAAATCAAAGAATTGGAAGATCTGAATTTGAAAAGGGGTCAGATTCAGCAAACATTAAATCTTTTAATAAGCAATGTTAAAGATACAAGATTTTACAACCCAAAGAAGGGATTGGGATTGGAAGAAAATGTCACTTTAAAAAGAGCTCCAATCAACTTGTATGAAAAACTTCAAGCTCCTAAGCCAAAAATCCCAGAAATTGTTGAAGTTTTCATAAGACCTGCTAGTTCTATAACAAGTTCTGACAATTTGCAAAGACCAAACTCTAAAAAGTCAGATGAGAAAATTTCTGAGTCTAAAACAGAAAAGTCAGTTGTTTCAGAAGAAAAGGTTAAGAAAGAGGTTTCTAAACCAACAGATGAGAAGCCAAAATACAATGATACTAAATTCAAGTATGATTCTTTAAATGTCAGCTACAAAAATAAACAACCAAGTTTTTCATATCATGACATTGAGAACATATTTGACACAAGTAAAAATTCTGAAACAGTCAATCAGAAGTCTGAAACTTCTAGTCAGAATTCTGAACTTTGTAGTCAGAACTCTGAGTCTAAAGATCAGACATCTGAGTCTGTAAATCAGAACTCTGACTCAGGTAGTCAGAAGTCTGATTCAACTGGATTTTCTGAAACAAAGTCAGATGAATTTTTAGAACTTGAAAAGAGGTTTAATCTTGTGAGTCAAGAACTTGAGGACCTAAGGAAAGCTTATGATGAACTTGAAAATGATTACTGTGAGGTGGATATTAAACTTGAAGAAGCTTTGAAAGAAAAGAATGTTTTTATTCAGAAAATAACAGAGCTTGAAAAACTGAAGACTGAGTATGATCTTTTTTAAATTAATGCTCTAAAAGAAAATGATAAATTCTTTAATGAATCAAGTACATATGAAAAAAGGTGAATCATCTAATTCTTCTAACAAAAAGGAGTTGAATTTTTCAGAAAAAAAAGAAATCAAAAGGAAAGATGGTGTGAAAAGAATTTCTGAGATGAATGAAGAGGTTCCTGCAACTGTACCAAAAGCACATAGTTATTGTGATAAATGTACTTGTACTTTGAAAAACAACAATAAAAATGAAAAAGCTTATGGTACAGATCTGTTGTTACTTGCAAAGAAAAATCTTAGTTGTGTTCAATGTAAAAGTAATTCTTTTCAATATTCTCAGAAATGTCCAATCACAATAACATCTGTTTCTTTTATAAGAAAAGATATCCAGAAAACAGAAAAGAAGAATGTTTCTGTTCCTCAGAATACAGAAAAGAAGAAAGTTTCTGTTCCTCAGACTCAGAAGAAAGAAAAGATAAAAGAAAAGAAAGTTGAAAATATTGCAAAATCAAAAGTTACAACTTTCAAAAAGAATTTGAACAAGTTTGTAAGCAGAAAATGTTCTGACTTCATAAAAGTTCAAGGAAAGTGGTGTTTGAAGAAAGATTTTGAGTGGAAAGTAAAAGGTACTAATGTTAAATCCAATGACAAAGCTAACAAAGATGGACCCATTCCAAAATGGGTACCTAAAACTAACTGATCCTTTTGCAGGGCTGTCATGTGAGGTTTTTAGATTCAGGAGCTTCAAGACACATGACAGGTCAGAAGTCTTTTCTATCAAACTTCACAGAAAAGACTGGAGGAGCAGTAAACTTTGGAAATAATAGCAAAGGTCAAGTTAAAGGTTATGGGGATTTAACTAAAGGAGATCTGACTATCCAAAAGGTTTTCTATGTTGAAGGATTACAACATAATCTTTTCAGCATAAGTCAGTTTTTACACAGTCTTTGTCAAATCAAGTTTCAAATAACAGGTTGCATGATTTTAACTGAAAATGATGTTAAAGTCTTCTGGGCCAAAAGACATATGGACTTATTTGTAGTTAATTTTTCAAAATTGAAAACTTTAAATACAGTTTGTCTTTTATCAAATTCAACTGCAAATGAATGCTGGCTTTGGCACAGAAGATGTTCTCATCTAAATTTCAAAGATCTTAATAATCTTGTTGCAAAACATCTGGTTAAAAGTTTACCAAAGCTTAAATTTGAAAAAGAATCATTATGCTCAGCTTGTGAAATGGGCAAGATGAAAAAGAGTTCTCACAAATTAAAAATGGACTCATCTTGCAAAGCACCATTAGAAATGATTCATACTGATCTTTGTGGTCCAATTTCAGTTCAATCTATGGGAGGAAAGAAATATATGCTTGTGATTGTTGATGAATTCTCCAGATACACATGGGTTGAGTTCCTAAGAGCTAAGTCAGAAGTTGCTACTACATTGATAAATTTTATCAAAAGGATTCAAGTTCTCTTACAACTTCCAGTTCAGAAAATCAGAAGTGATAATGGAACAGAGTTCAGAAATGAGACCCTTCAGAATTTTTTAGAAAGTTCTGGGATTTCTCACAATTTTTCTGCTGTCAGAACTCCTCAACAAAATGGTGTTGTTGAAAGGAAAAACAGAACTCTAGTTGAAGCTGCGAGAACAATGCTGGCTTATGCAAATCTTCCTACCTTCCTATGGGCTGAAGCAATTGCAACTGCTTGTTTTACACAGAATAGAACTTTAATCAATAAGAGATTAAATAAGACTGCTTATGAACTGATAAATAAAAGAAAACCATTAATCAAATTCTTTCATGTTTTTGGTTGCAGGTGCTATGTTCTTAGAGACAGAGAAAATCTTGCCAAATTCGATAAAAAGGCAGATGAAGGATACTTTGTGGGTTATTCTTTAACTTCCAAAGCATTAAGAATCTACAATAGAAGAACCAAGAGGATGATGGAGAGCATAAATGTAACTTTTGATGAAGCCAGAATGAGGACTTCTGAACAAGACAGTTCAGAACTCATGCAGAACAAGACAAATATGACTTATGATACAAATTCTAATCCTATTTGTTCAGAACTCAATTTACTGTTTAAGGATGCTTTTATTGAACTAATGTCTGATTCTTATGCAGAATATGAAAACCCAAAGATAGTCAAAGTGATAAATCCCAGATCTCTAGCAATAAGATATGAATGTAGTGAGAGAGAATCTAGAGAGCAAATATGTCATCCATGTATTAAGCTCAAAGGATTACAAAAGGTTTCTAAAAGATTACAAAAGCTTACTAACAAATGAACTAGACAAGCCTATTTATACCCATGACATACAAGGTATAAAGGCATTCACAATACTGTATAGACTCATACAGTACATTGACTTTACAGTAAATCTTGAATACAACAATGCTCTAACAATCTCCCCCTTTGGATTCAAGATTTAAAAAAATAACAGCAGTCTTCAGCTCTTTGTAAAGTCAATCTTCTCAAACAGACACTCTATCAAACCATCTTCAAATAGCTTTATCTCCACTAGTTCACGGCGAACTATATGCTTTGACACTCTTTAAGAACTCAGCTTTGAAGAATCTTCAGACAAACATGAAAAGTCATTGTCTTTTTCTTTGAAAAATCAACCTTCTTCAATACAATCTTCAACAGATTGTCTTCAAGTCTTGAACATGGATTTCATATCTTTATATAGAACCATCAATTCGGAACAAGATAAATCAGAAACGATTAGAGTTTGGATCAGAAAGATGTGAAACCATCCACATTGTTAAACTTTTAGGTGTAAGCGCATTCCGATAACCACTCAGAACTAAGATAACCAAATTCAACAACATTTGGACTTCACATGATCCTTCTCCCCAATCTTCAGTCTTTGTTCACGAATCTTTGACTTGAAATATCTTTGATTTGAAAGCTCTTTGACATGAAATTGAAATTAAACTTTTCTCCCCTTTTTTGATGATGGTGAGCATCGAAAACCATTTTCAATTTCAGTCGTGTCTTTGAGTATTGCTAACAATCTCCTCCTTACAGAATAACCTTGCTCCCCCTCAAAATAAGAATTCTGGAGCAATTTATTTTCTCCCCCTGAAAGTATGCATATATTTCAATAACGTACAGTATTTGAAATTGTAGCACAAATTTTAAAACAAATTTACACAAGGAAAATAACATTCATTAAATTTTATTTTATAACTACAAACATTTGATCATTTGAAAACTTTACAAAAGAAATTCAACTTAATGAAATTTAACAGATTTTCAATCAAATGAAATCAAATGCATGTGTTTGGATTCAAGAACAAGTCATCATTGTATATCAAGTTAAAAAATGTTCAGTTTCAACCCCTTTATTAAATCTATTTGGTGTGCTAGCATGGGAAATATGATTAGCTTCAAGCATATGCAATTCTAAAACATATAAGAATATTTTGCTCTACTCACACTATTTGTCCAAAATCAGAATTTTCACAAAATTACGGGTTTATCGCGACTTTGTATTTTCCCAAGTTTCAAGAGATGTGTGCTCATTGGCATCTTTGCTTTTGTGCTCATTGGCATCTTTTGATTTGTGCACATTGGCATCTTTTGATTTTGTGCTCATTGGCATCTTTTGATCAAAAAGTTTAGTAAGAATAAGATACACCGTTAAACATGACTTTCTATCTGGTTCTATAGCAGGATTTGGGTTAGCAGATCCCAGACCAGTTGGCCTTAGGTGCTAGGTGACGAGCACCCCTTAGAACTTAATTTCCCAAACCAGAAAGGCCACATCGATATATCTTAAACCCATTTGTACCAGTAAAACATGGCTTTCTATCTGGTTCTATTGCAGGATTTGGGTCAGCCGATCCCAGACCAGTTGATCTTAGGGACTAGGTGTCGAGCACCCCTTAGGACTTACTCTCCCAAACCAGAAAGGCCACAGGCACAAACTTTCAAACTAAATGATATTCTATATAAGTTCGAATTTCCATCACAAAATATGAATGATATCTCAATCACTTGGTTCTTAATCATAGTGCTTCCCCCATATTTGGGTCTGCTTAATCTGTTTTGCAGGTTCATCATGTGTTGTACTGATTTGTAAATACATACCACACACATGTCTGAAAACAGAAGAGAAGCGGTGGATTTGTTTTTTTAAAGAATAATTGTACCATTAAGGGGGAGACAAAGAAATATGGCTTTTGAACATATCAGTTCAAAACCCGTGCTTCAACGACAATGGCTTCTGAACAATTCAGTTCAGGACCCGTACTTCAACGACTAAGACTTCTAAACAAATCAGTTTAGAACTCACACTTCTCAGGTGATATCCTTAACTGTTACATCTTTCTGTTTCAAGGAACGTGGCAAAAGGTAACATTGGATTATTTTTGTTTCTACTGATTTGAAAACTTGAATCTTTACAAATTTAATTCAATGAGATGCAATTTTCAATTTTCATTCAATGAATTAAATGCGTGCTAAAAGATGTTTTTTTTCAAGAATCTTTGTATTATCTGAGTTAGATTTGCTTCAATTTTCACCTCTAAAATAAATCGAAAGGTCAGCAAAACATGAATGAAATTATGCTGAATGCTCAAAGTTATGTGAATCTGGATATATATAGAATATAATGCTAAAAAAGCCTATATGTCAGAATGATGGATGGAAATGAAAATATGGGCAAAGCACTATGTTTTAGAACCAAGTGATTGAGATAAAATAGTTGCACTATCATTTAGTTTGAAAGTTTGTGCCTGTGGCCTTTCTGGTTTGGGAGAGTAAGTCCTAAGGGGTGCTCGACACCTAGTCCCTAAGATCAACTGGTCTGGGATCGGCTGACCCAAATCCTGCAATAGAACCAGATAGAAAGCCATGTTCTACTGTAAAATGACAAATAAAAATTATATATTGATTTAAGAAGGAATGTAGTTTTGTACAAAATCTTTTCAATTTGCATTGAGTCATTTTTCAACGTTCCGTAGCCTCGAACGTGACCTTTTGAGTCATTTCCAAATCCCACTGATCCTCCAGGATGTACAATAAAATCTTGCAAGAAGTGCTTGTACCCCGTCATGTGTCTAGATGCTCCCGAATCAATGACCCACACATGACGGTCCTGTTAAGAAACAATTATCTTATTTTAGGTACCCATATCTGCATGGGTCCTTTCTTGTTAGTATGGATCAGTTTATTAATGACATTTGATGCCCCCTAAATTTTGCCTTTAAAAGTTAAACGATTGAGTAAATTTGGTTTGTTAACTTCATTTTTTGGAATCCATTTCCAATCCATATTTACTTCAACTGTTTTCTTTTCTTTCATCTTTTTATTCTGTTTGTTTGATCTGAAACCAAACATTTTGGCAAATTTGTTTGCTGAGGATTTTAAAGAGAAGGAAGAAGTTTTAGACTTCTTATTCGTTGGAGCATTTCTGTTTAGCTTGAAATAGTTGTCCCAACAGTGAGCACAATGAATTCTTCTTTTAGCTTGTGACAATAATTTGAAATCTGAAATTGCGGAATTATTATTGCCACAAACATTGCAAACATTACAAGAATGTATACAATTTTTATTCAAAGAACTACATTTCTCAGAGTCGGTGCTTCTATTCTTGCTATTCAGAACTTGTTCCTTCAAATCCACATACTTTTCTTCATCCATTTTTGAGAAAGAAGAAGAAACATTGTCAGAACCTTTAGAGGTAGAAGGATCACTTGAAAACAAATTAGATTTATTTTCAGATGATTTTTCTTTCTCTTTTCCTTTTGAAACTGGATCACTTGAAAACAAATTAGATTTATTTTCAGATGATTTTTGTTTCTCTTTTCCTTTTGACGCTGGTTCTGTTTTTAAATCAGATACCTTTGATGAAAACTTTTTATGGTAGACTTCACAAAACTTTAATTCTATTTCAAATTCAGTTCTTTCTTTCTTCTGCTTTTCTTTTTCTAGAAATAGAACTTTTTCAAAATCTGAAATTTGTTTCGAAAGTTCTACACATCTTAATTCAAGATTTTTCTTTTCTTTAAAAAATTTGAGCTTTTCAAAAGGATCAAACATACTTGAAGATTTATTTTGATCTTTGGATTCAGCTTGTTTTGAACATTTTTCACAACTTTTTGAGGCCTTAGAGTTTGATATTTCATATAATTTGGATTCTAGTCTTTGAATCTCACTCTTAAGATCAAGATTGATCCTTTTTGTATGATCAAATTCTAGTCCAATATTATCATAATCATCCTCTAATTTTTCAAAATCTAATTGCCATTTGGAAATTTGATTTTCTAAATCAACAATTTTAAGTAAAGCTGAGTCCAAATCAGGAAATTCAGAAGAGGTTTCTGGAACAAACTCCTTTTTGTCAGAATCTGATGTATTATTTGACTCCATTTCAACGTTAGATTTAGTTTTAACAGATACAGGTTCATTGATTTTGTCAAAAATTGTTTTAGCCATAGATTCATCGGAAAACAACGAACTAAATCCAGTTGGTTCAAACATTCTGGTTTTGTAACTGGAGTTTAATTCATCATATTTAAAATTTGTTATATTGTATCTAGGCTTTTCTTTTGAACGTTTGTCTGTTTTAGCTTCATCTTTCTTTGAAATTGGAGTTGAAGAATTTGAAGCATTATCTTTGATAGGAGTTTCTGATTTAGGAGATGTTTCTGATACAATAACTTGTTGCAAAATTCCATTACTTGCCTTTGCTTTTTCTTGTTTCTTTGGAGGTGTTTTTGTTATTATGACTTGTTGCAACACTTCATTATTTGATTTAACAGATACAGGTGAATTAACATGTGTTTCTGTTATAATGACTTGTTGCAACTTTACATTTGCTAGTTTAACAAAAACTTTTGCAATTGGAGGAATCTCCTTTATCAGAGTTTGCTTCAAAACTTCCTTTTTCTCAATAGGTTTTATTGTTTTGAAACTCTTGTCATCAGATAATCCTAGACCCATTTTTGGATTATAAAATCGTTTATCTTTTGGGTTGCTAGTCAACAAATTCAGCGTTTGCTCAGATTGGCCTCTTTTGTAATTTAAATCTTCAAGCTGCTTAATCTTTTCAATTGCTTCTTTTCTTTCATCAGAAAGAACCTTGATTTTGAACTGAAAATCTATGTTTTCATCATTTAAATCAGTTATTTTCTTTTTTAACTCAGAAATTTCAGATTCAAGTATTTTAACATTTGATCTAATAATTTCTTTCTCCTTTTCTCTATCTTCAGCTAAACACTTATAAAGAAGTGCTTCATCATGATATTTCAGCTTTGAGCTTTTCTCATCTTCATATTGCTTTTGCACTTTTTCAATTTTCTTTTGTGCCTTTTTAAATTTCTCGTTAAGCTCAAATATCACAACTTGCATTTCTTCATATTTATCATTTTCAGTTTCAGATTCATTTTCAGAATTATCAGAATAAAGAGAAGTGTTATCATAAAGAGAAGGATATAGAGATTGTACCTCAGATTCCAGATCTTCCTCATCAAGTTTAGCCATTAAACTGTGCTTCACTTGAGTGAAGTGAGCTTCTTCATCATCTGAAGAATCCATCAGCCATATTTCTTCTTCAGCATTTACTGGCTTTCCGGTTTCTTTGGCTTTTGCGAGACGTGCTTTACGCTGATAGTATTCAGAATCCTTAACTTTCTTCAACTGACAATCTCTGGCAAAATGACCCGGCTTACCGCAGTTATAGCAGTTTTGGTCATCCATATCCTTCTTTTCTTCCCTCTCCTTTTTCTCAACTTTCTCCTCTTTTTCTTCTTCCTTTTGATCCTTGTTCTCATACCTTTTCTCAAACCTTTTGTATCTGTTCACTTTGTTGTAATCAGGTTTGCTTTTTGAATGAAACTTCTTCTTTCCATATCTGTTTTGAAATCTTGTAGTTAACAAGGCTAATTTTTCAGCTATCTCACTCATTTCATCTCCAGAATTGCTGCTTTCATCATCATCATCAGAACTTATCTTCTTTTTGCTTAACCCAGAGATCAAAGCCTTTGTTTTCATCGCTCCACTTTTCTTGTGTTCACTTAGAAGGGCTAAAGATTCTTCAACCTTTTTCTCCTTTTCTTTGACCATTTTTACTTTTTCTTCATGTTGACCCAGAATGCTGAAAATATCGGTCAACTTTTCATCATCCATATCCCTTGACATTTGAAGCTGAATAGAATATGAATCCCATTCCGGCAGTAAATTCTTGACAAACTTGTAATTAATCTCTGATTCAGACTTGTCAACTCCATTCCTTCTTAAATCATTCAGAATGATGTTGTAACGATCATAGGTATCTTTCAACGATTCTCCATCTCTAGCTTTAAACCCTTCATACGCATTGATGCTCTGATTCTTTTTGGTCTTCATTGATTTTGATGAACCCTCAAACTGCCTTTCTAGCTCATCCCAAATATCCTTTGCTGAATTTCGGCTGTCTACGCGATTATAGATATTGTTTGGAATGGCCATAGTCAAGTATGTCAATGCTTGCTCATCAATTTCAACTCTAGCTTTATCAGCATCACTGTAATATTTGTATTCCTTTTCTATTCTTCTTGGAAGAATCTCTTGACTTGTTTCTGTTGCAGCAATGCCACCAACCTCTATGTAGGCTTTGTAAGGACCGTTCTGAATGGACAGCATAAGATCTCTGTTCTGATGATTCAGAAATTGAATCATTCTCCTTTTCCATTGAGAATATTCTTCAGCTATCAATACCGGAGGCTTATTCTTAGAACCCATGCTCAGCATATCTCTCGACATCTTCTGATAATTGGCTAGATAAACGATCGTTCAGAAGATAAAGCAGTTAGTGTAAGAAAAATTACACTTATGAGAATTTAATCAACATTCCTAAGAATTTGGATGCTCAATTCGGATGCTCAATTCGGATGATCAATTCGGATGATCAATTCGGATGCTCAATTCGGATAATCAATTCGGACTTGATAGATTCGGATGTACTAAGGTTCGAATTCACTCAATACCGGAGGCTTATTCTTAGAACCCATGCTCAGCATATCTCTCGACATCTTCTGATAATTGGCTAGATAAACGATCGTTCAGAAGATAAAGCAGTTAGTGTAAGAAAAATTACACTTATGAGAATTTAATCAACATTCCTAAGAATTTGGATGCTCAATTCGGATGCTCAATTCGGATGATCAATTCGGATGATCAATTCGGATGCTCAATTCGGATGCTCAATTCGGATAATCAATTCGGACTTGATAAATTTCGAAATCCTCCAATTCGAACTTAACAGCGTTCAAATTCACTCAATTCGGATGTACTAAGGTTCGAATTCACTCAATTCGGATTATGTTGAGTGCGAATTCACTCAATTCGAATGTAACTGGATTCGAATTCACTCAATTCGAATTTACTTAGGTTCGAATTCACTCAATTCGAATGTAATAAGGTTCGAATTCACTCAATTCGAATGTAATAGGGTTCGAATTCTCCATGAATGTTCCGAATTCTCTTTGAATGATCCGAATTCACCAAGAAGGATCCGAATTCTGCACTTCGAACTTCAAAATCACTTAATCTGCCATAACTTCTTCAATTCTTGATCAATTGTGATGAATCTTATATCAAATTGTTCGTAATTGAAATCTGCACACTTTTCCTGTTGATCACAATTCACAATTCGATCAATTTAATCGAATTCAGATCCAAACAGTGAACTTGAAGTTTTTGAAAAAATATTCAAGAATCGATCAGATCTGTCAATTCTGTGCAGATTTTGATGTTTATGCAAGAATTAAATGTGTTCAGAATCCAAATCCGAGTTGAACGATGCAAAGAAATGATTCAAAAACTCAAAATCTAGAAAAACTCCATGTCTGAATGATAAGACTTCAGATGAACAGTGTTTTCTTCTTGGTCCGAATTCTTCAAGAACAGTGTAAAAAATCTTCAATTTGGTCTTCGATCTGCTTGTATCTTCTGTTTAGCTCTGATACCAATTGATAAATCCCAGATCTCTAGCAATAAGATATGAATGTAGTGAGAGAGAATCTAGAGAGCAAATATGTCATCCATGTATTAAGCTCAAAGGATTACAAAAGGTTTCTAAAAGATTACAAAAGCTTACTAACAAATGAACTAGACAAGCCTATTTATACCCATGACATACAAGGTATAAAGGCATTCACAATACTGTATAGACTCATACAGTACATTGACTTTACAGTAAATCTTGAATACAACAATGCTCTAACACAAAGAGATGAAAAATAAGACTCCAGAAATAGTTCAATCAACTGTAATTTCTGATAAAGGTCCATCTGAGGAATGTCCAAATCTGATAAATACAAGTAGTGAGAATTCTGAACCATGTATTCAGAATTGTGAACCTTGTAATCAGAATTCTGAACCTTGTAGTCAGAACTCTGGTCAAGTTACTCAGAAGTCTGACTTCATTACTCAGAATACAAACACACATGGAACTCCTACACATATATCAAAACAAGGGGACAGTTCATAATTACAAGCAATCATTGATGAGAATGATGCAAACAACAATTATTCAGAAATTGATGTACTCCCTAGTGCAAATAAATGGACTAAAAATCATCCTATTCATCAAGTAATAGGTGATCCATCAACAGGAGTAAAGACCAGATCAGCTACAGCAAATGAAGCAATGTTTGCTGGTTTCTTAAGTGTGATTGAACCAAAGAAAGCTAATGAAGCCCTAGAGGATCCAGACTGGATTTCAGCAATGCAAGAGGAATTTCTCCAATTTGAAAGAAATAAAGTTTGGAGACTCATTCCAAAGCCTGAAGGTAAATCTATTATTGGAACTAAATGGGTGTTCAGAAACAAAAAGGACGAGTCAGGTGTTGTCATCAGAAACAAGGCAAGATTGGTTGCTAAGGGATACTGTCAACAAGAGGGAATTGATTATGATGAGACATTTGCACTAGTGGCAAGAATAGAGGCAATCAGAATATTTTTGGCCTATGCGGCACACAAAAACTTCAAGGTGTATCAGATGGATGTCAAATCAGCCTTTCTAAATGGCAAACTTAATGAAGAGGTGTATGTTCATCAACCTGAAGGTTTTGTTGATCCAGAATTCCCTGATCATGTTTATATTTTAGACAAAGCTTTATATGGTCTAAAACAAGCACCACGAGCCTGGTATGACACTCTTACTAAACACTTGTTAGGTTCAGGGTTCAAGAAAGGTAAGATTGACACAACTTTGTTTTTAAAGAAACAGGGTGATGATTTAATTCTGATTCAGATTTATGTTGATGACATAATATTTGGTTCTACCAGTCCAGAATTATGTGATAATTTTTCAAAAATCATGTCATCTGAATTTGAAATGAGCATGATGGGTGAGCTGAATTTTTTCCTTGGTCTTCAAGTCAAACAATTACCAAAAGGTATTTTTATAAATCCAGGAAAATATGTCAGAGACATTATGAAAAAGTTCAAAATGTCTGATTGTGCTTCTATGAGAACACCTATGGCAACTAACATAAAGTTAGATGCTGATCTCAAAGGTGTTTCAACAGATATCAAACTCTATAGAGGCATGATTGGATCATTACTTTATCTGACTGCAAGTAGACCAGATATCATGTTTTCTACCTGTTTCTGTGCTAGATTTCAATCTAACCCAAAAGAATAACATATGTTGGCTGTCAAAAGGATTTTAAGATATCTCAAAGGAACACCTGATCTAGGTTTATGGTATCCAAAAGAAACTGACTTCAAATTGACTGCTTTCACTGATGCTGATCATGCAGGAAGTAGGTTGGACAGAAAGACTACATCTGGTGCTTGTCACTTTTTGGGAGATAAAATAGTGAGTTGGGCATCAAAGAAGCAGAATTGTGTGTCCACTTCAACTGCTGTAGCAGAGTATGTTGCTGCTGCTGCTTCATGCTCTTAAACATTGTGGATGAGAACAAAACTCATGGACTATGGATATCAGCTTAACAAGATTCCCATCTATTGTGACTCAGAAAGTGCAATTGCCATTACTCAGAACCCTGTTCAACATTCAAAGACTAAGCATATAGATGTGAGGTATCATTTTATAAAGAACCCTGTATCAATTTTTGTTGTTGTTCAAACTATATCTGAATTAAAAAATTTCATATTCAGATATAAGATTTTAAATGATTTTTTTTAAATCATCATAATATGAACAGAATTTTGATGATAAAAAGTGTTTCTATCTGTTCAAACCTCTTCTGAATAATCAAGATGTTTTATATTTGTCAGAAGTTGATTTTAAATGACATTTTGGTTACAAGGCAAAATTCTTCTGAGTTATGGAATCAGAACTCTGAGTAGAACAATCAGATATCTGATAAAGGAAAGTCAAAACATATGAGCGTGTTATTCAGATCTTTGACTTGAGTCAAAATTCTATCCACTAACACGTGTCAGCTTCATATTTGTTTGATTATGCCACACATTTCATTTAAATCCTCTGTGGCATTTCAAATGTGTTGACTCCGTTATAACATTGATTTCGCTTTTTCGTTAAACCTTTCAACTTCGCGGATTTTAAATAGGTCTTAAAATCCCTATTTCTAATCTTTTCAAATTCCAGAGCGAAAAGTGAGATACGAATCAAATCCAGAGTTCTTTGAGTTTGTTTTCTTCTTAAATCATGTCTGGAATACGAAGGAGTGGTCCAATTTCGCTACATTCTACAAAATCGATAATGGATTCATCTGATTCGGATAATGATGAAGTACAGAATAGAGCTGTAGAGGAAGAGGCAATAAGAAATTATAAAGAAGATGAACAAATGGATGAATCAGAAGGAAATGCAGATGAGGTAAACATTAATATTGAACATGAACAGAGTGCTGCAGGGTCGATTATGTCAGATAGACCTATTTTCGTGGAAAGGGCTGTTCCTAAGAGTGAATGGTTGAAATTATCTGAAAATAATTGTGTTATATTGTTTGAGGAAAGTCTATTTAAACCTGAACACAGAATTATCATGTAGTTATTCAAACATCATCCTTATAGAAAATGGTTTACAAGAAGCAAAAATGTTCCTGTTCAGTACATACAACAATGGTGGAAACATCTGAGGTTAGAAGATAATAAGTTTGTGTCTGAAATTGGAGGAGTGACATTTGCCTTATCTATCTCTGCACTAAGAGAAATGCTGAATCTACCAGAGAAAGATGATGTACAAAGAAGGACAGATTTTGAAGACTCACCCCTAACAGAGGAATTAATAGCAGAATTTATGAAATTGGGATACAATGAAGGATTGAGGACTCTCAGTTTGTTCAGAAGAAACAAATTACCACCTATTTGGGCTTGCTTCTTTCATGTGGTAAATAAATGTTTGTCAGGGAAGAATAGTTCTGCTGATCAAGGTTCTAAACAAATTCTTCAGATCTTTCAGGGCTTAGTGAAGAATAGGCATTATGACTATACTTTAATACTTTGGGAAGACATGAAGAATACATTTGAGAAGAATCAGAAAGCAATTCAGAGGAAAACAAAGGATGCTCCACTGACATACATTCCTTATATAAGGTACTGGCAAATTGTTATTTGGTATGCCATGCAGGAAAACAGAACAATCTCAAGAAGAACAAATGAAGAGCATGGTCCCACATTTTATTTGGGTAAGATGACCTCAGTAACAAGACTTGAAAACTATCCCAGTCATAAACTGTTGCCAAAATCACTTAGGAATTATATTCCAAGGGAGAGTGAGATTTTAAAAGCTTATTGCACCTCTATGGGAATTGAATTAACTCAAATCCCTACCCAAGAGGAACAACCTGAGAAGAGAGGCGAGGGGTCTAGTCGAATTAGAGAGGGGGAGGATGTTCAGATGGGTGAACATTATGAGAGACTTAAGGGGGAAAATTCTGAGAGCTTGGTTAGACTTGGTGAGGAAAAACAAAATGAGAGTGGTGAGGATGAGAGATTGTCAACAGAGGTTCAAACAGAAAGAGATGCCTCTGAACCAGCTAATCTTGGCCAGGTAACCACAAATGCTATTGGTTCACATCTCTTGGGGTCCAATATTGAAACAAACACCATGGACCTAGTGGTGGATCTTGAACAACCCATCCATACCCACTCAGAAGCATTTCAACATGCTACTGTTTCACACAAATCTGGGGAACCATCCCAAATTCATTTGGAGGGAGGTGATAAATCCTAATCTATTTTTCAACACATTGAGTCTGAATATCACAGTCCTATTCATATTGAGCCTGAAATTCCTTCTGACACTTGCACAAATCAGGAATTTTGTATTCCTGAAACAACATTCATAGACATACCTAATGTTGGGTGTCGAGGATTGAATGGAAGTCCTGGTGAGGTGAACATTACAAAAACCTCATTCAAACGTGCATCTGTTGTACAAGATGACTTTGTGTTATCTACAGGCCATGAGCCCTCTGGGCACATGAAAACTGGACCATATGTTGGTTCAGGTTCACTGTTAGAAACTTCTGAATTTGAAAATATTCAGAAACAAAACAAGGAGATGGGGGAAAAGGTAGAAAATTTGGAGAAGAAGGTGGAGGATTTGAATGATGAGGTGTCAGATTTGAAAGTTGTGTTGGAGAAAAAGTTGATTTCTGTTGAAACCAAAATAGATGATGTAAAGAAATCCTTGGATTCTCACAAAAAGGAGATCATGGATATAATGTCTGGTTTTCAAAAAGATATGTTAAAACAAATGCAAGGTATGCAGGAATCTATACTGAAAGCACTGAGTGTATCACTGGCTTCTACTTCAAAGCCTCTTGATCCTGTTCCTATTGCAGAAGCTGAACCTGAAGGTACTTCTAATCAGAACTTGAAGAGAAAGTTTGATGATAATGAGCCTCATGATCATCAAAAGGGGGAGAAAAGACAGAGGTTAAGTTCTGATGATGACATTGGCATAGAAGATTTTGAGATAGCAGATATGCACATAGCCAGTACAAAAAGTTCAGAAGATCAGACACAGGAAAAGTTAAAGGCAATAACTCAGATAGTTCAGATTGATAGCTCAAATACATAGGAAATGGAGTTGGAAAGTACAGATGGTGGTGATTCAGATAAAACAGAGGAATTGAACTTAGACACAGAGATGGAAGGAAACTCAGATGAAACTGAAGCTATTGAGGAATATGTATTGAGATCAGAAAAGACAGTGGAAAGTGAAGTGGTCAACATGTGTACAGATATTGTGGTGTATAACAAAGAAAATGTGACGGATTCTGAATCAGAAGAAAGGAGGTTAAGTGAAGAGTTGATCAGAAGGATGCATAATAATTTAGTCAGAGCTTTGAATGTTCAAAAAGTTCAGCAAGGAATAAAAATGGTAAGACCTATTGATCTAATGGGAGAAGAAGACAGAACTGTGAATTATACTCAGGATTTTGAAGATGAGTTTAGATTTAACTTTTGTGATGAGTTAAATACAGAAGAAGAGTATGTGAAAGTGAAAGACTACTTTATGCCTTCTGAGTATGTATTCAGAAAACCAATTGAGATCCCAAAGATTAACTTGCAAAGACTAGAAGAACCTGTATGTGATTTCATCCTAGAGTTAAGTGATGTGCCATTAGCCAGACAATTTCATGATGATATTTTTCCTGAGGAAATGTATGATAATCTCTACTACACAGAAGGAGAGTATGAGCTTTTGGAAAGTAACATTGATGGTTTTATGGATGACAGAGCTCAGATAGTCTACTCAGAAGCTTCTAACAGATTCAGAGTTCCTGACTCAAAACTGCATATCCAGAAAAGAATTGAGAAAGTTCTGATGTTTCAACAAGAAGAATTCAATGGTTTAATGTTTGTTAGAATGGAAGTGCTGAAAGAAAGAAATACAAAGGTCTCCATGTCTACTTTTGATTTTCACAGATTGACTCTTGATGATCAGATCTTTCTAGTCAAGTTCTTTGCCAGTACTGAAGAAGCCTTGATGGAAATTGAATGCAGAAGACTTCTGGGTATCTATGTCAGAAATATACACTTGTATGACTTCCAATTAGCCATTGAAGAAAGAAAAGAGAAGTGTAATCTGAGTTCTCCCACAAAGAAAACAGAAATTGGTATAGATTTGAAGGGATTTGTGAATGAAGGAATGGAGACAGAAGGGTTCACATATACAGTTCACGGAAGGCTTGAAATGTTCAGATTAAAAGAGTTGGTGAAGTACAGTGATGCAACTCTAAATTGGTTATTGATTGAAATGGAAGCAAGTGTGGAAACTGAAAGAGAGAGTTTAAAGAAGAGATATAAGAACTCTGTGAAGAGAAGGTTGGATCTTAGAAGAAAAATCAGAAACTGTAGTGAATGGTTGCTATCTGAGGTGAATCCCCAAAAGATTCTACATAATGATTTTGTGTTTCCTGCTGAGTATGAAGTGAATGAAATTTTGTCAGATGAAGTTGAAGAAGTTCAGGGCACAACACCTCAGAATGTGCAGATAACTAGTTTTGATCAAGCTGAACAGTCTGAACCCAAAGAAGATGAAATATCCATTGATCTAAATGGATACTTTCTTGAATTTGATCTGCCTGAGTTCTTCAAACCAAAAGAAGTACAATTTTTGGATGTGTATTATGATAGACCTAAGGAGACTCAGATCTGGTTGGCTGAAAAATCAAGATGTCTTGGCAAAACAAAGCAAGCTGTTTACTCAGATTTTCTAATCACTGGAATCAGAGAATTAAAGGTTAAGAAATTCAGAAAGATGGAGTACTTATCCTTTGAAGTTCTGAGAGAAGATGGCAAGGTTTATTACTTTACTGATGCAGATTTTGAGAAACTATCAGTGGTTAACTTCTACAGATTACACAGCTTTCTATGCTTCAAAGAGTCAAGCAAAGACATAAATGAAAGAAAGGCAAAAAGTGTGGTGATTGAGGCCATGTTTTATATCTTAAGGTGGCACTATTATACAGATTTCCAAATAGCTCTGTATTTACAAAAGCCATGTGTATATCTGGAAAATCCCAATACAGATCATGAGCAGAAAAAGGTGTTAAAGACTGGAAGTATTCACAAATATCCAGATTTGGGAGTATTTTTTAAAAACAAAAGTGGAAAGATCTTCTTCAGAGCAAAGGAAACTGCAAAATACTGTTCTGGAACTTTAAGAATCATAAAGCACAATTTGGAGAAAAAGATGTTGAAAGTGAAGGAAGCAAACATAACTCAAGAAGTAATCAATCAGCAAGTTGAAATTATTCAAGAAATCATTGTCAAAATTGATAAGAGGCTTAATCTGAGAAATGTGCTACTTCAGAAAATTGTTCCTGCTCTGAAAGACCTGGATGATGCAAAATTCAAGTTTATTTGACAAAAAGGGGGAGATTGTTAGATCTGAAGTTTTGTCAATAAACCAAGTGTTGAAGATCTGATAAGAAGACTCAGATGTTCTGAGTAGAGGAGTCAGAGTTCTGAGAGAAAGAGTCAGAAGCTCTGAGAAGCGTTATCAGAAGAATGTTCAGAAGTTCTGAACAACCTGTTCAGAACTTATGACTACATACTTTACTTAGTATTTAGTAAACTAATTAGGACACGTGTTATGTTCTTATTAGTCTTTCTTATTTGTACTGTAGCTTTAACATGTCCGTTACAGTATAAATAGAGTGGTTAGCACTACGTTGCTAACTGATTGATTTTCCGTGTATCTTTGTATTCATTCTTTGTAATCTTTGAGATTCTCTCTCTCTTAGATCTGTAATTCTGTTCATCATTGAATACAATTGGGCTTGATCATACAACTTCTCAATTACTGCTTTCTATATTGATTGTAAGATTAGATCCTGTACTTTCAGGTTTCATCTGTAGCATATCCCAGAAGTCTTGATGGCAGAGGTCTGCAGAAAAGATATCCATCGACGTGCTCAGTTGGAACGTTTTTGTCATGGCATATATTTTGGCAGTTGGACCTTCTAAAGACCATTTTTCTAGAAGGAGTAGGGGCTCCAGAAGTACTCCAAGAATTCGTTGATACTGCAGAGGAGGTAGAAATGGTGTTGAGCGTTCTTTGGCTTTCTGGGTGGAGATTTTTCTCTCAATGGTATTTATCATCTCTTGCATCATCAAGGTCGAGTAGTCCAGAGGCAGATCATAATATACCCCGTACATTATGGATAAAATCTGATGGGAGGTTTGATCTAGACTACCGATTTTGCCAGTTAGGCATCTGTTTAGAATTGAGAAGAGGGTATTCCACAGAGGGGGTAATCGACCTCTTCTGAAGTCGTTCCTTTTTCTTAGGGATGTGTTATACCCTAACATTTCAACAAATCTACAGAGGTCTTCGTCTGTAGGTGATTCAGCGTAATTCTTTATACCTAGCATACCTCTGGTTGGAAGACTGAACTCAAGTGAGAACATTGTTCTATTGAACTTGAGTTCCATGTGTTGGGTTTTATTAGGTTTAGAAATGTAGCCCTTGATCTGTCGGTCCGCTGGGTCATATCTGCTGCTCTGCCAAAATTGGTTTAGATATCTTGCTGGTATTTTGCTGACGGTTTTTGTCAACAGGGGGAAGAGGTAATTATCTCCAAAATGTGAAGGAGAATTGCATGAGATTCCCCAAAAGTGGTTTTTGAAGGAACAAGATAATAGTTGTTGGGTTTGAGAGGAAGAACACTTTCAAAGTGTTCATTTGTGATGAAGTTTTTCTCGTGTGTGGTTGGAGAGAAATTAGCTTCATCGCCGGAGTTGTCTTTTTCCAGGTCTGCGGCTATATTTGGATTTTGGGAATGCTCAGATTGAGCAGGTGAGTTTTCTTTAACAGGGGAGTCTTCAGGAATGTTTGAGGATGATGCCATTGTTGTTTATCTTGAAGAAAGAGAATGAATAATAGGTAGGTTGCACATTTTGCAAGGTTCGTCGGAGAAGAAGATGAGAGTTCGTAAAGGTTTATGAGGAGTGGTAACTTGGGTTTTATAGTGAAGGGTAACGATTAGAATTCTGAAGAGGTAAATATATGGAAGTGAATAAAATTTGGAATCCGTACTTGAGTGTAAACGACTGGTTCAACTTTCCAGAAGAACGTGTGCCATGTACGCCTAATGAAAATGAGACACGTCAACAGTGTCAGAGTATGACAGGACGTCGTGTGCGGCCCATTAATGCTTGGCGCGTGTGTTTCTTTTCCTCCACATAATTTTTACTCGCAGTAAAATAGCCGTTACTGTTGCAGAATTTCCCAAGTTTGAAAATAACAGAAGCTCTGTTGAGATAGAGCTCTGTTGTTTGAAACTCTCTTTGTATCCTCTGTTGCTTGTATCTTTACCAAAAACGTTCGAAAAGCATTGGAGAGGATCGATAGATTTTTAGAGAAGAAATTGCATTCACAGAGGTTTTGGAGCTCTGTCAGAGCTAGCAGAAGCTCTATGAGTTGGAATTTCTCAAAACTAAAAATTTATAATACATTTTGATCATCCAAAGTTTTCACTGCTTTATAAACTGTTTTTAGGACATATTTGAAATTTTTTGTCCTAGAAAACTGTTCTGGAAAAGTTTTTTACGTGATGCTCCTTTTTGAGTGTCTAGATTGGTCGACAGAGACTTTTTGATGGAATGAGCTATTCGTCCCAAAAGACCTTCTTCTGTAACCTTTTGTTCTAGTAAATCCTTAAAGAGAACATTTGAGTTTGATCGGTAGAGTTCTTGTATGAGATTTGTAGTTTATAGAGGATTCTGCATACAGAAGCTCTGTTGAGCTCAACAGAAGCTCTATTACACTAAAAATCGCATAACAGAAGTTTCGTAAATCTTTTTGATCAAAACTTGTTTGGTATATTTTAAACAATGTTTCTAGGACATATTTAGAAATGTTTGTCCTAGAAAACTGTTTTCAAAAAGGATTTGTTTCGAGATACTTATCTTTTGGCTCTCTCTTGCTCAACATAATACCTGATTTTTGTGAATCATGAGTGATCACTTATCCTCTTTGGCTCCCCCTTGAATGATCAACTTCTGTGGATCATTTCAAGGTCTCCTTCTGCTCCCCCTTGATCTATGCTTGGGTCAAATAAGATAAGTTGTGCATATAACATAGATCAAGATTTTCAGAGGTTCTGTAAGGACTGTCAGAGGTTCTGAGCAATCCTATAGAAGCTCTGTTGAGTATTGAACACTTGGTGATTGAGAATTTACATACATAACTAAAATAAAGTAAATAAAACAACAGAAACATGTATATACATATTTACAGAAGATTTAAGTTATACTTACAGAGGTTTTAACTCATGTTTATCATTCCCAACTTTCCCACCAAGAAAATAAATCTTTTCTCATCTAGTGCCTTGGTGAATAAGTCTGCAAGCTGGTACTCTGTAGACACGAAGTACATTTCGATTGTCCCATATTCAACATGGTGTTTCAGAAAGTGGTAACGGATATCGCTGTGCTTTGTTTTTTAGTGCTGTACTGGATTGGCTGAGATGGCTATGGCGCTCTTTGAGTCACAGAAGATGGGAATCTTGAATATGATGTTGCCATAGTCCTTAAGCTGAGTTTTCATCAACAGAACTTGGGAACAACAACTAGCAGCAGCAACGTATTCGGCTTCTGCTGTAGATGTGCATACGCAGTTCTGCTTCTTAGAGGTCCAGCTGACTAGTTTACCACCTAGGAATTGACAACTCCCAGAGGAACTCTTTCTGTCGAGCTTGCATCCTCCATAATCTGAATCTGTATAAGCTTTAAGACCAAAACCAGAGTTCTTCGGATACCAGAGGCCAAGATTTTTGGTCCCTTTGAGGTATCTGAAGATCCTCATTACAACATTATAATGGGATTCCTTCGGGTTAGCTTGATATCTTGCACAGAGACATGTGGCATGCATTATGTCAGGTTTACTTGCAGTTAAGTATAATAGAGACCCAACCAATCCTCTGTAGAGCGTGCACTCTATATGTATGCCATTTGGATCTGAGTCTAACTTATTTCCTGTTGCCATTGGAGTTCTCATTACAGAGGCATCAGAGAGACTGTATTTTGAAAGTATGTCAGAGACATATTTAGCTTCATTTATGAAAATTTCCTCTGATGATTGTTTTACTTGGAGTCCGAGGAAGAAAGTTAATTCTCCCATCATACTCATTTCAAACTCACTCTGCATGAGTTTTTCAAACTTTTTGCACTCTGCTGTATTTGTAGACCCAAAAATTATGTCGTCCACATATATTTGTACAAGCATAATTTGATCACTTTTTCGTTTATAAAACAAAGTTGTATCCGTCGTACCTTTATCGTAACCATTATCGAGAAGAAAGGTAGAAAGTCTTTCGTACCATGCTCTTGGAGCCTGTTTCAGTCCATACAGAGCTTTGTCGAGGTGGAACACGTATTTTGGGTACTTAGAGCTTTCAAACCCTGGTGGATGTTGGACGTATACTTCTTCTTGGATTTCGCCATTTAGAAAAGCAGATTTTACGTCAAATTGAAATACTTTAAAACCTCTGTGGGCTGCGAAGGCTAAGAAGATTCTTATGGCTTCGAGCCGTGCGACAGGGGCAAAAGTTTCATCGTAATCTATGCCTTCTTCTTGGAGATATCCCTTGGCCACCAATCTTGCTTTGTTTCTTATGACCACTCCATCTTCATCCTTCTTATTTCTGAAGACCCATTTAGTCCCTATGGCTTGTTTTCCTCGTGGTAGAGGAACTAAAGTCCAGACTTTGTTTCGTTCAAACTGTAGAATCTCTTCTTGCATAGCATCTACGCAGATTGGGTCGTCAAGGGCTTCAGAGATCCTTGTTGGCTCGATCACACTAATAAAGTTGGTAAAGAAACAAAAGTTAGCAGTGGCAGATCTTGTTTTTACCTTTTCAGAAGGTTCGCCGATTATAAGACTTGGAGGATGGCTCTTTGTCCACTTTGTTGTTCTTGGGAGATGGTCATTGATTTCATCAAGTTGATCTTCAGAGGTTTCTAATTGTTGTTCTGGTGTAGCCTATGTCGTAGATTTTGCTTTTGTGCTTGATCCTACAGATTGTGGAATGATTGGAATAAGTGGCGGTGTTTGTTCCTCTGAGGAAGTATAGACTGACTCTTCTTGTTCCTTTGTTATTGGTTCCTCTGTGGTTTCTGGAGTTGGTTCTTCAGTAGCTTCTGTGGTTGTTTTCCTTGTTGTATCATCTTCTGTTGGCTCCCCCTCGGCATTTGCATCTGTATGATTAACAGAGGAAGATGAATTATTTAAGGGACCAGTTAGGGAGATACCTATTGCGTTCTGGCTGACAGAATATGGTTCTCCAGAGGCTCTATTGGCTCCATCAGAGGGATCAATGTCGTCATGGAATATCTCTTGAAATAGAAGATTTAAGTCTTCTTCTCTTGTCTTCTTAGACTCTCCATCTGTTGAACAACTTCTGCAGCTCTACCAGTTAGAGGAATTTCTGACAGAGGCTTCAATCCATGTGCCCAGTCAACTTCTTCGGGTTTTGGTGTTTGAAAGGCGTCAAACGCACTCTTCATTAGTTTTTCTGTTGGCTTTGGCAATGTTTTCTTCTTCTTTGGCTCTTCTGTCAGTATCCCTTTGCCCTTATCTTTTGCTATTGTCGTGGCAGAACCTGTTGCTTCTGTGGGTTTTGAGGTTGGCACTTCTGTTGGTTTGATGGAGGTTGCCTCTGTGGATTTTGACGATTGTGATTTAGAGGACTTTTGTGGCGATGGTTCTGTTGGCTTGACTTGCTCTGTAACCTCTGTTGGAGGTTGTTTTATGACTTCTTCTGCGAGCTCAGTTTCTGTTGATGAAATATTGACATTAAATCTTCTTGCCATTTTGAAAGCTAAAGTGAACCTGTTCCTTTCTTCTTCTCTCTGTGCCATTCGATCACTCATTGTTGTGTGCATTCTTTTCAGAACATCAGAAGTAGAGGTCGTTGCTCTTTTTGGTTTGGTGGCAATCGATTTTCTTCTGGGTATGGTTTGGGGTGTTTCCACAGAGGTGGGTGTTTTCTCTGTGGTTTGTTCATCTGTTTCTTCCAAAATGATTACCTCAGGGGCGGTTGTTGCCTCTGTGGCTTGCTGATCTGCTTCTGGAGTTTTGGTTTTGTCAGGAGATGATTCCACAGAGATGGGTGTTGTCTCTGTGGTCTTTTGGGTTTGTTGTTGGATTTCTTCTGGAGGGGCTTGGTTGATTGGTTCTGCTGCGATTGGTGGACTTTGTATTCCTCTGCTCGTAGCTTTCTCTCTTAGATTCTCCCCCTCAGGATTATCTGATGGACCAGGTTAGTCATCATCAGAATCATCCTGACTTTTATCAGAAGTACCCTCTGCTCTGCAAGAAATGTTTGGCTTCTTCGGTAATTCAACTCCTGCTGCCATCAACTTTTCACAGACATCATCGCAGAGGCCAATCAATGTCGCAAGCTATGCTTCTGTTTTGAAACGCATTCTGCCGACACTCTTTCTGAAATCCTTGACATAGTTGGCATTTGCAGTTGTGAAGGAGACAATGACTTCTGTGACCTGGTTAATGACGTTCTGTCCGAGCTCTGTAAGCTGTGCTCTGGTCATATAGTCTTTTGGTTGCATTATTGTCGAGTTGCGTATTGCCTCTGTTTGTACTTGTGATAGGGCATTCTGTAAGTCTGCAGGAGTGATGCCCTCTGCTCTGTGGGATTGCGTATTCATTTGTTCAAGGAAATCTTTGACAGAGTCCCTGAAAGCAGAAGTTGCAGTTGTTCCGAATTCCTGAGTTGCAGAAGTGGCTGTTGCTTTGGCAGTAGTTTCGGCAGAAGACTTCATCTCTGAGATGGCGGTTTTTACCTCTGTGGACAGATTGTCCATTTTGGTGTTCAATTTCAGGATAGCCGTAGATGTTGTCTCTGTAAAGGATTTGAAAGAGCTTTGCAACTCTTTCAATGTTTGGTTCACAGAGGTGACAAGGGTTTGGAACTCATCCCTTGATACTTGTGTTCCTTGTGTAACCTCTGGAGGAACACATTCGTCTCCAGAGTGAGTCCCTGTTCCTGGGACACCTTCGTTCACCCTTGTTTGTACGATGGGGGTGGAAGGATTTCCTTCTGATCTTTGAGAAGAAACCTGAGTTTCGATCTCTACAGAAGTTCTGTGAAGAACAGTGTCCAAATCCACTCCAGAGGTGGTTATTGGAATGTCCTTCTGTTGACTGGGAGACTTGTCTAGAGTCTCTTCGTCTCTGTGCTCACTACTTCTCTCTGAAAGAAGTTTTGGTCCTAATGTGTGCGTGGCAGAGGAAACAAATTCCTCTGTAGGGTGTTCTAGGGTGATCTGGGGCGACTGATCACGAACAATAGTTGAGTCTCTTTGAGGAGACTCCCTAGGAATGGATTCCCCGGTTTCTGTGGGCACAGAGGTTGAAAGAGTAACCTCTGGCTGGATGGGTTGGGTTAGGATCGAGCTGTGCTGCTCTTTTTCAATAACTCCTTCTGCAGCTAGACCTGCGGAGTTAGAAATGTGGGTTGCACTGGGAGTTGGTTTTGGTTGTGTGCCTCTATTTATCCAGGCATCTTTTCTTGCTTCTTCCTCTGTTAAGCCTCCAAGCACTACTTCATTTTCTATCATATCATCCTCTGCAACTATCCTATGGCTTGGTGCTTCTTTCCTATGTTCTGTGGAAGTTCCTTGCTCTGGTCGTAAGAGGTCATACACTTGATGAGATCCAAATAATCTCATGACATGTGGATGATAAAGACCCTTACGTATCCAGACAGCTTCTTCTTCATCTGAATCTATCTCTAAGATCTCTATTTCTGTCTCCGTTGTTGCTAATCCCTCTTTTTGTACAACTTCGGCCCCTTTTTCTTTCTCTTCTTCCATCATGTTCTCAGAAGCCTCTGTAATTTCACCTCTGTTCCATTCAGCTTCAGTTTGTTCTATTTCTTCTGAAGCTGGGTTTGGACTTCTTCTGTGGACATCCAATCCTTGAATGAAAGGGTTTTGTAAAATAACAGGGGTTTCGGCTGGTTGATTTCTGGGTGTTGTGTCATCTTCTTGCAGATGTGTGTCAATGCCAGAAATGAAGAAATCTTGTTCTTCTGGAGAGTGGTGGTCGAGAGGTTGTGCCGTCCACCCTGCTGTATTTAGGGTGTTGGCAATTTCAGGGTTCTGTAAGAATTCGTTCAGGTCTCCTTGGTGAGCAAATCTATCTGGAGATTGATAGGGTGATTGATACCTTTCTGTAGCCATTTCTTCGTCTGCAACTTCTTCTTCAGCAGTTTCCTCTTCTGCAATGGTTACCAACTTTGCAAGTGATTTACCATGCCTCTTTTTGGTTTTCCTCCTCTTAGGATTTGGTGCCCCTTCTTCTGTTGATTTTGATCTTTTCTTCTTCATTTTTTGGGAGGAGGGAGGAGCAGAGGAGCCAATTTCTGTGGCATGAGGAGGTGAGGGTTGATCTTCTGCAGCGCTTGTTGAGGTGCCTTCTGCAGTTTTCATCTTCTTAGCTTTTGGAGTAGATGCAGAGGTTCTTGATGAAGACTTCTTTCCCATTAGTTCTGCACGTTTGGCTATAAAGCTGAGTTGAATAGCCATGTGCTTTGCTAACTTCTGATCCTTTTCTTCTTGAGTGGAAAGAGGTTTTGCTATCATTGTTCCTAGGGGGACACCTAAACGCGGGGGTGTCATAGGACTCGGTTTAGGAGTTCTATGATCGCGTATATACTCTTTCTTAAGGGATTTATTCGATGCGTATTGCAGAAGCTTCTTTGACAGAGGTCTGCAGTGTGAGTAGCCATTAGCATGATCAGTGGGGGTATTCTTGTTCATCGGGAACTGTTTGGGAGTTGGCCCTTCCATTGGCCAATTTTGGATTAGCAGCAGAGGTTCAAACAGTACTCCTAATATTCTTTGGAATTGCAGAGGTGGTAGAAAGTTGGGATCGTTTTCTTTGACCCTTTTCGAGTTGTTCTTTCTGTCGATGGTGTTTATGATCTCTTGCATCATTATGGTCGCATAATCTAGTGGAAGATCATAGTAAACCCCATACATGATGCTCAAGATTTGATGTGAGCTCCGGTCAATACTGCCTATCTTTTCTGTCAGGCATCTGTTAAGAATAGAGAACAAAGTATTCCACAGAGGTGGTAATCGGCCTCTGCGGAAGTCATTTCTCTTCCGTAGTTGGGTGTTGTACCCAAGCATTTCCACGAATCGACAGAGCTCTTCGTCTGTTGGTTGCTCTGCATAACTCTTCAATCCCAGAAGACCCCTTGTTGGTAGGTTGAATTCAAGTGAGAACATTGTTATGTTGAACTTGATTTCAAGATGCTCAGATTTATCAGGTCTTGAAATGTACCCTTTGATAAGAGAATCGTCTTTATCAAATCGGCAGCTTTGCCAAAATTGGTTCAATTAACGGACTGGAATTTTGTTCGGGGTTCTTGATAGTAGAGGGAAGAGGACATGATTCTCCATGATGTTCAGAAGTATGGCATGTGCTTCGCCGAAAGTAGTGGGTGAGGGGACCAAATAGCAGTTGTTGGATTTGATAGGAAGAATGGCTTCGAAATGATCCTTTGCTATAAAGTTTTGCAAGTGTGTCGTCGGAACAAAGTCTGCCGAGTCCCCGGAATCTTGTTGTTCAATATTTCTTGCAAGGCTGGGGTTTTCAGAATGTTCTGAATGTGCAGGGGAGTGTTCCGGTGAGTTCGCCGGAGAGAGTTCAGAGGATGTAGCTCAAGAAGATGAAGCCATTTGATTTTAAGAATAAGATTTTTGCAAGCTTTTTGCAGGGTTTCGCCGGAGAAGAAGATGAGAGTTTGTAAAATGTTTTATGAGAGGGTAAGCTTTGTTTTTATAGGATGGTAAAACGGTAGAATTCGAAAGAGTAAAATATATGGCAATGGATTAAAGTTTGGAATCCGCACTCGAGTTTAGCGGCGGGTTCAACTTTCCAAATAAAAACGTTCCATGTACGCCCAATGAAAATGGGACACGTAGGCCTTGTCAGAATATGACAGGACGTCGTGCGCGGCCCATTAATGTTAGGCGCGTGAGGTTGTTTTTAGCCATATGAGTTTCACTCTTAGTAAAAGTAACCGTTATTATTATAGAAATGCCCAGATAACAAAATGGCAGAACTTTTGTGTTTTACAGAAGCTCTGTGATTTTGAAAATCTTGATTTTTAACCTCTTCTCATATATCTCATTGTTATCATGACTCTGTAGGTTCTTCTTTGAACGAAAACGTTTGTAAAGACATTGGAGAGGATCAATAGGATTTTGTCAAGAAATTTTACTCACAGAGGTTTTGTGGCTCTGATGGAACTTGCAGAAGCTCTGTGAGAGCCTGCAGAAGCTCTGTGAGAGACAGCAGAAGCTCTATGAGAGAAAAAATCTTATAACTTGAATTCTATTAATTTTCTGATCATCCAATTTTTGATCTTTGATAAGAGATGTTTTTCGCACATTATTGAAAGTTTGTGTCCGAGAAAATTATTTTAAAAAACATTTTGTTCGAGAAGGTCATGGTGTGTGTTTTCGGTTTCCGAGATAACATTCCAAAAGATCGACAGAGGGTTAATTTGTGATCACAGAGCATATTTCCTGCAGAACCTCTGTTGAGCTCAGCAGAAGCTCTATGACCTTAAATTTCTCCTATTTCGAATTTTGTTAAACTTTTTGAACTTTTGATTTTTGAAATGTTATTCATAGTATATTTAGGATATATTTGACAATTCTTGTCCTAGAAAACTGTTTACCAAAAACCTTTTGTGCGAGAGACATACCTTTTGGTTCTTCTGTTCTCGGCAGTTTTGTCTTACTTCTGTCGATGGAGAAATATCGACATTCTTCTTTGGCTTTTTCTTTGAAAGATTTACCTCTGTAGATCTTTTCAGGGTCCCTTTTGCTCCCCCTTGATCTAATCACTTTTGTAGATCAAGAATTTTCCTTTTGCTCCCCCTTGATCTATGCTTGGTTCAAAGAATGGTAAGATTTGTATTGAGCATAGATCATGTTTACCAGAGGTTCTGTAAGGGTTATCAGAAGATCTGAGTGGACCCACAGAAGCTCTGTAAACAATTATTTTATATATAAAAAATATAAACTGAAATAATTTTATCAACGCAATAACTTAGTAATAATAGATATTTATACTTATTTACAGAAGATAAAGCTATACTTACAGAGGTTTTTCACACCATGTTAATCATTCCTAACTTACCCACCAAGAAGTTGAATCTTTTCTCGTCTAATGCTTTGGTGAATAAGTCAGCGAGTTGATATTCTGTGGGCACGAAATGCATTTCGATTGTACCGTATTCAACATGATGTTTCAAGAAATGATACCTTATATCGATATGCTTGGTTTTTGAGTGTTGCATAGGGTTGGCAGAGATAGCAATTGCACTTTTGGAATCACAGAAGATGGGTATTTTGAACAGAATGTGGCCGTAGTCTTTTAGCTGAGTCTTCATCCATAGAACCTGAGAACAACAGCTAGCGGCAGCAACGTATTCAGCTTCTGCAGTGGATGTGGAGACACAATTCTGCTTCTTGGAGGTCCAACTGACTAGTTTACCACCTAGGAATTGACAACTCCCAGAGGTACTCTTTCTGTCGAGCATGCATCCTCCATAGTCTGAATCTGTATAAGCTTTAAGACTAAAACCAGAGTTCTGTGGATAACAGAGACCAAGATTGTTGGTCCCCTTCAGGTATCTAAAGATTCTTTTTACAGCATCATAATGTGATTTCTTTGGATTAGCTTGATAACGTGCACAAAGACATGTGGCATGCATAATGTCAGGTCTGCTTGCTGTTAAGTATAACAGAGATCCAATCATGCCTCTGTAGAGAGTACATTCTACAGAAATACCATTTGGATCTAAGAATAACTTATTTCCAGTGGCCATTGGAGTCTTCATTGCAGAGGTATCAGAGAGATTATATTTTAAAAGTATGTCAGAGACATATTTGGCTTGATTTATAAAAATTCCCTCTGAAGATTGTTTGACTTGAAGTCCGAGGAAGAATGTTAATTCTCCCATCATACTCATTTCAAACTCATTCTGCATGAGTTTTTAAAATTTTTTGCACTCTTCTGAATTTGTAGACCCAAAAATTATGTCATCTACGTATATTTGTACAAGCATTATCTAACTATTTTTGCGTTTATAGAATAAGGTAGTATCTGTTGTACCTCTGTTGTAGCCATTGACTAGAAGGAAGGTAGAAAGTCGTTCGTACCATGCTCTTGGAGCCTGTTTCAGTCCGTATAGAGCCTTTTCAAGGTAGTATACATGCCTTGGAAACTTTGAGCTTTCAAAACCTGGTGGCTGATTTACGTAAACCTCTTCTTGGATTTCACCGTTTAGAAAAGCTGATTTTACGTCCATCTGATAGACTTTAAAACCTCTATGGGCTGCGAAGGCTAAGAATATTCTTATTGCTTCGAGACGTGCGACAGGGGCAAAAGTCTCATCGTTGTCTATGCCTTCTTCTTGTCTATATCCTTTTGCTACTAATCTTGCTTTGTTTCTGACGACCACTCCATCTTCATCCTTCTTGTTTCTGTAGACCCATTTAGTCCCAATGGCCTGTTTCCCTCTTGGCAGAGGTACTAAAGTCCATACGCTGTTACGCTCAAATTGCAGAAGTTCTTCTTGCATGGCGTCTACCCAGTTTGGGTCATCTAGGGCTTCAGAAATCTTCTTTGGTTCTATAACACTAATAAAATTTGTAAAGAAACAAAAATTAGCAGTGGCAGACCTTGTTTTTACTGAGTCAGAAGGTTCTCCAATTATTTGGCTTGGAGGATGGCTTTTTGTCCACTGAGTTGTGCGTGGAAGATGATCATCAATGTCATCAAAACTTTCTTCAGAGGCTTCTTGTGTTTCTTCTTGTGTAGCCTCTGATGTTCTTCGTGCCTTGGTAGTTGATTCTACCGTTTGTGGAATGATTGGTACGAGTGGTGGTGGAGTTTGTTCCTCTGAGGATGTATAGTCTTGGTCCTCGATCTCCTCTGTAATTGGTTCTTCTGTGGTTTGTGCAGCTTATGTGATCGTTTTTCTTGATGTTTCATCTTCTGCACTTTCTTCTGCTTCGGCAATTGCATCTGTAGTATTTACAGAAGAAGATGAAGCATTATTTGGACCAGTTAGAGTCATACCTGTACGATTTTGTCCGACAGAGGATGGTTCTTCAGAAACTCTGATGGTTCCGACAGAAGGATCAATGTCATTGTGGAACATCTCCAAAAATAGAAGATTCAAATCTTCTTTTGTTCTTGAGATGTCAGAGAATTTCCCTTTAATTCCGAGTTCTGAACTTATTTGCTCAGAAGTCATTTGGAATGAGTCATCAAAAGAAACATTGATGCTTTCTACAATCTTGTGAGACTTTGTAAGGAATGTTCTGTAGTCTTTGGAAGTGGCAGAGTATCCAATGAATTTGCCTTCATCTGCTTTTACATCAAACTTTTCTCTTGAATCTCTGTCGTTTAAGACGAAGCATTTGCATCCGAATACATGGAAAAATTTGATGTTTGGCCGCCGTTTGTTAAGCAATTCGTAAGGCGTCTTGAGGTGTCTTTTCACAATGGTTGATCGATTTTGAGTATAACACGCAGTAGAAATTGCTTCTGCCCAAAAGTTCATTGATAATCCACATGCTGACATCATAGTTCTTGCGGCTTCCACTAGTGTTCGATTCTTTCTTTCGACAACACCGTTCTGTTGTGGAGTGCGAGCTGCAGAGAAGTTCTGTGAAATTCCTTCTGTTGAAAGATAAGTTTCAATGACACAGTTTTTGAATTCTGTGCCGTTGTCACTTCTTAACTTCTGCATTTTGCAGTCATAAAGAACTTGGATTCTTTTCATTAGATTTATCAATATAATTGGAACATCTGATTTCTTTCTGATAAATTCAACCCATGTGAAACGTGAATACTCATCAACTAAGACAAGTATATATTTCTTGCCACCTAGGCTCTGTATTGCAATGGGACCGCAGAGGTCGACATGAAGCATGTACAGAGGCCTGATTTAAGATACATCTGTTTTGCCTTTGTGGGAAGCTCTTTTGAGTTTTCCCATCTCACAGGCAGAACATAAATGATCCTTATTGAATTTAACATTTGGCAAACCTTTAACTAGATCAAGTTTGACCAGTTTTTCCAATGTGTGAAAATTCAAGTGACAGAACCTGTTGTGCCATAACCAGGCTTCTTCACTTTTGCAGGCAACAAGGCAAACTTTGTCCTTGTTATTTGAGTTGAAGTTCATTAGATATAGATCACCTATTCTTTCTGCTCGCAGAAGTTCCATACTTGTTTCTTCACTTTGTAGAGAGCAGAAAGTTCTTTTGAACAACACATTGAATCCTGTATCACAAAGTTGACTTACACTGAGTAGGTTGTGCATAAGGCCATCCACATATGCAACTTTGTATACAGAAACGTCTTCTTTCCTTATGACTCCATAGCCTTTTATGTGTCCTTTCTTGTTGTCTCCAAAAGTCACAGATCCACCATCTTGTGTTTCTTTGTACGTGGATAGTGCACTTCTGTCACCAGTCATGTGCCTTGAGCATCCGGAGTCTAGATACCAGATTGGCACATACTTCTTCTCAGAGCCAGTGCAGGAGTCGACTTCTGCCATGCCACAGAAGAGGGCATTGGCGGTATGTTCATCGTCAGAAGTAGAGTCTGATTGGAAGTCTTCTGTGTTCTCCTCAGAATGTCCTTTTGCCATTAAGGATTTTTGAGCATAATATTCGGCTTTCTTTTTGTAGAAAGCAAAGTCCCTCTGTGGGCGATTTGATCTGCTTCTGCATTCATTCGCAAAATGGCCTGGTTTTCCGCAGTTAAAACACCCTTGAGGAGTGTTTCCTGTTCGATCATTGGACTTCTGTAGGTCTCCGCCTTTCTCTGATCTACATTCATTTGCATAGTGACCAGGTTTGCCGCACTTGTAGCATTCTTGCTGCGTGTGGTTTACCGAGTCATCTGACCTCTGTCGGTCATTCCCTCTGTAATTTCTATCGCTTGACCTCTGTCGGCCACTTGATTCTTCTCCTCTTCTGTCATCTCTTCTGTTGTCTCTTCTATCATCTCTTCTGTTGTCTCTTCTGTCATCCTGGTTGTCTCTTTCATTTCCGGAACCTCTTCTGTTTCCTCTGAACTCTTTTGTCAATAGAGCTAAAGATTTAGCTAGTGACGCAAGAGTTATTTCCTTTTCTGCTTGCTCTTCTTCTTCACTGTCAATTATTACCATCTTCTTCTTCTCCTTCTTCTTCTCCTCTGTGGCTTTATCATTTCTTGGTCTCTGTGCATCCTCTTTAGTTTTACTAACCAATGCATATGGTGCAATGGTTAGTGTTTTAGCCTGTGCTATCTGAGGTTCTTGTGCGGCTAATGTTCCGTAAAGATCAGAGAGAGTCCAGGTGTCTAGATCCTGATTTGTCTGTAGGGACATAGACAGCTGGAGCCATTCTTCATTTAGACTTTTTAAAAACATGACATTGTTTTCTTCAGAAGTTCTGTCAATGCCTGATTTTCTGCACTTGTTGATTAGAGAGTTGAATCTGTCGTATGTTGTTTGCAGAGATTCTGTTGCAGAGGCTCTGAATGCATGATATTCATTGATGTACTGTGCTCTTCGGTTTTTTTGTGTTTTAGCACCTCCTTCCAACTGTCTTTCCAGTTCTTTCCACAGATCATGCGCTGTTTCACATGAATCCAAGGATTGAAAGAGTTCGTTGGGTATTGCCATAATCAATGTCCTCTTGGTTTTCTGAGCAACTTCATCTTCTGCTTTATCTTCGGTTGACCACTCCCCTTTTGGCTTTGGTTTTTGATGTTCGGGGATTTCGGCAGATTCAGCAGTAGCAGGTACACGAGGTACTACTGTCATGGGAATAGGAGGAGGATTGTACAGATATTGTACTTGATTTCTTTCAGTGCCCTCGAAAAAATGGACCATTCTTATTTTCCACTTAGGATACTCATCTCGAAGGAGAGTAGGAGGTTTAGTGAGAGAACCAGTAGTAAAGAAATTATTTGTATTTGTCATTTTTGAATATTTTAGAAAAAAAGTATGACTAAAGAGTTACTTCGATGAACTTGAAGATTTTCTGGGTTTAAGCAGTTTCCAGACACAATTTTAAATCTTAATAATATCTATTACGAATCTTGATAAGTGGATCACTTGATATTGAAAATCAAGGAAGGCTCTGATACCAATTGTTGGAACCCAGTTACACTTAATCAAGATTAACAGTCTATTAGTTGAGTTTAGAGTTTGATGCGGAAGCGTATTAAACTAACATATATGTTTGATAGATATTAGAAAGCACACATATAAAGAAAACAGTAAAGAATGAAAAGGATTTCTTGAACAGTTACTGTTATTCAATATATAATAACAACGCGAAGAACAGATTAAGAACTGTTGGTGTGTGTGAGAATATAACACTCAGATATTTGACAATAAAGCTTGAGAGTATTAGTGATTCCTTGTGTATTCATCCTTAGGAAGATCTCAACATGAGACTTCCTTTTATATTACTCTTAGAAGACTATGAAGTAGGTCACTGTTCCTTTTACGGCATGAATAGTGAACTGGATGGTGTGAGCAGTTGACTGGATGGTGTGAGCAGTTGTCTGAGCCATGCGCATTTAATGGAGCAGATGTACTATTGGTAAATGCATTAAATGGCGCAGACGTCTATTTTGTACCATGCCCTATTGAGTCCACTCAGAGCTTGACACGTGTTTTGACAGTACTTTTCCATGCAAGTTGATGAACGTATCCAGTAATATCTTCCAAGTCTTCATAGCAGACCACAGAGGCTCTGTAAGGTATTACAGAGGTTCTATGGTCTGACCTTCTGTGGAGCAGTCCACTTGTTTCCGAGTTGATCTTCTTCTTGCGCACTACAGAGGTTCTGTGATTACCTCTGTAGCTTCTGTGGCTTTCTGGACTTGATCTTCTGGAAGAAGTGGCAGAGCCTCTGTGAGAGGCTTTTCTATACTTAGCCTATTTTTCACTACTTCTAAATACTTCTATGATTAGGAAGATTGAAGCTAACAGTATAGACTGATTCTTCTTGTTCCTTTGTTATTGGTTCCTCTGGGGTTTCTGGAGTTGGTTCTTCAGTAGCTTCTGTGGTTGTTTTCCTTGTTGTATCATCTTCTGTTGGCTCCCCTCGGCATTTGCATCTGTATGATTAACAGAGGAAGATGAATTATTTAAGGGACCAGTTAGGGAGATACCTATTGCGTTCTGGCTGACAGAGGATGGTTCTCCAGAGGATCTATTGGCTCCATCAGAGGGATCAATGTCGTCATGGAATATCTCTTGAAATAGAAGATTTAAGTCTTCTTCTCTTGTTTTTGAGATGCCAGAGGATTCCCCTTTTACACCGAGTTCTGAACTGATTTGTTCAGAAGTCTTTTGGGTGTCGTCAAAAGAAACATTTATGCTTTCTACGATCGTTCGAGACCGCAGAAGATAAACTCTGTAGGCCTTGGAAGTTGCAGAGTATCCTATGAACTTGCCTTCATCTGCCTTTACTTCAAACTTTCCTTTTGCTTCTCTATCATTTAAGACGAAGCACTTGCATCCAAATACATGGAAGAATTTGATGTTTGGTCGTCTTTTGTCAATCAGATGATATGGTGTTTTGATGTGTCTTTTTACGATGGTTGATCGATTTTGGGTATAGCAAGCGGTTGATACTGCTTCTGCCCAAAATGTCATTGGTAATCCTGTAGAAACCAGGATGTAATCTCACAATCAATATAGAACAAATAAACTGTAAATGATAGAGAATTGGATCGATGCACTTTGTATTCAATCAAGAACAGAGTTACAAATCTAGAGAGAGAGTCTCTCAAAGATTACAAAAGTGAATACAAATATATGCGGGAAAATCAGTTAGCTAAACATTGCTAACTTCTATATATATACTGTAAAGAAATGCTAAAGCTACAGTACATATACATCAAAGACTAATAGGAATATTACACGTGTCCTAAATATAACTGAAAGTATCCAAGACATAAGTTCTGAATAACATATTCAGAACTTCTGAACATTCTTCTGATTAAGCACTTCAGAACTTTCCTTCAAGCACTTGGACATTTCATCTTTGTCTTCAGAAGTTCTGAGTCTCCTACTCAGAACTCTGACTCTTCTGTTTAGATTTCAACACTTATGATTTTTGACAAACTTCTCATTCAGAACTTCTGAGTCTCCTACTCAGAACTTCTGAGTCTTCTGCTCAGATTTCCATACATGGGTTTTTGACAAAACTCTAGATCTAACAATCTCCCCTTTTTTGTCAAACAACCCTTCATTGATCAACATTGTCTTCTTTCAATGCAGACACAATCTTTAGACGAATTACATTTCTCAATGATAATCTTTCGTCAATCTTCTTCTTTGAACACTTGTGCAGTTTCTTTGAAGTTTCTGAACACGTAACACAGTAGCCACAACTTTTCATATATTTTGAAATCTGTTTGAAAAAATAGTAGCAGCAGGAGATCTGAAGATTAGAGATAGCATCTGTTTAATTATGATCATGTAGACTTTCTTTCTTTGCTCACCCTACAAACAGCAGGTTATGATCAGATTAGTTTTCTAATTTGCTTTTTCTTTGCTCTCCCTTGAAATGACAATTCTCATCTTCATCTGATCAAATCATATTTCGGTCCGGCATCTCTACACTGACTTTGACACGGAATCTGACGAATATGCACACTGATTCAGACCAAACTCAAAACATGAAAAATGTTCATCTGTGTCTTAGGAATTCAACACATCTAGACTCTTTAACTTTGGAGCTTCGAGGAGAGAGATCTGAGTAAAATACGACAGGTGCGCAAAGCTGTCAAATAATTCTGAAAATTTATTCTGACTAAACACGATCAGATTTCTGAACTTGAACACCTCTGAATTGTTCTGAAATGTCTTGGGTAAACACGATCAGATTTCCTCTTTATCAGATTTCCTCTTCTCCCCCTTAAAATAACATCTCCCTCTTTTGTAGATTCTGTACAAATTAGTTTCCATATTTTCTTCTCCCCCTTTTGATTATCATGACCATGATCATCAAACTGATAATGAAACTGATTTGCTATGCAACAATGTAGCCGTCAATTCATATAAGTGTAACCCAAAATCAACAAATGATCTTGTTTTCAAGCCTTTCAAGAAAAGCTTGGCCTGTTTGTAGCACAAAGCCACTAGATACAACAGATGTGTCTAATTAAAGAGCTTGAGTGATTTTCACTCTCCAGGACTTCCTTCTAATCATTGAGTAGCATAAATCAATTCTATAGAAGTTCTGACAGAAAACATATTTTCTGTGTGTTAGTGCATGTGTAGAAAGAATAAAGCAACATATGCTTGAATAATAGGCTCAAAGTGTGTAAACTGTTGAGACAACAACAATTTTCCACGGACTCAAAGTGCATGAATGAAGAGCGAAGGTGGAGAAACTTCCTTCTTTTTCAATATCCAAACCTTCCGAATGAAGATTAGATAGAATATATGTTGCGTCCCCAAGAAAATGAAACACCATCTTTTTAAGAAGATAATGAGTGGATGAGTGGGGTTTTATCAAGAATTGACATGGGCTAACTGTCTTTTTCAATATTAACCACCAAAAAGTGTGAATCAATAGTTTATGTGGGTGCCCTTCTTGAAATGGCTAGATCAGAGATATCTCAATTTTCTATCTCTGTTAACATTCACTCATTCTGTTTTTAGCCTTACAATTACCCACTCTCAGAATTTTACCACTCATCACTTTGAGTTTGTTAATACCAATGAACATTCTCCCCCTCTCTTTTATGATTTGTGACCCTCACCCCTCAAATACTCATGGATGACCTCATGGGTAGGTTCCACAGGTTCTTGTGGATCCATAGAGGTTAAAAAGAAAAAAAATTCTCACCACTTAAATGTTGTCCATTGAAGTATCCTGCACTTTTAATTTGAATGCACATATATCAGCCCTTTTTTATTACTTCCACAAGATAAGAAAATGAAATTGAATGAACCAGGAAGTATGAATGAATTTCAGAAAGATTGAATCTGATGAAAATATGAAGTTTTATCCATAAGACAAAATTAATGGATAAATTGATGTAAAGAATACAAGAGAAGTGTATTACCATCGAAAAAATGAATCTATTTGAGACATGGTAACAACAAAGTTAGAAGAAAAACTGAACTGGTATGTAAGAATACTTGAAATGATAGAAAAGATAATACACAAGTATTTATCTTTAGAAACAACCAGTCAGATTGAGATAAAAAAAAAATTAAAATCCAACTTCTATGTAAGAAAAATCTTTTAGAACAGTAGAAGTGGTATGCCATTTGGATCTGAGTCTAACTTATTTCCTGTGGCCATTGGAGTTCTCATTACAGAGGCATCAGAGAGACTGTATTTTGAAAGTATGTCAGAGACATATTTAGCTTCATTTATGAAAATTTCCTCTGATGATTGTTTTACTTGGAGCCCGAGGAAGAATGTTAATTCTCCCATCATACTCATTTCAAACTCACTCTGCATGAGTTTTTCAAACTTTTTGCACTCTTCTGTATTTGCAGACCCAAAAATTATGTCGTCCACATATATTTGTACAAGCATAATTTCATCACTTTTTCGTTTATAAAACAAAGTTGTATCCGTCGTACCTTTGTTGTAACCATTATCGAGAAGAAATGTAGAAAGTCTTTCGTACCATGCTCTTGGAGCCTGTTTCAGTCCATACAGAGCTTTGTCGAGGTGGAACACGTATTTTGGGTACTTAGAGCTTTCAAACCCTGCTGGATGTTGGATGTATACTTCTTCTTGGATTTCGCCATTTAGAAAAGCAGATTTTACGTCAATTTGAAATACTTTTAAACCTCTGTGGGCTGCGAAGGCTAAGAAGATTCTTATGGCTTCGAGCCGTGCGACAGGGGCAAAAGTTTCATCGTAATATATGCCTTCTTCTTGGAGATATCCCTTGGCCACCAATCTTGCTTTGTTTCTTATGACCACTCCATCTTCATCCTTCTTATTTCTGAAGACCCATTTAGTCCCTATGGCTTGTTTTCCTCGTGGTAGAGGAACTAAAGTCCAGACTTTGTTTCGTTCAAACTGTAGAAGCTCTTCTTGCATAGCATCTACCCAGTTTGGGTCGTCAAGGACTTCAGAGATCCTTTTTGGCTAGATCACACTAATAAAGTTTGTAAAGAAACAAAAGTTAGCAGTGGCAGATCTTGTTTTTACCTTTTCAGAAGGTTCGCCGATTATAAGACTTGGAGGATGGCTCTTTGTCCACTTTGTTGTTCTTGGGAGATGGTCATTGATTTCCTCAAGTTGATCTTCAGAGGTTTCTAATTGTTGTTCTGGTGTAGCCTCTGTCGTAGATTTTGCTTTTGTGCTTGATCCTACAGATTGTGGAATGATTGGAATAAGTGGCGGTGTTTGTTCCTCTGAGGAAGTATAGACTGAGTCTTCTTGTTCCTTTGTTATTGGTTCCTCTGTGGTTTCTGGAGTTGGTTCTTCAGTAGCTTCTGTGGTTGTTTTCCTTGTTGTATCATCTTCTGTTGGCTCCCCTCGGCATTTGCATCTGTATGATTAACAGAGGAAGATGAATTATTTAAGGGACCAGTTAGGGAGATACCTATTGCGTTCTGGCTGACAGAAGATGGTTCTCCAGAGGCTCTATTGGCTCCAGCAGAGGGATCAATGTCGTCATGGAATATCTCTTGAAATAGAAGATTTAAGTCTTCTTCTCTTGTTTTTGAGATGCCAGAGGATTCCCCTTTTAGACCGAGTTCTGAACTGATTTGTTCAGAAGTCTTTTGGGTGTCGTCAAAAGAAACATTTATGCTTTCTACGATCGTTCGAGACCGCAGAAGATAAACTCTGTAGGCCTTGGAAGTTGCAGAGTATCCTATGAACTTGCTTTCATCTGTCTTTACTTCAAACTTTCCTCTTGCTTCTCTATCATTTAAGACGAAGCACTTGCATCCAAATACATGGAAGAATTTGATGTTTGGTCGTCTTTTGTCGATCAGATGATATGGTGTTTTGATGTGTCTTTTTACGATGGTTGATCGATTTTGGGTATAGCAAGTGGTTGATACTGCTTCTGCCCAAAATGTCATTGGTAATCCTGTAGAAACCAGGATGTAATCTCACAATCAATATAGAACAAATAAACTGTAAATGATAGAGAATTGGATCGATGCACTTTGTATTCAATCAAGAACAGAATTACAAATCTAGAGAGAGAGTCTCTCAAAGATTACAAAAGTGAATACAAATATATGCGGGAAAATCAGTTAGCTAAACATTGCTAACTTCTATATATATACTGTAAAGAAATGCTAAAGCTACAGTACATATACATCAAAGACTAATAGGAATATTACACGTGTCCTAAATATAACTGAAAGTATCCAAGACATAAGTTCTGAATAACATATTCAGAACTTTTGAACATTCTTCTGATTAAGCACTTCAGAACTTTCCTTCAAGCACTTGGACATTTCATCTTTGTCTTCGGAAGTTCTGAGTCTCCTACTCAGAACTCTGACTCTTCTGTTTAGATTTCAACACTTAGGATTTTTGACAAACTTCTCATTCAGAACTTCTGAGTCTCCTACTCAGAACTTCTGAGTCTTCTGCTCAGATTTCCATACATGGGTTTTTGACAAAACTCTAGATCTAACAATCTCCCCCTTTTTGTCAAACAACCCTTCATTGATCAACATTGTCTTCTTTCAATGCAGACACAATCTTTAGACGAATTACATTTCTCAATGATAATCTTTTGTCAATCTTCTTCTTTGAACACTTGTGCAGTTTCTTTGATGTTTCTGAACACGTAACACAGTAGCAACAGCTTTTCATATATTTTGAAATCTGTTTGAAAAAATAGTAGCAGCAGGAGATCTGAAGATTAGAGATAGCATCTGTTTATTTATGATCATGTAGACTTTCTTTCTTTGCCCCCCCTACAAACAGCAGGTTATGATCAGATTAGTTTTCTAATTTGCTTTTTCTTTGCTCCCCCTTGAAATGACAATTCTCATCTTCATCTGATCAAATCATATTTCGGTCCAGCATCTCTACACTGACTTTGACACAGAATCTGACGAATATGCACACTGATTCAGACCAAACTCAAAACATGAAAAATGTTCATCTGTGTCTTAGGAATTCAACGCATCTGGACTCTTTAAATTTGGAGCTTCGAGGAGAGAGATCTTAGTAAAATACGACAGGTGCGTAAAGCTGTCAAATAATTCTGAAAAATTATTCTGACTAAACACGATCAGATTTCTGAACTTGAACACCTCTGAATTGTTCTGAAATGTCTTGGGTAAACACGATCAGATTTCCTCTTTATCAGATTTCCTATTCTCCCCCTTAAAATAACATCTCCCTCTTTTGTAGATTCTGTACAAATTAGTTTCCATATTTTCTTCTCCCCCTTTTGATTATCATGACCATGATCATCAAACTGATAATGAAACTGATTTGCTATGCAACAATGTAGCCGTCAATTCATATAAGTGTAACCCAAAATCAACAAATGATCTTGTTTTCAAGCCTTTCAAGAAAAGCTTGGCCTGTTTGTAGCACAAAGCCACTAGATACAACAGATGTGTCTAATTAAAGAGCTTGAGTGATTTTCACTCTCCAGGACTTCCTTCTAATCATTGAGTAGCATAAAGCAATTCTATAGAAGTTCTGACAGAAGACATATTTTCTGTGTGTTAGTGCATGTGTAGAAAGAATAAAGCAACATATGCTTGAATAATAGGCTCAAAGTGTGTAAACTGTTTAGACAACAACAATTTTCCACGGACTCAAAGTGCATGAATGAAGAGCGAAGGTGGGGAAACTTCCTTATTTTTCAATATCCAAACCTTCCGAATGAAGATTAGATAGAATATATGCTGCGTCCCCAAGAAAATGAAACACCATCTTTTTAAGTAGATAATGAGTGGATGAGTGGGGTTTTATCAAGAATTGACATGGGCTAACTGTCTTTTTCAATATTAACCACCAAAAAGTGTGAATCAATAGTTTATGTGGGTGCCCTTCTTGAAATGGCTAGATCAGAGATATCTCAATTTTCTATCTCTGTTAACATTCACTCATTCTGTTTTTAGCCTTACAATTACCCACTCTCAGAATTTTACCACTCATCACTTTGAGTTTGTTCATACCCATGAACATTCTCCCCCTCTCTTTTATGATTTGTGACCCTCACCCCTCAAATACTCATGGATGACCTCATGGGTAGGTTCCACAGGTTCTTGTGGATCCATAGAGGTTAAAAAGAAAAAAAATTCTCACCACTTAAATGTTGTCCATTGAAGTATCCTGCACTTTTAATTTGAATGCACATATATCAACCCTTTTTTTATTACTTCCACAAGATAAGAAAATGAAATTGAATGAACCAGGAAGTATGAATGAATTTCAGAAAGATTGAATCTGATGAAAATATGAAGTTTTATCCATAAGACAAAATTAATGGATAAATTGATGTAAAGAATACAAGAGAAGTGTATTACCATCGAAAAAATGAATCTATTTGAGACATGGTAACAACAAAGTTAAAAGAAAAACTGAACTGGTATGTAAGAATACTTGAAATGATAGAAAAGATAATACACAAGTATTTATCTTTAGAAACAACCAGTCAGATTGAGATAAAAAAAATTAAAATCCAACTTCTATGTAAGAAAAATCTTTTAGAACAGTAGAAGTGGTATGCCATTTGGATCTGAGTCTAACTTATTTCCCGTGGCCATTGGAGTTCTCATTACAGAGGCATCAGAGAGACTGTATTTTGAAAGTATGTCAGAGACATAGTTAGCTTCATTTATGAAAATTTCCTCTGATGATTGTTTTACTTGGAGCCCGAGGAAGAAAGTTAATTCTCCCATCATACTCATTTCAAACTCACTCTGCATGAGTTTTTCAAACTTTTTGCACTCTTCTGTATTTGTAGACCCAAAAATTATGTCGTCCACATATATTTGTACAAGCATAATTTCATCACTTTTTCGTTTATAAAACAAAGTTGTATCCGTCGTACCTTTGTCGTAACCATTATCGAGAAGAAAGGTAGAAAGTCTTTCGTACCATGCTCTTGGAGCCTGTTTCAGTCCATACATAGCTTTGTCGAGGTGGAACACGTATTTTGGGTACTTAGAGCTTTCAAACCCTGGTGGATGTTGGACGTATACTTCTTCTTTGATTTCGCCATTTAGAAAAGCAGATTTTACGTCAATTTGAAATACTTTAAAACCTCTGTGGGCTGCGAAGGCTAAGAAGATTCTTATGGCTTCGAGCCGTGCGACAGGGGCAAAAGTTTCATCGTAATCTATGCCTTCTTCTTGGAGATATCCCTTGGCCACCAATCTTGCTTTGTTTCTTATGACCACTCCATCTTCATCCTTCTTATTTCTGAAGACCCATTTAGTCCCTATGGCTTGTTTTCCTCGTGGTAGAGGAACTAAAGTCCAGACTTTGTTTCTTTCAAACTGTAGAAGCTCTTCTTGCATAGCATCTACCCAGTTTCGTTCAAACTGTAGAAGCAATTCTATAGAAGTTCTGACAGAAAACATATTTTCTGTGTGTTAGTGCATGTGTAGAAAGAATAAAGCAACATATGCTTGAATAATAGGCTCAAAGTGTGTAAACTGTTGAGACAACAACAATTTTCCACGGACTCAAAGTGCATGAATGAAGAGCGAAGGTGGGGAAACTTCCTTCTTTTTCAATATCCAAACCTTCCGAATGAAGATTAGATAGAATATATGTTGCGTCCCCAAGAAAATGAAACACCATCTTTTTAAGAAGATAATGAGTGGATGAGTGGGGTTTTATCAAGAATTGACATGGGCTAGATGTCTTTTTCAATATTAACCACCAAAAAGTGTGAATCAATAGTTTATGTGGGTACCCTTCTTGAAATGGCTAGATCAGAGATATCTCAATTTTCTATCTCTGTTAACATTCACTCATTCTGTTTTTAGCCTTACAATTACCCACTCTCAGAATTTTACCACTCATCACTTTGAGTTTGTTCATACCCACTCACATTCTCCCCCTCTCTTTTATGATTTGTGACCCTCACCCCTCAAATACTCATGGATGACCTCATGGGTAGGTTCCACAGGTTCTTGTGGATCCATAGTAGTTAAAAAGAAAAAAAATTCTCACCACTTAAATGTTGTCCATTGAAGTATCCTGCACTTTTAATTTGAATGCACATATATCAGCCCTTTTTTTATTACTTCCACAAGATAAGAAAATGAAATTGAATGAACCAGGAAGTATGAATGAATTTCAGAAAGATTGAATCTGATGAAAATATGAAGTTTTATCCATAAGACAAAATTAATGGATAAATTGATGTAAAGAATACAAGAGAAGTGTATTACCATCGAAAAAATGAATCTATTTGAGACATGGTAACAACAAAGTTAAAAGAAAAATTGAACTGGTATGTAAGAATACTTGAAATGATAGAAAAGATAATACACAAGTATTTATCTTTAGAAACAACCAGTCAGATTGAGATAAAAAAAAATTAAAATCCAACTTCTATGTAAGAAAAATCTTTTAGAACAGTAGAAGTGGTTTGAACATTTGAAAGTTTTTATCATTTTTAAAGTGTTCTTCTTTAAACATGATTTGAGTATGAAGTTTAGAAATTTACCTTTATCTTGAAACGAACAGATCAAAATTTGAATCAATTCTCCCTCTCAAATCAAGATAATCCTGCAAAATCAAGAGATTTTGGTAATCATCTACGATGATTCCTCTGTAGATATCACGAATGCTTCATAAAAGTCAAGATATTAAAAAATCAACTGTTCAAATTCTGAGTAGTAGAGTCAGAACTCTGAATAGTAGAGTCAGAACTCTGAGTAGTAGAGTCAGAATTCTGAGTAGTAGAGTCAGAACTCTGAGTAGGCTGTTCAGAATTCTGATAAAACTATCCAGAGAAAATGCCTTAGAAAAAATTGTTGGATTTTGTGATTTTTGAACTTTCAGAACTTCAAATCACCATAACTCGCTCAAAAATCAGAGTTTTTCAACCAAAATTTGCAGGGTTGCTCAAAATGTGATTCTGAACACATTCTCTCGGAATGTTTTCTACTAAAAACACCTAAAACTATGAGTTCGATTTCACCACAGTAAATTGAACTTTTTCGAAGAAAAAAATTTCTTCAAAATTAACAAATTGATCTGTATGAATCAGAAATTCATAATCACATTCAGACCGAGTTTTGGACTGAATTATCCAAAAATCAATTTTCTCAATGAAGCATGAGTCCTAAACTGATGTGTTTAGAAGTCATTCACTTTGAAGTACGAGTCCTGATCTGATATAATCAGAAGTCATTCATTTTAATAACTAATTGAAACACTTGTAATTTCCAGAAATAAAAGGAAGTTACAATTCTGAAGTATTGTCTCAAAAGTTCTGAACTCAAGACTCAGAACATCTGAGTAAGAGAGTCAGAATTCTGAGAACACTACTCCGAAAAACTTACTTAAAAAAAATTAAGTCAGATTTCTGAAGTATTTACTCAAAAGTTCTGAACCCAAGAGTCAGAAGTTCTGAACTAAAGATTCAGAATTCTGAACAAGAGAGCCAGAGTTCTGAGTACACTACTCAGAAAATTATACTTAGAAAAATTTTCATTTCTGAAAAATAACAAATATATTCAATTAGTCAGGTTAAACATAGCATCTGATTTCAGTCATGTGTCAGTATGGATCATTCATTCAGCTCTACACATGAATAACCTACAAATGAATCTATTTAAGTTAACGTTGGTACCCATTTGAATTTGGGTCCAGGTCTGTTAGGTGCAGTGGCATATGCAGATACTCTATAAGATTCTTGTATTGTTCACAAAATCATCAGTCCCACAATATGAACAACAAAGTTTCTTTTGTGCAATTCTGACTAATTGATTTACAGAGTAAATCACATCAGGTTTAACAAAAGATTTGCGTTGAAATGTATTGTTCTTCTTGACATTTGAATTAGGAACTTTTGATTTTGGCACTTCTTTCTTGGAAGTTGTTCCTTTAACTCTCCATTCCATCTTAACCCTTTTGAAGACAAGATTATCTTTAGACTTAGATGAAGTATTTACTTTAGGCACATGCAAATCATCATCTAATTTATCAAACAGAGAATTATAGAACAGATTGGAAGGATGAATCTGATCCTTTGAGAAATCATTTGATCCTTTTAATTCTTTTAAAGAAATGTTTTTAAAAATTGAACTTGAAGCTGTTTTAAATGAACATTCAGAGTTAGTTGAGTTTACAAGCGGAGTCTGATCAATTGTATCAGGACTTGCTTGTTTTGAACCATCAACTTTAAAAACAATATTTTCAAGTTCTTTCACCTTGTTGATTAAAACATTATTTTCTTTAAAAATCAGATCATATTTCTTTTGAAGATCAGATTTTACCATTTGCTCCTACATAATGTTTGTTGATAAACCAGATATGTTCTTTGTTAGCTTCTTTATCTCATTTTGAAAAATCTTTCGTTCATCTGAAAAATCATCTTTAAAGCATTTTTCTTTAAAATCATCTACCTTCTTCTTTTCAGTCTCTTTCCTTCCATCTTCTAACTTTTTCTCCAACTTATTTATTTTCACAGAAAACTCATTTAACATTTTTGTTTTCTTTTTCTCAAAACAATTCTTTTCTTTTTGAAAAACATTTTTCTTGTATTCAAACTCTTTTATTTCTTTTGCAAGAATTTTCTCCAAATCAGAAATTTTCAGAGAGAATTCAACAGACTTTGTTTCAAAACCTTTCCTCTCTGTTTGAAAGTCTCTTCTCTCTTTCTCAAATTTCTCTCTTTCAAGTATAAGAACTTGTTCAAAATCATAGATCTGTTTCAAGAGTTGACAATTTTTCATTTCACATGATTTGATTCTATTTTCAGACTCTATCAACATCTTTCTTCCAAAATTGATTTTCTCTTTCAAATCCACATTCTCCTTTTCTAACAACTTTGTGTTCTCAGCTTTTGCTTAAGAAGTTTTCAACTTTTCAATAAATGGTTTCTTTAAATTATCAGAACTTGTGATTGAACTTGCTGGTCTTACAAAAATTTCATTTTTCTCCAAACCTAATCCCATTTTTGGATTATAAAATCTTGTGTTATTAATATTGCTAGAATTATGAATTTTGATCAAAAAATTAGAACCAACACAAATTTAGAATATGCTAGAATTGATCAAATCTGTCACATGCATTTCATCAAACAGTTAGAGTACATGAATTAATGAAATCTTCTTTTCAACAAAAAATTAGAATACTAATCAACATGCAGCAGATAGAATCACTTTGATCAAGAAACCAATCAAGAATTTCGAAAACATACCTGTGATCTCTGTTTAATTTCGAGAATTAATCAGCATAGAGAGAAATTGTTTGGATGACTTGATTGTAAGAGACTGATACCAATTGTAAGTCCCATAATTGAAGCAACAATCAATAATACTCCATAGAAAGTAGAATAGAGATAGACATGAAGAACAATTTATTGAATGATCTCTATTCATAAGATTGAAATATAATGGAGGGAGAAATTGATATACGACTCTCTCAAATCTCACTATGTATTCTCTCAAATGTCTCAAAGTCTCAAATGACAATGTAAGACAATTGAAATTAATCGATTCAACAGAAAGACAAATTCAAATTTCTTGATCAAAAACACAGAGAATTCAAGAATTACGAAGAATTCAAGAATTACGAGTAGCAGCGGAATTCAATTATCGAATTGATCAAGAAAACCATCAAGAACAGTAGATTACCTCGAATCTTCATAAATCTTGAATGAATTTGTTTGTTGATTGGCTCTGACACCAATTGTAGAAACCAGGATGTAATCTCACAATCAATATAGAACAAATAAATTGTAAATGATAGAGAATTGGATCAATGCACTTTGTATTCAATCAAGAACAAAATTACAAATATAGAGAGAGAGTCTCTCAAAGATTACAAAAGTGAATACAAATATATGCGGGAAAATCAGTTAGCTAAACATTGCTAACTTCTATATATATACTGTAAAGAAATGCTAAAGCTACAGTACATATACATCAAAGACTAATAGGAATATTACACGTGTCCTAAATATAACTGAAAGTATCCAAGACATAAGTTCTGAATAACATATTCAGAACTTCTGAACATTCTTCTGATTAAGCACTTCAGAACTTTCCTTCAAGCACTTGGACATTTCATCTTTGTCTTCAGAAGTTCTGAGTCTCCTACTCAGAACTATGACTATTCTATTTAGATTTCAACACTTAGGATTTTTGACAAACTTCTCATTCAGAACTTCTGAGTCTCCTACTCAGAACTTCTGAGTCTTCTGCTCAGATTTCCATACTTGGGTTTTTTACAAAACTCTAGATATAACAAATCCACATGCGGTTAGCATAGTTCTGGCGGCTTCCACAAGCGTGCGATTCTTTCGTTCGACCACGCCATTCTGTTGTGGGGTGCGTGCAGCAGAGAAGTTCTGTGAAATTCCTTCTTCTGTAAGATAGGCTTCAATGACAGAGTTTTTGAATTCTGTTCCATTGTCGCTTCTCAGTTTATGAATCATGCACTCATACAGAACATGGATTCTTTTCATTAAATTTATCAGTATGTTTTGAACATCTGATTTCTTTCTGACAAATTCAACCCATGTAAATCTTGAGAATTCATCGATCAAAACAAGCAGATATTTCTTGCCACCAAGACTCTGTGTAGATATTGGACCGCAGAGGTCAACATGTAGCATGTACAGAGGTCTAGGGAAAGATACATCAGTTTTCCCTTTATGGGAAGCTCTTTTGAGTTTTCCCATTTCACAGGCAGAGCATAAATGATCTTTATTAAATTTAACGTTTGGTAGACCTTTGACTAGATCAAGTTTTACAAGTTTATCAAGAGTATGAAAGTTTAAATGGCAGAACCTGTTGTGCCATAACCAGGCTTCTTCGCTTTTGCATGCAACAAGGCATATTTTGTCTTTCTTGTTCTTTGCATTGAAGTTCATGAGATATAGATCTCCTCTTCTTTCGGCTCGCAGAAGTTCAAGTCCCGTGTCCTCGCTCTGTAGAGAGCAAAAGGTTCTTTTGAACATTACGTCGAATCCTGTATCGCAGAGTTGACTAACACTGAGAAGATTGTGTTTAAGGCCATCAACATATGCAACTTTGCATAGGGTTATATTTTCCTTCTTTATGACTCCGTAGCCTTTGATGTACCCCTTTTTATTGTCTCCAAAGGTCGCAGATCCACCATCGTTCTTTTCTTTGTATGTGGATAGAAGACCTCTGTCGCTAGTCATGTGCCTCGAGCATCCGGAGTCTAGATACCAGATTGGAACATACTGCTTCTGCAAGACAATTAGAGAGTTTTAGGTTCCCATATCCACATGGGTCCAGTTAAATGGGGGCACAGAGGCATTACTATTTATCATAACATTAGACTTCCTATTACAAGAAGGTTTATGTAGGCTAGATCGTTGTTTGCAAAATCCTTTGTTGAGTGCGACCTTCTGTGTTCCCCTTCTGTGGTGATCTTCTGTAGATTTTACTGTCACAGAAGAAAAAGATTTGTTAATTTTAGTCCATTTACCCTTCTGTTGCCATGTTAGTTTTTCTTTAACAAGTTTTAAGGGTTTTAAAATCTTTGAACTCGTTGGAATTTGAGTGGACATTAACTTCTGTTGTTTGAAATTTTCAAGCTCAAGAGAGGTGTTAGGTCTAGAGTTTTGTCAAAAACACAAGTGTTGAGTTCTGAGTAAGAAGACTAAAGAAGACTCAGAAGACTCAGAAGTTCTGAGTAGAAGACTCAGAAGTTCTGAGTGAGAAATCTCAAAAAGATTCTAAGTGTTGGATTCTGACTAGAAGGTTCAGAGTTCTGAGTAGGAGACTCAGAACTTCTGACTATGAAGACAAATGTTCTGAAGCGCTTATTCAGAAGTATGTTCAGAATTCATATCTTGGGATATTATCTGTTATATTCAGTTACTAATTAGGACACGTGTAATTGTTCTATTAGTCTGTTTCTCATATGTACTGTAGCTTTAGCTATTATCTACAGTATATATAGGAGTTAGCAACTGTAGCTAACTGAATCTTTGGCTAACCTTTTGGATAACTCTTTACGCATAAATTGTTAGATCTATTGAGAGAGAAATTCATTGTAATATCTTGTAATTCACAGATTGTTAATAGATCATATGACCAGTTGCTGTGAATACGATCTTAATTGTTCATATTTGATTGTAAGAGTGTATCCTGGACTTTCAATTGGTATCAGAGCCAGACAACAAACAAATTCGTCCAAGAGTGTGTTTGATCGCGTTCTTGAAGTTTCTTGATCAATTCGACAATTGATTCCGCTGCTGCTAACAATTCTTGAATTCCTAACAATTCTTGAATTCGTTTCTATCATTGATTCAAGAAATTTGAATTTGTCTTTCTGTTGAATCGATATCTTACAATCAAGTCATCCAAAGATTTTCTCTCTATGCTGATTAATTCCCGAAATTAAACAGAGATCACCGGTATGTTTTCGAAATTCTTGATTGGTTTCTTGATCAAAGTGATTATATCTGCTGCATGTTGATTAGTATTCATATTTTTTGTTGAAAAGAAGATTTCATTAATTCATGTACTCTAACTGTTTGATGAAATGCATGTGACAGATTTGATTAATTCTTGCATGTTCTAGATTTGTGTTGATTCTCATTTTTGATCATAATTGATATTTGAATTTGTCATTTCATCATGCCTGAGATTGTTGAAGTTTTTGTGAGACCTGCAATTTCTATAACCAGTTCAGACAATTTACAAAAATTAAGTCCTGTAAAAGCAAAAGAAACAATTTCTTAACCAAAAACTGAGATTGTTCATTTTGAAAGCAAGATTGCTAATCTTCAAGCAAAACAAGACGAAAATGCAAAAGTTATAAAGATTTTGCAAAAAGAGAAATCTGATTTTCTAAAGGATTTTGAAAAGGTTCAAGAAAACATAAAATTGTTAGAAAAAGAGAATGTTGATTTGAAAGAGAAAGGAAATTTTAGAAGAAAGATGTTGACAGAGTCTGAAAATAGAATCAAATCATGTGAAATGAAAAATTGTCAACTCTTGAAACAGATCTATGATTTTGAACAAGTACTTATACTTGAAAGAGTGAAATTTGAAAAGAGAGAAAAGACTTTCAAACTGAGAGGAAAGGTTTTGAAACAAAGTCTGTTGAATTATCTTTGAAAATTTCTGATTTGGAGAAAATTCTTGCAAAAGAAAGAAAAGAGTTTGAATGCAAGAAAAATGTTTTTCAAAAAGAAAAGAATGGTTTTGAGAAAAAGAAAACAGGAATGTTAAATGAGTTTTCTGTAAAAATAAATGAGTTGGAGAAAGAGTTAGAAGATGGAAGGAAAGAGACTGAAAAGAAGAAGGTAAATGGATTTAAAGAAAAATGCTTAAAAGATGAGTTTGAGAAGGAAAAGAAAGTTTTTCATTTGGAGATAAGGAGGCTTATTAAGAAATTATCTGATTTATCAACTAAAATCATGATAGAGAGGAAGTCCAAATCTGATTTGCAGTCAAGGTTTGATATGTATGTTAAAAAGTTTAAAGAATTTGAAACAAAAGTTGTTAACAAATCAAATCATAGTTCAAAAGATCAGATTCGTTCTTCTAATCTGTTTTATGATTCTTCTATTGATAAATCTTATAATTGTTCTTTTAAAAAGATAAAAATGGAATGGAGAGTTAAAGGAACTACTTCCAAGAAAGAAGTGCCAAAATCAAAGGTTCCTAATTCAAATGTCAAGAAGAACAATACATTTCAAAGAAAATCTTTTGTTAAACATGATGTGATTTATTCTGTAAATCAATTAGTCAGAATTGCACAAAAGAAACTTTGTTGTTCATATTGTGGGACTGATGATTTTGTGAACAAGAATTTTATTCAGCACTGGTATGGTTCTTATAGAATATCTGCATATACCACTGCACCTAACAAACCTGGACCCAAGTTCATATGGGTACCAAAGTCAACTTAATCTGTTTTGTAGGTTATTCATGTGTAGAGATGAATGAATGATCCATACCGACACATGACTGAAAACAGATGTTGTGCTTAATTGAGAATTTTGACTTTTGGACAATTCAGTCCAAAACTCGGTCTGAATGTAATTATGGATTTCTGATTCATATAGATCAATTTGTTGATTTTGAAGATTTTTTTTGAAAAAGTTCTGTTTGCTATGAGGTTATCGAACTCATAGATGTGAGTGTTTTTCGTAGAAAACATTTCCAGAGAATGTGTTCAGAATCACATTTTAAGCAACCCTGCAAATTTTGGTTGAAAAATTCTGATTTTTGAGCAAGTTATGGTGATTTGAAGTTTAGAATGTTCAAAAATCACAAAATCCAAACATTTTTCTAAGGCATTTTCTCTGGATAGTTTTATCAGAATTCTGACTCTGTTACTCAGAAGTTCTGACTCTACTACTCAGAAGTTATGACTCTACTACTCAGAATTCTGACTCAACTAATCAGAATTCTGACTCTGATACTTAGAATTTTGAACAAGTTACTCAGAATTCTGACTTTTCAACTCAGAATTCTGACTCAACTACTCAGAATTTGGATTTTTGATATCTAATGAGGAATCATCGAAGATGATTACCAAAATCTCTTGATTTTGCAGGATTATCTTGATTTGAGAGGGAATATTGTCTCAAAATTTGATCTGATTGTTTCAAGATAAAGTTCAAAACCCGTGCTTCAACGTTTTAGGCTTTTGAACATATCAGTTCAAAACCCGTACTTAAATGACAATGGCTTCTGAATAATTCAGTTCAGGACCCGTACTTCAGAGACTAAGACTTCTAAACAAATCAGTTTAGAACTCATATTTCTCAGGTGATATCCTTAACTGTCATATTTTTATGTTTCAAGGAACAAGTGGTGAAAGGTAACATTGCATTACGTTTATTTCTATTGCTTTGAATGTTTGAATCTTAACAAATTTAATTCAATGATATGAATTTTTTTTTCATTCAATGAATAAATGTGTGTCAAAGAGTGATTTTACAAGTATTTTGTATTATCTGAGCTATATTTGTTTCAACTTTCACTTCTGAATTAAATCGAAAGGTAAGCAAAACATGAATGAAATTATGCTGAATGCTCAATGTTATGAAATCTATACTTATATAGAATATAATGCTCAAAAAGCCTAAATGTCAGAATGATGGATGGAAACGAAAATATGGGGGAAGTACTACGTTTTAGAACCAAGTGATTGAGATGAAATAAATATATATAAAAAAAAAATCATTCAGTTTGAAAGTTTGTACCTGTGGCCTTTCTGGTTTGGGAGAGTAAGTCCTAAGGGGTGCTCGACACCTAGTCCCTAAGGCCAACTGGTCTGGGATCGGCTGACCCAAATCCTTCTATAGAACCAGATAGAAAGCCATGTTCTACTGGTACAAATGGGTTTAAGATATATCGATGTGGCCTTTCTGGTTTGGGAAATTAAGTTCCAAGGGGTGCTTGTCACCTAGCACCTAAGACCAACTGGTCTGGGATATGCTGACCCAAATCCTGCTATAGAACCAGATAGAAAGTCATGTTTAACGATGTATCTTATTCTTACTAAACTTTTTGATTAAAAGATGCCAATGTGCACAAAATTAAAAGATGTCAATGAGCACAAAATTAAAAGATGCCAATGAGCACACATCTCTTGAAACTTTGGGAAAATTCAAAGTCGCAATAAACCTGTAAATTTGTGAAAATCCTGTTTTTGGACAAATAGTGTAAGTAGAGCAAAGTATTCTTATATGTTTTAGAATTGCATATTCTTGAAGCTAATAATATTTCGCATGCTAAGCACACCAAATAGATTTAATAAAGAGATTGAAACTGAACATTTTTAACTCGATATGCAATGATGACTTGTATTTGAATCCAAACACATGCATTTGATTTCATTTGATTGAAAAATCTGATAAATTTCATTAAGTTGGATTTCTTTTTTAAAGTTTTCAAATGATCAAATGTTAGTAGTTATTAAGTGTAGTTCAGTAAATCTTATTCTCCTTGTATAAATGTTTTCATTAAAGCACTATATTTGAAATGAATAATTTTAATGAAATATATGCATACTTTCAGGGGGAGAAAACAAACTGCTACAGAATTCTTATTTTGAGGGGGAGCAAGGTTATTCATTAAGGAGGAGAAAAAGCATAGACTTCATTCGAAGAAAAAGCATCGCTAAAGTTTTGAAAATCAAGGGGGAGAAAAGCTAAAGATTTTGAAGATGATTTTGCTTTCCAAAACTTTAGGGGGAGAAAAGCTAAAGATTTTGAAGATTGATATGGTTTTTGTACAGAAATAACAAAAGAGAGAAATGTTATTTTAAGAAGAAGAAGAGGAAAAGGAAACTGATCGGTTGTTTCTTATAAAGAAATCTTATGAAAGCTGAAATGAAGATGAGAATTGTCATTTCAAGAGGGAGCAAAGAAAAAGCAAATATATAACAGAAATCAATTTGGAAATCGTTGCTGCTGCTGATTAAAGACTGACCAGAAGTTGTTAACTCAGATTATTCAGAATTCTGAGCAAAAGTTGTCAAAACATTCAGAAGAGCTCCTTCTGAAGATTGTTCCTGCTCTAAGAATTTGATGGTGAAAAGTACAAGTGTGTTTGACAAAAAGGGGGAGATTGTTAGGTCTAGAGTTTTGTCAAAAACACAAGTGTTGAGTTCTGAGTAAGAAGACTAAAGAAGACTCAGAAGACTCAGAAGTTCTGAGTAGAAGACTCAGAAGTTCTGAGTGAGAAATCTCAAAAAGATTCTAAGTGTTGGATTCTGACTAGAAGGTTCAGAGTTCTGAGTAGGAGACTCAGAACTTCTGACTATGAAGACAAATGTTCTGAAGCGCTTATTCAGAAGTATGTTCAGAATTCATATCTTGGGATATTATCTGTTATATTCAGTTACTAATTAGGACACGTGTAATTGTTCTATTAGTCTGTTTCTCATATGTACTGTAGCTTTAGCTATTATCTACAGTATATATAGGAGTTAGCAACTGTAGCTAACTGAATCTTTGGCTAACCTTTTGGATAACTCTTTACGCATAAATTGTTAGATCTATTGAGAGAGAAATTCATTGTAATATCTTGTAATTCACAGATTGTTAATAGATCATATGACCAGTTGCTGTGAATACGATCTTAATTGTTCATATTTGATTGTAAGAGTGTATCCTGGACTTTCAAGAGGTTTTGGCTTGTATGCACATATTCAAAAAGTCTGGACAGATAGGGATTCCAGTGATTTTCTCCTTGGGAGGAATAGTTGTGTTAAGAACTTCAGAGGTTTGTTTAAAAACCTCTGTGTCACTAGGTCCGATCTCTGACTTAGAGTCAGTTTCTGATTCGTCAGAGGATGAATTGTCCTCATATACAGAGGTTGAGTCACTTGGTTCTTTTTTGACAAAGGCTGGACTTTCAGAACATGTGTCATACTTACATTCTTCCTTTTCTGAGGAACTATCTTCTAAGTTAACAGAAGTATCTGTTAAGTTTTCTTCAGAGAGATCTTGATTGCTGGAAGATGTACAGAGGTTTTCTTCAGAGATATCAAGTTTTTCTTCTATAGGTTTTGGCTTGAACTCAGGTGCCTCTGCAGATAATTTCTTTTCAGAATTCATCATACAGACAAATGCAACTTGAGTTTGAGTCTCGGGGTTACCAAACTTGAAGATTCCTATATGATTTTGAGTTTTCAGATACTTCTTAGGTTTGGTCTCTCTTTTGACAGAGGTTGAAGATGACAAATCTGTGTTTTCAAACCACACATTTGTCATCTTCAGAGGTTTCCTCTTGTGAGGTTCCCCAGAGACTTTTGTCCTTTTGCTTACAGAGAGAAGATTTGGAAATCCAGGTTTTCTTGTATCTCCAATATGAAATAGAGAGGACAGAGATTTGTCTCTTTTGTTTCTGGTATAAGGATCTATATCACAGAAGCCAATTCCCCGTCTCCCTATTTGGGTGTTAATTTTCTCGTACACCTTCTGCGCATCTTGAAATTTTTTTAATTTGAAGATATCTTCTGAGTAAATCTTGACAGATGACTTCTCTTTCCTTTTGAAAATAATTTTTATGAGCTAGGATGTTCATTCTGTCGCACTCGACGTCCATAAGTTCTTTGGATTTTGTTTTCAAGGAAGAATTAAGTTCAGAAATGTTTTCTTTTAAAGGATTTAATTTCATGTTCCAGTTTGTTTCAATTTCTTCTTTTTCTTGAAAAATCTTAGCTTTTTCTTGAGTGAGAAGTCTAGCTTCTCTCTCATAGAAGGTGAGCTTTTTCTGAATATTTTCACATGTCTTTTTCATTTCAGTGTATTCAATGTGAAGTTTAATCAAGTCATCTTCTGCAGTATTAGAGTTAGAGGTAGAAGTGGATACCTCACTGTCGGAGTCGGAGCTGACTTCTGCCATGCCACAAAATAGAGCATTCTTTGTTTCGCCTTCGTCAGAGGATGTGTCTAACTCCCAGATTTCTTTGTTCACCATTAGTGACTTATGAGAATAGTATTCAGCTTTCTTTTTGTAGAAAGCTGCATCCCTATGAGGGCGATTTGACTTGCTCCTACATTCGTTGGCAATGTGACCTGGCTTTCCACAGTTGTAGCATCCTTGGTTCTGTGTGGAGTTTCCAGCTCTGTCGTCTGACCTCTTTCGGTCACCACTTCTTTCGGTTCGGCACTCATTTGCGTAGTGGCCTGGCTTACCACATTTGTAACACTCTTGAATCTGTGGAGTGTTGCCATCTTTGTCTTCCGACCTCTGTCGGTCATTTCCTATGTCATTTCTGTCACTTGACCTCTGTCGGTCACCACTTCTGTCGTTTGACCCTTCTCTTTCTCGATTATCTCTTTTATATCGTTCATTACCAGATTTCTTCTGGTATCCTCTGCTGAATTCCCTAGTCAAGAGAGCTAAAGATTTAGCTATCGAAGCCAGGGTCGTTTCTTCTTCTGCTGTTACTTCCTATTCTTCTTCACTTTCCACCATCATGTTTTTCTTGTTCTTCTCCTTTCTTTCCTCTATTGCTTTCTCTTTCTTTGGTTTCTCTCTAGCCTCTGTAGTCTTACCAACCAATGCAAGAGGTGCAATGATATGGGCTTTTGCTTGTGCTACCTGAGGCTCTTGTGCTGCCAATGTTCCATAGAGGTCTGATAGGGTCCAGGAATCTAAGTCTTGATTTGTTTGCAGAGACGTAGATAACTGAAGCCATTCTTCATTCAGAGACTTCAGGAACATAACGTTGTTTTCTTCATAGGTTTTGTGGATGCCGAACTTCTTGCACTTGTTTATTAGAGTGTTGAACCTATCATACGTAGTTTGCAGAGATTCGGTTGGCAGAGCTTTAAAGGCATAGTATTCATTTATGTATTGAGCTCTGCGGTTCTTCTGGGTTTTGACTCCTCCTTCTAGTTGTTTTTCCAGTTCTTTCGATAGATCATATGCATATTCACATGCATCCATGGACTGGAAAAAGTCATTTGGAATGGCCATAATCAGAATTCTTTTAGTTTTCTGAGCAACTTCGTATTTGGCACAATCAGGATCAGACCAATTTTCCTGGATCTTTGGTTTCGTGTGTTCTAGGATTTCAGGTGTGTCTTCTGTGCTAGGAACACGAGGTACAGTTATCATGGGAATGAAAGGAGGGTTACAGATATAATAAACCAATTCTTTGTCAGTACCCTCAAAGAAGTGAATCATTCGAATCTTCCACTGAGGGTATTTTTCTCTAAGAAGAGTAGGAGGTTTGGTTAAGGAACCAGCAGAGAGGAAGTTGTTTGTATTTGTCATTTTTAGAGAGATAAATTATCCAGAAAAGGGTTTGAACAACAAATTTTTCTGAGTATGAAGTGGATGCTTCGTATGAAGTTTTTAAGCTTAAAAGCTTTAAGCTGAGCACTAAAATGGAGTTTTCAACCAGAAAAACAGATTCTATACCTTTACCAGAGTTCGAATAAATCGAAAAAATGGTAGAAAAAAACAGAAACTGTTTGTTTAATATGAAGACTAGGTTAAATATCCAAGTTTCTACCAAAGATCATAGTTTTAGAGTGGATCCCTTGATATTAAAAATCAAGGTTTGCTCTGATACCAATTGTTGGTTCCCTTTTTCTTAAACAATGATCTTAACTTTCAGTTAGTTGATAACGCCACTTTTTGGCGTTATTTTCGGTTCTCAAACCAATGAGATTGGCTTGTATTTAAGAAAAGAAGCGGAATTTTATGGTTTATCGAGTGAAATGTGCGGGTTATATAAAAGGCAGTAATCATCGAGAAAAGAAGCTGAAAAGAGCCCAAAAAGAGCCAAAACGAAGCCCAACGGAAGCCCGAGATCCAAGTCCAAGACCCGCGCCCGAACCAGGACCCGAAGCTGACCCAGACACACTTTAGAAAACCGGGTGACTTTCCCCGCGACTTGCAAGTCGCGGGACAGGTCGCGTAACAGCCTGTTTCAGCATTTAAGTTTGGCGAATTTTCGGATTTTAGGTCATTCGACACACAACCCTCACACGACGAACGGGAGCAGCTTCGGGGCGATTTTCCAAGGTTTTTTGGAGCTTTTGGAGCGACGATAGAGGATCGATTGGATGCAGGATTCAGCACACGATGAATGGCAGTAGTCCAGAGGCGATTTTGAGAGATATTTTACATCTTTTGGAGCCACGAGAGAGGATCAATCGAAGAGGAAGTCACTACGCGACGCGGATTAGAGCCGGGAGAAGGGAGTTTATTACTACGTCTTTCACATTCACGTTTATCATGTTTACATACAGTTTTTCATCCCCTTTTCTTGAGTTTTTGTCCCCCAACATCATGAACTAATCTTTAGATGTTGGGGGTTGGAATGAATTCGATTTAAGTGTACAAACATGTGATTAGTGACTTTTATCAGTTTTTCCTATCTTAATGAAGCATGTGATTTAGTTGTTAATGATTTTGTGAGTCTAGCTAGCTTCCAATTGTTTTGTTGTTTTCAATTAAGTTCGAGAGAATTAATTGTTAATTAGAACTAGGAATCGCATGCCTAAGGTGAGAAAGGTGATAGAGATATACCGAGTAAGCCTTAGTCCCGTTAAAATCTTGAGCTTAATGTATTTTGAATTCCATAAGTGAGATCGAGAGATAGACTTGTGCTTTTCAAGATAAAACCCGTAGTTGCTCGAAAGAGAACAACGGTGATTTTTACAAGATTGGGTATTCATTATACGGAATAACTGGTAACTGTTTTGAGTCAAGAGTTTGTATACGAAGGTTTTAGGATTTCCAACCCTTAACTGTTTTCTCTATCTGAAGTTTCTCAAGTTGTTTACTGTTTGTGTGTTTGATTTAGTTTCTTTGCAATTTACTTAGTTATAAACCAACCACTCAAATTTCGATAGTTCAGTTAATAGAGTTTATAGTAATTGTGATACTCAGTTCCTAGTTCTTGTGGATTCGATACTCGTACATCCGTACGTATTACTTGATTTCGACACCGTACACTTGCGGGTAGATTTAGTGGGGGTGATACCCGCCTATCAAGTTTTTGGCGCCGTTGTCGGGGAACTAGTTGCAACTGATAGCACTACCAGCTATAAGCGCTATTACATTGAACATTTTTTTTACTTTATTTCATCACTTTTAATTTTTGGATTGCTAATTTTGTTTTCTTTTCATTTCAGGTGCTAATTGGTTTATGCCAAGAAAAACCCGAGGGGAGAAAATCGAACCGATCGATCCGGAGATTGAAAGAACTGCCCGTCGATTACGCAAAGAAGCAAAAGCCAAAAAAGACATCAAGATCGAGATGGGTGACGAAGCACCTCCTCACAACAATCCTCCGCCTCCTCCTGAGCAACGCCCTATGAAGTCGTTTGCCAATTCAAATGTGGCAGCGGCACGCATAAGCATTCAAGCACCTGCCACTGCGGCGAATTACTTCGAGATCAAGCCGAGCACCATCGTAATGGTGCAACAAAATCAGTTCGGGGGAGCACCAACTGAAGACCCTCATGCACATCTTCGGGCATTTGAACGGATCTGCAACACGTTCAAGATTAATGGGATGGAGGAGAACGCGATAAAACTGAGACTATTCAGCTTTTCCTTAAAGGGTAGAGCTAAAATTTGGATAGAAGGCCTACTATCGGATCTTATCACCACATGGGCCGACCTGAAGGCCGCATTCCTCCAGAAATTCTTTCCACCAAGCAGAACCGCCCAGCTCATGGCTGAAATCACCCATTTCGCTCAATGGGATCAAGAAACACTGTATGAAGCTTGCGAGAGGTATAAAGACATGCTAAAGAAGTGTCCTCACCATGGGTTGCAAGGTTGGGTCATCATCCAGACATTCTTTAGTGGACTCCACCCGCAGTTCAAAAACGATATCACTGCCGTATTGGGTGGAGCACTAATGGATAAATCTTATGAAGAAGCATGCGAGCTGATCGATAATCTGGCTTTTATTATGAAGAGTCGCGAGCATTCAAGAATCGGATGAGCTGAAGGAACTAAAAGCTCAACTAGCTTTTATCATGAACCATCTGAACGGAGGCAGTCCTCAAGAACCTGAACATGTTCAGTTCTTACAAAATCGCAACAATCAGCCGAGGAACGACCCGTTCTCAAACACCTACAATGAGGGGTGGAAGAAGCACCCAAACTTCTCATGGAGTCAACCCGGTCAACAACAGCAAGGTAATTTTTCTAATTTTCCTAATTCTTCTAATGCTAACAATGTTTACCGTCCTCCAGGTTTCAACCAAAGGAATTTCAATGAGGGACCGTCTATGGAGAAGAAGCCGGGGTTGGAAGACATGATGATGAAGTTTATGACCAAGATGGACAGTACAGTTGAAGGTTTGGCAAGCACGGTGAGTACAGTGAAAGCTGCAACGGATCAGAACACCACATCCATCAAGATTCTCGAGAGATAAGTGGGGCAGATTTCGGAAGCCCTACAAAATCGACCTCCCGGAACATTTCTGAGTCAGACCGAAAGGAAAAACCGGGAAGAATGTAATGCCATCTATTTGAGAAGTGGCAAGGAGCTGATCGAGGATAATACACGGGAACCACCATCAAAGGAAACCGATTATGAAGAGAAAGAGGTTGAGGTTGTAGATATGGACGAGTTGGAAGCCGATAAAGAGTTTGAGATAGAGGAAAACCCGGAGGATGAATGGAAGAAGAAAGAGCAACCTACCACGCCAAAGCAAACACTAGTCAAGTCGGTAGTCCCGGAAGTGCCATATCCGAATAAGCTTAAAGCCCAAAGGGAGGATCTTAACTTTTTTAAATTTCTTGAAGTTTTTAAGAAATTGCATATTAACATCCCTTTTGCAGATGCGTTGGCACAAATGCCCTCATACATGAAGTTCATGAAAGAGATATTATCCAAGAAGAGGGCAATCGATCACCAGTCCACCGTTGCACTTACTGAAGAGTGTAGCGCAATCATCCAGAACAAGCTTCCCTCGAAGCTTAAAGATCCAGGGAGTTTTTCAATCCCTATTCAAATTGGGAAGTTTAATTTTGATAAAGTGTTGTGTGATCTAGGAGCGAGTATTAACTTAATGCCTTTATCTGTTTTCAGGAAACTCGGCATGGGTGAGGTGAACCCAACATACATGACCCTGAAGCTCGCGGATCGATCGATCGTGTACCCGTATGGAGTGATAGAAGATGTGCTCATCAAGGTCGGCAAGTTCTACTTCCCGGTGGACTTCGTGGTGCTGGATATCGATGAAGACATAGAGGTCCCGCTGATTTTGGGAAGATCTTTTCTAGCCACGAGTAGAGCGTTGATCGACATGGAAGAAGGAGAGATGACTCTAAGGGTTGGTGATGAGAAGGAGGTGTTCAAAATGTTCGAGAGCAAAAGAGGTGGAAGTGAAGAGGACCCGGGTAAGCACGAAAGGCCTAAGGAGTGATCGGAAGGAAGGTCGAGCCACGACCGAAACCACGGCGCTGGGTGGGAGGCAACCCACCAAGGTTTGCATTTTCTTTTATCATTTGCATTTTTGAGTGTTTTTATTTATAAAAAAAATTATATATATATAGCTCGAACAGAGACATACGCGACCTGTCCCGCGACTTGCAAGCCGGGTGGAAAGTTAGGTCCCCTGTTTGGTTTTTCATTTCTTGCTTGGTGTGTTTCGTTTCTTTGTTTTCTTTCGCTTTCTGCTTTGTTTTCTTTTGCTTTTGCATTCTCTCTCTCCCTTTTTCTCCGATATCTCTCGTCCGAGGTCGCTCCAATCTTTCAAGAGGATTTTCTTCGTCCGGGCAAACAGGTATGTAATCAACTTTGTATGTAACAAGTGGTGTATGATGTTTTGTGTCCCGATTAGTTAATGAGATGCAACAAACCTAAGTTTCACTTAGGTTTAGGGTGCCTCACTTTTAACATCTACACACTCAATTTTACCCCTGTGCAAACCTCGGTTTCACCGAGGTTTGGGGTTGGCTTTTGTTTTGACAAACCTAGGCCGTGGCCTAGGTTTGGGGTGCCCATATTGAAAATATTTAGGCTAGCTCTTTGATGTTTCTAGTTAATATTTTGTCTTGCCTGACTGATAACTACCATAACTGCACAACGATATTTTTTGTATCGCCTACGCCGACACTTGCACATTGGGGACAATGTGTGGGTAAGGTTTGGGGCCCACGTTATGCACGTAGATTTCCCGCACCTCTGCATGCTTAGATCACAATAGCTAATTTTTTTTGTTTTGAGTGATTGAGACCGACTATTGTGGGGAGAATCTCGTGATAGTGACGTGACCATTAGGGAAGGACCGGGGAAGGACATGACTAGGGACATTAGTGGAGACCACCCATTAGTGAGATTTGAGCCTAAAAGACGTTTTTCATTTCGAGGGATTCATACACTTAGTTCATATACACATTTCGAGTTCCTTGTCGTGAATATAGAATAATCTCGCTATATTATTGCATTGAGTAGCATAGACAACCATCGGGATATTGGGTAAGGGTGTAGTAGACCCTATCGTGTGGACCTTAAGAGATGATTCCAGGCGTTATGTATATGTTTAACCCTATTTTTAGCTATCGTACCTTTTTACCCATTTGTGTGTATCCATAACCCCCTTCGTAGCAAAAAACTCACCTTGTTCATTCCATACCCACCATTAAACTCTAGCCAAAAGCCTTAGCCAACCTTTATTCTAAAGTGTGTCAAACAGAGGCGGTAATGAACTGAAATAGAGAGAGCGGAAAAGAAAGAATACAGGCCAGTCATGAAAATAAATAGAAAAGAGGGCCAATGTAGCCCCAATCAAATAAAGAGGACCAATGAAGTCCCAAAAAAAAACTACTTTAGATATTGATAGTAAGTACAACAGAAAATAAGAGAGTCAAAGCGACTCCAATAGTGACAAAGAGGGCCGAGTGATAGAAAATAAAGCTAGGAAGTTCAGAATTGCTAAAGTTTGACAACCAAGGATCTTTGAACCGTTTTACCCTTCATTTCTTAGCCGGTACCCTAGCCCCGTTACAACCTTTGTAAAGACCTGGATGATCTTCTAGAAAATGTGATTTGGGTATACGACCACCTTTACTGATATTCCCTGTCTTGCTACTTGATTTCTTTCTGAGATCGATTTTTTGGACATTTGTGCGTCTTTCAGTATAGTTGTCATGTGAATTTCGAGTATTCTTGTACATAACCTCCTATACATGACAACATGTGCGATAACCTAGGTTCGAGCGAAATGAGAGAATCCCATGAGGTAGGGTCGAGGGGAAATGTTTTCCCTAGTATGTTTGGACCTAGTACGACCTTAACGGAAACGGAGCAGTTACGAGTTCAACTTACAATGGAAGGTCGTAGATCAAACAAAATAAGAATGAGGCGACAATGAGATAGGCGTTCACGAGTATAGGAAATCACTAGTGCATTACGTGGTACCAATTGGGAGTTGTGCAGTTATTATATTTCACTGATGAGTGCTTTTATTCTATTTTTATCGTTAATTTGCTTGAGGGCAAGCAACGCTCGGTTTGGGGTTGTTGATAACGCCACTTTTTGGGGTTATTTTCGGTTCTCAAACCAATGGGATTGGCTTGTATTTAAGCATTAAAGCAGAATTTTATGGTTTATCGAGTGAAATGTGCATGTTATATAAAAGGCAGTAATCATCGAGAAAAGAAGCTGAAAAGAGCCCAAAAAGAGCCAAAACGAAGCCCAACGGAAGCCCGAGATCCAAGTCCAAGACCCGCGCCCGAACCAGGACCCGAAGTGTAAAGCCCGTGTCCCGGTGTGATTTTAAAATTTGCTTAATGTATTTATTTTAGTGTCGTTTAAAGCGAGTCTTGTTAACGGAAGTTGTCAAGGGAGACCTTGAATGTTATGTGTGGCAAACCTTATTTTTCCTTTGCAATATTATGAAAAAACCAGGGACCAAAAGTGTCAAGTGATGGGACTTTGGGGGGTTAATTGTGTAAATGGGGGGTTATGGGGGGGCAAGTGATCGGCCAAGAGAGGGGACCGACCTCTCCCCCCCTCTTCTTCTTCGTTGTCATGCTACCATTCCCCCTCCCCCTTGTTGTTTTCGGCCAAGAAGGAAGTAAGTGAAACCAAGAAGAAAAGTAAGTGGAACCGAGAAGAAAAGAGAGGGAGACCTAGAGAGAAAGAGAGCGAGGGTCGAGAGGAGGAGGAGGCGATCGCCGGCGTGAGGGAACCAGCGTCGGGAGTGGTCGAAAAGGAGAAAGAAGAGGGATTTCGTTAAGGTAACTGCCCCGTTCGTTTTATTTGATGTTTTCTTCGTCGGAAAATGTAAATCGCCACCACCACAGCCGCAGCCACGGCTGCCGGCGGTGGGGCCGCCGCTACACGCCACCGTGATGGCAGCAGGGAGTGCGTGCGTATGTGGGTGTGTGGGTGTGTGCGGGTGTGGGGTTGCGGGTGATGTTGGGAGGTTTCGCCGGAGGTTATCGACCGCAACCACCGCCGTCGCCGCCAACCACCACCACCGCCGGAGGCGGCAGTGGGTGGTGCATGGTGTGGTTCAGCCCATGTTAACCCCTAAAACAGTAAGTCATATTGCTTTGCGGGTCTGTTTGGATTAAGACGACTTATTGGGTTCAAGTTCAAAAGTTATCATTTTATGTAAATCGTTCAGTTTCTGCCCTGTTTTGAAAAAGCTATAACTTCTGCTAGGAATGTCGGATTGGGATGGAACTGGTGCCAAAAGTTTCCATTCTGAGTCTGGTAACTTTTATATGTTTCGTGGAAAAACCAGTCCGGGCCATAGCTAGTGTGAAATTGCCACTTTATACTGACAGGTCCTGTTTTAGCTGCACTGCGAGGTGTTAATGTAAAATTCATATAGAGTGCTAGGAATATCGTTAGGATGCGTGCGATACGTCCCTGGAACCGTAAGACATTGAACCTCCTGAATATGGAATTAGATTTCTGGTTTGATCAGTTTAACAGGGGTAAAATGGGTCCCGAACAGACCTGCGTTTTTAGTATAAAAGCTGGAATTTTAGTTTTGTTAAACTAGTAAACGTGTCGTGAGTGGGGACCTTCCATTGACGTTTTTAGTGCGTATTTAGGTGGGAAAAGTGAGGAAGGTTGACGTGCTGGTGTTGCGGCTCGTGAGCGCGTTCCTTTGCTTTGAGGTGAGTTCTCTCACCGCGTAGTTAGGAATTTCATGTATATCGTTGTTTTTGTGCTATGTGTTATTACGTGTGTTTACGTGGACCAATTTGGATGGGATGATTTAGCTGTGATTGTTGAAATTATATGTGGATTATTTGTGCTTGCGTACACCTCAGTGGGACTGGGGGGCTCGGTGGGACCGAGGGCTCGGTGGGACTGAGCTAGTACAACTATTTACCTTTACTCGGTGGGACCGAGGGCTCGGTGGGACCGAGGGCTCGGTGGGACTGAGCTAGTACAACTATTTACCTTTACTCGGTGGGACCGGGGGCTCGGTGGGACTGAGCTGGTATTGTTATATTTTTTTGTACTCGGTGGGACCGAGGTTTGTATGTATGCATGAATCATTATGTGGCTTCATATTCGTGGTAGTGGTGATGTTGCCTACTTGCGGGTAGGGGCGTTATACGTGGGGTTGCTACATGCGTGTGTGATAGGAGTCACTAAGCGTTTAGCTTACCTTTTTCCCAATTTGTTGTGGTTTCAGGTGCGAGTGGCGGTCGGGCATGACGGTACACACACACTACGCGCGGAGTGCCGTGAGTTGTTTAAAATTTCACTTTCGACCCTTTCGATTTTAGTTTATAAAATTTCCGCAGTATAAACTGTATTGGCTATTTGGGTTAACGACATTATTTCCAATTAAGTTGCGAATTATTAAATTATGGTTGTTTTATAATGAAGTGCATGTTTTAAAAAATTTAAATTCCTTGTAATTTTTGGGACGTTACAACTTGGTATCAGAGCACAGCTTGAGTGAATCAAGCACACCTCGGTGTGTTTGGTCTCAAGTTTCGGCTAAGAGATCTTTAAATTCTTTTACTAAAATCTTTTAAAATTAAATGAAAAAGAGAAAACCCGGGTAGGACGCGGTGATCGCGGGCGCAGTGTGTATAGTCAGCCGACGCCAACTGGGAAGGTAAGGAACTTAGTGTATCTATCGCTTTCTAGGCATAATGTATGCATGCTAGATTGCTTATGTGGACTTTATGGTACTGTATACTTGTTACTTGCTATTAGTAAATCATGCTAGCCTTGATAGGTTGTTACGTGAATGCACTATAGGTTGTATGTAGTAGGAACCGAATAGCCTTAGAATGCTTGATTTAGTTATATTGCGCAGCTCTTGTTTGAGTCCAACCATTATAGGATAGAATCTCTTATTCGAACGTCTATCTGGTTTTACACTGTATACGACTGTGCATTCGCGAGGCGACTCGTCAGGGTTAGTGGGGATTCCGTCCTAGCAAGGGTAGTGGGGTGATATGATGTTTCCTAGGGAGCTAGGAAGAGTGTATGCATATGCTGGTACGCGCATATAGGTGTGAAGGGTAGTAGTAGAGCTCCTACTATCTGAAGCACAGGATCCGTGCTCGAGTCGGGGAGAGTCACGGAGAATCCGAGGAGTTGAGTGTAAGCGTAATTAGCGGGGTTTAGTGGGTGCCAATAAATCATTGTAATATTTATCGAGAATGGCCATCACAAGGAGGAATAACAATGCTTATTCAGATGATGGCACTGGATTTACGGCTGAACGGATTTGTAAGATGGTTGTGACTGAGGTGACGCATACTATTGGGGAGGCGGCTCGAGGTAGAGTTCGTCAACTGGGAGTGGAGGAGGCACAAGCTACGCCTAAAGTAGTGACAGGTACGCTCTTAGTTAGCTCGATGCCTGCTGTAGTGATGTTTGATAGCGGGACTACTCATTCGTTGTGTCTCGCGCTTTTAGCGGGAGGTTGGGCCGAGTTGTAGGACGGTTAGGATGTCCTCTCGTAGTCGAGGTTGCTGATGATAGGACCTTGACGGTCACTGACGTGTATCGGGGATGCACTCTGGAAATCTCTAGTGTGAGATTTTCTTATTGTTTTGTTTCCGATCGTGGTGCGGGATTGTGAGAATGGAGTGGTAGGATGCTTTTGATGCTGAGATTGGTTGTCGTCGCAAGCAAGTGCGAGTTAGAACCCCAAGCGGGGAGAATTGCTGGTTCAGGGCGACTCGCCCAGGCGGACCTCAGCGGTACGTTCGGCCGCGAGGGCTCGAAGGTGCTTGCAGCACAGTAGTCAGGGATTTTTGGCGTATGTGGTCGACACGCGCGTCGACGAGAAGAAGAAGACTGCGGAGGATGTGCCCGTGGTATGGGAGTTTGTTGACGTATTTCCGAGGATTTACCGGGGATACCTCTCGAGCGACGGGTGGAGTTCCGCATCGACTTGATTCCGGGAGGTGCTCCGGTGGCCAAGGCACCCTATCGCCTGGCCCCACCGGAAATGAAAGAGCTGTACGCCCGGTTGCAGGAACTTCTCGAAAAGGAGTTCATCAGACCGAGCTGTTCGCCGTGGGGAGCACCTATCTTATTCGTGAAGAAGAGGGACGGGTCACAGCGGATGTACATAGATTACCGGGAGCTGAATAAGCTTACACCAAGGATTGACGATTTATTCGACCAGCTTCAGGGAGCCTCGTGGATCTCTAAGATTGATTTACGGTCGGGGTACCACCATATGCGGGTCAGGAGTGAGGACACGGAGAAGACGGCCTTCCGTACGCGGTACGGCCATTACGAGTTTGTGGTGATGTCTTTTGGGCTCACCAATGCACCTGCAGCGTTCATGGACCTCATGAACCGAGTGTGTAGTCCGATGTTGGACCGGTCGGTGATTGTGTTCATCGATGATATCCTGGTGTATTTAAAGACCAAGGAGGAGCACGAGATGCATCTTCGAGAAGTGTTGGGAGTTTTGAGGCGAGAGAAGTTATACGCTAAGTTTTCCAAGTGCGAGTTCTGGTTATGAGAGGTCCAGTTCCTAGGACATGTCGTGAACCAGGATGGTATTATGGTCGACCCAGCTAAGATTTCAGCGGCGATGAGGTGGGAGGTGCCGAAGACTCCTGCCGAGGTGCGAAGCTTTCTGGGATTGGCGGGGTATTATCGAAGGTTTATTCAGGATTTCTCCAAGATCGTGTTGCTTATGACGCGGTTGACGAAGAAATCTGCGGCTTTCAGTTGGGGTGAAGAACAACAGAAGGCGTTCGAGGAGCTACGTAGGCGTTTGTGCGTGGCTCCTGTGTTAACCTTGCCTAAGGGTATGGAGGATTTGGTAGTATATTGTGACGCCTCACATCAAGGTTTGGGTGCCGTGCTTATGCAGCGCGGCAAGGTCATAGCCTACGCTTCTAGACAGCTGAAGACTCACGAAGCGAATTACCCGACTCACGACCTTGAGTTGGGGCGGTAGTGTTTGCCCTTAAAATTTGGAGACACTATCTCTATGGTGTCAAGTGTACGATCTACACTGACCATAAGTGTAAGATCCCACATTGGTTGGGGAGGAGAACTAAGGTTGCCTTATAAGAGGGACTTGATACCTCCCCTATCAGACGCGTTTTAAAACCGTGAGTCCAGGTGTGCGGACAAAGCGGACAATATCTGGTACGGTTGGTCTGGGATGTTACAGATGGTATCAGAGCCGGGAACCGGACTGGTGTGCCAGCGAGGACGCTGGGCTCCCAAGGGGGGTGGATTGTAAGATCCCACATTGGTTGGGGAGGAGAACTAAGGTTGCCTTATAAGAGGGACTTGATACCTCCCCTATCAGACGCGTTTTAAAACCGTGAGTCCAGGTGTGCGGACAAAGCGGACAATATCTGGTACGGTTGGTCTGGGATGTTACAGATGGTATCAGAGCCACTCCTGTGCCGTTCGGGATGGTGGGGCAAACCTTATCGAGGACGATGAGTCCCTAAGGGGGGGTGTGTGTAACACCTTAGGCATATCCCACATCGGCCGTGGACAGGAGAGATGTTGGGTATATTAGTAAACCTTGGCCTTACCAGACACAACGCGTTTTGGGGCACAAGCATGCGGGTTCCTTGGGAACTCTGTGGTTAAGCGTGCTTGGGTGGGAGTAGTACCAGGATGGGTGACCCCCTGGGAAGTCCTCGCCAGGTCTCCAAGAACAAAGCCGTGAGCCAGTGGGGCAAAGCGGACAATATTGTGTCATGGTAAGCGGGGTGTTACAAATGGTATCAGAGCCACTCCTGTGCCGTTCGGGATGGTGGGGCAAACCTCATCGAGGACGATGAGTCCCTAAGGGGGGGTGTGTGTAACACCTTAGGCATATCCCACATCGGCCGTGGACAGGAGAGATGCTGGGTATATTAGTAAACCTTGGCCTTACCAGACACAACGCGTTTTGGGGCCACAAGCATGCGGGTTCCTTGGGAACTCTGTGGTTAAGCGTGCTTGGGTGGGAGTAGTACCAGGATGGGTGACCTCCTGGGAAGTCCTTGCGAAGTCCTTGTCAGGTCGCCAAGAACAAAGCCGTGAGCCAGTGGGGCAAAGCGGACAATATTGTGTCGTGGTAAGCGGGGTGTTACAAGGGGGGTGGATTGTAAGATCCCACATTGGTTGGGGAGGAGAACTAAGGTTGCCTTATAAGAGGGACTTGATACCTCCCCTATCAGACGCGTTTTAAAACCGTGAGTCCAGGTGTGCGGACAAAGCGGACAATATCTGGTACGGTTGGTCTGGGATGTTATAGATGGTATCAGAGCCGGGAACCGGACTGGTGTGCCAGCGAGGACGCTGGGCTCCCAAGGGGGGTGGATTGTAAGATCCCACATTGGTTGGGGAGGAGAACTAAGGTTGCCTTATAAGAGGGACTTGATACCTCCCCTATCAGACGCGTTTTAAAACCGTGAGTCCAGGTGTGCGGACAAAGCGGACAATATCTGGTACGGTTGGTCTGGGATGTTACAATAAGAGCCTCAAGTACTTGATGGATCAACAGAACCTTAATATACGTCAGCGAAGGTGGCTCGACGTGGTTAAGGATTATGACTGTGAGATACTTTACCACCTGGGTAAAAGCGAACGTGGTCGCGGACGCACTCAGCCGACATCCAGTCGGTGAGCCTTTGAAGGGACTATGTCAGCGGTTGACAGTGGTTACACCTATCCTGGAGTCGATAGGAAGCGCTCAGGAGGTGGCTGTCTTGGAGGAAAATGCAAAGCGCGAAAGAGTGCCGGGTGAAATCCCGAATTTTGTTCATGATAGTCGGGGGTTGTTAACTCGACATGGTAGGGTTTGGGTTCCATTCATCGGTGGGAACCGGCAGGTACTAATGGATGAGGCGCATAAGTCCAAGTTCTCGATTCACCCGGGAGCTACAAAGATGTACAGAGACTTGCATGAAGGTTACTGGTGACCCGGCATGAAGCGGGATGTTGCTAGATGTATTGAGGTATGTATGACCTGTCGGAAGGTCAAAGCGGAACATCAACGACCACATGGTAAATTGCAACCGTTGGAGGTCCCGGTTTGGAAATGGGAAGAGCTTACTATGGATTTCATAATGAAACTCCCAAGGACTCCCCGTGGGAACGATGCCATTTGGGTGATCGTTGACCGTCTGACCAAGAGCACTCACTTCTTGGCCATCAGGGAGAGCTCCTCGGCGGAAAAGCTTGCGGAGGTGTTTGTACGGGAGGTCGTGGCCAGGCACGGGGTGGCAGTTTCGATTGTCTCCGACAGGGACACTCGTTTTACCTCCCGGTTTTGGGAGAAGTTCCAGTCGGAGATGGGTACACGGTTACACTTTAGCACGGCTTTTAATCCGCAGACGGACGGTCAGAGCGAGCGAACCATTCAGACCCTCGAGGATATGTTTCGAGCTTGTGTTATCGATTTTGGAGGTAGTTGGGATCAATACCTACCTTTGGCGGAATTCTCCTACAACAACAGCTATCACTCTAGTATTGGCATGCCGCCGTACGAATTGTTGTACGGTAGGAAGTGCAGGACGCCCGTTTGTTGGGGCGAGGTTGGACATCGGGTGTTAGGGAGCACTGACATTGTGTTGAAGACGACCGACATGATTCAGATGGTGCGGGACCATTTGGTTACTGCACAGAGTCGGCAGAAGAGCTACGCCGACAAAAGGCGATCCGACTTAGAGTTTCAAGTGGGTGATTATGTTTTGTTGAAGGTTTCACCCTAGAAGGGGGTGATCCGGTTTCGTAAGCGAGGGAAGTTAGGGCCTCGTTATATTGGGCCTTACCGGATTATCGCCCGTGTGGGGAAAGTGGCTTACCGTTTAGAGCTACCCGAGGAATTGAGTTTGATTCACAACACTTTCCACGTTTCGCAATTGCGGAAGTGTGTGATGGACGAGTCTGCAGTAATACCTCTCGAAGATGTTCAGATCGACGAGCGGCTTAAATATGTGGAAAAGACGGTTGCCATTCTTGACAGGAGGACGAGAACCTCGCGTAACAAGGTCATTGGTTTGGTGAAGGTCCAATGGAAGCATCGAAAGGGTTCCGAATAGACTTGGGAACCTGAAGCGGAGATGCGAGAGAACTATCCGGAACTGTTTGCGGGTGTAGACTTCGAGGACGAAGTCTAATTCAAGCGGGGGAGAGTTGTAAAGCCCGTGTCCCGGTGTGATTTTAAAATTTGCTTAATGTATTTATTTTAGTGTCGTTTAAAGCGAGTCTTGTTAACGGAAGTTGTCAAGGGAGACCTTGAATGTTATGTGTGGCAAACCTTATTTTTCCTTTCCAATATTATGAAAAAACCAGGGACCAAAAGTGTCAAGTGATGGGACTTTGGGGGGTTAATTGTGTAAATGGGGGGTTATGGGGGGGCAAGTGATCGGCCAATAGAGGGGACCGACCTCTCCCCCCCTCTTCTTCTTCGTTGTCATGCTACCATTCCCCCTCCCCCTTGTTGTTTTCGGCCAAGAAGGAAGTAAGTGAAACCAACAAGAAAAGTAAGTGGAACCGAGAAGAAAAGAGAGGGAGACCGAGAGAGAAAGAGAGCGAGGGTCGAGAGGAGGAGGAGGCGATCGCCGGCGTGAGGGAACCAGCGTCGGGAGTGGTCGGAAAGGAGAAAGAAGAGGGATTTCGTTAAGGTAAGTGCCCCGTTCGTTTTATTTGATGTTTTCTTCGTCGGAAAATGTAAACCGCCACCACCACCACCGCAGCCACGGCTGCCGGCGGTGGGGCCGCCACAGCACGCCGCCGTGATGGCAGCAGGGAGTGCGTGCGTATGTGGGTGTGTGGGTGTGTGCGGGTGTGGGGTTGCGGGTGATGTTGGGAGGTTTCGTCGGAGGTTATCGACCGCAACCACCGCCGTCGCCGCCAACCACCACCACCGCCGGAGGCGGCAGTGGGTGGTGCATGGTGTGGTTCAGCCCATGTTAACCCCTAAAACAGTAAGTCATATTGCTTTGCGAGTCTGTTTGGATTAAGACGACTTATTGGGTTCAAGTTCAAAAGTTATCATTTTATGTAAATCGTTCAGTTTCTGCCCTGCTTTGTAAAAGCTATAACTTCTGCTAGGAATGTCGGATTGGGATGGAACTGGTGCCAAAAGTTCCCATTCTGAGTCTAGTAACGTTTATATGTTTTGTGGAAAAACCAGTTCGGGGCATAGCTAGTGTCAAATTGCCACTTTATACTGACAGGTCCTGTTTTAGCTGCACTGCGAGGTGTTTTTGTAAAATTCATATAGAGTGCTAGGAATATCGTTAGGACGCGTGCGATACATGCCTGGAACCGTAAGACATTGAACCTCCTAAATATGGAATTAGATTTCTGGTTTGATGAGTTTAACAGGGGTAAAATGGGTCCCGAACAGACCTGCGTTTTTAGTATAAAAGCTGGAATTTTAGTTTTGTTAAACTAGTAAACGTGTCGTGAGTGGGGACCTTCCGTTGACGTTTTTAGTGCGTATTTAGGTGGGAAAAGGGGAGGAAGGTTGACGTGCTGGTGTTGCGGCTCGTGAGCGCGTTGCTTTGCTTTGAGGTGAGTTCTCTCACCGCGTAGTTAGGAATTTCATGTATATCGTTGTTTTTATGCTATGTGTAATTACGTGTTTACGTGGACCAATTTGGATGGGATGATTTAGCTGTGATTGTTGAAATTATATGTGGATTATTTGTGCTTGCGTACACCTCAGTGGGAGTGGGGGGCTCGGTGGGACTGAGCTAGTACAACTATTTACCTTTACTCGGTGGGACTGAGCTAGTACAACTATTTACCTTTACTCGGTGGGACCGGGGGCTCGGTGGGACTGAGCTGGTATTGTTATATTTTTGTGTACTCGGTGGGACCGAGGTTTGTATGTATGCATGAATCATTATGTGGCTTCATATTCGTGGTAGTGGTGATGTTGCCTACTTGCGGGTAGGGGCGTTATACGTGGGGTTGCTACCTGCGTGTGTGATAGGACTCACTAAGCGTTTAGCTTACCCTTTTCCCAATTTGTTGTGGTTTCAGGTGCGAGTGGCGGTCGGGCATGACGGTACACACACACTACGCGCGGAGTGCCGTGAGTTGTTTAAAATTTCACTTTCGACCCTTTCGATTTTAGTTTATAAAATTTCCGCAGTATAAACTGTATTGGCTATTTTGGTTAACGACATTATTTCCAATTAAGTTGAGAATTATTAAATTATGGTTGTTTTATAATGAAGTGCATGTTTTAAAAATTTTAAATTCCTTGTAATTTTTGGGACGTTACACGAAGCTGACCCAGACACACTTTAGAAAACCGGGCGACTTGCCCCGCGACTTGCAAGTCGCGAGACAGGTCGCGTAACAGCCTGTTTCAGCATTTAAGTTTGGCGAATTTTCGGATTTTAGGTAATTCGATACACAGCCCTCACACGACGAACGGGAGCAGCTTCGGGGCGATTTTCCAAGGTTTTTCGGAGCTTTTGGATCGACGATAGAGGATTGATTGGACACAGGATTCAGCACACGACGAACGGCAGCAGTCCAGAGGCGATTTTGGGAGATATTTTACATCTTCTGGAGCCACGAGAGAGGATCAATCGAAGAGGAAGTCACGACGCGACGCGGATTAGAGCCGGGAGAAGGGAGTTTATTACTACGTCTTTCACATTCACGTTTATCATGTTTTTCATCCCCTTTTCTTGAGTTTTTGTCCCCCAACATCATGAACTAATCTTTAGATGTTGGGGGTTGGAATGAATTCGATTTAAGTGTACAAACATGTGATTAGTGACTTTTATCAGTTTTTCCTATCTTAATGAAGCATGTGATTTAGTTGTTAATGCTTTTGTGAGTCTAGCTATATTCCAATTGTTTTGTTGTTTTCAATTAAGTTCGAGAGAATTAATTGTTAATTAGAACTAGGAATCGCATGCCTAAGGTGAGAAAGGTGATAGAGATATACCGAGTAAGCCTTAGTCCCGTTAAAATCGTGAGCTTAATGTATTTTGAATTCCATAAGTGAGATCGAGAGATAGACTTGTGCTTTTCAAGATAAAACCCGTAGTTGCTCGAAAGAGAACAACGGTGATTTTTACAAGATTGGGTATTCATTATACGGAATAACTGGTAACTGTTTTGAGTCAAGTGTTTGTATACGAAGGTCTTAGGATTTCCAACCCCTAACTGTTTTCTCTATCTGAAGTTTCTCAAGCTGTTTACTGTTTGTGTGTTTGATTTAGTTTCTTTGCAATTTACTTAGTTATAAACCAACCACTCAAATTTCGATAGTTCAGTTAATAGAGTTTATAGTAATTGTGATACTCAGTTCCTAGTTCCTGTGGATTCGATACTCGTACTTCCGTACGTATTACTTGATTTCGACACCGTACACTTGCGGTTAGATTAAGGGGGGTGATACCCGCCTATCATTAGTTCAGATTTAGATATGGTGCGGAAGCGTATTTAAGAACTGAAAGATAATGTAAGGTAGAAGAACACACAATATCAAATAAACAGTATGTAAGAACAGATGAATATCTCCAAGATTACTGTATTTGATATTGTTTGGGAAAAAAACCACGTCTTACGACCACGACCAAGGAAGATAAGACGCACGTCATAATCCAAATCTTGTATTAAGATAAGCTCTCGACGAGAACCCAGAAAACATCCGTCATCGCCTGTAAAAGGTAAGTCGTACGTACCGCATGACGCTCGACCATAATATCGCCCGTCCCGTACGACCGTCGAGTAAGATCATTGCACCTTCGACCAAAGCTTACGTTTGTTAAGTGTTTAATGCAGGAGTCAAAGTCATTAAAGAGCAACGGATATAACTGACGCAACCATCAACGATCGATAACCGTAACGGACGAAGATCATCATGGATAATCACTCCGACGACCGTTTCCAGCCGTTGTAGCCGTTGATCGAATCATTAATGGAGTTAATTAATGACGCAAAGGGTATAAAAGACAAGCTAAAGCTTCATTTCAAGGGACATCGGTTAACATCCAATACACTCCAGCGAACATCACCACACAGCAGAGAAAATCATCCAAACTCATAGCAAAGAACATTCTAACTCGGGAGATTAAGTACTAAAATCCAGAATCTTACAGCGAACTCAAGAACACTCGAAGAACTGCTCTCGACGCACGACAACAGTCTTCGACCAACAGTTTACACTTTGTATTCACACACGACAAACACTTGTTTTCACATTTAAACACTTGTACTTTACATTTCGAAGTATTTCCTTCATTTGTATTGTAATCATCGTACGATCGACGCCAGTACCAAGGACGTCGCCCCTGATTGGCGACCATAGTGCAGCGACGACTCCCACTATCGTCCACAGGTTCTTTCCTCGATTTATATTTTTCTTGCGTCATCAAATCCCTTGTCTCGTTTATTTTTTCCCTCGTTGCACGTCTCGTCGAAATATCCTTTCTTTAGTTGATTAAGTCCCCATCGACCTTAAGTTGTCCCTTTGGTGCAATTTTTGGCATTAACAGTTTGGCGCCATCCATGGGACCTCATCTAGAGAAAATCCTCGACGAACGTGTACCCTACTAATAGTTTCTTGGAGTTTCTTCTATTTTCTGTTGCAGGAAAATGGCGGCCTCTGGAAATCCGCAGCAAGCCGTCGCTCAGATGTATCAGGAGCTCGAAGTCGCCAAAAATCAGCTCAATGCAATGGCGTAGCAGAATCGCAGAGAAACTGAGGAGATCGCGCGGTTAAGAAATCCTCTTGGGCCTCAAAATGGTCACAAGCCGTTCGTGCAGAATCCAATTCCAAGATCGTTCGACCAGAATGGCCCTAGACCATTTGTCCCGAATCCAGGCTCATCCGCGCAGAATCAGCATCCAGGCCCGTTCATGCAGAATCAGCAGCCAAGGACGTTCAACCCAAGTCCTCAGTTTAGGACAGTTCCTCCTCAGCACATAAGGCCACCACCCGTTAATAATGGGTCTCAGCCATAACAAGGGTCGCAGTCTTTCCAGCAAGGGTTACAACCATTTCAGCAGCCATTTCAGAATGGACTGCAGCAATTCCACTATGGGTCGCAGCCGTATTCTGTTCCGTTCAACGGGGACACCAATGGTTCATCGCATGGTAATGGCACTAGCTCAGGGGCCAATCCCTTGACAGGGGCAAATCCCGATCTTAACGATCATGTCGCTCAGCGTTTGAAGATATTAGAAGACCAAAATGAGCGCGTCCTATCCTTGCTCGCCAATTTGCCTTGGGCAGCCATGCCTGTCGACGTCGAGCCTCGCTCAGGATACCAGTCGTCGCCCTTCATCGACGAGATTGCCACCGTCGAGGTCCCAAAGAAGTATAACATTCCTTCCTTCACTCTCAAATATTCTGGTGTGACTGATCCGACTGAGCACGTCGCGCAGTACAAGCAGCTCATGTGGACAATCTCGATCCCATTTATGTACCAGGAAGTATGCATGTGTAAGAGTTTCGGAGAAAATCTCACTTGTCCAGCTCTCCAATGGTTAATCAATCTCAAACCCAAGTCCATCGGATCGTTTGCCGAGTTGGTTAATCAGTTCACCCAGCAATTCGCCAACAATCGTAAGATGGAGAAGCAGACCAGCGACATATATTATATCGTGCAGAAAGCCAATGAGTCTATTCGAAGTTATTTCAATAGATTCAATGCCGAAATGATCAGCATCCGCAATTGTGACGTGAAAACGGAGATCGAAGCCTATAAGCGTGGTCTAGATGACAGTTCAGGTCTATATATCGATCTAACCAAGTACCCCCCAGAGACTTTCGAAGACGTCCGAGCTCGAACCTTAGCATATATGAGGGTCAAAGACGACAAGAAGTCGCTAGGCGTCAGAAAGCCAGAGTTCAAGGCAAAGGTTGTTTCCAGAATAGAACCAGCGCGCCAAATTTCTAATGTTCGTTTCAAGACGAAAGCAGAGGCCAAGACCGCGGCTAAGTTCACTCAATACCCCAAGATATCCTCTTACGGATTCAAAGGACCCACAAAGTACCTAGTCGAAGCTCTGAAAAGTTCCCAAGCTACCATTCGATGGCCAAAGAAGTCCGACCTGGATGATGCTAAGAAAGACAAATCAAAGTGGTGCGACTTCCATGCCGATCATGGTCATACGACAGACGACTGTATCGCATTGAAGAAGGAACTAGCATATCATTTTCCAAAAGGAAATCTCAAAGATATCGTCAATGATGTCGCTATTCTAGCTAATAGCCATCGACCGTCGACCCCCGAGCAAGCGAAAGTCGTCAATTGCATCGCCGGTGGTTCAGATGTATATGGTCTGACGTATTCAGCGGCCAAGCGTCATGCCATCCAGGCGCCCGATGATCGGCCTATTCCTCGCTCATCTAGACCCAAAGGAGATTTGGAACTAGAAGCTATGAAGATTGTGTTCGACCACGTCGACCTGGGCGACTCGTATCAGAAGCATCATGACGGGCTAATCATTCAGCTCACGGTCGGTAACTGCCTAACGCATTGAGTCTTGATCGACGGGGCAGCTCAGCAAATGTCATTTTTCTCAACACAATCAAAGCCATGGGAATTGATCGCTCAGAAATCACTCGACGTTCGACAACTTTGGTCGGTTTCAATGGAGAAGCGACGAGCACCTTTGGAGAGATAATATTGCCCGTCTACGCCGGAGGAATCAACAAGCAGACCAAGTTCAGTGTCATCGATTGTGCATCGGCTTATAACATCATCTTAGGACGACCAAGGATCCATGATATGAAAGTTGTTCCTTCGACGTATCATCAAATGTTGAAATTCTCGACGCCATGGGGAATCCAAGAGATCAAGAGTGAGCCAAAAGTCGCTCGTGAGTGCTACAAGTCTACCTTGAAGCCGCGAAAATAAACTAAAGTCACAAGATCAGGCTCTCGACAGGTTTGTTTCTTCTAAATTAATATCTTTTCCACAGGGATAAATCTACTATGGTGCCTCGTCGCACGACAACATAGTCAATCGCAAGACAATATTTCTCCGTGTCATTCTGTCATTTAAAACCTATCTTTTCCTCCCAATAAGAGTACGGTAATAAATGACAGGGGGCAAATAGAGAGAGTCTGAAATGGTACGTTCTCTAACTCTTTCTCATACGAGTTTTTCTCACAAAACGTTTACTGACTTAAGCATTGGAGGGTCGTTGGCTAGCCAACGACCAACCCTTGACATCATTTTATCGCAGGATCGCACGATAATAATCACCAAGTCTACTATATGACTTTAATACCAAAAGGTCGAACGACATGAACAATCAGGTCTCTAATTTGATCATTTCTCCACAGGGCATACAACACAAAATCGTTGTACGAACCGGTCGTACGATCACAGAGTCTAAACGACTTTACCCCTAAGTCTATTAACTTAGAAAATGCTTTAATCACGTGTTTTTGTTTTACGTTCTTGTCATCGTATTACAATGAATGCCTTAGTCGCATGATTTCATATGTATATTATGTTCGATTTTAAAATCAAATGTGATTCAAATAAAGCATAAGCAAAAGATATATATTCATAAACCACTGTATACATACTCAACCCCCGATAGGTCAAGTGGCAAAAACAAACAAGGAAATAAAAAAAATCTAAACGACAGGAGGAACATTGGTCGTATCCCCGCTCAAAGTCCCGACCTGAGGGCCTCCATCTTCCACTCCTACCGCACGAATCTCCTGCAATTCATATTGAGCATCGAAAAGTTGGACAACCAGCTCATCGGCACGCGCCATGGCCAACTTCTCCCTATCTAAAGCCGCTCTCTCCCTTTCCAACGCTGCAGCTTCCCTCTCAAGAGCATACGCCATCAGATCTTCAACTCTTGACGTCTCAGCATGTAACGCCAAGGAAGACTGGAACGTCTGTGAAAAATAAAAGCTGCATTCAAGAACATTCGACAAAGATTACACAAGTCATGAAAGATTGACACTCACCGTGAACGCCAGACTGGCAACTCGAGATCTCATCTCTCCGGCCGGAACTCCGTGAAAATGCTCCCCGAAAGACGGGAGCAAATACTTCCCTAGATGAGGGAACGACGTCGTCCCGTCTAGGATACCATCCGCCATAAAGTCAGACGGAAATGTAAAATTGACCGTCATAACTTCGGCCGACGATCCCTCGCCCCTGTCGGCAGATATTGGGATCGACACTTGAGACACCGGTTTCATCACCGTTGCCGGAGGCGCAGAACTTGCTGGTGTCGTGTCCATCACGCCAGGACGGCTAGATGACGACTTCGCCTTCTTAGGCAGAACAACTTTCGACGAGTCATCAACCCTCGACAACGGTTCCCTCAGGACCGTACTCCTGGATCTCTTCTGGCTCGACCCAGCTGTCGAGACATCTCCTCCTCGAAGGGCACGCATGATTTACTTCCCTCTCGACCTAGAAACTGATTTCCTTTCAGTTGGCACTGATCAGGAAAAACGCGAAGTGTCAGACAGGAATAAGAAATAAATGGTAAAAGACAGGAAACCATAACACACCCACCTGTCGACTCCTGTCGTCCACTTTCCTCTTCTCCTTCTCCTTCTTCCTCCTCCACAACGTCCACCACCACGTCCTCGTCTTCGGTCACCAGTTGCCACGTGGCGAAAGATCGGTCCTCGACGCTGTAACTAAGGAATCTGTCAATCTTGGCACGAGAACCTTCATTCCGGTGCAGAACGCCGAACTTTATATCTGAAGACAACAAAAGGAGAAGAGTAAATAAAAGGTTAGAAAAACCATACTATAATGTAAATCGAAAAAGAGCATACCTCCCATATTCCAGTCGGGACGGATCCACTTGCTGGTGGCGTCCAGCGAATCAACACGTACGAACACATACCTGGACCTCCACCCCCGATCGTTCACTCCAGTATTCAAGACTAAGGCACGATCGCCTTTACATCTAGAATACGGGCTATAATGCCCACGCTTATCTCCCTTAACCTGGTACGCTGCCAAGAAATCATTCAAAGACATAAGGGGGTCCCAATCCGCAGACAAACGCTCAATAACCAAAAGAACCCACCAGAGTTGAGGAATCAACTGCCCCGGCGACAAACCAAAGCATCGCATCAAATTCTTAGTCCGAGTCGAAAACGGCCATTCGAAGCCAATCTTGAAAGGATATTCGTATATCACTAAATACCCCTCAGGGCAATCCTTAGGACGAACAGTCCCCGGACTTGTTAGCTCTACTTCTAAGGGAATCTTTTCTAGACGCCTAAAGTCATCTAAATCTTCCTGGCTAACGATGGAACTCTCTGTGTCAGTCGACATTTCTTACCAGGGGAAAGAAGGCAGTGAAAGCTGAAAGGAAGAAGCAATGCGTTATATAAACGCCCTAAATCCCAAACAATCTCCGCTAAATCAAAGGGATTCGGAAGAAGAATGGCAAGAAGAGCAAAGCGGAATTTCTTTCCAAAATAAACTCAGCGTAAGAAAAGAAAATATCTGTCGTAATCTTTATTTATGCAGTCGATCATGTCAGGTCGAATCCCTGGATAAATGTTGTGCGTCCCCATCCTTTCGTATGACCGCAAGGATCGTCGACACCTGTCCTCGACAGCTGGTAAGCATCATCATACGTCAGCATAATGTCACGACCTCGTTCTCCTTTCGATTTCTCGTTCAGTTAAGAGTGGACCAGCCTAGTCCCAAGATAACTAAGGTAATTTCCATCACTTGTCATATTTTTTCGACTGACAAAATTTAAAACTCGGATTTTCTATCCTTCTTTCAAATTTTGGGGGCAAACTGTTTGGGCAAAAAACCACGTCGTACGACCACGACCAAGGCAGATAAGACGCACGTCATAATCCAAATCTTGTATTAAGATAAGGTCTCGACGAGAACCCAGAAAACATCCGTCATCGCCTGTAAAAGGTAAGTCGTACGTACCCCATGATGCTCGACCATAATATCGCCCGTCCCGTACGACCTTCGAGTAAGATCATTGCACCTTTGACCAAAGCTAACGTTAACCTTGACTGTTACGTTTGTTAAGTGTTTAATGCAGGAGTCAAAGTCATTAAAGAGCAACGGATATAACCGACGCAACCATCAACGATCGATAACCGTAACGGACGAAGATCATCATGGATAATCACTCCGATGATCGTTTCCAGCCGTTGTAGCCATTGATCGAATCATTAATGGAGTTAATTAATGATGCAAAGGCTATAAAAGACAAGCTAAAGCTTCATTTCAAGGGGCATCAGTTAACATCCAATACACTCCAGCGAACATCACCACACAGCAGAGAAAATCATCCAAACTCATAGCAAAGAACATTCAAACTTTGGAGATTAAGTACTGAAAGCCAGAATCTTATAGGGAACTCAAGAACACTCGAAGAACTGCTCTCGATGCACGACAACAACCCTCGACCAACAGTTTACACTTTGTATTCACACACGACAAACACCTGTTTTCACATTTAAACACTTGTACTTTACATTTCGAAGTATTTCCTTCATTTGTAATGTAATCATCGTACGACCGACGCCAGTACCAAGGACGTCGCCCCTGATTGGCGACCATAGTGCAGCGACGACTTCCACTATCGTCCGCAGGTTTTTTCCTCGATTGAGGTTTTTCCTGTGTCATCAAATCCCTTGTCTCGTTTATTTTTTCCCTCGTTGCACGTCTCGTCGAAAAATCCTTTCTTTAGTTGATTAAGTCCACATCGACCTTAAGTTGTCCCTTTTGTGCGATTTTTGGCATTAACGGATATATATTAAGAACACCAAGAACTTCAAAGGATTAACAAGAAATCTGCAGTTAATGGTGTGTGTGAGAAGTGCAAAGCTTAATGATATATGTGTATTTTCGTGGTATTAAGCTTAATAGAAGAACTCAACATAAGTCTTCTATTTATACTACTTCTAAAGGGGACATACTTTAGACATTAAGGACTGATCTACAGTAGACAAGATCGTATGAACAGTAGCAGGTACGATGTTCATTTAATGCGCATGTTCCAGTTCTGACAGAGCCCTATCAGAGTTTGACACGTGTAGATGATGTCAGGGCACGCCTGGAACAAATGGATGAACGGATCCTGGAACAGTAGAAAGATATTTGTTAATCTTTTAAGTCTTCAGTATAAACCGCAGAGGCTTTGTCAAGGGTGACAGATGATCTGCGGCTCGGTCCTCTGTGAGAAGTACTTTTGCAGATCCTTGCCTTTGGTCTTCTTGGGTTCTTCTGCAGAGCCTCTATGGGTTACTTCTGTACTTAGACTATTTTCACTACTTTCACAAACAGAAAGATTGGAGCTAACACTTTTGGATAGAACCAATATATAAGTAGTATATATATATATATATATATATATATATATATATATATATATATATATATATATATATAGAGAGAGAGAGAGAGAGAGAGAGGGAGGTTCAAGGGAAAACCTAAAAAAACGGAAAACTGAAGAACACCCTGGTGGCCCTTCATCTGGACGGTATGCATTTGTGCATACAGGTAAATAGTTGACTTTTTGGTTTTATGCACAAGTGCATTATGCATTTGTGCATATATGCACAAATGCATGTTACAAATAACATGTATGCACAAGCGCATACCGTCCAGATGAAGGGCTCATATGGTGTTATTCAGTTTTCCGTTTTTTGAGGTTTTCCCTTGAACCTGGCCCTATATATATATATATAAGTCTTTAAGGCGATTTAAGAAACCTAAATTAACCCTCCTATTTGTCTTGTACTCCCTTGATGGTCGTTGGCCCACTTACCTACCAGCAACCTCAGAATCGTAACACATTTTGTGTTTTCTAGCTGCCAAACCCGTTTTATGTATTCATGATGGACCATTGACCACCAACGAGAATCAAGTCCTTATGGAACCCATGTGTCAAAACGGCCACCCACTCTATGTAGGTTGCACAAAGAGTGCACATGTTTGATTGAAACTTTGGTTTACCAAATCTAGGTTCTGATAAAATACGTGTTTTAAGCTTAGGAGATTACATTGATTATTTTTCTATTCCCTTGTCTTAGCATAACTAGTTGATTACGATTGTAATATAAAGGCTATAAAATTATACCCTTTGATCAATAACAATGCATCCTCAAGCTTTTGATACGTCTAATTGAGGTTCACATCAGAAACAACAATCCCGTCAGCCTCTTCTCTCAATTTATAGAGCATTATGAGTTAGGTAGAGAGAGGTGGTGAGAGTTCTTAAAGGAGAGGGTGGAAAAAACTAAGTGGGTTGTCACCAAAGATGGGGGATTGTAGGTGATACACTACTAAATGTACCTAAGGGAGTTTCCCTCTGAAATCCGTCGCTAAAGGGGTGATTTGTCACAAAACCATCCCACAAGTTGGAGGGTAATTTGTTGGTGGGAAATTAAAAATAATGACACAATAGACATGGATTTTGTGAGTGATTCGTGGGTGATCAACAGAACCGTATTTTGTGGGAGATTCGCACTAATCAGAAAGACCAAAATATCCCTATGACTAGCACTTGACGGGATTTAACATATGCCACTAATGGTTGTTAGGTTCGTGGATGATTTCTATAATGAAATGCATGCCATAGGATTACTAGTGTAACTATTCAAGTTAAGGAATGAAAAAGCAGAGTTTCTTGAAACTACAGGGATGATTTATGTAAACTACTCTTCTTACTCTAATAAATAGAGTAGACTTCATTTTTGGTCCCTGTGTTTTTCCAAAATTCTTGGTTTTGTTCCCTAGAGTTCATTCCTTACAACAAAATTAGTTTTGTAGGACGTCACCAATTTCTAAGTGTCATATTAGTTGCTTAATAAAACTAAATTTACAGGACCAAAAAATTAAGTGTCATATATAAATTGCCATTGTAATAAGTTTATAGGACGTTTTTAGACGTCTTAACAAGTATTTTTAGTACACTTTTAATACAGAGTGTTTCATCAGCAATTTTATACGGTATTCTTGAAAAAGTGAACTTTTGCAAAAGTGTCATATGAACCAATCTTTTTATAGTACATTTGTTTTTATAAGACACATTTCAAATAGTTTTAATGTGACGCTTTATATTAAAAGTGTCCTAAAAACATGTTAAGACGCCCAAACATCCTATAATCATTCTACAACGTCATTAGATAAGACGCTTTATTTTTTTTTGTCTTATAAAGTGGTATATTAGGAAGGTTAGAAAATTTTGCCGTCCTATGAACGCAATTTTGTTGTAGTGATTTATTACAAAGAATACCTCACCCTCTTTAATTTCTCTTTCACGTGAATATGACCCCTACTCCCCGCCCTCCCCTTGTGTCAATACTGTCTTCAACCACCGGTCTCTTCATAATTCCGACAATCACTGCAATCAAGCTCGCACCACACCACCTCCTTCCCCCTTTTTCTTTCACATTGCCACTTTCATCTACGATGAAGACCATAGTCTCCTTGAACATCTCCTACGAAGACCATTGTAACCAATGATCTAGTCTATATTCCAATCATTGTCTTGGAGAAGATGATCGGATTTCTTTCATCCGGATTTCAACTCCAAATCAAAACCCATAATCTAAATCAAAAACTCTATATGATAACCCGAAATAAAAGCTAAGTAAAACCTATTACAAAAACCAAAATCGTAACTACAAAACTCATGAAGATTTGTTAATAAAAAACCCATTGTCAAACAAAAAACGCATATTATAAGAACAAAAAACCCACGACGATCAATTATATAAACATTTATCTTTACCCTCGTCAAAACATGAACCTCCATTTTTGTCCAAGGTTTGAAAATTCAATCCTGTGTATGCCCACTATTGCAGATCGAGCAACAACGATGGAAGGATCAGAGAATGGCTTCCAGTCATAGGGTATTCGAAGATGGTATGGATCCCAGATTAGCGCAATAGATATGAAATCAGTAATCAATAGCAATAAACACGGTTGATTTCAATACGTCATCCATCTATCATTCATTCAATACGATAAACCATTCAGAGTGTTTACAATACGGTTATAATGGTTATGGATGATTAAACTAAACAATTAGGCTAACAAAACTATTTATACCTAGGCTTAAAGCCTAAGGCCCATTGCCCATTAACTAGACTAAGCCCATTTAAGGTATTTACAAGATTAACCATCGAACTTCTATTCAATACAAATTAGACCCTAACAATCTCCCCCTTTGAATTGAAGTTCGATGTTGCGCCAGTTCGGAACATATCTCTTTCGGAGTGCAAAAAGAATCTCGAAGCTTCGGATGGCTTTGCGGAACTCGATACGGTCTTGAACAATTTCCAAGGCTTCTCGGGCATTTATCTCGTTAAGACTTACGAGAAATATCTTCTGGATTTGATTTTTCTTGGCTATTATTTCTTTCAAAGCATCTCTGACCTTAATTATAGTTCTATCACATAATCTTTCAACTTGGCTGAAGCGGAGAAACTTCTTTTCGTTCAGTTCGTTGAGATAGATGATTCCGAACTCTGGTTCCATCAGCATCGTGTTGGATGGGTACATCTTTAATTCGGGAGCTCTTTGATCTGGTTTCAGCAGGTTGAGCTTCTTCGTCCTGTGTTCGATTCCCATCTGAAAATCTGTGATGTAAGACATAGTTATCGTGTATTTCAGGAATCGCTTTACCGCTTCGAGGGTGTAATACCCCGGGTAAGTTCGTTAGTTAAATCCTAGTTCCGTTAAATTTAGTTAACTCAAAAATAGGATGTTTAGAGTAAGTTTGGGATAGTTTATAAGTTAAAGGTATTATGATCATTAGTGAAAAGTGTAGGGGCTAAAATGGAAATTTTGGTTTGATATACATCCTTAAGAATTCAGCTATTTTGAAAAATCAGAAAACAAATCAGTGTGTGTGTGTGTGCATGTGTTCTGGGAAGAAAGAAGAGAACAAAGAAGCAAAGTTAGGGATTCAATTTTGGAGTAATTGGAAGTGAAATTAAGGTATGTCTCTGTTATGTTTTATGTTTGTAATCAAGAGTACTACGTTTCTATCGGATTAGATTTACCAATTTCTGGAATATGATGAGTTGATTGATTCTGGGTTGAAAAAGGAACCTACTGTGTTCAGGGGTTTCCGGACGAGTTTGCTAGTGTCCGGATGATTTGGGTATCCAGAAACCCTTGTGCAGAGGTATCCGGACGAGGTGAGTTTATCCGGTAAGTTTCTTTTTCTTAGTTTTCTGGATGAAATAAGATACCGGATAATGTCCGGATTAATGAGGTATCCAGGTAATCTTTGGATTGTTGTTGTTATCCGGAAAGGTCATGCTGTCTAGATAGTTTTGAGTTGTCCGGATACTTTAGCTGATTTGGTCATTTTGAGAGTGTTGGTACTTTTGAGTATCCAGTAACCTGTGTTTTGTTAACTCTTAGATAGGGATTGAATGAGAATTGAATATACTGTGGACTCGACTTAAGTTCGGGTTTGGGGGTAACATTTGAGGATAGAGTTACCTAGAGCCTTTAGCTTTAGTAATTCTTATGTGTTCTATTTGGTGAAAATATACTTGTACCTATTTGTTTCAGATTCTGTGAATTTGAAGTGAAAGCAGAGTTGTTTTGAGAAAAGCTTGGAGAACGTTCTGATAGACTAACAGATGAGTTTTACTTTAAAATGTTTTTTAAACTGGAATACATATATGTGTGTATTGGATATGTGATTGATGATGTATTTATATTCTTATGTTGGAAATATAATATGTTGAGATGTATATTATATTTACATGAGTATTATACGACAGTATATTGGCTGGGCTTAGGACCGGTGGTGTTGGCTGTAATACTCGTACAACGGTGTTGGCTGTAATTGTCGTACAGCGGAGTTAATTTATTAGTTGGCTTGCAACCAACTAATATGGCCATGGGAATGAGGAAGGAAAGTACTCGAAGTGTGAGTTCTAATTGATATTTGTGATTGTGTTATGTGTATGGGATTTATGTAAATGGTTTCAAACTAACCGGGATTTTCTCACTTAGACCATTAGGTCTAACCCTCATTTTGTTTTTAAATATGTATTCCAGGTCGTGAAGAAAACAAAGACAAGTGATAGGAAAGATCTAGGAATTTCTTTGAAGAACCATGAAGCATTTTTGTATCTATCATGTTTAGTAGTTATTATGTAAAAAGTTTGTACTGAATGACTTATTTTGTTAAGCTAAGGGACCGTAAATGAAATATTATGTATCTTTGTGGTGAAATTTTGTTATGATATATGTGTTATTTGTATGTTTGGGAAACCGGGTTGTTACAGATGGTATCAGAGCCCTAGTTTAAGTGATTTAGGTATTTGTATCTGTACCTAGACTTAAACTGCATGTGAAGTAGGTTGTCCCTATTATTTTAGAACCTTGGGATGCTAAGTATAAAAGGTACGAGGAACATCATGTAAGGTAATTTCAAATTACACCTGGCCAGTGTAATCGTGAACTTACAAGTACATGTTTGGACTGGAATACCTTGTTATATGGGGTATGTGCTTATGTGTATATTAACCTTGTCTGAACAAATAGACTGGCAAGTGGTACAAGACAAACGAATCGGGAAGGAGGAGGAAATCCGAATAGAACAAATCCATCAGCCGGAGGAAGGGGAAGAGGGGGAGAAAGAGGTAGGGGCAGAATAGGCGGTAGAGTTCAGCCGCGAGGTGCTGAATTTGTAACAAGGGATGATTTGGCAGCCGAAATGGGAAGATTACAAGGGAATATCCAAGCCATGTTTAATCGAACTCGTGATACTGAAACAGAAAGACCAGATCCTACTCATGAAGACGAAATGCATATTACTCCTACTGTTGTACCAGTAATGAAAAAGTGTGATTATAAAATGTTTCCCAGTTGTAAGCCTCCGACCTACTCAGGAGACCGAGATCCAGTGAAAGCTATGAGATGGCTGAAGGAAATAGAAGCTATCTTCAAGACTAGTAAGTGCACGGAAGAGGATAGGGTACTTTATGGAACCGCAATGTTGAAAGGCGATGCTTTATACTGGTGGGAAGCTCATATTTCTTCGAGAGGTTCTGATATATATTCTACCTTCTCTTGGGAAGAATTCGTTATAGCTTTCAGGAAACAGTTATGTCCTCATGCAGCAGTCAAACAATTGGAGGAAGAGTTTATGAACTTGCAGCAAGGAAATTTATCTGTTCGGGACTACACTGCTCGTTTTTTGGAAAAATCTCGTTTTGCGGAGTATTATGTTTCCACGGAGACCATGAAGATTGAAAGGTTTATTTTTGGGTTGAATGCAGAAGTCAAAAGTTTTGTAATTGCTAAAGGACCAGAAACCTTCTCCGCCGCAGTAGACGTCGCGGAAACCGTGGAGCAGGATAAAGGAAGAAATACTAGCGATAAAGGTGCGGGAAAAAGGAAGTGGGAAGGACCACAGTATGATCCGAAAAAGTCCAGGTTTCAGAGGTTTGATAACCGTATGCCTTTCCGAACAGCGGAGAGACCTTGTCCGAAGTGTAACCGTATCCACTAAGAAAATTGTCAAGTAGATTCTCGGATTTGTTATAGGTGTGGGAAGACCGGACATGTTGCTAAAGACTGTCGAGTAACGCGGTTTTGTTTCTCGTGTAATTTTATGGATCACATACAGTCTGATTGTCCGAGGGGAAGAATACAACAAGGGGGTACGTCAGGGAAACCAGCGATTGTCAGACCAGTAGTACAAAGAATAGAACCACCAAGAACAAGAGGTCGTTCATTTCAGATGACAGCAAAAGAAGCGGAGGAAACTCCGAACATGGTTACAGGTACATTTTTAATAAACTCTATACGTGCTAAGGTGTTATTTGACTCCGGTGCAAACCGATCGTTCGTATCTCCTTCATTTGCTGCTTATATGCATTTAAAGCATAAAGTGTTAGATCATGCTTTAATGGTAGATACTGCAAATGATAATCAAGTGTCGGTTAAAGAAGTATTTGATAGCTGTGTGATAAATATAGAAGGGTGTGGAGTACCGATACAATTATTTCCTATAGCTTTGATCGAGTTCGATGTGGTAGTGGGGATGGATTGGTTATCTGAGAATCAAGCTAACATAGTTTGTGATAAGAAGTTAATAAATGTTGTTTTACCTGAGAAGGGGCCGGTAGTGATTTATGGTGATCGTAGAAATCATCAGTCTTGCCTAATATCTATGTTAAAAGCACGTAAGTGTATCAGTAAAGGTTGCCCGAGTTACTTAGCTTACATGATAGATACTAAGCTAGAGAAGATTAAGTTGAAAGATATTCCAATTGTTAGTGAATTTCCAGAAGTTTTCCCCGAAGACTTGAATAGTCTTCCGCCCGTTAGACAAGTAGAGTTTGGTATAGATCTGATTCCTGGAGCCGCTCCTGTAGCCCGTGCACCGTATCGTCTGGCACCTTCAGAAATGAAAGAAATGATGACACTAGTTACAAGACCTATCCGATAAAGGCTTCATCAGACCAAGTTCTTCGCCGTGGGGTGCACCAGTTTTGTTTGTGAAAAAGAAGGATGGTTCGATGAGAATGTGTATTGACTACCGGGAATTGAATAAGCGTACGATCAAGAACAAGTATCCGCTTCCTAGAATTGATGACCTCTTCGATCAATTATTTGGAGCTTGTTATTTCTCCAAGATTGATCTAAGATCAGGTTATCATCAGCTGACGGTTAAAGAAGAAGACATTCTAAAAACTGCTTTTCGTACAAGGTACGGTTACTATGAATTCTTAGTGATGCCGTTTGGACTGACGAACGTTCCAGCTGCCTTTATGGATTTAATGAATCGGGTATGTAAGCCATATCTCGATAAATTTGTTATTGAATTTATTAATGATATCCTTATCTATTCCCGGTCCAAAGAAGAGCATGCACAACATCTTCATTTGATTATGGAGCTATTGAAGAAAGAAAAGTTGTATGCTAAATTTTCTAAATGTGAATTCTGGCTACGAAAAGTTCAGTTTCTGGGGCATGTAGTTTCCAAGAAAGGCATTCAAGTTGATCCGATGAAAGTGGAAGCAATTGAAAAGTGGGAACCGCCGAGAACGGCAACCGAAGTACGTAGTTTTCTGGGTTTAGCCGGCTACTATCGGAAGTTTATAAAAGACTTCTATTGTATCGCGACGCCTTTGACTAAGCTGACTCGGAAGAATCTAAAGTTTGAATGGAAAACAGAACAGGATGAAGCATTCCGGATATTGAAAGAGAAATTGTGCAGCGCGCCGATTTTGTCATTACCTGAAGGTTCCGAGGACTTTGTTGTTTACAGTGATGCTTCCAAACTAGGATTGGGATGTGTGCTTATGCAGCGTGGTAAAGTGATTGCTTATGCTTCTTGTAACATCCCTTAATCCCAACATACAAGTTTCATATAATTCACCACAAAATAACATATCACAATCCAAATATGGTCCCTAAAATTCTACAATTAGGTCTTTCAGTACAAACTTTTTCGAATAAAGTAAAATACATAACAACTACTAATTATAACTGAAATCTTCATAATCATTCAACATCCACAAAAGCTAACATGATAAATCCTATCATTGTCTCTTGTTTGCTCCATGACCTGGAATACACATTTAAAACAAAAATGAGGGTTAGACCTTGAGGTCTAGTGAGAAAATCCCCGTTAGTAAAAGAAAACATTTGCACATAATTCACGTAAGAATACCAAATATGACTCATGCATCATGTATCTTTCCATCTCTGTCTCTTTTCTTTTCCTTGGCCATATTAATTGGTAGCAAGCCAATTAATTAATTTACACCGCTGTACTAAATACAGCCAACACCACTGTCCCTTTGTACAGCCAACTTTCACCGGTCCTAAGCCCGGCCAACTAGTACTCATACAATGTAATATTCATATAAACGCTATATGCACCATATTACATTTAATTACATATATGTATTCCATTTGAAAAACATTTCAAATAAAAACTCACCTCGTGCGTTATTACAAAAACTCTTTCAAGGTAATTCACGTAAGTCGCCCCTTCACCGAATCTGAAATCACAAAATACCAAATATTTCTCTTAACACTAAACTCACGAAATCCTCAACCCAAGTCGCAACCCAAAAAGACATGAAATCGCAATGAACAGTACAAAGTCGCAACCTCTTACTGCGACTTCACCCCCGAAATCGCAACCCACTATTGCGACTTCACCCTAAGTCGCAATCCACCACTGCGATTCCACCCTGGAGTCGCAACCTACTATTGCGATCCCAAACCCGAATCGCAATCAACTACTGCGATTCCATGCCAAGTCGCAAACGACCATTGCGACTTCATACCCAAGTCGCAAGCAACCATTGCGACTCCGATGAATGTCGCAGTCGTCCATTGCGACTTCGATGAATATTAACCTACTGCGACTTCGATGAATACTAGCCTACTGCGACTTCGATGAAAGTCTCAGTCTACTGTTTCATCCTAAAACCCAGATTTTTGCAGTTTTATTCTATGCATGTTTATGTAACTTTGCAGATATGTTTTATACTACCATTAGAACACTATTCCAAACCCAAAATTATCATATACTCTTCTAAAAATAGCATAACCCACTTCTAAAGTTCATGTAAAACCTATTATTCATAAAAATAAAGACTTGAATGGATTAATACCTTGTTGTTTCAGATGAATTGAATCTTAAACTCAGCTGCAATATATCAGATACTTCTTCCTCTTCCTTAGCTTCCTTCGATCTCTTCCTCTCTTTCTTTCTAAACCGAAAAACACACACTACACTAGGATATTTCTTGTTTTTGGCTAAAAGAAGACTTCATCTCCTAATTGGTATGCTATAGGCGGTGGAGGTGGTGATTAGTTTTAGTAATAAGACCAATTTAATCCTCAACTTCTCCTATATGGCAAAATACACCCCTATGTTTTCATATTAAAATTATAACTTACCCTTTAACTTCTAACTCCATAATATTAAATTAAAATACTACTTATGAATAAACCAATAACATACCTGGTTATTACACTTCTCGTCAACTAAAAGATCATGAAAGACAGTATCCGACACACGACATGGAACTTGCAGCAGTTGTTTTCGCGTTGAAGATATGGAGACATTATCTTTACGGCTCTAAATGTCAAATTTATACCGATCATAAGAGTCTCCAACATCTCTTTGATCAACGAGAATTGAATATGAGGCAAAGAAGATGGTTAGAATTGGTGAATGATTACGACTGTGAAATTCTTTATCATATGGGAAAGGCAAATGTGGTAGCTGATGCATTGAGTCGTCAAGAAAGAAGTGGAACAATAAAAGCCATTGCACTACGAGCTGAACTTCTACCTAACATCTTTGATGAATTACAGAAGTGTCAAGTAGAAGCCTATCAAGAAGAACATTTGAAATCAGAACGGTTAGTGGGGATATCAGCATTTCTTGTAAAAGATGATCGTGGGTTATTGTGTCTGGGGAACATAATTTGGGTGCCTCGTTTGGGTGGTTTACGTGACCAGGTACTTCAAGAAGCTCATCAGTCTCGATTCTCTATACATACAGATACGAATAAGACGTATAAAGATCTAAAACAATTTTATTGGTGGCCGGGAATCAAAAGAAGCATTGCTCAGCATGTGGAAAATTGTACTACTTGTAAGAAGGTAAAGATTGAACATCAAAAGCCGTTTGGTCAGTTGCAATTATTAGAAATACGTATGTGGAAATGGGATCAGATTACTACGGATTTTATCACGAAGCTACCAAGGACTCCGAAGAGATTTGATGCCATTTGGGTGATTGTTGACAGATTGACGAAGTCTGCTCACTTCCTACCAATAAATGAAACTGATTCATTGGAACGATTAGCCAAGTTGTACATTAACGAAATAGTAACTCGGCATGGAGTTCCAATCTCAATTATTTCTGATCGTGATAGTCGTTTTACTTCAAGATTCTGGAGGAGTTTTCAAAAAGAAATGGGTACACAGATAAAGCTAAGTACAGCATATCATCCTCAAACCGACGGTCAGAATGAACGAACAATTCAAACTTTGGAAGATATGCTCCGGGCCTGCATTGTTGACTTTGGGGGATCGTGGGATAAGCATTTACCGTTGATTGAATTTGCCTACAACAACAGTTATCATTCTAGCATACAAGCGGCACCGTTTGAAGTTCTGTATGGTAGAAAATGCCGAACGCCTCTGTGTTGGAATGAAGTAGGAGAGAAACAATTGGCGGGACCAGATATAGTTCAGTTAACCGCGGATATGGTTACTCAGATTCGAGAACGATTAAAAGTGGCTCAAGACAGACAGAAAAGTTACGCTGACCGACGCCGAAAGCCGTTAGAATTCCAAGTTGGAGATTTCGTAATGTTGAAAGTCTCGCCTTGGAAAGGAGTCATTCCATTTGGCAAGCAAGGTAAGCTCAGTCCGAGATACATCGGGCCATTTGCAATTACATAAAGGATTGGTGAAGTAGCCTACAGGTTGGATCTTCCTCCAGAGTTAAGCAGGATTCACAACGCGTTTCATGTATCAAATTTTCGAAAGTGTTTAGTTACGCCGGATCAGGCCGTTTCTCTACCAGATATACAAGTTGATGAAAAGCTGAATTATGTGGAAGAACCTGAAGCAATAGTTGACCACAAAATTAAAGTGTTGCGGAACAAAGTAATCAGACAAGTGAAAGTTCAGTGGAGACATCATAGGGGTCAGGATGCTACTTGGGAATCAGAATCCGAAATGAGAACTAAGTACCCGTATCTTTTTGCCTAACCGAATTCCGGGACGAAATTCTTTTGAGGGGGAGATAATGTAATACCCCGGGTAAGTTCGTTAGTTAAATCCTAGTTCCGTTAAATTTAGTTAACTCAAAAATAGGATGTTTAGAGTAAGTTTGGGATAGTTTATAAGTTAAAGGTATTATGATCATTAGTGAAAAGTGAAGGGGCTAAAATGGAAATTTTGGTTTGATATACACCCTTAAGAATTCAGCTATTTTGAAAAATCAGAAAACAAATCAGTGTGTGTGTGTGCGTGTGTTTTGGGAAGAAAGAAGAGGAAAAAGAAGCAAAGTTAGGGATTCAATTTTGGAGTAATTGGAAGTGAAATTAAGGTATGTCTCTGTTATGTTTTATGTTTGTAATCAAGAGTACTACGTTTCTATCGGATTAGATTTACCAATTTCTAAAATATGATGAGTTGATTGATTCTGGGTTGAAAAAGGAACCGACTGTGTTCAGGGGTTTCTGGACGAGTTTGCTAGTGTCCGGATGATTTGGGTATCCGGAAACCCTTGTGCAGAGGTATCCGGACGAGGTGAGTTTATCCGGTAAGTTTCTTTTTCTTAGTTTTTCGGATGAAATAAGATACCGGATAATGTCCGGATTAATGAGGTATCCGGGTAATGTCCAGATTGTTGTAGTTATCCGGAAAGGTCATGCTGTCCGGATAGTTTTGAGTTGTCCGGATACTTTAGCTGATTTGGTCATTTTGAGAGTGTTGGTACTTTTGAGTATCCATTAACCTGTGTTTTGTTAACTCTTAGATAGGGAATGAATGAGAATTGAATATACTGTGGACTCGACTTAAGTTCGGGTTTGGGGGTAACATTTAAGGATAGAGTTACCTAGAGCCTTTAGCTTTAGTAAGTCTTATGTGTTCTATTTGGTGAAAAGATACTTGTACCTATTTGTTTCAGATTTTGTGAATTTGAAGTGAAAGCAGGGTTGTTTTGAGAAAAGCTTGGAGAATGTTCTGATAGACTAACAGGTGAGTTTTACTTAAAAAGGTTTTTTTAAACTGGAATACATATATGTGTGTATTGGATATGTGATTGATGATGTATTTATATGCTTATGTTGGAAATATAATATGTTGAGATGTATATTATATTTACATGAGTATTATACGAGAGTATATTGGTCGGGCTTAGGACCGGTGGTGTTGGCTGTAATACTCGTACATCGGTGTTGGCTGTAATTGTCGTACAGCGGAGTTAATTTATTAGTTGGCTTGCAACCAACTAATATGGCCATGGGAATGAGGAAGGAAAGTACTCGAAGTGTGAGTTCTAATTGATATCTGTGATTGTGTTTTGTGTATGGGATTTATGTAAATGGTTTCAAACTAACAGGGATTTTCTCACTTAGACCATTAGGTCTAACCCTCATTTTGTTTTAAAATATGTATTCCAGGTCGTGAAGAAAACAAAGACAAGTGATAGGAAAGATCTAGGAATTTCTTTGAAGAACCATGAAGCATTTTTGTATCTATCATATTTAGTAGTTATTATGTAAAAAGTTTGTACTGAACGACTTATTTTGTTAAGCTAAGGGACCGTAAATGAAATATGATGTATCTTAGTGGTGAAATTATGTTATGAAATATGTGTTATTTGTATGTTTAGGAAATCGGGTTGTTACAGAGGGCTTTCGTGATGTGGAGTGGTCGGATAGTTCGGGTTTGGATGTCTTTGATGATTGGGTGGAAGTCGTTCAGTCGGAGATTCTTGAAGTTGGCTTCAGAAAATATCCATTCTTTCTCATCTTCTCTTCTGACGGTAAAGACTGGGTACCAGATATTCAGAATACGGCCTGACCTGATGTTGGTGACTTCGGTAATCTAATGCTTTGTTCGGACCTGACTGACCGGTTGACACCTTTTTATAACTTCAAGGTATTGTTTCTTGTAGGCGTCGTCGAACTTTGGTAAACCGAGGCAGAAAGTTGGATCTAGCGGTCTTAGCTTGTGGACGAACAACTTCTTGTTAGGACCATAAATGTCCTATAAAATAGAAAGTGATATAAAGAAATGAATAGAGTTATTTATTTGTAAAAGGCCTTATTGTGTTAATGGGCTTTAGAGGTTAATGGGCTTGGGTCTGTCAAGCCTAGGTATTTAAAGTGTGTTTAGAGGAAATTAGGTGAGAGGATTGATCAGATTAGTCGTGCGCCTAATTGTGTTTAGAGAGAGAGCTTTTCATTCCAATCTTGTAACCTCTCTATATTCATTCAACAAACGATTATCAATTATGTATATCATTGTTACTTGATCGAATTGGGATCTACAAGTGGTATCAGGGCAGAGGGACAAAGCTATCGATCTAAAAGGTATCAAATTTTTATTTTGTGTTCTTCAACTCCCGGTTCGCCTATCCCGGAATCAGCTCCCGGGTTCCCTAGTCCCGGACCCTTGGTCCCGGGTCTGTCGCTTACCTTTCCCGAACTCAACATTTCCCGGTTGCAACGCTTTTCACCCAAATTCTCTTTCCGGGAAACCTCACCTGGATCACAAATCCGGGAGTGTTCTGACCCTTCAGCTTTTAAATTTTCTCTCGGAACCCCCGTGCTAAGTCGCCGAAGGGGGACATTTGTGTATTCTATGATACACTGTCTTAATTGGCTTTTGGATCACCTCATTTGTCTCACGGTCATTTTTCGAGTAACAATGTATCATCCAACTTACTCTGAGCTTACAGAGAAAGTTTCTCATTTAGAAGCGCTAATCACTAACCTAGAAGCCGATGTCAAACTAAAATATGACACCATATGCAAACTAGCGATAGAAAAGCTTGAACATAAGTGCATAATTGAAAACTATGAAACCAAATGTACAACCATTTCTAAAAGGACAGAATCCTTAGAGACTCAGTTATCTGAAATCACTAAAAAGCTTAACGCGTCTTAGGATGAGTACAATGAGATTGTCAACCTTCGATCAATTGTTAAAAAAGAAAATGATATTTTGACTAACAAGCTTAAGGATCTTGAATCCAAACTATACAAGTGAGGTCAATCGGACCAATAAGAAATTCCAGATGGAACAGTCCTCATTGATGAAAACTCCCATGGCACCCGGTACAAAGATACACGCCGATCCTAACGGAAAGGATGTGGACACTAAAACGTACCGGGAAATGATTGGTTCTTTGATGTACTTAACCGAAAGTAGACCGGACATTATGTTTTCAACTTTTCTATGCGCCCTGTTTCAGTCAAAACCGAAAGAGTCTCATTTAACATCTGTTAAACGAATTCTTCGTTATTTACGTGGTACGCCTGATCTTGGCTTGTGGTCCCGAAAGAGACAGGTTTTGAGCTGTCTGCATATTCTGATGTAGACCACGCGGGCAGCATGATGGATCGGAAGAGCACATCGGGTCATGTGCAGTTCTTGGGTGATAGCTTGGTGAGTTGGGCATCCAAGAAGCAGCAGTGCGTCTCTACGTCGACTGCCGAGGCAGAATACGTGGTCGTCGCGAGCTACTGTTCACAAGTGATATGGATGCGCACGCAACTCAAGGACTACGGCTTCACATACTTCAAGGTGCCCATCTACTGCGACTCGAAGAGCGCCATTGCAATATCCAGCAATCCGGTCCAGCATACGAAGACAAAGCACATAGACGTTCGGTACCACTTTATCAAGGATCATGTCGAAAGAGGTACAGTCGAACTCTATTTTGTAAATACTGAACATCAGCTAGCAGACCTGTTTACAAAACCCCTGGACGAAAAACGGTTTAATTATCTAGTGTCCGGGTTAGGTATGCTATATCTGACGACTTGATCTGATTGTGTGCCCGATACAAGTTCCATACATCTACGAGAAACTGTCTACTCATCATCTGTTTTTCACACTCCAGATGATTGAGCATACACTTTCTCGCACCTGTATTCTACTTGTATTAGTTACACAGTTAGGTTGAGTCTCTGTATTTATTAGGTAGATTTCGCTTGTTTACTTTCTTTCCACGCGTGTTTCCTTTATTTCATACTGTCGTCTAGTTTAATTGGTTTAATATATGTGCTTTCACAAGTGTTCGTGTGTTCAGGAGGAGCACTAACAGCTTTCAGGTATGTTACATCTACTATTTAGGGGGAGCGACACACACGTTTTTCTTTAACTGGCAGAAATTCTTTTGTGTTTGTAGGCATTCCCGAGTGCACTTCACATCACACATTGTGCACATTCTGAGGGGGAGCAAATTCATTGGTATTCATCATTTGAGGGGGAGAGTCACATCCTTTTTCTTAAAAGTATAAAAGTTTTTTTGTGTGTTGACGACTCCTAACTTCCACACATTTCTGTTCCGAGGGGGAGTAGGGTATCACCCATACAAAGGTCGAGGGGGAGCGGGAAAATTTTCTAAGAAAGGGTCATTTTTCTTGAAGTTTGGAGTTTCCGGACACTTACCCGGTAAGTTACCGGGTAACCATAGTTATCGGGTAATCTTACCGGACCGTGTAAGTTACCGGTTAACTCACCCAGTAAGTCTGACCTTATATAAATAATCGCATCCGGAAACCCTCACTTTCTTACTTCACCCGGAAAGTTTGTCCCCAAACCCTTTCAAAACCCTTCTCGACCTCCTTGCACTCGGACACCATCGATCTTTCTCTCAGTTCTTCGTTTTCAGAATCCATACTCTTAGGTAATCATCCTCTATAGCTCTCGAATGTTTTTCGATCACTTTCACGTTAAAACATACACGAATCGATGTCGATTCGACCAGTACAATGACCGACTCGGGTTTCCAAAACCCCATTCGTGCGTCAATTCGTATTCAACTCAAATCTGAGTTTTTAAATCATGCTTGTGGTAAATTTTAATAGATCGATCATCTTAAACCAAGTAGATTTCATTTTGGTTGTTGTTTTTGAGTCGTTTTGGACACTGCGGTAACTCTACCGGTAACCCTAGTTTACCCGGTAACATTCATGTTACCCGGTAACTAGCTTGTTACCCGGACACCACCTTCACACCCGGTCAGTTCTTATTATTGTATATACCGGACACATTGATCCCCGGTAACCCAAGTCGTCCGGATACCTGGTATCTGGTAAGTTCGACTATCCGGTAAGATCGGTGTCCGGTAACCATCGTGTATCCTGTAAGTGCATTCCATTCGGTAACATAGATCACCCGGTCACCTTGTCTCACCCGGTAAGTACAACTTTCCCGGTCACTTCCTACATCCGGTAACCCATGTTTGATCTGGTAACCTATGTTTACCCGGTAACCACTACCTGTCCGGTAAGTGTTGTTTGTCCGGATACCCTGTTTATCCGGACACTGCTCGAGTCCAATACCTTTGCAATTTCCAGCATTGGCAGTCCCAATATCCTGCTTTTAAAGCCAGTCCTCAATCAACCGCTGATTGAGCCAGTCAAATGCTAAGGTACGCATTGAAGTTGATTTTATCCTGTCCATAATATCACACTGTGCTTTACAGGTATTCTAAATGGTGGAATAACAAGAGCAACAACAGCAAAACGTTCCTCCACCTGAGGAAATTATAGACGACGCGGCAGACGACGCCTTGGTTCCCGAGGACCATGGCATTGAGATCAATCCGAACAACCATCATCTTGACGCGACTGCATTCCAACCCGATCACCGAGTGGTTGTTGATATAATGCTTGGCCACCTGCTTCGCCGAGCGCTGACCGCGACAACAGACGTACCTCTCATATATGTACACAAAGTATGGCACACGACGAGGGTGGTCGCTGTCAACAACACCCACACCATCACGGCCCGCATTGATAACCACACGTTTACTCTAACACTGGAATCCTTTCGCCGATTACTGTCCCTTCCGGAACTGAACGCCGGAGGCCATGCCACATACGCACCAACCATCGATGACGCCACACTCTGTGCTGAGGTTCGTGCACTTGGATATCGTCACGACCTCTACCGCCCGTCCGTATTCACCAGGAAATACATCGCCCCGGTCCGGTACACTCTATTTTCCATCCTAAACAGGTGTCTATCCTCCCGATGGAAGGGGATAGACCAATGCACCGTAGACTTCCTACGCTTATTTCACACGGTGTGCTACAATTGGCACATAGACTACGCAGCAGTCATTTGGCATGAAATGGTGCAAGGCATCCGACAGACCGGCGGAACCAAAAAGAAGTTCCTCCCGTTTCCGTGTTTCTTTGCTCTGGCCGTTTGCCAACACATGGATTCGAACCCGCTGATCCCACGACGAATCAACCATCCGGTATGTCCTCATCACAATTTGCAATACTTGGTTATTCATAACCCACCGGATACCCCAGCCATGCCTATACCTGAACACCTATTGGCACACGCGGACCCCAATGCACCGAGTGTGATAGAATATAGGCGAGAGTTAGGGAATCCCATGGTCCAGCCAGCGCCAGAGGGACCTCCCCAGGAACATAGACCCGAGGGACGTGCGGGTCCTAGGACAAGAGGAGGAAGAGCCCGGGCAGCAGGGGCTCCCGGGCGGGTTGTGTTAAGATTACATGGGAGGGGAACAGGCGAGGGCGGTGCATTGGATACGCGAACTAGTACTACCCAAGCTGGACCAAGCCAACAACCCATTCCCCCCACCCGACCGACGGATGAAGAAGGTACATCGTCAAGACCAATGCTTCACCATGACCCGGAGCCTTACATATCTGATCCTCCCTTACCGACCAGACAAGTTGAAGACGTGGAATCTGACTCTACCGAATCCGACCCGGATCGTGCTATACACACTTCCTTGATACCTACCCGTATCGGACCAAACCCAGAATTGACCGAAGGAATTCCATCTGACTTACCCTCAGCCCCCCTTATCCCTACTGCTCAGGCTGATACGGGAGACATAAGGAGAACGGAGGGAGTTTTAGTTGAAAATCAAGAAGAGGTGAGACTGAGTGAAGTCAGGTCTAAAAAGAATCAAGAAAGAATAAGCCGAAAAAATAAAGAGGCTTCTGAGTGAATCCAGCCAAGTGTCGCCCGGGTAGCCACATCTGCTATCCTGCATCATCTGTTGGGACGGGGTATTGAAGAAGCCGCCGTCGACCCAGCGGCGCAATTGCACGACCTCCCTGGCCACTCATCCGTCTCTCAAAATACGGATGTTTCAACTTCGCACGGGGATATAGCACAACTTCTACCGATCTCTCACTTGGAGAGTATGGGTATTGAAACAAAAGACCAGCAGCCCCCGGTCTCGCCTTCTTTCAAAGCACCATCGAGTCTAGAGCCACTTGAATTAGAACATTCTTAGGCTAGGACACAAGATGAGATCCAATAAATCGATGTTCTTCGTGACTCGATCGGAACTTCCGTAGTGTCTTCGCCTTTAAGCGGAACGCGAGGATCGGAAGGAAATCCTACCACAGCCACACCATCGCCAACCGTGAATGTAGGTGGCTCTACCTCTAAGGTAGATGCCTCAACGGGTAATCTAAGTGATCCCAGAGTTACTTTACCCGACTTTGTGTCACAGGGATCTCTGGACAGCACCCTCAAGCCTGTCCGCGAGGCAATGGAGCAGCGCCTCACCACCGACCTCAACAAAATTAAAAGCTTGCTCAAAGGTAAAGAGAAGGTAGTCGATTCTGAAACCGCACCAACACCTCCACCGGCTCCAGTTCAGCCAAATTATTCGGTGGATACTTTGAAGACTATGCTTATGGCTCAGCTGCTCCAGAACACCGAAACCGATGCCTCTACCAAAGCAGACTTGATCTCCATTCTACGATCACATGTATCTGCCCCTTCGTCAACCGTAACTACAAGATTGGACCAACTTGACACGACTCTTAAGGACGTTCAACAAACACTCAAAACGTTGTCCCAGAGAGTTGCCTCACTCAAAGAAACTTGCAAGAGTCAAGTTGGCGGACTCAAGAGAAGGCACGATGACCAGGATGATCCCGATCACCGTGAGGGGGAGAACAAGAGACTACGTTTGTCTGAGTCCGCTCCAATCATCCATGAAACTACCATGGGTCAACCGGAACCATCAACTGCGGCAACTGCAACCGAAGACGAACCTGAAGCCCAGTTGAGCCTCGTCGAGATGGTTATAGATATGGACATCTCAAACGACGAAGACCCAACGGTTGAAAAGCCTGAGGGAGAAACACAGGAATTGGTCACGTATGATACATCAGATAGGACCGAACTACAACTGATAGATCCAAATTCTCAGATCGACCCGGAGACCGAAAATGCATGGTACGAAAAAGCCGCCAGTGCTATAAATCTCCAGGTAAACCTGATCTTTCCTATTGATGAAGACGACAATGTTGACTACGACCAGTTTCTGCTGCAAAATCTATATGGTACACCCGTTCACACTGCTCAAGCCACCGAGACTTCTACAAGACCCGATACCTCAACTGCTGAAAACCCGACATCTCCTCAACAACTGACAGCTTCATATCATACTTCTCCTCCACTACAACAAATCTGATGGGAGAAGATCATGATACTCATTCCTTACCTAGATGAATCTCTGAAAAGGTTATTCGTTCACATGTTACGCCCAATCGAGCCTACCTTTTGCCTTAGAATTTCCAGTTCCGACCCGGAATACCCAAGCCAGTACTTAAACGCCATGAAGCGATGTCTGCCAGTTAGCCAAGTCCGAATGAAGCACAAGATCACCGAAGTGCTCAACATCCAATCCGGTAGAATTCTTAAAGTCAGGTATCCAGTATTCACCATTCGACGTGAAGACGGTAATGAATGGAGATTTTACGAAGCCGACTTCAAGCACCTCCGACCGTTCGACTTCTATGCTATACTGAAAGATCTCAGAACTAGAACCATCAGACCGCTGCATGTAACCAAAGCGCTCGAAGCTGTTCGTCGATTCCTAATTAGGACAATCATGATGTCCTATATTACCGACTTCCAAATGGCAATCGAGAACAGAGCGAAGAAGGTAAACCTATTGAAACCGAATCTGAAAGCCCCCGAACTGAAGATGTATCCCGAGAACACACTGCTTCTGGAACCAGAATTTGGGATAGTATACCTCAACGACAAGAAAGAAAAGAGGTTCCTACGCTTCAGTCAGGTCGACAGATTCTGCGACGGCACACTCCTCAAAGTCAAAGATGCTCTTCGCAACATCATCACTCACGAATCCGAAAATCAAAGGTATTCTTATGTTCCCAATCCGAATGAAACAACTGCTCTGAATGCCTTAGAAGTGATTGAGGAACGCATCGACTATCGCCATACTATCCGAATGTTCGAGGTCTATTTTGCGCTTCGAAAAAAGATATGTTGAGAACTGGCGCGAACTCGAACTTCAATTAAAAGGGGGAGATTGTTAGGGTCAAATACTGGTTGAATAGAAGTTCAATGGCTGAATTGTTATTTCTTATTTTGAGCCTTAATTGTGAACGAGTCGTGGGCTTGTTACCATGGGCCCAACATATATATTGTTTGTTTTAGCTTATAATTAAGCTAGTTGTCTATTTTCACTTTCCTGAACTTATTGTAATTCTCTCTCATATTGAAAGTAAAGTGGATGACCACTTGAAATCATACCATTCCTGTTATTATCTATTGATTTCTACTACTTGTTGCACGAATCTGGAACTCTCAGCTACTACTACAGCGGCAACACCCACCACTGATACCCAGGCCACAACCACCTCCTCCCTGAAAAAGAGGAAACACTCTTCAACCTCTCTTGGCACCCATAAGTCCAAGAAGCCCTCAACGTAGCAACCCCAGCCTTCTCAGGCTCAAGACTCCACATTGTCCTCTTCATAGGCAATGATGGAAGATTTCGTGGTCCACTCCACCACATCTGCTGAAGCCACCCCTTCTGTAACCATTTCAGAGACTCGGTTCTCTGAAACATTCATGGATGAGATCCCAATACCCTCAGTGCCTCAAAGCACTACAGAGGTCATTTCCATCGTCTCCAATGCTGAAGCTACAAAAACCCCACCTTTCTCAGCCGTTGCTTCTACCTCCACTTCTTTCATCTACAACATCGCACCAACAATGCCATCATTTCCATTGATGGACACTAGAGCTGCGATGCTGCAAAATCCTTTGCGCAGAAACGCTAAAGGACCTGTAGGATCCTCGACGACAATCCCTGCTCGTTCTTTTGAGGATGACATAGAGTATTGGAGTGGAACTCGAGACTTTGACACATTCTTTAATCCTGAACCTACAGGTATCCAAACACCATCCACATCCCTCTCTGCACCCCTAACTTCTAACATTTCCTTAGCTCACAATTTATTTTTTGTTACAGGTCTGAATTTGGGGACTATCAACACGTCCCTCAAGGACATTGCTACGACAGTGGACTCCCTATCCACCAACAACACTGCAGCGGGGAACACGCTGAATGATGTCTCTGCTTCCCCTGCAACTAAGGAAACAACAGCTGACATCTCCTCACTGCAAGGGGGAGTGAAATCATTGGAAACCACTGTCTACACCAACCTCTCTGCCCTCCAGAACACCATTGTTGAGCTCTCCACAAACTTCTCCAGCCTCAACATCGAGGTTGGAACTCTGAAGACCGACTTAACTGGTCTAACAGGTGAGGTGAGCAATCTCACAAAATAGGCCGCTGACAACAACTCTTTGCTCACCAAAATCCTGGAGCGAATGGAGGCTCCCATGGTTCCTGACTCCAACTTCTCCCAAGCTGATCACAAGCTGTTAAGGATGACCGCTGACTTTGACATCCTGGCCACATCCCGTATTCTAGGCTTGGAAACAAGGTTGGGTACTACTGGGATGTTAATGGCTACTGCTCCGAGGAACCCTAGATTGGAAGACAGAATCCTTGAAGCCTCTGCTACTGACACTACTACTACTACTGTTGCTGCCTCCACCATCCATTCAGTGGAAGAGGGGGAGAAGACTGAAGACCTTCCCCAGAATGTTGAAAGGGATGAAGAAAACAAAGAAACGGACCCTCAGGAAGGTGATAATCTTGAGGGAACAGCTGTTGACAGTCCCTCTCCATCTGAGGGGGAGCAACAACGCGAAGACCCACCTTCTCCAACCGCTGAAAATGTCCACGATGTCAGCTTTGACGACGATGAAGAAAAGGGGGAGGAGTTAGAAATTTAGGATGAAGAACCATCAGTTAAGCCGCTGAATGATGATGATGATGATGATGATCAACCTCCTTTCTTTTTCCATCCTGAAACAATCAAAGCCCCAGCTCTCAAAGGGGTTTCTATAAAAGAACCAGGGGAGGGGACCAAGGCAAAGTCTCCTGTAAAGAAAGCTTCAAAAGAAAAACAAAAGAGACTCGCCACTGATGGCAACTTGGCAATCCTCATGATAAAGCCAACTTGTCAGGTACACTATTTTTTCTTCCCTTATATTGCATCCCTCCTCTACCCCTTCTCAATCTCAACCCTTTTCCTTCTAAAACCTCTAAACACTTAGCTCTTTCCTTTCTCTCTATTTTTTTTCCTCAAATGATCTAACTCCATTGATCATTTTGTTTCAGCTAGTCCTCTCCCCTGCTTTAGGCTACCGCTGAAGCTCCTCTACAACAAAAAATAATCCCAGCACTCAACGCTGAAGAACAATAATCCCTGTCTCTTTTCTGGAAGACACTGAAGTACAAGCTGAAGAAGAAGAGTTGCTTTCTCACCCCATAAGACATTCCTTGCCTCCTTAAAGATCAAGAGAAGATGAACAAAGAAAGAAAGCAGTGATGATCCAAAGAATCAAAAGTCAGCGCTTGATTCCTCCTCACCTCAGATGCTTGACATCTAGGGATATTGCTGAAGCCTTGAAGGCTGAAGAAATTCTTGCTGAAAAACAGAAGGTTGAGCTTAGTGACAAAAACGTTGCTCTAGAACTAGCCCAACTTTCAGTAAAGCATCCACAACTGAAAAAGTTTCCCCTGGCTGTCCAACAAGAACTGATGAAAGAGGCGAAGAAGAAAAATCAGGAAAAGGTCAAGGTCAGTGCTTCCACACTGACCTGGTGTAAAAAGAAGCTCCATTTCAGAAGTTTACTGTTAGGATCCAAGCGCTTACCACTACACCAAAAACAATTGCTGGTGGAGAAGGCGCAACTTATTTCCATATAGCGTAGCAACCAGCGCCACATTTCGATTTAGGAAAATGCTGGTCAATGACCCAACAATCCCCTCCCCCCAGCATCTACCAGCACTAACGAGAGCTTCGCTAGAAGTCAATGGATGTACAGCATGCCTTTGGCATTTTAAATGCACTCCATGGGATTCGAACCCGTGACCTGCTCTAATATCACATGTTAGGATCTAAGCGCTTACCACTACGCCAAAAGCAATTGATGGTGGAGAAGGCGCAACTTATTTCCATATAGTGTAGCAGCCAGCGCCACGTTTCGATTTAGGAAGATGCTGGTCAATGACTCAAAAATCTCAAGAATACATTCTGTAAACCTGAAAGGGAGAATGGTCAAAGGAGCTCCTATTGTCAATGTTCAGATAATCAGAGAAAATGGCGATAAGAGAAACTGCTACATTTCAGCACTGGACCAACTCGGGTTCAGTTAATGGTTGGAAGTCAGAATCGCAATTCAGCGATCCCATTCAAACTTCAAGCCTTGTGTCAAAAGTTCCATAAACAAGTTGATCGACCAAGTAACCTCAGCGGTTGATATTCCTCCTCCTCCAACCACCAGTCGAAATAAACTGCTCCAAAGAAGAAGAAGACTCCATCCTCTTCAGGCCCGGTTTTAAGAAACGAAACAATGATTGAATTTTCTCGTGAAGAAGTGCTTAGTCCCAATTGTGATCTCTCTGGTCTTGACATCTCCTTACCTTCTGCTGAAGACTTTGTACCTGGTAAAGTACTCAGTGAACCCTTCGGCATCTTCTTTTATGATTACACCGGTCGCAGATGCTTTCAACATGACTCTGAGTTATACAGAACTCCCATCGAACAACTTAGAGATCTACTATACTGGTGTGACTTCAATCGTGATCTTCTTAGATCATTCCTGAAGCCCCTCATTTATCGTGAAGCAAAAGTTATACGGGATCAGGGATAAGATCATCTTTTTGTATTCTTCTATCTTGTCCGCTTATATCTTTTAGTGCTTGTAATTATTTTTCTTTGTACTTGTAATTTTTCCACTTCCATTGTAATCTTTTACGAAATTAATGAAAAATTTCAATGAAAGTACTTTACTCCATCGGTACTAGAAAAGATCTCTGAAAATAGTAAATGGGACATGTATTTTATTGCTATGTCATCATCAAATAGGGGAGATTGTTGATCCAAACCCTCAGTGATTTGATAATAACCCTGATAAACACTTAGTGAAAATTGTAAGTAAACAATATGTATTAATGTTTTGCCATCAAAGAAAAAATACTAAGTCTGTTTAGTATCGCTGATGGAGAACACGCTTTAATTTATACTTCAGCGAACACTGTACATTAGTGAGCCCTGAGCCTGTTTAGTAACATTGATGATCGCTGAAAGCTTTATCTGTAATTGTTTGCTTATGATCCCTGAAGACAAGATTCGCGTCAACCAAGTTCAAAGCTGAAATCGAAGACCAAGCTGAAGAACGAGTGACTAAGTCTACTAGTGACCTGATGCGGATATCAGAGAAGACAAGACTGGTCCATATCACGCGAAGTTTCAAGTAGAAGACTTCAGCGAACGTTGAACCTTATCATTCGCTGATAAAGATCTATTCAGCGAACGCTGATCATGAAGCTTGTTCTATATTTGTCTTATCTCCTTGCACGCCCCCGTACGATTTTATCCGAACGGACATCCCTTTTGTCCAGGATCATACAAACCACTCTGCAACTACACTGTTCATCATGCGTCCACTAGGATGTTTGCTAAAGTCAAAGCTGATGTACAAGTGACAAGTCTACTAATGATCTGATGTGGAGATCAGTGAAACCAAGACAATTCCATACACACAACGTATCAAGAAGAAGACTTCAGCGATAGCTGACTTACATCTGCTCTTCTCTGATGGAAGATTTACTCAACAATCACTGATCATGAAGCTTCTACTTCAAGATATGTTTATGTTATTTACTTGCACACTCCGTATGATTTGTCAGAAGGGACATGCCTTTGTCCAAGATCGTACAACCACTCTAACACTACATTGTTTAACAATACGGCTCAAAGCATGTCTTGCAAAAAGTCAGAAGCATGCATCCAACCATATGATGACAGATGTATAGTCCTCATGCCATGCATTTAATGCAGTGAGTATAAATAGAAGGAATGCCCCTTCAGTTTCAAGGTGGTCTTCGCTGAATTTCTTAGGGCAAAGAAAAATATCATTATTTTTCTATACCTTCTTCTCTCTCTATTTCTTGTGCAAGAACACTTAGTGATTCTCAAGTTTGTTTAGGCTAGGTTCTAATTAATCTTATTCTGCAACAAACTGTAAATTGTATTTGATTTATCAATAAACAAATTAGAAAACCAAAATCTTGTGTTTGTATTCAACCCGCCTTGTACAAACTATTTACTTGTATAACCCCTTCGGGACCAACACGTGGTATCAGAGCAGATTGTTTAATATCTATAAACAAGATCTTGCTTATACTACTCTCTTCCTTGCTATTCTTCAAATGGTATAAAACACAACCACAAACTATATTGATAATGGTTCTCTTGCAAAACCTCCTCGATTCAGCAGAGATAACTTTAATCTCTAGAAAAACCGAATCATATTTTTCCTAGAAGGTGTAGATCCCACTACACCTCATTACGTGGAAAATGGACCCTATATTCCATACATTCTTTATCCTGCTGTTGCTTCCACTGCTACCACTCCAACCATTCCGGAAAGATAACTCATCAAAGACATCTCCCAATGTACTGAAGATGATAAGAAGAAGGTAGCCATTGATACCAAAGCCAGATCAATCATATCTATGGCTCTACCTGATAAGGTCTATCGTTCTGTCATGAACCTTAGAAGCTCCAAAGCTATGTGGGACACAATCTGTGTTCAATATGAAGGTACATCTGATGTACAAGAGTCTAGAAAAATAAACGTGGTAAGACAATATGAAAGCTTCATTTGTGGTAAGAATGAAACTTTATTTGAAGTACACCAATGTTTTAACTGTTTAGTCATTGATCTAAAAACTGTTGGTAGGACCTACTCTAACTCTGAGATTCTAACAAAATTCATGGAATGTCTTCCTGAAAGTTAGGACAATTATACCGTGTGTCTTAAACTATCTAAGGATCCCAAATATATGACTTTAAGCACTCTATTGGTCACAATGCTCAATCATGAGCAATCTTGTCAGCTTCATAAGAATCTTGTGAAAGATTCATTGAGTACTGCTATTGCTTTACTCTCAAAAGAGTTAATGCCCACTCAACAATCTTCTGTTACTATCACTGAGTTGGAATCTAACTCTGATGATTCATCAGAAACTGATCCTTCAGAACTTGATGAATCCCTGGCACTTTTGACAAACTCCTGCAGGAGATTTGCAAGAAAGAGTAAGTTCAAAAGAAATAAACCTCTCAATAGGACTGACAAGCCAAAATCATCTCCCATTGATTACACAACTGCTACTTTTTATCACTGCGAAAAGAAAGGACATTTTGCTAGTGAGAGTAGGTCAAAGAAAGTATTCAAACCTTCTTCATCATCCAAGAACTCCTCTACCTCTAAATCTAGAGATGACAAGTACCTGAAACTTAAAGAGAAATACCTGAAGTTGAAAAACTTCAAGAAGAAAGATAAAGGTCTAATCGTTGAAGAATACGATTGGGCTGAATCTGATGAGGAATCAGATTCTGATGAAGAAGATGAGGCCAATCTCTATCTAATGGTCGATATCAAAGAAGTAAAGGAAGAATCCGCAGAAATTCTCTCTACATCTTCCACTTCTCAGGTATGAACCTCTTCTACTCCACCTCGCATTGATGTCGAGACTTCGCATTATCGATTCACTGACCACTGATTTATATGACGTCCTGAATGGCAAGACCCAAGCTGAACAACTAAATCTAGATTTAACTAAACAGCTTAATAAATGTCATTTAAAGATCCAAGAACTTTCTAAAATTGAAGACAGTTTTTATGATCAGGTCTATCTAAATCAAGTAATCAGCATTGAACGCGAACAAGCTATCACTGAACTGAAAGCTGAGAAAGCTACTGTTGAAGGATGGTGTAAATCCTCAGAAAAGATCACTGAGATAATCGGTGCTCAGATCCCTGTCAATGACAGAAGTGGTCTTGGTTTTAATGCTAACACAGAAGAACCAAGCCAAGATCGTTCCATGCTTAAATTTGGAATGTTCGTCTCTTCTATCCCTAACACCTCATCATCTCAGTGCTCTTCTTCTAATAATCCTATCCCTCAGGAAAAATATTATTTAAGCCCCAAACTTAAAGATAATGGAAAAACTGTTGGGAACTGAAGATTTGCTAAGTATGGATAGTGCTGCCAGAACAACATTACTACTTCCAGAAAAAAGTTACTACTGCAAGTAAAGGTTAGTACTGCCAGAACAAAGTTACTACTGCAAGACAAAGTTAATACTGCTGGAACTCTGTTAGTACTACTGATGCATTAATGCTGCTGGAACTCTGTTAGTACTGCTGATGCATTAATGCTGTTGGAACAAGGTTAGTACTGCTGAGTCAAGTTAATGCTGCTGGAATAGATTAATATTGCTGAAGCAAAGTTAATGTTGCTGGAATAAGTTAATGCTGCTGGAATGAATTAGTGCTGCTGGAGAATATTAGTACTGCGCATGCTGAATGAAGTTAATACTGCTGATGTGATAAGTTTGGTATGCGAAGATTTTGGAGATAAAGATGGAATGGATGCATATATACTTAAAGAAGATTCAGAAGATCAATTTTGTTTTGATAGTTATCTTGTAATTATTTTGTATAAATAGATGTTGATAGATAGCTATTCAAGGATATGAAATATGCAATATACGAGAGATTTAGAATACGTTTTAGAGAGAATTAACCTCAAGGTTTAGAACCCTATTTCTAGAGAAGTAGAAGTCGTCTTGATTGAGCCTGTTCATCAAGATTGAGGTTTGGTTGTAAGCTTGTGAGTTGGATTAGTGAATACAAACAACTGTGTGTTTTTCTGATATATTGTTCTTTGATTGTGTGAATTAAAGTTCTATTCCGCAGATTCTTTAATTCTGAATTCTAAGTATTATTAGTCTTGTTAAGATTCGATCCTGACAAGTGGTATCAGAGCCTGTGTTTCTTAGAATTCTACAATCATTATGGACAAACAGTACTCTTGTTTCTAAGGTTCCCATGCTCAGAGCCAATGAGTTTGACATGTGGAAAATTAGAATCAAGTAGTATATTCTGCTTACTGATTATTCCATCTGGGATATCATAGAGAATGGTCCATGTGCTGAAGGAAGAATTGGACCAGAAGGCAAAAGACCTCCTCCAAAGACTGATGCAGAGAGAAAAGTCAGACAAATAGAGATGAAGGCCTTAAGCACTCTGCTTTTGGCTATCCCCAATGAATATCAGCATCAATTTCATCACTGCACTGATGCTCAGATTCTGTGGAATGCTTTGGAAAAGAGATTCTCTGGCATCAAGAGCACCAAGAGGAATCAGAAGGCAATTCTCAAGCAGCAGTATGAAAACTTTACTTCTACTAAGAATGAGTCTATGACTCAAACTTTTGATAGATTTAATAAGCTTATTGGAGAATTAGCCACAGTAGGAGTCCAGATGGAGGCTGATGATGTTAACAGAAAGTTCTTAAGATCATTAGGTGAAGAGTGGACAATGTATACTGTGTCCTTCAGACAGAATGACCAATTGGAAGATAAATAGCTTGATGATCTTTACAATGATCTTAGAGTCTTTGAAGCAGAGGTTGAAGCCAAAAAGAAGCCATCTGGATATATACATAATGCTGCACTCCTTTCAGCATCACCTGATTCTGCTGCTAACCCTGAATCAGTTAGTGCTGCTGGAGGAGTCAATCAGGAAAAGACCAATGATTCAGTACTAGAAGCCTTCTTTTCTAGTCATGTTAATTTTTCATTGATTAATGATGACTTAGAACAGATTAATACTGATGATCTTGAAGAGATGGATATCAAGTGGCAGATGGCTATGTTGTCTATGAGGGTGAAGAGATTCATAAAGAGGACAGGGAGAAACAACTTTTCCCAAAGAAGAGAAGATGGTGCTGGATTTGACAAGTCCAAAGTTGAATGCTACAAGTGTCACAAGATGGGACACTTTGCCAGGGAATGCAGAGGTGGAACATCTCACAACAGCCATCAACAAACTCAGACTGGAAGCTCCAATCAAAACAGAAATTATATTCAAGCTCTTGTATCTCAACAAGGAATGGGATTTGATTGGAGTGATCAAGCAGAAGAGGCCATCCAAAATCAAGCACTTATGGCTGAAGTTTCAGATCTTCCCACTGAGGTAAAATCTAATCTCTGTACTCAAGCTTGTATAGACACTGTTAAAAGGTATAGAGATCACAATCAGGGAATGTGTGATGACCTTAAGAGATTAGAAAAGGACAGAAAAGACTATGTAGTAATTGTTGAGAGGTTTGAAGAACAGATTAGGGCTTTTCAAGCCAATGAACTTCAACACTCCTATGATACAAACTACTGGAAATGGGAAAAGGATGGTCTAGAGTTCCATCTTAGAGAATCCAGGGAAGAGTGTGAGAAACTAAAAGGAGAGCTTGAGAAAGTTAAACTTGATGTTGAAAAGTTTTCAAAAGCTTCTAAAGTCATGGACACCATATTAAATACTCAAATTCACAGTAAGATGAAAACAGGCCTAGGGTACAATGCCACACCCCCACCCTACAACAACAACTACATCCCTCCTAAGTCAGACCTATTAGAAACCAAGGATAGGAAGGACTTACTTGAAGGAGCCACTGAAGTAGATCCATTAGATAAAGTAGTTGTTGAGGATAAGACTGAAAAAGAGGAATCTGGTGAGGAATGTGTAAGTCCATGTGTTAAGAACAATGAGATGAAAAGGACTGGAAACGGAAAGGGAGTTCTTTATACACAGACCACTGTTGTGAACTCTAATACTTGTGAACATTGTTCTTGCAAGAGATATCAAGAGAATAAGCCCCAAAAACATGATAAAAAGAGGGGAAATCAAAGAAATTGGAATAACCAGTGGGCACAAAAGCAAGGAGTTGATCTACAAAGGATTAACAGACCAAAACCTTGTTTTATTTGTGGCAGATTGAATCATCTTGCCAAACACTGTTATTTCAATCCTATTAACCAAAGGAAAAGTTTTCAAAGAAGTTTTCAAAAATCCTCTGGTTATAGGAAGCCTGCAAGGAATAATGTGGCTAAGAAACAAGCTGAATCCAAAAGCCACATGAGAAAACAGACTGAAAAGGAATGTGTCAATATGTGGATCCCCAAAAGCACTAATGTTAGTACTGCTACCTCAGATAGTACTGCTGACAAGGATAGTGCTGCTAGAAGCAATACTACTGCCAATACTGCTGCTAGCAGTGTTAGTGCTGCTAACACTGTTAGTACTTCTTTTGAAGAGAATGCTGTTGCTAGCAGTGTTAGTGCTGCTAACACTGTTAGTACTTCTTTTAAAGATAATACTGCTGCTAGCAGTGTTAATGCTGCTAACACTGTTAGTACCTCTTCCAAGGTTAATACTGCTTCTAGTTTTTGTGCTGCTAGACCAATCATATTGACAAAGTACTCCAGTTCTGCAGTACCGAAGTTTGAAAATCTCATCAAAACACAGTGCAAGTACTTTGATGAGCAAGGGAGACCCAAGACCACTTCGGCTTGGGTTCCCAATAAAAACTAACTGATTTATCTGATGTGCAGGGCAACCAACAGCTCAAGGGGAAGAGCATCTGGCATGTTGATAGTGGTTGCTCCAGGCACATGACAGGTAACATGGCATGCCTCAAGAATTTCAAAAGAATTGATGGAGGACATGTTGCTTTTGGAAATAATCCTGCTGGAGGTAAGATAAGTGGTAAAGGGGATGTGTCAAAAGGTAAGATGACATTTGAGGATGTTTACTATGTTGAGCAATTGAGATACAACCTGTTAAGTGTATCACAGGTCTGTGACAAGAAACATAGTATATTATTTACTGATTCTGAATGCATTATTCTTGCTCCTGGATTCAAAGTAGTAGATGAAAACATGATACTATTGAGAACTCCTAGAAAAGATAATGTGTATTGTTTAGATTTAGAAAGTGTTTCATCTGATTCATCTCTAAATTGTTTGGTTTCAAAAGCTTCAATAGATGAATCTTCACTTTGGCACAGAAGGATGTGTCACATGAATTTTAAAACAATGAATAAACTTGTTAAAAATAATCTTGTTAGGGGTTTACCATCAAAATTCTATTCATGTGATGATCATTGTGTTGCATGTCTCAAAGGCAAACAACACAAAACTTCTCATAAGTCCAAAGAGATAAACTCTATCTCAAATCCTCTTCAGTTGTTGCATATGGATCTGTTTGGCCCTACAAATGTCATGAGCATTGGCAAGAAGTCATACTGTTTAGTTATTGTTGATGATTACTCTAGATTTACTTGGGTATATTTTCTGAGAACTAAAGATGAAACAAGTGGACTGATCAAATCTTTTATTCTTAGAATTGAAAACCAATCAAATCAAAAAGTGAAAGTCATTAGATCAGATAATGGGACTGAATTTAAAAACTTTGATCTAAACACCTTTTGTGAGGAAAAAGGAATTGAGAGACAATACAGTGCTCCTAGGACTCCACAACAGAATGGTGTTGCTGAGAGAAGGAATATGACACTGATTGAGGTTGCTAGATCACTGTTAGCTGATTCAAAATTACCCACTACTTTTTGGGCAGAAGCAGTTAATACTGCTTGTTATGTTCAAAACAGAGTTTTGGTAATAAAGCCTAAAAACAAGACACCTTATGAGCTTTTTCTGAAAAAGAAACCATTTATTGGATTTTTTAAACCATTTGGGTGTCCTTGTACAATTCTCAATACCAAATCTCACTTAGGAAAGTTTGATAGCAAAGCAGATGATGGCTTTCTTGTTGGTTACTCATCTCAGAGTAAGGCTTACAGAGTGTTTAATACCTATTCTAGAATAATTGAAGAAAGTGACAATGTCAAATGCAATGAGAACACACCAAATCCTATTGGTTCAGGTCCTGATTGGATATTTGACATTGATTCACTCACTAATTCATTGGGTTTCAGTAGTGATGTAAATGCAGGACAAAGGGATGCTCCACCATCAGATCACAGAATTCAGTCTGTGATATTTCCACTCCCTACCATTGATCCTGTTGACTTCTGTGAACCAGAAAAGGAAGCTGAACCCATTCAGAATGAAGAAGAGAGAAGAATAGAGGAAAATCAGACTTCAAGAGAGTCTGAAGTGACTGAAGAAGCTGAAGAAGATCCAGACTTAAATGAGTCAAAACTGGATGGGAACTTAGTTGAGGAACCTGGTCATCCATCAAGAACTCAGAAAAATCATCCTCCTGAGTTGGTTATAGGAGATATTGCTTCTCCCATGTTGACTAGGAATCAAAGCAGACTTCAAGAGCTACAAGATCAGCAGAATACAGTTAATACTGTACTTACTTGTTTTCTATCCCAAATTGAGCCCAAAAAGGCTTATGATGCTATGAAAGATCCAAGTTGGATAGAAGCAATGCAAGAGGAGCTGCTACAGTTTAAATTACAGGATGTTTGGGACTTGGTGGACCTTCCAAAAGGTCATAGAGCAATTGGTACCAAGTGGATTTTCAGAAACAAGAAGGATGACAGAGGAATTGTGATCAGAAACAAAGCAAGGCTAGTTGCACAAGGGTATACTCAGGAAGAGGGCATAGACTATGAGGAAGTCTTTGCCCCAGTGGCACGGATTGAAGCAATTAGGCTATTTCTAGCCTATGCCTCATACATGAAGTTCAAGGTCTACCAAATGGATGTAAAAAGTGCTTTTCTGTATGGAAGTATTGATGAAGAAGTATATGTCTGTCAACCCCCTGGATTTGAGAATCCATTGCACCCTGACAGAGTGTACAAGTTGAAGAAGGCACTGTATGGTTTACATCAAGCCCCAAGAGCATGGTATGACACCCTGTCTACCTATCTCTTGAAAAATGACTTTGAAAGAGGAGTCATTGACAAGACCTTGTTCATTAAGAGGAGAGAGAAATACACACTACTTTTTCAGATCTATGTGGATGACATCACCTTTGGATCCACAAATGATCACATGTGTAAAGAGTTTGAAGAGTTAATGCACAAGAGCTTCAAGATGAGTTCCATGAGAGAACTTACTTTCTTCCTTGGGCTTCAGGTGAAACAGAGGAAAGATGGGATTTTTATAAGCCAATCCAGATATGTGAAAGACATCCTGGACAAGTATGGTTTAACAGACTCAAAGCCAGCAAGCACACCAATGGAGACACACAAACAGATCACTGCGGATCTTGAGGGGGAGGATGTGGATGTCCATCATTACAGATCTATGATTGGATCACTCATGTATCTCACAGCCTCTAGACCAGACATTATGTTTCCAGTATGTGTTTGTGCCAGATTTCAGGTTACACCTAAGCAATCACACCTTCTTGCAGTCAAAAGAATTTTTAGATACCTAAGAGGGCAACCTAGATTAGGTCTTTGGTATCCTTATGAATCTTCATTTGACTTGCTTGCATACTCAGACAGTGACTTAGGTGGAGCTAACATGGATAGGAAGTCTACTTCATGTGGATGTCAGTTTTTGGGTGCAAGACTTGTATCATGGAAGTGTAAGAAACAAACCACAGTGTCCTTATCCACAACAGAAGCTGAGTATATAGCTGCTGCAAGTTGCTGTTCTCAGGTGTTATGGATTCAGAATCAGATGTTGGACTATGGGGTAACATTTCTTCACACTCCAATCTTCATTGACAACAACAGTGCCATTAGCATTGTTAACAATTCTGTCAAGCACTCAAAAACAAAGCACATAGAGATCAGGTATCACTTTATTAGAGACTGTAATGAAAAGAAATTGATTCAAGTTGCTAAAGTTCATACCAATGACCAGTTTGCAGATCTATTCACAAAAGCTTTTGATGTGGGTAGATTCACTTTCTTGGTAACAAGTGTGGGCTTGATCAACCTTGAATAAGTTCATGATCTTTAATTTTTTATACCTGTATTTCTTTGTATATTTGGTGTTACTAACTAGTTTTCTCAGAACCTCAGTATGACTCAGATGGACAAGTGCTGCAAAGTGTAAGTATAGTTACTACTGCCAGTGCAGAGTTAATACTGCTAGTACATATTTTTCTACTGCCAATTAGTAGTTAATACTGCTTAGCGGTTAATACTGTTTTGTAGTTAATACTGCTTAGTAGTTAATACTGCTTTGTAGTTAATACTGCTTAGTAGTTAATACTGCTTTGTAGTTAATACTGCTTAGTAGTTAATACTGCTTTGTAGTTAATACTGCTTTGTAGTTAATACTGCTGTGTAGTTAATACTGCATATGTAGTTAATACTGCTTTGTAGTTAATACTGCTTTGTAGTTAATACTGCTCAGTAGTTAATACTGCTTTGTAGGTCATACTGCTTAGTAGTTAATACTGCTTAGTAGTTAATACTGCTTTATGTTAATACTACTCAGTAGTTAATACTGCTTGTGTAGTTACTCTCTCGTTCTAACCTTTTCTCCCTATAATCTCTGTGTTTTCTATCCAAATCCTCAGGAAGAATGACGACAATGGAGTTTGTCGATGAGCACAATGAGATTGCGATGCTTCAGAAGCCAAAGCAGGCCGAAGGATTTCATGATATTGTGGATTTTCTCAAGTCCACACACATCTCTCATGCCCTAACAGTGTGCCCAACCATATATATCGAGCATCAAAAGCAATTTTGGGAGAATGCTACTGTTATACTCGAAGATGGGCAGAAAATCATTCGAACAAGGGTTTGTGACAAACCCTTGAAGGTCACAGAGGAGGTTATTCGCATCACTCTTCACTTAGATGATGCCTTAGGTATAACCTATCTCTCTAACGATGAACTTTTCTAGACCTTACAAAGAATGGGGTATGAAGGTCCCATTGGAATTTTTAAATTCTACAAGTCAAAGTTTTTCACCCAATGGCGATTTTTTGTTCATACTCTTATGCACTGTATTTCAAAGAACACAACTGGATGGAGTTAGTTTAGCAGTACCATTGCTTATGCCTTGGTCTGCTTAGCCACTGCCAGAAAGTTCAATTTTTCAGCCATGATTTTTAATGATCTTGTGGCAAACCTAGAATCCAAAAAGCGCTTTTACATGTATCCCAGGTTTGTCCAAGAAGTAATTAACCATGAATTGACGGATTTACCTCAGTCTGCTGAGGTATATGTGCCAAAACCCCCTAAAGGGAAGGTTTTCTCAAATATGAGAAGAATTCCTAGGGACTCGGAAGGAGTTGACACACCATTGTTCTCTACAATGATGGTTGTGTCCCACACCACTGAAGGTATGGCATCAGGGTCAAGGCCCCCATTAGACACACCCACTGATGACCAATCCCAACCTTCCATCACCAAAGATATCCTACAGTCCATTCTTTTAAGACCCACTCCCAAAATCACCAAGAAGTTTGAAAGAAGAAAGGTACACAAGGTTCCTTCCCTTGATGTATCTCCTAATAGCCCAAAGCCTACAAGCCCTCTATTGGAGCATTCTCCAATAGAGAATATCAAAAGGGTAACCACAGGGGTGTCTCCCAACCCCAAGAAGGTGCTCTCTAAGGAGAAGGATGAGCATGTGGGCTGCAAGGCTGCCACTACTTCTGCTAGCAAAGAGAAGGACAGTGGTAACATCACTAAGACCTTCCCCATGACAACTCAGAATGTGAAAACATTCAGAGGACCCAGGCGCCAAGAAACCATGGGAGTAGGTTGTGCTTTTGCTAGGAAAGAGACACCTACTAAAACTTCCAATGATCCTGAAAGGGAGGTAAACACTCCTAAACCAGGTGAGGATAGATATACTTATGAGGAATTGATGGATACCATTGCCAACATCAACATTGATGTCATGAATCAACAGAAGGAGATTGATGAGCTTAAGAAGGTGATTCTTTATCAACACACCAAGATAGAGAAGAATAAGAAGATGATCACCAAGCTGCTGCATAGAAGGAAGAAAGCTCAGTATGTTCTGAAAAGGAGAAGATCAACCTCTGATGCTTCTAAAAAGGGGGAGTTAGAAACTGAACTAAACATGGAGGATACAAAGGTTGAGGGGGAGAATGAGCATAAGGTTGAGGGGGAGGCTGAGCAGGTTGCAGAAATTGCAAAGGAAGCAGAAAGTGAGAAAGCAGCAGTAGCTGAAATTATTAAGAGTCTTATGGATGCAGCAGTATCTGAAAGTGAGAAGGAAACAGTATCTGTATCGACAGTATCTAAATCTGAGATTGAAGCAGAGGTATTTGAGATTGTGAAGAATAGTGTTGAAGCAGCAGTATCAAAGATTATAAAAGAAGCAGTAACAAATAAAGCAGCAGAAACCATTCAAGCAGCAGAAATGGTTAATGTTGCTGAAAAACATAAGGCAGCAGAAACCATCCCTGAAGCAGCAGAAACAAAGGAAACAGCTGACACCATTCCTGAAGCTGTTAAATCACTCAAAAGAACCAAGATGGTGTCAAACAAAAGACCAAGAACAAAGTCTATAGCTTCAAAGAAGAAAGTTGTAAAGAAGCCTAGGGTGGAATCCAGTGTAGAAGAAGCTAAGGAGGAAGTTGTGAAAGAAAAAGTTGATCATAAAGTTGCTGAAGAAGAAGTGGCAACTCCATCAGGTCAACCAAGCAATGTACAATCACCAACAAATGCTCAATGTGATATGTATATTACTGTGGTTGATTCTAGTCCAATCAAAGTTAAACCATTAGCTTCTATGGCTCCTGAGATCATCTTCTGGGATACTTTGAAAGATGGAAGGAAGGAGTACATTAGAGTAAAAAGAGCAGATGGGAAGTTTGAGGTCAGTTCTACATGGGGAAGACTTATAAGGATGTACTCTAGATCAGACTTGGAAGAGATGTTCAAGGTGGGAATGAAACTTTATGGAAATTTGCTGACTGAGAATGGAATGTCCATCACCAAAATGGTACTTGAATACTTGTGTCTAATGTTCAATACAGAAGAAGTTAAGTATTTGACAGAAAGGCAATTTCAAGCTGTTACCAACTGTATGCTTATTGAAAACTGTGGTGTGTATGTCATAACACTTGACTATGCATATCATGAGTATTATTTGGTGGATAAAATATACGAGCACAGCATGACAAGGTTGAAAGGAATGCTAAAAACTAAGTTGGGGGGTAACAAAGATTCTAAGATGACAAGATATCTGGTAAGAAGGATCTTAAATCAAAGTTTGGGATTGAATCCTGGCTTGTGTGTTCAAGATTAAGTTTTGGAAGCATCATCATCTGAAGAACTTGACTTCTCTTTCTAAAAGTCAAGTTAGGGGGAGATTGTTAGGAACTGAAGATTTGCTAATTATGGATAGTGCTGCCAGAACAACATTACTACTTCCAGAACAAAGTTACTACTGCAAGTAAAGGTTAGTACTGCCAGAACAAAGTTACTACTGCAAGACAAAGTTAATACTGCTGGAACTCTGTTAGTACTGCTGATGCATTAATGCTGCTGGAACTCTGTTAGTACTGCTGATGCATTAATGCTGCTGGAACAATGTTAGTACTGCTGAGTCAAGTTAATGCTGCTGGAATAGATTAATACTGTTGAAGCAAAGTTAATGCTGCTGGAATAAGTTAATGCTGCTGGAATGAATTAGTGCTGCTGGAGAATATTAGTACTGCGCATGCTGAATGAAGTTAATACTGCTGATGTGATAAGTTTGGTATGCGAAGATTTTGGAGATAAAGATGGAATGGATGCAGATATACTTAAAGAAGATTCAGAAGATCAATTTTGTTTTGTTAGTTATCTTGTAATTATTTTGTATAAATAGATGTTGATAGATAGCTATTCAAGGATATGAAATACGCAATATAAGAGAGTTTTAGAATACGTTTTAGAGAGAATTAACCTCAAGGTTTAGAACCCTATTTCTAGAGAAGTAGAAGTCGTCTTGATTGAGCCTGTTCATCAAGATTGAGGTTTGGTTGTAAGCTTGTGAGTTGGATTAGTGAATACAAACAGCTGTGTGTTTTTCTGATATATTGTTCTTTGATTGTGTGAATTAAAGTTCTATTCCGCAGATTCTTTAATTCTGAATTCTAAGTATTATTAGTCTTGTTAAGATTCGATCCTGACAAAAACTGTTTTACAAAAACCTTAGAAGGGTACCAAAGTGCCAAAGCTAAAGAAGTCTAAACCTTCAGCTAGTAAACATTCAATCTATGAAGATAAGATCCCTGAACATGTTCATCGATCAACTCCAAGAATAAAGGTTGATGTAATAGCCAAGATATCTGAAGAACCTAAGATTCCTGCGATATCTGATGCTTAAGGCATTCTTGGTACAGGACCTGCCCATTTAAGACTGTCAAATTCTTATGCATATGGTCCTAAAGCTACTTTCAGCTATTGAAGATGCTATCGTTGTTGACTTACTGATCATATTGCTAGTAAGTGCCCCTCAGCCACCAAAGCTAAGAAATCAACTAAGGTGAAGATGACTGCCTCCAAGGCAAAGAAGATCACCCCATGTAAAAAACAAGACAAGGTGAACAATACCACTAAGGTTAAGAAATTCACCAAAGTCAAGGTTACCACTGATGCTGAATCATCAGATGCTGTGAAGACCGCTGATCCTTCCACTTCCTCTTCCACTGACAATTGTGGGCCCATAGTTAAGTGGGTACCAATTCAAAATTAATCTTCCTTATGTTTGCATGTCTCAAAGGGTATCTGGTATCTTGATAGTGGATGCTCTCGACACATGACTGGAGAAAAGAACCTGCTCACTGAATACAAGGAAGAGAAAGGAAAAGGACTGAAGCATTTGGCGTACTCACTAATGGTACACCAACCTTCAGAAGAGTCGCATGCATAGAAGGACTGAAGCACAATCTTCATATCATCAGTCAACTATGTGATAAAGACTTTAAAGTATGCTTTACTAAGAAAGCATGTTCAGTCACTGAGAAGAAAGGAAACCTTGCTCTCAGCGGTTATCGTTTGGAAAATGTTTATGTCATAAACATGGACTCAACAACTACTGAGCACATTTGTTTTCTATCTAAAGCTTCATTAGATGTCAACTGGATATGGAATAAGAGGCTCTTTCATGTTAACTTCAAAACGTTGAACACTCTCTCCTCAAAAGAACTAGTCGGTGGCTTGCCTCAGCACGCGTACGCTAAGTAATCTCTCTGCTCAGCGTGTGAAAAAGGAAAAAAAACAAAAGCTAGTTTCAAATCAAAGCAAGTGTCATTAGTGACAAATCCTCTTCTCTCTGCTCAGTAGATGAATTCTCTCGTTATACATGGGTAATGTTTCTCCGTGCTAAAAGTGCACCCCAGATGAGCTCATCTCTTTTGTCAGGAAAATGGGAGTCCTATATAATATGACGGTTCGCTCAATTAGGAGTGATCATGGGACTGAATTTAAAAATAGTTCTCTTGATAACTCCTTTGAGAGCAAGGGCATTTCTCACAACTTCTCGGCGGTGAGAACACCTTAGCAAAATGGAGTCGCTGAAAGGAGAAACAGAACGATCATTGAAGTTGCTCGATCAATGCTCAGCGATTCTCATCTTCCAACTTAATTCTGGGCAGAAGTTGTCAACATTCCTGTTTTACTCAAAATAGGTCACTGATAGTTAAAAGATTCAACAAAACTTCCTATGAACCTTTCCATGGAAGAAAGCCATCTATTAGCTTTCTTTATATCTTTGGTTGTCAGTGCTTCATCTTAAACAACGGAGATTCACTTGGAATGTTCGATCCCAAAGCTGACGATGGAATATTCCTAGGATACTCCTTAGTGTCCAAATCCTTTAGAGTCTTCAACAAAAGAAGGTAAACTGTTAAAGAAACTATTCATGTCACCTTTGATGAATCTCGTTCAGCAACTTCAAAACCAAATGCTGAAAACGAAGAATTGTATCAGTGGATGTTTTCTCATTATGGGTAACCAAAAGCTAACTTCAACCCTGACCCTCAGGTCAACAAGCCAATCGCTGATGATGATCCTATCATCATTCCTAGCATTTAAACAAGTGAAGTTTAATCCTTGTCTTGGGTATCAGCTGTTCCAATAAACCCTCAACTTCTAAAAAACCCATCCACTTCTAATTAGCAATCAGCAAACGAAATACTATCTGAACCTCAGCAATTATTGCCTGACATACCTGAAACTATCGTTGGTGAAGTCTCCTCTTCCGCACCTCTTGAAATCCATTCTGAGCCAGAGATTCACGCTCCTGCTCAGCGATGAACAATGAATCACCCAATCGATCAAATTCTAGATGACCTGTTAATCCAAACCCTTCAGTGATTTGATAATGACTCTTACAATTACTTAGTGAAAATTGTATGTAAACAATATGTATTAATGTTTTGCCATCTATGCAAAATATACTAAGTCTGGTTAGTATCGCTGATGGGAAACATGTGCTTTAATTTATACTTCAGTGATACATGTACATCAGTGAGCCCTGAGCCTGTTCAGTCTCACTGATGATCGCTGATAGTTCCATTTGTAATTGTTTACTTATGATCCTTGACGACAAGATTCACGACAACTGAGTTCAAAGCTGAAATCGAAGACCAAGCTGACGAACGAGTGACTAAGTTTACTAGTGGCCTGATGCGGATATCAGCGAAGCCAAGACTTGTCCATTTCACGCGAAGTTTCAAGAAGACTTCAGCGAGAGCTGAACTTTGTCATTTGTTGATAAAGATCAACCCAGCGATCGCTGATCATGAAGCCTGTTCTACAAGTTACTTTTGTATTATCTCCATGCACGCCTTTGTACGATTTGTCAGAAGGACATCCTTTGTCCAGGATCGTACAAACCACTCTGCGAACTACACTGTTCATCATGCGACCAATAGGATGTTTGCTATTTTCAAATCCATGCAACCAGACGCTGCCACGTGTAAATAGGGAACCCTGCTTCATTTTTGAAGTTCTCTTTCCTCGCTGAACTACTTAGTGTAAGAAAATCTTTCTTTAAGTTTTTTTATTTTCTCTCTATCTTTTCTAAGTGCAAGAATTTTGTGTGATTCTCATAGTTTGTTTAGATTAGGTTTTTAACTTGACCTTATTCCGCAACAAACTGTAATTGTTTGATTATATCAATAAATAACTTTTAAACATAAAAATCTTGTTTTTGTATTCAACCCCCCCCCCCCTTCTACAAACTTGTATAACCTTTCGGGACCAACAAGTGGTATCAGAGTAGATTGTTTCATCCTTTAAACAAGATGTTGCTTATACTATCCCTTCCTTGCTGTTTCTTCAATATGGCAAACAACACAAACACTAATTACATAGATAATGGCTCACTTGCCAAACCACCTCGATTCAGCAAAGATAACTTCAATCTTTGGAAAAATTGAATGATGCTCTTCTTGGAAGGTGTAGATCCTACTATACCTTACTATGTTGAAAATGGACCATATATTCCTCATGTGATTCATGGTGCTTTTCCAGCCACTGCGACTACTCCTGTTGTTCCTAAACGAACACTCATCAGGGAAGTCTCTCAGTGGAATGAAGAAGACAACAAGAAAGTGGCCATCGACACCAAGGCCAGATCCATCATCTCTATAGCTCTCCCTGATGAAGTATACCATTCCATCAGGAATCTAAGGAGCTCAAAAGCCATGTGGGACACTATACGTGTTCAATATGAAGGTACTGCTGAAGTCCAGGACTCTAGAAGAATAAACCTGGTAAGGCAGTATGAAAGTTTCATTTGTGGTTAGAATGAAACTCTTTCTGAAGTTCACCAAGGTTTTAATTGTTTAATTATAGACTTAAAAACTGTTGGTAAGACCTATGGTAACTTTGAGATCCTGACAAAATTCTTGGAATGTCTTCCTGAAAGCTGGGACAATTACACCATGTGTCTTAAACTCTATAAGGATCTTAAATTCATGACCCTCTCTACCTTATTTGGCACTATGCTCAATCATGAGCAGTCGTGTCAACTTAAGAAGAATCTTGTCAAAGATTCCAAAAGCACACCTATTGAAGGATGGTATAAATCCTCAGAGATCCACTCTCACCATCACTGAAATAGAATCTAACTCTGATGATTCATCAGAAGCTGATCCTTCAGAACTTGATGAATCTCTAGCACTCCTGACAAATTCTTTTAGGAGATTCGCTAGAAAGAGTAATTTCAGAAGAACCAAACCTCATTCCCTCACTGACAAGCCTAAATCTACTCCTGTTGATAAGGCTACGGCTACCTGCTTTAGCTTAGAAAAGTAGGACACTTTGCAAGTGAATGCAGGTCAAAGAAAGCATTCAAACCTTCTTCATCCCACAATAAACCCTTTACTCCTAGAAGTAAAGATGACAAGTACCAAAGGCTTAAAGAAAAGTATGAAAAACTGAAGAGCTACAAAAAGAAAGGCAAAGGTCTGATCGCTGAAGATTATGACTGGGCTGAATCTGAAGAAGAATCAGATTCAGATGAAGAAGATGAGGCCAATCTCTGTCTTATGGCCAAAATCATAGAAGAAGAGGAAGAACAATCTGAAATTTCCTCTACTTCTACCTATACTTCTCAGGTATCTCTCTCTCCTACTATTTCTCATGCTCTCACTGAAGCTGATAGACTTCGTGTTATCGATATATTGACTATTGATTTATAAGATGCTATGAATGGCAAGACCAAAGCTTAACAACTTAACATGGACTTAACTAAATAGCTTAAAAACTGACATTTGAAAATACAAGAGCTTTCAAACAAGGAAGAAAATTTCAAAGATCAGGTCTATGTGAATCAAGTCATAAGTATCGAGCGTGAAAAAGCTATCGCGGAACTGAAAGCAGAAAAAGACACTGTTGAAGGATGATATAAATCCTCAGCAAATATCACTGAGATAATCGGTGCCCAGATGCCTGCCAAAGACAAAAGTGGTATAAATCCTCAGCAAAGATCACTGACATAATCGGTGCCCAGATGCCTGCCAAAGACAAAAGTGGTCTTGGTTACAAAGCTGATACTGAAAAACCAACCACTGATCGTTCCATGCTTAAGTTTAGAATGTCCGTGTCTTCCATCCCTGACACCTCATTACCTCAGTGCTCTTCTTCTTCTAATACTCCCATCCCTGAGGATAAACCTACCTTACTTATAGGTAAGGAAAAAATTGTCGTTCAAAAACCTCAGAAGGTACCAAAGTACAACAGCTGAAAACTTTAAAACCTTTGTGAGTCCCAGTTTGATCAGGTAACAATCAAATCAATAAGCAATAACGAGAACAATTGATGATTTCAATTTGTCATCCCTCTCGTATTCATTCAAAGTATCAATTGTTCAGAGAATATTACAATTCAATGTAGGGAACGATTGCTAAACAATAAGCTCTAATGAATTTCTCTTGAACGCTAATGAATCGCAAATAAAGGGCTCTAATGAAATCTCTAGAAAGGCTAACCTAAAACTAAAGGTTAACTAAACCTTATATACTTAGGCTTTAAACAAACAAGGACCAAGCCCATTAAGCAATTAAGCCCAAATAACACAATTAAGGGTTTTTACAATTAATTAATTAAACTAATTAAGTCTATATAATTATTTATATATCTTTCTAAAATGTAGGACATTTATGGTCCTAACAATCTCCCCCTAAAGATATATAAATAAAAATCGGTCTTGAAACCTTCAAGTCTTGATCTTCTCTTCCTTTTGAATCTTTGAAACACTTCGGTGTTGCTTGTCTTCATATCTTTTAACGCTCCCCCTTTAATAAAGTTCTTAAAAAAACTCTTGAATTTGAATTCAGCTTTTAAAAGAACTTGTAGAACCAATATGCTCGATGGGGGAAAATAATTTGAAGCGAACACCACTTGATAAACGATGAGAAGAGTTGATCACTTGTATGCACTTTGAACTCTTTTCGCTTTGAGCTCTTTTCGAAACTGATAAAATATCTGAAGAATAAAAACAGTTACTAAAAACAGTTACTCCCCCTATGCTGATCAATCAACAGTTACTCCCCTTAGGCCTTTGCTAACTCCCCCTAGACTTGATATTCAGTGTCTTTGAATCTGTACCCTTTCTCCCCCTCGTGATGAGTATGAGCATCCGGAGCATCATGCACTTTCAAAGACAATAGTGACGAGTAGCAAAAAAAAATCCATATCAAACATTTTCGTAACCAGAATGGGGTAAACAACTAACACAGAAACACGTTAGTAACTGTTATCACAACAATTTAAAAAATTGTGTGGCCTATGTTCATAGTTGGCAATGGGGTATCTCTGATAGGACTTCCAGTTATCACTAAAGTAAAATTTAAAAATTACTTCCCAAACTGTTCCGGCAATATCACGGAGATATGCAAATGGAATCACCAAGACTCGTGTATGTGTGAAAGAATTAAATATATCAATTAGGCTCAAAAATTGATTTAACCTGGGACGCAAGTTAAAATCAATTGACACAGTGATAAGCATATGAAGTTCGGAGACCGGAGCTGATGTCTTCCTTTTTCAATATCTAAGACCTCCGAGTGAGGAATAGATAGAATATGTGTTAAATCTCCGTGAATATATGAAACAAGCATCTGTTTGGGAGATACTTGAGTGGCTGGATGTGGTGACACGAGTTATCGACACTGGGTCCATGTCTGTTTCAATATTCATCTCCAAGGAACGAGAATGAAGAGATTGTATGGTTACCCGGATAACTGACTCGGTTCGGTAAGGACCAATATTTATTTTAAGTCCTGTCACATCCTCACCGTATTCTTTTCTCTCCAAACTCATCTATCAATCTAGACCCCTCACTGTTGTCTATAAGGGATGTGTTTCTTGGGTAGGTCCTTCCGGTTCTGGATAGACCATAGAAACAATGTAATTCCTAACACTCCTTTCATGCAATAAATAGAACAGTTGAGTAAACAGTGAGGTACGAGTTCTAAACTGAAGTGTTTAGAAGTCGTAGCATTTAAGAACCAATCCTGATCTGAGATGATCAGAAATCATAAAATGAAGTCCGAGTTCTGATCTGAGGTAATCAGAAGTCATAAAGATGAAGTCCGAGTTCTGATTTGAGGTAATCAGAAGTCATTGTTTGAAATAACAGAATTTCAAGAAACAAAATCAAGCGCTAAACAGATTGACTCAGTAAGCACAATATTTGCAATAAATGAGACGATGATCAGAATGTTTAATTGTGAAGAGCAAGTCACAAATATTATATCAGATATGCATGGAATCATTTGCAAGAAATATCGAACTTAGAAAACAACTAGGAATTCAAACGAGTGTATTTCCATCGAAAAATCAATGAATATGAGAGACATGGAAATAACTAAGTCAAGAAAAAGTGACACGTGGCAATCATGGAATTTAAAATTGGAGAATAACAAACACAAGTAAGTTATCCAGAATAAATTACCACGACCTTTGAATTCATTTGAAGTTTACTTACCTTTCATAAGATAGTACTCCCCCTCAAAATTGGCATAACCTTTGAATGATCGTCATGTGATGTGAATAATAGGAATTAAAACTGCACATGACATTCATGCAAAACAGATTAGAAGGATTTTGGTATCCATCCTTTGATGGATCCTTGACGGTTAGATGCCCTATTATAGTGAGGAACGTCTAATTCTTTTCAGACTTTCTTCTTTTCAGACTCTTTGATTAGAACGTCTAATTCTTTCTCCAAATCAGTTATTTTCAAAGAAAGTTCTCCATTCTTTTTAGTAAAAGATTTGCGTTCAGTTTCAAACTTCTCTCTTTCTGAAATCAAAACTTTTTCAAAGTCGGAGATCTGTTTTGAAAGTTTTAGACACATAAGCTCAAGACTCTTCTTCTCTTCAAGAGATTTGGTTGAAAAACCAGATTGCTTTTATACAAGCAATTGTCTTTCCTTTGCAAAACATTCTTTCTCCTTTTCAAAAACCTTTTCAACAGTAGTTAGTTTATTTTTAAGCCCAGGGTTTTCACAGTTCAGGAGTTTACCTTTCTCTTCATCTTTAGCCAGCTTCTCAGAACTGTTCCAGATTTGAGATTTCAGTTCCTTCAGTTCTTTGATATACTTGTTGCACAAATCATCTGATCGCTTGATATTCTTTTCATGTAGTCTTGCTTTCTCTTTCTCAGTCTCCTTGATATCATCTCGTGATGATAACTCAGATAGCTTCTTTTTCAGCTCAGTGTTTTCAGACTCTAATGCTGTTGCCTTTTCTTCAGATTTAGCAAGCTTCTCAGAACTTTCAATTGTTTGCAATTTCAGTTCCTTCAGTTCTTTGTTTAACTTGCTGCAGAAATCATCTGCTTGCTTGATATTCTTTTCATATCGTTTTTCACTTTCTCTACAACGCGGATCGTAGCAGTACGAGATTGTTACCTGAAAATTGATCGTTAATCGGTGTTACTTTGAAAAATAAAAAATGCGGAAGAAAATCAAAAAATAAATTTGAAAAACAAATCTAAAAATAAATTCGTTTCCAAAAATTAAGATCTTATTATTATCGAATTCGAACGAACGAAATCACTCTTCGAGAATGAAACCGTTAAAATTCTCAATCACGGGACGTGCGGTAACTCGGGTACCGATCAGAACTTACCAACCAAAAACTTACCAGGTGATTGAGTTTCTTGCACCGAAGAAAACTTACCTGATGGTATCCGGGTAAAGTTGAAGTTACCGAAAAAAAATTTGACTTACCGGATAAATTAAGAATGTACTTACCGGACGACAAATCAATCTTACCGGGAACTTATCCGGATGTGATACGCTTACTGGATGCGAAGAAAATTGTGACTTACCGGATAAAGAGAATTGAGACTTACCAGATGAAGAGTGCTTATCGAATGAGGTTTCCGGATGAAAGTTGATTACCAATCAAAAACTTACCGAATAAAATGAACCAAACAGCAAACTTACCGGGTGGAAGTACTTACCGGATAAATGCGTTTATCCGAATGGGGAGCTTACCGAATTAACTTGTTTCTCGATCAAAATCAAACCAAGCAAAAATTAAAACAAACAAAAAAAAACAAATTGCTTCCAACTAAATACATATGTATGTATGCAACGATTGGAAGATGGATGCAACAAAGGTTAAGAAAAAATATGCATGTATGTATGTAGGTGATGGTGAATGTATATATGGATGGCTTCTAGAAAAACAAATAAATAGCAAACAAAGCAAAAAACAAATTGCACGAGATGTGTATATTTGTAGTGATGGTCAAACAGAAAAACAAGAAAGTCAAAGATGGAGGCTCAATTAGACGGACATGCAGCAGCAGCAAATCTCAATTAAATTGTGAGAGTGTCCGGAGAGTTTCTCTTATCCGGGAAGCAAGTGGTTTCCGGGAGATGGATTTTATCTGAAAAGACTTGGAAGAGCAATTATCCAGTTACCCAAAAAGAAATTGTTTCATCCGGTAACCAAAAAAATTCATCCAGAAAGTGAATTCTTCCGGAAAGCCAAAAAATATTTTATCCGGAAAACTATGTTTGTCCGGGTAAAATAACCTTTTGTCCGGAAAGTGATGAAAAATTAGGAAACTTACCCGGAAACTGCGGCTGGTTGAAAAAATCAGACCAGGGTTCGATGGGGTTGCTTGATTTCACTCCTGTAGGGTTAGATTTTGACCAAAAACACAAAAACAAACATACCCAAATCGATTTCTAAGCAAAATATATTCTATTTTTCAATAATCACCACAAAAACTCAAGAATTGATTTTTAAATTGAAAAATTAATACCTTTGAGAATCGATGTAAACGCAGATAAACACCAGATTAAAAACGATAAACAATCGAGATCAAACAAAATAACTATTAAATCGACGAAAAGCTTTGCAAACCCGACTGATGATCGTTTAAATCCAAGAAAAAACTGCAGTCTGTCGAAACTAATATGGATGTCTTCTGGACCTAAAACGATTAATCCCATCGTTCAGAATGTAAGATGTCGTGAAGTTACTGACCAAAAATCGCGACGATCCGACGGTTCAAACTCCGGGAATAGGCCAAACGGCTCGCTGTGTTTTTCCAGAAAATTCAATACGAATTTCTTGCTTTTTCTTGCTTTCGTTCGATTTCTTTCGTATCTTCAAATCACCGATTAGGCTCTGATACCAATTGTGAGTTCCAGTTTGATCAGGTAACAATCAAATCAATGAGCAATAACAAGAACAATTGATGATTTCAACTTGTCATCCTTCTCGTATTCATTCATAGTATCAATCGTTCAGAGAATATTACAATTCAATGTAGGGAACGATTGCTAAACAATAAGCTCTAATGAATTTCTCTTGAAGGCTAATGAATCGCAAATGAAGGGCTCTAATGAAATCTCTAGAAAGGCTAACCAAAAACTAAAGGTTAACTAAACCTTATATACTTAGGCTTTAAACAAACAAGGCCTAAGTCCATTAAGCAATTAAGCCCAAATAACACAATTCAGGGCTTTTACAATTAATTAATTAAACTAATTAAGTCTATATAATTATTTATACATCTTTCTAAAATGTAGGACATTTATGGTCCTAACAACCTTCAGCTCATCATTCTTCCTCTTCAAAAACTAAGATCCCTGAACATGTTCAGCGATCTACTCCTAAAATCAAAGTGAATGTGATTGGAAAGAAATGTTAAGAACCAAAGGTTCCTCCGATACCTGATGCCAAAGGTATTCTTGGTACAGGCCCTGCCCATTTGAAACTGTCAAATAAATATGCCTATGGTCCTAAAGCTACTTTTAGCTATAGGAAATTTTATCACTGTGGAGTTACCAATCACATTGGTAGTAACTTCCCTACAGTCACCAAAGATGAGAAATTAGCTAAGGTGAAGATCAATGCCCCAAGGCAAAGTAGACCATCCCTGGTGCAAATCAGGCTAAGATTAAAAATACCACTGAGGTTTAGAAATTAACCAAGGTGAAGATTAACCCTGACGCTGAGTCATCAGATGCTGCGAAGATCGCTGATCCTTCTACATCCTCTACCACTGACAAGTGTGGACCCATCGTAAAATGGGTGCCCATTCCAAACTAATCTTCCTTTGTTTGCAGGTCTCGAAGGGTATTTGGTATCTTGATAGTGGATGCTCTAGACACATGACCGGAAAAGAAACCTGCTCACTAATATAAGGAAGAGAAAGGTCCCTCAGTGACCTTTGGTGGAAATGGTAAAGGATATACCTGAGGGTTTGGTGTACTTTCTAATGGTACCCCCACCTTCAGAAGAGTCGCATACGTTGAAGGACTGAAGCACAATCTTCTTTGCATCAGTCAGCTATGTGACAAGGACTTCAAGGTCTACTTCACTAAGGAAGCATGTTTCGTCACTGACAAGAAAGAGAAAGTTGCTCTCAGTGGATATCGTTTAGAAAATGTTTATGTAATAAACATGGACTCAACAACCACATAAAACTCTTGTTTTCTCTCCAAAGCCTCTACTGATGTCAACTGCCTATGAAATAAGAGGCTCTCTCATCTCAACTTCAAGACGCCGAATACTCTTTCTTCAAAAGAGTTGGTCACTGGTCTCCCACAACACTCATATGCTAAGGAATCTCTCTGTTCATCGTGTGAGAAAGGGAAACAAACAAAAGCAAGCTTCAAGACTAAGCACGTATCTTCAGTGACATCTTTTCTTCAACTTCTACACATGGATTTGTTTGGGCCTGTCAACATTCAATCCATCGTTGGAAAAAAATATACACTGGTCATTGTAGATGAATTTTCTCGCTACACCTGAGTGATGTTTCTCCGTGCTAAGAGTGACACCTCAGAAGAACTCATATCTTTTGTCAGGAAAATGGAAGTCCTGAATAACCTCACTGTTCGCTCAATAAGGAGTGATCATGGGACCGAAATAAAAAACAGTTCCCATGATAACTTCTTTGAGAGTAAGGGTATTTCTCATAACTTTTCCTCAGTGAGAACACCACAACAAAATGGTGTCGCTGAAAGAAGAAACAGAACGATCATTGAAGCTGCTCGTTCAATGCTCGATGATTCTCATATTCATACTCAATTCAAGGCAAAAGCTGTTGTAAAGCCCGTATCCCGGTATGTAATTTCTTTGTTTTAATTCTTTCCTTTTTAAAGTTTTATTTAGCGGGGTTTCCATTAACGGGGTTAGACGATTTGGACCTAATCGTTAATTATGTCAAAACATTAGTTAGGTTGCGAGAAGGAATTATTTGAGGGACCAAAAGTGTTAAAGGGCCAAAGTATGTATACTTCGGCCCATGCAAAACCCAAAAACGATTATGTTTCATTTGGAGGGTGTTTGTTTGGTGGCTTGGCAAGGAAGAAAAGTAGTAAGAAAAAGAAAAGAAAACCCTACGGCTTTCCCTCCCCCTCCCCATTTGTGTCGTCGGCCGGAGAAAGAAAGGAAACCGAGAAGGGAAAGAAAGAGAGAGAGAGAGAGAGAAAACGAGAGAGAAAGAGAGCGAGAGTGGAGAGGAGGAGAAAGGTGGTCGCCGGCGTGAGAGAACCACCGTCGGGTCGGTCGGAAAATTAGAGGAAGAAGGTCGCGTCAAGGTAAGTATTCCGTTCGTTTTAATTAGTGTTTATTCGTCGGAAATTGGTAAACCGCCACCACCACCGCCGCAGCCACGGCTGCCGGCGGAGGGGCTGCCGCTGCACGCCGCCGGGTGACGGCAGGTGGGGTGCGTGTATGTGCGGGTGTGTGGTTGTGTGCGGGTGTGAGGTTGCGGGTGAGTCGGGATGGAGGGTGTTACCATAACCACCGTCGCCGCCGTCAGCCACCACCACCACCGGAGGCGGCAGTGGGTGGTGCACGGCTGTTGTCCAGCCTAGGTTAACCTTTATTCAGAAGCTAGTATGCCTTCCGGGTCTGTTTGGGTTAAGCTATGGCTTAATGGGTTAATAAGCATTATTTGTCATTTCATGTGAATTACGCAGTTTCTGCCACTGTTTTGTGAAAGCCATAACCTTTTCTAGGAACCTCGTATAGGGGTGAAATCGGTGCCAAAACCTCCCATTCTGAGTCTAGTAAGTTTCAAATGTTTTACGGAAAAACCAGTTCGGATCATAGCTAGTGTCAAATTGCTGTTTTGTACTGAAAGGTCCTGTTTTTCACTGTGCTGCAAGTCGGTTTTGTAAAATACATAGTAATTTGTAGAAAAATCGTTAAAGCGCGTGCGATATGTCCCTGGAACCCTAAGACGTGGCTCTTTGTGATTATGGAAAATTATTTCTTGATTTATCAGTTTATAAGGGGTTAAACAGGTCCCGAACAGACCTGTGTGTTGAGAGTAAAAACTGGAAAATGTATTTTATAATTTAGTAGTCGTGGCTTTGGGTTGGGCGTCACTTTGACATTTGTTAACACTTATTTAGGTGGAAAAAAGGTGAGCTGGTGTTGGCCGGTTCGTGTTGCTGTTGAGGTCGTAAACTTTGCTTTTGAGGTGAGTTCTCTCACTAAATAGGATGGGAATTATATTTGTGTTACTATAGCTCGAGTATGATAGTTATGACTGTTTGTTGATATTATTGTGTTATGGGGTATATATAATTGTGTATATATATTGAACTGTGATTGATGTACTTCTTGATGGTTGTTCCAAGAAGTATATGTGTTTGTATAATGAGTTGTGATTATATTTCCTTGATGGTCGTTCCAAGGAGTATAAGACTTATTATCAATGGTGATATATTTTCTTGATGGTTGTTCCAAGAAGTATATGTGTTTGTATAATGAGTTGTGATTATATTTCCTTGATGGTCGTTCCAAGGAGTATAAGGCTTATTATCAATGGTGATATATTTTCTTGATGGTTGTTCCAAGAAGTATATGTGTTTGTATAATGAGTTGCGATTATATCTTCTTGATGGTTGTTCCAAGAAGTATAAGGCTTATTATTAATCGTGATATATTTTCTTGATGGATGTTCCAAGAAATATATGTGCTGGTATTTTTGGTATATATAAATTTGGGTGCAAAACGTGATTGCATGGTATGAGTTGGTTGCGATAACTAGCTGTTTAAGGGTGATGCTGATATAATTGCGATCCTATTTATGGTTTGAATTCACTAAGCTTCGTGCTTACCCCTTCCCAATATCTTATGATTTCAGGTGCGAGTAGCAGTCGGGCATGACGGTACACACGGGCGCAAGGCGAAGACTGTTTAAGTTAAATTTTTATTAAATGGGGATTTAATTATATAACTTTTCAGCTGCTTAAACTTTGTTGACGGTTTAAACCAACGACGTTTATTTTTATTGTAATGGGATTTGTTAACTTGTGGTTTGATTATAGTGAAACGCATTATTTTTGAAAATTTAAATTCCTTGTAATTTTTGGGACGTTACAACTTGGTATCAGAGCACAGCTTGAGTGAATCAGACACATATCGGTGTGTTTGGTCTCAAGTTGCGGCTATGAAATTTCAAATTCTTTTACTAAAATCTTTTGAATGAAAGAAAAAGGAAAAACCCGTTTGGGAAACGGTGATGGAGGGCGCAGTGTGTACAGTCAGCCGACGCTAAGTGGGAAGGTACAGTACTTAGTGTATTTATTGCTTTCCAAATCCTAGGGTATGCATGCTGGATTGCTTATGTGGTTTACACTGTACTGTATGATGATTGCTTGCTAGTAGGAATCAATGCTACTTACAGTAGGTTGTTAAGTGAAGGCCCTATAGGTTGTATGCAGTAAGAATCATATAGCCTTAGAATATTTGATTTAGTTCTATTGCGCAGCTCTTGTTTGAGTCCAACCGTTCTAGAATAGAATCTTGTATTCGGATGTATATTTGATTCACGCTGCATGCGACTGGGTATTCGCGAGGCAACTCGTTATGGCTAATAGGGATTCCGTTATAGCAAGGGTAGTGGGATGAGATGAAATTCCTAGAGAGCTGGGAAGAGTGTTTACATATGAGTATGTATGCTAGATTGCTTTCTAGAACATAGGAGTATGTGTGCTAAATTGCTTGGTGCTTATTACACTGTACTGCATGTTTGTTGCATGCTAATAGGAGTTTATGCTAGCCTTGGTAGGTTGTTAAGTGAATGCACTATAGGTTTTATGCGGTAGGAACCGAATAGCCCTAGAATGTCGGATTTAGTTCTATTGCGCAGCTCTTGTTTGAGTCCAACCGTTGTAGGATAGAATCTTATATTCGAATGTCTATCTGGTTTCCACCGTATACGACTGTGCGTTTACGAGGCGACTCGTCAGGGCTAGTGGGGATTTTGTCATAGCAAGGGTAGTGGAATTGGGTGGAATTCCTAGGGAGCTAGGAAGAGTGCGTACATATGCCGGTGCGGGCATATGTGTGTAGTTATCGGCGAGAAACTACTCGGACCCATCGGATGGAACTCGGAACGAGTGATGATAGGTGTGGAAGGTAGTAGTAGAGCTCCTACTATCGGAAAAACAGGATCAATGCTCGAGTCGGGGAAAGTCACGAGGAATCCAAGGAGTTGAGCGTGAGCGTTGTTAGTGTGAGTTATTATGCGCTAATAACTCGTTGTAATATCTACCCGGAATAGCCATCACAAGGAGGAACGACTATAGTAAACCTACTAGTACAGGTGTGTACTTGTTTTGCTTTGATGGGATGATCGTTGGGGTAGTGACGAAGGTTATAAAATTAGTAGTTGTTGGAATAAAAGGACGATTCTAGTATTGATCACTTGGAGTGACGATAAGGATGATGTTTGTTTCGGGCCAAGATGGATGATTGTGCTAGAATCATAGGCTTATAGCGCCGACTTTGATTTGAGGAAAAATCGTAGGGATTATTTGATGTAATTTCCCAACTTGCCTAAGAGGTTTAAATGTCCGGATGACGTTAGTGGACCGGAGAGATTTGGAGGAGTAGGAGTCGAGGCGTAGAATGCCGACCAAGTCATGCACAAAGTTTGATTTTGAAATAGATTGCATTAACAAATTCTTGTGTTTCAAATGATTTTATGGATGGTGTTTTGGAATTATGGGAAATGTTCAGCGCACACACAAGATTTTGAAATATGGTTTTGAAAGTGTATGAAATCGTTTTATCACGGGAGTGCAAACTTTGTTAGAATTTGTCTCATTTCGTTATTTTTCCAACGGTTCTTTCGGGTAAGATGATATTCGTTTTTTGTGGCGTTTAAAATGTTGGGCAAGTGATTACGGCTTGTGACTTTAACATTGGAACTCCTCCACATATGTTAGAGTTGAGACGGAAAGTTACATTCCACGATGTCTGTATAAAGCTATTTGAGTGATTTGGTTAAAATAAGTTTTGTTTTACGGCATGTTGAGTCGTATGGGTTTAATTTCACGAGGTGCATATCTTATTTGTTTATGTGACCATTTGGGGAAATCTTGGAAATCAATTTAAAGAACCCCACCTTTTGAGATTTTATGAGGTTTTAGTCGATATTTTCAAATGATGGAAACGGATTATTTTTGTTATCTTTAAGTTTGAAACTTACACGAGACAGTTGTGTTTTAACAAAAATATATTTGTAAACCATTTCATCGTTTTGTATGACTAGCCGACGCGCGTAAGATTTGTTAGTGAACCCTGTGCCACGACATTTTATGTTGAAAAAGAGGAATTTGGGGTCAAATGTCGTGGAACTGATTTTGAAATTATGTGGACACTTTTGTCGCACCCGGTGTAAGGTCGAGCGGTTACTTTAAATACATGTCATGAGTCAATTCATACTAGAACCGTGACGGTTCATTTTCAAAGAAATTATTTATTTCGCTTTACGTTTTGTGAGTAAACTAAGCTGCAATGAAATGATTTTCAACATGATTTTCATATGTGGGACGAGCGTGTCCATTTTTGCGTAACTACCAACCTGGCAATAGTAGTTTTATTGCTTACGGTCTTTTTGAAATGAAAAATCTTGACGTTGAAAATATTTTGTAAATGATTTTGTAAACCATTTGGGAAGTGCGCTTATAAGTGTTATGTGTCATTTTGAGAATTTTAAGGGTGTGAGTCCTTTTGGAAAACTCCTTTGTTTAACCCGTGTCGAGTTTGGGACTAATGTTATTTTAGAGTATTGGTTGCTTAAACTTTATTTAAACGCGTTTTAACCGACTTATGGGTCTAGCAAGCGTGGAGCATTTTGCTCGGTTTTGACTTTGAGATAGTCGTGGGTCAATTGCACGGTTTTAATGGCTTGATGAGGAGTCTTGTCGATGGGTTGTTTTATTGCACAGTTTGCATTTATTGCACGTTGAGTATTTACATGTCTGGGTTAGTGAATCATTTCGGGATAGGCATGTTGTTGGTAGACTATTTTGCTTTGAATCCTTGGTCACGTTAGTCAGTCGTTGGTAATGGTCGGTTAGGTATCTCGGGGTGGGACCCCGATATTCATGTGTTATGACTTTGACTTTCCAGTAGGCACTAGGAGGATATAGTCTTGGGCACTTACCTGAGAGGTAGTTCCGATGTGCCGGGCCTTGAGACGTACCTGGGGGGTGGGCGTTAAGGTGTATCTTGATACGGTGTAACTAGGTTTCCTAGAGCGAGCGTGGAGGATAAGTAGACGGTGGAAGATTGGGTATTCCACACGTGTTGTTAGTGTAGACCGAATAGTGTCGGTTAAAGGAATGGTGCCCTTTGTAATTAAGAGAATAAATGTGCAGTAACCTTTTTGAAGTAAGTAGTATATTTAGGTGTCGACTTTTGGGCTTGAGGCCAAACACCTTTAGTGTGATCGGAGATTCGTAGCCGATTTTAAAATAATTTTGGTGATGGTAGTAGTAACCCTGAGATGCTTAATTGTGATAAATGGTTATGGTGGAATGACCTTCGTGGGTGATTATAAGTTTACTGGTTTGATGATCCGTGTGAAATAAATTTGGGAGTCTATTAGAACTCGTGGAAGTTAATCGGCAGTAATGGTAGGAATGATCGGATTCGAGTATCCTGTAGGGTATATTGGTGAGCACCTTTGGAATGATTAGAGCTCGGAAGTTGAATCGGGATGTATGGAACATCTAAGGTTGGGAGGCAACTGAAGTCGTTTGACTAGGAATGAATCCAGTTGTTGGAGTGTTCTTCCGATCATAATTTTCAGTGTCATTGAAGGAGTTTTGTTAGTAAGAAAAGTATTCGAGAATTTTTGGCGGTGTGAGAAATTTTAGATTCCAGTTAGTGAAGGTCCAGTGGAAACACCGAAAGGGTTACGAGTGAACTTGGGAACCTGAGGTTGGGATGAGGGAGAGCTATCTATAGTTATTCACGGGCATAGACTTCAAGGACGAAGTCTAATCCATGTGGGGGAGAGTTGTAAAGCCCGTATCCCGGTATGTAATTTCTTTGTTTTAATTCTTTCCTTTTTAAAGTTTTATTTTGCAGGGTTTCCATTAACGGGGTTAGACGATTTGGACCTAATCGTTAATTATGTCAAAACATTAGTTAGGTTGCGAGAAGGAATTATTTGAGGGACCAAAAGTGTTAAAGGGCCAAAGTATGTATACTTCGGCCCATGCAAAACCCAAAAACGATTATGTTTCATTTGGAGGGTGTTTGTTTGGTGGCTTGGCAAGGAAGAAAAGTAGTAAGAAAAAGAAAAGAAAACCCTACGGCTTTCCCTCCCCCCTCCCCTTTTGTGTCGTCGGCCGGAGAAAGAAAGGAAACCGAGAAGGGAAAGAAAGAGAGAGAGAGAGAGAGAGAGAGAAACCGAGAGAGAAAGAGAGCGAGAGTGGAGAGGAGGAGAAAGGTGGTCGCCGGCGTGAGAGAACCACCGTCGGGTCGGTCAAAAAAGTAGAGGAAGAAGGTCGCGTCAAGGTAAGTATTCCGTTCGTTTTAATTAGTGTTTCTTCGTCGGAAATTGGTAAACCGCCACCACCACCGCCGCAGCCATGGCTGCCGGCGGAGGGGCTGCCGCTGCACGCCGCCGGGTGACGGCAGGGGGGGTGCGTGTATGTGCGGGTGTGTGGTTGTGTGCGGGTGTGAGGTTGCGTGTGAGTCGGGATGGACGGTGTTGTGAGGTTTTTCCGAGGGTGTTACCGTAACCATCGTCGCCGCCGTCAGCCACCACCACCACCGGAGGCGGCAGTGGGTAGTGCACGGCTGTTGTCTAGCCTAGGTTAACCTTTATTCAGAAGCTAGTAACCTTTGTGAAAGCCATAACCTTTTCTAGGAACCTCGTATTGGGGTGAAATCGGTGCCAAAACCTCCCATTCTGAGTCTAGTAAGTTTCATATGTTTTACGGAAAAACCAGTTCGGATCATAGCTAGTGTCAAATTGCTGTTTTGTACTGAAAAGTCCTGTTTTCAATGTGTTGCAAGTCGGTTTTGTAAAATCCATAGTAATTTGTAGAAAAATCGTTAAAGCACGCGCGATATGTCCCTGGAACCCTAAGACATGGGACTTTGTAATTATGGAAAAATATTTCTGGATTTATCAGTTTATAAGGGGTTAAACAGGTCCCGAACAGACCTGTGTGTTGAGAGTAAAAACTGGAAAATGTATTTTATAATTTAGTAGTCGTGGCTTTGGGTTGGGGCGTCACTTTGACATTTGTTAACACTTATTTAGGTGGAAAAAAGGTGAGCTGGTGTTGGCCGGTTCGTGTTGTTGTTGAGGTCGTAAACTTTGCTTTTGAGGTGAGTTCTCTCACTAAATAGGATGGGAATTATATTTGTGTTACTATAGCTCGAGTATGATAGTTATGACTGTTTGTTGATATTATTGTGTTATGGGTATATATAATTGTGTATATATATTGAACTGTGATTGATGTACTTCTTGATGGTTGTTCCAAGAAGTATATGTGTTTGTATAATGAGTTGTGATTATATTTCCTTGATGGTCGTTCCAAAGAGTATAAGACTTATTATCAATGGTGATATATTTTCTTGATGGTTGTTCCAAGAAGTATATGTGTTTGTATAATGAGTTGTGATTATATTTCCTTGATGGTCGTTCCAAGGAGTATAAGGCTTATTATCAATGGTGATCTATTTTCTTGATGGTTGTTCCAAGAAGTATATGTGTTTGTATAATGAGTTGCGATTATATCTTCTTGATGGTCGTTCCAAGAAGTATAAGGCTTATTATTAATCGTGATATATTTTCTTGATGGATGTTCCAAGAAATATATGTGCTGGTATTTTTGGTATATATAAATTTGGGTGCAAGACGTGATTGCATGGTATGAGTTGGTTGCGATAACTAGATGTTTAAGGGTGATGCTGATATAATTGCGATCCTATTTATTGTTTGAATTCACTAAGCTTCGTGCTTACCCCTTCCCAATATCTTATGATTTCAGGTGCGAGTAGCAGTCGGGCATGACGGTACACACGGGCGCAAGGCGAAGACTGTTTAAGTTAAATTTTTATTAAATGGGGATTTAATTATATAACTTTTTCGCTGCTTAAACTTTGTTGACGGTTTAAACCAACGACGTTTATTTTTATTGTAATGGGATTTGTTAACTTGTGGTTTGATTATAGTGAAACGCATTATTTTTGAAAATTTAAATTCCTTGTAATTTTCGGGACGTTACAGCTGTCAACACTGCATGTTTCATGTAGAATAGATCGCTGATTGTCAAGAGATTCAACAAGACTGCATATGAAATTTTTCATGAAAGAAAACCATATATCAGCTTTCTTCACATCTTTGGTTGTCAGTGCTTCATCTTAAACAACGAAGATGTTCTTGGAAAGTTTGATTCCAAAACTGACGACGAAATATTTCTTGGATATTCCTCAATATCCCAAGCCTTCAGGGTCTTCAATAAGCGAAGACAAGTTATAGAAGAAACTATTCATGTCACCTTTGACGAATCCCTTTAAACAAACTCTAGACCTTCTGCTGACAACGGAGAACTTAATCTGTGGATGCTTTCTCATTTTTGTGATTCAGAAGCTAATCTTAACCCTGACCCTCAGGTTAACAATCCAACCGCTGATAATGATCCTATCATCATTCCCAGCATACAGACAAGTGAAGCAGATCCTCCTCTTGGATTTCAGTTGTTCCCATCAACACTATGCCTGCTTCTGAACCATCAACATCTAATATTCCATCTACTTCTCAGCAATCAGTGAATGAATTTTCATCTTAACCTCTTCCTATGTTTCCTGAATTACCTGAGGTCACTAAAGCCTCTTCTTCAGCACATCCAATAGTTCACTTTGAGTCGGTGGCTCATGCTCCTGCTTCGTGATGGACATGGATCAAATTCTTGGTGATCCAAATGCAGGTGTTCAGACTCGACGCAGTTCAGGCAACATTTGTTTATATGTTAATTTTATTTCACTAATTGAACCAAAGAAGGTTGATGATGCCCTCAGAGATCCGAACTGGGTCAGCGCTATGCATGAAGAGCTGAATGAATTCGAAAGAAACAAAGTTTGGAATCTTGTTCCAAGGCCATATAACAAGTTAGTGATAGGCACTAAGTGGGTCTATCGAAACACGTTAGATGAACATGGCACTGTAACCCGCAACAAAGCTCGTCTAGTTGCTCAGGGATACAGACAAGAGGAAGGTATAGACTACGATGAAACGTTTGCCTCTATGGCAAGACTCGAAGCGATTCGACTCTTTCTAGCCTATGCAGTTCACAAAGACTTCAAAGTTTTTCAAATGGATGTCAAGTCAGCGTTTCTCAATGGAAGGCTGAATAAAGAAGTCTATGTCGAACAACCACCAGGATTCCCTGATCCTAAGCATCCAGGTTATGTCTATTAGGTGGATAAGGCTCTCTATGGACTGAAACAAGCACCTCGTCCATGGTATGACACTCTATCCTCTTTTCTCCTTATTGAAAAATTTGAGCGTGGTAAAATCGACAACACTCTATTTTTCAGGAAAGTAAAAGGTCATATCATTCTTGTTCAAATATATGTCGATGATATTATATTTGGTTCTACTAATTCTTCTCTATGTACTCGTTTCGCAGAAAGAATGAAATCCGAATATAAAATGAGTATGGTGGGTGAACTGGCTTACTTCCTTGGACTCCAAATCAAGCAGAATGATAAGGGTACGTTTATCCACCAAGGTAACTATGTTAAAGATATTTTGAAGTAGTTAGATTTAACTCAAAGCTCAGATATGAAAACCCCTATGGTACCTCCACTGACACTTAACAAAGATCCTTCAGGAAAGCCTGTTAATGTCACTGCCTACAGAGGGATGATAGACTCTCTTCTTTATCTTACAGCTAGCCATCCTGATATTATCTATTCTAGTTGTTTATGTGCACGATATCAATCTGAACCCAAAGAATCACATCTGATCGTTGTAAAGCGAATTTTCAGATATCTGAAAGGGTAAACCCAACCTAGGTGTTTAGTATCCTAAAGACTTAGGGTTCGAACTAACTACCTATTCAAATAGTGACTTTGCACGTTGAAAGATGTATAGATAAAGCACCACAGGAGGTTGTCAACTCCTGGGTGGAAAGCTGGTAAGTTGGACAAGTAAGAAGCAAAGTTCAGTGTCCACATCTACCGCTGAAGCTGAGTATGTAGCTGCTGGAAGCTGCTGTGCTCAAGTCTTATGGATGAGAAATCAGCTATTAGACTACGACCTTCAGCTCTCCAAAATGCCAATCTATTGCGACTGCACTAGTGCCATCGCCATAGCAAACAACCCAGTACTACACTCAAAGATCAAACATATGGAGACCAGGTATCACTTTATCATAGATCATGTGACGAATGGTGATACAAAACATCACTTTATCACTACTGACTTTCAGTTAGCTGATCTTTTCACCAAACCTCTTGATGAGACAAGATTCAATGTTCTCATCAGCGAGCTTGGCATGCTGAACCTTGAAGAGTAAATCGTCAGTGGTTATTCATTATGCCAGTGATAAAGGAAATTAACGGAGAAGCATTATGTTAGTGGTTATGCATTATGTAAGTGGTTATGCATTATGTCAGTGAAAATACATGGTGAAAACGAGAAGCCTAAAGTTTTTTAAAATTAGAAAAAAAACATATCGAATGTAATTAACGGAAGAAAATGTATGGGCTGTTTGACAGTTGCTCAATGGAAGGCTGAATGAAGAAGTCTATGTCGAACAACCACCAGGATTCTCTGATCCTAAGCATCCAGGTTATGTCTATTAGTTGGATAAGGCACTCTATGGACTGGAACAAGCACCTCGTGCATGGTATGACACTCTATCCTCTTTTCTCTTTATTGAAAATTTTGAGCGTGGTAAAATCGACAACATTCTATTTTTTAGGAAAGTAAAAGGTCATATCATTCTTGTTCAAATATATGTCGATGATATTATATTTGGTTCTACTAACCCTTCTCAATGTACTCGTTTCGCTGAAAGAATGAAATCTGAATATAAAATGAGTATGGTGGGTGAACTGACTTACTTCCTTGGACTCCAAATCAAGCAGAATGATAAGGGTACGTTTATCCACCAAGGTAACTATGTTAAATATATTCTAAAGAAATTCGATTTAACTCAAAGCTCAGCTATGAAAACCCCTATGACACCTCCACTGACACTTAACAAAAATCCTTCAGGAAAGCCTGTTAATGTCACTGCCTACAGAGGGATGATAGACTCTCTTCTTTATCTTACAGCTAGCCGTCCTGATATTATCTATGCTACTTGTTTATGTGCACGATATCAATCTGAACCCAAAGAACCACATTTGATCGTTGTAAAGCGAATTTTCAGATATCTGAAAGGGTACACCCAACCTAGGTCTTTAGTATCCCAAAGACTTAGGGTTCGAACTAACTGCCTATTCAAATAGTGACTTTGCAGGTTGCAAGCTGTATAGATAAAGCACCACATGAGACTGTCAACTCCTGGGTGGAAAGCTGGTAAGTTGGACAAGTAAGAAGAAAAGTTCAGTGTCCACTTCTACCGCTGAAGCTGAGTATGTAGCTGCTGGAAGCTGTTGTGCTCAGGTCTTATGGATGAAAAATCAACTATTAGACTACGACCTTCAGCTCTCCAAAATGCCAATCTATTGCGACTGCAGTAGTGCCATCGCCATAGCAAACAACCCAGTACTACACTCAAAGACCCAACATATGGAGACCAGGTATCACTTTATCATAGATCATGTGACGAATGGTGATACAAAACATCACTTTATCCCTACTGACTTTCAGTTAGCTGATATTTTCACCAAACCTCTTGATGAGACAAGATTCAATTTTCTCATCAGCGAGCTTTGCATGCTGAACCTTGAAGAGTAAATCGTCAGTGGTTATTCATTATGCCAGTGATAAATGAAATTAACGGAGAAGCATTATGTCAGTGGTTATGCATTATGTAAGTGGTTATGCATTATGTCAGTGAAAATACATGGTGAAAACGAGAAGCTTGTAGTTTTTAATAATTAGAAAAAAAAAACATCTCGAAAGTAATCAACGGTGGAAAATGTATGGGCTGTTTGGCAGTTGCTCAATGGAAGGCTGAATGAAGAAGTCTATGTCGAACAACCACCAGGATTTTCTGATCCTAAGCATCCAGGTTATGTCTATTAGCTGGATAAGGCACTCTATGGACTGAAACAAGCACCTCGTGCATGGTATGTTACTCTATCCTCTTTTCTCCTTATTGAAAATTTTGAGCGTGGTAAAATCGACAACACTCTATTTTTCAGGAAAGTAAAATGTCATATCATTCTCATTCAAATATATGTCGATGATATTATATTTGGTTCTACTAACCCTTCTCTATGTACTCATTTCGCTTAAAGAATGAAATCTGAATATAAAATGAGTATGGTGGGTGAACTGACTTACTTCCTTGGACTCCAAATCAAGCAGAATGATAAGGGTACATTTATCCACCAAGGTAACTATGTTAAAGATATGCTGAAGTAATTCGATTTAACTCAAATATCAGCTATGAAAACCCATATGGCACCTCCACTGACACTTAACAAAGATCCTTCAGGAAAGCATGTTAATGTCACTGCCTACAGAGGGATGATCGGCTCACTTCTTTATCTTACAGCTAGTCGTCCTGATATTATCTATGCTACTTGTTTATGTGCACGATATCAATTTGAACCCAAAGAATTACATCTGATAGTTGTAAAGCGAATTTTTAGATATCTGAAAGGGTAAACCCAACCTAGGTCTTTAGTATCCCAAAGACTCAGGGTTCGAACTAACTGCCTATTCAGATAGTGACTTTGCAGGTTGCAAGCTGTATAGATAAAGCACCACAAGAGGCTGTAAACTCCTGGGTGGAAAGCCGGTAAGTTGGACAAGTAATAAGCAAAGTTCAGTGTCCACTTCTACCACTGAAGCTGAGTATGTAGCTGCTGGAAGCTGCCGTGCTCAGGTCTTATAGATGAGAAATCAGCTATTAGACTACGACCTTCAGCTCTCCAAAATGCCAATCTATTGTGACTGCACTAGTGCCATCGCCATAGCAAACAATCCAGTACTACACTCAAAGACCAACCATATGGAGACCAGGTATCACTTTATCAGAGATCATGTGATGAATGGTGATACAGAACATCACTTTATCCCTACTGACTTTCAGTTAGCTGATCTTTTCACCAAACCTCTTGATGAGACAAGATTCAATTTTCTCATCAGCGAGCTTGGCATGCTGAACCTTGAAGAGTAAATCGTCAGTGGTTATTTATTATGTCAATGATAAAGGAAATTAACGGAGAAGCATTATGTCAGTGGTTATGCATTATGTATGTGGTTATGCATTATGTCAGTGAAAATACATGGTGAAAACGAGAAGCCTGAAGTTTTTTAAAATTAGAAAAAAAAACATCTCGAATGTAATCAACGGAGGAAAATGTACGGGTTGTTTGCCAGTTACTCAATGGAAGGCTGAATGAAGAAGTCTATGTCAAACAACCACCAGGATTCTCTGATCCTAAGCATCCAGGTTATGTCTATTAGTTGGATAAGGCACTCTATGGACTGAAACAAGCACCTCGTGCATGGTATGACAATCTATCCTCTTTTCTTCTTATTGGAAAATTTGAGCGTGGTAAAATCGACAACACTCTATTTTTCAGGAAAGTAAAATGTCATATCATTCTTGTTCAAATATATGTCGATGATATTATATTTGGTTCTACTAACCCTTCTCTGCGTACTCGTTTCGCTGAAAGAATGAAATCTGAATATAAAATGAGTATGGTGGGTGACCTGACTTACTTCCTTGGACTCCAAATCAAGCAGACTGGTAAGGGTACGTTTATCCACCAAGGTAACTATGTTAAAGATATGCTGAAGTAATTCGATTTAACTCAAAGCTCAACTATGAAAACCCCTATGGCACCTCCACTGACACATAACAAAGATCCTTCAGGAAAGCCTGTTAATGTCACTGCCTACAGAGGGATGATCGGCTCTCTTCTTTATCTTACAGCTAGCCGTCCTGATATTATCTATGCTACTTGTTAATGTGCACGATATCAATCTGAACCCAAAGAATCACATTTGATCGTTGTAAAGCGAATTTTCAGATATCTGAAAGGGTACACCCAACCTAGGTCTTTAGTATCCCAAAGACTCAGGGTTCGAACTAACTGCCTATTCAGATAGTGACTTTGCAGGTTCAAAACTGTATAGATAAAGCACCCCAGGAGGCTGTCAACTCCTGGGTGGAAAGCTGGTAAGTTGGACAAGTAAGAAGCAAAGTTCAGTGTCCACTTCTACCGCTGAAGCTGAGTATGTAGCTGCTGGAAGCTGTTGTACTCAGGTCTTATGGATTAAAAATCAGCTATTAGACTATGACCTTCAGCTCTCCAAAATGCCAATCTATTGCGACTGCACTAGTGCCATCGCCATAGCAAACAATCCAGTACTACACTCAATGACCAAACATATGGAGACCAGGTATCACTTTATCAGAGATCATGTGATAAATGGTGATACAAAACATCACTTTATCCCTACTGACTTTCAGTTACCTGATCTTTTCACCAAACCTCTTGATCAGTAAAAGATTCAATTTTCTCATCAGCGAGCTTTGCATGCTGAACCTTGAAGAGTAAATCGTCAGTGGTTATTCATTATGCCAGTGATAAAGGAAATTAACGGAGAAGCATTATGTCAGTGGTTATGCATTATGTAAGTGGTTATGCATTATGTCAGTGAAAATACATGGTGAAAACGAGAAGCTTGTAGTTTTTAATAATTAGAAAAAAAAACATCTCGAAAGTAATCAACGGTGGAAAATGTATGGGCTGTTTGGCAGTTGCTCATTGGAAGGCTGAATGAAGAAGTCTATGTCGAACAACCACCAGGATTTTCTGATCCTAAGCATCCAGGTTATGTCTATTAGCTGGATAAGGCACTCTATGGACTGAAACAAGCACCTCGTGCATGGTATGTTACTCTATCCTCTTTTCTCCTCATTGAAAATTTTGAGCGTGGTAAAATCGACAACACTCTATTTTTCAGGAAAGTAAAATGTCATATCATTCTCGTTCAAATATATGTCGATGATATTATATTTGGTTCTACTAACCCTTCTCTATGTACTCATTTCGCTTAAAGAATGAAATCTGAATATAAAATGAGTATGGTGGGTGAACTGACTTACTTCCTTGGACTCCAAATCAAGCAGAATGATAAGGGTACATTTATCCACCAAGGTAACTATGTTAAAGATATGCTGAAGTAATTCGATTTAACTCAAATCTCAGCTATGAAAACCCCTATGGCACCTCCACTGACACTTAACAAAGATCCTTCAGGAAAGCCTGTTAATGTCACTGCCTACAGAGGGATGATCGCCTCTCTTCTTTATCTTACAGCTAGTCGTCCTGATATTATCTATGCTACTTGTTTATGTGTACGATATCAATTTGAACCCAAAGAATCACATCTGATAGTTGTAAAGCGAATTTTCAGATATCTGAAAGGGTAAACCCAACCTAGGTCTTTAGTATCCCAAAGACTCAGGGTTCGAACTAACTGCCTATTTAGATAGTGACTTTGCAGGTTGCAAGCTGTATAGATAAATCACCCCAGGAGGCTGTAAACTTCTGGGTGGAAAGCCGGTAAGTTGGACAAGTAATAAGCAAAGTTCAGTGTCCACTTCTACCACTGAAGCTGAGTATGTAGCTGCTGGAAGCTGCCGTGCTCAGGTCTTATAGATGAGAAATCAACTATTAGACTACGACCTTCAGCTCTCCAAAATGCCAATCTATTGTGACTGCACTAGTGCCATCGCCATAGCAAACAATCCAGTGCTACACTGAAAGACCAACCATATGGAGACCAGGTATCACTTTATCAGAGATCATGTGATGAATGGTGATACAGAACATCACTTTATCCCTACTGACTTTCAGTTAGCTGATCTTTTCACCAAACCTCTTGATGAGACAAGATTCAATTTTCTCATCAGCGAGCTTGGCATGCTGAACCTTGAAGAGTAAATCGTCAGTGGTTATTTATTATGTCAGTGATAAAGGAAATTAACGGAGAAGCATTATGTCAGTGGTTATGCATTATGTATGTGGTTATGCATTATGTCAGTGAAAATACATGGTGATAACGAGAAGCCTGAAGTTTTTTAAAATTAGAAAAAAAACATCTCGAATGTAATCAACGGAGGAAAATGTACGGGGTGTTTGCCAGTTACTCAATGGAAGGCTGAATGAAGAAGTCTATGTCAAACAACCACCAGGATTCTCTGATCCTAAGCATCCAGGTTATGTCTATTAGTTGGATAAGGCACTCTATGGACTGAAACAAGCACCTCGTGCATGGAATGGCAATCTATCCTCTTTTCTCCTTATTGGAAAATTTGAGCGTGGTAAAATCGACAACACTCTATTTTTCAGGAAAGTAAAATGTCATATCATTCTTGTTCAAATATATGTCGATGATATTATATTTGGTTCTACTAACCCTTCTCTGCGTACTCGTTTCGCTGAAAGAATGAAATCTGAATATAAAATGAGTATGGTGGGTGACCTGACTTACTTCCTTGGACTCCAAATCAAGCAGACTGGTAAGGGTACGTTTATCCACCAAGGTAACTATGTTAAAGATATGCTGAAGTAATTCGATTTAACTCAAAGCTCAACTATGAAAACCCCTATGGCACCTCCACTGACACATAACAAAGATCCTTCAGGAAAGCCTGTTAATGTCACTGCCTACAGAGGGATGATCGGCTCTCTTCTTTATCTTACAGCTAGCCGTCCTGATATTATCTATGCTACTTGTTAATGTGCACGATATCAATCTGAACCCAAAGAATCACATTTGATCGTTGTAAAGCGAATTTTCAGATATCTGAAAGGGTACACCCAACCTAGGTCTTTAGTATCCCAAAGACTCAGGGTTCGAACTAACTGCCTATTCAGATAGTGACTTTGCAGGTTCAAAACTGTATAGATAAAGCACCCCAGGAGGCTGTCAACTCCTGGGTGGAAAGCTGGTAAGTTGGACAAGTAAGAAGCAAAGTTCAGTGTCCACTTCTACCACTGAAGCTGAGTATGTAGCTGCTGGAAGCTGCCGTGCTCAGGTCTTATAGATGAGAAATCAACTATTAGACTACGACCTTCAGCTCTCCAAAATGCCAATCTATTGTGACTGCACTAGTGCCATCGCCATAGCAAACAATCCAGTGCTACACTGAAAGACCAACCATATGGAGACCAGGTATCACTTTATCAGAGATCATGTGATGAATGGTGATACAGAACATCACTTTATCCCTACTGACTTTCAGTTAGCTGATCTTTTCACCAAACCTCTTGATGAGACAAGATTCAATTTTCTCATCAGCGAGCTTGGCATGCTGAACCTTGAAGAGTAAATCGTCAGTGGTTATTTATTATGTCAGTGATAAAGGAAATTAACGGAGAAGCATTATGTCAGTGGTTATGCATTATGTATGTGGTTATGCATTATGTCAGTGAAAATACATGGTGATAACGAGAAGCCTGAAGTTTTTTAAAATTAGAAAAAAAACATCTCGAATGTAATCAACGGAGGAAAATGTACGGGGTGTTTGCCAGTTACTCAATGGAAGGCTGAATGAAGAAGTCTATGTCGAACAACCACCAGGATTCTCTGATCCTAAGCATCCAGGTTATGTCTATTAGTTGGATAAGGCACTCTATGGACTGAAACAAGCACCTCGTGCATGGAATGGCAATCTATCCTCTTTTCTCCTTATTGGAAAATTTGAGCGAGGTAAAATCGACAACACTCTATTTTTCAGGAAAGTAAAATGTCATATCATTCTTGTTCTAATATATGTCGATGATATTATATTTGGTTCTACTAACCCTTCTCTGCGTACTCGTTTCGCTTAAAGAATGAAATCTGAATATAAAATGAGTATGGTGGGTGACCTGACTTACTTCCTTGGACTCCAAATCAAGCCGACTGGTAAGGGTACGTTTATCCACCAAGGTAACTATGTTAAAGATATGCTGAAGTAATTCGATTTAACTCAAAGCTCAACTATGAAAACCCCTATGGCACCTCCACTGACACATAACAAAGATCCTTCAGGAAAGCCTGTTAATGTCACTGCCTACAGAGGGATGATCGGCTCTCTTCTTTATCTTACAGCTAGCCGTCCTGATATTATCTATGCTACTTGTTAATGTGCACGATATCAATCTGAACCCAAAGAATCACATCTGATAGTTGTAAAGCGAATTTTCAGATATCTGAAAGGGTACACCCAACCTAGGTCTTTAGTATCCCAAAGACTCAGGGTTCGAACTAACTGCCTATTCAGATAGTGACTTTGCAGGTTGCAAGCTGTATAGATAAAGCACCCCAGGAGGCTGTCAACTCCTGGGTGGAAAGCTGGTAAGTTGGACAAGTAAGAAGCAAAGTTCAGTGTCCACTTCTACCGCTGAAGCTGAGTATGTAGCTGTTGGAAGCTGTTGTACTCAGGTCTTATGGATGAGAAATCAGCTATTAGACTATGACCTTCAGCTCTCCAAAATGCCAATCTATTGCGACTGCACTAGTGCCATCGCCATAGCAAACAATCCAGTACTACACTCAATGACCAAACATATGGAGACCAGGTATCACTTTATCAGAGATCATGTGATAAATGGTGATACAAAACATCACTTTATCCCTACTGACTTTCAGTTACCTGATCTTTTCACCAAACCTCTTGATGAGTAAAAGATTCAATTTTCTCATCAGCGAGCTTGGCATGCTGAACCTTGAAGAGTAAATCGTTAGTGGTTATTTATTATGTCAGTAATAAAGGAAATTAACGGAGAAGCATTATGTCAGTGGTTATGCATTATGTAAGTTGTTATGCATTATGTCAGTGAAAATACATAGCAAACAAGCTGTATAGATAAAGCACCACAGGATACTGTCAACTCCTGGGTGGAAAGCTGTTAAGTTGGACAAGTAAGAAGCAAAGTTCAGTGTCCACTTCTACCGCTGAAGCTGAGTATGTAGCTGCTGGAAGCTGTTGTGCTCAGGTCTTATGGATGAGAAATCAGCTATTAGACTACGACCTTCAGCTCTCCAAAATGGCAATCTATTGCGACTGCACTAGTGCCATCGCCATAGCAAACAATCCAGTACTACACTTAAAGACCAAACATATTAAGACCAGGTATCATTTTATTAGAGATCATGTGATGAATGGTGATACAGAACATCATTTTATCCCTACTGACTTTCAGTTAGCTGATCTTTTCACCAAACCTCTTGATGAGACAAGATTCAATTTTCTCATCAGCGAGCTTGGCATGCTGAACCTTGAAGAGTAAATCGTCAGTGGTTATTCATTATGTCAGTGATAAAGGAAATTAACGGAGAAGCATTATGTCGATGGTTATGCATTATGTTAGTGAAAATACATGGTGAAAACGAGAAGCATGTAGTTTTTTACAATTAGAAAAAAAAACATCTCGAAAGTAATCAACAGAGGAAAATGTATGGGCTGTTTGGCAGTTGCTCAATGGAAGGCTGAATGAAGAAGTCTATGTCGAACAACCACCAGGATTCTATGATCCTAAGCATCCAGGTTATGTCTATTAGCTGGATAAGGCACTCTATGGACTGAAACAACAACCTTGTGCATGGTATGACACTCTATCCTCTTTTCTCCTTATTAAAAAATTTGAGCGTGGTAAAATCGACAACATTCTATTTTTCAGGAAAGTAAAATGTCATATCATTCTTGTTCAAATATATGTCGATGATATTATATTTGGTTCTACTAACCCTTCTCTATGTACTCATTTCGCTGAAAGAATGAAATCTGAATATAAAATGAGTATGGTGGGTGAACTTACTTACTTCTTTGGACTCGAAATCAAGCAGAATGATAAGGGTACGTTTATCCATCAAGGTAACTATGTTAAAGATATGCTGAATAAATTCGATTTAACTTAAAGCTCAACTATGAAAACCCCTATGGCACCTCCATTGAGACTTAAGAAAGATCCTTCAGGAAAGCCTGTTAATGTCACTGCCTACAGAGGGATGATCGGCTCTCTTCTTTATTTTACAGCTAGCCGTCCTGATATTATCTATGCTACTTGTTTATGTGCACGATATCAATCTGAACCCAAAGAATCACATCCGATCATTGTAAAGCGAATTTTCAGATATCTGAAAGGGTACACCCAACCTAGGTTTTTAGTATCCCAAAGACTTAGGGTTCGAACAAACTGCCTATTCAGATAGTGACTTTGCAGGTTGCAAGCTGTATAGATAAAGCACCACTGGAGGCTGTCAACTCCTGGGTGGAAAGTTGGTAAGTTGGACAAGTAAGAAGCAAAGTTCAGTGTCCACTTCTACCGCTGAAGCTGAGTATGTATGTTAGACCCAAATTTAACAGGTAACAACGATTCAATGAGGAATAACAATAACAAATAACGATTTCAACTTGTCATCCCTCTCATATTCAATAATCTAGATAGTTACAATGGTTTGAATGAAAAACAAACTATCTCTCTCTAAACAATTTAGCTCTCGATGAATATGTGAATCGCTTATCGAACGTCTATGATCGGCTAACCTAATTCCTAAGGCAAACATCACATTATATACTTAGGCCTTTAAACAACAAGGCCCAAGCCCATTAAACAAACTAAGCCCAATTAACAATAATTAAGGCTTTTACAATAAATAACCTCTATAATTAAACTAATTACGCTCCATATAAATATTTATATATCTTTCAAATATGTAGGACATTAATTGTCCTAACAATCTCCCCCTAAAGATATATAAATAAAAATTGGACTTGAAACCTTCAGGTCTTGATCTTCTCTTTTTCTTGAATCTTTGAAAACTTCGGTGTTGCTTGACTTCATGTCTTTTCAGTGCTCCCCCTTGAATAAAGCTCTTGGTCTTCATATCTTCAACTTTATAAACAGATTCGATGAACAATGAATTTGTCTTTGAACCGCGAGTTGACTTTGCTTTCAGCTTTAGCTTGTAGAACCAATATGCTCGATGGAGGAAATAGAGATTTGTAGCGAACACCACTTGATGAAGGATGAGAAAATTTACCACTTGTAGGCACTTTGAACTCTTTTCGCTTTGAGCTCTTTTCGGAACGGTTACTCCCCCTCGGCTGATACTCTCCCTCGGCTTGACTTTGCTAACTCCCCCTCAACTTGATAATCCGTGTCTTTGAATCTGTACCCTTTCTCCCCCTCGTGATGAGTAGAAGAATCCGGAGCATCATGTATGTTCAAAGACAATAGTAACGAGTAGCAAACAATCCAGATAAAGCATTATAGTAACCAGGATAATCAGCTAACACAGAAACACAGAAGTAACTGTTATCACAACAATTTTCAAAAAATTGTGTGGCCTATGTTCAGAGTTGGCAAAGGGGTATCTCTGATAGGACTTCCAGTTATCACTGAAGAAAATATAAGAAATTAAATTCTCAAACTGTTCCGGCAATATCACGCAGATTTGCAATTGGAATCACAAAGACTCGTGCATGTGTGAAAGAAATAAGTTATATCAATTAGGCTCAAAAATTGATTTAACCTGGGACGTAAGTTAAAATCAATTGACACAGTGATAAGAATATGAAGTTCGGAGACCGGAGCTGATGTCTTCCTGTTTCAATATCTAAGACCTCCGAGTGAGGAATAGATAGAGTATGTGCTAAACCTCCGTGAATATTTGAAACAAGCATCTGTTGAGAGATACTTGAGTGGCTGGGTGGGGTGACACGAGTTATCGACACTGGGTCCATGTCTGTTTCAATACTCATCTCCAAAGAACGAGAATGAATAGATTGTGTGGTTACCCGGATAACTGACTCGGTTTGGTAAGGACCAATAATTCTTTTAAGTCCTGTCACAGCCTCACCATATTCTTTTCCCTCCAAACTCATCTATCATCTAGACCCCTCACTGTTGTCTATAAAGGATGTGTTTCTTGGGTAGGTCCTTCCGGTTCTGGCTTGACCATAGAAACATTGTAAGACCTAACACTCCTTTCATGCATCGAGTATAACAGTTTCGAAAAACAGTGAAGTACGAGTTCTAAACTGAAATGTTTAGAAGTCAAAGCATTTAAGAACGAGTCCTGATCTGAGGTGATCAGAAGTCATAAAAAATAAATTCCGAGTTCTGATCTAAGGTAATCAGAAGTCGTAATTTAGAATACCAGAGGTTCAATAAACAAGATCAAACGCAAAACAGATTGACTCAGTAAGCACAGTATTTGAAAAAATGAAACAATGATTAGAAAGTTTAATTGTGAAGAACAAGTCACAATTAACATATCAGATAAGAATTGAATCATTGATGTGAACTGATGAACTATGAACACAAAGTGGAATTCAAAAAACGAGTGTATTTCCATCGAAAAATCAACAAATATTTGAGACATGGAAATAACTAACTCAAGAATGGAAGTTAAACTTAAATAATAACAAACGCAAGTAAGTTATTCAGAATGAATTGCCAATGTTTTTGAATTCAGTTAGAAGTTCAATTACCTTTCATACGATAGTACTCCCCCTCAAAATTGGCATAACCTTTGACTGATGTCATGTGAAAAAATGTTCATTACTGAGCGCACATGACTTACCTGCAAAACAGATTAGACAGATTTAGGTATCCATCTTGGGATGGATCCTTGTCGGTTAGATGCCCTATGACTGTGAGGACCGGGGATACTATAAGTTCCATACCAATACATAGCATGGTCTTTCTTCACAAAGTCATTAGTTCCACAATAAGAACAACACAACTTCTGTGCAGATAAGCTGATCAGTTTATCAACAGAATAAACACGATCAGTTTTCACAAAAGATTTAGTATGGAAAGTTGTGTTTTTCTTGGCATTCTTTACAGGGACGGATGACTTTGGAGCAGGAGTGGTTCTTTTAACTCTCCACTCCATTTTTACTTTCTTGAAAGATTGATTTTCTGGATTATCTGGATTATCAGCACGAGCAGGAGTGGTTCCGTGCAACAATTGTGTTTATGTGATTAAGAGATATGAACAGATAAACTAATCACAAAGGCTGCCCACTTAGCTATTTGATTCAGAGAATAATCGTTACAATACTGAAAAGCTAAATGAGACAACTAGCTATTTTATAAGCTAATTGTACATTATATATGCTGGGCCCGTGGTAACAAGCCCACGGCCCGTTCACTATGGACTATGTTTAAACAAATACAAATTGACCCTTGAACTTTAAATCAACAATAAAACCTGCCCTAACAATCTCCCCCTTTGATTTGAAGTTCAAATTCGCGCTCTATCTCTTGCCAGTTGTAGACATAACCTTTGCGAAGAGCGAAATGAACCTCGAAGAATTTGATGGCGCGGCGGTAGTCGAGACGATCTTCAACAATATCCAAAGCAGTCTGAGCAGTTCTTTCATTCAGATTTGGTACACAGGATACCTTTGGATTTTCGGATTCGTGCTTGATGATCTTCCGAAGAGCGTCTTGAACCTTGAGCAGTGTGCCGTCGCAAAATCGATCTACCTGACTGAACCTCATAAACTTCTTTTCTTTCTGAGCGTTGAGGAAGACGATCCCAAATTCCGGTTGAAGCAGCATTGCGTTCTCGGGATACATCGACAGTTCAGGAGCTTTCAAATTCGGTTTGAGCAGATTTACCTTCTTTGATCGGTTCTCGATTGCCATTTGAAAGTCCGTAAGATAAGACATCATAATAGATCGGACGAGGAATCGACGAACCGCTTCGAGCGCCTTTGTTACAGCAAGCGGTCGGATGGTTCTGGTGCGAAGGTCTATCAGAATAACCAGGAGGTCGAACGGATGGAAATGCTTAAAGTCAGCTTCAGAAAAAATCCATTCTTTTCCGTCTTCACGTCGAACAGTGAACACGGGAAAGACGAACTTCATAATTTGGTTTGACTGAATCTTTAGCACCTCTGAAATTTTATGCTTAGTTCGTACCTGGTCTCTCGGGAGACACCGCTTCATGGCTTCTACGTATCGGAGTTGGCGTGCTGGATCAGGGCCGTAGATGCCAAGACAGAAGGTCGGCTCGATCGGGCGAATTCGGTGAACAAACAGCTTCTTCAGAGATTCCTCCAGATGAGGAATGAGGACCTTGATCTTCTCCCAACGGTTTTGTTGCTGAGGAAGGGGAGGAAGATCAGGAGCTGTCGTTTGCTGAGGAGATGTCGGGATTTCTGCATTGGAGCTTTCTAGTTGATCTGAAGTCGTAGCGGGTTGAGTCGAGTGAACGGGAGGCATACCATATAAGTTCTGAATCAGAAACTGGTCGTAATCAATTTTGTCGTCTTCATCAGTGGGAAACACCAGATTTACCTCGAAGTTTACGGCTGTGGCAGCTTTTTCGTACCACGCGTCTTCGATTTCCGGGTTGGTTTCACATGCAGGATCAATCATGGTGAGCGTCGGCATGTCTGATGGTTCTTGTGCGACCAATTCCTGTGTTGTACCCTATGGCTTTTCAACCGTTGGGGCTTCGTCATCTGAGATATCCATGTCGATGACCATCTGTGCTAAAGGCAACTCGGCTTCGGGTGTTTCTGTTGAAGCGGCCGTAGTTGGAGTTTCCTGTTGAACCACAAATGTCGTTTCTGCAGTCACAATCTGGACGGTCTCGGTTTGGCATAAACGCTTCTCCCCCTCACGGTGATCAGGATCATCCTGGTCATCGTGCTTGTGTTTGAGACCGCCAGCTTGACTCTTACAAGTGTCTTCTAGTGAGCGGACCCTCTCAGACAGCGTGGCAAGCACTTTGTTGTAGTCGTTGAGGGTTGAATCAATGGAGTGATATGATGGACGGAGATGGAGCAGTGACCTGGGATCGAAGAACGGAGATCAGGTCTGCTTCGGCAGATGCGGTTGTGTTAGATTCCTAGAGCAGTTGGACTAAGAGCATCGTCTTCAGGGTGTCCACCGAGTAAGTAGGTTGCGGTTGAGTCGGTGGAGGCACAGAGGCGGTTTCAGTGTCGACGAGGTGGCCCTTTCTTTTGATAGAATGCATCGCTTTGGCAAGTTCAGCTGCTACATGTTCCTGCATTTTGTGCTCCATAACCTGTTGGACAGCCTCAAGGGTGCTGTCCAGAGACCCTTTTGACACAAAGTCGGGTAAAATAACGCCAGGCTCACTTAGAGTACCCGTTGAGGCATCTACCTTAGAGGCAGAGCCACCTACGTTCACAGCTGGCGTGATAATAACTGTGGTAGGATTTCCGTCCAATCCTCGTGTTCCGGAATGCGGAGACACTATAGACGTTCCGGTTGGGTCACTAAGAGCCGCGACAAGCTGTTGTTCCGCATCAAGTGTCCTAGGTGAAGGATTGATCTATTTCAAGTGGCTCTAGACTCGATGGTGCACGAAAGGAAGGCGAGACCGGGGGCTGCTGGTCTCTTATTTCAACACCAACACTCTCCGAATGAGAGGCCGGTGGAAGTTGTGCTTGTTCCCCGTGTAATATTGAAACATCCGTCTGTTGTGAGACGGATGAGTGGATGAGGGGGTCGTGCAATTGCTCCGCTGGGTCCACAGAGGCTTCTTCAATACCCCGTCCCAACAAATGAGAGGGGATAGCAGATGTGGCTACGCGGATATGACGTGGCTGGTTTCGCTCAGGAGCCTCGTTATCTTTACGGCTCAATCTTTCTTGGTTCGCGTTCGACCTTAACACCCTCATTCTCACATGTCCTATGTCCCGGGGAAGGTCCCTCCGGCTCTGGCTGGACCATGGGATTCCCTAACTCTCGTCTATATGTATAGCACGGATATTATCCTGCTCCCCCTCAAAACATACGTATGGATTGACTTGCTCCCCCTCGGAGTGAGAGTGATATCAACACAAGAAAAAATATTTAGTCTTTGTAAGAAAAAACAGTGTGACTCTTCCCCTCGAATTGAGGTTGTTGATCCGCCATGGAATATCTGTAAAAAGACCCAAAGTTAGAAACTGAGGCGGATAAACAAGTGACGGCGCATACCTTTGCTTTAAGTGGCTCAATCTGGGATAGATTGAGGACTGGCAGTGACTAAACAAGTACTGAATTGACACAGCAGGGTTGTCCGGATGACCATATGGATTCTGCAAAACTGTCCGGACAACGGAAGTTTTCGGATACCCCACAGGGTCCGGACAAAAGGTGACCGGACAACATGATTTATCCGGATACGAGGAAGGTTCCCGGGTAAGATAAAGATACCGAACGAATATGGTTTCCGGGTGATCAAAGTTTTCCGGGTAAAAGGGATTCCGGATAGTCCTACCCGGATACCCATCCGGTCCGGAAAGTCATCCGGACTGATGGGGGTCCGGACACTTTTACACTTTAGAGAATAATTCCATTTTTCAAAGAGATGAAACCTGTAGAATTTTGGAAAACATGGATCTCTTTCTCCCCCTCAAACTGAGAATGGGGGAAAACTTGCTCCCCCTCGGATAGTGTATAGGGATGTGCAATGGAGAGTCTGACACACAAAAGCGTTAGACATTTAAAGAAAAAATTTGTGTCGCTCCCCCTCAAATGATGGGCATTAGATGACATGCTCCCCCTAAACACATGAGCAACTTGTTAAAGCACAGGTATAGACAAACCTCACGTCTTCACATTATTATTCCTTGTAGATCGTGAGCAGCTCCCTCCTTCCGGTCATGTGTGTGGAGCAACCAGTGTCTAAGTATCACACATGACCATCCTGCAAAACAAGATTAGAGAAGTTTAGGTACCCAAATTTGTTTGGGTCCTGGAGGGTTAGGCGTGGCTCCCTTTGAAGAAACCTATTTTGGCACAGCTTTCCCGTTAGGTGAAGAATTTACACCTTTCGGGGGAACTGATTTTTGCGTTTGTCGCCTCTTAGGTGCAGATTGTACACCTTTGGGAGGAACATGTTTTGTGCCAGGTTGCCTTTTAGGAGCCGGTTTAACCTTGGTAGGAGCAGTCCATCTAGGATTGGGTCTGGTCTCCCGCCGTGGTTTAACCGGTGATTGAATACCCCGTTTATGAGATGGATTGTTCTTGTTATTACGGGGACTGCGTTTTTCATACAGATTATGTACAAAAAATGGTGCATACCAGTCATTTTTCAGAATATCATAAAAATCATTCCCACCACAATTAGAACAGCAAAGACAATCATGCGATAAATGAATCAAGTGTTGAAGAGAGTGCAATTTAACGGGAAAAGACACTACTTTTTCCAAACTAGCTTCAAAATCATTCCAACCACAATTTGAACATGTAACACCCCAAAACAAGGGTTAACAAAAACTTCCATAAAACGGAAGAGTGGTACTCAATACTAGAGTAAAAGCATACATAAATTATTACATAACCAATAATACGAAATTTAGCTAATTATAACTACTATTGAACCACTAGCTTATTTGATCACTACTATAGCAATCAAATATCAAAAGAATGCCGGAAAGTTCTATCATCAATCTTCCAATCTTTATCTCTCTAACAATGATTCCATGCTCACAACCCCGTTCTAAACCTTCTTGCCCGGAACCACTAAAATCTGTAATACATAAAACACACAACAAGTGTTAGGCTTTTAAAGCCTAAGTGAGATTTACACATAGCACATAGAGCATAATCATAGCATGTATGAATAACAATTCGATACATTCACAAATTGGATTCCATGGAGAAGGCCCATATCGCTACCAGTTACATCATAATCGAAGATGTCCCATGATCGGTACCCCACGGTAGAGTCACAAGACATAACACAACGGAAAACCCCACGGTATCCGAAGGTATGAATCCATTACATTTACCCCACGGTATGTAAGGATATATCCTCCAATGCCTACTAGGTGCTCCTCCAATTATGTGAATACCAAATATGTTAATCCTAATAATATTCAAGCATTTTCAGCATATAACAATGGTCCAACCATTTAACATAACAATGGTCCAACCATTTAACATAACAATACTACTTCCATGTATTTCATATACATCCACATGTAATAAATCATATTCTATATGATATCAAGCATATTTAACACATATTAATGGTCCAACCATTTAACATAACCAATACTACTTCCATGTATTTCATATACATCCACATGTAATAAATCATATTCTATATGATATCAAGCATATTTAACACATATTAATGGTCCAACCATTTAACATAACCAATACTACTTCCATGTAGTTCATTTACATCCATATGCAATAAATCATATTCTATATGACATCAATAATAAACATCCATGTTTACAATTCAATAATAAGTCCATTTTGACCATTAAGCCATCAATTCATCATTAAGACATCTATTAAGCCCTCATCAAAAATCATATCCTATTGATGTATAATCAAAGCCAAACTCTTAGCATCGACATTTAACATGACATACTAAGCCATAAATACAATTAATCCACTATGACTTACTTGAAGTCTTCTTGCTTTCCCTCTCAACCATTAAGAGCTTATTCATCAAGATTTCTCATTAATCATACCAAATCAAGATAAAGAATGGTAGATAAGTATAATACAATCAATTAGATACAAGTTACTCACCTTAATTCTTCAATTGGTATAACCCTAACTTGAAGACTTGAACCCAAGTACTCCAAATCGAGAAGATGAAGAAAGCAAAGCCCTAATTGAAGTTTGATTGATAAGATTCATCTACTAATTGCTTGGATTGAAGTATGATTAAGAGATGTGAATTTGCCTTATGCTTTAGATGAAAATCGCCTGAGAAGAAGGAGAAAACCCTGATTCCCTAACTCCAAATGAAATGGATAATGACTAAGGCTAAGAGGTGGGTTTTAACCTCTTTTTAGCACGTCAGGTGCTCGGCGCCGGTGCCCGCGCCAGTGCATCGGCGCCACCATCCGCGCCAGTCTCTGTTCGTTTACTTCTTATTTTCCACTAATTTGGCCTAACTTCTTCGTTAGAACTCCGTTTTTATCCCGGAAAGTACCGTTGGACTCGTAATCAAATTACCCATCCAACAAATCCATAATATCTACTATTTAACTTTATCATCTATTTTTCATTAATTTCCTTAAGAAATAAACTTACTGATTTCTATCGGAAGTTATCAAATAACCAGTAAAATCACGGAAATTACTTAGGAACTCAATTATAATCTAAGAAGTCAAAATATAAAGAAATATTAGGACTAATATTACTTTCAAGGATTTTCCGGGTGTTACAATTCTCCCCAACTTGAAAATGATTTCGTCCTCGAAATCTATACCCTTTACAACCCAAAGTCAACCAACTCACTGTCGACCATGATTCAATAATTCCTAACGAAAATCCAAGTTCTATCCACACGGTCTATACAGACAATTCTTTGAACAATTGCTTATTAACAAAGCCTCTACACACACGTTGTACTCATGTACAAATAAACGTTCCAACCGTATAGAAGCTCCCAACCATACGACTTCAGTCATCTCCCAACCTTAAAATGTTCTATATTACTTGATTTCAGTTTCAAACTCTAAATCAAATTAAGGTTCAATTAATACTGAGACCAACCGAATTTCTAATTTCAATTGTCCCTATCATTAACGGCCATTTACATCCAAAGAGCTCTAATAGACTTCAAAATCCATTTCAATAATTAATCATCAAACGGACAGGTTCATTTACCAATCTCAAAGATTAGTTCACTAACACCACTCATCAACAATGAGTATCTTATGGTTACTACTACCATCACCAACATTCTTTCTAAAACCAGCTACAATTCCCCGATTACACTAAAGGTGTTTGGCCTTAAACCCAAAAGTTACCACCTAATTATCACCAGCCTTTGCACTTTAACCAAACCCACACATGAATTCCATTCCCAAATAAAGTCTAAAAGGAACAAGGATTTATCTTTCATATTTCATGAACCTTACCTCTTTCATCATTAACCGCTCTCCAACTCAGATTTGTAAGCCTCCTTAAAGTAACCGTTTATCATTAAACCTTTATCCGACTACTGCTTGGTCTTCCATACCGTCATCATCTACATTTCAATCTCCAGATCTCAAAATAACGTTTACGTATGCTGCTTGAAAATCCATACTCACTTTAAATTGAGTATACTCACCACTTTTGAATACTCATATATCTACGGTACCCATCACTACATCTATGACCCACACGTTTCTTCAGTATAAAGTATTACCATTTCTACGCATCAATATCGTACTACACGATCACAATGCAACCAAGCACTAAGATATTATATCTCAAAAGTGAAATTTTCCATCGAACCTGTAGTATAACTACATTCTTAGGTCCGACCTTTCTATCATTACTTCCTACTTTAGCATGGAGTACTACCCTCCAATCATTATCTGTCTCTTTCTCCCAACTTTTCCACATACCGATAACACTTTCTCATCTTCATTAAACTTCCTATGATTCAAAATCATAAACTTATTTAAAGACTCATACAACCAAAATCATTTTGGGATAAACTCACACTACCGCTCGACATTCTATTCCAATAATAGCCAAATCACTTCACCATCTTACAACCACAAATTCCAACAGCTTTATTGACAACTAGTACTATTCATCTGGAATCCCCGAAAAGACTTCCATCAGATACATCCTAATTCTAACTTCATAATACCTACTAGTTGACACATTTATCTTGGCAGTTGATACCTGTACTCACTCGTACATTCTTCACATACGGCCTTTCACCACAGACCAGGTTTCTCACAATCATCCATACACCTTTTCACCGAGTTTATTTCACTAAATATCTCCTCCCCAACTTTAGTTGAACTACCACTTTCGATTTGCTAAATAACTTGAACTTATTCGTTCATACTAACTCCTTGTGATTCCAAACCAATACTAAAACAAATACAATCCTTCACAGTTCAATATTTTCCATACCTGACTTCATTTGTGCCTAAAACTTTGTCCTTTGTAACTCATCCACATCGCAAGTAAAACACTTCTATAACACAACCGTCTTTCATAATCTTAACACTCTTACAAAGTGGTCCTTCAGCTTTTATTCTTCTGATTTTAGACTTAACAATAATTAAATCCAAAAGAATACCCAAACATTCACATCATGCAAACTTCTATTTTAATACAACCCATGTAATTCCAACCCAAGCCTACAACGAGCTTATTAAATCGGGTCAATACTCTTAAAACTCAACTAAGTTCAAAACCTAGCCATCTACTCCAAGGATCAATGATCAATATGCAACATGCGTTCCGAGGCATAATAAATCTATAACTCCTTCATTGCTACCTTTCTATGGTATTAGAAACGCGAAAGTGATCAAACAGTCTTTACACTTAAGGTCGATACCTATTCAAATAAGTGCAGTCTAGCATACAATATAACTAAGACTCCATCTCGAGTCATTAAAACTGACAAACATTCAAAAGACTCATTTGAATAACATTAAAGCCTTTAAGGCTAAAATAAACATTTGGTTAAAACAGTGCCACGCACACGAGCACATAAACCAAAATACATTGTTACCCAATTCTCTACCCCTTTTTAATCTGTTAGTTGGCTATCGGCCCCAAAAAAAAGTTTTGCCAACTGTATTTCTAGTTACCAGACGAGGGTATAAACCTTCTTAAAACCGACTCTAAGTCCACTTTCAACTCTCCCATTGTTCACCTTCCTTTTGAACACAATTACCAAAATTACAAACATCATCCCAAGACTTATTCCACACTTCTCAAATCTTGGAGTTCTTTCTTAACTTAAAGTGTAATACTCTACGACCTAGCGAGTTCATAGCCTTCATGCATGACAACTTGATACATAACTCAATTCACACATTTTCTCATTTGAAATAACCACTTTTGGAACAACTTGGGTACACATGACCCCAACATTCTCAAGACTCCTAAGTACTGCACAACTATCTCGAGAATTGTTTGCATAATAAATCTCCGTAAACTCAATCTTTTTCAACCAAAATAAAGTTGTTACGACGAAAATAAAATAAAAATATTTTCATGTAAAGTAAGAAATATTTTGCAACAACTCCTAAATTTAGCTGTGCAACGTAAATAGGATTGCCTTTTCTTTAAATAATCACTTGCACATACTAACTCAACCTTGACTAAAACTGTTATTTATGCAATTGGTTTGAAATCATGAAAATTCATGTAGCATACTCTAGGACACCATGCATAAAAACTTTACTCGCAATTGAAGGCTACTTACTCAACGAGGTCAATCGTCTCACTTAAGTAACTTATCATTGACATTTTACCTCCGACCGGTGGTCGTCCTTTCGGCCTTATGACGTTTGCTATTCATGCATTCCACTATTCACATATCAACCATGTCATACTAATTTCGTCTTGGTCAAACGTTTCATATTCTATTTCTACGCGCATCAGTCACCTATTAAAGGTTACCTTGGCGGACGTTCACGAGTCCCGCCAAATTTCCAGGTTGTTCTTCCAACCCCCAATCATTTACCGATCTGTCCTCCAAAGGATTTTGGTGGCATAAACACCATCGTTCTACTATAACCTAAAGGGATAATCATAAGAAAATAGTTATGCACATACCCTTATACAAAACGTACTTTACCGATCGTTAGTCACCGTATAATCTTAGAAATAAGCATGCTCGCGTAATAATATATTCATAATAACAGTAGCTAACTGGAATTGTGAACATATTATACATGAGAATCCTCATCACCATTGTCACAGTACTAATTTCACGTATTTCTGTCAACTATAAGACTATCCCTCCTTAGTACTTCTACCCATCTCACGATTCACAACTTATTTCATCTCAGCTTAAGTCTAAGTACCTCCTCAACATACTTAGTTCACTTAAACTAAAGCTCTGATACCAACTTGTAACACCCCAAAACAAGGGTTAACAAAAACTTCCATAAAACGGAAGAGTGGTACTCAATACTAGAGTAAAAGCATACATAAATCATTACATAACCAATAATACGAAATTTAGCTAATTATAACTACTATTGAACCACTAGCTTATTTGATCACTACTATAGCAATCAAATATCAAAAGAATGCCGGAAAGTTCTATCATCAATCTTCCAATCTTTATCTCTCTAACAATGATTCCATGCTCACAACCCCGTTCTAAACCTTCTTGCCCGGAACCACTAAAATCTGTAATACATAAAACACACAACAAGTGTTATGCTTTTAAAGCCTAAGTGAGATTTACACATAGCACATAGAGCATAATCATAGCATGTAGGAATAACAATTCGATACATTCACAAATTGGATTCCATGGAGAAGGCCCATATCGCTACCAGTTACATCATAATCGAAGATGTCCCATGATCGGTACCCCACGGTAGAGTCACAAGACATAACACAACGGAAAACCCCACGGTATCCGAAGGTATGAATCCATTACATTTACCCCACGGTATGTAAGGATATATCCTCCAATGCCTACTAGGTGCTCCTCCAATTATGTGAATACCAAATATGTTAATCCTAATAATATTCAAGCATTTTCAGCATATAACAATGGTCCAACCATTTAACATAACAATGGTCCAACCATTTAACATAACAATACTACTTCCATGTATTTCATATACATCCACATGTAATAAATCATATTCTATATGATATCAAGCATATTTAACACATATTAATGGTCCAACCATTTAACATAACCAATACTACTTCCATGTATTTCATATACATCCACATGTAATAAATCATATTCTATATGATATCAAGCATATTTAACACATATTAATGGTCCAACCATTTAACATAACCAATACTACTTCCATGTAGTTCATTTACATCCATATGCAATAAATCATATTCTATATGACATCAATAATAAACATCCATGTTTACAATTCAATAATAAGTCCATTTTGACCATTAAGCCATCAATTCATCATTAAGACATCTATTAAGCCCTCATCAAAAATCATATCCTATTGATGTATAATCAAAGCCAAACTCTTAGCATCGACATTTAACATGACATACTAAGCCATAAATACAATTAATCCACTATGACTTACTTGAAGTCTTCTTGCTTTCCCTCTCAACCATTAAGAGCTTATTCATCAAGATTTCTCATTAATCATACCAAATCAAGATAAAGAATGGTAGATAAGTATAATACAATCAATTAGATACAAGTTACTCACCTTAATTCTTCAATTGGTATAACCCTAACTTGAAGACTTGAACCCAATTACTCCAAATCGAGAAGATGAAGAAAGCAAAGCCCTAATTGAAGTTTGATTGATAAGATTCATCTACTAATTGCTTGGATTGAAGTATGATTAAGAGATGTGAATTTACCTTATGCTTTAGATGAAAATCGCCTGAGAAGAAGGAGAAAACCCTGATTCCCGAACTCCAAATGAAATGGATAATGACTAAGGCTAAGAGGTGGGTTTTAACCTCTTTTTAGCACGTCAGGTGCTCGGCGCCGGTGCCCGCGCCAGTGCATCGGCGCCACCATCCGCGCCAGTCTCTGTTCGTTTACTTCTTATTTTCCACTAATTTGGCCGTAACTTCTTCGTTAGAACTCCGTTTTTATCCCGGAAAGTACCGTTGGACTCGTAATCAAATTACCCATCCAACAAATCCATAATATCTACTATTTAACTTTAGCATCTATTTTTCATTAATTTCCTTAAGAAATAAACTTATTGATTTCTATCGGAAGTTATCAAATAACCAGTAAAATCACGGAAATTACTTAGGAACTCAATTATAATCTAAGAAGTCAAAATATAAAGAAATATTAGGACTAATATTACTTTCAAGGATTTTCCGGGTGTTACAGAACAACACAAGCAATCATGCAATAATCGAGCCAATTGTGGAAGAGAATTCACTTTAACAGGAAAAGAAACTTCAAAATAGTACTGATGATTCCAATCACTATTGTCTTTGATTATTCTAGAATTTAAAGCATGGGAAAATGACTTTGATGCATCCTTCTTGACAGAATCCTCCTTTAGCCACTTTGGTGTTTCTCGTTTAGCTTGACCATTTTTATCTGAAACAGCAGGTACAGAATGATCAGTGACTTTTGAAGGAGTTGGAGGTTTAACGGGAACTTGTTCAGTCTTTTGCCTTGGTTGTGACGTGTTTTGGGAAACAGGTTTAGATTTTAAAATCTTGATCACAGTTGGGGCCTTTAAGTTTGAACAAGCTCCCTTTTCAAAATTGACCTTATGTTTCACAACCGGGGATAAAAAATCTGTGTGACTTGGAAGAGGTTTGTCGAAAGGGAACGACTCGAACTCTCCCTCATCATCACCTTCTGAGTTCATGAATTCAGAAAAATTCACCTCAGGAATTTCGGTACTTGGACTGGTTGAGGATGGTGAGGAACACGCTGTGCTTGTGTGCTTTGAGGAATTTGGTGCGGAAGCTAGGAAAAAATCAGAGTTTAAATTCCTCTTAACACACTCATCTTGATCGTCTTGAGAACTAGAATTCTTGCCTAAAAAGGCTTTGCACGAAGATGTGTCGGATGAATTTGAGGAAGGTTCGGGTGAAGACATCTTGTCAGATAGCAGTTGGTCAATTTGCTCTTGAAGCTGACCATTTCTCGAGTACTCTTCCATCTTTGTTGTTGCCAAGGCAGACAATTGTGATGTGAGTCGATTAATTTCAGGTTTTGACCTGTTCTTCACCAGATACACCTCCGGTTTTGACGTGTTGTTGTTTCTAAAGTTTGTCAAGTAAAGCTTGCTTTTCTTTTGTCATTTCAGACAATTTGACGAAAGCGTATTGATTTCCCACAGAAAATTTTCGTTTTCCTCACTTGTCATACCTTCGGTTTTCTCAGTTTTGAGTTTCTCAAGAGCTTTAATTAAACCGTTCTTCTCATTTTGGAAAACCAACCTTTCCCTTTCCAGTGACGCTTCCAACTCTACTATCTTTGCTTCCAAGATGAGAGGGGGAACATAGAGTTTAAACTCATCCGTCTCGGTCTTGGTTGCTGGTGCTACATCCTCATCCTTCTTAGAGGAATCCTTGGGTGTTGCCACTTTGTAGGGGTCGAAGTAGTCATTGGAAAGGTACTTTTTGTTCTTTTGATACGAGTAATTTAGAGGTTCATAGCAAAATGGAAGTTGAATTCCTTGTTTGTGTGTGCGCTTGTATTCCTCTGTTTCCTCTTCCTTTTCAGGTTCTAGAGGACCAGTCCACTTGATTTTGTACTCCGGGTACTTTGTAGATAAACCATAACAGGCAAAGTCATACAGAGAGGGTACATGCCATCTTCCCTTTTTCAAAGAGTGAGGATTATCATATCCGATTCCCCACTCTTTGTTGAAATACGTGAACTCTTTGGGTTTGTTTAAGAAAATGGTTTGATCAGTTTGACCCCTTTTGTGGAGTTTGGTTTCAAGATTTAGAATTTTAGCTACATACTCCTTGTGTTGAATTTGAAGAGAAGAGCATTGATAAGTGATGTCCTCTTTCTCATTCAATCACTGATCAAGCTGACGTTGGAGTTCAGATATTCTGGCCCGTAAGTCTTTAGGTGCTAATGAAAGGATTTTGCATCTATCTTTTAAATCAGCATTTTCAGACTTATACTTCTCAGTTAACTTCGTTTGAACATTAAGCTTTTCTGTTAGAGTTTTAATTTCAAGCTTTTGTTCTTTAGAGGTGGCCTTAAAGGATTCTGCCTGACCATAAAATGATTGCATAGCATTCAAAAAATCTGGATGACAAGATTCACATACCTGATTTGCAAGTGCAGTTGCGGTTTCCTCATTAGTGGAGGAATGATATCCCATGAAAGCATTAGCAACTTCATCTTCATCTTCATTATCAGATCTTTGCAGCCAGTAATCATCCTCAGCGAACATTGCTTCTCCAGTCGCCTTTTGTTTTGCTAAAGCTAGCTTGGCCTCGTAGTAGTGGACATTCTTCACTGTAGGCTGGCGGCAATCTTTGGCAAAGTGACCAAGTTTCCCGCAATTATAGCATTTCACGGGCTCATCTTTCTTCTTGCGGTCAACTTTCTCAGTCTTGTCCTTCTTCTCAGTCTGATCTTGCTCATCGACCTTCTTTTTACCTTCATATTTGTCTTTGTAGTCATGACGCTTGTTGGCAGAAGTGGAGTAGCGCTGACCATTAGACGTTGGTTTCTTGTAAAACTGTTGTTGCTTGAAGGTCTTTGTCAGGAGGGCAATGGATTTCATGAAGTCGTTTATTTCACTATCAGAATCTTCATCTTTCTTCTCTTCCGGTTCAGAATCAGAAGAATTATGCCTTTGAGCCCGTTCGGTGTGTCGGCTCGAAGGTCTTCCCTTGTTGGTGGAAATAAGAGCAATAGGATCAGCTACAGGCTTGGGTTCAGTCTTCTTCTCGGCAAGTAGCTCATTCACTTCATCTTCATCTTGAAGGAGTGTCTCGTAGAGTTCATTTATGCCGATTCTTTCAATCAGGTTGTTATGCCTGACATGAGATGCAAAAACTTTCCATTCGGGTAAGAGGTTGTTGAGGAACTTGAGGGCATTCTCCGTGTTCGACCGAACTATCCCATTCTTGTTCAGCTCATTGAGTAGAGAGCAGAAACGTTCATAAGCCTGAGTAAGAGTCTCTCCAGGACGCTGCTTGAAACCATCGAACTTGGTTATAGAAGTATTGATCTTCAGCTGGTTTCCAACTGCACTCCCACGCATCATTTTGGCTACCTGGTCCCACATGCCTTTAGCCGTGTCTTTGTAGCTGTCGATGGCAGTGTAGGTCGAGTTGGGAAGAGCTTGCACCAGATATCTCTTCGCCTGTTTCTCCCCTTCTATCCTCCCTCTTTCAAACTCTGACATTTCGGCAAAGGACTTTTTCTCTTTCTTGGGTTCAACACCTTCAGCGGCTGCAATATCCTTCATTGGTGGCGTGATAGGACCTTCTTCAAGAGCTTGCTTGATGAACTTATAGTTGTCCTTCGATTCAATGAAAATCATGAATCTGTCGCGCCATTGACTGTACTCGTTTGGGTATAGGCATGGAGGCTTGGTGTCGGTACCAATGGCGAGAGCGTCACGAGAAGCAGACATCTTTGGTTGCAACGGAGTGATCGTCAGACGGGTATATTGATTCAAAATGAGGACCTAACGCAAGATTCTAAGAGTGATATCCTAACGTGGTTCTATGAGTGGAACGGTCCTTAGACTAACAGTAGATCAGATTGGAACAGATATGACAAAACAGAACAAACACGTTCAACAGCAGTACTGTCCGGATAGAAGTGTCCGGATAGAGGTGTTCGGATACTAGCTAGAGTCCGGGAACAGGGTCCGGGAACAGAGGTTATCCGGATAGAGGTGTCCGGATAGTGTTATCCGGATAGAAGTAAACAGTAAAAATTTTCCGGATACTGGGGTCTTTCCGGATGAAAGGAGTCCGGATAGTATATGTCCGGGTTGAAAAGGTCCGGTTAAACCAAGGTTTCCAGAAACAATTTTATACCTGGAGAGTTAAGGATTTGTGACTTACCCGGAGATTGCGACTTACCCGGAGAGATGAAGTTGTCCGGACGAGGAAAAACCCAATTATCCGGACTCTGCGGCTGTGTTCTTAAAATCGACTGAAATCGATTAGGGTTTCTCCCAATCGATCCTGAAAGGTTAGAATAGATGCCAAATGCAGAGATAACAATAACCCAATCGATTTTTAAGCAAAACAAACAACTTTTGATTCAAAAAATTGGATTTTTACTCAAGAACACAATAAGAACTTTTGAACTTAAATCGCTAAATTGGCCTATCAAATGCGTGAATTGGGATGTGAAATTTTGCAGATATACTAGTAATTATGAATCTAACACAACCCAATAAACAGAAACAAGCGATTTCGACAGAATCAGATAATCAAAAATTCAAGAATAGTCAAAACGGGAAAAGTCAAACTGTTCAGAATTTTAGAATTCAAACCTTAGAATCAATCCGTCCGTCTGCTATGATACCAATTGTTAGACCCAGATTTAACAGGTAACAACGATTCAATGAGGAATAACAATAACAAATAACGATTTCAACTTGTCATCCCTCTCATATTCAATAATCTAGATAGTTACAATGGTCTGAATGAAAAACAAACTATCTCTCTCTAAACAATTTATCACTTGTTAGCTCCAATATTCTGAAATATTAGAAGTATTGAAAAATGGCCAAGTACAGAAGAACTTCCACAGAAGCTCTGCTGAGTGCAACAGAAGCTCTGCCGGGCATCTCAGAAGAATCAAAGGAAGTTTGATCAAAAGTGATCAAAGACCGAGGAAACTACAGAAGGAAGCTTTCAGAAGACAAGGAACCAAGAAGACTTCCCAGATGACCGAGCCTCAGAACCTCTGCCACCCTTGACAGAAGCTCTGCAGAAGTAAACAACCAAAGACTCGGAATCCGGTGAAGACTACTCTACAGAGGAACCAGACCGCAGAACCTCTGTAACACATTACAGAGCCTCTATGGTCTTCAAAAGACTAGGAAGATATTTATAATATCTTGCTAATGTTCCAAGACCTGTTCATCAACTTGCATGGAAAAGTATTGTCAAAACACGTGTCAAGCTCTGAGTGGACTCAATAGGGCAAGGTACAAAATAGACGTCTGCGCCATTTAATGCATTTACCAAAAGTACATCTGCTCCATTAAATGCGCATGGCTCAAACAACTGCTCACACCATCCAGTCCACTGTTCACACCATCCAGTTTACTATTCATGCCGTAAAAGGAACAGTGACCTACTTCATAGTCTTCTAAGAGTAGTATAAAAGGAAGACTCATGTTGAGTTGTTCCTAAGTAAGAAGATATAGAACAACACACAAAACAGAAAAACAAGAACACTTCAATCGAACATCAAGAACACATAGCTTATGCACATTTAGAGTCATATCTGTTTAAAGCTTTGCATACTCACTGTTCTTAAATCTGTTCTTGATATATATATATTCAGTAAACTTTGAGATATTATTTCCTGTTCACTGTTTATTTATATTGTGTTCTAAATCTATCAAACATATCTGTTAGTTCTTCAAATACGCTTCCGCATCAAACATAAACTCGAACTAATAGATCTGATAATCTTGTTTAAAGCAAAACGGGAACCAACAGCTCTCGATGAATATGTGAATCGCTTATCGAACGTCTATGATCGGCTAACCTAATTCCTAAGGCAAACATCACATTATATACTTAGGCCTTTAAACAACAAGGCCCAAGCCCATTAAACAAACTAAGCCCAATTAACAATAATTAAGGCTTTTACAATAAATAACCTCTATAATTAAACTAATTACGCTCCATATAAATATTTATATATCTTTCAAATATGTAGGACATTAATTGTCCTAACAATGTAGATGCTGGAAGCTGTTGTGCTAAGGTCTTATGGATGAGAAATCAGCTATTAGACTACGACCTTCAGCTCCCCAAAATGCCAATCTATTGCGACTGCACTAGTGCCATCGCCGTAGCAAACAATCCAGTACTACACTCAAAGACCAAACATATTGAGACCAGGTATCGCTTTATCAGAGATCATGTGAAAAATGGTGATACAGAACATCACTTTATCCTTACTGACTTTCAATTAGCTGATCTTTTCACCAAACCTCGTGATGAGACAAGATTCAATTTTCTCATCAGCAAGATTGGCATGCTGAACCTTGAAGAGTAAATCCCCAGTAGTTATTCATTGTGTCTGTGATAAAGGAAATTAACGGAGAAGCATTATGTCAGTGAAAATACATGGTGAAAATGAGAAGCATGTAGTTTTTTACAGTGAAAACATCTCGAAAGTAATCAACGGAGGAAAATGTATGGGTTGTTTGGCAGTTGCTCAATGGAAGGCTGAATGAAGAAGTCTATGTCGAACAACCACCAGGATTCTCTGATCCTAAGCATCCAGGTTATGTCTATTAGCTGGATAAGGCACTCTATGGACTGAAACAAGCACCTCGTGAATGGTATGACACTCTATCCTCTTTTCTCCTTATTGAAAAATTTGAGCGTGGTAAAATCGACAACACTCTATTTTTCAGGAAAGTAAAAGTTAGATCTGGGTTTTGTCAATAAACCAAGTGTTAAAGATCTGATGAGAAGGTTCAGATGTTCTGATATGAAGGGTCAGAGTTCTGACTAAGAAGACTCAGAAGTATTGCTCAGAAAGTTGGCTAAGTATAGAAATCTGAGAAGAAGAGTCAGCAGTTCTGAGAAGCTTAATCAGAATAATGTTCAGAAGTTCTAAACAACATGTTCAGAACTTATAACTAGATACTTTACTTTGTATTTAGTTAACTAATTAGGACACGTGTATTGTTCCTATTAGTCTTTCTTTTATGTACTGTAGCTTTAATGTTTCCGTTGCAGTATATATAGTGGTTAGCACTGTACGCTAACTAACTTTCCCGTATATTCTTGTATTCATATTTTGTAATCTTTGAGATACGCTCTCTCTAAGATCTGTAAAGCTGTTCTTCATTGAATACAAGTGTTCTTGATCAAATTACTTCTCGATTACTATTCTATTCATTGTTATATTGATTGTAAGATTGTATCCTGTACTTACAATTGGTATCATAGCCAATCAACAAACAAATTCGTTCGAGATCGCGTTCTTTAGGGTTTCTTGTTCGTTTTCTTGAAGATTTCTTGATCAATTCGAAAATTGATTCCGCTGCCACTCACTGTTCTTGAATTCTTAGCAATTCTTGAATTAATTGTTGTTTTTCGATCAAGGAATTTGAATTTGTCTTTCTGTTGAAGCTTTCTTACAATCATGTCTTCTAAAGAATATCTAGCAATGGGATCTGAAACAAAACCACCTGTTCTAATACCTGAAGAGTACCAGCAATGGAAAATCCGAATGATCCAATTCTTGGATAACATAGATGAAAATCTGATGGTTTCTATCCGAGAAGGTCCTATCGAAGTATATGTCGATGTCGCTGCAACCCCTGCAACAGAGACAACTCCAGAAATTCCGGCTACAAGGGTGAAGAAGAGTTTTTCTCTGTATACAGCAGAACAGAAAAACAGACATGCTATAGACAAAAGAGCAATTACGTTGATGACTTTGGCTGTCCCAAATGAAGTTCTTAACAGGATTGATAGTGGATCATCTGCTAAAGAAATGTGGGATGAACTGGAAAGACAGATGTTAGGAACTGTGAGGTCTATTCAAGCAAAGTTAAATCAGAGCATAAATGCCTATGAAAGGTTCAAGGCCAAAGAGTCGGAAAGTTTGACTCAGACGTACAGTAAATTTTGTACTATTCTGAATGATTTGAGAAGAAATGGGCAGAAGAAAACGAAGTCAGAAATAAATTACAAATTTCTGAACAGCCTAAACTCATAATGGTCATCATTTGCTATAAGTCTGCAAATGAATAAAGATATGTGTGGAGAAGACCTCAATGATCTGTTCTGTGTTCTTAATCAACATGAAGACTCTGTCAAGTTAGTTGTGGAAGAGAAGAAAAATGTTGCTGATCAGTTAGCATTTTTATCAAAGTCTAAAGTTATCAAAGCACCCAAGAAGACTGCATATCTATCTGAGATACCAAAGCTGGAGGAATCTGACAAGGAAGAAGGATCAGATGATGATGAAGATATCAAGATAATGGCTGAGAAACTAGCCTTGTTGACAAATACTTTCAACAAGAGGTATGGGAAGGGTAGATTTCAGGGAAATTACAAGAGAGAACAGGGGAGTTCAGGTTATAAGAAAAGAGAAGACAGGGGAGAAAATAAGTTTGAGAAGAAAGTAGAGAGAAGTGAAGAAAAGAAAGAAGAGAAGGAAGAGAGAAAAGAAAACAATTTGTGTTTCAAGTGTGGAAAATCTGGCCACTATGCTAAGGACTGTAGAGTAAAGATTGTAAAAGATTATGAGTACTATACCAAGAAGGCTCAGCTTGCAAAGAAGAGAGAGGATGAGATTGCTATGTTGGTTGAACAGGAGAATTGGTTGTACTACACTTCAGATGAAGATGATCATATCAATTTTACACAGATGCAAAGTTACATGGCCAAAATGAAGAATGAGGATGATTCTGACTATGAAGATGCTGATTCTGAGTCATCTACTGAGGTACATTCTGCACTTGAAATAGACATAATGACACAAATTGGTGACATGAAAACTGAATTTGTTAATCTTAGAAAACAGATAAAAGGTGAAAGAAGTCTAGTTAACAAATTCAGAATTGAAAAAGAAGTAATAAGAGAACAATATGAGGAATCTGAGGCTGAGAAACAGAAAATTAAAAATGAAAATTCTGAATTGTTGAAAAAGCTTTCTGAACTAAAAATTGAATTTTCAAAGATTAAGGATGAAAGGGTGATTTACAAATAAAATTTGATATGCTATTTGAGGAAAGAAAGAATTTATACACCAAAATCAAAGAATTGGAAGATCTGAATTTAAAAAGGGGTCAGACTCAGCAAACATTAAATCTTTTAACAAGCAATATTAAAGATACAAGATTCTACAATCCAAAGAAGGGATTGGGATTGGAAGAAAATGTTGTTTTAAAAAGAGCTCCAATCAACTTGTATGATTTTGAAAAGCTTCAAGTTCCTAAGCCAAAATTCCCAGAAATTGTTGAAGTTTTTATCAGACCTGCAAGTTCTATAACAAGTTCTGACAATTTGCAGAAATCAAGCTCTAAAAAGACAAAAGAGATAGTTTCTGATACAAAAAAAAACAGTCAGTTGTTTCAGAAGATAAGGTTAAGAAAGAAATTCCTAAACCAACAGATGAGAAACCAAAATACAATGACACTAAATTCAAGTATGATTCTTTAAATGGCAGCTACAAAAATAAACAACCAAGTTTTTCACATCATTACATTGAAAGCATATTTGATATAAGTAAGGTTTCTGAAAAAGATAATCAGAAGTCTGAAGCTTCTAATCAGAAATATGATTTTTGGAGTCAGAACTCTGAGTCTGAAGGTCAGACATCTGAGTCTGTTAATCAGAATTCTGATTCAAGTAGTCAGAAGTCTGAGTCAACTGGATTTTCTGAAACAAAGTCAGATGATTTTTCAGAGCTTGAAAAGAGGTTTAATCTTGTAAGTCAAGAACTTGAGGACTTGAGGAAATCTTTTGATGAACTTGAAAATGATTACTGTGATTGTGGATTTTAAACGTGATGAAACTTTAAAAGAAAAGAACATCTTCATTCAGAGAATAACAAAGCTTGAGAAACTGAAGACTGAGTATGATCTTTTTAAGATTAATGCACTAAAAATAATGATAAATTCTTTAATGAATCAAGTACATATGAAAAAGGTGAATCATCTACTTCTTCTTCTAACAAAAGGGGTTGAATTTTTCAGAAAAAGAGGAAAGCAAAAGGAAAGATGGTGTGAAAAGAGTTTCTGAGATGAATGGATTGGTTCCTGCAACTGTACCAAAAGCACAGAGTTATTGTGATAAATGTACTTGTACTTTGAAAACCAGCAATAAAAATGAAAAAGCTTATGGTACAGATCTGTTGCTACTTGCAAAGAAAAATCTTATTTGTGTTCAATGTGAAAGTGATTCATTTCAATATTCTCAGAAATGTCCAATCACAATAACCTCTGTTTCCTATATAAGAAAAGATATTCAGAATACAGAAAAGAAGAATGTTTCTGTTCCTCAAACTCAGAGAAAAGAAATGACAAAAGAAGTGAAGCCTCAAATTAAAATTACAGGAAAGAATGAAAAAAAGTTTAATGTGAAAGAAAAGAAAGTTGAAACTTCTTCAACATCCAAATTTAAAACTTTCAAGAAGAAATTGAACAATTTTGTGAACAGAAAATGCTCTGACTTCATAAAAGTTCAAGGAAAGTGGTGTTTGAAGAAAGATTTTGAATGGAAAGTCAAAGGTACTTTTGTTAAATCAGATGACAAGGCTAACAAAGAAGGACCCATTCCAAAATGGGTACATAAAACTAACTGATTGTTTTTGCAGGGATGTCATGTGTGGTTTTTAGATTCAGGAGCTTCAAGACACATGACATGTCAGAAGTATTTTCTATCAAATTTCACAGAAAAGGCTGGAGGAGCAGTAAACTTTGGAAATAATAGCAAAGGTCAAGTTAAAGGTTATGGGGATTTAACAAAAGGAGATCTGACAATTCAAAAAGTTTTCTTTGTTGAAGGATTACAACATAATCTTTTCAGCATAAGTCAGTTTTTAGACAGTCTTTGTCAAATCATGTTCAAAATAACAGGTTGCATGACTTTAACTGAGAATAATCTCAAAGTCTTCTGGGCCAAAAGACACATGGACTTACTTGTGGTTAATTTTTCAAAAATACAAACATTAAATCCTGTTTGTCTTTTATCAAACTCAATTGCAAATGAATGCTGGCTGTGGCATAGAAGATGTTCTCATTTAAACTTCAAAGATCTGAATAATCTTGTTGCAAAACATCTGGTTAAAGGTTTACCAAAGATTAAATTTGAAAAGGAATCATTATGCTCAGCTTGTGAAATGGGCAAGATGAAAAAGAGTTCTCACAAATTAAAAATGGATTCATCTTGCAAAGCACCATTGGAAATAATTCATACTGATCTTTGTGGTCCTATTTCAGTTCAGTCTATGGGAAGAAAGAAATATATGCTTGTAATTGTTGATGAATATTCCAGATACACATGGGTTGAATTCCTAAGAGCTAAGTCAGAAGCTGCTACTACATTGATAAACTTTATCAAAAGGATTCAAGTTCTCTTACAACTTCCAGTCCAGAAAATCAGAAGTGATAATGGAACAGAGTTCAGAAATGAGACTCTTCAGAAGTTTTTAGAAAGTTCTGGGATTTCTCACAATTTCTCTGCAGTCAATACTCCTCAACAAAATGGTGTTGTTGAAAGGAAAAACAGGACACTAGTTGAAGCTGCAAGAACCATGCTGGCTTATTCAAATCTTCCAACTTTCTTATGGGCTGAAGCAATTGCAACTGCTTGTTTTACACAGAACATAAGTTTAATCAATAAAAGATTAAATAAGACTGCTTATGAACTGATAAATAAAAGAAAATCATTAATCAAATTCTTTCATGTTTTTGGTTGCAGATGCTATGTTCTTAAAGACAGAGAAAATCTTGGTAAGTTTGATAAAAAGGCAGATGAAGGATACTTTGTTGGTTATTCATTAACTTCCAAAGCATTCAGAATCTACAACAGAAGAACCAAGCGGATGATGGAAAGCATCAATGTAACATTTGATGAAGCCAGAATGAAGACTTCTGAACAAGACAGTTCAGAACTCATGCAGAACAGGACAAAAATGACTTCTGATACAAACTCTAATCCTATTTGTTCAGAACTCAATTCACTGTTTAAGGTTACTTTTCTTGAACTGACTTCTGATTCTTATGCAGAATTTGAAAACCCATAGATGATCAATGAGATGAAAAGAAGAACTTTAGAAGTAATTCAAACAACCGTAATTTCTAATAAAGGTCCATCTGAGGAATGTCCAACTCTGATAAATACAAATGATGAAAATTCTGACCCTGATACTCAGACTTCTGAACCTTGTATTCAGACTTCTGAACCTTGTATTCAGAACTCTGAACAAGTCACTCAGAACTCTGACTTCATTGTTCAGAATTTAAATTCAAATTTAACAGAACAAGGAGACAATTCAGAATTACAAGCTATCATTGATGAGAATGATACAAACAACAATTATTCGGAGATTGATGTGCTTCCTAGTGCAAACAAATGGACTAAAGATCATCCCATTCATCAAGTAATTTGAGATCTATCAGCAGGAGTAAAAACCAGATCAGCTACTGCAAATGAAGCAATGTTTGCAGGTTTCCTAAGTGTTATTGAACCTAAGAAAACTAATGAAGCCCTAAAGGATCCAGATTGGATTTCAGCAATGCAAGAGGAATTGCTTCAATTTGAAAGGAACAAAATCTGGAGACTCATTCCAAGGCCTGAAGGTAAATCTATCATTGGAACTAAATGGGTATTCAGAAATAAAAAGGACGAGTCAGGTGTTGTCATCAGAAACAAGGAAAGATTGGTTGCTAAGGGATACTGTCAACAGGAAGGAATTGACTATGATGGGACATTTGCACCAGTGGCAAGAATAGAGGCCATCAGGATATTTTTGGCCTATGCTGCACACAAGAATTTCAAAGTATATCAGATGGATGTCAAATTAGCATTTCTGAATGGTATACTTAATGAAGAGGTGTATGTACATCAACCTGAAGGCTTTGTTGATTCAGAATTTCCTGACCATGTCTATATTTTAGATAAAGCCTTATATGGTCTAAAACAAGCACCAAGAGCCTGGTATGACACTCTCACTCAACACTTGTTAGGTTCATGCTACAAGAAAGGTAAGATTGACACAACTTTGTTTTTAAAGAAACAGGGTGAGGATTTGATTCTTGTTCAAATTTATGTTGATGACATAATATTTGGTTCTACCAGTGCAAAACTGTGTGATGATTTCTCTAAAATCATGAAATCTGAATTTGAAATGAGCATGATGGGTGAACTAAATTTTTTCCTTGGACTTCAAGTCAAACAATTACCAAATGGTATTTTTATAAATCAAGGAAAATATGTAAGGGACATCCTGAAAAAGTTCAAAATGTCTGATTGTGCTTCTATGAGAACTCCTATGGCAACAAACATAAAGTTAGATGCTGATCTCAAAGGAGTGTCAGTAGATAACAAACTTTATAGAGGCATGATTGGATCATTACTATATTTGACTGCAAGTAGGCCTGATATCATGTTTTCTACATGTTTTTGTGCTAGATTTCAATCCAATCCCAAAGAATCACATATGTTGGCTGTCAAAAGGATTCTCAGATATCTCAAAGGAACACCTGATCTTGGTTTATGGTATCCAAAGGAAACTGACTTCAAATTGACTGCTTTCACTGATGCTGATCATGCAGGTAGTAGATTGGACAGAAAGAGTACATCTGGTGCTTGTCACTTTCTAGGGGATAAGATAGTGAGTTGGGCATCAAAGAAGCAGAATTGTGTATCTACTTCAACTGCTGAGGCAGAGTATGTTGCTGTTGCTGCTGCATGTTCTCAAACTTTGTGGATGAGAACACAACTCATGGATTATGGGTATCAGCTCAACAAAAATCCTATCTACTGTGATTCAGAAAGTGCAATTGCCATTACTCAGAACCCTGTTCAACATTCAAAGACTAAACACATAGATGTGAGGTATCATATTATAAAGGACTATGTGGAAAAAGGAACTATAGAGATGCACTTTGTGCATACAAAGTATCAATTGGCTGACTTGTTCACAAAGCCTCTTGATCACAAAAGGTTCTCTTTTCTCATATGTAAAATAGGAATGCTTAATCTAACTAATTGAAAATATTTTTTTTCTCAAAAATGATAAATTTTCTCTAAGTAAGATTTTCTGAGTAGTGTACTCAGAACTCTGAGTCTTGTAATCAGAACTCTGACTCCCTGAGTTCAGAAATTCTTAGTCTTGAGTTCAGAAATTCTGAATTTTGAGTTCAGAACTTCTGAATTTTGAGTTCAGATATTCTGAGTCTATACTTCAGAATTCCAACTTTCAAGATTTCATTTATGAGAAATTCAAGTACTTCAATTTTTGGGGATTATTTTCTTTCTATTATGCTAAAGTCAAGGGGGGAGCATTAATATCTTTTGGAAATCATCTAATGATTCTTAAAGGTTTGTTTTCATTTCTTATCTCTGATCATTCTAAGTCGAACAAGCTTTTAATAAAAAAATATTTGATTACTTGTTCAAACTATGTCTGAATTTCAAAATTTTCATATTCAGATATAAGATTTTAAATGATTTTTTCTCAAATCATCATTACTAGAACAGAGTTTTTGATGATAAAATGTTTTCTTAAATGTTCAAACATCCTCTGAGTAGTTTAATCAGATCTCTGACAAAGGATAGTCAAACCTCTGAGCGTGTTATTCAGAATGTTGACTTGTGTTAATTTTCTATCCAATAACACGTGTCAGCTTCGTATTTGATTGATAATGCCACATATTTCATTTAAATCCTCTGTGGCATTTCAAATGTGTTGACTCCGTTATAACTTTGATCTCGTTTTTCCGTCAAACCTTTCAACTTCGCGGATTTTAATTAGGTCTTAAAATCCCACTTTCAAATTCTTTCAAATTTTAGAGCGAAAAGTGAGATACGAATCAATCCAGAGTTCTTTGAGTTTGTTTTCTTCTTAAATCATGTCTGGTGTTCGAAGAAGTAGTCATATATCTCTGCATAGTACTAAGTCTTTAATGGAGGAATCTGATTCGGATAATAATGAAGTTCAAAATAGATCTATTGAAGAAGAAGCAGTAGGAAACGATGGAATAAATGCAGGAGATGAAGAAATGGCTGAATCTGAGGGGAATGCAGATGAGGGAAATATAAATGTCGAACATGAACAGAGTGCTGTAGGGTCAATGATGTCAAGAAGACCAAATTTAGTGGAAAGAATTGTTTCTGAAAGAGAATGGTTGAAGTTGTCAGAAAATAATTGTGTGTTATTGTTTGAGGAAAGTAGATTTAAACCTGAACACAGGATCATAATGGAGTTATTCAAATATCATCCCTACAGGAAATGGTTTACAAGACACAAATCTGTCCCTGTTCAGTATATTCAACAATGGTGGAAACATCTTAGGTTAGAAGGGAATAAATTTGTATCTGAAATTGGAGGAGTAACAATCACTTTATCAATCCCTACACTGAGGGAAATGCTCAATTTACCAGAAAAAGATGATGTACAACAAAGAACAGACTTTGAAGACTCACCTTTAATAGAAGAATTGATTGTAGAGTTTATGAGGTTAGGATACAATGAGGGGTTGAGGACTCTTAGTAGTTTCAGAAGGAACAAATTGCCACCAATTTGGGCATGTTTCTTTCATGTGGTGAATAAGTGTTTGTCAGGAAAGAATAGTTCTGCGGATCAGGGTTCAAAACAGATTCTTCAAATTTTTCAAGGTTTAGTGAAGAGTAGGCATTATGACTATACTACTATACTTTGGGAAGACATGAAGAATACATTTGAGAAAAATCAGAAGGCTATTCAGAATAAAACAAAGGATACACCTCTATCATATATACCTTACATAAGGTATTGGCAACTTGTGATTTGGTATGCAATGCAAGAAAACAGAACCATTCCAAGAAGATCAGATGAGCCATGGTCCCATTTTCTATTTGGGTAAGATGTCTTCTGTTGCTAATATTCAAAATTATCCTAATCACAAACTTTTGCCAAGATCACTTAGGAATTACATTCCAAGGGAGAGTGAGATTTTAAAAGCTTATTGCACCTCTATGGGAATTGAAGAACCTCAAATCCCTACCCATGAGGACCAACCTGAGAAGAGAGGTGAGGGGTCTAGTCATGTTAGAGAGGGGGAGGATGTTCAAATGGGTGAACATTCTGAGAGAAATGAGGGGCAAAATTCTGATAGCTCGGTTAGAATATGTGAGGAAAAATAGAATGAGGGTGGTGAGGATGAGAGATTGTCACCAGAGGTTCAAATAGAAAGAGATGCCTCTGTACTAGCCAATCTTAACCAGGTAACCACATCTGCTATTGGTTCACATCTCTTGGTGTCCAATATTGAAAAAATCACCATGGACCTAGTGGTGGAACTTGAACAACCCATCCATACCCACTCAGAAGCATTTCAACATGCTATTGTTTCACATAAATCAGGGGAACCATCCCAAACTCGTTTGGAGGGAGGTGATAAATCCCAACCTATTCTTCATCACATTGAGTCTGGATATCACAGTCCTATACATATTGAGCCTGAAATCCCTTCTAACACTTGCACAAATCAGGAATTTCGTATTTCTGACAAAAATTCATAGATACTCCTAATTTTGGAGATCAAGGATTGGATGGAAGTCCTGGTGAGGTGAACATCTCAAAAGCCTCATTCAAATGTGCATCTGTTGTGCAAGATGACTTAGTGTTATCTACAGGCCATGAGTCCTCTGGAGACATGAAAACTGGACCATCTGTTCGTTCAGGTTCACAGTTAGATTCTTCTGAATTTGTAAAGATTCAGAATCAAAACAAGGTGATGGAGGAAAAACTAGAAAAATTGGAGGAAAAGGTGGATGAATTGAATGATGAGGTGAAGGAGTTAAAAAACTCTTTGGAAGGAAAAATGAAGTATGTTGAGACTAAGGTGGATGATATGAAGATATCCTTGGAATCTCATAAAAAGGAGATCAAGGATATTATTTCTGAATTTCAGAAGGATCTGAAGAAACAAATGAAGAGTATGCAAGATTCTATATTTCAAGTAATAAGCACTACTTTGACTTCAACTTCCAAACCACTTGATCCTGTTCCACTTACAGAAGCTGAACCTGAGGTTAGTGATGTTTAGAACTCTAAAAGGAAGTTTGATGATGATGATTCTCATGATCATCAAAAGGGGGAGAAAAGGCAAAAGATGAGTTCTGATAATGATATCTGTGTAGACGATTTTGAAATTACAGATATGCAGTTGGTTCAGACAGAGGCAAATATTCAGAAAGTGGATACTCAGATTGTTCAGATCACAAGCTCAGATACAGAGGAAATGGAGATGGAATGTATGGATGGTAATGATTCTGATAAAACAGAGGAATTGAACTTAGATGCAGAAATGGAAGGTAATTCTGATGAAACTGAAGCCATCGAGGAACCTGTTTTGGGGTCAGAGGAAATAGATGAAAGGCTAGTGGTTGTGAACACTTGTACAGATATTGTTCCATATGTCAGAGTTGGTTTGTTGGATTCTGAACTGGAAGAAAGGAGATTGAATGAGACTTTGATCAGAAGGATACACAGTGAGTTAGTCAGAGCACTCAATGTTCAGAAAATTCAAAAGGCTGTGAAGATGGTAAGACCTATTGATCTGATGGGAGAAAAAGATAGTATTGTTAGCTACTCTCAGAAGTTTAAAGGGGATTTTTATTTCAACTATGTGGATGACATTGCCGATGATGAAGAATATGAAAAAGTTAAAGAATACTTCATGCCTTCAGAATATCTATTCAGAAAGCCAATTGAGATCCCTAAGATTGACTTGCCAATGTTAGAAGAGCCTGTATGTGACTTTGTTCTGGAAATGAGTGATGTACCTCTTACTAGACAATTTAATGATTACATTTTTCTAGAGGAAACATATGAGAATCTTTATCACACAGAGGAAGACTATGAAGTTGTGGAAAACAATGTTGATGGTTTCATGGATGGGAGATCTCAGATGATTTATGCAGAAGCCTCAAACAGATTCAGAATTCCTGATTCAAGACTACACATTCAGAAAAAGATTGAGAAAGTACTGATGTTTCAAATAGAAGAGTTTGATGGTCTGAAATATGTAAGATTAGAGGTTCTGAAAGAAAGAAATGTAAAAGTGGTCATGTCTAGTTTTGATTTCCACAGATTGATACTTGATGATCAAATCTTCCTAGTAAAATTCTTTGCCAGTACTGAAGAGGCATGGATAGAGATTGAATGCAGAAGACTTCTGGGCATCTATGTCAGGAACATGTACTTGTATGATTTTCAACTGGCCATTGAAGGAAGTAAAGAGAAATGCAACTTAAGCTGTCCAGTAATGGTTCCAAGGATTGGTGTAAATAAGCCAGGATTTATAAATGAAGGAATGGAATCAGAAGGATTTGCATATACAGTTCATGAAAGACTTGAACTATTCAGATTAAAGGATTTGGTGAAGTATAGTAATGCAACTTTGAGTTGGTTACTAAATGAAATGAAATGGTATTCTGGTAATGAAAGAGAAAATCTTAAGAGAAGGTGTGTGAAGTCTGTGAAAAGAAGATTGAGTCTCAGAAAAAAGATCAGAGACTGTGGTGAATGGTTATTATCAGAAGTTAATCCTAAAAAATTGTTGCATTGTGATTTTGTGTTTCCAGCAGAATATGAGGTGAATGAGGTCTTTTCAGAACAAATTAAGGAAGAAATTCAAGAGACAACTTCTCAGAATGTTCAAATGACAAGTATTGATCAACCGGAACAGTCAGAACCAAAAGAAGATGAAAGATCTGTAGATGTGAATGAGTATTTTCTGGAGTTTGATCTGCCAAACTTCTTCAATCCAAGAGAAGTAAACTTTCTAAGTGTATATCATGACAAACCTAAAGAGACTCAGATCTGGTTGGCTGAGAAATCAAGATGTCTTGGAAAACCAAAGAAAGATGTGTATTCAGAGTTTCTAATCACTGGGATCAGAGAATTAAAGATCAAACAGTTCAGAAAACAAGAATACTTATCCTTTGAAGTATTGAGAGAAGATGGAAAGGTGTACTATTTTACTGATGCAGATTTTGAAAAGCTATCAGTAATGGATTTCTACAGACTACACGGTATGTTGTGCTTCAAAGAATCAAGCAAAGATAAGAATGAAAGGAAGGCAAGGAGTGTAGTGATTGAAGCCATGTTTTACATCCTTAGATGGCATTGTTATACTTATTTTCAAATAGCTCTGTATTTACAAAGGCCTGGTGTCTATCTTTCAAAACCCATCATAGATCATGATCAGAAGCATGTATTAAGTGTAATCCCAGATCATGATCACATGATCTTCATAGAATTAGAGAAAGATACAAGATTGGGAGTGAGATCCACTTTCTCTCTCTAAACTCTCTCTCTAGGAAGTCATCCCTCTCTCTACACACTTCCTATTTCTCTCAATACACACGTATGAATTGCTAGAATGAGACTTCTCTAAAACTAATACAAACTTCCTATTTATACAACTTTGACTTTCACTTAGGAACTTTGACTTTGACCTTTAAAGCCCTTACTTTGACTTTGACAAATACATTTGACTCTATACAATTAATACAAATGCATATTAAATCTTGAATACATTTTATGCACTAACAATCTCCCCCTATGGATTCAAGATTTAAAAAATGATGACGATAGTCTTCAGCTCTTTGAAATCTTCAAATCTTCAACACTTTGAACAATCTCCCTCTTCGCTTTGAAGGAAGAACAATCTTCAAAAAATAACTCTGAAGAATCTTCAAGTAGGCGTTGTCTTCATAAATCCAATTTGACTGCTTTAGTCTTCAATTGGATCTTCAAAATCAAATAGTCATCAAGATCTTGAAACACAATCTTTAAATCTTTGTGGTGTTGGTCAAAGTCTTCAAACAGAATCTTCATCTTTTAGAATCTTCGTATCACTGGTCCTTGAAACACGGATCTTTGAAACATCGTAGCACTGATCTTTGCATCTTTGAGATATATCTTTAGTCTTTGAACATGAAATGGCTTTTGAGCTTTAACGGTGTTTTGAGCTTTTCGAATATCTTGAACTGCGTATCTTCATTTCTTGAACAATGAACAATCTTTGAACTTTGAATCTTTGTCGAATCACCTTGAACTTTTTATCTCAATCTTCTTGACTCCAGAATTGGGAGTCTTTTTGAAAAACAAGAGTGAAAAGATCTTTTTCAGAGCAAAGGAGACTGCAAAATACTGCTCTGGAACTTTGAGATTCATCAAGCACAATTTGGAGAAAAAGATGTTGAAAACAAAGCAATCCAACATAACTCAGGAAGTGATGACTCAACAGGTTGAAACTATTCAGGAAATTATTGATAGAATTGACAAGAGACTTACTCAGAGGAATGTGCTTTTACAGAAAATTGTTCCTGCATTGAAAGAGCTTGATGATACAAAGTATAAGTTTATTTGACAAAAAGGGGGAGATTGTTAGATCTGGGTTTTGTCAATAAACCAAGTGTTAAAGATCTGATGAGAAGGTTCAGATGTTCTGATATGAAGGGTCAGAGTTCTGACTAAGAAGACTCAGAAGTATTGCTCAGAAAGTTGGCTAAGTATAGAAATCTGAGAAGAAGAGTCAGTAGTTCTGAGAAGCTTAATCAGAATAATGTTCAGAAGTTCTGAACAACATGTTCAGAACCTATAACTAGATACTTTACTTTGTATTTAGTTAACTAATTAGGACACGTGTATTGTTCCTATTAGTCTTTCTTTTATGTACTGTAGCTTTAATGTTTCCGTTGCAGTATATATAGTGGTTAGCACTGTACGCTAACTAACTTTCCCGTATATTCTTGTATTCATATTTTGTAATCTTTGAGATACGCTCTCTCTAAGATCTGTAAATCTGTTCTTCATTGAATACAAGTGTTCTTTATGAAATTACTTCTCGATTACCATTTTATTCATTGTTATATTGATTGTAAGATTGTATCCTGTACTTACAGTAAAATGTCATATCATTCTTGTTCAAATATATGTCGATGATATTATATTTGGTTCTACTAACCCTTCTCTATTTACACGTTTCGCTGAAAGAATGAAATCTGAATATAAAATGAGTATGGTGGGTGAACTGATTTACTTCCTTGGACTCCAAATCAAGCAGAATGATAAGGGTACGTTTATCCATCAAGGTAACTATGTTAAAGATATGCTGAAGAAATTCGATTTAACTCAAAGCTCAGCTATGAAAACCTCTATGGCACCTCCACTGACACTAAACAAAGATCCTTCAGGAAAGCCTGTTAATGTCACTGCCTACAGAGGGATGATCGGCTCTCTTCTTTATCTTACAGCCAGCCGTCCTGATATTATCTATGCTACTTGTTTATGTGCACGATATCAATCTGAACCCAAAGAATCACACCTCATTGTTGTAAAGCAAATTTTCAGATATCTGAAAGGGTACACCCAACCTAGGTCTTTAGTATCCCAAAGACTCATGGTTCAAACAAACTGCCTATTCAGATAGTGACTTTGCAGGTTACAAGTTGTATAGATAAAGCACCACAGGAGGCTGTCATGTCCTGGGTGGAAAGCTAGTAAGTTGGACAAGTAAGAAGCAAAGTTTAGTGTCCACTTCAACTGCTGAAGCGGAGTATGTAGCTGTTGAAAGCTATTATGCTCAGGTCTTATGGATGAGAAATCAGCTATTAGACTACGACCTTCAGCTCTCCAAAATGCCAATCTATTGCGACTGCACTAATGCCATCGCCATAGCAAACAATCCAGTACTACACTCAAAGACCAAACATATGGAGACCATGTATCACTTTATCAGAGATCATGTGATGAATGGTGATACAGAACATCATTTTATCCCTATTGACTTTCAGTTAGCTGATCTTTTCACCAAACCTCTTGATGAGAGAAGATTCAATTTTCTCATCCGCGAGCTTGGCATGCTGAACCTTGAAGAGTAAATCGTCAGTGGTTATTCATTATGTCAGTGATAAAGGAAATTAACGGAGAAGCATTATGTCAGTGGTTATGCATTATGTCAGTGAAAATACATGGTGAAAACGAGAAGCATGTAGTTTTTTACAATTAGAAAAAAAAATCTCGAAAGTAATCAACGGAGAAAAATGTATGGGCTGTTTGGCAGTTGCTCAATGGAAGGCTGAATGAAGAAGTCTATGTCGAAGAACCACCAGGATTCTATGATCCTAAGCATCCAGGTTATGTCTATTAGCTGGATAAGGCACTCTATGGACTGAAACAAGCACCTCGTGCATGGTATGACACTCTATCCTCTTTTCTCCTTATTGAAAAATTTGAGCGTGGTAAAATCGACAACACTCTATTTTTCAGGAAAGTAAAATGTCATATCATTCTTGTTCAAATATATGTCGATGATATTATATTTGGTTCTACTAACCCTTCTCTATGTACTCATTTTGCTGAAATAATGAAATATTAATATAAAATGAGTATGGTGGGTGAACTGACTTACTTCCTTGGACTCCAAATCAAGCAGAATGATAAGGGTACGTTTATCCACCAAGGTAACTATGTTAAAGATATGTTGAAGAAATTCGATTTAACTTAAAGCTCAACTATGAAAACCCCTATGGCACCTCCACTGACACTTAACAAAGATCCTTCAGGAAAGCCTGTTAATGTCACTCCCTACAGAGGGATGATCGGCTCTCTTCTTTATCTTACAGCTAGCCGTCCTGATATTATCTATGCTACTTGTTTATGTGCACGATATCAATCTGAACCCAAAGAATCACATCTGATCGTTGTAAAGCGAATTTTCAGATATCTGAAAGGGTACACCCAACCTAGGTTTTTAGTATCCCAAAGACTCAGGGTTCGAACAAACTGCCTATTCAGATAGTGACTTTGCAGGTTGCAAGCTGTATAGATAAAGCACCACAGGAGGCTGTCAACTCCTGGGTGGAAAGCTGGTAAGTTGGACAAGTAAGAAGCAAAGTTCAGTGTCCACTTCTACCGCTGAAGCTGAGTATGTAGCTGCTCGAAGCTGTTTTGCTCAGGTCTTATGGATGAGAAATCAGCTATTATACTACGACCTTCAGCTCTCCATAATTCCAATCTATTGCGATTGCACTAGTGCCATCGCCGTAGCCAACAATCCAATACTCTACTCAAAGACCAAACATATTGAGACCAGGTGTCACTTTATCAGAGATCATGTGATGAATGGTGATACAGAACATCACTTTAGCCCTACTGAAATTCAGTTAGCTGATCTTTTCACCAAACCTCTTGAAGAGACAAGATTCAATTTCTCATCAGCGAGCTTGGCATGCTGAACCTTGAAGAGTAAATCGTCAGTGGTTATTCATTGTGTCAGTGATAAAGGAAATTAACGGAAAAGCATTATGTCAGTGGTTATGCATTATGTCAGTGAAAATACATGGTGAAAACGAGAAGCATGTAGTTTTTTACAATTAGAAAAAAAAATATCTAGAAAGTAATCAACGGAGGAAAATGTATGGGCTGTTTGGCAGTTGCTCAATGGAAGGCTGAATGAAGAAGTCGATGTCGAACAACCACCAGGATTCTCTGATCCTAAGCATCCAGGTTATGTCTATTAGCTGGATAAGGCACTCTATGGACTGAAACAAGCACCTCGTGCATGGTATGACACTCTATCATCTTTTCTCCTTATTGGAAAATTTGAGCGTGGTAAAATCAACAACACTCTATTTTTCAGGAAAGTAAAATGTCATATCATTCTTGTTCAAATATATGTTGATGATATTATATTTGGTTCTACTAACCCTTCTCTATGTACTCGTTTCGCTGAAAGAATGAAATCTGAATATAAAATGAGTATGGTGGGTGAACTGACTTACTTCCTTGGACTCCAAATCAAGCAGAATGATAAGGGTACGTTTATCCACCAAGGTAACTATGTTAAAGATATGCTGAATAAATTCGATTTAACTCAAAGCTCAGCTATGAAAACCTCAATGGCACCTCCACTGACACCTCCACTGACACTAAACAAAGATCCATCAGGAAAGCCTGTTAATGTCACTGCCTACAGAGGGATGATCGGCTCGCTTCTTTATCTTACAACTAGCCATCCTGATATTATCTATGGTACTTGTTTATGTGCACGATATCAATCTGAACCCAAAGAATCACATCTCATCATTGTAAAGCGAATTTTCAAATATCTGAAAGGGTACATGCAACCTAGGTCTTTAGTATCCCAAAGACTCATGGTTCGAACAAACTGCCTATTTAGATAGTGACTTTGCAGGTTACAAGCTGTATAGATAAAGCACCACAGGAGGCTGTCAACTCCTGGGTGGAAAGCTAGTAAGTCGGACAAGTAAGAAGCAAAGTTCAGTGTCCACTTCTACCGCTGAAGCTGAGTATGTAGCTGCTGGAAGCTGTTGTGCTCAGGTCGTATGGATGAGAAATCATCTATTAGACTACGATCTTCAGCTCTCCAAAATGCCAATCTATTGAGACTGCACTAATGCCATCGCCATAGCAAACAATCCCGTACTACACTCAAAGACCAAACATATGGAGACCAGGTATCACTTTATCAAAGATCATGTGATGAATGGTGATACATAACATCACTTTATCCCTACTGACTTTCAGTTAACTGATCTTTTCACCAAACCTCTTGATTAGACAAGATTCAATTTTCTCATCAGCGAGCTTGGCATGCTGAACCTTGAAGAGTAAATTGTCAGTGGTTATTCATTATATCAGTAATAAAGGAAATTAATGGATAAGCATTATGTCAGTGGTTATGCATTATGTAAGTGGTTATGCATTATTCATTATGTCAGTGAAAATACATGGTGAAAACGAGAAGCCTGTAGTTTTTTACAATTAGAAAAAAAACATCTCGAAAGTAATCAACAGAGGAAAATGTATGGGCTGTTTGGCAGTTGCTCAATGGAAGGCTGAATGAAGAAGTCTATGTCGAACAACCACCAGGTTTCTCTGATCCTAAGCATCCAGGTTATGTCTATTAGCTGGATAAGGTACTCCATGGACTGAAACAAGCACCTCGCGCATGGTATGACACTCTATCTTCTTTTCTCCTTATTGAAAAATTTGAGAATGGTAAAATCGACAACACTCTATTTTTCAGGAAAGTAAAATGTCATATCATTTTTGTACAAATATATGTCGATGATATTATATTTGCTTCTACTAACCATTCTCTATGTACTCGTTTCGCTGAAAGAATGAAATCTGAATATAAAATGAGTATGGTGGGTGAACTGACTTACTTCCTTGGACTCCAAATCAAGCAGAATGATAAGGGTACGTGTGATCCCAGAAACAAGTAAACAACAATAGAATCAAGCAGCAATCATGTCATCTCTCATTGATCTTCAAAGTGTGATTACATAAGTGTAGAGAGAAAATATGGAATGCCTTGATGTGTAAAGTGCAAAGTTATGACATAATGAACTAATCTAAGCTCTTTATACTTAGACTAGATATTTACAACATCTATTTTCAGCACTAACATTTTCCCCCTTTGTACCCAAGTAAGAAAATGCAGAGTTTATCTTCTGAGTAGCTCTGGTGAAATGTACTTCTTCCTGATCCCAAATATGATCCCAAACCTTCACAGTAAGTTCCTATATTCTAGTCTGTTATGTATGGCTTTCAATGCTTTGTTGATTAATACTTTCTCCTTTTCTTTCAGAGGCACCTTTTTTGTTCATCAAGTCTTGTTTTCTCAGTCAGCCGAATCTTTATCATGTTAAAAGTTCCATCACTGAATTTGTTCACTTCAATGAACCTCAAAAACTTCTTCTTTTTCTGCATGTTGTGATAGACAACTCTGAACTCTGGTTTCTCTAACACAGTGTATAAAGGAATACCTTGATTATCTGACAGACGTCTGTTTGGCCTTCTGGTATTAACTTTGATCTGATTTCCTACCAACGCCATTTGAAAATCAGTCAAGTATGCAAGCTTGATCAAGTTCTTTGTAAATCTTTTCACTGCTTGGTAAGCCTCAGACCATGTAACATCTTTGTTAGGACGTCTTGCAAGAATGTCATATAAAGCAAAGAAATCATCACAAGTTAAGGATTTGAAGTCAGCTTTACTGAATGACCATTCTTTCCCATCTGTTATGTACACCGTGAATCTTGGATAGAAGACGTTCAGAATTTTCTCCGATTCTATCTTCGATATCCTCACTATCTCTTTATCTGTTCTCACAAATTTGAGCTCTTTTTCTTTGTTGCTCATCATATGCAAGTATTCAATCTAATGCAGGCGGGAGAACTTATCAATCGAGTACAACTTTATCTTGTCGATCGGCTGAATCTGTTTCACAAATAAGTCACTACGGATATCTTCTTGGAACGGAGTAATGAATCTTATTCGGTGACGTCCTCTTTCAATCAAAGCTTCTCTATCAATCAACATTTGAAGGTTTCACATTTCATCTTCGGAGACTGGATCCTTAATTTTACCTTCGGGAAGATCAGGTATAACAGGAACTTCTATAACTGGATCAGGTTGATCATCAATATTTTCACCTTCTAAGTCAGAATCAGGTTGAGCATGAATACCATCAAATACATCATCTAATTCCTCTTTTATCTTTACCACAGTTACCTCTGGTTCATCCTCAGAATCAACATATATAATATCCTGAAACATATCATCAACCATTCTTTCATCAGCCGTTCTGTTATCATTTCCACCGGGCTTTTCAACTGTGGGAATGATATCATCCAGAACTCCTAACACATCACTTCCTTGTACTGTTTGACCAATACCTGTACCAGTACCAATAGTTTCCACATTTTCCACATTTTCTGTTTGAGCGCCCGAACCACTCGCTTCTCCCACCTTCTGCTTTTACTCATCTCCCCCTCATGGTGATCAGGATCGGGATCTTGATCATCATGTCTACGTTTAGTGGTTTGGGCTTGAATACTGCATTTTTCTTCCACAACTTTAATTCGATCAGAAAGGGTTGTGAAGCCAAAGAAAATACCTTCGGTTAAGGTGGTTATGGATTGTTGAAGTGTTTGGATATCAGTGTGGGATGGTAATGTGGTTAGTTGTTCGGTTTGGCGCCTAAGTAGACCAAGTAAATCTACTTCTTCTTGGGTATTGGTGTCTCCTTGTTCTAAAAGATGTGTAAGCATTTGAGATTTCAGTTCATGTAATGGAAGGTTAGGAATACCTTCGGGTTAGGCTGAGATTCTGGCTGAGATACAGGTGGAGGTGAAGACGATTCTGCTACTGATTTTCCTTTCACGGCTCTGCTCACTTCTTGAGATAGTTTACTAATCTCATCTTTCATTTCAGCAGCATGAGCTTTATATGAGTTGCTCAGTGAAGTAACTGCCAATTCCAAGAGCTTTACTGATACAGAGTGATGAGGAGGAGGACCCATCAAAGACCCGATATTCTGAGCTTGTAACGGGGTAACACCCAGACCACTTAGGTTACTGGTTTGCATAGCAGTCGAAAAGACTGTACGGCCTATGCTCAATGCTGGCATGGTGTTAACATTGACAGGACTTCCACCCTATCCTCGTGAAGCACCAACGAATGGCGGAAACACTCGTGGTGTTCCAGTTGGGTCACGATGAACTCCAACGGTTTGTGTTACCATTGATGATGTGACTAGAGGCCTTTGTGTCCTAGGAAAAGAAGGACAAAATCCGAAAGGCTCTAGACTCGATGTGTGAACAAATGAAGGCGGTGGTCGGGGCAGTTGCCATCCTGTTTCAATACCAGCAGACACCGAGTGTGTCGCCGATAGATGTTGTGCTATTCCCCTATGAGAAAATGAAACATCAACTTGTTGAGAAGTTGATGAGTGGCTGAGTGGGGTTGTGCAACGCATAGCTGTTTCAATGTCTCATGGCGACGGACGTGCACTGACAGTAGATGTGGCTACCTGGGTTGACACGGTTTGAGTAGGATCAGTAGTTAAAACTTTCTTTGATCCTGTCACACTCTCACCATCTTTTTTTCTTTCCATCTCACTTAACCTCACATTTAATTCTGTTTCAACTAAGGCTCCCTCATTACTCCTTATTTACCCTCGAGCATCAGAATGTAGCTAGGAATTAGTAGTAGTACGAACAACTTTCTCTATCGTAAAATCAAGTTAATCATTGTTATGATCATCAGAATCATTACCATCATTTCCATCACCATCTCTTTCATCATCAACATCGTCATTAGAAGGACTAGGCAGATTTGCCGGATCATCAATATCAGCATAAACATCATATATGTCTAGATCATCAGGAACACGGGATGACTGACCAGGAGCACCCCCAACACCAGTTCCCCTAACTGTATTTTTACCACTCGTCTCTCCCTGTTCAAGGACCCCAGTACCTTGAACTCTCTCTCTAATAGCTATACCCTCATGACGCTCACCTAATGGGTTTGCACTTTGGGTAGGCCCCTCCGGTTCTGGCCGGGCCATCAGTGCATGCTCTTCTCTATACTCACTCAAGAATGGTGACTCATGGTCAGCGTATGCGAGTACAGCTTCGGGTAAAATCAGGATATTAGGAAAATGTAAGTCTTTAGGAATACGAATGTACCTCATCCATTGTGTTGGACCAAGGGCATCTCCATCACGTCTCGGTATTTGTCTATTAGCCTCCATGATGTAGTGAATAACGATCTGAAGATATCTTTGAAATGGCACAAATGTTCTGGCTTTTGATGGTTTTCTCTTGTCAGTGACGACCTCTATCAGCTCATTCCAGATAAGGATTGCAAAGTCTATCTTTCAGTCAAAGACGACTGCATGGAACATCCGTAGAACAGAAATACTTGCAGTATCAGTTCCCGTATGCTTCGATGTCATACACCTGTTAAGAATGCTGATCATTGTATAGTACAAAGGTGGTAGATAATTTCTCTTGAACTTTGAAGCACATGTAAGAACCCCTAGATTTGGATCATTGTATCCCGTAAGCATCATATCTCGGCACAAGTCTTCTTCAGAGATCATATCTTCAAAATATACAGAATAAGGCAGATCAAGAACAGTTCCCAGTCGCTTTAGTGTTATCTTGGCATCAAAATGGTCTACTTTCAGTGTGAAGAACTGATTGGATTCGGATCTGGGTACAAATTGAATTGTATGCCAAGCTTGTTGCAAATAGATCTCCGGTACTAATTGTGTCTTCCCAAGAGCGGTGCGAAGCGGATGACCTTTGAGTATTTCCACCAGAAGATGATAATCCATGCGAACATTTGTGTCAAAGGTGTAGTTGTTGGGCTTAATCTCCAATTTGTTTTTCGAAAGAATAAGCTCATCATCCGGGTTTGGCGCGTTCACCGATGGGTGTGATGAATGGTGTGATGGAATTATATTGTTCTCATCTGAAGAATTCCCATCACCATTCTCTTGAACATGTGCCATGATCTGTTTTGGAACTTATTAGATCACTAGGATAAGAATTGCAAGTCACCAAAATTTTGAGAAATATTTTCTAAAAAATTCCTAAGTATGGGAGGTAGTCGGACAACACTCCAAAACCTAGTCGTACGAAAAGTGTAGTCGGACAATGCTTGTCTGACCAAGAAGTTGTCGGACACGTTTTGTACGACAGTTATGAGTTCCTATTTTGTACGACTGCTATGAATATTTGAAGACATGTGTTGTACATCTACGAAGAACACTTCGAAATAATTTGAAGTCTCAATCCCATTTCTAAGATTTTTAAATGAAAGCTTGTAAAATCAAAACCCTATGTGCGATTCACTATAAGATAGCCTATATTATCATTTTTAACAAGCAAATCTAACACAAAGCATGATTTCTAATCTGGAACGTGAACAGTTTCTGAAACCCTCAACGGAACAGATTTGAATAGCAAAACATGCGATCAATGTACTGGATAAAACAGAGTAAAAAGCTTAGAATCACTAACCTAAGATGATAAAACGCAGTAGTAACCAACACAGCACGGATCGATCAATAATCCAAGAAATTTGACAGAGACGGTTTATGGTTTCAAAGTAGTCGGAAAAAGAAAAATACATTGAAAAACGTTCTATTTAAAGAACTTAGGGTTTAATGACACGTGGCATGCAATGAGTGGTCCAAAGGTTTGACCAGTCACAGTCAACTTGTCGTACGAATGATGTACGACAGGTTAATCTTAGTCCGATGAAGCTTATCCGATAAGGAATTCAAAAATGTCGGACAATTAAGCTTTATGAACAGTGTTTGTCGTATAAAGCATGTACGACTAGCCAAGGTAGTCGGTCAAAGCTTGTACGACTAGCCTAGGTAGTCGGACAAAGCTTGTACGACTAGCCTAAGTAGTCGGACAAAGCTTGTACGACTAGTTGAAGTAGTCGAACAACACTTATACGACTAGGATGAGTAGTCGGTCAATGCTTGTACGACAAGGTTAAGTTGTTGGACAAAGGTTTTACAACTTCATCCTATACATGGACATTTTTCAAAGAAATTGACTTTTTCTGCTTTTTCAAAATTTAACTTTTCCAGGTTAAAAGATGTCCAACTTTTAACTGGTTTTCTCAAGATGTGTTTTCAAGATATTTTTCTCCCCCTATAATGATGCATAAGATTTTGAAAAATAATTTTCCATCAAATAGGGTTTGCACAGGAGGCATTAAGTTTAGAAGACTTACCTTGTCTTCTTGAATTGCCCCAAACCTTGATCAACCACATGTGTACACTTGTGTATATGCTCCCCCTCGACAAATGATTAGTTTTTTTCTTTGTTTTCCCCTAGACATATGCAAAACACATAACAAACTACACAAAGCATATGAAATTATAGAAATGAATATTATACGGTAAAGAAAGAATAAAGTTGAAATAAACTTTGTAAAATACTGAAAGACATAAAAATTTGAAAGAATCATAATAAAGATTCAATAAGATGAAAATTATTATTCTTCAATCAAGTTGTAAAACTTGAATGACTAACAAGAATTTTCAAACTATTGAATGAAAATTATGAGTATTCAAACCTTCATGTTCAACATGCCTAACTTTGAAATAAGAAACTTGAAACGTTTCTCATCCAAAGCCTTTGTAAAAAGATCAGCAAGTTGAAATTCAGTAGGTACAAAATGCAGTTCAACTGTACCTTTTTCAACATGGTCCTTAATAAAATGATACCGTATTTCGATGTGCTTTGTCTTTGTGTGTTGAACCGGATTCACAGATATGGAAATCGCGGACTTGCTATCACAATAAATTGGGATCTTCTCGTATTTGCATCCGAAGTCCATAAGCTGAGTCTACATCTAGATCACTTGCGAACAACAACTCGCGGCGACAACGTATTCAGCCTCTGCCGTAGAAGTCGAAACGCAATTTTGTTTCTTCGACGCCCAACTCACTAGTTTATCTCCTAAAAATTGGACATGTCCCGTTGTGTTTTTCCGATCCAATAAACTCCCACCAAGATCCGCGTCGGAGTAAGCCGTTAACTCGTATCCCGTGCCCTTTGGATACCACAAGCCAAGGTAGGTAGTGCGTTTCAAGTAACGGAAAATGCGCTTGACAGCTCCGAGATGTGACTCCTTCGGATTTGCCTGAAATCTTGCGCACAAACAAGTAGCAAACATAATATCTGGTCGACTAGAAGTTAAGTACATAAGAGATCCTATCATACCTCGATAAGTCCGAATATCTGTTTTCTTACCATTTTCATCTGGACCTATCTTGGAACCGGGTGCCATTGGTGTTACGATAGACGTAAAATTTTCCATTTTGAATTTCTTCAAAATGTCAAATATGTACTTGGTCTGATTTATGAAGATTCCGGTTGAGAACTGCTTCACTTGTATTAAATTGTGAGTCTCAGATCCGTGCAACGATTAATGAAATCAAAATAATAAGCAATGAATGTAACGATTTCAACTGGTCATCTCTATTTAGCTTTCAATATTGAGAGAATTACAATGCAAGTAAAAGAAAGCAAATGAGACAACTAGCCTATTTTTCTAAGCCTAGATTGCTTTATATATGGCGGGCCTGTGGTTAACAAGCCCACGATCCGTTCACTAACAAGGCCTAATTTAATCTATTACAATTAGCCCCTTGAACTTCTAATCAACCAAATATTACCCTAACAATCTCCCCCTTTGATTTGAAGTTTGATTTAGCGCCAGTTCGCAATATATCGTTTTTGAAGCACGAAGTGGATCTCCAACCATCTGATAGCACGGCGATAGTCGATGCGTTCTTCAACCATTTCCAAGGCATTCTAAACAATTATTTCATTTGGATTAGGAACATACGAAACCCTTGGATTTTCAGACTCGTGCTGAATGATCTTTCGAAGAGCATCTTGAACTTTGAAGAGTGTGTCGTCGCAGAATCTATCAACCTGACTGAATCGCAGAAACTTCTTCTCTTTCTGTTCATTGATGTAGACGATCCCAAATTCTGGTTCTAGAAGCATAGCGTTCTCGGAATACATATTCAACTCAGGAGCTTGCAGATTCGGCTTTATCAAATTTACCTTCTTCGCCCTGTTCTCGATAGCCATTTGGAAGTCCGTTAGATAAGACATCATAATTCTGCGGACCAGGAATCGACGAACAGCTTCGAGCGCCTTTGTAACGGTAAGCGGTCGGATGGTTCTAGTGCGATGGTCTTTCAGAAGAGCGAGGAAGTCAAACGGTCGGAGGTTCTGGAAGTCAGCTTCAGAAAATTTCCATTCATTACCATCTTCTCGGCTGACAGTGAATACTGGATAGATAATTTTCATGATGCGGCTGGACTGTATGTTGAGTACCTCTGTGATCTGATGCTTGGTTCTGACTTAGCTGACTAGTAGACACCGTTTCATTGGGCAGATGTATCGGCGTTGGTATTCAGGGCTGTAGTTGTAAATACCTAGGCAAAAGGTCGGCTCGATCGTGCGTAGCTTGTGAACAAACAACTTCTTCATGGATTCCTCCAGGTGAGGAATAAATACAGGGATCTTCTCCCAACGGATTTGTTGCTGAGGAAGGGGAGGAACATCAGGAGCTGTCTGTTGTTGTAAAGGATATGTCGTAGGATTGACAGTTGCAGATTGGGGTCTTTCAGAAGTTTCGGCGGCTTTGATTGAGTGAACGGGAGAAGTGCCATAAACATTCTGTAGCAGGAACTGATCATAGTCGATGTTGTCGTCTTCATCAGTCGGGAAAACCAAGTTTACCTGGAGATTTACGGCACTGGCGGCTTTTTCGTACCAAGCATCTTCGGTCTCTAGGTTGGCTTCGCAGTCTGGATCGATCATATCCAGTAATGGTCTATCTGACGAGTCAAAGTCGACCAGTTCCTGTGTTGAACCCTCGGGCTTTCCAACCGTCGGGTCTTCATCATCTGAGATGTCCATATCTATTACCATCTCGGCTAATGGCAACTCGGCTTCAGGTTCGGCTTCGGTTGTTGTTGCAACAGTTGCTGGTTCCAGATGAACCACAGTTGTAGATTCTGTGAGGATAGGGGCGGTCTCGGTAGGTCGTAGTCGTTTCTCCCCCTCACGGTGATCAGGATCATCCTGGTCATCGTGCTTACGTTTCAGACCGCCAGCTTGACTCTTACAGGTATCTTCGAGTGAGCGGACCTTCTCGGACAGCGTTGTGAGCGCTTGGTTGTAGTCCTTGAGAGTCGAGTCAATGGCGTCTAAGCGGGTGGTAATGGAAGATGAAGGAGCAGTGACATGAGATTTCAGAACAGATATCAGGTCTGCTTTAGTTGAGGCATCGGATTCAGATTGCTGGAGTAGCTGAGCCAAAAGCATCGTCTTCAGAGTATCCACCGAATAGATTGGCTGAACGAATGTCGGTGGAGGTGTAGGTTCGGTTTCAGTTTCGACGATATTTGCTTTGCCTTTGATTATTTTGGCGAGCTAGGCAGCGACATGCTGCTCCATTGCCTCCCGGACAGCCTTGAGGGTGCTGTCCAGGGACCCTTGCAACACAAAGTCAGGGTAAGTAACGTCAGGGTCACTTAGATCACTCGTTGAGGCATCTACCTTAGAGGCAGAGCCACCTACGTTCACAGCTGGCATGTCGGTGGCTGTGGTAGGATTTTCCTCCGATCCTCGCGTTCCACCGAAAGGCGGAGACACTACGGTGGTTCCGGTCGAGTCACGAAGAGTCTCGACTTGGTGTTGTTCCTCATCAAGTGTCCTAGCCGAAAAATCTTCAATTACAAATGGGTCTAGACTCGATGGTGCACGAAATGAAGTCGAGACCGGGGGCTTCTGGTCTCTTATTGCAACACCAGCACTCTCCGAATGAGAGACCGGTGGAAGTTATGCTATTTCCCCGTGTGAAACTGAAACATTCGTCTTTTGAGAGACGGATGAGTGGATAAGGGGGTCGTGCAATTGCTCCGCTGGGTCTACGGAGGCTTCTTCAATACCCCGTCCCATCACATGAGACGGGATAGCAGATGCGGCTACCTGGATATCACTCGGTTGGGTTCGCTCATGAGCCTCGTTATCTTTACGGCTCAATCTTTCCTGGTTCGCTTTCAAACGCAGTTCTCTCTGGCTCGCAGTTTCTAACTCTACACCTTCTATTCCCTCAATCCTAGGTGAAGCAGAGGAGGTACCTTCGGTGAAGTCGGGGTTCGGTCCGATACGGGCAGGGATTTTAGAAATACGAATGGCATGGGCCGTTTCGGATTCCGTATCCGAGTCAGATTCCACATTGTGAACTTGCATACGTGGTGTAGGCGGGTCGGATAAGTAAGGTTCAAAATCATGTTGAAGCATCGGTCGGGAGGACGATGCTCCGGCTTCGCCTGTTGGACGGGGTTGGCTAGAACTGGGGTGCGATACCACTGCACCACTCACACTAGTTCCCCTTCCCCTAACGATCAACACACCCCGCCCGGCAGCACCTGCTTGTCGGGGCCTTCCAACTCTCACTCTTAGACCCTCACATCGCTCGGGTCTAGGTCCCTGGGCAGGTCCCTCCTGTTCTAGGTGGACCATGGGATTTCCTATCTCTTCCCTATTTGCTATCACTCTTGGTGCAGTGGGGTCGGTGATTTCTAGAAGGGCTTCAGGAATAGGCATGGCTACCGCATCGGATGGATTGCGGATAACCATGTAGTATAGATGATGAGGTGGACATACCGTATGTGCTTGGCGGCGCGAGATGGCAGGATTGGCGTCCATGTGTTGACGAATGGCAAGCGAAAGGAAGCGCGGGTACGGTAGGAACTTCTTCTGTTTTATACCTCCGATTTGGCGAATTGCTTGGACTAACTCACGCCAGATGATCATGGCGAAATCGATATGTCGGTTGTAGCATACGGCATGGAAGAGTCGCAGAAAATCGCCGGTGCATTGGCCGATGCCCTTCCATCTTGATGAAAGGCAACGATTGAGAATTGTAAACAAATTGTACCATAGTGGCGCCAGGTATTTGCGGTTGAACCCGGATGGACGGTGAAGGCCGAAATTGTACCCGAGCGCGCGGACTAGAGTGTCATCATTTAGCGCAGGGTCGTATTGTTGATATTCGCCGGCGGTGGCTTCAGGCAGTGAAAGTAGGCGGCGGAAGGAGTCCGATGTAAGCGTGAACTGCTGGTTATCGATCTGAGCAGTGATAGTCTGTGAGTTACCGGCCGTGCGGACTTGGGCGGAGAACCACACTTGGATCACGTACAGCAGCGGGACGTCAGCAGTGGCGGTGAGGGCCTCACGGAGAAGGTGACGCATTAAGATATCGACAATTACTCGATGTTGTGGTTGTGGTCTGAATAGTGCCGGGTCCAGATGGTGATTGTTCGGCTCGATCTCCGTGACATGGTCAGGTGCGACCAAGGCGTTATCAGCAGCTTCATCTATGAAGTCCCCTTGGGGAGGATTTTGTTGCTCTTCCTGGTTTTGTGAAGGATTTTGGTCCTGATCCGCCATTGAATATCTGCAAACAGATGCATAGTTAGTGTTCGAGGCGGATGAACAAATGTCGGTGCGTACCTTTGCATTAAATGGCTCAATCTAAGACAGATTGAGGACTGGCAGTTTCAAAATGGGTACTGGACATGTAGAGCAGGGGTATCCGGGTAAAGCTATGGTATTGCAAAAACAATCCGGGTAACCCAAGTATCCGGACACCAACGTATCCGGACAACTTTAGATGTCCGGATGTTAAGATGCTTTCCGGACAATATGGACATCCCGGACAACAAGGTTTCCGTGTGACAGAAAAAAGCCGGACTAAATGGGAGTCCGGACTGAACAACTTCCCGGTAGTTGAACTTACCGGAAACCCTTAGATTTCCGGAAAACTAGGGTTTCCGGGTGCTGAGCGTATCCGGACAAAGTATCTAGGAACTTGAAGCTTACCGGATAAAAGACCATAAACATGATGGTTTCCGGACACCAAGAATGTGTCCGGACGACAGTTGATCAGATTAAATGCATGATAATCAGTCCCAACCAGGTTGTAAAGCATGTAGTAAGATGCGATGGACTTAGTTAAACACACAGAAACAACTCAGGTGTCCTGAGGGACATCGAATCGACCCGATAGCATGGTAACTCAAAGGGGTGTTCGGACTATGTGAAATCGAGCAAATTAATGGTCTATATGTGGTGCCATGTGTATGAAACTCGATTATAGATGATCGAGGTGAATATGCGAGTAACATACCTGAAATGTGATCGAATGTGAGATGGAAATCGCGGGTTTGAGGTGAGCCGAGCGAGAGAGAGAGTACGTAGGGTTTAGGGTTTTTGCTAGAGTTCTCCGGGTAAAGAAATGAATCAACCCGGAAGATATATATGGGGTATCTAGAACCTGGGTGGATCATCCGGATTCCTGTCTAACCCGGATAGGGATCCGGTCCGGAAACCTATCCGGATAGAGATGGTTTCCGGATGACTTTCCGGATACACAAGTTTTTCAAAACGATTTGTCCTGTTTTCGAGAGTTTTGCTAAAAATGGAACTGTAACAGGACCTTCTCTCGCTCCCCCTCAACCTGAGCATGGGGAAACACTATGCTCCCCCTCGGACAGTGCGATGAGGAGTCTGACACCAAAAACTTTTAGTATTTAAAGAAAAAAAATACGATGTCGCTCCCCCTCAAATGATGACCATTATTTGAAAAGCATACTGGAGTAACCACACACAAAAAAAAACTTTATTTAAGAAAAATTGTGTTGGACGCTCCCCCTCAACAGATGAGTAAACATACCTGATACTGCTATGTGCTCCCTCTGAACACGTGAACACACCGTGAAAGCACAAATAGTGATATTTTAAAGAAGACGACAATATGAAAGAAAAGAAACCCACGGAGAAAGAGAGAAAAAATAAACGAAATCTACGAAATAAATACAGAGACTAACTTTAACTGTGTAACTGAGACAAGTAGAATACAAGTGCGAGAAAGTGTATGCTCAACCATCAGGAGTGTAAACACCGGATGATGAGTAGATAGTTACTCCTATATGTATGGAACTTGTAACGGGCACACAATCGGATTAAGTCGTCAGTTTTAGCATACCTAACTTGGACACAAGAGTGTTAAATCGTTTTTCGTCCAAGGCTTTTGTAAACAGGTCTGCTAACTGATGTTCAGTATTTACGAAGTCGAGTTCGACTGTACCTCTTTCGACGTGATCCTTAATGAAGTGATACCTAACGTCGATGTGCTTCGTTTTGGTGTGTTGGACCGGGTTGCTTGATATGGCGATGGCGCTCTCCGAGTCACAATAAATTGGAACTTTGACATACGTGAAACCATAGTCTTTGAGTTGTGTCCGCATCCAGATGACTTGTGAACAGCAGCTCGCGGCGGCCACATACTCCGCCTCGGCAGTTGACGTTGAAACGCATTGCTGCTTCTTTGATGCCCAACTGACCAGGCTATTGATAACGCCACTTTTTGGGCGTTATTTTCGGTTCTCAAACCAATGAGATTGGCTTGTACTCAAGTAAAAAGGCGGGTATTTTACGGTTTATTGAGTGATTTACGCAGGTTTTATAAAAGGCGACGATCCTCGGAAATAGAAGCGAAAACGAGCCCAAAACGAGTCAAAACGAAGCCTAACGGGAGCCCAAAAACCAGGACCCGACCCGCGAACCAGATCCGACCCAGAAGGCCATTTGAGACACGCGCGACTTACCACGCGACTTGCAAGTCGCGTGGCAGGTCGCACAACACACTGTTTGTCAAATTTCAGTATTTGAAGTCGGGAATTAGGTCACTTTTTGGGGATCGAACTTACGGCAGACGATCCAGGGCAGTTCGGGGGCGATTTCCAGAGCCACGTGACACCATTTGGAGCGAAAATTGAGAACCAATCGAAGAAACGTTCACGACGCGAAGTAGATTCAAGCACGGGAAAGGGAGTTCATCAATTCATCTTACACTGTCACCACGATCACGTTACCATGTTTTCTCATACTTTCGTTTCCTTTTCTTTTGTGTTTGAATCTCCCAACATCATGAACTAACTTTAAGATGTTGGGGGTTGGATTGAATGAGGATTGAACATATAGATGGATGACGAATGATTCTTATCAGTTTTTCCGATTAATGAATGCATGTGATTTTGTTCTTAATGCCTTTGTGAGCGTAGCTAACTTACAATTGTTTTATTGTTGTCAATTATGTTCGAGAGAATTAATTGAGATCTAGAATTAGGAATTACATGTCTAAAGGTAAGAAAGGATAGAGATATACCGAGTAAAACTTTAGTCTCATAATAACCTACGCTTAATGTGTTTTGAACTACATAGGGTGAGATCGAGAGATTAACCTTGTGTTTGTTTTCGAAATAAACTTCATGGTAGCTTGAGAAAGCACCATGTCTTACAAATATAACTGTTGTTACTTGAGAGAGAGCAATGGTTAGATCAAGGTTGAGTATTCATTTACGGAATTAACTGGTATTTGTCTTTAGTCTGATATTCATATGTGAAACCTAAGGATATCCAACCCTCAACTATTTCTCCATCTGAATTCCAAACTGCTTACTAGTTGTCTGGTGTTTGTTTGACTTTAATTTCTGCATTACATTAGTTTATAAAACCAACCTCCAATTTGACAGCCCAGTTAATAGTTCTTGTAGTAATTGTGATATTTAGTTCCTAGTTCCCCGTGATTCGATACTCGTACTTCCGTACACTATTACTTGATTCGACCCGTACACTTGCGGTTAGATTTCGCGGGGTGTCAAAACCCCGTGTCAAGTTTTTGGCGTCGTTGCCAGGGAACTAGTTGTAGCTAATAGCACAACCATCTATACGCACTATTTGATTGGGCATTTTATTTTCTTGTCATTCTATTTCATTCACTTTCAGTTTCTGGATTATTGACTTTGTTTTCTCTTTTCAGGTGCTACTTGGTTTATGCCAAGGAAAACCCGAGGGAAAGAACTCGAGCCTATCGACCCAGAAATCGAAAGAACCGCCCGTCGTCTCCGAAAAGAAGCAAAAGCAAAAAGAAATCTGAAATTCGAAATGTCAGACGACGAGAGACCACCTCGCCACAATAATCCACCACCACCACCTCCGGAAAGGGTGCCTATGCGTTCATTTGCCAACCGCACGGATAGGCATCCAACCGCCCGCCACCGCAGCAAACTACTTCGAGCTTAAACCGAGTACCATTGTCATGGTACAACAGAATCAGTATGGAGGAGCGCCGACTGAAGATCCTCATGCACACCTCCGCGCATTCGAGAGGATCTGTAACACATTTAAGATCAATGGCATGAACGAGGATGCCATCAAGCTGAGGTTATTCGGGTTCTCTCTCAAAGGCCGAGCCGAGACATGGACCGAGAGCATCCAACCAGACTCGATCACCACTTGGGCGCAGCTGAAGGCAGCCTTCCTTCAGAAATTCTTTCCACCGGGAAGAACCGCGCAGCTAATGGCGGAGATCACCCATTTTTCTCAATGGGATCAAGAAACGCTTTATGAGGCGTGGGAACGTTACAAGGACATGATCAAAAAGTGTCCTCATCATGGGCTACAAGGCTGGGTCATCATCCAGACCTTCTTCAGCGGACTTCACCCGCAATTTAAGAACGACATCACAGCTGCAGCGGGTGGAGTATTGATGGATAGGTCTTATGAGGAAGCATGTGAGCTGATCGAGAACTTGGCCGAGCACAGTTTCTATTGATCCAAACCCTCAGTGATTTGATAATGACCCTCTCTTAAATACTTAGTGAAAATTGTATGTAAACAATATGTATCAGAGTTTCACTATCGCTGATAAGTACTAAGATCTTACAGTACCGCTGATAGGAACTCTCGCTCTTTAAATTAAAGATTCAGCGAACACTGTTCACCATAATGCGCTGAGTCTGTTCAGTCCTTATGGTGATCGCTGATAAGTTAGTTGTTTACTTATAATCCCTGAAGACAAGTTTCACGTCAACAAAGGTTCTACGCTGAAGTCGAAGATCAAGCTCAAGAACGAGCGACAAGTCTACTAATGAACTGATGCGGATCAGCGAAGACTCAGATTTGTCCACTCAACGTGAAGTATCAAGTACAAGACTTCAGCTATCGCTGAACTTTATCATTCGCTGAATAGTAAATGATAATCGCTGAATCAACGAAAGCTGATCATGAAGTCCTCCGTACAAAGTACTTTTGTCTTAACCTCCCTTGCACGCCACCGTACGAAATGTTAGAAAAGAACCTCCGAAAATCTGAGATCGTACAACCACTCTGATACTACACTGTTCATCTTTACGGCTACTAAGGTTGTCAACAAAGGTCAATGACATGCAACCAATCCGCTGATGACACGTGTAAAGTGTATACTGAATTGCATTAAATGCATGCAGTATATAAAGAGATGAACTCACTTCATTTGAAGTAACTTGCTAACTCTGGACAAGTTCAAATCTCTCTCAAGATAGGATTTTATTAGTAATCTCCATATCTTTCTTAGTGCAAGAAACCTTAGTGTTCCAACTTGTTTAGATTTAGGTTTATCCTTAATCTTGTTTCCGCAACAAGCTGTAAATTGTTAATGATTTATCAATAAACAATTTAGAAAAGTAAAATAGTGTGTTTGTATTCAACCCCCCCCCCCCTTCTACAAACTTGTATAGGCCTTTCGGGACCAACAAGTGGTATCAGAGCAGATTTGTTTAATCTCATAAACAAGATCTAATCTAAGATATTTCTCTTCCTTGCTATTATCTGAAAATGGCCTCCCACACAAACACAAATTATATAGACAATGGTTCTCTTGCAAAACCCCCTAGATTTTCCAGAGACAACTTCAACTTATGGAAAAATAGGATGATGCTCTTCCTAGAAGGTGTTGACCCTACTATGACCTACTATCTTGAAAACGGCCCACACATCCCTGTAACTATTGATCCTTTAGTTCCAGCCACTGCAACTCGAGCTGCTATTCCTGAAAGGCTGATTCCAAAGGAAATACACATGTGGACCGATGAAGATAAGAAGAAAGTGGCTATAGATACAAAAGCCAGATCCATACTATCCATGGCCCTTCCTGACGAAGTCTACCATTCCGTCATGAACCTGAAATCCTCAAAAGCCATGTGGGACACAATATGTGTTCAGTATGAAGGAACGTCTGAAGTCCAGGATTCAAGAAAGATCAATCTGGTAAGACAATACGAAATCTTCATTTCTGGTAAGAATGAAACTCTCTCTGAAGTTCATCAACGTTTTAATTGCTTAATTATAGATCTTAAAACGGTTGGTAAGGAATATTCTAACTTTGAAGTGCTGACAAAGTTTTTAGAATGTTTACCTGAAAGCTGGGACAATTATTCCATGTGTCTCAAGCTGTCAAAAGTTCTAAGATCAATGACACTTGCTACCTTATATGGCACATTGCTGAATCATGAGCAATATAGCCATCTTAAGAAGAATCTTGTAAAAGATTCCAAAAGCACCCCTGTTGATTTAATCTCAGAGGAACCTTCTACTCAGCGACCCGTGGTCACTATCACTGAGATAGAAAGTAACTCTGAAAGGTCATCAGATTCTGATTCTTCAGATGATGATGAATCCTTGGCTCTCCTAACTAAAATGTTCAGGAGATTCGCCAAGAAGAAAATGTTTAGAAAGAACAAAACTCTTTCTATAGCTGACAAGCCTAAGTCATCAGCTTTTGTTGATAAGGCTACTGCTACTTGTTTCAACTGCGAAAAGACAGGTCATTTCGCTAACGAGTGCAGGTCAAAGAAAATCATGAGACCTTCAGCTTTTACAAAGAAATCCTTTGTTCCAAGGAATAAAGATGACAAATACTCAAAGCTGAAGGAAAAGTATGCAAAGCTGAAAAGCTTTAAGAAGAAAGGAAAAGGCCTGATGGCTGACTATGATTGGGTTGCTTCTGATGAAGAAGCCTCATCATCTGATTCTGAAGATGATGAAGCAAATCAATGTCTCATGGCCAAGATTGAAGAAGAGGAAGAAAGTTCAGACATTCCCTCCACTTCAACATCTGCCATTCAGGTATCACCTTCCTTCTTTACCAATATTGCAAATATTGATGAAGATGATAGTCTCCGTAAAATCGAACTGCTGACTAGAAGTTTATACGAAGCCATGAACGGCAAAGCTGTGGTTGAAAACCAAAATCTTGATCTCGCTGAAAAGCTTAAAAACTGCCACCTTCAAATAGAAAAGCTTTCTAAATTTGAAGAAGATTTTAAAGATCAAGTCTATTTAAATCAGCTAGTCAAAATCGAACGAGCAGAAGCTATCGCTGCATTAAAAGCTGAACAAGCTACTGTTGATGGATGGTGTAATTCTTCAACAAAGATCACTGAGATAATTAAGGCTCAGATTCCTCTGAGTGATAAACGTGGTCTGGGTTATAAATATGATACTCCAAAACCAACCACTGAACGTTCAATGCTTAAATTTGGAACGTTCGTATCCTCAGTAGCTGACACTTTTTCATCTCAGTACTCCTCGTCGATTACACCAATCCCTGAGGAAACTCCTACCTCCTCAAAAGGTAAGGAGAAAATGGTTTATTCAAAACCTACCTCTGTCTCTAAAGACAAAGGTAAAGGAATTGTTATTTATCAAAATCCTCAGAAGGGTACCTTAGTACCTAAGCTGAATGCTTCCAAAGCCTTAGTGATTCATTCATCTGGTTCTAGAAATCAGACCTCTGGATCATTTCAGCGACCTACTCCTAGACTCAGAGTAGATATCCTTGGTAAGAAATCTGAAGAACTGAATGTTCGTCCTATTTCAAAACCAATAGTGTACTTGGTGCTGGCACTTCTAATCCCAAATTAAAAGCTCAGCACTCAAGTGGTCCTAGAACTAATTTTAGTTATAGGAAATGTTATCACTGTGGACTTACCAATCATATTGCAAGTAAGTGCCCCACAGCCACCAAAGCTGATAAGATAGCTAAGGTGAAGATAGCACCCAAGAATACAAAACCAGTTGCAATTCAGGTCAAGGTGACTCCTACCGCTGAGGTCAAGAAATTGACCAAAGTGAAAAAAGACAAAGCTGAATCTTCAAATGCTGCGAAGACTGCTGAACCCATTCCAACTACTTCCACTGACAAACGCGTATACATGGTGAAGTGGGTACCCAAGCAAAACTAACCTTCCTTTGTATTGCAGGTTAAAAAGGGTATCTGGTATCTCGATAGCGGATGCTCTAGACACATGACTGGAAAGAAAAACCTGCTCGCTGAATACAAGGAAGAGAAGGGTCCCACTGTGACTTTCGGTGGAAATGGAAAAGGACACACCCAAGGGTATGGTGTACTTTCAAATGGTACAACATCCTTCAGAAGAGTCGCATATGTTGAAGGGCTGAAGCATAATCTTCTAAGCATCAGTCAGCTTTGCGACATGGATAACAAAGTGATTTTCACTAAGGAATCCTGCTTTGTCTCTGACAAAAAGGAGAAGATAGCTCTCAGCGGTTATCGTTTTGAAAATGTTTACGTTATAAACATGGACTCAACAACCACTGAGAACTCCTGTTTCTTCTCAAAAGCATCTTCTGATGTTAACTGGCTATGGCACAAAAGGCTCTCACATCTCAACTTCAAGACACTGAATACTCTTTCATCCAAAGAGTTAGTCACTGGTCTACCTCAACATTCATACGCCAAAGAGTCCTTATGTTCAGCGTGTGAAAAAGGGAAGCAGACTAAGGCAAGCTTTAAGTCAAAGCAAGTTTCCTCAGTGTCATCTCCTCTACAACTACTCCATATGGATTTGTTTGGCCCCGTTAACAAACAATCCATCGCTGGAAAGAAATATACGCTGGTCATAGTTGATGAATTCTCTCGTTACACATGGGTAATGTTTCTCCATTCTAAGAGTGACACCCCTGAAGAACTCATCACCTTTGTTCGGAAGATGGAAACTCTGAACAATATGACTGTTCGCTCAATAAGGAGTGATCATGGAACTGAATTCAAAAACAGTTCTCTTGATTCCTTCCTTGAGAGCAAGGGTATTTCTCACAACTTTTAGTCAGTGTGAACACCACAACAAAATGGAGTCGCTGAAAGAAGAAATAGAACAATTATTGAAGCTGCACGTTCAATGCTCAACGATTCTCACCTGCCTACTCAGTTTTGGGCAGAAGCTGTCAACACTGCTTGTTTTACGCAAAACAGGTCGCTGATAGTTAAAAGATTCAAAAAGACAGCCTATGAACTCTTTCATGGGAGAAAGCCTTCAATCAGCTTTCTTCACATCTTTGGATGTCAGTGTTTCATACTGAACAACAGAGATGCCCTTGGAAAGTTTGATCCTAAGGCTGATGATGGAATCTTTCTTGGATACTCCTCAGTTTCCAAAGCCTTCAGAGTCTTCAACCGAAGAAGACAAACTGTAGAAGAAACTATTCACGTCACGTTTGACGAATCCCGTTCAGCGAACTCTAAACCGAACGCTGATACAGAAGAACTGAATCAATGGATGTTTTCTCATCTTGGTGATTCAGAAGATGTTCCCACTCCTCATGCTCACACCGTAGAAAATGATGGTCCTTCTATCATTCCAAATATGCAAAATAGTGAAGCTGAAACATCTTGGGTCTCAGCTGTTCCTATAAACACTATACCTGCAGTTGATCCAAATGTCTCAGAAATTCCATCTATTTCTCAGCAATCAGTGAATGAAGTGGCAAATGCAAACATTCCTCTCTTAGCTGATAATCCAGAAGTAGCTGAAGCCTCATCTTCAGTTTCTCCAGTTCAGACTGAGTCAGCGACGTATGCTCCGGCTCAGCGATGGACTGTAAATCACCCAATCGATCAAATTCTTGGTGATCCCAACGCTGGTATTCAGACTCGTAGAAGTGCAGGTAATATTTGTTTATTTGTTAACTTTATTTCTCTAACTTAACCAAAGAAAATAGATGATGCCCTCAGAGATCCAAACTGGGTCAGCGCTATGCAAGAAGAGCTGACTGAATTCGAAAGAAACAAAGTTTGGAAACTTGTTCGTAGACCAACTGACAAAACGGTGATAGGCACTAAATGGGTCTATTGAAACAAGTTGGACGAACATGGTACTGTAACTCGCAACAAAGCTCGTCTTGTTGCTCAGGGATACAGACAAGAGGAAGGCATAGATTATGACGAAACTTTTGCTCCTGTAGCAAGACTTGAATCTATTCGTCTTTTCTTAGCATATCCTGTACACAAAAACTTCATTGTACATCAGATGGATGTTAAGTCAGCATTTCTAAATGGAAAGCTGAATGAAGAAGTGTATGTGGAACAACCTCCAGGATTCTCAGATCCTAAGCATCCAGGTTATGTGTATAAACTGGACAAGGCACTTTATGGCTTAAAGCAAGCTCCACGTGCATGGTATGATACTCTCTCTACTTATCTCCATATTGAAAAATTTGAGCGAGGTAAGATTGACAAAACTTTGTTTTTTAGAAAAGTGAAAGGTCATATCATTTTAGTTCAAATATATGTTGATGACATTATATTTGCTTCTACTAACCCTGAGCTTTGTACTCGTTTTGCTGATAGAATGAAAGATGAGTATAAAATGAGTATGATGGGTGAACTAACATATTTCCTTGGTCTTCAGATTAAGCAAACTGAAAAAGGAACTTTTATAAATCAGGGAAAGTATGTTAAAGATATGTTGAAGAAATTTGACTTAACTGAAAGTTCAGCTATGAAAACCCCTATGGCACCACCGCTGATACTTGATAAGGACACAAGGGGTGTTCCTGTCAATGTCACGCTGTACCGTGGGATGATCGGCTCACTGTTGTATCTTACAGCTAGCCGACCCGATATTATGTTTGCAACATGTCTGTGCGCACGATATCAAGCTGAACCTAAGATATCCCATATGAAAGCTGTAAAGCGAATCTTTCGATATCTTAAGGGTACAGCGAATCTAGGTCTTTGGTATCCCAAAGACTCGGGATTCGATCTAACCGCCTATTCAGACAGTGATTTTGCAGGTTGCAAAATGGATAGGAAAAGCACCACAGGAGGATGTCAGCTCCTGGGTGGAAAGCTGGTAAGTTGGACAAGTAAGAAGCAAAACTCAGTGTCCACTTCCACAGCTGAAGCTGAGTATGTAGCCGCTGGAAGCTGCTGTTCTCAAGTCTTGTGGATGAGAAATCAACTACTAGACTATGATCTTCAGCTCTCCAAAATTCCAATCTATTGCGACAGCACAAGTGCCATCGCTATAGCAAACAATCCAGTGCTACATTCAAAGACAAAACACATAGAAATCAGATATCATTTTATCAGAGATCGTGTGATGAATGGTGATATAGAACTTCATTTTATCCCAACTGATTATCAGTTAGCTGATTTGTTTACCAAACCTCTTGATGAGACAAGATTCAACTTTCTCATCAGCGAGCTTGGAATGCTGAACTTTGAAGGATAAAATCTTCAGCGGTTCACATTTAATCAGCGATACGTTTATACAAACTTGTATAGGCTTCGGGATAAAATCAACTTATATAATCCATTTCATCATCTTCTCTCTGAATAAACTTGGTTAAACTGATATCCAGGTATGTTTTCTCTCTCTGACAACCGCATGTAAATGCAAGATTTCAAAATAAATTGCATCGCTGAATATCTCTTCCTTAACAGCGATATTTTGAAAATTCCTTAAACCTTCACTGATATTTCTATTCAGTGCTTCATGTTTTTCAAAAGAGTCCCTGAGTTTTTCAAAACCTCAGAGACATCCTAAAAGAATGTGAAAGGACAGTTATGACGTCATTGCAACGGATAACACTCGGCACGATTTCTTTCTGACACACGTTTGCACGTTTTGTTCAAACTTCCAATCAAATGCAAACACGTGTCCGTGTCATGATGAAAACCTTTTCCCGCTCAAGGTTTTCTCTCTCTTAAAATCCCTATATAAACAACTCTTGGTTTATATTTGTCTTTTACGCGAACAATCTTTCTCCGCAAGAAAAGAATTCTCTGTTGCATTTGTGCTCTCAAAAACCTCAAGAACTGTTCATCACCTTCTTCATCAAAACTTCAAGGTTAATAAGTTCTTATCTTTTATCAAATGCGTATAACTTGTTTTCGATCTTCTCTTTGTTTTAACAAGATCAAACAAAAGAACTTTTTAAAATAAAATCATTTCTTTCATGGTTTTATGAACACAACCATTTCATGGTTGTTCTTCAAGTTTTAAATCTAAATCTTAAACTTGTTCTTCATTCGTATCCTTTTTTTTCTTTTAGAAACTGGAATACAAGATTTTATGGGTTTTACTTTTCTTTTAAAATCAAGAAAAACCCTAATCTTCATTAAGACATTTTTTTTGTCTGAATGAAATGGACAAGATTCGAAATATCTTAACGGAAATTTCTTTCCACATTAAGATAATTCTTATTTGTTAACATCTTTGGTTGAACTGATAATACAGTGATATGGCATCTTCAAAGCTGAATGTTACCGCTGAATCCATCTCCACTGACTCTGAGGAAATGGAAATCTTCAAAGCCCCCCAGGTGAAGTTCGAGCTGGATCAACTCGATTGGACTAAAGCCAACAACCTCTCAGCTCTTCTCGAGTTTCCTCCTCGGAAGCAAGTATCACATCTGGACGATGCTGTAAGTTTTCTGAAGAACAGCCCCATCTACACAGCCCTGACCATAACATTTCCTGCCAGTCAGCGGCTCTTATCTCAGTTCTGGTACTCTGCCAGACACACTGAGCTACCCTCTGCCAAAGATCCATCCAAAACCATAGACTGCATACTCAGCGATACTGAGTATGGCACCATCAAGATCACACCCGCAATTATCCGCAAAGCCCTAAACTTCCCAAATGCCTCCAAAGAAAAACCCTTCATTCCATTCCCTGACCACAAAAAGCATGCTGACAGAGAAGCAATCATTGCTTTCCTTGACGCAATGGGTTATATCTGGGATATTGGAAGGGACAAGAAGCCTGAGAAGAAACTGACGCTGATAAAGAAATCCAAGATGCCCAGCGAGATGAATTTCATCTTCGCTCACCTGATCAGCTGCATGACAGCGAAATACGGATCTTCTGATCAAGCCGCCCAACCTCAGCAGTCCATGGGATACGCACTGGTGAAAGGTCTAAATATTGACTGGGCCTCCATTATTTATGAAGACCTTATTCAACGTGTCGATTCTGCCGCTGACAGACCAGCATGGGTTCCTTACCCACGATTCATCAGCGCCATCTTTCAATATGGCCTGAAGGACAGCTATCCTGAAGAGGGTGATCTGAAACTTTCTCAGATTGGCCCTAAGGTTCTCGACTTCAAGCCTGTCGCCAATGAGGTACGTCTCTCTACTCTTCTCACTCTTCTAAATTCTCCGCTTTCTGTGGCTCCTTCAGCGACAATACCAATCGCTGATACCCCGGCCACAAAATCCTCTCCTTATAAGAAAAGGAAACCCTCACACACCCAACTTGATTCCAAAAGGATCAAGAAAACCAAGGAGCAACCCCAGCAATTCCATGCTGAAGACTCCTCATCTCATTCTGAAGAGCTGAAGGAAAGTTCCGTGGTACGCTCTGCCACACCCGTGCAAGCCATCCCTCCAATCCAGACTTCAGCGTCTCCAAACGCTGAGGTTAGAAACTTGGAAACTACCCAACCTCCATCAATCTCTCAAAAGACTGATGAAGTGATTGTCAGCGATTCCAACGCTGAACTCAGAACCCGAACCCCAATCTTAACCTTCGCTTCTCCCTGTCCCAATTCTGGAATCTTTCACAGAGGAGGATCGCACAGAGCTGAGGAAAATCACGCCTGCTATTTCTGGCCTAGAAGACAGAATAGCAAAGCTTGAAGGTTGTGTGAATATCTCTGGCCCAGAAGACAGAGTTGACACCAATGCTGAGTCTGCCCATTCCTCCCCAAGTCATCATGAGAAAGAGGGGGAGAAGAGCGCTGAAAAATCAAGGGAGAAGAGCGCTGAACATTCCAAGGAGAAAAGCGCTGAAGATCTTGAGAAAAGCGCTGAAGATCTGAACAAGAGCGCTGAAGACCTTTCCCATGATGAATCTATCAGGGGAGAGATGAATGAAGATCTGACCACTGGACCTCAGGGAGATGAAAACCCTGATGGAACCGAGAAGCTCGCCTCTGTATCTGAGGGGGAGCAACTCGAAGAAGATGCTGAGAATTCCGAAGCAGAAGAAGATGAAGACATCGACATCCCTGACGACAAACCATCCTTCTCTCCAAGAAAGGATGATGATGATGATGAAGATGACGATGATTTCTTTATCGTCAAACCTGCCCCAAGGATCAAAGCTCTTAAAGGAATCTCAATAAAAGAACCATCAGGGGAGAAGACAAAGACAAAGCCCTCAGCCTCTGGCGCTGAGAAAAGCAAAGACAAAGGCCTCGCTGAAGATGAAAATCTAGCGATTCTCTTTGAAAACCCGGTTTGTCAGGTAAACTAAAACTTTACTTTTTCCTTCCCTGAACTTCTCAACAGCTCACTAAGTTCTCCAAACCTATATACACATCCACATTATTTTTCTATCTTTTCTACCCAAGTTCTTCTACCCAATTCTTATCTGTAAGATCGCTGCTTTTCAGCTAGTCCTCTCCCCTGTTTGAGGATGTCGCTGAAGGTTCTACTGTTGCGACTTCACAAATAAAGCCAGCTGCTGCTGATGAAATAATCCCAGTCTTGGACTTGATCTCTGAGACTGATGAACCAGAAGAACAACCTCTCTCGCACAATAAGAGACCTTCCTCAGTTCTTCAAAAGCTGAGTGAAGAGGATCAAAAGAGAAGAGAAGAAATAATAAAGCGATTCGAGGATCAACGAATCATTCTAAGTCCTGATCAACTGCCTTCAGTTCCTCCTAAGTTCAGAATTTCAAAAGCTGAATATCAGGACCACCTTAGAGCTGAACGCCTCATTGCTGAAAGAAAGGAAGCTGAAGAGAAAGACAGAGAATACGCCATCAAGCTCACTCAAGAATCTGTCAAAGACCCCAAGCTGAAGCGTGTTCCCATTCAAATCCAACGAAAGCTATGGGAAGAAGCCCAGAAGATCGTGGAAAAGAAAACTGAAGTTTCTCAGACCACCTTCATCTGGTGTAAAGAGAAAATTCACTTCAGATATCGTCCAGCGAAGATCAACAAGGTATTCATCTCTGGAAGAACATCTATCGGAGTACCTATTGTTGACATCAAACTGTTCAGAGAAGATGGCACATCTGAAACCTTTCGTGCTGACACTGTAAAAAGGTATGGTCTCTCTGAATGGCTGGAGATGAGGTTAGCTATCCAACCATCACAATCTAAGTACAAGAATCATTTCGAAAAGCTGATAAACAGACAGATCGACTTGATATCTTCTTGTGTGGATATTCCTCCTGTTCCTGATCTAAAGCCGAAAAGAAAAAGAGGTTCTCCAAGGAAGAAACGTCAAGATTCAAATTCAGTACCTGTCATACGAAATGAAACTGGAATTGGTTTCTCTCGCGCTGAAGTACTTGGTCCTGATCCTGATCTATCTGCCCTTGACATCTCTTTGCCACCATGTGAACTTTTCGTCCCTGGTAAAGTCATCAGTAATCCTTATGGAATATTCTTTCTTGACTACGACGGACGAAAATGCTTTCAACAGATCGCTGAGCTCCCAATCACTCCAATCGAACAGCTCAGAGATCTTATCTACTGGTGTGACTTCAGAAAGGACATTCAGGCACGACACCTAAAACCCTTGATCTTTCAAGAAGCGCTGAAGAAAAGAAAACAAGATGTAACGGTTCCTGACTGGATGATTCCCACTGAAAAGACGACCCTTGATGAACTTCTCATTAAGGAAGAACCTTTTGAAAACTGATATAATCTCTTTTTTCTCTATTGTATCAGTTATCCTTCTGTACTTGTAATTTATTTCGCTTGTACTTGTAATCTTTCTGTTCTTCATTGAAACCTGATTCAAAGATTTAAAGAAAGATTTCAGCGAATGTACTTTACTCCATCAGTACTGAAAAGATCCCAGAAAACAGTAAAAGGGACAAATATTTTATGAGTTCTTTTTATCCTTATGTTTTCATTAAATATCAATTTTCTTTGTTGCTATGTCATAATCAAATAGGGGAGATTGTTGATCCAAACCCTCAGTGATCTGATAATGACCCTCTCTTAAATACTTAGTGAAAATTGTATGTAAACAATATGTATCAGAGTTTCACTATCGCTGATAAGTACTAAGATCTTACAGTACCGCTGATAGGAACTCTCGCTCTTTAAATTAAAGATTCAGCGAACACTGTTCACCATAATGCGCTGAGTCTGTTCAGTCCTTATGGTGATCGCTGATAAGTTAGTAGTTTACTTATAATCCCTGAAGACAAGTTTCACGTCAACAAAGGTTCTACGCTGAAGTCGAAGATCAAGCTCAAGAACCAGCGACAAGTCTACTAATGAACTGATGCGGATCAGCGAAGACTCAGATTTGTCCACTCAACGTGAAGTATCAAGTACAAGACTTCAGCTATCGCTGAACATTATCACTCGCTGAATAGTAAATGATAATCGCTGAATCAACGAAAGCTGATCATGAAGTCCTCCGTACAAAGTACTTTTGTCTTAACCTCCCTTGCACGCCACCGTACGAAATGTCAGAAAAGAACCTCCGAAAATCTGAGATCGTACAACCACTCTGATACTACACTGTTCATCTTTACGGATACTAAGGTTGTCAACAAAGGTCAATGACATGCAACCAATCCGCTGATGACACGTGTAAAGTGTATACTGAATTGCATTAAATGCATGCAGTATATAAAGAGATGAACTCACTTCATTTGAAGTAACTTGCTAACTCTGGACAAGTTCAAATCTCTCTCAAGATAGGATTTTATTAGTAATCTCCATATCTTTCTTAGTGCAAGAAACCTTAGTGTTCCAACTTGTTTAGATTTAGGTTTATCCTTAATCTTGTTTCCGCAACAAGCTGTAAATTGTTAATGATTTATCAATAAACAATTTAGAAAAGTAAAATAGTGTGTTTGTATTCAACCCCCCCCCCCCCCCTTCTACAAACTTGTATAGGCCTTTCGGGACCAACAGTTTCTCTACTCCACGATCAGCTGTAAGAAGAGTAGCAAGTGTCCAAGAAAGTAACGAGCTTAATGAACTGAAACCTCAACTGGCTGTCATCACAAATAGGCTGAATGGGGGAAATCTTCAAGAACCTGATCAGGTTCATTTTGTGGCAAACCGGAACCAATCGAGAAACGATCCGTTCTCGAATACGTATAACGAGGGGTGGAAAAGGCACCCCAATCTTTCATGGAATCAGCCGGGTCAACCACAGTCAGGTAATTTCCCTAACTCTTATAATTTCTCTAATACTAATAGTGCTTATCGTCCTCCAGGTTTTCAGCAAAGGAATGAAGGACCATCCGGAGAGAAAAAGCCGGTACTCGAGGACATGATGATGAAGTTCATGTCTAAAGTGGACACTACAGTCGGGGGGTTAGCAACTACAGTCGAGGGATTAGTCAGTACAGTCAACACTGTCAAAGCGGCCACCGAACAAAACACCGCCTCCATCAAGATCCTCGAGAGGCAAGTGGGGCAGATTTCCGAGACCCTACAAAAAGTCAATCCGAGAGACAAAACCGGGAACACTGCAATGCCATCTACCTTAGAGATGGCAAGGAGCTGAATGAAGAGCCAGCAAAGGAAGCCGAAGATGATGTAGAAATCATTGATATGGACAAGTTAGAAGCTGAAGAGAGTGAGAAGAGTGAAGATAAGAAGAAAGAGGTGACACCACCGGTCAAGCCGGAAATCCCGAGAGTACCCTACCCAAGCAGGCTGAAAGCGAATAAAGACCAGGTTCATTTTTCTAAATTTCTTGATGTCTTTAAAAAGCTAACTATCAATATTCCTTTTGCAGACGCGCTCACACAAATGCCCTCCTACGCTAAGTTCATGAAGGAGATTATATCGAAGAAGAGGACACTTGATCACCATGCCACTGTTGCACTCACTGAAGAGTGCAGCGCCATCTTCCAAAATAAGCTTCCCCAGAAGCTCAAGGATCCAGGGAGTTTCTCTATCCATATTCAAATTGGGGACTTTTATTTTACTAGAGTTTTATGTGATCTAGGGGCTAGTATTAATCTGATGCCTCTTTCTATTTTCAGGAAACTTGGCCTGGGTGAGGTGAGCCCAACATACATGACATTGAAGCTGGCCGATCGATCGATAAGGTACCCATACGGGGTGATTGAAGATGTGCTGATAAAAGTGGGTAAGTTTTACTTTCCTGTCGACTTTGTGGTAATAGACATAGATGAGGACGAAGAGGTCCCGATGATTCTGGGAGATCCTTCCTGGCTACGAGTCGAGCATTGGTCGATATGGAAGAAGGTGAGATAACCTTCCGGGTAGGCGGTGAGAGAGTAATCTTCAATATGTTTGAGAAGGCGGGAGGTCGAAGTGAAGGAGAAGCTGGAGCTGGTCATGGAGGACCGAAGACGAAGGAAGCCGCGAAGAATCGCAAGTGTGGGCGATTTGACCCCGCGGACACTGAGCCGAGTTGAGAACCTCACAGTCGTGCCACGACTTTAAATAAGGCGCTGGGTGGGAGGCAACCCACCAAGGTTAGTTTCCTTTTCTTTTAATTTTTGAGTGTGTTTAAATAATGAAAAAGCCATAAAAATCGAAAAATCGAAAAAAGTCAAAAAAATAGCTGAACAGGGACATACGCGACTTGTCACGCGGTTTGCATACCGCACAGCAAGTCGCGGGGCCCTCTGTTGGTTTTCTGAAACAGAGGGTTACGCGGTTTTCCACGCGACTTGCAAGTCGTGGGCCAAACCGCGTGAGTCCCTTTTGTCCCGTTTTTCGTTTTTCGTGCAGTTTTTGTTCCCTTTCTTGCTTTGTGTGTTTCCTGTTTTTGTTTTGTGTCTTTCCCTGGTCTTGCATGTGCTCCGTCTTCTCCTCTAAGTGCTCAACCAATCAAGAATCCTCCGGCCGGGCAAAACAGGTACGTTCTAATCAATTCTCTGCTAAAAGAGTGGTGTTTGATGTGCTGTTCTATTTTAATTGCACGAGATGCAACAAACCTAAGTTTCACTTAGGTTTGGGGTGCCTCATTTTTGACCCACCTACACACTCGCATTAGACCCTGTGCAAACCTCGGTTTTACCGAGGTTTGGGGTTGGCTTTTATTTGGCAAACCTAGGCCACGGCCTAGGTTTGGGGTTCCCAGTTTAGAAATTTTGGGGATCTCTTTTTGCTTGCTATGTTAATGTTTTACCCGTCCTCTTTATACCTGTAAATAACTGCACAATGATTGAGTCGCATCACCTACAACTTTGCTTGCACATTGGGGACAATGTGTGGGTAAGGTTTGGGGTTGCCCAATCGGGCCCAAGCTTATGCACGTAGATTTCCTGCATTTCTGAGTGTCTAGATCAAAGTAGCTAAATTTTTTTGTTTTGAATGATTGAGACCGACCATTGTGGGAAGAATCTTGTGATAGCGACGTGACCGTTAGGGAAGGACCGGAAAAGGATATGACTAGGGACATTAGTGGAGACCACCCGATAGTGAGATTTTGAGCCTAAAAGACGTCTTTCATTTCGAGGGATTTATACACTTAAGTCACATACACTTTTTCGAATTCCTTGTCGTGAATGTAGAATGATCTCGCTACATTATTGCATTGAGTAGCAAAGACAACCATCGGGACATTAGGTGAGGGTATAGTAGACCATATCGTGTGGACCTTAAGAAATGATTCCAGGCATTGTGTGTTTGTTTTAACCCTTTTAGCTATCGTTTTCCCTTTTACCCTTAGTGTGTATCCATAGCCATTTTGCAGCCAAACACCCACCTTAATTCTTTCTAAACCCATCATTTACCCTTTAGCCAAAAGCCTTAGCCAACCCTTATCCGAAAGTGTGTCAATCGAAAGCAGTAATGAACGAATAGAGATAGAGCAGAAAAGAAAGAATTCCGGCCAGTCATGAGAATAAAACTGGTCAATGTAACCTGAAAAGTAGAAAAGAGGACCAATGAAGTCCCAAAAAAAATGCAGTTATTTAGATATTAGCTATAGCAGAAAATAAAGAGAGTTAAAGCAACTCCAATAGTGACGAAGAGGGCCAAAGAAGAGAGCGAAAAACCATAGAGTTCGGAACTGCCAATGATTGACATGCCAAGGATATTTGAACCTTTTTACCCGTTGTTTCATAACCATAGCCTTAGCCCCATTACAACCCGTGTAAAGACCTGGATGATCTTTTGGAAAATGTGATTACGGTTTACGACTACCTTTACCGATATTCCCTATCTTGCTACTTGATTCCGTCTGAGATCAAAACTTTGGACATCTGTGCGTCTTTCTTGAGAGTTGTCATGACATTAGAGTATTCTTGCACATAACCTCCTTAAACATGACAACACGAGCGATAACCTAGGTTCGAGTGCAAAGAGAGTATCCCGTGAGGTAGGGTCAAGGCGAAATGTTTTCCCTAGTATGTTTGGACCTAGTCTAACCCTGATGTGATCGGAACAGTCACGAGTTCAACTCCCAATGGAAGGTCATAGGTCAAACGAAATGAGAATGAGGCGAGAGTGAGATAGATATTCACATGTATGGGAAATCACCGATGCATCATTTGGTACCGATTGGAATTATGCAGTTATTATTCTTTCACAGTTATATGCTTTTATTCTGTTTTTATCGCTAATTTGCTTGGGGACAAGCAACGCTCGGTTTGGGGTTGTTGATAACGCCACTTTTTGGGCGTTATTTTCGGTTCTCAAACCAATGAGATTGGCTTGTACTCAAGTAAAAAGGCGGGTATTTTACGGTTTATTGAGTGATTTACGCAGGTTTTATAAAAGGCGACGAAGCCTAACGGGAGCCCAGGAACCAGGACCCGACCCGCGAACCAGATCCGACCCAGAAGGCCATCTGAGACACGCGCGACTTACCACGCGACTTGCAAGTCGCGTGGCAGGTCGCGCAACACACTGTTTGTCAAATTTCAGTATTTGAAGTCGGGAATTAGGTCACTTTTTGGGGATCGAACTTACGGCAGACGATCCAGGGCAGTTCGGGGGCGATTTCCAGAGCCACGTGACACCATTTGGAGCGAAGATTGAGAACCAATCGAAGAAACGTTCACGACGCGAAGTAGATTCAAGCACGGGAAGGGAGTTCATCAATTCATCTTACATTGTCACCACGATCACGTTACCATGTTTTCTCATACTTTCGTTTCCTTTTCTTTTGTGTTTGAATCTCCCAACATCATGAACTAACTTTAAGATGTTGGGGGTTGGATTGAATGAGGATTGAACATATAGATGGATGACGAATGATTCTTATCAGTTTTTCCGATTAATGAATGCATGTGATTTTGTTCTTAATGCCTTTGTGAGCGTAGCTAACTTACAATTGTTTTATTGTTGTCAATTATGTTCGAGAGAATTAATTGAGATCTAGAATTAGGAATTACATGTCTAAAGGTAAGAAATGATAGAGATATAGCGAGTAAAACTTTAGTCTCATAATAACCTACGCTTAATGTGTTTTGAACTACATAGGGTGAGATCGAGAGATTAACCTTGTGTTTGTTTTCGAAATAAACTTCATGGTAGCTTGAGAAAGCACCATGTCTTACAAATATAACTGTTGTTACTTGAGAGAGAGCAATGGTTAGATCAAGGTTGAGTATTCATTTACGGAATTAACTGGTATTTGTCTTTAGTCTGATATTCATATGTGAAACCTAAGGATATCCAACCCTCAACTTTTCTCCATCTGAATTCCAAACTGCTTACTAGTTGTCTGGTGTTTGTTTGACTTTAATTTCTGCATTACATTAGTTTATAAAACCAACCTCCAATTTGACAGCCCAGTTAATAGTTCTTGTAGTAATTGTGATATCTAGTTCCTAGTTCCCCGTGATTCGATACTCATACTTCCGTACACTATTACTTGATTCGACCCGTACACTTGCGGTTAGATTTCGCGGGGTGTCAAAACCCCGTGTCAGCTATCTCCCAAAAACTGGATGTGACCCGAGGTGCTCTTCCGGTCCAACATGCAGCCCGCGTGATCCGTATCGGAATACGCGGATAGTGCAAAACCTGTCTCTCTCGGGTACCAGAAGCCAAGATCAGCGGTACCACATAAATAACGAAAAATTCGTTTAACAGCAGTTAAATGAGACTCCTTAGGTTTTGATTGATACCGGGCACACAAAAATGTGGAGAACATGATATCCGATCTACTTGCGGTTAAGTACATTAAAGAACCTATCATCCCACGATACAATTTAGGGTTCACATCCGTTCCGTTAGGATCGGCGTGAAGCTTTGTATTGGGCGCCATGGAAGTTTTCATTGGCGAGGATTGGTCCAACTGGAATTTCCGAAGAATATCCCGGATGTACTTATCCTGGTTTATGAATATCCCGGTCGACAGTTGTTTAACTTGAAGACCAAGGAAGAAATTCATCTCGCAAAGCATACTCATTTTAAAAAATTCTCCCATTAGATTGGCAAAGTTCTTAGCATATGTGGGATTAGTAGAGCCGAATATTATGTCATATACATACACTTGTAGTTCGTGAGAAGCTCCCTCCTTCTGGTCATGTGCTTGGAGCATCCAGAATCTAAGTACCACACATGACCGTGCTGCAAAATCGAGTTAACGGATTTTAGGTACCCAAATTTGCTTGGGTCCTGGAGGATTAGCTTTGGCACCTCTTAGAGGAACTTGCTTTGACACAGTGTTCCCCTTAGGTGCAGGTTGTACACCGTCAGAGGGAACTGGTTTTGGCACAGGTTGCCTCTTAGGTGTAGAATTTACACCTTTAGGAGGAACAGTATTTTTAGCAGGTTGCCTCTTGGGTGCCGGTTTAACCACAGTAGGAGCAGCCCGTTTTGCATTGGGTTTAGTCTCCCGCTGTGGTTGAACCTCTTGTTGAGAACCCCGTTGTTTATGATATTTTCTTTTGTTATTATGGGGTTTGCGTTTGGGTGTGTGATTATACATATGATATGACCCAAACCAATCATTCAAGTTAATTTCATCAAAATCATTCCAACCACATCTAGAACAACATAAACAATCACGTGATAATTGAATCAATTGATGAACTGAATTAAGTTTAATAGGAAAAAAAACTTCAAAACGATTCCAATTATTCCAAACACAATTGTCTTTGTTTATTCTAGAATTAGAAGCAGCAGGGAAAGACTTTGATGCTACCTTCTTGACAGGTTCCTTGTTCAGCCACTTTGGTTTTTCTTGTGTTGCGCGACCATTCTTATCTGAAACAACAAGGACAGAACGGTCAGTGACTTTTGATAGAACGAGATTTTTGGTAGGCAATTGTTTGGTCTCTTGCCTCGGCTGTGACTGTCTTTTAGAAACAGGTTTAGATGTTGGTTTTGATTGTGAAATCTTGATCACAGCTGGGGCCTTTGTTTTAGAACTGCTACCCTTCAGAAAATTGACCGGACGATTTACTACGGGTGCTAGGAAATCAGTATGGCTTGGAAGAGGTTTGTCGAAAGGAAACGACTCAAACTCTCCATTAGAATTGCCTTTAGAGTTCATGTATTTTGAAAAATCAATCTCCGAAATTTCAGGACTTGGATCAGGTGAGGAAGGCGAGGAACACGCTGTGCTTTCGGTTGTGTGCTTTGGGGAGTTTGGTGCGGAAGCTAGGAAAAAATCAGAGTTTAAATTCCTTTTAACACACTCATCTTGAGAATCGTTACCGTCTTGTGTGGTAGATATTTTACCAATAAAAGCTTTACACGAAGACGTCTCAGATGAATTCGAGGAAGACTCGGGAGAAATCTGCTTCTCAGATTTGAGTTGGTCAAGTTGCTCTTGGAGCTGGCCATTTTTCGTATGCTCATGCATCGTATCTGTTGCCAAGGCAGACAGCTTTGATGCGAGTTTTGTGATTTCTTCCCGAAGGATTTCCTGTCCTTCATCAGACACAACCTCGGTTTTGACCGGTTGTAGATTCTCAAGTTTCTCAGAATTGAGTTTCTCAATCTCAGAGATTAGCGCTTTCTTTTTGTTTTGGAAAACAGACCTTTCTTTCTCAAGTGACTCCTCCAACTCGACAAACTCGTCCGTCTCAGTCTTGGTTGCAGGTGCTTGGTCCTCATCCTTTTTAGAGGAATCCTTGGGCTTAACAACCTTGTAAGGGTCGAAGTAGTCATTTGAGAGATACTTTTTGTTCTTTTGATAGGAATAGTTCAAAGGTTCATCACAAAACGGAAGTCGGATCCCTCGTTTGTGTGCGCGCTTATATTCCTCGGTTTACTCTTCCTTTTCGGGTTTAAGAGGACCAGCCCATTGAATGGCATATTCCGGATACTCTTTGTCTAACCCAAAACATGCAAAATCATACAAAGTAGGAGTTTGGTATCTTCCCTTTTTCAAATAGTGTGGGTTATCATATCCGATTCCCCACTCTTTGTTAAAATAGGTGAACCCTTTGGGTTTATTCAGAAAGATGGTTTGATCAGTTTGACCCCTTTTGTGGAGTTTGGTTTCCAGATTAAGAATCTTAGCAACAAACTCCTTGTGCTGAATCTGAAGAGAGGAACATTGATAAACAATTTTTTCTTTCTCATTCATGCACTGATCAAACTGAGACTGAAGATCAGATAATTTGCCTCGTAAGTGTTTAGGTGCTATAGATTTTTTTTTGCATTTCTCCTTTAAAATAGCATTTTCAGACTTATATGTTACGGTTAGTGATCTAATCTCAAGCTTTTGTTCTTTAGTGGTGGCCTTAAAAGAATCTGCCTGTTCGGTAAAAGATTGCATTTTATTCAAAAAATCCTTTTGGCAAGAATCACATACCTGACTTGTCTTTTCTTCATCAGCTGGAGAGTGATAGCCCATGAAAGCATTTGCACCATCAGTATCGCTTTCATCATCAGAACGACCCAACCAGTAGTCGTTTTCCACAAAAATAGCTTATCCAGCTTCCTTCTGCTCGGCCAATGTGAGTTTTGCCTTGTAGTAGTGAGAATTCTTTACCACCGGCCTCGTACAATCTTTAGCAAAGTGACCAAGCTTTCCGCGGTTGTAGCATGTCACTGGCTCATCCTTCTTCTTACCTTCTGATTTCTCAATCTTCTCCTTCTTATCTAACTTCCCTTGCTTATCAGCTTTCTTCTTTCCCTCATACTTTTCCTGACGGTCATGGCGCTTGTTGGAGGAGCTGGAGTAGCGCTGATTGTTGGGCGAAGGCTTCTTATAGTACTTTTGTTGTTGGAAAGATTTTGTAAGCAGAGTTGTCGCTTTCTTGAAGTCAGATACTTCATCATTAGAGTCACTGTCTTCCTTTTCAGATTCGGAAGAGCTTTGCTTTTGAGCGCGTTTAGAGTGACCGCTCGAAGATTTCCCTTTCTTGGAGGACATGAGTGCAATAGGATCAGCCACTGGCTTTGATTCAGACTTATTCTCGTTCAGAAGCTCATTCACTTCATCTTCGTCTTGAAGAAGCGTCTCATATAGTTCATTAATGCCGATGTTCTCTATCAAGTTGATGTGCTTGACATGAGAAGCAAACACCTTCCATTCCGGCAGCAGATTATTGAGAAATTTGAGCGCGTTTTCTGTGTTGGAGCGAGTGATCTTATTCTTGTTCAGTTCATTAAGAAGTGAGCAAAACCGTTCATAGGTCTGTGTGAGAGATTCGCCGGTGCGCTTCTTGAAACCATCAAACTTGGTTATCGTGCTGTTGATCTTTAGTTGATTTCCGACATCGCTCCCACGCATCATTCTGGCCACTTGATCCCACATGCCCTTTGCCGTTTCTTTATAGCTGTCGATAGCTGTATAGATCGGGTTGGGATGGGCTTGAACAAGATATCTCTTTGCATGCTTTTCACCTTCGATCATGCCTCTTTCATCTTCGGACAAGTCGGCGATAGTCTTTTTCGCACGACGAGCTATAGCAGTTGCAGTTGCTTCTATGTCCTTCATCGGCCAAGGGATTGGACCATCTTCAAGAGCTCTGTCGATGTACTTGTAGTTGTCCTTGGACTGTATGAAGAGCATGAATCTGTCGCGCCACTGGCTGTATTCACCTTGATAGAGGCAAGGTGGTTTGGAGTCGGTACCGATTGCGAGAGCGTCACGCGAAATAGACATCTTTGGTTGCAACGGAGTGATCGTCAGATGTGTTGATTGATTCAAAATGTATACCTAACGCAAGGCACTATGAGTGGAATCCTAACGCAGGTTCTACGATTAATATGACTACTACTGAGCTTACTGGATAGGAATCCAAATAAGAGGTCTGATCTGGAAGTGTCCGGATCAGAATAATAGACAAAAAACTGTTCAAAATCACAAAGTATCTTGGATAGCACAGGGAATCCGGATAGCCTAAGGTTTCCGGATAACACACAGGTTACCGGAAGTCGACAGTTACCGGATAAGGAAATAAATCAAAAGTTACCGGGTAAATGAGATGTCCGGATAAGATACTTACCGGATGTTCGGGGTTTCCGAATAAAGCACTTACCGGATGCAAGGATGTCCGGGAAAATTGATGACCGGGAACTTTGGGTTTCCGGAAACTAGTTTACCCGGATATATTAGCGTTTAGAATAATTACCCGGAGAGTTTGAACTTACCCGGAAGGCATACCCGGAAAGAAGAATGAATCCGGATGGAATAACACAATTATCCGGAGAGTGCTGCTGAGGTATCCGGGAAGTACGGCTGAATTTTCCAATTTGATTGAAACTCGATTAGGGTTGCTCAAAACTGTTCCTGAAAGATTAGGAACAATACCAAACACAATAATAACACTAACCCAATCGATTTTAAAGCAAAAACAACAAGTTTTGATGGTAAAAATTTGATTTTTGATGAAGAACACACTCAAAACTTTTGAATTTGATTTGCTTACTTAACCACTTAAATGGACGAATTGGGATGTGAAAATTTGCAGAAACACTAATGACAATGATGCTAACACAGCCCAATAAACAGAATCGATCAATTTAATCAGAATCAATGATTTGAAATATCAAGAATGTGACAGGCGTGAAAAAGTCCAATCTTACCAGAAATTAATATGAATGCTCTGAATCAAATCCATCTGTCTGCTCTGATACCAATTGTGAATCCCAGTTTGATCAGGTAACAATAAATCAGTAAGAAATAACACGAACAATTGATGATTTCAATCTGTCATCCCTCTCGTATTCATAAATCAAGATAGTTACAAAGGTTAGAATGAAGAACACAACTATCTCTCTCTCTAATGAATCTCTTGGATGGCTAATCAATTGCTTACCTAATTCTAAAGGTTAACATAACCTTAAATACTTAGGCCTTTAGACAAACAAGGCCTAAGCCCATTTAAGCTAAACTAAAGCCCATTTAACACAGATGGCTTTTACAAATAATAAAATAAACTAATTAAGCATTATATAATTATTTATATATCTTTCTGATATGTAGGGCATTTATGGTCCTAATGTTGGGATAATCTCAATCATACCTCAAGTACTAGATATGTAAATAGGGCAAAGATGAAAAGGTGTGACCTCGGCGACTCGTACCAGAAACACCACGACGGGTTGATCATTCAACTCACGATTGGTAATTGTTTAACTCGACGAGTCTTGGTCGATGGGGGCAGTTCAACGAACGTAATCATCCTTGACACCATCAAGGCCATGGGAATCGATTGCTCGGAAATCACCCGACGTTCGACAACTTTGGTCGGTTTCAATGGAGAAGCGACGAGCACATATGGAGATATCATCTTTCCAGTCTACGCCAGAGGAATCAACAAACAGACCAAGTTCAGCGTCATCGACTGTGCGTCGGCCTATAACATCATCTTAGGTCGACAATGGATCCACAAAATGAAAGCCGTTCCCTCGACGTATCATCAGATCCTGAAGTTCCTTACGCCACGGGGCATCCAGGAAATCAAGAGTGAGCCGGAAGTCGCTCGTAACAGCTATAAATCCACTCTAAAACCGCGAAAGTAAATCGCTTAGCAGTTGCGGCACGACAGGTTCGTCCTTCTATCCTTAGAAATAAACACTTATGCTTCGTCTACAGGAATAAAACGACCGTATGGCCCTGTCGCGCGAAAACACAGTCAATGTACACCTAGATGGCATTTCCCAAGATCTCTGTGTCGATCCGTCATTTAAAACCTATCCTCTCCTAGAAAGAATAGGATATTAAATGACAGGGGGCAAATACTCCATTAATTAAAGAGGAATCTAAGAAGGTACGTTTCCTAATTTCTTTTTCTTCTTTCATACAATTTTTTCATGACGACGATTACTGACTTAAGCATCGGAGGGTCGTTGGTTAGCCAACGACCAACCTCTGACATTGTTTATTCCGCAGAATCGCACGACAATAATCAAACGACTCTAGTTTCGCCAGGTCGTACGACATAAACGACCAAGTCTATGACTTGATCATCCTTTACAGGGACACACGATTCAAATTCATCGCACGACTCAGTCGTATGATCGCAAAGTCTAACGATCTTATGATCTAAGTTTCTTGACTTAGAAAAATTTCATACCCTAATGTATGCTTTGATCATATATGCTTATGTTCATTTACACGATTTACGAGCATTCTAAGTTATTATGTTGCGATGAATACCAAAGTCGCATGATTTCCGGTGTAATATACTGCATAGTTAAAACGACATATTTATCTAGTGAGTATATGAGACGCAAAATTCGACAGAAACTTAAAATTCATTCCTTGAATAACTTTTGTTACTTACATTAAAAAATACTCGACTATTAGCAGTCGACAAAAAGCAGGGAAAAGACAAAAAATATCCTAAGGCTTAGGAGGATCGTCTGCTCTCTCCGTGCGACTAACGGCCTCCAGTTCATGTAAAGCGTCATAAAGTTGAATGGCCAGCTCGTCAGCACGTGCTGAAGCCAATTTCTCCTTATCCAAAACAACTTTCTCCCTTTCTAGCGCCGCATCCTCCATTTCGAGAGCCGACGCCACCAGATCTTCGACCCTCGACATCTCAGCGTATAACGCCAAAGAAGACTGAAATGTCTGTAAACAATTCGTTATTAAATATCCAAATGACGACAACGATAAATAAATCAAGTCTTGAAAGAAAGACTTACAGAGAACGCCAGACCGGCAACCTGAGGTCCTGCTTCCCTGACCGGAGCCCTTTGAAAACGTTCCCTGAAAGACGGGAGCAAATATTTTCCCAAATGAGGAAACAACGTCGTCCCGTCTAGGACACTATCCGCCATAAAGTAGGACGGTAATGAAAAGTTAACTGTCATAACTTCGGCCGAAGACCCCTTGCCCTTGTCGACGGACGATGGGGTCGACACCTTAGACACCGGTCTCGACACTGTCGCCAGAGGCGCCGAACTTGCCGGTGTCGCGTCCATCGCACCGTGAAGGAGGTATGACGCTTTCGCCTTCTTAGGCGTGACAACTCTCGATGAGTCAACAGCCCTCGAAGACAGTTTCCTCAGGATTGTCTTCTTGGTTTTCTTTGGAATTCTTGACCCAGCTGTCTAGACATTCTTTCTGTCGCCTCGAAGCGCAAGTGTAAGTCCCATAATTGAAGCAACAATCAAGAATACTCCATAGAAAGTAGAATAGAGATAGACATGAAGAACAATTTATTGAATGATCTCTATTCATAAGATTGAAATATAATGGAGGGAGAAATTGATATACGACTCTCTCAAATCTCACTGTGTATTCTCTCAAATGTCTCAAAGTCTCAAATGACAATGTAAGCCGAAGACACCTATTTATAGTGTCTAATTACATGACATGGGCCCAAGCCCATTTAACTCCCATTAAACTCCCAAAGCCCAAAATACTTACAAAGCTAATTACAACACATTTGACTTTACATGGACTTTATAAAATTTTCTATATAATTGGGGCTTTCTAGACCCAGCAATCTCCCCCTAAAGTTTTATAAAGAAAGCATCTTCAAATGATCTCCCCCTTGATTTATTTGAAAACTTTAATGTTGCATATCTTCACGCCTTGCAAATCTATCCAAGCTCCCCCTCAAAATTTGCTCTTCTTCTTCACAAATTACAACTTTAAAATCGAATTCAATGTGCAATAAGGTCGACTGAAACCACCTCAGTTTATAATAAAGAATTCGTCCTTGAAGTTCAAGTTGTATGACCATTAAGCTCAAGAGCTTAATCCATTAAGCTCAGTAGAGGGAGTGTCTTAACACACTTCAATAACTCAGCTTGGATTCACAAAAAAATAGAAGATAGAACACCTTTCTGAAAATTGGGAGAAATATCGTGAAAAACATTGCTTCGGTCCAGCAGCTATACACTGACTTTGACACATAATCTGACCAATAAGCACATCGATTCAGAACAAACTCAAAACATGAAAAATGTTCATCTGTGCCTTAGGAATCCAGCGCATCTGAAATCGTCAAAATACGATAGGTGCGCAAAGCTGTCGAACAATTCTGAAATTGCACCTTTACTTCGAAATAAACTAAGTAAAGGTTCTGAGAAGACCACTCAGAATTCTGAGTAAGTCAGTCAGAATTCTGAACATGAAGAACTTCTGAAAAAATTCTAACTAATGTTCTGACTATTGAAGTCAGAGTTCTGATTAAGCTTTGAAAAATTAGTTCTGAACCATCATTTGACTTCTGAATTCAATGACAAACTTCTGAATGGCCTTAATCATAAGTCTGAATATGCTTGATTGCATCTGAAAGAGACTATGTGTAAATCTGATCCCTCTTGATCAGAAATCTGAATAGCCACAACCACAACTCTCGTACATCTTTGAATAGTTTCTGAACTTGAAATCAGAATTCTGAGTATTGAAGTCAGATTTATGAATACACACGATCAATTCTGAACAAATTCAATTCTGATTACATTGTATCCGACTCTTGAACTGATCTGTTAGTTTTGTTTACCATCAAACTAAATCTGAACTTGCAGCTTTCTCTTTCTGTTACAATTTAACAACACGAACTGCGACTTTCTGTTAAAACATAACAAACAGCAAATTTCAACTTTCTGTTATGAACTCAGCAGCTGTAATTTTCTGTTTAACAGCAACAAAACAGCAGCAAATTTTCTGGACAATTCCAACAACAAAGAACTTGTTGTTTTGACAGCAAACATCATCAATTTTCTGTTAACATCAGCTTGATTATGTTCTAGACAGCACCAACAACTTCATTGAAACAACAGCAGCTTATTTGGACAGCACTAAGCTGTTTTTACAGCTGATTTTTGGCAGCAAGCAAACAGCCCCATAATCAATTTTGTTTAAACCACACAACAGCAAAATCTGCTTTAACTTCTCAACAGCGATTTTCTGTTTTAGTAAAGTTTGACAGCAACTTTCTGTTATGAACCGATCACACCAAACAGCAGCGACAACTCAGATTCTGTTTATCTTCATATCGACAAAGGCAAATATCAGCAAAGCTTGATATGTTCACGACATCAACCATAACTTTCTGTTTGAACAACCATGATTATCCTATTTTGGCTTAAAACTTTGCTATGAACTGATTTATGTTTTATAACTTCAACAACATCTTCATTTTGCTCAGATTCAGATCACCGAATTGATTAACAACTTTTCATCATTTTGACAATAAATCCTCCAATCAAATTAAATACTCACCAATCGAATTTGATGTAGAACGATAAGCCGATCTCCATAATTATCTTCTTAGAACAAAGATTGCAAAGAGTCAAGTTTCTGATTGATCAATTCAGAAAGTTGAATTTAAGCAATCAAAGATCTAAAAACTCGTTTTAGATCTAACTTTGAACATGAAATTCAGTACCAAATCTCTTGTAGACATTTCATCGAGCAATTTGAGTGCAGAAATTGATTAAGAAGTAGATCTAGAACATCATACCTCTTCTTTTGTCCAAGCTCCATCAAGATCACAAAAATCTTCCAGAGAACAAAAAAAATCTTCTAGATGAAAGAAATCTCTGAAAATTTACCTCCAATTATAGCACACGATTAAAAACGATCTTGAAATTAGATCTTGAAATCTTAAATTGTTGCAAAGATAATCGTATCGAATGAAAATTGATTTGATGTGGCTCTGATACCAATTGTAAGTCCCATAATTGAAGCAACAATCAAGAATACTCCATAGAAAGTAGAATAGAGATAGACATGAAGAACAATTTATTGAATGATCTCTATTCATAAGATTGAAATATAATGGAGGGAGAAATTGATATACGACTCTCTCAAATCTCACTGTGTATTCTCTCAAGTGTCTCAAAGTCTCAAATGTCAATGTAAGCCCAAGACACCTATTTATAGTGTCTAATTACATGACATGGGCCCAAGCCCATTTAACTCCCATTAAACTCCCAAAGCCCAAAATACTTACAAAGCTAATTACAACACATTTGACTTTACATGGACTTTATAAAACTTTCTATATAATTGGGGCTTTCTAGACCCAACAGCAAGCATAATCTGTATCCCTCTCTTCCTGGATACCGATTTCCTCTCAGTCGGCACTAGTAAGGAATCATACAAAACATCAGGCAGACAAAGTAAACGGAGAAAATAAAAACTACGATACGCTTACCAGTCGTCTCTTCCTGCTCATCTTCTTCTTCAGAATCTCTCGTGTCTTCCAGCACGTCCTCGTCCTCAACCGCCGATTGACGCACGACAAAAGATCGATCATCAACGCTGTGATTCATGAATCTGTCGATCTTGGCTTGGGAATCTTCATTCGGCTTCACGTCATCGAACTGGATCTCTAAAGGCAACAAAAGAAGAAGAATAAATGGAAAGCATAAATCTAACAATGGCATACTTTAAAAACAAAAGAAAAGTACATACCCGTATCTAGACGAATCCAATTGCTGTAGAGATCAAGTGAATCAATACGTACGAAGACGTATCTAGACTTCCACCCACGATCGTTAACCCTGGTTTTCAAAACCAAGGTACGATCGCCCTTGTACTTGGAATAAGGGCTATAACGCCAGTTCTTGTCCCTTTTGACTTGATAAGCCTACAGGAAATCATTCGTGGTCATGGGCAACTCCCACTTTGCAGACACTCGCTCAATAACTAGAAAAACTCGCCAAAGTTGGGGCATCAACTGCCCTGGCGACACACAGAAATCTTGCATGAAGGATTTGGACAAGGTCGAAACGGCCATTCAAACCCTATTTTAAAGGGATACTCGTATAATAGAAAATATCCATCAGGACAACTCCTAGGATGAAGGTGATGGTGAGAAAGTAATATCTTATATAGGCACTCTGAGCCTTAAAACACTATAATCTCTCGCGAATTAGGAAAGGATTCGAAGAAAAATAGCTACTGAATCAAGGAAATCTCTTTCCAAAAGCATAAAAGGTAAGTATTCGTCATAGCCCCTATTTATGCCATCGATCATGTCAGGTCGAGTCCTTAAATGATCGCCACACATCCCCGTCTCGTCGTATGACCACAGGGATCGTCGACACCTGTCAAAGACAGCTGGTAAACACAATCGTACGTCAGTATGACGTCACGACCTCGTTCTCTCTTCGACTTCTCGATTCGGTTAGAATTAAACCAATTCGGTTCCGAAACAACCAAGGTATTTTTAACGCAGAACCCTGAACACCCGACGAGCAAAATTTAAAATTCGAATTTGCCATCCTGCTTTCAAATTTTTGGGGCAAACTGTTTGGGCAAAATTTCACAGGCCTCGACCACGACCAGAGAATGTAAGACGCATGTCATGAGTTATACCTTGTATTAAGATAAGGTCCCGACGAAGACCCAAAGAACCTCCGGCATCCCTCCTAAAAGGTAAGTCGAGAGTTCCTCACGACACTCGACCTTGACGTCCCCCGTTCCGCACGACCGTCGCATAAAACCGTACGACCTCGACCGACTAACGCGTTATTAAACTATTATGTTTGTTTAAGTGTTTAATGCAGGAGTCAAAGTCATTTATGGATAAACGGCTATAACCGACGAAATCAGTTATGAGCATCCAAAATCACATTGAAGATGACGACCGTTACAACAATCATCAAAGATCTTAATGATTCAATTAAAGTCATCCGAAGACTATAAAATCCTAGCTTAATCATCAGTTCAGGACACCTGATCAACACCGAATAACACAGAGAGAGAGAGATAGAACAAAAGCATCGAACAACAGAAGCAAATACAAACACTCGAAGAATATTCATTCGAATCAAAGAGATCATTCATAGAAGATCACTCTCGACGCAAGACTTTCGCTCTCGACCAACAGTTTATACATAGTTTTCACACACAACGCACACTGTTTCTACATTCCAAACACTTGTACTTTACATTTCGAAGTATTTCCTTCATTTGTATTGTAATATCTGTACGATCGACACCCGGAACAGCAAGGACATCGCCCCTGATTGGCGAATATAGTGCAGTGACGACATCCACTGTCGTCCGCAGGTTTTTTTTTTCTCATTGAGGTTTTTCCTGCGTCATCAAATCCTTTGTCTCATTTACATTTTTGTCTTTGTCGCACGCCTTTGTCGAAAGATTCCGTTCTTTAGTTGTTAAACTCCATATCGACCTTAAGTTGTCCCTTTGGTGCGATTTTTGGCATTAACAGTATCCAAGCCGCCAGCTGATCCACTTGCTCTCATGTCTTCCAAACGAGGCAAATCTTCTGGGCGTCACTCCAAACGTGCACAAAAGCAAAGCGAATCGGAGTCTGAACCTGAAGAAAAGGAAGACAGTGATTCTGATCCTGAATTAGCTGCCATCAAGAAAGCAATGGTCCTACTGTTGGTTCCCGTTTTGCTTTAAACAAGATTATCAGATCTATTAGTTCGAGTTTATGTTTGATGCGGAAGCGTATTTGAAGAACTAACAGATATGTTTGATAGATTTAGAACACAATATAAATAAACAGTGAACAGGAAATAATATCTCAAAGTTTACTGAATATATATATATCAAGAACAGATTTAAGAACGGTAAGTATACAAAGCTTTAAACAGATATGACTCTAAATGTGCATAAGCTATGTGTTCTTGATGTTCGATTGAAGTGTTCTTGTTTTTCTGTGTTGTGTGTTTCTTTTTCTATATTAGGAAGAACTCAACATGAGTCTTCCTTTTATACTACTTTTAGAAGACTATGAAGTAGGTCACTGTTCCTTTTACGGCATGAATAGTAAACTGGATGGTGTGAACAGTTGTTTGAGCCATGCGCATTTAATGGAGCAGATGTACTTTTGGTAAATGCATTAAATGGCGCAGACGTCCATTTTGTACCTTGCCCTATTGAGTCCACTCAGAGCTTGACACGTGTTTTGACAGTACTTTTCCATGCAAGTTGATGAACAGGTCTTGGAACAGTAGCAAGATATTATAAATATCTTCCTAGTCTTTAGAGGATCACAGAGGCTCTGTAATGTGTTACAGAGGTTCTGCGGTCTGGTTCCTCTGTAGAGTAGTCTTCACCGGATTCCGAGTCTTTGGTTTGTTTACTTCTGCAGAGCTTCTGTCAAGGGTGGCAGAGAGTCTGTGGCTCGGTCCTCTGTGAGAAGTCTTCTTGGTTCCTTGTCTTCTGATGTTGTCCGCAGAGGCTCTGTTAATGGTAACAGAGGATCTGCGGTCTTGGTCTTCTGAAAACGTCCTTCTGTAGTTTCCTCGGTCTTTGATCACTCTTGATCAAACTTCCTTTGATTCTTCTGAGATGTCCGACAGAGCTTCTGTTGCACTCAGCAGAGCTTCTGTGGAAGTTCTTCTGTACTTGGCCATTTTTCAATACTTCTAATATTTCAGAATATTGGAGCTAACAATCTCCCCCTAAGTATTGAAAAATAAAAGGTTGAATTTATGCATTTTAACCTAACTAAAGAAGAGGTTAAACAATACCTCAGAAGATTATTTCATTCATTTTGGAATTTATGCCAGAGGTATTTACATTTGAGTACATAGAAGTAAATGTTGACAGAGGTTCTTTGAAGAGACTCAGATTTTTGCATTTGGGAAGTCGTTGAACTTTCTGTTGTCTTTTCCTACTTCCTTGAGTTCTTCATAGAATTTGAGGCAGAGATTTCGTAAGCCTAGAGTAGCATCAATATCTTTGATCATCATTTGAGCAGATTCTTCGTCCATAAGCTCTGTTGCTTTATTCTCCTCTAGTATCTTTCTGAACATGTTCAGAGTATGGGTTGTGTACTTCTGACAGTCCATTGTCACAAACAGTTTCAGTAGATCAGCAGGATTCTTGAATACTAACCCGTACCTTGGAGTTTTGATGATTGAATTGGGTATGGCATTGGGTGGGCAGAAATCCTCTGGTGGTCTGATACTTAGAGTAGTTATGCCCAGATCGATGGCTAGTTGAATGTCGAGCATGCTGTAGATTAGGAGCTTTTCACGCATCGCCTTTTTGAGAACTCGATAAGACCTTTTGTGGCAGTCGTCATTGAAGTTGTCTTTCGTCCATTGCAGAAGGTCGAGTAAGTCATAGGGATTGAGGTTTCGGATATCAGCATCAGAGAATTGATTTTCTGATCTGTCAAACCTTTTGACTTTCCAGATGGTATACACCGTATGAGGATAGGTTCTCATTTTGGAGTATTTGCAATAGATTACCTTCTTTATTTTGTTAATGGAGTAAACTTGATTGACTGGTTTTGACTTTGTACAGGTGAAGATTGCATCGAATTCCTCTCTTAGCTTCTGATCTCGGACATGGGCTGGCAGATCGCTCTGGAAGTGCTGTCTGTAGAGATAACTGTAGACTTGTTCTTCCATTTGTTCAATGGTTGAAGTAGATCTTGGAATTGGTCTCCTTAGCTCATCCATCTTTCGAGTGATGTCTGCTACTCTACCTTCTGTTACCTTAGCTGTGGGATTCAGGGATGGGTTTTCTGACAGAGGATCCAAGTTGAATGCCCAGTCTTCCTCTTCGGGTTTAGGAGTGACGAAGGCATTAAATGCACCTTTCATCAATTTCTCTGTAGCAACTGGCATCTTCTTCTTTGGCTCTTCTTCTGTCATTATTCCCTTGCCTTTATCTTTTGGCTTTGAGGTTTCAGATATTGGGTTTTGGATTTGTGTGGGTGGAACCTCTGTTGATTTGACAGTTGGAGGTTCTGTGGGTTTTGGGGTTGTATGCTCTGATGTTTTGGTTGTTGCCTCTGAAGGTTTTGATACTTCGGGTTGTGAGGTCTCTGTTGGTGAGGAGTCTTCGGGTCTTGGCGGTGGAATGTCAAAACGCTTTGCTGATTGAAAAGCAGATACAAATTCCATTCTGCGAAGAATGAACTCTGCAGAGCGTTTTGGTCTTTGGGGTTTTCGAGCTATGGATTTGACTCTAGTTCTGCTCGGGATTGGTTTTGAGGTTGGTGTTGGTTCTTTGGGTCAGGGTGGAGTTTGTTCTGAGGATGAGGATGCAAGATTGATTACCTTAGGTTCTGTGGTTGGTGCATCCTCTGGTGAGATAGAGGTGTTTTGCCTCTGTTGTTTTCCCTTCTGGGTTTCTGTTGTAGAGGGTTCTGCTGATTTCTCTGTAGTTTTTGCAGAAGCAGCCTCTGTAGTTTCCTTTGTTTTCTCCCCCTCAGGATGACCAGATGCTCCATCATCAGGATCATCCTGCCTTCTTTTAGCAGTAACTTCTGTTCTGCAGGTGTCTTGAGCTGCTTGCCTTGCTGCATTTTTCTTCATTGTTTCAAAGTAGATTGCGATCGAAGTTTTGAAGGCTTTGGTCGCACTTTTCTCGAACTCTGCAGCGGTTGTTTTGGCAATGTTAGTGGCAGAGGCGATGGCAGCAGCAGCAGAAGTTTCTGTAGTTGACTTCATTTCTGCAAGGGATTCTTTAACCTCTGTGGATAAGGTATCCACTTTGGTATTTAATCCTGTAAGCGTGCCTGAAGTTGAATCTGTAAAAATCGTGAATGAGCTTTGCAACTCATTCAATGTTTGAGTTACAGAGGTTACAAAGGCTTGGAACTCATCCTTCGTAACATGTTCCTCTTGGGTAACCTCTGGAGGAACAACTCCTTCTCCAGAGTGAATCCCTGTTCCTGGGACACCTTCGTTCACCCTTGTTTGTACGTTGGGGGTGGAAGGATTTCCATCTGATCCTCGAGAAGAAACCTGAGTTTCAGTCTCTACAGAAGTTTTGTGAAGAACATTGTCCAAATCCACTCCAGAGGTGGGTATCGGAATATTCTTCTGTTGACTCGGAGACTTGTCTAGTGTCTCTTCGTCATGGTGCTCTCTACTTCTCTCTGAAAGAAGTTTTGGCCCTACATTGTGTGTGTCAGAAGAAACGAATTCCTCTGTAGGGTGTTCTAGTGTGATCTGGGGCGATTGATCACGAACTATAGGTGAGTCTCTCTGAGGAGACTCCATAGGAATGGATTCCCCGTCTTCTGTGGGCACAGAGGTTGAAAAAGTAACCTCTGGCTGGATGGGTTGGGTGAGGTTCGAGCTGTGCTGCTCTCTTTCAATGACACCTTCTGCAGCTAGACCTGCGGTGTCAGATGTGTGGGTTGCACTGGGAGGGGTTGAGGGATGTGTGCCTTCTGCAACTTCGGCATCTTTTCCTTTCTCATTTTTTTTCCTCCAGACGTTTCTACCCTATCCTCTAAACCTATTTGCACCTCTTCTTCTGCAGTCTCTTGTCTTGGCAGAAGTGAATCAAGAACCTCTGTGAAGATTTGAGTTTGGAGAGGTGGTTCGATTCCTTCTGTTATTGTTTGCAGAGGAGAAGATGGTTTCTTCTTCTTTGATTTCCTCTTCATTGGTTTTGGTGCTCCCTCCTCTGTAGATTTTGACTTTCTTTTTCTTTTGGAAGAGGGAGGGGCAGAGGGACCTTGGATTTGTGGTGGAGATGAGGGTTCTGTGGGATGTTCAGTGGGTGGAGAAGATGGTTCTGCAGGATTTTGTTGGATAGCAGAAACAGAGGCAAGTTGTTCCTCTGTAGGGGTCTTGGTTTTCTTTCCCTTTTTCTTCTTCTTCTCTTTAGATCCCTCAGAAGACTTCCTCTTTGAAGAATAGAGGTCTTTCCTTATATCTATGAAATTCTTCTGGTTGGCCTTGTGTTTAGCCAACTTTATCTTCCATTCTTCTTCTGTAAGTCTCTCTACTACATTACCTCCTATGGGCATTCCTATACGCGGGGGTGTTACAGAACTGGGTTCAGGAGTTCTGTAAACGCGTGTGTACTCACTAACTAGTTCTTCATCACTAGCATAACCTAACATTACCTTTGATAGTGGCCTGATGTGTGGGTAGCCATCCTCATGTTCTGTAGGGGTGTTCTTGGACATAGGAAATTGCTTAGGTTTGGGACCGTCCATTGGCCATTTTTGGATGAGGAGTAAGGGTTCGAAAAGTACACTGAGGATTCGCTGGAACTGCAGAGGGGGTAACCAGTTGTGATCAGACATTTTGGCTTTCTGGGAGGCGATTTTGCGATCGATGGTGTTGATGATCTCTTGCATCATTATGTTGGCATAATCTAGGGGTAGATCATAGTATACACCATACATGATTGAGAGAATTTGAGATGAGCTTTGATCGATGCTCCCGATTTTTCCAGTAAGGCAACGATTTAGGATGGAGAATAAGGTATTCCACAGAGGAGGTAGTCTTGCTCTGCGGAAATCGTTCCACTTTTTCAACTGTTGGTTGTACCCTAACATGTGCAGAAAGTCGACAAGTTCTTCATTTGTTGGTTGGGGTGCATACTTTTTGATTCCCATGAGTCCTCTTGTTGGAAGGCCAAATTCTAATGAGAACATGGTGCGATTGAACATCAGTTCAAGGCTCTTACTTTGGTCAGGTTTAGAAATGTAGCCTCTGATCAAATCGGTGTCAGCGTCATAACGGCAAGATTGCCAAAACTGATGTAGGTAACGTACTGGTATTTGTTCAACGGTTTTGCTTAGAAGAGGGTAAAGAAAGTGGTTCTCTAGGATGTTTAGCAGGATGGCATGTTCTTTGCCAAATGTCGTAGGAGAAGGAACAAGATAACAGTTGTTCGATTTAATGGGAAGGGTTTGCTCGAAATGGTCATTTGAGAAAAATTGTTGCAGGTGGGTAGTGGGTTCGAAGGATGCCTCGTCGCCGGAGTCGTGTCTGTCGGCATCGGTGGCGATGTGTGGGTTGTGGGAGTGCTCATAATGCACTGGAGAGGATGTCGGAGAGTTCGTTGGTGAAACGTGAGCAGATTTGGAACTGGAAGCCATTTGTAGGTTTTGAAAGTTCTAGGTTTTCAGAAAGAAATAAGCAAGTTCGCCGGAGAAGATGAGAGAATAGTAAAGTTTTGAAAGTGATTTTAACTTGGGTTTTATACTGTGGTAACGGATAGAATTCGGAACGGTGAAAATGTGAGAAAGTTTAATAAAATTTAAGGTCCACACTCGAGTTCATTCGGCGTGGTGCAAGTTTCTAGGACGACGTGATATGTACGTCAATGAAAACTTGACACGTCATCAATGTCAGTGACGACGAGACGTCGTGGGCGGCCACATTGAATGAAAAACGCGTGGGTTTTAAATTTTCACCACAGAAAAGTTACCGTTACAGGTACAGAAATTCCCAAGTGGAAATCTTTACCGAAGCTCTGTGGGTACAGAAGCTCTGTGATTTTGAAAAACGTTTATCTCTGTAGATTGTATCTTTAATGAAAATCGTTTGAAAAAACACGGAGAGGATCAATAAATTTTAAGTAGAGAAATTATCCTACAGGGGTTTTTGGACCTCTGCCAGAGCCAGCAGAGGCTCTGTGACAGGAAATTTCTAATAACTAATAATTTATAAACATTTTTAATCATCCAAGTTTTTGATCAGTTTTAACAATGTATTTAGGACTTATTTGAAAGTTGGTGTCCTAGAAAATTGTAAATCTCAAAGATTTTGTGCAGCAGAAGTCATTTGAATGATTTGAGTGATCTACAGAGGTTCTTTGTTTGAAAGAACTCTGTGGCTTATGACTTCTGTGGCAAGATACCAACCTATTTCCTTTTGATCGGCGAATGTGATCTCTTCTGTCGCATTCTTTGCTCCCCCTTGACTTATGAATCTCTGTAGATTCAGCAAGGTCTCCTTTTCCGCTCCTCCTTGATCTAACAACCTCTTTAGGAATGATCTCTGTGGTTTGAAACCTGTCTTTTTATCTCTTGAAGCTTGTACTTTTACCAAAAACGTTTAAAAAACATTGGAGAGGATCGTTAAATCTTTAGTAGAGAGAAATTATCCTACAGAGGTTTTTGGACCTCTGCCAGAGCCAACAGAGGCTCTGTGATAGGAAATTTCTAATAACTAATAATTTATACAACTTTTTGATCATCCAAAGTTTTTATGGTTTTAAACATTGTTTTTAGGACATATTTAGAAATTTAATCCTCTTGTTGAACATAATCCTCCTTTGGCTCCCCCTTGAATGATCAACCTCTGTAGATTAATTTGAGGTCTCCTTCTGCTCCCCCTTGACCTATGCTTGAATCAATAGAGATAAATAATGCACAGCACATAGGTCAACCTCATCAGAGGTTCTGTGGAGATTGTCATAGGTTCTGAGCAATTCCACAGAGGCTCTGTGAAGTATAGAATCTTTGAAGGATGAGTCTTAAACAAAGTGTTTAAGAGTCCTAGTGTATTTTGAAGCCTGAGTCCTTAATAGAAGTATTAAGGAGTCCATTGTTTGCTGAAGAGTGAGTCCTGATCTGTAATGGTCAGAAGTCATTTTCTGATGAAACTCGAGTCTTAAACTGATTTGTTTAAGAGTCTTTTTCACTAAAGTGCAAGTCCTAAACTGATGTGTTTAGAAGTCCTTATTTACTTAAGAGCGAGTCCTGATCTGTAATGATCAGAAGTCTTTTTTTTTTTTGCAAGACAGATCAAATAACTTTTGGTACCCATATCCAAATGGGTCCTTTTTTGTTAGGATTTGGAGCTGTCTTTAGGTCCTCTGGTTTGCCAATCTCTGTTGGTTTGCCAACTTTCTTTCTATGACCTTTCTCATTTTGGGTCTTTGGATTTTTCTTTTGAAATGACCCATTTTGTACACAGAAAGATTTAGAGAAAAGGTTTCTTAATTTAAGCAGAAGATCAAAGCATTTATATGAATGAAAAGATGAAGGCTTTGTAGAAACAAATGGCTTTGTAGCATTTTTGTCAGGAATAGAGTTTTTGACTTTCCAAACCATTTTCATCTTTTTGTAAACAGGATTATTTGAATTTTTAGCACAAGAGTTTGCTAAGACAAGGTTTTTAAGCCTTTTAGCTAAAACATCCTTTTCTTTAAGGTTTAAATCAAATTTTCTTAGAAGATCTGATTTATACCTCTTCTCCAACATAATCTTGTTTGACAAATCGGATAGTCTCTTTGTTAAATTTGACATTTCAGCTTTAAAGACCTTTCTTTCCTTCTCAAACTTGTCTTTCAAACACTTTGTTTGAAATCCTTCTCTCTTCACCTTTTCAGACTCTTTTCTTTCAAAATCCTGCTCTTTCCTCTCTTTTTCAAGAGATTTCTGTAATTTTGAGATTTTGAAAGAAAGTTCCATATTCTTTGTCTCAAGAAGAGTTTTCTCTTTTCCAAACTTTTCATTTTCACTGATTATTAGTTTTTCAAAGTTGGAAATCAGTTTAGAAAAGTTTAGACACTTAAGCTCAAGGCTTTTCTTCTCTTCTTTAAAAACAGTCTTAACTTCCTCAAACTTCTCTTTTTCCTTTTTACCAAGCTCTTCTGACTCAGATAGTTTCCTTTTTAGTTCAAGATTTTCACAGTTTAGGAGTTTACCTGATTCTTCAAGCTTGGCAATGTTGTCTGAGTTAATAAGAATGAACTTGTTTCTTTCCTCTAATTCTTTCTCAAGAGAAGGAATTATTTTCTTAAAATTTGTGCTGAGTTTGAAATAATAATGAAAATCAGCATCAGCACTAAATTTTAGTCTTGACATATTGAATGAAGTTTTTAACGAAAGAAACAGTTTCTAGGATGTTACCAGATCGAATAAATCGAAAATGGCGGTAAAACAGAATCTATTTGAAGAACTAACAGATATGTTTGATAGATTTAGAACACAATATAAATAAACAGTGAACAGGAAATAATATCTCAAAGTTTACTGAATATATATATATCAAGAACAGATTTAAGAACGGTAAGTATACAAAGCTTTAAACAGATATGACTCTAAATGTGCATAAGCTATGTGTTCTTGATGTTCGATTGAAGTGTTCTTGTTTTTCTGTGTTGTGTGTTTCTTTTTCTATATTAGGAAGAACTCAACATGAGTCTTCCTTTTATACTACTTTTAGAAGACTATGAAGTAGGTCACTGTTCCTTTTACGGCATGAATAGTAAACTGGATGGTGTGAACAGTTGTTTGAGCCATGCGCATTTAATGGAGCAGATGTACTTTTGGTAAATGCATTAAATGGCGCAGACGTCCATTTTGTACCTTGCCCTATTGAGTCCACTCAGAGCTTGACACGTGTTTTGACAGTACTTTTCCATGCAAGTTGATGAACAGGTCTTGGAACAGTAGCAAGATATTATAAATATCTTCCTAGTCTTTAGAGGATCACAGAGGCTCTGTAATGTGTTACAGAGGTTCTGCGGTCTGGTTCCTCTGTAGAGTAGTCTTCACCGGATTCCGAGTCTTTGGTTTGTTTACTTCTACAGAGCTTCTGTCAAGGGTGGCAGAGAGTCTGTGGCTCGGTCCTCTGTGAGAAGTCTTCTTGGTTCCTTGTCTTCTGATGTTGTCCGCAGAGGCTCTGTTAATGGTAACAGAGGATCTGCGGTCTTGGTCTTCTGAAAACGTCCTTCTGTAGTTTCCTCGGTCTTTGATCACTCTTGATCAAACTTCCTTTGATTCTTCTGAGATGTCCGGCAGAGCTTCTGTTGCACTCAGCAGAGCTTCTGTGGAAGTTCTTCTGTACTTGGCCATTTTTCAATACTTCTAATATTTCAGAATATTAGAGCTAACACCTACTCTCCAAATCCTTCCAACAGAAGTTCTACAAGTAACCGACGTCCAATAATCAGCGCTACTCCACTTCCTCCAACAAGCGCCATGATTATAAGGACAGATATGAAGGAAAGAAGAAAGCTGATGAGCCCGACCAGTCTGACAAGAAAGAGAAGACAGAGAAAGATGATCGCAAGGAAAAGAAGAAAGACGAACCCGTGACTTGTTATAACTGCGTGAATCTTGGTCACTTTGCGAAAGATTGTCGAAGGACTGTTGTAAAGAATTCTCATTATTACAAGGCCAAGCTCGCTCTAATAGAACAGAAAGAAGTTGTAGCAACTCTGTTTGTGGAAGACGACTACTGGTTGGGTCGTTCTGATGATGAAAGCGAGTCTGATGGTGATAATGCTTTCATGGGATACCACTCTCCTGCCGATGAAGAAACGGCAAAGTCAAGTCAGGTATGTGAATATACTTCTCAAGATTTCTTTGATCAAATACAATCTCTTGCTGAACGGTTAGATTCCCATAAGGCCACTTCTAATGAACAAATGCTTGAGATTAGATCACTATCTAAAAAGGTAGATGTTCAAACACGAATAACTGAGAAATATAAGTCCGAAAATGCTAACTTAAAAGAAAATTGCAAAAATCTTTCAATAGCACCTAAGGACTTAAGGGCCAAATTATCTGAACTTCAGTCAAAGTTTGATCAGTGTGTGAATGAGAAAGCAGAAATTGTTTATCAATGTTCTGCTCTTCAAATTCAGCATAAGGAGTTTGTCAATAAAATACTTGATCTTGAAACAAAACTCCACAAAAGAGGTCAAACTAATCAGGCCATCCATATGAACAAACCCAAGGAGTTCACTTACTTTAATAAGGAATGGGGAATCGGGTACGATAACCCACACTATTTGAAAAAAGGTATCTCTAAAAGACCTACACGTATGATTTTGGTTGTTTTGGGATAGAGAAAATATATCTGGAATATGAGATAAAATGGATTGGTTCTCTTGAACCTGAAAAGGAAGAGGAAACTGAGGAATATAAGCGAAAGAACACATCTAAAATGCCACTTCCTTTTTGTTATGAGGCTGTGAATTATTCCTATGAGAAAAATAAGAAGTACCGCTCGAATGACTACTTCGATTGCTATAAGGTTGTAACTGTTAGCTCCAAATATTCATAATATTAGAAGTATTGAAAAATAGGCCGAGTATGAAAGAGTTCCACAGAAGCTCTGCGGTGATCCACAGAAGCTCTGCCGAAGTGAGCAAGATCATTCAAGGAACACCAAGACTCAAGATCTACAGAAGGATGCTCACAAAGGACCAAGCCACAGAACCTCTATCACCCTTGACAGAGCCTCTGCAGTTCAGACTGAAGACTTGGAAGATATTTATAATATCTTGCCACTGTTACAGGAATATCGTACCACTGTTATAGAAATATCTTGCTACTGTTCCAGGGTCCGTTCATCAACTTGTACAAGGCATGGTCCGACAACAAACACGTGTCAAACTCTGATAGGAATCCTTACAAGTTGATATTAGCGCATTTAATGCATGCAGGTTTCCAACTGTTCATACCATCCCTTCTTTCCTGTAGCAATAGTCCTTTTGTCTAGAATAGTTCTTTTGTAGTAGTAAAAAAGGAAGACTCATGTTGAGTTCTTCCTTATCAGACAACAACCAACACACAAAAAAACACTTGCACACGATTATCGTCAAATCTGCTCCTAGTGTTCTTCATCAAATACAGTAAACATTGTGATATTCATCTGTTCTTCATATACTGTTTATTTGGTATTTTGTGCTGTTTCTATATAAACATGTCTGTTAGTTCTTCAAATACGCTTCCGCACCACATCTTATTTGAACTAATAGATAAGATAATCTTTGTTAATCAAATACGGGAACCAACAATTGGTATCAGAGAAAAGCTTGGTTTTCAATATCAAGCGATCCTCGTTTTAACAAAATTATTGGTAGAAACGTGGTCTGATTTTAACCTGTTATTCATTACAACAAACAGATTCTATTTTTTCGGCCATTTTCGATTTATTCGATATTTGGTAAATCTAGAGAAGCTGTTTCTTCAGTTAAAACTCCATAAAAGTGCACTGTTAAGAGCTTCCAAACCCAGAAAATCTTTCCAGATTATTCTTTCGTACTTTTTCGTGTCATATCTTTATACTGAAACTTCCTACTCTTAAAATGACAAGCACACAAAACTTCTTCACAGCTGGTTCGTTAACCAAACCACATTCTCTTCTACGAAATGAGTATCCTCAGTGGAAAATAAGAATGATCCATTTCTTTGAGGGTACTGATAAAGAGCTCGTACAATACCTTTATAATCCTCCAAATGTCCCTATGTTAACAGTACCTCGTGTACCAACTACAGCTGACACTCCTGAAATCCCTGAGCACCAAAAACCTAAAACCAGGGATGGTTGGTGAGATCAAGATAAAGAAAAAGATGAACTTGCGCAGAAAACTAAAAGGATTCTGATCATGGCAATCCCCAACGACCTCTTCCAGTCCTTTGATGCATGCGAATCTGCGTATGATCTTTGGAAGGAACTGGAAAAACAACTTGAAGGGGGAGCTAAAAATCAGAAAAACCGAAGGGCTCAATACATAAACGAATATTACACTTTTAAAGCCTGACAACTGAATCTCTGCAAACAACGTATGACAGGTTCAACTCTTTGATCAATAATTGCAAAAAGTTCGGCATCCACAGAACTTCTGAAGAGAATAACGTCATGTTTCTCAAAAGTCTGAACGAAGAATGGCTCCAGTTATCTATGTCTTTACAAACCAATCAAGATTTAGATTCCTGGACCCTTTCAGACCTCTACGGAACATTAGCTGGTCAAGAGCCTCAAGTAGCACAAGCAAAGACACTAACCATTGCACCTCTTGCTTTAGTTAGCAAATCTACAAAAGAAACAGAGAGGCCGAGGAAAGAAAGAGCGACAGAAGAAAAGAAGAAGGAGAAAAAGAAAAAGGTGGTGGTAGTTGACAGCGAAGACGAAGAGATTATGGGAGAGGGAGAAATTACTCTGGCATCAGTAGCTACATACTTAGCACTATTGACAAGAGAATTCAGAGGAAACCAAAAGAGTTCTGGTAATGATAGATATGGCAGAGATAATAGAGAAAGAAGAGAAGATTGGAGTAGAAGGGAAAAAGGAAGAAGAGAAGAATCAACTGACCGACAGAGGTCAGACAACAGAGGAAATGACCGACAGAGGTCAGATGACAAGGCAAGCTACACACCACAAGAATGCTACAAGTGTGGTAAGCCTGGTCATTATGCAAATGAATGCAGATCGGAAAAAGGTGGTGACCGACAGAAGTCCGACGATCGTGCTGGTAATAATTCCCAGAACCAAGGTTGCTACAACTGTGGGAAGCCAGGCCATTTTGCCAATTAATGTAGAAGCAGGTCAAATCGCCCACAGAAGGACTCAGCTTTTTACAAAAAGAAAGCTGAGTATTATGCTCAAAAATCACTCATGGCGAAAAAAGTGGTGAACAAGGAAGATTGGGAGTCAGATACAACCTCTGATGATAAGTACATCAACAATGCCTTGTTCTGTGGCATGGTAGAAATCTGCTCCGACTCTGACACTGAGGTATCCACTTCAAACTCCACCTCTAGTACTACAGAAGTTGATTTGCTTATAATTAAAACTGAAAATATTGAACTGAAAAATACTTGTGATGATATTCAGAAAAAGCTCACTTTTTATGAAAGAGAAGCTAGACTTCTCACAGAAGAAAAAGCAAAAATTTTCAAAGAAAAGGAAGAATTAGAAGCACAGTGGAACAAGAATCTATTTCCTTCAAAAGAGAAAATTTAGGAATTAAATGCATCTTTAAAATCCAAAACAAAAGAACTTTCAGATTCTGAGAGCGACACACTTAACATTTTAGCTCTTAAGGAATATTTTCAAAAGGAAAGAGAAGTCCTTTGGCAAGATCTACTTAGAAGAGATGTTTTAATTAAAAATTATCGTGATGCTCAAAAGGTGTATGAGAAAATAAATACTCAAATAGGAAGGCGATGTATTGGGTACAGTAATATTAATCAAGGTACAGAAAACAAAAAGAATAAACCTCTGTCATCTCTATTTACATTAGGAAAAGTCAACAAACCTAATTTTCCAAACTTAATCTCTGTAAGTAAGAGAGTAAAAGTCCTTGGGGAACCTCACTTAAGGAAACCCGTGAAGATGATAAATGTGTGGTTTGAAAACACAGACTTATCACCTTCAACTTCTGTCAAAAGAGGATCCAAACCAAAGAGATATCTGAAAACTCAAGATCAGATAGGAATCTTTAAGTTTGGTAAACCAGAGACTCAAACTCAAGTTGCTTTTGTCTGCACAATAGATTCTAAAAAGAAATTATCTGCAGAAGCACTTGAGTTCAAACCAATCTTTTCAGAAGAAAAACTAAGAAATATAATTGAAAAGGAAATAATGGAAATCGGGAAAATAGATATGTTGAAAAATCTACATACACCTTCTGAAGATCAAAAACTCTCTGAAGAGATCTTGTCAGACACCTCTGTTGACTTAGAAAATAATTTTTCAGATGAAGAAAGCAAGTATGACACATGCTCGGAAAATCCAGCCTCTGTCGAAAGAAATATTGATGACTCAACCTCTGTTTATGAGGACGATTCATCATCTGACGAATCAGAGACTGACAGAATAGAGAAGGTTCCTTGTGATTCGGAGGTTATTAAACAAACCTCTGAAGTTCTTAACAGAACCATTCCTCCAAAAGAGAAAATCACTGGAATTCCTATCTGTCCAGACTTTATGGATATGTGCATACAAGCCAAAACCTCTATTGAGCTTGAAAATATCAAACAAAAGAAGTTAATGTCCTCTCAAAATCCAAAGGATTCAAAGTTTTTAAAACCCTTAAAAATAAAAGAGAAACCAACATGGCAACAAAAGGGTAAATGGACAAAACCTAACAAATCGTTTTCATCTGTGACAATGAAATCAACAAAAGTTCACCACATAAGGGACTCATAGAACGCTGCTACAAACAAAGATTTTTGCCAACAATCTAATCTACATAAATCTTCTTGTAATAGGAAGCCATATGCTAGAATAGAATGTAATACCTCTGTGGCCCAGTTTAAAGCTTTCAATGAAAATTTCAAGCAAATTACTTCTGATATTCTATACTGTCATTGTTTTGATCTAATGTTCAAGTTGAATAATCATTTATGTAGTTCAAATTGTTTTATCTATCCACCTAAATCAAATATTAAAGAAAAACAAACTGATTCTTCGACAAAAGATAAAATGTATTTCAAGAATGCTAAGGCAAACTTGAAAAATTCTGACGAAACTGGTCCCATATGGATATGGGTACCTAAAACTCTATGATTGTCTTGCAGAAGCAGTATGTGCCAATATGGTATCTAGACTCCGGATGCTCAAGGCACATAACTGGCAACAGAAGTCTTCTATCCACATACCAAGAAAAACAAGATGGTGGATCAGTGACGTTTGGAGACAACAAAAAGGGGCATATTAATGGCTATGGAGTCATAAAGAAAGAAAATATCACCGTACACAAAGTTGCATATGTTGATGGCCTTAAACATAACCTACTCAGTGTCAGCCAACTTTGTGACACGGGATTCGATGTACTATTCAAAAGAACATTCTGCTCTCTACTAAGTGAAGACACCGGAATAGAACTTCTACGAGCCAAAAGAAAAGGTGATCTGTATCTAATGAACTTCAATGCCAAAAACAAGGACACCATTTGTCTTGTTGCAAGCAAAAGTGAAGAAGCCTGGCTATGGCACAATAGGTTCTGTCACTTAAACTTTCATACTCTAGATAAACTGGTAAAACTTGATATGGTCAAAGGTTTACCAAATGTTAAATTCAATAAGGATCATTTATGTTCTGCCTGTGAAATGGGAAAACTCAAAAGAGCTTCCTGCAGAGGCAAAACTGATGTGTCTTATCCTAGGCCTCACGTTGACCTATGCGGTCCAATCGCTAAACAAAGCCTAGGTGGCAAGAAATATATACTTGTCTTAATTGATGAGTATTCACGATTTACATGGGTTGAATTTGTCAGAAAGAAATCAGATGTTCCATGCATCCTGATTAATCTAATGAAAAGAATCCAAGTTCTTTATGAGTGCAGAATTCTGAAGTTACGAAGTGAATATGGCACAGAATTCAAAAACTCTGTCATTGAAGCCTATCTCACAGAAGAAGGAATATCCCAGAACTTCTCTGTCGCTCGCACCCCACAACAAAATGGCGTGGTCGAACGAAAGAACCGCACGCTCGTGGAGGCTGCAAGAACCATGCTTTCTGTATGCGGATTACCAATGACCTTTTGGGCAAAAGCAATTTCAACTGCTTGCTATACCCAAAATCGTTCAACGATCGTGAAAAGACACATCAAAACTCCTTATGAATTGATCAACAAACGGCGACCAAACATCAAGTTTCTCCATGTGTTTGGATGCAAATGCTTTGTCTTAAACGACAGAGACTCAAGAGGAAAGTTTGAAGAAAAGGCTGACCAAGGCAAGTTCATCGGATACTCTACCGCTTCCAAAGCCTACAGAGTTTACCTTCTAAAGTCACGCACAATAGTAGAAAGCATCAATGTATCCTTTGATGACTCATTCCAAAAGACTTATGAAGAACTCAGTTCAGAACTCGGGCTAAACAAGGAAACCTCTGGCATCTCATAAACAAATGAAGATTTAGGTCTTCTATTTCAAGAGATGTTCAACAACGATGTTGATCCCTCTGTTGGAACAAATAGCACCTCTGCAGAATCACCTTTTGTAAACGAAGTAAGTATCTCTCTATCTGATCCATTTAATCCCTCATCCTCTTCTACAACTACTACAGGTACTGAAAATCTAACAGAAGATACGACAACAAAAGATTCTGCAACAGAGGTTATCCAAATACTAACAAATCCAACAGAGGAAGCAACACCAGAAGAAACACCAGAGGGAAGTGAAGATGAAACCACAATACCTACAGAGAAGGAAATCCCAACTTTAATACCCATTCCTACAGAAGCTGAACTAAATACAGAAGCTGAACTAAATACATAAGCGGAACCATCAACCACTTCAACTACAGAAGTTCAACTTGATGACTCAAATGATCATCTTCCACGAACAACTCAATGGACAAAAAGCCATCCTCAAACACAAATCATCGGTAATCCCACTGATAAGGTAAAAACAAGATCAGCTTCTACAAATTTTTGTTTCTTTAACAACTTTATTAGTGTGATCGAACCGAAAAAGATTTTTGAGGCCCTGGACGACCTAAACTGGGTGGATGCTAGGCAAAAAGAGCTTCTGCAGTTTGAGCGAAACAAAGTCTGGACTCTAGTACCTCTGCACGAGGGAAACAGACCATAGGGACTAAATGGGTCTTCAGAAACAAAAAGGTTGAAGATGGAGTGATCATTCGAAATAAAGCAAGACTGGTGGCCATGGAATATCGCCAAGAAGAGGGCATCGATTCCGATGAAACTTTTGCCCCTATTGCACGACTCGAAGCAATAAGAATTTTCTGAGCCTTCGCAGCCCACATAGGTTTTAAAGTATATCAAATGGATGTAAAATCTGCCTTTCTCAATGGTGAAATTCAAGATGAAGTATATGTCCAACAACCACCAGGATTTGAAAGCTCAAAGTACCCAAGGTATGTCTATTACCTCGACACGGCTCTATATGGACTGAAACAGGCTCCAAAAGCATGGTACGAAAGACTTTCCACTTTTTTTCTCAATAACGACTACAACAGAGGTACCACTGATACAACTCTATTCTTTAAAAGAGAAGGAAATGAGCTTATTCTGGTACAAATATATGTAGATGACATTATTTTTGGGTCTATAAATGCACAAAAATGTAAAGATTTTGAAAAACTCATGCAGAGTGAGTTTGAAATGAGTATGATGGGAGAATTAACCTTTTTCCTCGGACTTCAAGTCAAACAAACATCAGAAAGAATTTTCATAAACCAATCAAAATATGTCTATGACATACTTGAAAAATATAGCCTCTCTGATGCCTCTGTCATGAAAACCCTAATGGCCACTGGAAATAAACTTTTTTCATATCCAAATGGCATCTCTATCGAGTGCACGCTTTACAGAGGAATGATTGGGTCTTTATTATACTTAACGGCTAGTAGACCTGACATAATGCATGCCACATGTCTCTGTGCAAGATATCAAGCTAATCCTAAGAAGTCACATTATATTGCTGTAAAGAGAATCTTTAGATACCTCAGAGGGACCAAAAATATTGGCCTCTGGTATCCACAGAACTCTGGTTTTGGACTAAAGGCATACATAGATTCAGATTATGGAGGATGTAAACTCGACAGAAAGAGTACCTCTGGGAGTTGTCAATTCCTAGGTGGGAAATTAGTAACCTAGACTTCAAAGAAACAGAATTGTGTCTCAACATCTACGGCAGAAGCTGAATACGTTGTTGCTGCTAGCTGTTGCTCTCAAGTTCTATGGATGAAAACTCAGCTGAAAGACTTTGGTCACATCATCTGCAAAATCCCCATCTTCTGTGATTCCAAAAGTGCGATTGCCATCTCTGCAAATCCAGTACAGCATTCAAAGACAAAGAACATAGATATCATGTATCACTTTCTGAAGTATCATGTTGAAAACCAAACCATCGAGATGCATTTTGTTCCAACAGAATTTCAGCTTGCTGATTTATTCACCAAGGCACTTGATGAGAAAAGATTCCTTTATTTGGTGGGTAAATTAGGAATGATAAATATGACTTAATCTCTGTAAGTATCTTATCTTCAATTTTAAATTGTTGTACAAATTACTTTGTAAATTATTAAAATAATAACCTTTTTATTTATTTATATAATTTAGTAAATAATTTACTTTTGTATGTAAATTCTAAAATCTCTTTTATGAAAACAAAAGAGCTTCTGTAGGTCTCCTCAGAACCTCTGACGATCCTTACAGAACCCCTTATACACTTGACCTAGGTTATATACATTACTTCTAATCATTGAACCAAGCATAGGTCAAGGGGGAGCAGAGGATGAACAAACTTGATCTATAGAGGTTGATTAGATCAAGGGGGAGCAAAAGGAGACCTTGCTTAAATCTACAAAAATTTATAAGTAAAGGGGGAGCAGAGGAAGAGATGACATCAACAGAAGGAAAGATCTCTACCTCACAAAGAAGATCAAAAAGGTTGGTATCTCGTACAAATTCTTTTTGAAAATAATTTTCTAGGACACAAATTTCTAAATATGTTCTAGAAACATTATTAAAAACATTCCAAATAAAATTTGATCAAAAAGAATATCGAGTTTTCCATTATTAGAAATTTAAGGTCGTAGACCCTCTGCTGAGTCCAACAGAGGTTCTGCAGGCAAAAACTCTATGATCTTAAATCAATAATCATGACAACTCTGTGGATCACCTCGAAAGTCATTGGTTACAGAGTTCTTCCCAAAAGAAAGAACTTCTGTAGACCAACACTTGTCTTAAAAAGACTTTGTGCTGCACAAAACCTTTTTCAAAACAATTTTCTAGGACACCAGCTTTCAAACAGATCCTAAAAACATTGTTAAAAACAATCAAAAACCTGGATGATAAAAAATGTTTATAAATTGTTAGATATGAGAAATTTCTTGTCTCAGAACCTCTGCTGGCTCTGACAGAGGTCCAAAAACCTCTGTAAAGGAGTTTCTATACAAATAATTTATCGATCCTCTCCATGGACTTTTCAACCATTCTTTGTGAAGGTACAACCTACAGAGGCAAGAAAAACAAGATTTTCAAATCACAGAGCCTCTGTCAGTTTTTACTTTGGGCATTTCTGTAACAGTAACGGTAACTTTTCTTCGATTGAGAATCATGTGGAGGTAAATGAACCCACGCGCCTAGCATTTAATAAGGCCGCCCACGACGTCTCGTCATAACTGACACAGATGACGTGTCATCTTAACATTGGACCTACATGCCACACATTCCTATGGAAAGTTGAACCCACCGTAACCACTCAAGTGCGGACCCCAAATTATTATTTACCTCAAAATATTAACCCTTTCAGATTCTATAGCTACATACTCAGTATAAAACCCGATTTACCTCTCCTCACAAAAACTTTGCCTACTTTCTTCTCCGACGAACCTGCAACTATTCTCAAATCTTCACTTTACTTTGCAAAAATGGCTTCCAGTTCCCATGCTGCTCAAAACTCTCCGGCGAACTCTCCTCAACACTCCCCAGTACATTCAGAGCACTCCCAAAACCCTAACATCGCCGTAAATGTTGAAACAGAAAATTCCGGCGACTCTGCAAACTTTGCACCAACCACCAACCTTCAACATTTTCTAAACAAAGAACATTTTGAGGATGTTCTTCCTTTAAAGTCCAACAACTGCTACCTTGTGCCCTCACTAACAGCCTTCGGCGAAGCCCATGCTCTTCTCCTCAATATCATGGAAAATCATATCCTATACCCTCTCCTTTCGAAAACCCCAACCAAAATCCCTGCAAGATATCTGAATCAATTTTGGCAAAGTTGCCGATTTGATTCAGATGGCTCTCTGATAAAGGGCTATATTTCAAAGCCAGACAAATCTGAATACCTAGAACTAATGTTCAACAGAACAATGTTCTCGCTCGAGTTCAACCTGCCAACCAGAGGTCTACTTGGCATAAAGAAATATGCTGAGGTTCCGACGGACGAGGAGCTCTGTCGATTTGTAGAAATGTTAGGGTATAACACAACCCTAAGGAAACGAAATGATTTCCGCAGAGGCAGACTACCACCTCTGCGGAATACCCTCTTCTCCATCTTAAATCGTTGCCTCACAATGAAAAATTGTAGCCCTGACCAAAGCTCACATCAGATCATGACCATCATGTATGGGATCTATTACGATCTTCCACTTGATTATGCCACCATCATGATGTAGGAGATGATAAATACGATTGACAGAAAGATTGCAACCCAAAAAGCCAAACAACATACACCAGGATATCTGCCACCTCTGCAATACCAAAGGATAATGGGAGTTTTACTCGAGCCTCTGCTTCTTCTGCAGAAATGGCCAATGGAAGGGCCAACTGTAAAACTCTATCCAATGAACAAAAACGTTCCTACAGAACATGAAGACGACTATCCTCACTGCCGACCTCTGTCGAAAAACCTTCTGTCATATGCAAGCGATGAAGATAGGAAGTTAGACTATATACGCGTCCACAGGACTCCAGAACCAAGTCATGTGACACCCCCGCGTCTAGGAGCCCCCTTAGGTTCAGATATATAGTAGAGAGGATGAGAGAAGAAGAATGGACCAAAGCTTTGGAAAAACATCATTCAGTACAGACACAGTTCCATGCCCAAAGAAAAGAAATATACCCCTCTTCATCCAAGAGAAGAACCACTGCTACAACACCCCAAAAGAAGAGCAAGAAAAGAAAACCCACAGAGGAAACTACAACCTCTGCAGCTCAAACCTCTTCACCACATGCTACAGAAACAAGACCCTCTGCACCTCCCTCCCCTCCAAAACAAAAGAAACGAAAAACCAAATCATCAGAAGAGGGAGCCCCTAAGCCAAAGAAGAGGAATACAAAGAAGAAGAAACCAATATCACCTCTGCAGGTGATTACAGAGGAAGCCGAACAGGAAGAGGAAGAGCAAACTATACCTCTGCAACCTCCATCCCCAATAGTCTATACAGATCACCAGGGATATTTTAATGCCTTCCTCAACAATCCCGACATTGCTCACACATTAGATCCATCGGGATGGGTCGCAGAACCATTGGATCAGAACATTTAGACTACAGAGGTTCTGCACACAACAGAACAAATCTCCCCACCTCATTCTGGTTTTGACACTCAACGTCGAACCCCTCAACACGAAATAGAAGTCATTTCTACAGATCAAGGTACACAACATATGCACCCTCACATTCGAAAACTCATATGATCTCATTTTATATATGATTCCTTGAGAACAAAAGCAGAAGAAACTAGAGTGGAACCCTCAGAAGAAGAGGTAGACATATACTTTACAATAGAGGAAGAGGTTAGGGTAGAAACCGCAGAGGGTTCTGCAGAAAAAGATGCCGCAGAAGTAGAAGGCACACATCCCCAACTCCCTCCCAGTGCAACCCACATTTCTGATACCGCTGGTCTAGCGGCAGAGGGTATCATTGAAAAAGAGCAGCACAACTCGATCCCAACCCCACCCAGCCAGCCAGAGGTTACTCTTTCAACCTCTGTGCCTATTATAACCGGGGAAACCATTGCTGGGGAGTCCTCTCGAAAGGACTCACCCAATGTTTGTGATTTATTGCCCTAAATCACACCTGGCATTCTAGCAGAGGAATTCGTTTCCTCTGCCACGCATACAACGATAGGACCCAACCTCCTTTCAGAGAGGAGTAGAGAGCACAATGATGAAGAGACTCTAGACAAGTCTCCAAGTCAACAGAAGGACATTCCAATACCCACCTCTGGAGTGGATTTAGACACTGACTTTCACAGAACTTCTGTAGAGGATGAAACTCAAGTTTCTCCTCGAGGATCAGAAGGAAATCCTTCCACCCTCAACATACAAACAGGGGTGAACGAAGGTGTCCAAGGAACAAGGACAAACTCTAGAGACGAATGTGTTCCTCCAGAGGTTACAACGAGTTCACGCGTATCAAGGGGTGAGTTCCAAACCCTTGTCACCTCTGTGAACCAAACAATGAAAGAGTTGCAAAGCTCTTTCAAATCTTTTGTAGAAACAACATCAACGGCCATCTCCAAACTGAATACCAACATGGACAATCTGTCCACAGAGGTACAAAAAGCCATATCAGAGATGAAGTCCACTGCAACAAACACTGCCACCTCTGCCGCAACTGACTTTGAAAAAGCCGCAACCTCTGCATTCAATGACTCTATCAAGACCTTCTTGCAGAAATTCAAAGATCAATCCTCTACTTCGAAGGGCCTTACACCAGAAGAACTAAAGAAGGCCTTAGAAGAAGTTCAAGAGCAAACACTACAGAACACTCAAGCCATGAAGCCTTCTGACTACATGATAAGAGTTCAGCTTACAGAACTTGGGCAAGGAATCCTTGATCAAATGACAGAGTTCATCAGAGCCTTTACAGCTGCCAACGCGAACTACGTCAGAGAATTTCAAGCAAGCGTCGGCAAAATGCGCTTCAACACAGAAGCAGAAGTTGAAACACTGCTCGGGCTCTGTGATGACTTGTGTGCGAAAATGATAGCTGCAGGGGTTGTTCCTCTAAAGAAATCAGGCACAACATGCAGGGCAGAGGGTTCGACAGAGATGAATCAGGATGACTGTGATGATGACCTGTTGATCCAAACCCTCAGTGATTTGATAATGACCCTCTCCTATATACTTAGTGAAAATTGTAAGTAAACAATATGTATCAGAGTTTCACTATCGCTGATAAGTACTAAGATCTTCCAGTACCGCTGATAGGAACTCTCGCTTTTTAGATTAAACATTCAGCGAAACTGTTCACCATAATTGTCTGAGTCTGTTCAGTACTTATGATGATCGCTGATAAGTTAGTTGTTTACTTATGATCCCTGAAGACAAGTTTCACGTCAACATAGGTTCTACGCTGATATCGAAGATCAAGCTCAAGAACCAGCGACAAGTCTCCTAATGAACTGATGCGGATCAGCGAAGACTCAGATTTGTCCAATCAACGTGAAGTATCAAGTACAAGACTTTAGCTATCGCTGAACTCTATCATTCGCTGATAAAGAATGATAGATCGCTGAAACATCGAAAAGATGATAATGAAGTCTTCCGTACAAAGTACTTTTGTCTCAACCACCCTTGGACGCCTCCGTACGATATGTCAGAATAGAACCTCCTTATTGTCTGAATTCGTACAACAAATCTGATACTACACTGTTCATACATGCGGCTACTTAGGTTGTCAACAAAGGTCAATGACATGCAACCAACCAGCTGATGACAGGTGTAAAGTGTATACTGACTTGCATTAAATGCATGCAGTATATAAAGAGATGAACCCACTTCATTTGCAGTAACTTGCTAACTCTGGACAAGTTCAATCTCTTATCTCAAGATAGGTTATTATTAGTAATTTCCTTATCTCTCTTAGTGCAAGAAACCTTAGTGTTCCAACTTGTTTAGATTTAGGTTTATCCTTAATCTTGTTTCCGCAACAAGCTGTAAATTGTTAATGATTTATCAATAAACAATTTAGAAAAGTAAAATCTGTGTGTTTGTATTCAACCCCCCCCCCCCCTTCTACAAACTTGTATAACCCTTCGGGACCAACAAGTGGTATCAGAGCAGATTTGTTTAATCTCATAAACAAGATCTAATCTATGATATTTCTCTTCCTTGCTATTATCTGAAAATGGCCACCAACACAAACACAAATTATATAGACAATGGTTCTCTTGCAAAACCCCCTAGATTTTCCAGAGATAACTTCAACTTATGGAAAAATAGGATGACACTCTTCTTAGAAGGTGTAGACCCTACTATGCCTTACTATCTCGAAAACGGCCCATTCATTCCTGTAACAATCGATGCTGCAGTTCCAACCACTGCGAATAGACCTTCTATTCCAGAAAGGCTGATTCCTAAGGAAATACACATGTGGACCGATGAAGATAAGAAGAAAGTGGCTATAGATACAAAAGCCCGATCCATACTATCCATGGCTCTTCCTGACGAAGTCTACCATTCCGTCATGAACCTGAAATCATCAAAAGCCATGTGGGACACAATATGTGTTCAGTATGAAGGAACGTCTGAAGTCCAGGACTCAAGAAAGATCAACCTGGTAAGACAATACGAAAGCTTCATTTCTGGTAAGAATGAAACTCTCTCTGAAGTTCACCAACGTTTCAACTGTTTAATTATAGATCTGAAAACTGTTGGTAAGGAATATTCAAACTTTGAAGTGCCGACAAAGTTTCTAGAATGTTTACCTGAAAGCTGGGACAATTATTCTATGTGTCTCAAGCTGTCAAAGGATCTAAAATCAATGAACCTTTCAACCTTATATGGCACGTTGCTGAATCATGAGCAATCGAGCCATCTTAAGAAGAATCTTGTAAAAGATTCCAAAAGCACCCCTGTTGCTTTAATCTCAGAGGAACCTTCTACTCAGCGACCGTCGGTCACTATCACTGAGTTAAAAAGTAACTCTGAAAGGTCATCAGATTCTGATTTTTCAGATGATGAATCTTTGGCTCTCCTAACTAAAAAGTTCAGGAGATTTTCCAAAAAGAAAATGTTTAGATAGAACAAACCTCTTTCCATAACTGACAAGCCTAGATCATCAGCTTTTGTTGATAAGGCTACTGCTACTTGTTTTAACTGCGAAAAAATAGGACATTTCGCTAACGAGTGCAGGTCAAAGAAAGTTTCTAGACCCTCAGCTTTTACAAAGAAATCCTTTGTTCCAAGGAATAAGAGTAAAGGCCTGATGGCTAACTATGATTGGGCTGCTTCTGATGAAGCATCATCATCATCATCATCATCATCATCTGACTCTGAAGATGATGAAGCCAATCTATGTCTTGTGGCAAAGATTGAAGAAGAGGAAGAAAGTTCAGACATTCCATCCACTTCAACCTCTGCTATTCAGGTATCACCTTCCTTCTTTACAAATATTGCAAATATTGATGAAGCTGATAGTCTCCGTAAGATCGATCTCTTGACTAGAAGTTTATACGAAGCCATGAACGGCAAAACTGTGGTTGAAAACCAAAATCTTGATCTCGCTGAACAACTTAAAAACTGCCACCTTCAAATAGAAAAGCTTTCTAAAATAGAAGATGATTTTAAATATCAAGTATATTTAAATCAGCTAGTCAAAATCGAACGAGCAGAAGCTATCGCTGCATTAAAAGCTGAAAAAGCTACTGTTGAAGGATGGTGTAATTCTTCAACAAAGATCACTGAGATAATAAAGTCTCAGATTCCCCTGAGTGATAAACGTGGTCTGGGTTACAAATATGATACTCTAAAACCAACCACTGAGCGTTCAATGCTTAAATTTGGAACGTTCGTATCCTCAGTCGCTGATACTTCATCTTCTCAATACGCCTCGTCCAATACACCAATTCCTGAAGAAACTCCTACCTCAAAAGGTAAAGAGAAAATGGTTTATTCAAAACCTACCTCTGTCTCTATAGATAAAGGTAAAGGAATTGTTATTTACCAAAATCCTCAGAAGGGTACTTTAGTACCTAAGCTGAATGCTTCTAAAGCTTCAGTGACCCATCCCTCTGGATCAAGGAAGCAAATCTCTGGATCTATTCAGCGATCTACTCCTAGACTCAGAGTGGATGTCCTTGGTAAGAAATCAGAAGAACTGAATGTTCCTCCTATTTCTAAAGTCAATAGTTTACTTGGTGCTGGTACTTTTAATTTAAAATTAAAAGCTCAGCATTCAAATGGTCCTAAAACTACTTTTAGTTATAGGAAATGTTATCACTGTGGACTCACTAATATTATTGCTAGTAAGTGCCCCACAGCCACCAAAGCTGAAAAGATAGCTAAGGTGAAGATTGCGCCCAAGACAAAGAAGACCACTGAGGTTAAGAAATTAACTAAAGTGAAGAAAGACAAAGCTGAATCTTCAAATGCTGCGAAGACTGCTGAATCTTCTATTCCAACTACTTCCACTGACAAATGTGTATACATGGTTAAGTGGGTACCCAAGAAAAACTAATCTTCTTTTGTATTGCAGGTTCAGACGGGTATCTGGTATCTCGATAGCAGATGCTCTAGACACATGACTGGAAAGAAAAGCCTGCTCGCTGAATACAAGGAAGAGAAGGATCCCTCTGTGAGGTGAGCCCAACATACATGACATTGAAGCTGGCCGATCGATCTATAAGCTACCCATATGGGGTGATTGAAGAAGTGCTGATAAAAGTGGGTAAGTTTTACTTTCCTGTCGACTTTGTGGTAATAGACATAGATGAGGACGAAGAGGTCCCGATGATTCTGGGAGATCCTTCCTGGCTACGAGTCGAGCATTGGTCGATATGGAAGAAGGTGAGATAACCTTCCGGGTAGGCGGTGAGAGAGTAATCTTCAATATGTTTGAGAAGGCGGGAGGTCGAAGTGAAGGAGAAGCTGGAGCTGGTCATGGAGGACCGAAGACGAAGGAAGCCGCGAAGAATCGCAAGTGTGGGCGATTTGACCCCGCGGACACTGAGCCGAGTTGAGAACCTCACAGTCGTGCCACGACTTTAAATAAGGCGCTGGGTGGGAGGCAACCCACCAAGGTTAGTTTCCTTTTCTTTTAATTTTTGAGTGTCTTTAAATAATGAAAAAGCCATAAAAATCGAAAAATCGAAAAAAGTCAAAAAAATAGCTGAACAGGGACATACGCGACTTGTCACGCGGTTTGCATACCGCACAGCAAGTCGCGGGGCCCTCTGTTGGTTTTCTGAAACAGAGGGTTACGCGATTTTCCACGCGACTTGCAAGTCGTGGGCCAAACCGCGTGAGTCCCTTTTGTCCCGTTTTTCGTTTTTCGTGCAGTTTTTGTTCCCTTTCTTGCTTTGTGTGTTTCCTATTTTTGTTTTGTGTCTTTCCCTGGTCTTGCATGTGCTCCGTCTTCTCCTCTAAGTGCTCAACCAATCAAGAATCCTCCGGCCGGGCAAAACAGGTACGTTCTAATCAATTCTCTGCTAAAAGAGTGGTGTTTGATGTGTTGTTCTATTTTAATTGCACGAGATGCAACAAACCTAAGTTTCACTTAGGTTTGGGGTGCCTCATTTTTGACCCACCTACACACTCGCATTAGACCCTGTGCAAACCTCGGTTTTACCGAGGTTTGGGGTTGGCTTTTATTTGGCAAACCTAGGCCATGGCCTAGGTTTGGGGTTCCCAGTTTAGAAATTTTGGGGATCTCTTTTTGCTTTCTATGTTAATGTTTTACCCGTCCTCTTTATACCTGTAAATAACTGCACAACGATTGAGTCACATCACCTACAACTTTGCTTGCACATTGGGGACAATGTGTGGGTAAGGTTTGGGGTTGCCCAATCGGGCCCAAGCTTATGCACGTAGATTTCCTGCATTTCTGAGTGTCTAGATCAAAGTAGCTAAATTTTTTTGTTTTGAATGATTGAGACCGACCATTGTGGGAAGAATCTTGTGATAGCGACGTGACCGTTAGGGAAGGACCGGAAAAGGATATGACTAGGGACATTAGTGGAGACCACCCGATAGTGAGATTTTGAGCCTAAAAGGCGTCTTTCATTTCGAGGGATTTATACACTTAAGTCACATACACTTTTTCGAATTCCTTGTCGTGAATGTAGAATGATCTCGCTACATTATTGCATTGAGTAGCAAAGACAACCATCGGGACATTAGGTGAGGGTATAGTAGACCATATCGTGTGGACCTTAAGAAATGATTCCAGGCATTGTGTGTTTGTTTTAACCCTTTTAGCTATCGTTTTCCCTTTTACCCTTAGTGTGTATCCATAGCCATTTTGCAGCCAAACACCCACCTTAATTCTTTCTAAACCCATCATTTACCCTTTAGCCAAAAGCCTTAGCCAACCCTTATCCGAAAGTGTGTCAATCGAAAGCAGTAATGAACGAATAGAGATAGAGCAGAAAAGAAAGAATTCCGGCCAGTCATGAGAATAAAACGGGTCAATGTAACCTGAAAAGTAGAAAAGAGGACCAATGAAGTCCCAAAAAAAAAATGCAGTTATTTAGATATTAGCTATAGCAGAAAATAAAGAGAGTTAAAGCAACTCCAATAGTGACGAAGAGGGCCAAAGAAGAGAGCGAAAAACCATAGAGTTCGGAACTGCCAATGATTGACATGCCAAGGATATTTGAACCTTTTTACCCGTTGTTTCATAACCATAGCCTTAGCCCCATTACAACCCGTGTAAAGACCTGGATGATCTTTTGGAAAATGTGATTACGGTTTACGACTACCTTTACCGATATTCCCTATCTTGCTACTTGATTCCGTCTGAGATCAAAACTTTGGACATCTGTGCGTCTTTCTTGAGAGTTGTCATGACATTAGAGTATTCTTGCACATAACCTCCTTAAACATGACAACACGAGCGATAACCTAGGTTCGAGTGCAAAGAGAGTATCCCGTGAGGTAGGGTCAAGGCGAAATGTTTTCCCTAGTATGTTTGGACCTAGTCTAACCCTGATGTGATCGGAACAGTCACGAGTTCAACTCCCAATGGAAGGTCATAGGTCAAACGAAATGAGAATGAGGCGAGAGTGAGATAGATATTCACATGTATGGGAAATCACCAATGCATCATTTGGTACCGATTGGAATTATGCAGTTATTATTCTTTCACAGTTATATGCTTTTATTCTGTTTTTATCGCTAATTTGCTTGGGGACAAGCAACGCTCGGTTTGGGGTTGTTGATAACGCCACTTTTTGGGCGTTATTTTCGGTTCTCAAACCAATGAGATTGGCTTGTACTCAAGTAAAAAGGCGGGTATTTTACGGTTTATTGAGTGATTTACGCAGGTTTTATAAAAGGCGACGAAGCCTAACGGGAGCCCAGGAACCAGGACCCGACCCGCGAACCAGATCCGACCCAGAAGGCCATCTGAGACACGCGCGACTTACCACGCGACTTGCAAGTCGCGTGGCAGGTCGCGCAACACACTGTTTGTCAAATTTCAGTATTTGAAGTCGGGAATTAGGTCACTTTTTGGGGATCGAACTTACGGCAGACGATCCATGGCAGTTCGGGGGCGATTTCCAGAGCCACGTGACACCATTTGGAGCGAAGATTGAGAACCAATCGAAGAAACGTTCACGACGCGAAGTAGATTCAAGCACGGGAAGGGAGTTCATCAATTCATCTTACACTGTCACCACGATAATGTTACCATGTTTTCTCATACTTTCGTTTCCTTTTCTTTTGTGTTTGAATCTCCCAACATCATGAACTAACTTTAAGATGTTGGGGGTTGGATTGAATGAGGATTGAACATATAGATGGATGACGAATGATTCTTATCAGTTTTTCCGATTAATGAATGCATGTGATTTTGTTCTTAATGCCTTTGTGAGCGTAGCTAACTTACAATTGTTTTATTGTTGTCAATTATGTTCGAGAGAATTAATTGAGATCTAGAATTAGGAATTACATGTCTAAAGGTAAGAAAGGATAGAGATATACCGAGTAAAACTTTAGTCTCATAATAACCTACGCTTAATGTGTTTTGAACTACATAGGGTGAGATCGAGAGATTAACCTTGTGTTTGTTTTCGAAATAAACTTCATGGTAGCTTGAGAAAGCACCATGTCTTACAAATATAACTGTTGTTACTTGAGAGAGAGCAATGGTTAGATCAAGGTTGAGTATTCATTTACGGAATTAACTGGTATTTGTCTTTAGTCTGATATTCATATGTGAAACCTAAGGATATCCAACCCTCAACTTTTCTCCATCTGAATTCCAAACTGCTTACTAGTTGCCTGGTGTTTGTTTGACTTTAATTTCTGCATTACATTAGTTTATAAAACCAACCTCCAATTTGACAGCCCAGTTAATAGTTCTTGTAGTAATTGTGATATCTAGTTCCTAGTTCTCCGTGATTCGATACTCGTACTTCCGTACACTATTACTTGATTCGACCCGTACACTTGCGGTTAGATTTCGCGGGGTGTCAAAACCCCGTGTCAGCTATCTCCCAAAAACTGGATGTGACCCGAGGTGCTCTTCCGGTCCAACATGCAGCCCGCGTGATCCGTATCGGAATACGCGGATAGTGCAAAACCTGTCTCTCTCGGGTACCAGAAGCCAAGATCAGCGGTACCACATAAATAACGAAAAATTCGTTTAACAGCAGTTAAATGAGACTCCTTAGGTTTTGATTGATACCGGGCACACAAAAATGTGGAGAACATGATATCCGATCTACTTGCGGTTAAGTACATTAAAGAACCTATCATCCCACGATACAATTTAGGGTTCACATCCGTTCCGTTAGGATCGGCGTGAAGCTTTGTATTGGGCGCCATGGAAGTTTTCATTGGCGAGGATTGGTCCAACTGGAATTTCCGAAGAATATCCCGGATGTACTTAGCCTGGTTTATGAATATCCCGGTCGACAGTTGTTTAACTTGAAGACCAAGGAAGAAATTCATCTCGCAAAGCATACTCATTTTAAAAAATTCTCCCATTAGATTGGCAAAGTTCTTAGCATATGTGGGATTAGTAGAGCCGAATATTATGTCATATACATACACTTGTAGTTCGTGAGAAGCTCCCTCCTTCTGGTCATGTGCTTGGAGCATCCAGAATCTAAGTACCACACATGACCGTGCTGCAAAATCGAGTTAACGGATTTTAGGTACCCAAATTTGCTTGGGTCCTGGAGGATTAGCTTTGGCACCTCTTAGAGGAACTTGCTTTGACACAGTGTTCCCCTTAGGTGCAGGTTGTACACCGTCAGAGGGAACTGGTTTTGGCACAGGTTTCCTCTTAGGTGTAGAATTTACACCTTTAGGAGGAACAGTATTTTTAGCAGGTTGCCTCTTGGGTGCCGGTTTAACCACAGTAGGAGCAGCCCGTTTTGCATTGGGTTTAGTCTCCCGCTGTGGTTGAACCTCTTGTTGAGAACCCCGTTGTTTATGATATTTTCTTTTGTTATTATGGGGTTTGCGTTTGGGTGTGTGATTATACATGTGATATGACCCAAACCAATCATTCAAGTTAATTTCATCAAAATCATTCCAACCACATCTAGAACAACATAAACAATCACGTGATAATTGAATCAATTGATGAACTGAATTAAGTTTAATAGGAAAAGAAACTTCAAAACGATTCCAATTATTCCAAACACAATTGTCTTTGTTTATTCTAGAATTAGAAGCAGCAGGGAAAGACTTTGATGCTACCTTCTTGACAGGTTCTTTGTTCAGCCACTTTGGTTTTTCTTGTGTTGCGCGACCATTCTTATCTGAAACAACAAGGACAGAACGGTCAGTGACTTTTGATGGAACGAGATTTTTGGTAGGCAATTGTTTGGTCTCTTGCCTCGGCTGTGACTGTCTTTTAGAAACAGGTTTAGATGTTGGTTTTGATTGTGAAATCTTGATCACAGCTGGGGCCTTTGTTTTAGAACTGCTACCCTTCAGAAAATTGACCGGACGATTTACTACGGGTGCTAGGAAATCAGTATGGCTTGGAAGAGGTTTGTCGAAAGGAAACGACTCAAACTCTCCATCAGAATTGCCTTCAGAGTTCATGTATTTTGAAAAATCAATCTCCGAAATTTCAGGACTTGGATCAGGTGAGGAAGGCGAGGAACACGCTGTGCTTTCGGTTGTGTGCTTTGGGGAATTTGGTGCGGAAGCTAGGAAAAAATCAGAGTTTAAATTCCTTTTAACACACTCATCTTGGGAATCGTTACCGTCTTGTGTGGTAGATATTTTACCAATAAAAGCTTTACACGAAGACGTCTCAGATGAATTCGAGGAAGACTCGGGAGAAATATGCTTCTCAGATTTGAGTTGGTCAAGTTGCTCTTGGAGCTGACCATTTTTCGTATACTCATGCATCGTATCTGTTGCCAAGGCAGACAGCTTTGATGCGAGTTTTGTGATTTCTTCCCGAAGGATTTCCTGTCCTTCATCAGACACAACCTCGGTTTTGACCGGTTGTAGATTCTCAAGTTTCTCAGAATTGAGTTTCTCAATCTCAGAGATTAGCGCTTTCTTTTTGTTTTGGAAAACAGACCTTTATTTCTCAAGTGACTCCTCCAACTCGACAAACTCGTCCGTCTCAGTCTTGGTTGCAGGTGCTTGGTCCTCATCCTTTTTAGAGGAATCCTTGGGCTTAACAACCTTGTAAGGGTCGAAGTAGTCATTTGAGAGATACTTTTTGTTCTTTTGATAGGAATAGTTCAAAGGTTCATCACAAAATGGAAGTCGGATCCCTCGTTTGTGTGCTCGCTTATATTCCTCGGTTTACTCTTCCTTTTCGGGTTTAAGAGGACCAGCCCATTGAATGGCATATTCCGGATACTCTTTGTCTAACCCAAAACATGCAAAATCATACAAAGTAGGAGTTTGGTATCTTCCCTTTTTCAAATAGTGTGGGTTATCATATCCGATTCCCCACTCTTTGTTAAAATAGGTGAACCCTTTGGGTTTATTCAGAAAGATGGTTTGATCAGTTTGACCCCTTTAGTGGAGTTTGGTTTCCAGATTAAGAATCTTAGCAACAAACTCCTTGTGCTGAATCTGAAGAGAGGAACATTGATAAACAATTTTTTCTTTCTCATTCATGCACTGATCAAACTGAGACTGAAGATCAGATAATTTGGCCCGTAAGTCTTTAGGTGCTATAGAAATTTTTTTGCATTTCTCCTTTAAAATAGCATTTTCAGACTTATATTTTACGGTTAGTGATCTAATCTCAAGCTTTTGTTCTTTAGTGGTGGCCTTAAAAGAATCTGCCTGTTCGGTAAAAGATTGCATTTTATTCAAAAAATCCTTTTGGCAAGAATCACATACCTGACTTGTCTTTTCTTCATCAGCTGGAGAGTGATAGCCCATGAAAGCATTTGCACCATCAGTATCGCTTTCATCATCAGAACGACCCAACCAGTAGTCGTTTTCCACAAAAATAGCTTCTCCAGCTTCCTTCTGCTCGGCCAATGTGAGTTTTGCCTTGTAGTAGTGAGAATTCTTTACCACCGGCCTCGTACAATCTTTAGCAAAGTGACCAAGCTTTCCGCGGTTGTAGCATGTCACTGGCTCATCCTTCTTCTTACCTTCTGATTTCTCAGTCTTCTCCTTCTTATCTAACTTCCCTTGCTTATCAGCTTTCTTCTTTCCCTCATACTTTTCCTGACGGTCATGGCGCTTGTTGGAGGAGCTGGAGTAGCGCTGATTGTTGGGCGAAGGCTTCTTATAGTACTTTTGTTGTTGGAAAGATTTTGTAAGCAGAGTTGTCGCTTTCTTGAAGTCAGATACTTCATCATTAGAGTCACTGTCTTCCTTTTCAGATTCGGAAGAGCTTTGCTTTTGAGCGCGTTTAGAGTGACCGCTCGAAGATTTCCCTTTCTTGGAGGACATGAGTGCAATAGGATCAGCCACTGGCTTTGATTCAGACTTATTCTCGTTCAGAAGCTCATTCACTTCATCTTCGTCTTGAAGAAGCGTCTCATATAGTTCATTAATGCCGATGTTCTCTATCAAGTTGATGTGCTTGACATGAGAAGCAAACACCTTCCATTCCGGCAGCAGATTATTGAGAAATTTGAGCGCGTTTTCTGTGTTGGAGCGAGTGATCTTATTCTTGTTCAGTTCATTAAGAAGTGAGCAAAACCGTTCATAGTTCTGTGTGAGAGATTCGCCGGTGCGCTTCTTGAAACCATCAAACTTGGTTATCGTGCTGTTGATCTTTAGCTGATTTCCGACATCGCTCCCACGCATTATTCTGGCCACTTGATCCCACATGCCCTTTGCCGTTTCTTTATAGCTGTCGATAGCTGTATAGATCGGGTTGGGAAGGGCTTGAACAAGATATCTCTTTGCATGCTTTTCACCTTCGATCATGCCTCTTTCATCTTCGGACAAGTCGGCGATAGTCTTTTTCGCACGACGAGCTATAGCAGTTGCAGTTGCTTCTATGTCCTTCATCGGCCAAGGGATTGGACCATCTTCAAGAGCTCTGTCGATGTACTCGTAGTTGTCCTTGGACTGTATGAAGAGCATGAATCTGTCGCGCCACTGGCTGTATTCACCTTGATAGAGGCAAGGTGGTTTGGAGTCGGTACCGATTGCGAGAGCGTCACGCGAAATAGACATCTTAGGTTGCAACGGAGTGATCGTCAGATGTGTTGATTGATTCAAAATGTATACCTAACGCAAGGCACTATGAGTGGAATCCTAACGCAGGTTCTACGATTAATATGACTACTACTGAGCTTACTGGATAGGAATCCAAATAAGAGGTCTGATCTGGAAGTGTCCGGATCAGAATAATAGACAAAAAACTGTTCAAAATCACAAAGTATCCGGATAGCACAGGGAATCCGGATAGCCTAAGGTTTCCGGATAACACACAGGTTACCGGAAGTCGACAGTTACCGGATAAGGAAATAAATCAAAAGTTACCGGGTAAATGAGATGTCCGGATAAGATACTTACCGGATGTTCGGGGTTTCCGAATAAAGCACTTACCGGATGCAAGGATGTCCGGGAAAATTGATGACCGGGAACTTTGGGTTTCCGGAAACTAGTTTACCCGGATATATTAGCGTTTAGAATAATTACCCGGAGAGTTTGAACTTACCCGGAAGGCATACCCGGAAAGAAGAATGAATCCGGATGGAATAACACAATTATCCGGAGAGTGCTGCTGAGGTATCCGGGAAGTACGGCTGAATTTTCCAATTTGATTGAAACTCGATTAGGGTTGCTCAAAACTGTTCCTGGAAGATTAGGAACAATACCAAACACAATAATAACACTAACCCAATCGATTTTAAAGCAAAAACAACAAGTTTTGATGGTAAAAATTTGATTTTTGATGAAGAACACACTCAAAACTTTTGAATTTGATTTGCTTACTTAACCACTTAAATGGACGAATTGGGATGTGAAAATTTGCAGAAACACTAATGACAATGATGCTAACACAGCCCAATAAACAGAATCGATCAATTTAATCAGAATCAATGATTTGAAATTTCAAGAATGTGACAGGCGTGAAAAAGTCCAATCTTACCAGAAATTAATATGAATGCTCTGAATCAAATCCGTCTGTCTGCTCTGATACCAATTGTGAATCCCAGTTTGATCAGGTAACAATAAATCAGTAAGAAATAACACGAACAATTGATGATTTCAATCTGTCATCCCTCTCGTATTCATAAATCAAGATAGTTACAAAGGTTAGAATGAAGAACACAACTATCTCTCTCTATAATGAATCTCTTGGATGGCTAATCAATTGCTTACCTAATTCTAAAGGTTAACATAACCTTAAATACTTAGGCCTTTAGACAAACAAGGCCTAAGCCCATTTAAGCTAAACTAAAGCCCATTTAACACAAATGGCTTTTACAAATAATAAAATAAACTAATTAAGCACTATATAATTATTTATATATCTTTCTGATATGTAGGGCATTTATGGTCCTAATGTTGGGATAATCTCAATCATACCTCAAGTACTAGATATGTAAATAGGGCAAAGATGAAAAGGTGTGACCTCGGCGACTCGTACCAGAAACACCACGACGGGTTGATCATTCAACTCACGATTGGTAATTGTTTAACTCGACGAGTCTTGGTCGATGGGGGCAGTTCAACGAACGTCATCTTCCTTGACACCATCAAGGCCATGGGAATCGATTGCTCGGAAATCACCCGACGTTCGACAACTTTGGTCGGTTTCAATGGAGAAGCGACGAGCACATATGGAGATATCATCTTGCCAGTCTACGCCAGAGGAATCAACAAACAGACCAAGTTCAGCGTCATCGACTGTGCGTCGGCCTATAACATCATCTTAGGTCGACAATGGATCCACATAATGAAAGCCGTTCCCTCGACGTATCATCAGATCCTGAAGTTCCTTACGCCACGGGGCATCCAGGAAATCAAGAGTGAGCCGGAAGTCGCTCGTAACAGCTATAAATCCACTCTAAAACCGCGAAAGTAAATCGCTTAGCAGTTGCGGCACGACAGGTTCGTCCTTCTATCCTTAGAAATAAACACTTATGCTTCGTCTACAGGAATAAAACGACCGTATGGCCCTGTCGCGCGAAAACACAGTCAATGTACACCTAGATGGCATTTCCCAAGATCTCTGTGTCGATCCGTCATTTAAAACCTATCCTCTCCTAGAAAGAATAGGATATTAAATGACAGGGGGCAAATACTCCATTAATTAAAGAGGAATCTAAGAAGGTACGTTTCCTAATTTCTTTTTCTTCTTTCATACAATTTTTTCATGACGACGATTACTGACTTAAGCATCGGAGGGTCGTTGGTTAGCCAACGACCAACCTCTGACATTGTTTATTCCGCAGAATCGCACGACAATAATCAAACGACTCTAGTTTCGCCAGGTCGTACGACATAAACGACCAAGTCTATGACTTGATCATCCTTTACAGGGACACACGATTCAAATTCATCGCACGACTCAGTCGTACGATCGCAAAGTCTAACGATCTTATGATCTAAGTTTCTTGACTTAGAAAAATTTCATACCCCGAATGTATGCTTTGATCATATATGTTTATGTTCATTTACACGATTTACGAGCATTCTAAGTTATTATGTTGCGATGAATACCAAAGTCGCATGATTTCCGGTGTAATATACTGCATAGTTAAAACGACATATTTATCTAGTGAGTATATGAGACGCAAAATTCGACAGAAACTTAAAATTCATTCCTTGAATAACTTTTGTTACTTACATTAAAAAATACTCGACTATTAGCAGTCGGCAAAAAGCAGGGAAAAGACAAAAAATATCCTAAGGCTTAGGAGGATCGTCTGCTCTCTCCGTGCGACTAACGGCCTCCAGTTCATGTAAAGCGTCATAAAGTTGAATGGCCAGCTCGTCAGCACGTGCTGAAGCCAATTTCTCCTTATCCAAAACAACTTTCTCCCTTTCTAGCCCCGCATCCTCCCTTTCGAGAGCCGACGCCACCAGATCTTCGACCCTCGACATCTCAGCGTATAACGCCAAAGAAGACTGAAATGTCTGTAAACAATTCGTTATTAAATATCCAAATGACGACAACGATAAATAAATCAAGTCTTGAAAGAAAGACTTACCGAGAACGCCAGACCGGCAACCTGAGGTCCTGCTTCCCTGACCGGAGCCCTTTGAAAACGTTCCCTGAAAGACGGGAGCAAATATTTTCCCAAATGAGGAAACAACGTCGTCCCGTCTAGGACACTATCCGCCATAAAGTAGGACGGTAATGAAAAGTTAACTGTCATAACTTCGGCCGAAGACCCCTTGCCCTTGTCGACGGACGATGGGGTCGACACCTTAGACACCGGTCTCGACACTGTCGCCAGAGGCGCCGAACTTGCCGGTGTCGCGTCCATCGCACCGTGAAGGAGGTATGACGCTTTCGCCTTCTTAGGCGTGACAACTCTCGATGAGTCAACATCCCTCGAATACAGTTTCCTCAGGATTGTCTTCTTGGTTTTCTTTGGAATTCTTGACCCAGCTGTCTAGACATTCTTTCTGTCGCCTCGAAGCGCAAGTCTAAGTCCCATAATTGAAGCAACAATCAAGAATACTCCATAGAAAGTAGAATAGAGATAGACATGAAGAACAATTTATTGAATGATCTCTATTCATAAGATTGAAATATAAGGGAGGGAGAAATTGATATACGACTCTCTCAAATCTCACTGTGTATTCTCTCAAATGTCTCAAAGTCTCAAATGACAATGTAAGCCGAAGACACCTATTTATAGTGTCTAATTACATGACATGGGCCCAAGCCCATTTAACTCCCATTAAACTCCCAAAGCCCAAAATACTTACAAAGCTAATTACAACACATTTGACTTTACATGGACTTTATAAAATTTTCTATATAATTGGGGCTTTCTAGACCCAGCAATCTCCCCCTAAAGTTTTATAAAGAAAGCATCTTCAAATGATCTCCCCCTTGATTTATTTGAAAACTTTAATGTTGCATATCTTCACGCCTTGCAAATCTATCCAAGCTCCCCCTCAAAATTTGCTCTTCTTCTTCACAAATTACAACTTTAAAATCGAATTCAATGTGCAATAAGGTCGACTGAAACCACCTTAGTTTATAATAAAGAATTCGTCCTTGAAGTTCAAGTTGTATGACCATTAAGCTCAAGAGCTTAATCCATTAAGCTCAGTATAGGGAGTGTCTTAACACACTTCAATAACTCAGCTTGGATTCACAAAAAAATAGAAGATAGAACACCTTTCTGAAAATTGGGAGAAATATCGTGAAAAACATTGCTTCGGTCCAGCAGCTATACACTGACTTTGACACATAATCTGACCAATAAGCACATCGATTCAGAACAAACTCAAAACATGAAAAATGTTCATCTGTGCCTTAGGAATCCAGCGCATCTGAAATCGTCAAAATACGATAGGTGCGCAAAGCTGTCGAACAATTCTGAAATTGCACCTTTACTTCGAAATAAACTAAGTAAAGGTTCTGAGAAGACCACTCAGAATTCTGAGTAAGTTAGTCAGAATTCTGAACATGAAGAACTTCTGAAAAAATTCTAACTAATGTTCTGACTATTGAAGTCAGAGTTCTGATTAAGCTTTGAAAAATTAGTTCTGAACCATCATTTGACTTCTGAATTCAATGACAAACTTCTGAATGGCCTTAATCATAAGTCTGAATATGCTTGATTGCATCTGAAAGAGACTATGTGTAAATCTGATCCCTCTTGATCAGAAATCTGAATAGCCACAACCACAACTCTCGTACATCTTTGAATAGTTTCTGAACTTGAAATCAGAATTCTGAGTATTGAAGTCAGATTTATGAATACACACGATCAATTCTGAACAAATTCAATTCTGATTACATTGTATCCGACTCTTGAACTGATCTGTTAGTTTTGTTTACCATCAAACTAAATCTGAACTTGCAGCTTTCTCTTTCTGTTACAATTTAACAACACGAACTGCGACTTTCTGTTATGAACTCAGCAGCTGTAATTTTCTGTTTAACAGCAACAAAACAGCAGCAAATTTTCTGGACAATTCCAACAGCAAAGAACTTGTTGTTTTGACAGCAAACATCATCAATTTTCTGTTAACATCAGCTTGATTAAGTTCTAGACAGCACCAACAACTTCATTGAAACAACAGCAGCTTATTTGGACAGCACTAAGCTGTTTTTACAGCTGATTTTTGGCAGCAAGCAAACAGCCCCATAATCAATTTTGTTTAAACCACACAACAGCAAAATCTGCTTTAACTTCTCAACAGCGATTTTCTGTTTTAGTAAAGTTTGACATCAACTTTCTGTTATGAACCGATCACACCAAACAGCAGCGACAACTCAGATTCTGTTTTATCTTCATATCGACAAAGGCAAATATCAGCAAAGCTTGATATGTTCACGACATCAACCATAACTTTCTGTTTGAACAACCATGATTATCCTATTTTGGCTTAAAACCTTGCTATGAACTGATTTATGTTTTATAACTTCAACAACATCTTCATTTTGCTCAGATTCAGATCACCGAATTGATTAACAACTTTTCATCATTTTGACAATAAATCCTCCAATCAAATTAAATACTCACCAATCGAATTTGATGTAGAACGATAAGCCGATCTCCATAATTATCTTCTTAGAACAAAGATTGCAAAGAGTCAAGTTTCTGATTGATCAATTCAGAAAGTTGAATTTAAGCAATCAAAGATCTAAAAACTCGTTTTAGATCTAACTTTGAACATGAAATTCAGTACCAAATCTCTTGTAGACATTTCATCGAGCAATTTGAGTGCAGAAATTGATTAAGAAGTAGATCTAGAACATCATACCTCTTCTTTTGTCCAAGCTCCATCAAGATCACAAAAATCTTCCAGAGAACAAAAAAAATCTTCTAGATGAAAGAAATCTCTGAAAATTTACCTCCAATTATAGCACACGATTAAAAACGATCTTGAAATTAGATCTTGAAATCTTAAATTGTTGCAAAGATAATCGTATCGAATGAAAATTGATTTGATGTGGCTCTGATACCAATTGTAAGTCCCATAATTGAAGCAACAATCAAGAATACTCCATAGAAAGTAGAATAGAGATAGACATGAAGAACAATTTATTGAATGATCTCTATTCATAAGATTGAAATATAATGGAGGGAGAAATTGATATACGACTCTCTCAAATCTCACTGTGTATTCTCTCAAGTGTCTCAAAGTCTCAAATGACAATGTAAGCCCAAGACACCTATTTATAGTGTCTAATTACATGACATGGGCCCAAGCCCATTTAACTCCCATTAAACTCCCAAAGCCCAAAATACTTACAAAGCTAATTACAACACATTTGACTTTACATGGACTTTATAAAACTTTCTATATAATTGGGGCTTTCTAGACCCAACAGCAAGCATAATCTGTATCCCTCTCTTCCTGGATACCGATTTCCTCTCAGTCGGCACTAGTAAGGAATCATACAAAACATCAGGCAGACAAAGTAAACGGAGAAAATAAAAACTACGATACGCTTACCAGTCGTCTCTTCCTGCTCATCTTCTTCTTCAGAATCTCTCGTGTCTTCCAGCACGTCCTCGTCCTCAACCGCCGATTGACGCACGACAAAAGATCGATCATCAACGCTGTGATTCATGAATCTGTCGATCTTGGCTTGGGAATCTTCATTCGGCTTCACGTCATCGAACTGGATCTCTAAAGGCAACAAAAGAAGAAGAATAAATGGAAAGCATAAATCTAACAATGGCATACTTTAAAAACAAAAGAAAAGTACATACCCGTATCTAGACGAATCCAATTGCTGTAGAGATCAAGTGAATCAATACGTACGAAGACGTATCTAGACTTCCACCCACGATCGTTAACCCTGGTTTTCAAAACCAAGGTACGATCGCCCTTGTACTTGGAATAAGGGCTATAACGCCAGTTCTTGTCCCTTTTGACTTGATAAGCCTACAGGAAATCATTCGTGGTCATGGGCAACTCCCACTTTGCAGACACTCGCTCAATAACTAGAAAAACTCGCCAAAGTTGGGGCATCAACTGCCCTGGCGACACACATAAATCTTGCATGAAGGATTTGGACAAGGTCGAAAACGGCCATTCAAACCCTATTTTAAAGGGATACTCGTATAATAGAAAATATCCATCAGGACAACTCCTAGGATGAAGGTGATGGTGAGAAAGTAATATCTTATATAGGCACTCTGAGCCTTAAAACACTATAATCTCTCGCGAATTAGGAAAGGATTCGAAGAAAAATAGCTAGTGAATCAAGGAAATCTCTTTCCAAAAGCATAAAAGGTAAGTATTCGTCATAGCCCCTGTTTATGCCATCGATCATGTCAGGTCGAGTCCTTAGATGATCGCCACACATCCCCGTCTCGTCGTATGACCCCAGGGATCGTCGACACCTGTCAAAGACAGCTGGTAAACACAATCGTACGTCAGTATGACGTCACGACCTCGTTCTCTCTTCGACTTCTCGATTCGGTTAGAATTAAACCAATTCGGTTCCGAAACAACCAAGGTATTTTTAACGCAGAACCCTGAACACCCGACGAGCAAAATTTAAAATTCGAATTTGCCATCCTGCTTTCAAATTTTTGGGGCAAACTGTTTGGGCAAAATTTCACAGGCCTCGACCACGACCAGAGACGGTAAGACGCATGTCATGAGTTATACCTTGTATTAAGATAAGGTCCCGACGAAGACCCAAAGAACCTCCGGCATCCCTCCTAAAAGGTAAGTCGAGAGTTCCTCACGACACTCGACCTTGACGTCCCCCGTTCCGCACGACCGTCGCATAAAATCGTACGACCTCGACCGACTAACGCGTTATTAAACTATTATGTTTGTTTAAGTGTTTAATGCAGGAGTCAAAGTCATTTATGGACAAACGGCTATAACCGACGAAATCAGTTATGAGCATCCAAAATCACATTGAAGATGACGACCGTTACAACAATCATCAAAGATCTTAATGATTCAATTAAAGTCATCCGAAGACTATAAAATCCTAGCTTAATCATCAGTTCAGGACACCTGATCAACACCGAATAACACACAGAGAGAGAGAGATAGAACAAAAGCATCGAACAACAGAAGCAAATACAAACACTCGAAGAATATTCATTCGAATCAAAGAGATCATTCATAGAAGATCACTCTCGACGCAAGACTTTCGCTCTCGACCAACAGTTTATACATAGTTTTCACACACAACGCACACTGTTTCTACATTCCAAACACTTGTACTTTACATTTCGAAGTATTTCCTTCATTTGTATTGTAATATCTGTACGATCGACACCCGGAACAGCAAGGACATCGCCCCTGATTGGCGAATATAGTGCAGTGACGACATCCACTGTTGTCCGCAGGTTTTTTTTTCTCATTGAGGTTTTTCCTGCGTCATCAAATCCTTTGTCTCATTTACATTTTTGTCTTAGTCGCACGCCTTTGTCGAAAGATTCCGTTCTTTAGTTGTTAAAGTCCATATCGACCTTAAGTTGTCCCTTTGGTGCGATTTTTGGCATTAACAGTATCCAAGCCGCCAGCTGATCCACTTGCTCTCATGTCTTCCAAACGAGGCAAATCTTCTGGGCGTCACTCCAAACGTGCACAAAAGCAAAGCGAATCGGAGTCAGAACCTGAAGAAAAGGAAGACAGTGATTCTGATCCTGAATTAGCTGCCATCAAGAAAGCAATGGTCCTACTGTTGGTTCCCGTTTTGCTTTAAACAAGATTATCAGATCTATTAGTTCGAGTTTATGTTTGATGCGGAAGCGTATTTGAAGAACTAACAGATATGTTTGATAGATTTAGAACACAATATAAATAAACAGTGAACAGGAAATAATATCTCAAAGTTTACTGAATATATATATATCAAGAACAGATTTAAGAACGGTAAGTATACAAAGCTTTAAACAGATATGACTCTAAATGTGCATAAGCTATGTGTTCTTGATGTTCGATTGAAGTGTTCTTGTTTTTCTGTGTTGTGTGTTTCTTTTTCAATATTAGGAAGAACTCAACATGAGTCTTCCTTTTATACTACTTTTAGAAGACTATGAAGTAGGTCACTGTTCCTTTTACGGCATGAATAGTAAACTGGATGGTGTGAACAGTTGTTTGAGCCATGCGCATTTAATGGAGCAGATGTACTTTTGGTAAATGCATTAAATGGCGCAGACGTCCATTTTGTACCTTGCCCTATTGAGTCCACTCAGAGCTTGACACGTGTTTTGACAGTACTTTTCCATGCAAGTTGATGAACAGGTCTTGGAACAGTAGCAAGATATTATAAATATCTTCCTAGTCTTTAGAGGATCACAGAGGCTCTGTAATGTGTTACAGAGGTTCTGCGGTCTGGTTCCTCTGTAGAGTAGTCTTCACCGGATTCCGAGTCTTTGGTTTGTTTACTTCTGCAGAGCTTCTGTCAAGGGTGGCAGAGAGTCTGTGGCTCGGTCCTCTGTGAGAAGTCTTCTTGGTTCCTTGTCTTCTGATGTTGTCCGCAGAGGCTCTGTTAATGGTAACAGAGGATCTGCGGTCTTGGTCTTCTGAAAACGTCCTTCTGTAGTTTCCTCGGTCTTTGATCACTCTTGATCAAACTTCCTTTGATTCTTCTGAGATGTCCGACAGAGCTTCTGTTGCACTCAGCAGAGCTTCTGTGGAAGTTCTTCTGTACTTGGCCATTTTTCAATACTTCTAATATTTCAGAATATTGGAGCTAACAATCTCCCCCTAAGTATTGAAAAATAAAAGGTTGAATTTATGCATTTTAACCTAACTAAAGAAGAGGTTAAACAATACCTCAGAAGATTATTTCATTCATTTTGGAATTTATGCCAGAGGTATTTACATTTGAGTACATAGAAGTAAATGTTGACAGAGGTTCTTTGAAGAGACTCAGATTTTTGCATTTGGGAAGTCGTTGAACTTTCTGTTGTCTTTTCCTACTTCCTTGAGTTCTTCATAGAATTTGAGGCAGAGATTTCGTAAGCCTAGAGTAGCATCAATATCTTTGATCATCATTTGAGCAGATTCTTCGTCCATAAGCTCTGTTGCTTTATTCTCCTCTAGTATCTTTCTGAACATGTTCAGAGTATGGGTTGTGTACTTCTGACAGTCCATTGTCACAAACAGTTTCAGTTGATCAGCAGGATTCTTGAATACTAACCCGTACCTTGGAGTTTTGATGATTGAATTGGGTATGGCATTGGGTGGGCAGAAATCCTCTGGTGGTCTGATACTTAGAGTAGTTATGCCCAGATCGATGGCTAGTTGAATGTCGAGCATGCTGTAGATTAGGAGCTTTTCACGCATCGCCTTTCTGAGAACTCGATAAGACCTTTTGTGGCAGTCGTCATTGAAGTTGTCTTTCGTCCATTGCAGAAGGTCGGGTAAGTCATAGGGATTGAGGTTTCGGATATCAGCATCAGAGAATTGATTTTCTGATCTGTCAAACCTTTTGACTTTCCAGATGGTATACACCGTATGAGGATAGGTTCTCATTTTGGAGTATTTGCAATAGATTACCTTCTTTATTTTGTGAATGGAGTAAACTTGATTGACTGGTTTTGACTTTGTAGAGGTGAAGATTGCATCGAATTCCTCTCTTAGCTTCTGATCTCGGACATGGGCTGGCAGATCGCTCTGGAAGTGCTGTCTGTAGAGATAACTGTAGACTTGTTCTTCCATTTGTTCAATGGTTGAAGTAGATCTTCGAATTGGTCTCCTTAGCTCATCCATCTTTCGAGTGATGTCTGCTACTCTACCTTCTGTTACCTTAGCTGTGGGATTCAGGGATGGGTTTTCTGACAGAGGATCCAAGTTGAATGCCCAGTCTTCCTCTTCGGGTTTAGGAGTGACGAAGGCATTAAATGCACCTTTCATCAATTTCTCTGTAGCAACTGGCATCTTCTTCTTTGGCTCTTCTTCTGTCATTATTCCCTTGCCTTTATCTTTTGGCTTTGAGGTTTCAGATATTGGGTTTTGGATTTGTGTGGGTGGAACCTCTGTTGATTTGACAGTTGGAGGTTCTGTGGGTTTTGGGGTTGTATGCTCTGATGTTTTGGTTGTTGCCTCTGAAGGTTTTGATACTTCGGGTTGTGAGGTCTCTGTTGGTGAGGAGTCTTCGGGTCTTGGCGGTGGAATGTCAAAACGCTTTGCTGATTGAAAAGCAGATACAAATTCCATTCTGCGAAGAATGAACTCTGCAGAGCGTTTTGGTCTTTGGGGTTTTCGAGCTATGGATTTGACTATAGTTCTGCTCGGGATTGGTTTTGAGGTTGGTGTTGGTTCTTTGGGTCAGGGTGGAGTTTGTTCTGGGGATGAGGATGCAATATTGATTACCTTAGGTTCTGTGGTTGGTGCATCCTCTGGTGAGATAGAGGTGTTTTGCCTCTGTTGTTTTCCCTTCTGGGTTTCTGTTGTAGAGGGTTCTGCTGATTTCTCTATAGTTTTTGCAGAAGCAGCCTCTGTAGTTTCCTTTGTTTTCTCCCCCTCAGGATGACCAGATGCTCCATCATCAGGATCATCCTGCCTTCTTTTAGCAGTAACTTCTGTTCTGCAGGTGTCTTGAGCTGCTTGCCTTGCTGCATTTTTCTTCATTGTTTCAAAGTAGATTGCGATCGAAGTTTTGAAGGCTTTGGTCGCACTTTTCTCGAACTCTGCAGCGGTTGTTTTGGCAATGTTAGTGGCAGAGGCGATGGCAGCAGCAGCAGAAGTTTCTGTAGTTGACTTCATTTCTGCAAGGGCTTCTTTAACCTCTGTGGATAAGGTATCCACTTTGGTATTTAATCCTGTAAGCGTGCCTGAAGTTGAATCTGTAAAAATCGTGAATGAGCTTTGCAACTCATTCAATGTTTGAGTTACAGAGGTTACAAAGGCTTGGAACTCATCCTTCGTAACATGTTCCTCTTGGGTAACCTGTGGAGGAACAACTCCTTCTCCAGAGTGAATCCCTGTTCCTGGGACACCTTCGTTCACCCTTGTTTGTACGTTGGGGGTGGAAGGATTTCCATCTGATCCTCGAGAAGAAACCTGAGTTTCAGTCTCTACAGAAGTTCTGTGAAGAACATTGTCCAAATCCACTCCAGAGGTGGGTATCGGAATATTCTTCTGTTGACTCGGAGACTTGTCTAGTGTCTCTTCGTCATGGTGCTCTCTACTTCTCTCTGAAAGAAGTTTTGGCCCTACATTGTGTGTGTCAGAAGAAACGAATTCCTCTGTAGGGTGTTCTAGTGTGATCTGGGGCGATTGATCACGAACTATAGGTGAGTCTCTCTGAGGAGACTCCCTAGGAATGGATTCCCCGTCTTCTGTGGGCACAGAGGTTGAAAAAGTAACCTCTGGCTGGATGGGTTGGGTGAGGTTCGAGCTGTGCTGCTCTCTTTCAATGACACCTTCTGCAGCTAGACCTGCGGTGTCAGATGTGTGGGTTGCACTGGGAGGGGTTGAGGGATGTGTGCCTTCTGCAACTTCGGCATCTTTTCCTTTCTCATTTTCTTTTCCTCCAGACGTTTCTACCCTATCCTCTAAACCTATTTGCACCTCTTCTTCTGCAGTCTCTTGTCTTGGCAGAAGTGAATCAAGAACCTCTGTGAAGATTTGAGTTTGCAGAGGTGGTTCGATTCCTTCTGTTATTGTTTGCAGAGGATAAGATGGTTTCTTCTTCTTTGATTTCCTCTTCATTGGTTTTGGTGCTCCCTCCTCTGTAGATTTTGACTTTCTTTTTCTTTTGGAAGAGGGAGGGGCAGAGGGACCTTGGATTTGTGGTGGAGATGAGGGTTCTGTGGGATGTTCAGTGGGTGGAGAAGATGGTTCTGCAGGATTTTGTTGGATAGCAGAAACAGAGGCAAGTTGTTCCTCTGTAGGGGTCTTGGTTTTCTTTCCCTTTTTCTTCTTCTTCTCTTTAGATCCCTCAGAAGACTTCCTCTTTGAAGAATAGAGGTCTTTCCTTATATCTCTGAAATTCTTCTGGTTGGCCTTGTGTTTAGCCAGCTTTATCTTCCATTCTTCTTCTGTAACTCTCTCTACTACATTACCTCCTATGGGCATTCCTATACGCGGGGGTGTTACAGAACTGGGTTCAGGAGTTCTGTAAACGCGTGTGTACTCACTAACTAGTTCTTCATCACTAGCATAACCTAACATTACCTTTGATAGTAGCCTGATGTGTGGGTAGCCATCCTCATGTTCTGTAGGGGTGTTCTTGGACATAGGAAATTGCTTAGGTTTGGGACCGTCCATTGGCCATTTTTGGATGAGGAGTAAGGGTTCGAAAAGTACACTGAGGATTCGCTGGAACATCAGAGGGGGTAACCAGTTGTGATCAGACATTTTGGCTTTCTGGGAGGCGATTTTGCGATCGATGGTGTTGATGATCTCTTGCATCATTATGGTGGCATAATCTAGGGGTAGATCATAGTATACACCATACATGATTGAGAGAATTTGAGATGAGCTTTGATCGATGCTCCCGATTTTTCCAGTAAGGCAACGATTTAGGATGGAGAATAAGGTATTCCACAGAGGAGGTAGTCTTGCTCTGCGGAAATCGTTCCTCTTTTTCAACTATTGGTTGTACCCTAACATGTGCAGAAAGTCGACAAGTTCTTCATTTGTTGGTTGGGGTGCATACTTTTTGATTCCCATGAGTCCTCTTGTTGGAAGGCCAAATTCTAATGAGAACATGGTGCGATTGAACATCAGTTCAAGGCTCTTACTTTGGTCAGGTTTAGAAATGTAGCCTCTGATCAAATCGGTGTCAGCGTCATAACGGCAAGATTGCCAAAACTGATGTAGGTAACGTACTGGTATTTGTTCAACGGTTTTGCTTAGAAGAGGGTAAAGAAAGTGGTTCTCTAGGATGTTTAGCAGGATGGCATGTTCTTTGCCAAATGTCGTAGGAGAAGGAACAAGATAACAGTTGTTCGATTTAATGGGAAGGGTTTGCTCGAAATGGTCATTTGAGAAAAATTGTTGCAGGTGGGTAGTGGGTTCGAAGGATGCCTCGTCGCCGGAGTCGTGTCTGTCGGCATCGGTGGCGATGTGTGGGTTGTGGGAGTGCTCAGAATGCACTGGAGAGGATGTCGGAGAGTTCGTTGGTGAAACGTGAGCAGATTTGGAACTGGAAGCCATTTGTAGGTTTTGAAAGTTCTAGGTTTTCAGAAAGAAATAAGCAAGTTCGCCGGAGAAGATGAGAGAATAGTAAAGTTTTGAAAGTGATTTTAACTTGGGTTTTATACTGTGGTAACGGATAGAATTCGGAACGGTGAAAATGTGAGAAAGTTTAATAAAATTTAAGGTCCACACTCGAGTTCATTCGGCGTGGTGCAAGTTTCTAGGACGACGTGATATGTACGTCAATGAAAACTTGACACGTCATCAATGTCAGTGACAACGAGACGTCGTGGGCGGCCACATTGAATGAAAAACGCGTGGGTTTTAAATTTTCACCACAGAAAAGTTACCGTTACAGGTACAGAAATTCCCAAGTGGAAATCTTTACAGAAGCTCTGTGGGTACAGAAGCTCTGTGATTTTGAAAAACGTTTATCTCTGTAGATTGTATCTTTAATGAAAATCGTTTGAAAAAACACGGAGAGGATCAATAAATTTTTAGTAGAGAAATTATCCTACAGGGGTTTTTGGACCTCTGCCAGAGCCAGCAGAGGCTCTGTGACAGGAAATTTCTAATAACTAATAATTTATAAACATTTTTAATCATCCAAGTTTTTGATCAGTTTTAACAATGTATTTAGGACTTATTTGAAAGTTGGTGTCCTAGAAAATTGTAAATCTCAAAGATTTTGTGCAGCAGAAGTCATTTGAATGATTTGAGTGATCTACAGAGGTTCTTTGTTTGAAAGAACTCTGTGGCTTATTACTTCTGTGGCAAGATACCAACCTATTTCCTTTTGATCGGCGAATGTGATCTCTTCTGTCGCATTCTTTGCTCCCCCTTGACTTATGAATCTCTGTAGATTCAGCAAGGTCTCCTTTTCCGCTCCTCCTTGATCTAACAACCTCTTTAGGATTGATCTCTGTGGTTTGAAACCTGTCTTTTTATCTCTTGAAGCTTGTACTTTTACCAAAAACGTTTAAAAAACATTGGAGAGGATCGTTAAATCTTTAGTAGAGAGAAATTATCCTACAGAGGTTTTTGGACCTCTGCCAGAGCCAGCAGAGGCTCTGTGATAGGAAATTTCTAATAACTAATAATTTATAAAACTTTTTGATCATCCAAAGTTTTTATGGTTTTAAACATTGTTTTTAGGACATATTTAGAAATTTAATCCTCTTGTTGATCATAATCCTCCTTTGGCTCCCCCTTGAATGATCAACCTCTATAGATTAATTTGAGGTCTCCTTCTGCTCCCCCTTGACCTATGCTTGAATCAATAGAGATAAATAATGCACAGCACATAGGTCAACCTCATCAGAGATTCTGTGGAGATTGTCATAGGTTCTGAGCAATTCCACAGAGGCTCTGTGAAGTATAGAATCTTTGAAGGATGAGTCTTAAACAAAGTGTTTAAGAGTCCTAGTGTATTTTGAAGCCTGAGTCCTTAATAGAAGTATTAAGGAGTCCATTGTTTGCTGAAGAGTGAGTCCTGATCTGTAATGGTCAGAAGTCATTTTCTGATGAAGCTCGAGTCTTAAACTGATTTGTTTAAGAGTCTTTTTCACTAAAGTGCGAGTCCTAAACTGATGTGTTTAGAAGTCCTTATTTACTTAAGAGCGAGTCCTGATCTGTAATGATCAGAAGTCTTTTTTTTTTTTGCAAGACAGATCAAATAACTTTTGGTACCCATGTCCAAATGGGTCCTTTTTTGTTAGGATTTGGAGCTGTCTTTAGGTCCTCTGGTTTGCCAATCTCTGTTGGTTTGCCAACTTTCTTTCTATGACCTTTCTCATTTTGGGTCTTTGGATTTTTCTTTTGAAATGACCCATTTTGTACACAGAAAGATTTAGAGAAAAGGTTTCTTAATTTAAGCAGAAGATCAAAGCATTTATATGAATGAAAAGATGAAGGCTTTGTAGAAACAAATGGCTTTGTAGCATTTTTGTCAGGAATAGAGTTTTTGACTTTCCAAACCATTTTCATCTTTTTGTAAACAGGATTATTTAAATTTTTAGCACAAGAGTTTGCTAAGACAAGGTTTTTAAGCCTTTTAGCTAAAACATCCTTTTCTTTAAGGTTTAAATCAAATTTTCTTAGAAGATCTGATTTATACCTCTTCTCCAACATAATCTTGTTTGACAAATCGGATAGTCTCTTTGTTAAATTTGACATTTCAGCTTTAAAGACCTTTCTTTCCTTCTCAAACTTGTCTTTCAAACATTTTGTTTGAAATCCTTCTCTCTTCACCTTTTCAGACTCTTTTCTTTCAAAATCCTGCTCTTTCCTCTCTTTTTCAAGAGATTTCTGTAATTTTGAGATTTTGAAAGAAAGTTCCATATTCTTTGTCTCAAGAAGAGTTTTCTCTTTTCCAAACTTTTCATTTTCACTGATTATTAGTTTTTCAAAGTTGGAAATCAGTTTAGAAAAGTTTAGACACTTAAGCTCAAGGCTTTTCTTCTCTTCTTTAAAAACAGTCTTAACTTCCTCAAACTTCTCTTTTTCCTTTTTACCAAGATCTTCTGACTCAGATAGTTTCCTTTTTAGTTCAAGATTTTCACAGTTTAGGAGTTTACCTGATTCTTCAAGCTTGGCAATGTTGTCTGAGTTAATAAGAATGAACTTGTTTCTTTCCTCTAATTCTTTCTCAAGAGAAGGAATTATTTTCTTAAAATTTGTGCTGAGTTTGAAATAATAATGAAAATCAGCATCAGCACTAAATTTTAGTCTTGACATATTGAATGAAGTTTTTAACGAAAGAAACAGTTTCTAGGATGTTACCAGATCGAATAAATCGAAAATGGCGGTAAAACAGAATCTATTTGAAGAACTAACAGATATGTTTGATAGATTTAGAACACAATATAAATAAACAGTGAACAGGAAATAATATCTCAAAGTTTACTGAATATATATATATCAAGAACAGATTTAAGAACGGTAAGTATACAAAGCTTTAAACAGATATGACTCTAAATGTGCATAAGCTATGTGTTCTTGATGTTCGATTGAAGTGTTCTTGTTTTTCTGTGTTGTGTGTTTCTTTTTCTATATTAGGAAGAACTCAACATGAGTCTTCCTTTTATACTACTTTTAGAAGACTATGAAGTAGGTCACTAATCCTTTTACGGCATGAATAGTAAACTGGATGGTGTGAACAGTTGTTTGAGCCATGCGCATTTAATGGAGCAGATGTACTTTTGATAAATGCATTAAATGGCGCAGACGTCCATTTTGTACCTTGCCCTATTGAGTCCACTCAGAGCTTGACACGTGTTTTGACAGTACTTTTCCATGCAAGTTGATGAACAGGTCTTGGAACAGTAGCAAGATATTATAAATATCTTCCTAGTCTTTAGAGGATCACAGAGGCTCTGTAATGTGTTACAGAGGTTCTGCGGTCTGGTTCCTCTGTAGAGTAGTCTTCACCGGATTCCGAGTCTTTGGTTTGTTTACTTCTACAGAGCTTCTGTCAAGGGTGGCAGAGAGTCTGTGGCTCGGTCCTCTGTGAGAAGTCTTCTTGGTTCCTTGTCTTCTGATGTTGTCCGCAGAGGCTCTGTTAATGGTAACAGAGGATCTGCGGTCTTGGTCTTCTAAAAACGTCCTTCTGTAGTTTCCTCGGTCTTTGATCACTCTTGATCAAACTTCCTTTGATTCTTCTGAGATGTCCGGCAGAGCTTCTGTTGCACTCAGCAGAGCTTCTGTGGAAGTTCTTCTGTACTTGGCCATTTTTCAATACTTCTAATATTTCAGAATATTGGAGCTAACACCTACTCTCCAAATCCTTCAAACAGAAGTTCTACAAGTAACCGACGTCCAATAATCAGCGCTACTCCACTTCCTCCAACAAGCGCCATTATTATAAGGACAGATATGAAGGAAAGAAGAAAGCTGATGAGCCCGACCAGTCTGACAAGAAAGAGAAGACAGAGAAAGATGATCGCAAGGAAAAGAAGAAAGACGAACCCGTGACTTGTTATAACTGCGTGAATCTTGGTCACTTTGCGAAAGATTGTCGAAGGACTGTTGTAAAGAATTCTCATTATTACAAGGCCAAGCTCGCTCTAATAAAACAGAAAGAAGTTGTAGCAACTCTGTTTGTGGAAGACGACTACTGGTTGGGTCGTTCTGATGATGAAAGCGAGTCTGATGGTGATAATGCTTTCATGGGATACCACTCTCCTGCCGATGAAGAAACGGAAAAGTCAAGTCAGGTATGTGAATCTACTTCTCAAGATTTCTTTGATCAAATACAATCTCTTGCTGAACGGTTAGATTCCCATAAGGCCACTTCTAATGAACAAATGCTTGAGATTAGATCACTATCTAAAAAGGTAGATGTTCAAACACGAATAACTGAGAAATATAAGTCCGAAAATGCTAACATAAAAGAAAAATGCAAAAATCTTTCAATAGCACCTAAGGACTTAAGGGCCAAATTATCTGAACTTCAGTCAAAGTTTGATCAGTGTGTGAATGAGAAAGCAGAAATTGTTTATCAATGTTCTGCTCTTCAAATTCAGCATAAGGAGTTTGTCAACAAAATACTTGATCTTGAAACAAAACTCCACAAAAGAGGTCAAACTAATCAGGCCATCCATATGAACAAACCCAAGGAGTTCACTTACTTTAATAAGGAATGGGGAATCGGGTACGATAACCCACACTATTTGAAAAAAGGTATCTCTAAAAGACCTACATGTATGATTTTGGTTGTTTTGGGATAGAGAAAATATATCTGGAATATGAGATAAAATGGATTGGTTCTCTTGAACCTGAAAAGGAAGAGGAAACTGAGGAATATAAGCGAAAGAACACATCTAAAATGCCACTTCCTTTTTGTTATGAGGCTGTGAATTATTCCTATGAGAAAAATAAGAAGTACCGCTCGAATGACTACTTCGATTGCTATAAGGTTGTAACTGTTAGCTCCAAATATTCATAATATTAGAAGTATGAAAGAGTTCCACAGAAGCTCTGCGGTGATCCACAGAAGCTCTGCCGAAGTGAGCAAGATCATTCAAGGAACACCAAGACTCAAGATCTACAGAAGGATGCTCACAAAGGACCAAGCAGCAGAACCTCTATCACCCTTGACAGAGCCTCTGCAGTTCAGACTGAAGACTTGGAAGATATTTATAATATCTTGTCACTGTTACAGGAATATCTTACCACTGTTATAGAAATATCTTGCTACTGTTCCAGGGTCCGTTCATCAACTTGTACAAGGCATGGTCCGACAACAAACACGTGTCAAACTCTGATAGGAATCCTTACAAGTTGATATTAGCGCATTTAATGCATGCAGGTTTCCAACTGTTCATACCATCCCTTCTTTCCTGTAGCAATAGTCCTTTTGTCTAGAATAGTTCTTTTGTAGTAGTAAAAAAGGAAGACTCATGTTGAGTTCTTCCTTATCAGACAACAACCAACACACAAAAAAACACTTGCACACGATTATCGTCAAATCTGCTCCTAGTGTTCTTCATCAAATACAGTAAACATTGTGATATTCATCTGTTCTTCATATACTGTTTATTTGGTATTTTGTGCTGTTTCTATATAAACATGTCTGTTAGTTCTTCAAATACGCTTCCGCACCACATCTTATTTGAACTAATAGATAAGATAATCTTTGTTAATCAAATACGGGAACCAACAATTGGTATCAGAGAAAAGCTTGGTTTTCAATATCAAGCGATCCTCGTTTTAACAAAATTATTGGTAGAAACGTGGTCTGATTTTAACCTGTTATTCATTACAACAAACAAATTCTATTTTTTCGGCCATTTTCGATTTATTCGATATTTGGTAAATCTAGAGAAGCTGTTTCTTCAGTTAAAACTCCATAAAAGTGCACTGTTAAGAGCTTCCAAACCCAGAAAATCTTTCCAGATTATTCTTTCGTACTTTTTCGTGTCATATCTTTATACTGAAACTTCCTACTCTTAAAATGACAAGCACACAAAACTTCTTCACAGCTGGTTCGTTAACCAAACCACATTCTCTTCTACGAAATGAGTATCCTCAGTGGAAAATAAGAATGATCCATTTCTTTGAGGGTACTGATAAAGAGCTCGTACAATACCTTTATAATCCTCCAAATGTCCCTATGTTAACAGTACCTCGTGTACCAACTACAGCTGACACTCCTGAAATCCCTGAGCACCAAAAACCTAAAACCAGGGATGGTTGGTGAGATCAAGATAAAGAAAAAGATGAACTTGCGCAGAAAACTAAAAGGATTCTGATCATGGCAATCCCCAACGACCTCTTCCAGTCCTTTGATGCATGCGAATCTGCGTATGATCTTTGGAAGGAACTGGAAAAACAACTTGAAGGGGGAGCTAAAACTCAGAAAAACCGAAGGGCTCAATACATAAACGAATATTACACTTTTAAAGCCTGACAACTGAATCTCTGCAAACAACGTATGACAGGTTCAACTCTTTGATCAATAATTGCAAAAAGTTCGGCATCCACAGAACTTCTGAAGAGAATAACGTCATGTTTCTCAAAAGTCTGAACGAAGAATGGCTCCAGTTATCTATGTCTTTACAAACCAATCAAGATTTAGATTCCTGGACCCTTTCAGACCTCTACGGAACATTAGCTGGTCAAGAGCCTCAAGTAGCACAAGCAAAGACACTAACCATTGCACCTCTTGCTTTAGTTAGCAAATCTACAAAAGAAACAGAGAGGCCGAGGAAAGAAAGAGCGACAGAAGAAAAGAAGAAGGAGAAAAAGAAAAAGGTGGTGGTAGTTGACAGCGAAGACGAAGAGATTATGGGAGAGGGAGAAATTACTCTGGCATCAATAGCTACATCCTTAGCACTATTGACAAGAGAATTCAGAGGAAACCAAAAGAGTTCTGGTAATGATAGATATGGCAGAGATAATAGAGAAAGAAGAGAAGATTGGAGTAGAAGGGAAAAAGGAAGAAGAGAAGAATCAACTGACCGACAAAGGTCAGACAACAGAGGAAATGACCGACAGAGGTCAGATGACAAGGCAAGCTACACACCACAAGAATGCTACAAGTGTGGTAAGCCTGGTCATTATGCAAATGAATGCAGATCGGAAAAAGGTGGTGACCGACAGAAGTCCGACGATCGTGCTGGTAATAATTCCCAGAACCAAGGTTGCTACAACTGTGGGAAGCCAGGCCATTTTGCCAATTAATGTAGAAGCAGGTCAAATCGCCCACAGAAGGACTCAGCTTTTTACAAAAAGAAAGCTGAGTATTATGCTCAAAAATCACTCATGGCGAACAAAGTGGTGAACAAGGAAGATTGGGAGTCAGATACAACCTCTGATGATGAGTACATCAACAATGCCTTGTTCTGTGGCATGGTAGAAATCTGCTCCGACTCTGACACTGAGGTATCCACTTCAAACTCCACCTCTAGTACTACAGAAGTTGATTTGCTTATAATTAAAACTGAAAATATTGAACTGAAAAATACTTGTGATGATATTCAGAAAAAGCTCACTTTTTATGAAAGAGAAGCTAGACTTCTCACAGAAGAAAAAGCAAAAATTTTCAAAGAAAAGGAAGAATTAGAAGCACAGTGGAACAAGAATCTATTTCCTTCAAAAGAGAAAATTTAGGAATTAAATGCATCTTTAAAATCCAAAACAAAAGAACTTTCAGATTCTGAGAGCGACAGACTTAACATTTTAGCTCTTAAGGAATATTTTCAAAAGGAAAGAGAAGTCCTTTGGCAAGATCTACTTAGAAGAGATGTTTTAATTAAAAATTATCGTGATGCTCAAAAGGTGTATGAGAAAATAAATACTCAAATAGGAAGGCGATGTATTGGGTACAGTAATATTAATCAAGGAACAGAAAACAAAAAGAATAAACCTCTGTCATCTCTATTTACATTAGGAAAAGTCAACAAACCTAATTTTCCAAACTTAATCTCTGTAAGTAAGAGAGTAAAAGTCCTTGGGGAACCTCACTTAAGGAAACCCGTGAAGATGATAAATGTGTGGTTTGAAAACACAGACTTATCACCTTCAACTTCTGTCAAAAGAGGATCCAAACCAAAGAGATATCTGAAAACTCAAGATCAGATAGGAATCTTTAAGTTTGGTAAACCAGAGACTCAAACTCAAGTTGCTTTTGTCTGCACAATAGATTCTAAAAAGAAATTATCTGCAGAAGCACTTGAGTTCAAACCAATCTTTTCAGAAGAAAAACTAAGAAATATAATTGAAAAGGAAATAATGGAAATCGGGAAAATAGATATGTTGAAAAATCTACATACACCTTCTGAAGATCAAAAACTCTCTGAAGAGATCTTGTCAGACACCTCTGTTGACTTAGAAAATAATTTTTCAGATGAAGAAAGCAAGTATGACACATGCTCGGAAAATCCAGCCTCTGTCGAAAGAAATATTGATGACTCAACCTCTGTTTATGAGGACGATTCATCATCTGACGAATCAGAGACTGACAGAATAGAGAAGGTTCCTTGTGATTCGGAGGTTATTAAACAAACCTCTGAAGTTCTTAACAGAACCATTCCTCCAAAAGAGAAAATCACTGGAATTCCTATCTGTCCAGACTTTATGGATATGTGCATACAAGCCAAAACCTCTATTGAGCTTGAAAATATCAAACAAAAGAAGTTAATGTCCTCTCAAAATCCAAAGGATTCAAAGTTTTTAAAACCCTTAAAAATAAAAGAGAAACCAACATGGCAACAAAAGGGTAAATGGACAAAACCTAACAAATCGTTTTCATCTGTGACAATGAAATCAACAAAAGTTCACCACAGAAGGGACTCATAGAAGGCTGCTACAAACAAAGATTTTTGCCAACAATCTAATCTACATAAATCTTCTTGTAATAGGAAGCCATATGCTAGAATAGAATGTAATACCTCTGTGGCCCAGTTTAAAGCTTTCAATGAAAATTTCAAGCAAATTACTTCTGATATTCTATACTGTCATTGTTTTGATCTAATGTTCAAGTTGAATAATCATTTCTGTAGTTCAAATTGTTTTATCTCTCCACCTAAATCAAATATTAAAGAAAAACAAACTGATTCTTCGACAAAAGATAAAATGTATTTCAAGAATGCTAAGGCAAACTTGAAAAATTCTGACGAAACTGGTCCCATATGGATATGGGTACCTAAAACTCTATGATTGTCTTGCAGAAGCAGTATGTGCCAATATGGTATCTAGACTCCGGATGCTCAAGGCACATAACTGGCAACAGAAGTCTTCTATCCACATACCAAGAAAAACAAGATGGTGGATCAGTGACGTTTGGAGACAACAAAAAGGGGCATATTAATGGCTATGGAGTCATAAAGAAAGAAAATATCACCGTACACAAAGTTGCATATGTTGATGGCCTTAAACATAACCTACTCAGTGTCAGCCAACTTTGTGACACGGGATTCGATGTACTATTCAAAAGAACATTCTGCTCTCTACTAAGTGAAGACACCGGAATAGAACTTCTACGAGCCAAAAGAAAAGGTGATCTGTATCTAATGAACTTCAATGCCAAAAACAAGGACACCATTTGTCTTGTTGCAAGCAAAAGTGAAGAAGCCTGGCTATGGCACAATAGGTTCTGTCACTTCAACTTTCATACTCTAGATAAACTGGTAAAACTTGATATGGTCAAAGGTTTACCAAATGTTAAATTCAATAAGGATCATTTATGTTCTGCCTGTGAAATGGGAAAACTCAAAAGAGCTTCCTACAGAGGCAAAACTGATGTGTCTTATCCTAGGCCTCACGTTGACCTATGCGGTCCAATCGCTAAACAAAGCCTAGGTGGCAAGAAATATATACTTGTCTTAATTGATGAGTATTCACGATTTACATGGGTTGAATTTGTCAGAAAGAAATCAGATGTTCCATGCATCCTGATTAATCTAATGAAAAGAATCCAAGTTCTTTATGAGTGCAGAATTCTGAAGGTACGAAGTGAATATGGCACAGAATTCAAAAACTCTGTCATTGAAGCCTATCTCACAGAAGAAGGAATATCCTAGAACTTCTCTGTCGCTCGCACCCAACAACAAAATGGCGTGGTCGAACGAAAGAACCGCACGCTCGTGGAGGCTGCAAGAACCATGCTTTCTGTATGCGGATTACCAATGACCTTTTGGGCAAAAGCAATTTCAACTGCTTGCTATACCCAAAATCGTTCAACGATCGTGAAAAGACACAGCAAAACTCCTTATGAATTGATCAACAAACGGCGACCAAACATCAAGTTTCTCCATGTGTTTGGATGCAAATGCTTTGTCTTAAACGACAGAGACTCAAGAGGAAAGTTTGAAGAAAAGGCTGACCAAGGCAAGTTCATCGGATACTCTACCGTTTCCAAAGCCTACAGAGTTTACCTTCTAAAGTCACGCACAATAGTAGAAACCATCAATGTATCCTTTGATGACTCATTCCAAAAGACTTCTGAAGAACTCAGTTCAGAACTCGGGCTAAACAAGGAAACCTCTGGCATCTCATAAACAAATGAAGATTTAGGTCTTCTATTTCAAGAGATGTTCAACAACGATGTTGATCCCTCTGTTGGAACAAATAGCACCTCTGCAGAATCACCTTTTGTAAACGAAGTAAGTATCTCTCTATCTGATCCATTTAATCCCTCATCCTCTTCTACAACTACTACAGGTACTGAAAATCTAACAGAAGATACGCCAACAAAAGATTCTGCAACAGAGGTTATCCAAATACTAACAAATCCAACAGAGGAAGCAACACCAGAAGAAACACCAGAGGGAAGTGAAGATGAAACCACAATACCTACAGAAAAGGAAATCCCAACTTTAATACCCATTCCTACAGAAGCTGAACTAAATACAGAAGCTGAACTAAATACATAAGAGGAACCATCAACCACTTCAACTACAGAAGTTCAACTTGATGACTCAAATGATCATCTTCCACGAACAACTCAATGGACAAAAAGCCATCCTCAAACTCAAATCATCGGTAATCCCACTGATAAGGTAAAAACAAGATCAGCTTCTGCAAATTTTTGTTTCTTTAACAACTTTATTAGTGTGATCGAACCGAAAAAGATTTTTGAGGCCCTGGACGACCTAAACTAGGTGGATGCTAGGCAAAAAGAGCTTCTGCAGTTTGAGCGAAACAAAGTCTGGACTCTAGTACCTCTGCACGAGGGAAACAGACCATAGGGACTAAATGGGTCTTCAGAAACAAAAAGGTTGAAGATGGAGTGATCATTCGAAATAAAGCAAGACTGGTGGCCATGGAATATCGCCAAGAAGAGGGCATCGATTCCGATGAAACTTTTGCCCCTATTGTACGACTCGAAGCAATAAGAATTTTCTTAGCCTTCGCAGCCCACATAGGTTTTAAAGTATATCAAATGGATGTAAAATCTGCCTTTCTCAATGGTGAAATTCAAGATGAAGTATATGTCCAACAACCACCAGGATTTGAAAGCTCAAAGTACCCAAGGTATGTCTATTACCTCGACACGGCTCTATATGGACTGAAACAGGCTCCAAAAGCATGGTACGAAAGACTTTCCACTTTTTTTCTCAATAACGACTACAACAGAGGTACCACTGATACAACTCTATTCTTTAAAAGAAAAGGAAATGAGCTTATTCTGGTACAAATATATGTAGATGACATTATTTTTGGGTCTACAAATGCACAAAAATGTAAAGATTTTGAAAAACTCATGCAGAGTGAGTTTGAAATGAGTATGATGGGAGAATTAACCTTTTTCCTCGGACTTCAAGTCAAACAAACATCAGAAAGAATTTTCATAAACCAATCAAAATATGTCTATGACATACTTGAAAAATATAGCCTCTCTGATGCCTCTGTCATGAAAACCCTAATGGCCACTGGAAATAAACTTTTTTCATATCCAAATGGCATCTCTATCGAGTGCACGCTTTACAGAGGAATGATTGGGTCTTTATTATACTTAACGGCTAGTAGACCTGACATAATGCATGCCACATGTCTCTGTGAAAGATATCAAGCTAATCCTAAGAAGTCACATTATATTGCTGTAAAGAGAATCTTTAGATACCTCAGAGGGACCAAAAATATTGGCCTCTGGTATCCACAGAACTCTGGTTTTGGACTAAAGGCATACATAGATTCAGATTATGGAGGATGTAAACTCGACAGAAAGAGTACCTCTGGGAGTTGTCAATTCCTAGGTGGGAAATTAGTAACCTAGACTTCAAAGAAACAGAATTGTGTCTCAACATCTACGGCAGAAGCTGAATACGTTGTTGCTGCTAGCTGTTGCTCTCAAGTTCTGTGGATGAAAACTCAGCTGAAAGACTTTGGTCACATCATCTGCAAAATCCCCATCTTCTGTGATTCCAAAAGTGCGATTGCCATCTCTGCAAATCCAGTACAGCATTCAAAGACAAAGCACATAGATATCAGGTATCACTTTCTGAAGTATCATGTTGAAAACCAAACCATCGAGATGCATTTTGTTCCAACAGAATTTCAGCTTGCTGATTTATTCACCAAGGCACTTGATGAGAAAAGATTCCTTTATTTGGTGGGTAAATTAGGAATGATAAATATGACTTAATCTCTGTAAGTATCTTATCTTCAATTTTAAATTGTTGTACAAATTACTTTGTAAATTATTAAAATAATAACCTTTTTATTTATTTATATAATTTAGTAAATAATTTCCTTTTGTATGTAAATTCTAAAATCTCTTTTATGAAAACAAAAGAGCTTCTGTAGGTCTCCTCAGAACCTCTGACGATCCTTACAGAACCCCTTATACACTTGACCTAGGTTATATACATTACTTCTGATCATTGAACCAAGCATAGGTCAAGGGGGAGCAGAGGATGAACAAACTTGATCTATAGAGGTTGATTATATCAAGGGGGAGCAAAAGGAGACCTTGCTTAAATCTACAAAAATTTATAAGTAAAGGGGGAGCAGAGGAAGAGATGGCATCAACAGAAGGAAAGATCTCTACCTCACAAAGAAGATCAAAAAGGTTGGTATCTCGTACAACTTCTTTTTGAAAATAATTTTCTAGGACACAAATTTCTAAATATGTTCTAGAAACATTATTAAAAACATTCCAAATAAAATTTGATCAAAAAGAATATCGAGTTTTCCATTATTAGAAATTTAAGGTCGTAGACCCTCTGCTGAGTCCAACAGAGGTTCTGCAGGCAAAAACTCTATGATCTTAAATCAATAATCATGACAACTCTGTCGATCACCTCGAAAATCATTGGTTACAGAGTTCTTCCCAAAAGAAAGAACTTCCGTAGACCAACACTTGTCTTAAAAAGACTTTGTGCTGCACAAAACCTTTTTCAAAACAATTTTCTAGGACACCAGCTTTCAAACAGATCCTAAAAACATTGTTAAAAACAATCAAAAACCTGGATGATAAAAAATGTTTATAAATTGTTAGATATGAGAAATTTCTTGTCTCAGAACCTCTGCTGGCTCTGACAGAGGTCCAAAAACCTCTGTAAAGGAGTTTCTATACAAATAATTTATCGATCCTCTCCATGGACTTTTCAACCATTCTTTGTGAAGGTACAACCTACAGAGGCAAGAAAAACAAGATTTTCAAATCACAGAGCCTCTGTCAGTTTTTACTTTGGGCATTTCTGTAACAGTAACGGTAACTTTTCTTCGAGTGAGAATCATGTGGATGTAAATGAACCCACGCGCCTAGCATTTAATAAGGCCGCCCACGACGTCTCGTCATAACTGACACAGATGACGTGTCATCTTAACATTGGACCTACATGCCACACGTTCCTATGGAAAGTTGAACCCACCGTAACCACTCAAGTGCGGACCCCAAATTATTATTTACCTCAAAATATTAACCCTTTTAGATTCTATAGCTACATACTCAGTATAAAACCCGATTTACCTCTCCTCACAAAAACTTTGCCTACTTTCTTCTCCGACGAACCTGCAACTATTCTCAAATCTTCACTTTACTTTGCAAAAATGGCTTCCAGTTCCCATGCTGCTCAAAACTCTCCGGCGAACTCTCCTCAACACTCCCCAGTACATTCAGAGCACTCCCAAAACCCTAACATCGCCGTAAATGTTGAAACAGAAAACTCCGGCGACTCTGCAAACTTTGCACCAACCACCAACCTTCAACATTTTCTAAACAAAGAACATTTTGAGGATGTTCTTCCTTTAAAGTCCAACAGCTGCTACCTTGTGCCCTCACTAACAGCCTTCGGCGAAGCCCATGCTCTTCTCCTCAATATCATGGAAAATCATATCCTATACCCTCTCCTTTCGAAAACCCCAACCAAAATCCCTGCAAGATATCTGAATCAATTTTGGCAAAGTTGCCGATTTGATTCAGATGGCTCTCTGATAAAGGGCTATATTTCAAAGCCAGACAAATCTGAATACCTAGAACTAATGTTCAACAGAACAATGTTCTCGCTCGAGTTCAACCTGCCAACCAGAGGTCTACTTGGCATAAAGAAATATGCTGAGGTTCCGACGGACGAGGAGCTCTGTCGATTTGTAGAAATGTTAGGGTATAACACAACCCTAAGGAAACGAAATGATTTCCGCAGAGGCAGACTACCACCTCTGCGGAATACCCTCTTCTCCATCTTAAATCGTTGCCTCACAGTGAAAAATGGTAGCCCTGACCAAAGCTCACATCAGATCATGACCATCATGTATGCGATCTATTACGATCTTCCACTTGATTATGCCACCATCATGATGCAGGAGATGATAAATACGATCGACAGAAAGATTGCAACCCAAAAAGCCAAACAACATACACCAGGATATCTGCCACCTCTGCAATACCAAAGGATAATGGGAGTTTTACTCGAGCCTCTGCTTCTTCTGCAGAAATGGCCAATGGAAGGGCCAACTGTAAAACTCTATCCAATGAACAAAAACGTTCCTACAGAACATGAAGACGACTATCCTCACTGCCGACCTCTGTCGAAAAACCTTCTGTCATATGCAAGCGATGAAGATAGGAAGTTAGACTATATACGCGTCCACAGGACTCCAGAACCAAGTCCTGTGACACCCCCGCGTCTAGGAGCCCCCTTAGGTTCAGATATAGTAGAGAGGATGAGAGAAGAAGAATGGACCAAAGCTTTGGAAAAACATCATTCAGTACAGACACAGTTCCATGCCCAAAGAAAAGAAATATACCCCTCTTCATCCAAGAGAAGAACCACTGCTACAACACCCCAAAAGAAGAGCAAGAAAAGAAAACCCACAGAGGAAACTACAACCTCTGCAGCTCAAACCTCTTCACCACATGCTACAGAAACAAGACCTTCTGCACCTCCCTCCCCTCCAAAACAAAAGAAACGAAAAACCAAATCATCAGAAGAGGGAGCCCCTAAGCCAAAGAAGAGGAATACAAAGAAGAAGAAACCAATATCACCTCTGCAGGTGATTACAGAGGAAGCCGAACAGGAAGAGGAAGAGCAAACTATACCTCTGCAGCCTCCATCCCCAATAGTCTATATAGATCACCAGGGATATTTTAATGCCTTCCTCAACAATCCCGACATTGCTCACACATTAGATCCATCGGGATGGGTCGCAGAACCATTGGATCAGAACATTTAGACTACAGAGGTTCTGCACACAACAGAACAAATCTCCCCACCTCATTCTGGTTTTGACACTCAACGTCGAAACCCTCAACACGAAATAGAAGTCATTTCTACAGATCAAGGTACACAACATATGCACCCTCACATTCGAAAACTCATATGATCTCATTTTATATATGATTCCTTGAGAACAGAAGCAGAAGAAACTAGAGTGGAACCCTCAGAAGAAGAGGTAGACATATACTTTACAATAGAGGAAGAGGTTAGGGTAGAAACCGCAGAGGGTTCTGCAGAAAAAGATGCCGCAGAAGTAGAAGGCACACATCCCCAACTCCCTCCCAGTGCAACCCACATTTCTGATACCGCCGGTCTAGCGGCAGAGGGTATCATTGAAAAAGAGCAGCACAGCTCGATCCCAACCCCACCCAGCCAGCCAGAGGTTACTCTTTCAACCTATGTGCCTATTATAATCGGGGAAACCATTCCTGGGGAGTCCTCTCGAAAGGACTCACCCAATGTTTGTGATTTATTGCCCTAAATCACACCTGGCATTCTAGCAGAGGAATTCGTTTCCTCTGCCACGCACACAACGATAGGACCCAACCTCCTTTCAGAGAGGAGTAGAGAGCACAATGATGAAGAGACTCTAGACAAGTCTCCAAGTCAACAGAAGGACATTCCAATACCCACATCTGGAGTGGATTTAGACACTGACTTTCACAAAACTTCTGTAGAGGATGAAACTCAAGTTTCTCCTCGAGGATCAGAAGGAAATCCTTCCACCCTCAACATACAAACAGGGGTGAACGAAGGTGTCCAAAGAACAAGGACAAACTCTAGAGACGAATGTGTTCCTCCAGAGGTTACAACGAGTTCACGCGTATCAAGGGGTGAGTTCCAAACCCTTGTCACCTCTGTGAACCAAACAATGAAAGAGTTGCAAAGCTCTTTCAAATCTTTTGTAGAAACAACATCAACGGCCATCTCCAAACTGAATACCAACATGGACAATTTGTCCACAGAGGTACAAAAAGCCATATCAGAGATGAAGTCCACTGCAACAAACACTGCCACCTCTGCCGCAACTGACTTTGAAAAAGCCGCAACCTCTGCATTCAATGACTCTATCAAGACCTTCTTGCAGAAATTCAAAGATCAATCCTCTACTTCGAAGGGCCTTACACCTGAAGAACTAAATAAGGCCTTAGAAGAAGTTCAAGAGCAAACACTACAGAACACTCAAGCCATGAAGCCTTCTGACTACATGATAAGAGTTCAGCTTACAGAACTTGGGCAAGGAATCCTTGATCAAATGACAGAGTTCATCAGAGCCTTTACAGCTGCCAACGCGTACTACGTCAGAGAATTTCAAGCAAGCGTCGGCAAAATGCGCTTCAACACAGAAGCAGAAGTTGAAACACTGCTCGGGCTCTGGGATGACTTGTGTGCGAAAATGATAGCTGCAGGGGTTGTTCCTCTAAAGAAATCAGGCACAACATGCAGGGCAGAGGGTTCGACAGAGATGAATCAGGATGACTCTGATGATGACCTGTTGATCCAAACCCTCAGTGATTTGATAATGACCCTCTCCTATATACTTAGTGAAAATTGTAAGTAAACAATATGTATCAGAGTTTCACTATCGCTGATAAGTACTAAGATCTTCCAGTACCGCTGATAGGAACTCTCGCTTTTTAGATTAAACATTCAGCGAAACTGTTCACCATAATTGTCTGAGTCTGTTCAGTACTTATGATGATCGCTGATAAGTTAGTTGTTTACTTATGATCCCTGAAGACAAGTTTCACGTCAACATAGGTTCTACGCTGATATCGAAGATCAAGCTCAAGAACCAGCGACAAGTCTCCTAATGAACTGATGCGGATCAGCGAAGACTCAGATTTGTCCAATCAACGTGAAGTATCAAGTACAAGACTTTAGCTATCGCTGAACTCTATCATTCGCTGATAAAGAATGATAGATCGCTGAAACATCGAAAAGCTGATCATGAAGTCTTCCGTACAAAGTACTTTTGTCTCAACCACCCTTGGACGCCTCCGTACGATATGTCAGAATAGAACCTCCTTATTGGCTGAATTCGTACAACAAATTTGATACTACACTGTTCATACATGCGGCTACTTAGGTTGTCAACAAAGGTCAATGACATGCAACCAACCAGATGATGACAGGTGTAAAGTATATACTGACTTGCATTAAATGCATGCAGTATATAAAGAGATGAACCCACTTCATTTGCAGTAACTTGCTAACTCTGGACAAGTTCAATCTCTTATCTCAAGATAGGTTATTATTAGTAATTTCCTTATCTCTCTTAGTGCAAGAAACCTTAGTGTTCCAACTTGTTTAGATTTAGGTTTATCCTTAATCTTGTTTCCGCAACAAGCTGTAAATTGTTAATGATTTATCAATAAACAATTTAGAAAAGTAAAATCTGTGTGTTTGTATTCAACCCCCCCCCCCCCCCTTCTACAAACTTGTATAACCCTTCGGGACCAACAAGTGGTATCAGAGCAGATTTGTTTAATCTCATAAACAAGATCTAATCTATGATATTTCTCTTCCTTGCTATTATCTGAAAATGGCCACCAACACAAACACAAATTATATAGACAATGGTTCTCTTGCAAAACCCCCTAGATTTTCCAGAGATAACTTCAACTTATGGAAAAATAGGATGACACTCTTCTTAGAAGGTGTAGACCCTACTATGCCTTACTATCTCGAAAACGGCCCATTCATTCCTGTAACAATCGATGCTGCAGTTCCAACCACTGCGAATAGACCTTCTATTCCAGAAAGGCTGATTCCTAAGGAAATACACATGTGGACCGATGAAGATAAGAAGAAAGTGGCTATAGATACAAAAGCCCGATCCATACTATCCATGGCTCTTCCTGACGAAGTCTACCATTCCGTCATGAACCTGAAATCATCAAAAGCCATGTGGGACACAATATGTGTTCAGTATGAAGGAACGTCTGAAGTCCAGGACTCAAGAAAGATCAACCTGGTAAGACAATACGAAAGCTTCATTTCTGGTAAGAATGAAACTCTCTCTGAAGTTCACCAACGTTTCAACTGTTTAATTATAGATCTGAAAACTGTTGGTAAGGAATATTCAAACTTTGAAGTGCCGACAAAGTTTCTAGAATGTTTACCTGAAAGCTGGGACAATTATTCTATGTGTCTCAAGCTGTCAAAGGATCTAAAATCAATGAACCTTTCAACCTTATATGGCACGTTGCTGAATCATGAGCAATCGAGCCATCTTAAGAAGAATCTTGTAAAAGATTCCAAAAGCACCCCTGTTGCTTTAATCTCGGAGGAACCTTCTACTCAGCGACCGTCGGTCACTATCACTGAGTTAAAAAGTAACTCTGAAAGGTCATCAGATTCTGATTTTTCAGATGATGAATCTTTGGCTCTCCTAACTAAAAAGTTCAGGAGATTTTCCAAAAAGAAAATGTTTAGATAGAACAAACCTCTTTCCATAACTGACAAGCCTAGATCATCAGCTTTTGTTGATAAGGCTACTGCTACTTGTTTTAACTGCGAAAAAATAGGACATTTCGCTAACGAGTGCAGGTCAAAGAAAGTTTCTAGACCCTCAGCTTTTACAAAGAAATCCTTTGTTCCAAGGAATAAGAGTAAAGGCCTGATGGCTAACTATGATTGGGCTGCTTCTGATGAAGCATCATCATCATCATCATCATCATCTGACTCTGAAGATGATGAAGCCAATCTATGTCTTGTGGCAAAGATTGAAGAAGAGGAAGAAAGTTCAGACATTCCATCCACTTCAACCTCTGCTATTCAGGTATCACCTTCCTTCTTTACAAATATTGCAAATATTGATGAAGCTGATAGTCTCCGTAAGATCGATCTCTTGACTAGAAGTTTATACGAAGCCATGAACGGCAAAACTGTGGTTGAAAACCAAAATCTTGATCTCGCTGAACAACTTAAAAACTGCCACCTTCAAATAGAAAAGCTTTCTAAAATAGAAGATGATTTTAAATATCAAGTATATTTAAATCAGCTAGTCAAAATCGAACGAGCAGAAGCTATCGCTGCATTAAAAGCTGAAAAAGCTACTGTTGAAGGATGGTGTAATTCTTCAACAAAGATCACTGAGATAATAAAGTCTCAGATTCCCCTGAGTGATAAACGTGGTCTGGGTTACAAATATGATACTCTAAAACCAACCACTGAGCGTTCAATGCTTAAATTTGGAACGTTCGTATCCTCAGTCGCTGATACTTCATCTTCTCAATACGCCTCGTCCAATACACCAATTCCTGAAGAAACTCCTACCTCAAAAGGTAAAGAGAAAATGGTTTATTCAAAACCTACCTCTGTCTCTATAGATAAAGGTAAAGGAATTGTTATTTACCAAAATCCTCAGAAGGGTACTTTAGTACCTAAGCTGAATGCTTCTAAAGCTTCAGTGACCCATCCCTCTGGATCAAGGAAGCAAATCTCTGGATCTATTCAGCGATCTACTCCTAGACTCAGAGTGGATGTCCTTGGTAAGAAATCAGAAGAACTGAATGTTCCTCCTATTTCTAAAGTCAATAGTTTACTTGGTGCTGGTACTTTTAATCTAAAATTAAAAGCTCAGCATTCAAATGGTCCTAAAACTACTTTTAGTTATAGGAAATGTTATCACTGTGGACTCACTAATATTATTGCTAGTAAGTGCCCCACAACCACCAAAGCTGAAAAGATAGCTAAGGTGAAGATTGCCCCCAAGACAAAGAAGACCACTGAGGTTAAGAAATTAACTAAAGTGAAGAAAGACAAAGCTGAATCTTCAAATGCTGCGAAGACTGCTGAATCTTCTATTCCAACTACTTCCACTGACAAATGTGTATACATGGTTAATTGGGTACCCAAGAAAAACTAATCTTCTTTTGTATTGCAGGTTCAGACGAGTATCTGGTATCTCGATAGCAGATGCTCTAGACACATGACTGGAAAGAAAAGCCTGCTCGCTGAATACAAGGAAAAGAAGGGTCCCTCTGTGACTTTCGGTGGAAATGGAAAAGGACATACCCGAGGGTATGGTGTACTTTCAAATTGTACAACTTTCTTCAGAAGAGTCGCATATGTTGAAGGGCTGAAGCATAATCTTCTAAGCATCAGTCAGCTTTGCGACATGGATAACAATGTAATCTTTACTAAGGAATCCTGCTTTGTCTCTGACAAAAAGGAGAAGATAGCTCTCAGCGGTTATCGTTTGGAAAACGTTTATGTAATAAACATGGACTCAACAACCACTGAGAACTCATGTTTCTTCTCAAAAGCCTCATCTGATGTCAACTGGCTATGGCATAAGAGGCTATCTCATCTAAATTTCAATACACTGAACACTCTTTCTTCAAAAGAGTTAGTCACTGGTCTACCTCAACATTCATATGACAAAGAGTCTTTATGTTCAGCGTGTGAAAAAGGAAAGCAGACCAAAGCAAGCTTTAAATCAAAGCAAGTTTCCTCAGTGTCATCTCCTTTACAACTACTCCATACGGATTTGTTTGGTCCTGTTAACAAACAATCCATCGCTAGAAAGAAATATACGCTGGTCATAGTTGATGAATTCTCTCGCTTCACTTGGGTAATGTTTCTCCGTTCTAAGAGTGACACCCCTGAAGAACTCATCACTTTTGTTCGGAAGATGGAAACCCTGAACAATTTGACCGTTCGCTCAATAAGGAGTGATCATGTGACTGTGTTGGATCCCAGATACACTTAATCAAGATTAACAATCTATTAGTGGAGTTTAGAGTTTGATGCGGAAGCGTATTAAACTAACAGATATGTTTGATAGATATTAGAACGCACATATATAAAGAAAACAGTAAAGAATGAAAAGGATTTCTTGAATAGTTACTGTCATTCAATATATAATAACAACACGAAGAACAGATTAATAACTGTTGGTGTGTGTGAGAATATAACACTCAGATATTTGACAATAAAGCTTGAGAGTATTAGTGATTCATTTTGTTTTCGTCCTTAGGAAGATCTCAACATGAGACTTCCTTTTATACTACTCTTAGAAGACTATGAAGTAGGTCACTGTTCCTTTTACGGCATGAATAGTAAACTGGATGGTGTGAACAGTGGACTGGATGGTGTGAGCAGTTGTTTGAGCCATGCGCATTTAATGGAGCAGATGTACTTTTGGTAAATGCATTAAATGGCGCAGACGTCTATTTTGTACCTTGCCCTATTGAGTCCACTCAGAGCTTGACACGTGTTTTGATAGTACTTTTTCATGCAAGTTGATGAACGTATTCAGTAATATCTTCCAAGTCTTCATTGAGGACCACAGAGGCTCTGTAATGAATTACAGAGGTTCTGCGGTCTGGTCCTCTGTGGAGCAGTCTTCGCCGGATTCCGAGTCTTTGGTCTTCTTTGTGCGTATGACAGAGCTTCTGTAGGAAGCCTCTGCTGCTTCTGTAGCTTCTTGACCTTGATTTCTCGGTAATGTCGGCAGAGCCTCTGTAAGAGGCTTTCTTCACTTAGCCTATTTTTCACTACTTCTAAATACTTCTATGATTAGGAAGATTGAAGCTAACAATCTCCCCCTAAGTAGTGAAAAATAAAAAATTTGAACTTGAGTTAAGTTTGGCTAAGTTAGATAAGACAGAGGTTAAACAATACCTCGAAATTTCTTTCATTTAGAAATATGCCAGAGGCATTTTACATTTGAGTACAATGAAAGATAAAACTTTGTTTGCAGAGATTGGAGGTCTGAGAATCAGATTTTGGCATCTTTGAAATCCTTGTAGCTTCTGTTGTCTCTGCCGACTTTTCTGATCTCTTTGTAGAATCTGATGCAGAGTTCTCTTAGGCGGATTGTTGAGTCTATTTCTCTGATGAAAGTCTCTGCATCATCTCTATCCATTTTCTCTGTACCTCTGTATTTTACAAGGCTTGCTCTGAATTTGCTCAGAGTACTGGTTGCGTACTTCTGCCAATCCATGAGTACAAAAAGTTTAACCTGGTGTTGTGGGTTTTGAAATACTAACCCAAATCTTGGTTCTCTGATGATTGAGTTGGGCACAGCGTCTGGTGGGCAGCGATCTTCTGGTGGTCGTAGATCTAGATGTTTGAGACCAAGATCCTTTCCCAGCTGAAAATCTATCATGCTGTATAGCAGAAGCTTTTCCCTCATCGCTTTTCTCAACACTTGATAGGCTCTGGTATTAGGCTCTGTGTTGTAGTTGTCTTTTGTCCATTGCAGAAGGTCAGGTAGATCGTAAGGATTGATGTTTCTTAAGTCAGCATCAGCGAAGGTAGATTCTGAATTGTTCTCTCTTCTGACTTTGTAAAGATTGTACCTGGCCCTTGGATAGGTTCTTGTGAAGGAGAATCTGCAGAAGATCACCTTTTTGATTTTGTGAATTGAGAAGACATCTGCTTTGGCTCTTGGCTTTGTTCTTGTGAAGATGTTCTCAAATTCTTCTCTGATCCTTGGATCTGTCACATGATCTACTGGATGATAGGATTGTTTGTAGAGGTATTTGTATACCACTTCTTCCATCTCTTCATGTGTTGGACCAGGTCGTGGAATTTGTCTTCTGAGACTCTCCATCTGTTGAACAACTTCTGCAGCTCTACCAGCTAGAGGAATTTCTGACAGAGGCTTCAATCCATGTGCCCAGTCAACTTCTTCGGGTTTTGGGGTTTGAAAGGCGTCAAACGCACTCTTCATTAGTTTTTCTGTTGGCTTTGGCAATGTTTTCTTCTTCTTTGGCTCTTCTGTCAGTATCCCTTTGCCCTTATCTTTTGCTATTGTCGTGGCAGAACCTGTTGCTTCTGTGGGTTTTGAGGTTGGCACTTCTGTTGGTTTGATAGAGGTTGCCTCTGTGGATTTTGACGATTGTGATTTAGAGGACTTTTGTGGCGATGGTTCTGTTGGCTTGACTTGCTCTGTAACCTCTGTTGGAGGTTGTTTGATGTCTTCTTCTGCGAGCTCAGTTTCTGTTGATGAAGTGTTGTCATTGAATCTTCTTGCCATTCTGAAAGCTAAAGTGAACCTGTGCCTTTCTTCTTCTCTCTTCACCATACGATCACTCATTGTTGTGTGCATCCTTTTCAGAATTTCAGAAGTAGAGGTCGTTGCTCTTTTTGGTTTGGTGGCAATCGACTTTCTTCTGGGTATGGTTTGGGGTGTTTCCACAGAGGTGGGTGTTTTCTCTGTGGTTATGGTTTGGGGTGTTTCCACAGAGGTGGGTGTTTTCTCTGTGGTTGGTTCATCTGTTTCTTCCAAAATGATTACCTCAGGGGCGCTTGTTGCCTCTGTGGCTTGCTGTTCTGCTTCTGGAGTTTTGGTTTCGTCAGGAGATGATTCCACAGAGATGGGTGTTGTCTCTGTGGTCTTTTGGGTTTGTTGTTGTCGAGTCTGTTCTGGAGGTGCTTGACTCAGAGGTTCTGCGGCTATTGGTGGACCTGTAAGTCCTCTGCTTGCAGTTTTCTCTGTAGTTTTCTCCCCCCAGGATGATCTGATGGACCAGGATGGTCATTATCATCAGAGTCATCCTGACCCTTGTCTGATGTACCCTCTGCTCTGCAAGAAGCATCGGGTTTCTTTGGCATTGTGGCTCCAGCAGCGATCAGTTTCGCGCAGACATCATCACAGAGGCCAAGAAGAGTTGCTAGCTCTGCCTCTGTTTTGAATCTCATCCTTCCTACACTTTCTCTGAAATCTTTGACGAAGTTAGCATTGGCAGTGGTGAAGGAAAGGATGACTTCTGTCACTTGATTAATCACGTTCTGCCCAAGCTCTGTCAGCTGTGCTCTTGTCATGTAGTCTTTGGGTTGCATCAGCATGGTATTTCGCATGGCTTCTTCTTGAACTTTTTGTAGGGCCTTCTGTAGATCTGCAGGAGTGATGCCCGTTGACACTGAAGTCTGTTTGTTCAATTGATCAAGGAATTTGTTGATTGAGTTCTCAATTGAAGGAGTAGTTGTTGCGGCAGAAGTGGTGGATGCAGTAGCAGCAGACTTCATCTGTGAGATGGCAGTTTTTACCTCTGTGGACAGGTTGTCCATTTTGGTGTTTAGGTTTAGCAGTGCCAGTGATGTTGTCTCTGCAAAAGATTTGAAAGAGCTTTGCAACTCTTTCAAGGTTTGGTTCACAGAGGTTTCAGGGTTTGGAACTCATCCCTTGTAACTTGTGTTCCGGTGGTAACCTCTGGAGGAACACATTCGTCTCCAGAGTGAATCCCTGTTCCTGGGATACCTTCTTTCATTCCTGTTTGTACGTTGAGAATGGAAGGATTTCCTTCTGATCCTTGAGAAGAAACATGAGTTTCAATCCCTACAGAAGTTCTTAGAAGAACATTGTCCAAATCCACTCCAGAGGTGGGTATTGGAATATCCTTCTGTTGACTAGGAGACTTGTCTAGAGTATCTTTGTCTTTGTGCTCTCTACTTCTCTCTGAAAGAAGTGTGGGTCTTAACAAGTGCGTGGCAGAGGAAACAAATTCCTCTGTTGGGCGTTCTTCTGTGATCTGGGGCAATTGATCACGAACTATAGGTGAGTCTCTTTGAGGAGACTCCCTAGGAATGGATTCCCCGGTTTCTGTGGGCACAGAGGTTGAAAGAGTAACCTCTGGCTGGATGGGTTGGGTAGGTTCGAGCTGTGCTGCTCTTTTTCAATGACACCTTCTGCAGCTAGACCTGCGGTGTCAGAAATGTGGGTTGCACTGGGAGTTGGTTTTGGTTGTGTGCCTCTATTTATCCAGGCATCTTTTCTTGCTTCTTCCCTAAGTTATGTGGAAGTTCCTTGCTCTGGTCGTAATTGGTCATACACTTGATGAGATCCAAATAATCTCATGACATGTGGATGATAAAGACCCTTACGTATCCAGACAGCTTCTTCTTCATCTGAATCTGTCTCTAAGATCTCTATTTCTGTCTCCGTTGTTGCTAATCCCTCTTTTTGTATAACTTCGGCCCCTTTTTCTTTCTCTTCTTCCATCATGTTCTCAAAAGCCTCTGTAATTTCACCTCTGTTCAATTCAGCTTCAGTTTGTTCTATTTCTTCTGAAGCTGGGTTTGGACTTCTTCTGTGGACATCCAATCCTTGAATGAAAGGGTTTTGTAAAATAACAGGGGTTTCGGCTGGTTGATTTCTGGGTGTTGTGTCATCTTCTTGCAGATGTGTGTCGATGCCCGAAATGAAGAAATCTTCTTCTGGAGAGTGGTGGTCGAGAGGTTGTGCCGTCCACCCTGCTGTATTTAGGGTGTTGGCAATTTCAGGGTTCTGTAAGAAGTCGTTCAGGTCTCCTTGGTAAGCAAATCTATCTGGAGATTGATAGGGTGATTGATACCTTTCTGTAGCCATTTCTTCTTCTGCAACTTCTTCTTCAGCAGTTTCCTCTTCTGCAATGGTTACCAACTTTGTAAGTGATTTACCATGCCTCTTTTTGGTTTTCCTCCTCTTAGGATTTGGTGCCCCTTCTTCTGTTGATTTTGATCTTTTCTTCTTCATTTTTGGAGAGGAGGGAGGAGCAGAGGAGCCAATTTCTGTGGCATGAGGAGGTGAGGGTTGATCTTCTGCAGCGCTTGTGGAGGTGCCTTCTGCAGTTTTCCTCTTCTTAGCTTTTGGAGTAAATGCAGAGGTTCTTGATGAAGACTTCTTTCCCATTAGTTCTGCACGTTTGGCTATAAAGCTGAGTTGAATAGCCATGTGCTTTGCTAACTTCAGATCCTTTTCTTTTTGAGTGGAAAGAGGTTTTGCTATCATTGTTCCTAGGGGGACACCTAAACGCGGGGGTGTCATAGGACTCGGTTTAGGAGTTCTATGATCGCGTATATACTCTTTCTTAAGGGATTTATTCGATGCGTATTGCAGAAGCTTCTTTGACAGAGGTCTGCAGTGTGAGTAGCCATCAGCATGATCAGTGGGGGTATTCTTGTTCATCGGGAACTGTTTGGGAGTTGGCCCTTCCATTGGCCAATTTTGGATTAGCAGCAGAGGTTCGAACAGTACTCCTAGTATCCTTTTCGAGTTGTTCTTTCTGTCGATGGTGTTTATGATCTCTTGCATCATTATGGTCGCATAATCTAGTGGAAGATCATAGTAAACCCCATACATGATGCTCAAGATTTGATGTGAGCTCTGGTCAATACTGCCTATCTTTCCTGTCAGGCATCTGTTAAGAATCGAGAACAAAGTGTTCCACAGAGGTGGTAATCGGCCTCTGCGGAAGTCATTTCTCTTCCGTAGTTGGGTGTTGTACCCAAGCATTTCCACGAATCGACAGAGCTCTTCGTCTGTTGGTTGCTCTGCATAACTCTTCAATCCCAGAAGACCCCTTGTTGGTAGATTGAATTCAAGTGAGAACATTGTTCTGTTGAACTTGATTTCAAGATGCTCAGATTTATCAGGTCTTGAAATGTACCCTTTGATAAGAGAATCGTCTTTATCAAATCGACAGCTTTGCCAAAATTGGTTCAAATAGCGGACTGGAATTTTGTTCGGGGTTCTTGATAGTAGAGGGAAGAGGACATGATTCTCCATGATGTTCAGAAGTATGGCATAGGCTTCGCCGAAAGTAGTGGGTGAGGGGACCAAATAGCAGTTGTTGGATTTGATAGGAAGAATGGCTTCGAAATGATCCTTTGCTATTAAGTTTTGCAAGTGAGTCGTCGGAGCAAAGTCTGCTGAGTCCCCAGAATCTTGTTGTTCAATATTTCTTGCAAGGCTGTGGTTTTCAGAATGTTCTGAATGTGCAGGGGAGTGTTCCGGTGAGTTCGCCGGAGAGAGTTCAGAGGATGTAGCTCGAGAAGATGAAGCCATTTGATTTTAAGAATAAGATTTTTGCAAGCTTTTTGCAGGGTTTCGCCGGAGAAGAAGATGAGAGTTTGTAAAAGGTTTTATGTGAGGGTAAGCTTTGCTTTTATAGGATGGTAAAACGGTAGAATTCGAAAGAGTAAAATATATGGCAATGGATTAAAGTTTGGAATCCGCACTCGAGTTTGAGCGGCGGGTTCAACTTTCCAAATAAAAAACGTTCCATGTACGCCCAATGAAAATGGGACACGTAGGCCTTGTCAGAATATGACAGGACGTCGTGCGCGGCCCATTAATGCTAGGCGCGTGAGGTTGATTTTAGCCATATGAGTTTCACTCGCAGTAAAAGTAACCGTTATTACTACAAAGATGCCCAAGTAATCAGATTGACAGAGCTTCTGTAGTTTACAGAGGCTCTGTGATCTTGAAAATCTTTGATTTTTTTATCCCTTTTTCATCTCTCATTGTTATCATGACTTCTGTGGGGTTCTTCTTTAACCAAAACATTTGTAAAGGCATTGGAGAGGATAAAATCGGATTTTTGTGAAGAAATTTGCTTCGCAGAGGTTTTGTGGCTCTGTTGGAACTTGCAGAAGTTCTGTGAGGGCCAGCAGAAGCTCTATGAGAGAAAAAATCTCATAAAATAAATTTTATTAGTATTTTTGATCATCCAATTTTTGATTTGGTTTAGGAGATGTTTTTCGGACATATTTGAAAGTTTGTGTCCGAGAAACGGTTTGTTCGAGAAGTTTTGTTCGAGAAGGTCATGGTCTGCGTTCTCGGTTTCCGAGATAACATTCCAAAAGATCGACAGAAGGTTAATTTGTGATCACAGAGCATATTTCCTGCAGAAGCTCTGTTGAGCTCAGCAGAAGCTCTATGACCTTAAATTTCTCCTAATTCGAATTTTGTGAAACTTTTTGAGCTTTTGATTTTTGAAATGTTATTCACAATATATTTAGGACATATTTGACAATTCTTGTCCTAGAAAATTGTTTTCCAAAAACCTTTTGTGCGAGAGACATACCTTTTGGTTCTTCTTTTCTCGGCAGTGATATCTGACTTCTGTCGATATGGAGTCATCGACATTTTTCTTTGGCTTTCCCTTGAAAGTTTTATCTCTTTAGATCATTTCAGGGTTCCCTTCTGCTCCCCCTTGATCTAATCACCTCTGTAGATCAAGTAATTTCCTTTTGCTCCCCCTTGACCTAATCACCTCTGTAGATCAAGTAATTTCCTTTTGCTCCCCCTTGACCTATGCTTGGATCAAAGAATGATAAGTTTTGCATAGAACATAGGTCATGGTCTTTCAAAGGTTCTGTAGGGGTCGTCAGAGGTTCTGAGTTGACTTACAGAAGCTCTGTGTTTTTAAGAACTATTTAAGGTTTTAAGAATTTACATACAGAAGTAGAATCAATCAAAGCAATAAATTTAGCAATGTATTTACTTGTTATTTACAGAAGATAAAGCTATACTTACAGAGGATTTTCATACCATGTTAATCATTCCTAACTTACCCACCAAGAAGTTGAATCTTTTCTCGTCTAATGCTTTGGTGAATAAGTCAGCGAGTTGATATTCTGTGGGCACGAAATGCATTTCGATTGTACCGTATTCAACATGATGTTTCAAGAAATGATACCTTATATCGATATGCTTGGTTTTTGAGTGTTGCATAAGGTTGGCAGAGATAGCAATAGCACTTTTGGAATCACAGAAGATGGGTATTTTGAACAGAATGTGGCCGTAGTCTTTTAGCTGAGTCTTCATCCATAGAACCTGAGAACAACAGCTAGCGGCAGCAATGTATTCAGCTTCTGCAGTGGATGTGGAGACACAATTCTGCTTCTTGGAGGTCCAACTGACTAGTTTACCACCTAGGAATTGACAACTCCCAGAGGTACTCTTTCTGTCGAGCATGCATCCTCCATAGTCTGAATCTGTATAAGCTTTAAGACTAAAACCAGAGTTCTGTGGATACCAGAGACCAAGATTGTTGGTCCCCTTCAGGTATCTCAAGATTCTTTTTAGAGAATCATAATGTGATTTCTTTGGATTAGCTTGATAACGTGCACAAAGACATGTGGCATGCATAATGTCAGGTCTGCTTGTTGTTAAGTATAACAGAGATCCAATCATGCCTCTGTAGAGAGTACATTCTACAGAAATACCATTTGGATCTAAGAACAACTTATTTCCAGTGGCCATTGGAGTCTTCATTGCAGAGGTATCAGAGAGATTATATTTTAAAAGTATGTCAGAGACATATTTGGCTTGATTTATAAAAATTCCCTCTGAAGATTGTTTGACTTGAAGTCCGAGGAAGAATGTTAATTCTCCCATCATACTCATTTCAAACTCACTCTGCATGAGTTTTTCAAAAATTTTGCACTCTTCTGAATTTGTAGACCCAAAAAATATGTCATCTACGTATATTTGTACAAGCATTATCTCACTATTTTTGCGTTTATAGAATAAGGTAGTATCTGTTGTACCTCTGTTGTAGCCATTGAATAGAAGGAAGGTAGAAAGTCGTTCGTACCATGCTCTTGGAGCCTGTTTCAGTCCGTATAGAGCCTTTTCAAGGTAGTATACATGCCTTGGAAACTTTGAGCTTTCAAAACCTGGTGGCTGATTTACGTAAACCTCTTCTTGGATTTCACCGTTTAGAAAAGCTGATTTTACGTCCATCTGATAGACTTTAAAACCTCTGTGGGCTGCGAAAGCTAAGAATATTCTTATTGCTTCGAGACGTGCGACAGGGGCAAAAGTCTCATCGTAGTCTATGCCTTCTTCTTGTCTATATCCTTTTGCTACTAATCTTGCTTTGTTTCTGACGACCACTCCATCTTCATCCTTCTTGTTTCTGTAGACCCATTTAGTCCCAATGGCCTGTTTCCCTCTTGGCAGAGGTACTAAAGTCCATACTCTGTTACGCTCAAATTGCAGAAGTTCTTCTTGCATGGCGTCTACCCAGTTTGGGTCATCTAGGGCTTCAGAAATCTTCTTTGGTTCTATAACACTAATAAAATTTGTAAAGAAACAAAAATTAGCAGTGGCAGACCTTGTTTTTACTGAGTCAGAAGGTTCTCCAATTATTTGGCTTGGAGGATGGCTTTTTGTCCACTGAGTTGTGCGTGGAAGATGATCATCAGTGTCATCAAAACTTTCTTCAGAGGCTTCTTGTGTTTCTTCTTGTGCAGCCTCTGATGTTCTTCGTGCCTTGGTAGTTGATTCTACCGTTTGTGGAATGATTGGTACGAGTGGTGGTGGAGTTTGTTCCTCTGAGGATGTATAGTCTTGGTCCTCGATCTCCTCTGTAATTGGTTCTTCTGTGGTTTGTGCAGCTTCTGTGGTCGTTTTTCTTGATGTTTCATCTTCTGCACCTTCTTCTGCTTCGGCAATTGCATCTGTAGTATTTATAGAAGAAGATGAAGCATTATTTGGACCAGTTAGAGTCATACCTGTAGGATTTTGTCCGACAGAGGATGGTTCTTCAGAAACTCTGATGTTTCCGACAGAAGGATCAATGTCATTGTGGAACATCTCCAAAAATAGAAGATTCAAATCTTCTTTTGTTCTTGAGATGTCAGAGAGTTTTCCTTTAATTCCGAGTTCTGAACTTATTTGCTCAGAAGTCATTTGGAATGAATCATCAAAAGAAACATTGATGCTTTCTACAATCTTGTGAGACTTTGTAAGGAATGTTCTGTAGGCTTTGGAAGTGGCAGAGTATCCAATGAATTTGCCTTCATCTGCTTTTACATCAAACTTTCCTCTTGAATGTCTGTCGTTTAAGACGAAGCATTTGCATCCGAATACATGAAAAAATTTGATGTTTGGCCGCCGTTTGTTAAGCAATTCGTAAGGCGTCTTGAGGTGTCTTTTCACAATGGTTGATCGATTTTGAGTATAACACGCAGTAGAAATTGCTTCTGCCCAAAAGTTCATTGATAATCCGCATGCTGACATCATAGTTCTTGCGGCTTCCAAAAGTGTTCGATTCTTTCTTTCGACAACACCGTTCTGTTGTGGAGTGCGAGCTGCAGAGAAGTTCTGTGATATTCCTTCTGTTGAAAGATAGGCTTCAATGACAGAGTTTTTAAATTCTGTCCCATTGTCACTTCTTAACTTCTGTATTCTGCAATTATAAAGAACTTGGATTCTTTTCATTAGATTTATCCATATATTTGGAACATCTGATTTCTTTCTAACGAATTCAACCCATGTGAAACGCGAATACTCATCAATTAGGACAAGTATGTATTTCTTGCCACCTAGGCTCTGTATGGCAATGGGACCGCAGAGGTCGACATGAAGCATGTACAGAGGTCTAGTGCAAGATACATCTGTTTTGCCTTTGTGGGAAGCTCTTTTGAGTTTTCCCATCTCACAGGCAGAACATAAATGATCCTTATTGAATTTAACATTTGGCAAACCTTTAACTAGATCAAGTTTGACCAGTTTTTCCAATGTGTGAAAATTCAAGTGACAGAACCTGTTGTGCCATAACCAGGCTTCTTCACTTTTGCAGGCAACAAGGCAAACTTTGTCTTTGTTCTTTGAGTTGAAGTTCATTAGATATAGATCACCTATTCTTTCAGCTCGCAGAAGTTCCATACTTGTTTCTTCACTTTGTAGAGAGCAGAAAGTTCTTTTGAACAACACATTGAATCCTGTATCACAAAGTTGACTTACACTGAGTAGGTTGTGCTTAAGGCCATCCACATATGCAACTTTGTATACAGAAACGTCTTCTTTCCTTATGACTCCATAGCCTTTTATGTGTCCTTTCTTGTTGTCTCCAAAAGTCACAGATCCACCATATTGTGTTTCTTTGTACGTGGATAGTGCACTTCTGTCACCAGTCATGTGCCTTGAGCATCCGGAGTCTAGATACCAGATTGGCACATACTTCTTCTGCAGGACAATCACAGAGATTTAGGTACCCATATCCATATGGGTCCAATATTGTTAGAGTTTTTCAAGTTTGCCTTGGCATTCTTGAAATACATTTTGTTCTCTGCAGAAGAGTCAGATTGTTTCTTTGTGGCATTTGACTTTTGAATTGTCGTAGAGAGTAAACAGACTTGACTTGAAAAATGATTATTAAGTTTAGACATAAGATCAAAGCAATGAAAGTATTGAATATGAGATGTAATTTGCTTGAACTTTTCATTGAACTTTTTAAACTCAGCCACAGAGGCATTACATTCTTTCTTTACATTAGATTTCCTATTACTAGAAGATCTATGAATACTCGAATGTTGTTTGCAAAAGCTCTATTTAGGACCTGCCTTTTGTGGGTTGCTTCTGTGGTGAACTTCTTTCATCACTGTCACAGAAGAAAAAGATTTATTAACCTTGGGTTTTGAAAATCTAGAACTTATAGGATCAATAGAGGTCTTCTGTAACTTTTTAAGCTCAGCAGAGGTTTTGATATGTAGATTCAAATTTAGAAAATCTTGGCAGATTGGAATCTCTGTGAGTTTCTCTTTTGTAGAAATAGTTCTGTGAGGAACTTCAGAGGAGAATTTGACATCATCTGTGTCACAGTGAATTATCCCTGATTTGAAATCAGTCTCTGAGTTGTCAGAGGATGAATCGTCCTCGTATACAGAGGTTGAGTCAATTCTTTCAATAGAGGCTGGATTTTCTGAGCATGTATCGTACGAGCTTTCTTCCTCTGTAGAATAGTTTTCATAGATTGCAGAGGTTTCTAATAAGATTTCTTCAGTGAGAGTTTTATCTATAGAAGATGTACAGAAATTTTCTAAAACGCTTGATTTCCATATTTCCAAAATTTCTTTTTCAATTAAAATTTTAAAGTTTTCTTCTGAAAAATGGGTATAAACTCAGGAGCTTCTGCTGATAATTTCTTTTCAACGTTTATCAAACAGACAAAAGCAACCTGTGTTTGGGTCTTTGGTTTACCAAACATGAAGATACCAATCTGATCTTGTGTTTTCAGATATTTCTTTGGTTTGATACCTCTATTGACAGAGGTTGAGGATGATGAGTCTGTGTTTTCAAACCACACGTTAATCATCTTCTTATGTTTCTTCAAGTAAGGATCCACGGAGATTTTCGCCCTCTTGCTTACAGAGATTAGATTTGGAAAATCTGGTTTGTTCGTTTTTCCAATCACAAATAAGGAGGACAGAGGTTTGTTTCTTTTGCCTTCAACACCTAGGGTGATATCATCATACCCTATACCTCGTCTCCCTATTTGTGAGTTTACTTTTTTCATAAACTTTCTGTGCATCTTTATAGTTTTTAAGCAAAACTTCTCTTCTGAGTAAATCTTGCCATAATACCTCTCTTTCTCTTTGAAAGTATTCTTTAAGAGCTCTTATGTCAGTAGTTTCGCTCCTTGAAACTGAAAGTTCTTTTGTTTTATCTTTTAAAGTATTGGTTAATTCGGAAATTTGTTTTTTTAAAGGATCTAGAGTTTTGTTCCAATTCTTTTCTATTCTCTCTTTTTCCTCAAAAATCTTTGCTTTTCCTTGAGTGAGAAGTCGTACTTCTCTCTCATTGAAAGTGAGTCTTTTCTGAATACTTTGATTTATCTCTTTCAGTTCAATTAATTCAATTTTAATTCTAAGTGTATTATCATCTACAGAGGTAATACAAGAGTTGGAATTTGAAGTAGATACCTCAGAGTCAGTGCAGGAGTCGACTTCTGCCATGCCACAGAAGAGGGCATTGGCGGTATGTTCATCGTCAGAAGTAGAGTCTGATTGGAAGTCTTCTGTGTTCTCAGAATGTCCTTTTGCCATTAAGGATTTTTGAGCATAATATTCGGCTTTCTTTTTGTAGAAAGCAGAGTCCCTCTGTGGGTGATTTGATCTGCTTCTGCATTCATTCGTAAAATGGCCTGGTTTTCCGCAGTTAAAACACCCTTGAGGAGTGTTTCCTGTTCGATCATTGGACTTCTGTAGGTCTCCGCCATTCTCTGATCTACATTCATTTGCATAGTGACCAGGTTTGCCGCACTTGTAGCATTCTTGCCGTGTGTGGCTTACCGAGTCATCTGACCTCTGTCGGTCATTCCCTCTGTAATTTCTATCGCTTGACCTCTGTCGGCCACTTGATTCTTCTCCTCTTCTGTCATCTCTTCTGTTGTCTCTTCTGAACTCTTTTGTCAATAGAGATAAAGATTTAGCTAGTGACGCAAGAGTTATTTCCTTTTCTGTTTGCTCTTCTTCTTCACTGTCAATTATCACCATCTTCTTCTTCTCCTTCTTCTTCTCCTCTGTGGCTTTATCATTTCTTGGTCTCTGTGCATCCTCTTTAGTTTTACTAACCAATGCATATGGTGCAATGGTTAGTGTTTTAGCCTGTGCTATCTGAGGTTCTTGTGCGGCTAATGTTCCGTAAAGATCAGAGAGAGTCCAGGTGTCTAGATCCTGATTTGTCTGTAGGGACATAGACAGCTGGAGCCATTCTTCATTTAGACTTTTTAAAAACATGACATTGTTTTCTTCAGAAGTTCTGTCAATGCCTGATTTTCTGCACTTGTTGATTAGAGAGTTGAATCTGTCGTATGTTGTTTGCAGAGATTCTGTTGAAGAGGCTCTGAATGCATGATATTCATTGATGTACTGTGCTCTTCGGTTTTTTTGTGTTTTAGCACCTCCTTCCAACTGTCTTTCCAGTTCTTTCCACAGATCATGCGCTGTTTCACATGAATCCAAGGATTGAAAGAGTTCGTTGGGTATTGCCATAATTAATGTCCTCTTGGTTTTCTGAGCAACTTCATCTTCTGCTTTATCTTCGGTTGACCACTCCCCTTTTGGCTTTGGTTTTTGATGTTCGGGGATTTCGGCAGATTCAGCAGTAGCAGGTATACGAGGTACTACTGTCATGGGAATAGGAGGAGGATTGTACAGATATTGTACTTGATTTTTTTCAGTGCCCTCGAAAAAATGGACCATTCTTATTTTCCACTGAGGATACTCATCTCGAAGGAGAGTAGGAGGTTTAGTGAGAGAACCAGTAGTAAATAAATTATTTGTATTTGTCATTTGAAGATTTTAGAAAGAAAGTATGACTAAAGAGTTACTTCGATGAGCTTGAAGATTTTCTGGGTTTAAGCAGTTTCCAGACACAATTTTAAATCTCAATAATATCTATCACGAGTCTTGATAAGTGGATCACTTGATATTGAAAATCAAGGAAGGCTCTAATACCAATTGTTGGATCCCAGATACACTTAATCAAGATTAACAATCTATTAGTGGAGTTTAGAGTTTGATGCGGAAGCGTATTAAACTAACAGATATGTTTGATAGATATTAGAACGCACATATATAAAGAAAACAGTAAAGAATGAAAAGGATTTCTTGAATAGTTACTGTCATTCAATATATAATAACAACACGAAGAACAGATTAATAACTGTTGGTGTGTGTGAGAATATAACACTCAGATATTTGACAATAAAGCTTGAGAGTATTAGTGATTCCTTTTGTTTTCGTCCTTAGGAAGATCTCAACATGAGACTTCCTTTTATACTACTCTTAGAAGACTATGAAGTAGGTCACTGTTCCTTTTACGGCATGAATAGTAAACTGGATGGTGTGAACAGTGGACTGGATGGTGTGAGCAGTTGTTTGAGCCATGCGCATTTAATGGAGCAGATGTACTTTTGGTAAATGCATTAAATGGCGCAGACGTCTATTTTGTACCTTGCCCTATTGAGTCCACTCAGAGCTTGACACGTGTTTTGATAGTACTTTTTCATGCAAGTTGATGAACGTATTCAGTAATATCTTCCAAGTCTTCATTGAGGACCACAGAGGCTCTGTAATGAATTACAGAGGTTCTGCGGTCTGGTCCTCTGTGGAGCAGTCTTCGCCGGATTCCGAGTCTTTGGTCTTCTTTGTGCGTATGACAGAGCTTCTGTAGGAAGCCTCTGCTGCTTCTGTAGCTTCTTGACCTTGATTTCTCGGTAATGTCGGCAGAGCCTCTGTAAGAGGCTTTCTTCACTTAGCCTATTTTTCACTACATCTAAATACTTCTATGATTAGGAAGATTGAAGCTAACAGACTTAATTCAAAAACAGTTCTCTTGATTTCTTCTTTGAGAGTAAGGGTATTTCTCACAACTTTTCTTCAGTGAGAACACCGCAACAAAATGGAGTCGCTGAAAGAAGAAATAGAACAATTATTGAAGCTGCACGCCCAATGCTCAGCGATTCTCACCTGCCTACTCAGTTTTGGGCAGAAGCTGTCAACACCGCGTGTTTTACGCAAAACAGATCACTTGTTAGCTTCAATCTTCCTAATCATAGAAGTATTTAGAAGTAGTGAAAAATAGGCTAAGTGAAGAAAGCCTCTTACAGAGGCTCTGCCGACATTACCGAGAAATCAAGGTCAAGAAGCTATAGAAGCAGCAGAGGCTTCCTACAGAACCTATGCTGTACTCAGAGAAGACCCAAGACTCGAAAACAAAGGTGAAGACTGCTCCACAGAGGACCAGACCACAGAACCTCTGTAACTCATTACAGAGCCTCTGTGGTCCTCACTGAAAGACCTGAAGATATTTATAATATCTTGCTACTGTTACAGGACCCGTTCATCAACTTGCATGGTAGCATGCCCTGTCCAACATCGACGTGTCAAACTCTGATTGGACTCAGTAGGGCTTAGTACATATTAGACGTCTGCTGCATTAAATGCAATACAGCACGTCTGACTGTTCATGCTATCCTTGCAACTGTTCACGACATCCGTTCTACTATTCATACGTACCTTTTGAATAGTAGCATATGCTTTATGGTCCCCTTTAGAGTAGTATATAAGGAAGACTCATGTTGAGTTCTTCCTTAAACACACACCACTTCAATCGAACATCAAGAACACAAAAGCTTATTCACCTTAAAAGTCATATCTGTTTTAAAGCTTTTCTTACTCATGGTTCATAAACCTGTTCTTGATATATATATATTCAGTAAACTTTGAGATATAATATTCTGTTCACTGTTTGTTTATATTTTGTTCTAAATCTATCAAACATATCTGTTAGTTCTTCAAATACGCTTCCGCATCAAACATTAACTTGAACTAATAGATCTGATAATCTTGTTTAAAGCAAAACGGGAACCAACAATTGGTATCAGAGCAAAGCTTGATTTTCAATATCAAGTGATCCTCGTTTTACAACTTTTATTTGATAGATTATTTTCTTTCTCTTCATCACCATATTTCTAGATATTAGTTGTACCCAGAAAACCTTCCAGATCTTCACACTTAGAAATCCTCCATCAGATTATCATTTCCTCAAAATGACAAATACAAATAACTTTTTCACTGATGGCTCACTAACCAAACCTCCTACTCTTCTTAGAGATGAGTATCCTCAATGGAAGATAAGAATGGTTCATTTCTTTGAGGGTACTGAAAAAACTCTCAAACAATATCTTTACAATCTTCCTCCAGTTCCGATGATAACTATGCCACGTGTACCAGCTACTGCTGAATCTGCTGAAATCCCTGAACATCAAAAACCTAAGCCAAAAGAAGAATGGTCAAATGAAGATAAGGCAGAAGATGAAGTTGCACAGAAAACAAAGAGAATATAGATCATGGCAATCCCCAACGAACTTTTTCAATCCTTAGATGCATGCGAAACAGCGCACGATCTCTGGAAAGAATTAGAAAGACAGTTGGAAGGGGGTGCTAAAACTCAGAAGAACCGAATGGCACAATACATAAATGAATATCATGCTTTCAGATCCTCTGCAACAGAATCTCTGCAAACAACATACGACCGGTTCACAGAACCATGAAGTCTGGTATTCACAGAACAAATGCAAAAAGTCTGGTATTCACAGAACCACGGAAGAAAATAACGTCATGTTTCTAAAGAGCCTTAACGATGAGTGGCTTCAGTTGTCTATGTCTTTAAAAACAAATCAAGATCTAGACTCCTGGACACTCTCTGATCTCTATGGAACACTTGCTGCACAAGAGCCTCAAATAGCTCAAGCTAAAACACTAACCATTGTGCCATATGCATTGGTTAGTAAATCTACAGAGGCTGCAGACAGACCAAGAAATGAGAGATCTACAGAGGAGAAAAAGAAGGAGAAAAAGAAGATGGTAATGGTTGATAGCGAAGAAGACGAGCTGATAGAGCAAGAGATAACTCTTGCGTCATTAGCTAAATCAATGGCTCTATTGACAAGAGAGTTTAGAAATAACCAAAGGAATTCTGGTAGAAGAGATGATGGAAGAAGAGAAGAATCAAGTGACCGACATAGGTCAGACTACAGAAATGGTGACCTACAGAGGTCGAGCGACAGAAGCTACAGAGGAAATGATCGACAGAGATCCGATGACAAGGTAGGCCACACACAAGAATGCTACAAATGTGGTAAACCCGGTCATTACGCAAACGAATGCCGAACATAGAAAGGTGGAGACTTACAGAAGTTTGACGACCAAACTGGAAACATCTCCCAAGGTTGTTTCAACTGCGGCAAGCCAGGTCATTTCGCAAAAGAATGCAGAAGTAGACCAAATCGCCCACAGAAGGACTCAGCTTTTTACAAAAAGAAGGCCGAGTATTACGCACAAAAATCTCTAATGGCGAACAAAGGGCATTCTGAGGCAAACAAAGAAGACTTCGAATCAGACTCTACCTCTGATGATGAATTTCCCACAAATGCCCTGTTCTGTGGCATGGCAGAAGTTGACTCCGGCACTGACAATGAGGTATCAATTTCAAACTCTACCTCAAGTACTAATTCTGTAGATGATGATTTATTTAAACTTAACATTGAACTGAAAGATATAATTGAAACCATTCAGAAAAAGCTGACCTTTAGTGAGAGAGAAGTAAGGCTTCTCACTCAAGAAATCTTTGAAGAAAAAGAAAAAGTCAAAATCTTTGAAGAAAAAGAAAAAGTCGAAAAATATTGGAGCAAAAATATAGATCCTTTAAAAAGGCAAATTTCTGATTTAACCTATGCTTTAAAAATCAAAACAAAAGAACTTTCAGTTTCAAGAAGTGAAACTACAGACATAAGAGCTCTCAAAGAATACTTTCAAAAGGAAAGAGAGGTACTTTGGCAAGATCTTTTAAGAAGGGAAGTTTTAATTAAAAACTATAAAGATGCACAGAAGGTGTATGAAAAGGTAAACTCTCAAATAGCTAGACGAGGTATAGGGTACAGTGATATTACCTTAGGAGTTGAAAATAAACGACTAAAACCTCTGTCCTCTCTATTTGTTTTGGGAAAAACTAACAAACCAAAGTTTCCAAACTTACTCTCTGTAAGTAAAAGGGTTAAAATCTCTGCAGAACCTCACTTGAGGAAACATACAAAGATGATCAATGTGTGGTTTGAAAACACAGATTCATCATCTTCAACCTCTGTCAATAGAGGAATCAAACCAAAGAAATATCTGAAAACACAAGATCAGATTGGTATCTTTAAGTTTGGTAAACCAGAGACTCAAACACAGGTCGCTTTTGTCTGTATGATAAATGTCGAAAAGAAATTGTCAGCAGAAGCTCCTGAGTTTAAACCCATCTTTTCAGAAGAAAAACTTGAAGAATCTATTGAAAAAGAAATTTTGGAAGTTTTGAAATCAAATGTTTTAGAAAATCTCTGTACATCTTCTATAGATCAAAAACTCACTGAAGAGATCTCATCAGAAACCTTTGCCATCTATGAAAGTTTTTCTACAGAGGAAGAAAGCGCGTATGATACATGCTTAGAAAATCCAGCCTCTGTCGAAAGAAATGACTCAACCTCTGCATATGAGGACGATTCATCCTCTGACGACCCAGAGACAGATTTCAAATCAGGGATAATTCACTGTGACACAGAGGATGTCAAATTCTCCTCTGAAGTTCTTAACAGAACAATTTCTCCAAAAGAGAAAATCACAGACATACCTATCCATCCAGATTTTCTCAAAATGTGTATACAAGTCAAAACCTCTACAGAGCTTGAAAAATCTGAAAAAGGCCTCTGAAAATCCAAAAAGCTTAAAATTTTCAAAACCTTTAAGAAAAATCAAAGAGATTCCCACTTGGCAACAAAAGGGAAAATGGCCTGAAGCTAACAATTATTTTTCCTCTGTGACAGTGAAGAAAGATGTTCACCACAGAAGAGAGTCACAGAAGGCAGGAACTAAACAAGACTTTTGCAAACAACATTCTAGTATTCATAGATCTTCTTGTAATAGGAAATCTAATGTAAAGAAAGAGTGTAATGTCTCTGTGGCTCAGTTCAAAGAATTCAATGAAAAGTTCAAACAAATCACATCTCATATTCAATACTGTCATTGTTTTGATCTTATGTTTAAATTGAATAAACACTTCTTAAGTCCAGATTGCTTTCTCACCACTGAAATTCGAAAGTCAGAACCAAAAGAGAAACAATCTGATTCTTCTACAAAAGATAAAATGTATTTCAAGAATGCTAAGGCAAACATGAAAAATTCTAACAATATTGGACCAATGTGGATATGGGTACCTAAATCTCTGTGATTGTCTTACAGAAGCAACATGTGCCAATTTGGTATCTTGACTCCGGATGCTCAAGGCACATGACTGGCAACAGAAGATTACTATCCACATACAAAGAAACACACGATGGTGGATCTGTAACTTTTGGAGACAACATGAAGGGACACATCAAAGGCTATGGAGTCATACAGAAAGAAAATGTCTCTGTATACAAAGTTGCATATGTGAATGGCCTCAAACACAACCTACTAAGCGTAAGTCAACTCTGTGATACAGGATTCGATGTGTTATTCAAAAGAACTTTCTGCTCTCTACAGAGTGAAAACACAGGAATGGAACTTTTGCGAGCTGAAAGAAGAGGTGATCTATACCTAATGAATTTTACTTCAAAATCCAAGGACAAAGTTTGCCTAGTAGCCTGCAAAAGTGAAGAAGCGTGGTTATGGCACAACAGGTTCTGTCACTTAAACTTTCACACCTTGGATAAACTAGTAAAACTCAATCTAGTTAAAGGTTTGCCAAATGTTAAATTCAATAAGGATCATTTGTGTTCGGCCTGTGAAATGGGAAAACACAGAAGGGCTTCCCACAAAGGCAAAACAGACGTGTCTTGCACTAGGCCTCTGTACATGCTTCATGTCGACCTCTGCGGTCCCATTGCCATACAGAGCCTAGGTGGCAAGAAATACATACTTGTCCTAATTGATGAGTATTCACGTTTCACATGGGTTGAATTTGTTAGAAAGAAATCAGATGTTCCAAATGTATTGATAAATCTAATGAAAAGAATCCAAGTTCTTTATGACTGCAGAATACAGAAGTTAAGAAGTGACAACGGCACAGAATTTAAAAACTGTGTCATTGAAGCATATCTTTCTACAGAAGGAATATCACAGAACTTCTCTGCCGCTCGCACTCCACAACAGAACGGTGTTGTCGAAAGAAAGAATCGAACACTTGTAGAAGCCGCAAGAACTATGTTGTCAGCATGCGGATTATTAATGAACTTTTGGGCAGAAGCAATTTCTACTGCGTGTTATACTCAGAATCGTTCAACCGTTGTGAAAAGACACCTCAAGACGCCTTACGAATTGCTTAACAAAAGGCGGCCAAACATCAAATTTTTCCATGTATTTGGATGCAAATGCTTTGTCTTAAACGACAGAGATTCAAGAGGAAAGTTTGATGTAAAAGCTGATGAAGGCAAATTCATTGGATACTCTGCCACTTCCAAAGCCTACAGAAAATTCCTTACAAAGTCTCACAAGATTGTAGAAAGCATAAATGTTTCTTTTGATGATTCATTCCAAATGACTTCTGAGCAAATCAGTTCAGAACTCGAAATTAAAGGGAAATCCTCTGGCATCTCAAGAACAAAAGAAGATTTGGATCTTCTATTTTTGGAGATGTTCCACAATGACATTGATCCTTCTGTTGGAACCATCAGAGTTTCTGAAGAACCATCCTCTGTCGGACAAAATTCTACAGGTATGACTCTAACTGGTCCAAATAATGCTTCATCTTCTTCTATAAATACTACAGATGCAAATGCCGAAGAAGAAAATGCAGAAGATGAAACTTCAAGAAAAACGACCACAGAAGCTGCTGAAAATCAAACTCCACAATCCACAGAAGAACCAATTATAGAGGAAGTTGAGGACAAAGACTATACGTCCTCAGAGGAACAAACTCCACCACCACTCATACCAATCATTCAGCAAACGGTAGGATCAACTACCAAGGCACGAAAAACGACAGAGGCTACACAAGAAGAAACACAAGAAGCCTCTGAAGAAAGTTTGGATGACATTGATGATCATCTTCCACGCACAACTCAGTGGACAAAAAGTCATCCGCAAAGCCAAATAATTGGAGAACCTTCTGACTCAGTCAAAACAAGGTTTGCCACTGCTAATTTTTGTTTCTTTACAAATTTTATTAGTGTGATAGAACCAAAGAAGATTTCTGAAGCCCTAGATGACCCAAACTGGGTAGACGCCATGCAAGAAGAACTTCTGCAATTTGAGCGTAACAGAGTCTGGACTTTAGTACCTCTGCCAAGAGGGAAACAGGCCATTGGGACTAAATGGGTCTACAGAAACAAGAAGGATGAATATGGAGTGGTCATCAGAAACAAAGCAAGATTAGTAGCAAAAGGATATAGACAAGAAGAAGGCATAGATTACGATGAGACTTTTGCCCCTGTCGCACGGCTCGAAGCAATAAGAATATTCTTAGCCTTCGCAGCCCACGGAGGTTTTAAAGTCTATCAGATGGACGTAAACACAGCTTTTCTAAACGGTGAAATCCAAGAAGAGGTTTACGTAAATCAACCACCAGGTTTTGAAAGCTCAAAGTTCCCAAGGCATGTATACTACCTTGAAAAGGCTCTATACGGACTAAAACAGGCTCCAAGAGCATGGTACGAACGACTTTCCACCTTTCTTCTAGAAAATGGCTACAACAGAGGTACAACAGATACTACATTATTTTATAAACGCAACAATAGTGAGATAATGCTTGTACAAATATACGTAGATGACATAATTTTTGGGTTTACAAATTCAGAAGTGTGCAAATTTTTTGAAAAACTCATGCAGAGTGAGTTTGAAATGAGTATGATGGGAGAATTAACATTCTTCCTCGGACTTCAAGTCAAACAATCTTCAGAGGGATTTTTTATAAATCATGCCAAATATGTCTCTGACATACTTTTAAAATATAATCTCTCTGATACCTCTGCAATGAAGACTCCAATGGCCACTGGAAATAAGTTATTTTTAGATCCAAATGGTATTTCTGTAGAATGTACTCTCTACAGAGGTATGATTGGATCTCTGTTATACTTAACAGCAAGCAGACCTGACATTATGCATGCCACATGTCTTTGTGCACGTTATCAAGCTAATCCAAAGAAATCACATTATGATGCTGTAAAGAGAATCTTTAGATACCTGAAGGGGACCAACAATCTTGGTCTCTGGTATCCACAGAACTCTGGTTTTAGTCTTAAAGCTTATACAGATACAGACTATGGAGGATGCATGCTCGACAGAAAGAGTACCTCTGGGAGTTGTCAATTCCTAGGTGGTAAACTAGTCAGTTGGACCTCCAAGAAGCAGAATTGTGTCTCCACATCAACTGCAGAAGCTGAATACGTTGCTGCTGCTAGCTGTTGTTCTCAGGTTCTATGGATGAAGACTCAGCTAAAAGACTACGGCCACATCCTATTCAAAATACCCATCTTCTGTGATTCCAAAAGTGCCATTGCTATCTCTGCCAACCCTGTGCAACACTCAAAAACCAAGCATGTCGATATAAGGTACCATTTCTTGAAACATCATGTTGAATACGGTACAATCGAAATGCATTTCGTGCCTACAGAATATCAACTCGCTGACTTATTCACCAAAGCACTAGACGAGAAAAGATTCAACGTCTTGGTGGGTAAGTTAGGAATGATTAACATGGTGTGAAAATCCTCTATAAGTATAGCTTTATCTTCTGTAAATACGTATAAATATCTATTATTACTTAAGTTATTGCTTTGATAAATTTATTTCTGTACATATTTTTTTGTGTGTGCAAAAATTAATTCTTGGTTACAGAGCTTCTGTGGGTCCGCTCAGATCTTCTGATAACCCTTACAGAACCTCTGGTAAACATGATCTATGCTCAATACAAATCTTACCATTCTTTGAACCAAGCATAGATCAAGGGGGAGCAAATGGAAAATTCTTGATCTACAGAAGTGATTAGATCAAGAGGAGCAAAAGGGACCCTAAAATGATCTACAGAGGTAAATCTTTCAAAGGAAAGCCAAAGAAGAATGTCGATAATTCTCCATCGACAGAAATAAAACAAAACTGCTGAGAACAGAAGAACCAAAAGGTATGTCTCTCGCACAAAAGGTTTTTGAAAAACAGTTTTCTAGGACAATAATTGTCAAATATGTCCTAAATATACTATGAATAACATTTCAAAAATCAAAAGTTCAAAAGGTTTAACAAAATTCGAAATAGGAGAAATTTAAGGTCATAGAGCTTCTGCTGAGCTCAACAGAGGTTATGCAAGAAATATGCTCTGTGATCACAAATTAACCCTCTGTCGATCTTTTGGAATATTATCTCGGAAACCGAAAACAGACACCATGACCTTCTCGAACAAAACGTTTTTCAAAATAGTTTTCTCGGACACCAACTTTCAATAATGTGCGAAAAACATCTCTTAACCCAGATCAAAAATTGGATGATCAGAAAGTTAATAGAATTCAAGTTATAAGATTTTTTCTCTCATAGAGCTTCTGCTGGCTCTCACAGAGCTTCTGCAAGTTCCATCAGAGCCACAAAACCTCTGTGAGTAAAATTTCTTGACAAACTCCTATTGATCCTCTCCAATGTCTTTACAAACGTTTTCGTTCAAAGAAGAACCTACAGAGTCATGATAACAATGAGATATATGAGAAGAGGTTAAAAATCAAGATTTTCAAAATCACAGAGCTTCTGTAAAACACAAAAGTTCTGCCATTTTGTTCTCTGGGCATTTCTGTAGTAATAACGGTTACTTTTACTGAGAGTGAAACTCATGTGGCTAAAAACAACCTCACGCGCCTAGCATTAATGGGCCGCGCATGATGTCCTGTCATATTCTGACACGGCCTACGTGTACCATTTTCACTGGGCGTACATGGAACGTTTTTTTTTGGAAAGTTGAACCCGCCGCTCAAACTCGAGTACGGATTCCAAATGTTAATCCATTGCCATATATTTTACTCTTTCGATTTCTACCGTTTTATCCTCCTATAAAAACCAAGCTTACCCTCTCATAAAACCTTTTACAAACTCTTATCTTCTTCTCCGGCGAAACCCTGCAAAAGCTTGCAAAAACCTTGCTTTTAAAATCAAATGGCTTCATCTTCTAAAGCTATCTCCCAAGAACTCTCTCCGGCGAACTCACCGGAACACTCACCTGCCCATTCTGAACATTCAGAAAACCCCAACCTTGCAAGAACTATTGAACAACAAGATTCCGGGGACTCAGCAGAATTTGCTCCGACGACACACTTGCAAAACTTCATAGCAAAAGATCACTTCGAAACCATACTTCCTATCAAATCAACAACTGCTATTTGGTCCCCTCACCCACTGCTTTCGGCGAAGCCTATGCTATTCTCCTGAACATAATGGAAAATCACATCCTCTTCCCTCTACTCTCAAGAACCCCAAACAAAATTCCAGTCCGTTATCTGAACCAATTTTGGCAAAGCTGCCGATTTGATAAAGACGATTCTCTTATCAAAGGGTACATTTCAAGACCTGATAAATCTGAGCATCTTGAAATCTAGTTCAATAGAACAATGTTCTCACTTGAATTCAACCTACCAACGAGGGGTCTTCTGGGATTGAAGAGTTATGTAGAGCAACCAACAGACGAAGACCTCTGTGGCTTCGTGGAAACGCTTGGGTACAACACCCAACTACGGAAGAGAAATGACTTCCGCAGAGGAAGATTACCACCTCTGTGGAACACTTTGTTCTCTATTCTTAACAGATGCCTGACAGGGAAAATAGGGAGTATTGACCAGAGCTCACATCAAATCTTGAGCATCATGTATGGGGTTTACTATGATCTTCCACTAGATTATGCGACCATAATGATGCAAGAGATCATAAACACCATCGACAGAAAGAACAACACGAGAAGGCTCAAAGAGAACGATCCCAACTTTCTACCACCTCTGCAATTCCAACGAATATTGGGAGTACTGTTCGAACCTCTACTGCTAATCCAAAACTGGCCAATGGAAGGACCAACCCCCAAACAGTTCCCGATGAACAAGAATACCCCCACTGATCATACCGATGGCTACTCACACTGCAGACCTCTGTCAAAGAAGCTTCTGCGCTACGCATCGAATAAATCCCTTAAGAAAGAGTATATACGCGATCATAGAACTCCTAAACCGAGTCCTATGACACCCCCGCGTTTAGGTGTCCCCCCAGGAACATTGATAGCAAAACCTCTTTCTACTCAAGAAGAAAAGGATCAGAAGTTAGCAAAGCACATGGCTATTCAACTCAGCTTTATAGCCAAACGTGCAGAACTTATGGGAAAGAAGTCTTCATCAAGAACCTCTGCATCTACTCCAAAAGCTAAAAAGAGAAAAACTGCAGAAGGCACCTCAACAAGCGCTGCAGAAGATCAACCTTCACCTTCTCATGCCACAGAAATTGGCTCCTCTGCTCCTCCCTCTTCCCCAAAAATGAAGAAGAAAAGAAGATCGAAATCAACAGAGGAAGGGGCACCAAAACTTAAGAGAAGGAAAACCAAAAAGAAGCATGGTAAATCACATGAAAAGTTGGTCACCATTGCAGAAGAGGAAACTGCTGAAGAAGAAGTTGCAGAAGAAGAAATGGCTACAGAAGAGTATCAATCACCCTATCAATCTCCAGATAGATTTGCTCACCAAGGAGACCTGAACGACTTCTTACAGAACCCTGACATTGCCAACACCCTAAATACAGCAGGGTGGACGGCACAACCTCTCGACCACCACTCTCCAGAAGAACAAGACTTCTTCATTTCTGGCATTGACACACATCTGCAAGAAGATGACACAACACCCAAAGATCAACCAGCCAAAACCCCTGTTATTTTACAGAACCCTTTCATTCAAGGATTGGACGTCCACAGAAGGAGTCCAAACCCAGCTTCAGAAGAAATAGATCAAACAGAAGCTGAGTGGAATAGAGGTGAAATTACAGAGGCTTCTGAGAAAATAATGGAAGAAGAAAAAGAAAAAGGGGCCGAAGTTGTACAAAAAGAGGGATTTGCAACGACAGAGACAGGAATGGAAATCTCAGAGGTGGATTCAGATGAAGAAGAAGCTGTCTGGATACGTAAAGGTCTCTATCATCCACATGTCATGAGATTATACGGATCTCATCAAATGTATGACTTTTTACGACCAGAGCAAGAAACTTCAACAGAACCTAGGGAAGAAGCACCAAGCAGAAGGATAGCTACAGAGGATGACATGATAGACAATGATGTAGTGCTTGGATGCTTAACAGAGGAAGAAGCAAGAAAAGATGCCTGGATAAATAGAGGCACACAACCAAAACCAACTCCCAGTGCAACCCACATTTCTGACTCCGCAGGTCTAGCTGCAGAAGGAGTTATTGAAAAAGAGCAGCACAGCTCGATCCTAACCCAACACATCCAGCCAGAGGTTACTCTTTCAACCTCCGTGCCCACAGAACCCGGGGAATCCATTCCTAGTGAGTCTCCTCAAAGAGACTCACCTATTGTTCGTGATCAATCGCCCCAGATCACCCTAGAACACCCTACAGAGGAATTCGTTTCCTCTGCCACGCACACATTAGGACCAAAACTTCTTTCAGAGAGAAGTAGTGAGCACAGAGACGAAGAGACTCTAGACAAGTCTCCTAGTCAACAGAAGGACATTCCAATACCCACCTCTGGAGTGGATTTGGACACTGTTCTTCACAGAACTTCTGTAGAGATCGAAACTCAGGTTTCTTCTCGAGGATCAGAAGGAAATCCTTCCACCCCCATCGTACAAACAAGGGTGAACGAAGGTGTCCCAGGAACAGGGACTCACTCTGGAGACGAATGTGTTCTTCCAGAGGTTACACAAGGAACACAAGTATCAAGGGATGAGTTCCAAACCCTTGTCACCTCTGTGAACCAAACAATGAAAGAGTTGCAAAGCTCTTTCAAATCCTTTACAGAGACAACATCTACGGCTATCCTCAATCTGAACACCAAAATGGACAATCTGTCCACAGAGGTAAAAACCGCCATCTCAGAGATGAAGTCTTCTGCCGAAACTACTGCCAAAGCTACCGCTACTTCTTCCGCTCAAGAATTTGGAACAGCTGCAACTTCTTGCGTTCAAGGACTCTGTCAAAAACTTCCTTGAACAAATGAATACGCAATCGAACAGAGCAGAGGGCATTACTCCTGCAGATCTACAGAATGCCCTAACACAGGTACAAGCAGAGGCAATATGCAACACGACAATGATGCAACCAAAAGACTATATGACCAGAGCACAGCTTACAGAGCTCGGACAGAACGTCATTAACCAGGTCACAGAAGTCATTGTCTCCTTCACAACTGCAAATGGCAACTATGTCAAGGATTTCAGAAAGAGTGTCGGCAGAATGCGTTTCAAAACAGAAGCAGGGCTTGCGACATTGATTGGCCTCTGCGATGATGTCTGTGAAAAGTTGATGGCAGCAGGAGCTGAATTACCGAAGAAGCCCAACACTTCTTGCAGAGCAGAGGGTACTTCTGATAAAAGTCAGGATGATTCTGATGATGACCAACCTGGTCCATCAGATAATCCTGAGGGGGAGAATCTAAGAGAGAAAGCTACGAGCAGAGGAATACAAAGTCCACCAATCGCAGCAGAACCAATCAGCCAAGCCCCTCCAGAACAAACCCAACAACAACAAACCCAAAAGACCACAGAGACAACACCCTCTGTGGAATCATCTCCTGACGAAACCAAAATTCCAGAAGCAGATCAGCAAACCACAGAGGCAACAACCGCCCCTGAGGTAATCATTTTGGAAGAAACAGATGAAGAAACCACAGAGAAAACACCCACCTCTGTGGAAACACCCCAAACCATACCGAGAAGAAAGTCGATTGCCACCAAACCAAAAAGACCAACGACCTCTGCTTCTGACGTTCTGAAAAGGATGCACACAACAATGAGTGATCGTATGGCGCAGAGAGAAGAAGAAAGGCACAGGTTCACTTCATCAACAGAAACTGAGCTCACAGAAGAAGTCAACAAACAACCTCCAACAGAGGTTACAGAGCAACTCAATCCAACAGAACCATCGCCACGAAAGTCCTCTAAATCACAAATGTCAAAACCCACAGAGGCAATCCCCATCAAGCCAACAGAAGTGCCAACCTCCAAACCTACAGAAGCAACAGCCTCTGCCCTGCCAAAAGGAAAAGATAAGGGCAAAGGAATACTGACAGAAGAGCCAAAGAAGAAAACATTGCCAAAGCCAACAGAGAAACTAATGAAGAGTGCGTTTGATGCCTTTTAAACCCCAAAGCCTGAAGAAGTTGACTGGGCACATGGATTGAAGCCTCTGTCAGACATTCCTCTATCTGGTAGAGCCGCAGAAGTTGTTCAACAGATGGAGAGTCTCAGAAGACGAGTACCACAACCTGGTCCAACACATGAAGAGATAGAAGAAGTGGTCTACAAATACCTCTATAAACAATCCTTTCAGACCAATCATCCAACAGATCATGTGACAGATCCAAGGATCAGAGAAGAATTTGAGAACATCTTCACAAGGACAAAGCCAAGAATCAAAGCAGATGTCTTCTCAATCCACAAGATCAAAAAGGTAATCTTCTGCAAATTCTCCTTCACAAGAACCTATCCAAAGGTCAGGTACAATCTTTACAAAGTCAGAAGAGAAGACAATTCAGAAACTACCTTCGCTGATGCTGACTTAAGAAATATCAATCCTTATGATCTACCTGACCTTCTGCAATGGACAAAGGACAACTACAACACAGAGGCAAACACCAGAGCCTATCAAGTGTTGAGAAAAGCGATGAGGGAAAAGCTTCTGCTCTACAGCATGATAAATTTCCAGCTGGGAAAGGATCTTGGTCTCAAGCATCTGGATTTACAACCACCAGAGGATCGCTGCCCACTGGACGCCGTACCTAACTCAATCATCACAGAACCAAGGTTTGGGTTAGTATTTCAAAACCCTCAAGGCGAAACTAAACTATTTGTATGCATGGACTGTCAGAAGTACGCAACAAGTACTCTGAACAAGTTCAGAGCAAGCCTTGTGAAATACAGAGGTACAAAGAAAATGGATAAAGATGCTGCAGATACTATCATCAGAGAGATTGACGCAACAATCCACCTAAGAGAACTCTGTATCAGCTTCTACAAAGAGATCAGAAGAGTCTGAAGAGACAATAGAAGCTACAACGATTTCAAAGATGCCAAAATCTGATTCTCGGACCTCCAATCTCTGCAAACAAAGTTAAAGTTTATCTTTCATTGTACTCAAATGTAAAATGCCTCTGGCATATTTCTAAATGAAAGAAATTTCGAGGTATTGTTTAACCTCTGTCTTATCTAACTTATCCTAACTTAACTCTAGTTCAAATTTTTTATTTTTCACTACTTAGGGGGAGATTGTTAGCTTCAATCTTCCTAATCATAGAAGTATTTATAAGTAGTGAAAAATAGGCTAAGTGAAGAAAGCCTCTTACAGAGGCTCTGTCGACATTACCGAGAAATCATGGTCAAGAAGCTACAGAAGCAGCAGAGGCTTCCTACAGAACCTCTGCTGTACTCAGAGAAGACCCAAGACTCGGAAACAAAGGTGAAGACTGCTCCACAGAGGACCAGACCACAGAACCTCTGTAACTCATTACAGAGCCTCTGTGGTCCTCACTGAAAAACTTGAAGATATTTATAATATCTTGCTACTGTTACAGGACCCGTTCATCAACTTGCATGGTAGCATGCCCTGTCCAATGTCGACGTGTCAAACTCTGATTGGACTCAGTAGGGCTTAGTACATATTAGACGTCTGTTGCATTAAATGCAATACAACACGTCTGACTGTTCATGCCATCCTTGCAACTGTTCACGACATCCGTTCTACTATTCATACGTACCTTTTGAATAGTAGCATATGCTTTATGGTCCCCTTTAGAGTAGTATATAAGGAAGACTCATGTTGAGTTCTTCCTTAAACACACACCACTTCAATCGAACATCAAGAACACAAAAGCTTATTCACCTTAAAAGTCATATATGTTTTAAAGATTTTCTTACTCACGGTTCATAAACCTGTTCTTGATATATATATATATATATTCAGTAAACTTTGAGATATAATATTTTGTTCACTGTTTATTTATATTTTGTTCTAAATCTATCATCCATATCTGTTAGTTCTTCAAATACGCTTCCGCATCAAACATTAACTTGAACTAATAGATCTGATAATCTTGTTTAAAGCAAAACGGGAACCAACATCACTGATAGTCAAAAGATTCAATAAAACTGCCTATGAACTTTTTCATGGGAGAAAGCCTTCAATCAGCTTTCTTCACATCTTTGGATGTCAATGTTTCATACTGAACAACAGAGATGCCCTTGGAATGTTTGATCCTAAGGCTGACGATGGAATCTTTCTTGGATACTCCTCAGTTTCCAAAGCCTTCAGAGTCATTAATCGAAGAAGACAAACTGTTGAAGAAACAATTCACGTCAGGTTTGACGAGTCCCGTTCAGCGAACTCTAAACCGAACGCTGACACTGAAGAACTGAATCAATGGATGTTTTCTCATCTTGGTGATTCAGAAGATATTCCCACTCCTCGTGCTTATACTATTGAAGATGATGGTCCTACCATCATTCCAAATATGCAGAATAGTGAAGCTGAAACTTATTGGGTCTCAGCTGTTCCTATAAACACTATACCTGCTTCTGAACCCAATGTATCAGATATTCCATCTACTTCTCAGCAATCAGTGAATATAATGACAACTGCATTCATTCCTCTCTTGGTTGATACTCCCAACGTCGCTGAAGCTTCATCTTCAGCTCCTCCAGTTCAAGTTGAGTCAGCGTCTCACGCTTCGGCTCAGCGATGGACTATAAATCACCCAATAGATCAATTCTTGGTGATCCAAACGCTGGCATTCAGACTCGACGAAGTGCAGGTAATATTTGTTTATTTGTAAATTTTATTTCACTAACTGAACCAAAGAAAGTAGATGATGCCCTCAAAGATCCAAACTGGGTCAGCGCCATGCAAGAAGAGCTTACTGAATTCTAAAGAAACAAAGTTTGGAAACTTGTTCGAAGACCAACTGACAAAACTATGATAGGCACTAAATGGGTCTATCGAAACAAATTGGACGAACATGGAAATGTAACCCGCAACAAGGCTCGTCTTGTTGCTCATGGATACAGACAAGAGGAAGGCATAGATTATGACGAAACTTTTGCTCCTGTAGCAAGACTAGAATCTATTCGTCTATTCTTAGCATACGCTGTACACAAAGACTTAAAAGTATATCATATGGATGTTAAGTCAGCGTTTCTAAATGGAAAGCTGAATGAAGAAGTCTATGTGGAACAACCTCCAGGATTCTCAGATCATAAGCATCCAGGTTATGTTTATAAACTGGATAAGGCACTTTATGGCTTAAAGCAAGCTCCACATGCATGGTATGACACTCTTTCTACTTATCTCCATATTGAAAAATTTGAGCGAGGCAAAATCGACAAAACCCTATTTTTCAGGAAAGTAAAAGGTCATATCATTCTAGTTCAAATATATGTTGATGATATTATATTTGGCTCTACTAACCCTGATCTTTGTACTCGTTTCGCTGATAGAATGAAAGATGAGTATAAGATGAGCATGATGGGTGAACTAACATATTTCCTTGGTTTACAGATTAAACAAAATGAAAAAGGAACTTTCATTAATCAGGGAAAATATGTTAAAGATATGATGAAGAAATTCGACTTAACTGAAAGTTCAGCTATGAAAACCCCTATGGCACCACCGCTGACACTTGATAAGGACACTAAGGGCGTTCCTGACAATGTCACGCTGTACCGTGGGATGATAGGCTCACTATTGTATCTCACAGCTAGCCGACCCGATATTATGTTTGCAACATGCTTGTGTGCACGATATCAAGCTGAACCTAAGATATCTCATATGAAAGCTGCAAAGCGAATTTTTCGATATCTTAAGGGTACAGCAAATCTAGGTCTTTGGTATCCCAAATACTCAGGATTCGATTTACTCGCCAATTCAGATAGTGATTTTGCAGGTTGCAGAATGGATAGGAAAAGCACCACAGGAGGATGTCAGCTCCTGGGTGGAAAGCTGGTAAGTTGGACAAGTAAGAAGCAAAACTCAGAGTCCACTTCCACAGCTGAAGCTGAGTATCTAGCTGATGTTCTCAGGTCTTGTGGATGAGAAATCAACTACTGGACTATGACCTTCAGCTCTCAAATATTCCAATCTATTGCGACAGCACAAGCGCCATCGCTATAGCCAATAATCCAGTGCTACACTCAAAGACAAAACACATCGAAATCAGGTATCACTTTATCAGAGATCATGTGATGAATGGTGATACAGAACTTCATTTTATCCCAACTGATTATCAGTTAGCTGATCTATTCACCAAACCTCTTGATGAGACAAGATTCAACTTTCTCATCAGCGGGCTTGGAATGCTGAACTTTGAAGGATAAAATCTTCAGCGGTTTAGATTTGATCAGCAATAGGATAAAATCAACTTGTATAACCCATTCTATCATCTTCTCTCTGAATAAACTTGATTCACTGATATCAAGGTATGTTTTTTTTCTCTGACAAATCGCAAGTAAATGCAAGATTTCAAAACAAATCTCATCGCTGAATATCTCTTCCTTTTCAGCGATATATTTTTTTGAAATTTCTAAACCTTCACTGATATTTCTTTTCAGTGCTTCATGTTTTCAAAAAGTGTTCCTGAGTTTTTCAAAACCTCAAAGACAACCAAGAATATGAAAGGACAGTTGTGACGTCATTACAACGGATATCCCCTGGCACGTTCTTCTTTCTGACACACATTTGCACGTTTCGTTTACTCGCCAATCAAATGCAAACACGTGTCCGTGTCATGATGAAAATCTTTTCCCGCTCAAGATTTTCTCTTTCTAAAATCTCTATATAAACAAATTCTTTGTTTATATTTTTTATTTTACGCGAACAACTTCTCCTCCAAGCAAAAGAAAGAATTCACTGTTGCATTTGGCTATCGATTTTCTCAAGAAAAACTGTTCATCTTCTTCAAACATCAAAGGTTAATATGTTCTTATTATTTACCGAATGCAAATAACTTGTTTCTGATCTACTCCTTGTTTTAACAAGATCAAACAAAAGAACTTCTTAAAAATGAAATCATGTTCTTTCATGGTTTTATGAACACAACCATTTCATGGTTGTTCTTCAAGTTTAAATGAAAATATCTTAAACTTGTTCTTCACACATTCGTTTTTCCAGAATCCCTATCTTCAAGGAAAACTGGAAAACAAGATTTTTTTGGGTTTGATATTTTTTCGTTTTTTTTAAAACAAAAACCCTAATCTTCATTAAGACATTTTGTCTGAATGAAATGGATAAAATTCGAAACATCTTATTGGAAAATTATTTTTCCACATTAAGATTATTCTTATTTGTTAATCTTTGGTTGAACTGATAATACAGAAAATGGCATCTTCTGACATTCCAAAGAACATCCTCGCTGAAAACAATGTTGCTGATGAAACTGCTGAGGAAGTGGAAATCTTCAAGGCTCCTCAAGTCAAGTTTGCCCTTGACAAACTGCATTGGACTAAGGTGAACAACCTCTATGCGCTTCTCGAGTTTCCTCCTCGAAAACAAGTCACACATCTAGATGATGCTGTGAAATTCCTAAAGAATTGCTGCATCTCCACAGCCCTGACCATAACACCTCCTGCACATCAGCTCTTGCTCTCACAATTCTGGTACTCAGCCAGACACTCTCAGCTACCTTCAGCCAAAGACCCCTCCAAAACAATCGATTGCATCCTCTGCGATATCGAATATGGCACCATGAAGATCACCCCTGCCATCATTCGCAAAGCTCTCAACCTTCCCATCGCTACCAAGGAAAAACCATTAGTTCCCCTCCTAGACCCCAAGAAAAACTCAGACAGGGAAGCCATCATTGCATTTTTTGATGCAATGGGCTATGTATGGTAAATTGGCAGAGACATGAAACCCGAGAAGAAGCTGACGATTATCAAGAAATCGAAAATGCCCAGTGAGATGAATTTCATCTTTGCTCATCTAATCAGCTGCATGACTGCAAAGAGCGGCTCCTCTGACCAAGCCGCTAAACCTCAGCAATCAATGGGATATGCACTGCTGAAAGGTCTCAACATAGACTGGGCATCGATTATCTATGATGACCTAGTTCTAAGAGTGGACACCGTCGCTGACAGACCTCCATGGGTTCCCTATCCACTGTTCATCAGCGCCATTTTCCAAAAAGGCCTGAATGAGAGCTACCCAACTGATGGTGACCTGAAACTCTCTCAGGTCGGCTCGAAGATACTCGACTTCAAACCAATGGTGAATGAGGTACGTCTTTCTACACTCTTGACTCTTCTTAAACCTACTACTTCTTCTGCTTCTGTGGCATATTCGGGCATATTTCTAAATGAAAGAAATTTCGAGGTATTGTTTAACCTCTGTCTTATCTAACTTATCCTAACTTAACTCTAGTTCAAATTTTTTATTTTTCACTACTTAGGGGGAGATTGTTAGCTTCAATCTTCCTAATCATAGAAGTATTTAGAAGTAGTGAAAAATAGGCTAAGTGAAGAAAGCCTCTTACAGAGGCTCTGCCGACATTACCGAGAAATCAAGGTCAAGAAGCTACAGAAGCAGCAGAGGCTTCCTACAGAACCTCTGCCGTACTCAAAGAAGACCCAAGACTCGGAAACAAAGGTGGACTGCTCCACAGAGGACCAGACCACAGAACCTCTGTAACTCATTACAGAGCCTCTGTGGTCCTCACTGAAAGACTTGAAGATATTTATAATATCTTGCTACTGTTACAGGACCCGTTCATCAACTTGCATGGTAGCATGCCCTGTCCAACGTCGACGTGTCAAACTCTGATTGGATTCAATAGGGCTTAGTACACAATAGACGTCTGCTGCATTAAATGCAATACAGCACGTCTGACTGTTCATGCCATCCTTGAAACTGTTCACGAATGTAACAACCCTTAACCCATTTAAACGACATATCACCCAAATAACACAAATAGATATAACAAACAAACTTCACTTTACATGTACGATCCAGTAGTCTTTTACAATTAGAAAGAACAACACTTGAAATACAATCCTTGAGCTATTTGCATCCATAACATTTAACATTCCATTACAACTACTAAATAAGTCAAAAGCTTCGTCTTATAGTCTTCCTTACTAGCCATCCCTCTCATACTCTACTTACTTGCCCTTACTTGATCCGCCACCTGGAATACATATTTTTAAAACAAAATGAGGGTTAGACCTGTAGGTCTAAGTGAGAAACCCCTGTTAGTTTAAAAACCATTTATACAAACTTCAATCATATAAATCACGCCACATAGTTACATATATCCAATTTAAACTCACACATCATATACCTTTCCTTCTCATTTCTTCCTGGCCATATTAGTGGTAGCAAGCCAACTAATAAAATACAACGCTGTACAACATCTACAGCCAAACAACGCTATACAGGTTCTATAGCCAATCACACCGGTCTTAAACCCGGTCAACGTATTATAACACATTTATAATACACATGTAAATATAATACCTCACTATATTATAATTCACATATAAACACATAGTCATCAACTATTTCATTCCCAATCCACACATATACGTATTCCAGTTAAAAACGTTTTTAAAGTAAAACTCACCTTATTGCTTATCAACACGTTTCCAAGTCTTCTTAACCGGTTCAGCCTTTTACCCAGAATTCACAAGATCTGTAACACATAGATACGGACATCTCTTTACCACATAAAACACATAAGTCTTACTAAGGCTAAAAACTCTAAAGAACTCAAACCCTCAAATGTTGCCCCCAAACTCGTACTCAAGTCAAGACTACAGGATAGTCAGTCCTCATTCACTCCCTATCTAGTGGTTAACAAAATACAGGTTACTGGATACTCGACAGCATCTAAAACTCTCAAAATGGCCAAACAGCAAAAGTATCCGGATACCACAAGTTACCCGGACAACATGACTTTTCCGGACAACATGACTTTTCCGGACAACTTGACTTTTCCGGACAACAATAGAAAAGAGAGATTTTTCCGGATAAAAGACTCGTCCGGACACCTTCAAACAGTACCCGGACACCATCAACAAAACTACCCAGACACTACCAACAGTGCTATCCGGACACCTTCAACGTATCCGGACACCACTGTCGGTTTACCCAAAAATCACCCAGAAATCCGACTGAAATCAACCCTAGACCAGATGTGATGATTCTAATCCGATAGATACTTCCTACTAACCATTATAAACATAAATAGTACTAGAAACATACCTTAATCAGTTCCAATAACTCCAATTTGAGCCTTTACCCTTCTTTCTTCTTCTTTTTGCTCCCAACACACACACACACCTAAATCTGAGTTTTGATATTTTATGAAATATCTAAACACCTAATTCAGATATTAATAACCAATTTTACTACATCAGCCCCTACACTTTTCATTGTTAAACTAAATACCCCTAAACTTATAAATTCCTCTCATTTTACCCTAAACATCAAATATAGAGATAAATAATTTAACGACAAGAGGATTTAACTAACAAACTTACCCGGGGTATTACAACGACATCCGCTCTACTATTCATACGTACCTTTTGAATAGTAGCATATGCTTTATGGTCCCCTTTAGAGTAGTATATAAGGAAGACTCATGTTGAGTTCTTCCTTACACCACTTCAATCAAACATCAAGAACACAAAAGCTTATTCACCTTAAAAGTCATATCTGTTTTAAAGCTTTTCTTACACACGGTTCATAAACCTGTTCTTGATATATATATTCAGTAAACTTTGAGATATAATATTTTGTTCACTGTTTATTTATATTTTATTCTAAATCTATCAAACTTATTTGTTAGTTCTTTAAATACGCTTCCGCATCAAACATTAACTTGAACTAATAGATCTGATAATCTTGTTTAAAGCAAAACGGGAACCAACAATTGGTATCAGAGCAAAGCTTGATTTTCAATATCAAGTGATCCTCGTTTTACAACTTTTATTTGATAGATTATTTTCTTTCTCTTCATCACCATATTTCTAGATATTAGTTGTACCCAGAAAACCTTCCAGATCTTCATACTTAGAAATCCTCCATCAGATTATCCTTTCCTCAAAATAACAAATACAAATAACTTTTTCACTGCTGGCTCACTAACCAAACCTCCTACTCTTCTTAGAGATGAGTATCCTAAATGGAAGATAAGAATGGTTCATTTCTTTGAGGGTACTGAAAAAACTCTCAAACAATATCTTTACAATCTTCCTCCAGTTCCTATGATAATTATGCCACGTGTACCAGCTACTGCTGAATCTGCTGAAATCCCTGAACATCAAAAACCTAAGCCAAGAGAAGAATGGTCAAATGAAGATAAGGCAGAAGATGAAGTTGCACGGAAAACAAAAAGAATACTGATCATGGCTATCCCCAACGAAATTTTTCAATCCTTAGATGCATGCGAAACAGCGCACGATCTCTGGAAAGAATTAGAAAGACAGTTGGAAGGGGGTGCTAAAACACAAAAGAACCGAAGGGCACAATACATAAACGAGTATCATGCCTTCAGAGCTTCTGCAACAGAATCTCTGCAAACAACATATGATCGGTTCAACTCTCTCATAAACAAATGCAGAAAGTCTGGTATTCACAGAACCACAGAAGAAAATAACGTCATGTTTCTAAAGAGCCTGAACGATGAGTGGCTTCAGCTGTCTATGTCTTTACAAACAAATCAAGATCTAGACTCCTGGACACTCTCTGATCTCTATGGAACACTAGCCGCACAAGTGCCTCAAATAGCTCAAGCTAAAACACTAACCATTGTACCATACGCATTGGTTAGTAAATCTACAGAGGCTACGGACAGACCAAGAAATGAGAGATCTACAGAGGAGAAAAAGAAGGAGAAAAAGAAGGAGAAAAAGAAGATAGTAATGGTTGATAGTGAAGAAGATGAGCTGATAGTGGAAGAAATAACTCTTGCGTCATTAGCTAAATCAATGGCTCTATTGACAAGAGAGTTTAGAAATAACCAAAGGAATTCTGGTAGAAGAGATGATGGAAGAAGAGAAGAATCAAGTGACCGACAGAGGTCAGACTACAGAAATGATGACCAACAGAGGTCGAGCGACAGAAGCTACAGAGGAAATGACCGACATAGATCAAATGACAAGGTAGGCCACACACAAGAATGCTACAAATGTGGTAAGCCTGGTCATTACGCAAACGAATGCCGAACAGAGAAAGGTGGAGACCAACAGAAGTCTGAAGATCGAACAGGAAACACCTCCCAAAGTTGTTTCAACTGCGGCAAGCCAGGTCATTTCGCACAAGAATGCAGAAGTAGACAAAATCGCCCACAGAAGGACTCAGCTTTTTACAAAAAGAAGGCCGAGTATTATGCGCAAAAATCCCTAATGGCGAACAAAGGGCATTCTGAGGCAAACAAAGAAGACTTCGAATCAGACTCTACACGAGAAGAAGAAACATCAGAAGCCTCTGAAGAAAGTTTTGATGACATTGATGATCATCTTCCACGCACAACTCAGTGGACAAAAAGCCATCCTCCAAGCCAAATAATTGGAGAACCTTCTGACTCAGTAAAAACAAGGTCTGCCACTGCTAATTTTTGTTTCTTTACAAATTTTATTAGTGTGATAGAACCAAAGAAGATTTCTGAAGCCCTAGATGACCCAAACTGGGTAGACGCCATGCAACAAGAACTTCTACAATTTGAGCGTAACAGAGTCTGGACTTTAGTACCTCTGCCAAGAGGGAAACAGGCCATTTGTACTAAATGGGTCTACAGAAACAAGAAGGATGAAGATGGAGTGGTCATCATAAACAAAGCAAGATTAGTAGCAAAAGGATATAGACAAGAAGAAGGCATAGACTACGATGAGACTTTTGCCCCTGTCGCACGGCTCGAAGCAATAAGAATATTCTTAGCCTTCGCAGCCCACAGAGGTTTTAAAGTCTATCAAATGGACGTAAAATCAGCTTTTCTAAACGGTGAAATCCAAGAAGAGGTTTACGTAAATCAGCGACCAGGTTTTGAAAGCTCAAAGTTCCCAAGGCATGTATACTACCTTGAAAAGGCTCTATACGGACTAAAACAGGCTCCAAGAGCATGGTACGAACGACTTTCCACCTTTCTTCTAGAAAATGGCTACAACAGAGGTACAACAGATACTACATTATTTTATAAACGCAACAATAGTGAGAAAATGCTTGTACAAATATACGTAGATGACATAATTTTTGGGTCTACAAATTCAGAAGAGTGCAAAAATTTTGAAAAACTCATGCAGAGTGAGTTTGAAATGAGTATGATGGGAGAACTAACATTCTTCCTCGGACTTCAAGTCAAACAATCTTCAGAGGGAATTTTTATAAATCAAGCCAAATATGTCTCTGACATTCTTTTAAAATATAATCTCTCTGATACCTCTGCAATGAAGACTCCAATGGCCACTGGAAATAAGTTATACTTAGATCCAAATGGTATTTCTGTAGAATGTACTCTCTACAGAGGTATGATTGGATCTCTGTTATACTTAACAGCAAGCAGACCTGACATTATGCATGGCACATGTCTTTGTGCACGTTATCAAGCTAATCCAAAGAAATCACATTATGATGCTGTAAAGAGAATCTTTAGATACCTGAAGGGGACCAACAATCTTGGTCTCTGGTATCCACAGAACTCTGGTTTTAGTCTTAAAGCTTATACAGATTCAGACTATGGAGGATGCATTCTCGACAGAAAGAGTACCTCTGGGAGTTGTCAATTCCTAGGTGGTAAACTAGTCAGTTGGACCTCCAAGAAGCAGAATTGTGTCTCCACATCCACTGCAGAAGCTGAATACGTTGCTGCTGCTAGCTGTTGTTCTCAGGTTCTATGGATGAAGACTCAGCTAAAAGACTACGACCACATCCTATTCAAAATACCCATCTTCTGTGATTCCAAAAGTGCCATTGCTATCTCTGCCAACCCTGTGCAACACTCAAAAACCAAGCATATCGATATAAGGTACCATTTCTTGAAACATCATGTTGAATACGGTACAATCGAAATGCATTTCGTGCCCACAGAATATCAACTCGCTGACTTATTCACCAAAGCACTAGACGAGAAAAGATTCAACTTTTTGGTGGGTAAGTTAGGAATGATTAACATGGTGTGAAAATCCTCTGTAAGTATAGCTTTATCTTCTGTAAATAAGTATAAATATCTATTATTACTTAAGTTATTGCTTTGATAAATTTATTTATGTATGTAATTTTTTTGTGTGCAAAAATAATTCTTGGTTACAGAGCTTTTGTGGGTCCGCTCAGATCTTCTGATGACCCTTACAGAACCTCTGGTAAACATGATCTATGCTCAATACAAATCTTACCATTCTTTGAACCAAGCATAGATCAAGGGGGAGCAAAAGGAAAATTCTTGATCTACAGAAGTGATTAGATCAAGGGGGAGCAAAAGGGACCCTGAAATGATCTACAGAGGTAAATCTTTCAAAGGAAAGCCAAAGAAGAATGTCGATAATTCTCCATCGACAGAAGTCAAACAAAACTGCCGAGAAAAGAAGAACCAAAAGGTATGTCTCTCGAACAAAAGGTTTTTGGAAAACAGTTTTCTAGGACAAGAATTGTCAAATATGTCCTAAATATACTATGAATAACATTCCAAAAATCAAAAGCTCAAAAAGTTTTACAAAAATCGAATTAGGAGAAATTTAAGGTCATAGAGCTTCTGCTGAGCTCAACAGAGGTTCTGCATGAAATATGCTCTGTGATCGCAAATTAACCCTCTATCGATCTTTTGGAATGTTATCTCGGAAACCGAAAACACAAACCATGACCTTCTCGAACAAACTGTTTTTCATAACAGTTTTCTCGGACATAAACTTTCAAATATATCCGAAACACATCTCTTAAACCAGATCAAAAATTGGATGATCAGAAAATCTAATAGAATTTTAGTTATGAGATTTTTTCCCTCATAGAGCTTCTGCTGGCCCTCACAGAGCTTCTGTAAGTTCCAACAGAGCCACAAAACATCTGCGAGCAAATTTCTTGACTAAAAATCCTATTTGATCCTCTCCAATGTCTTTACAAACGTTTTCGTTAAAAGAAGAACCCACAGAAGTCATGATAACAATGAGATATATGAGAGATAAACATCAAGCTTTTTCAAGATCACAGAACTTCTGTAATCCACAGAAGTTCTGTCAATCTGTTACGTGAGAATTTGTGTAGTGATAACGGTTACTTATAACTGAGAGTGAAACTCGTATGGCTAAGAAAAACTCCACGTGCCTAGCATTAATGGGCCGCGCACGACGTCCTGTCATCCTCTGACAAGGCCTACGTGTCCCATTTTCATTAGGCGTACATGGAACGTTTTCTGTGGAAAGTTGAACCCGCCGTTCTCACTTGAGTACGGATTCCAAATGTTAATCCATTGCCATATATTTTACTCCTTCGATTTCTACCGTTTTATCCTCCTATAAAAACCATGCTTACCCTCTCATAAAACCTTTTACAAACTCTTATCTTCTTCTCCGGCGAAACCCTGCAAAAGCTTGCAAAAAAAAACCTTGTTCTTAAAATCAAATGGCTTCATCTTCTAAAGCTATCTCCCAAGAACTCTCTCCGGCGAACTCACCGGAACACTCACCTGCCCATTCTGAGCATTCAGAAAACCCCAACCTTGCAAGAACTATTGAACAACAGGATTCCGGGGACTCAGCAGAATTTGCTCCGACGACACACTTGCAAAACTTCATAGCAAAAGATCACTTCGAAACCATACTTCCTATCAAATCCAACAACTGCTATTTGGTCCCCTCACCCACTGCTTTCGGCGAAGCCCATGCTATTCTTCTTAACATAATGGAAAATCACATCCTCTTCCCTCTACTCTCAAGAACCCCAAACAAAATTCCAGTCCGTTATCTGAACCAATTTTGGCAAAGCTGCCGATTTGATAAAGACGATTCTCTTATCAAAGGGTACATTTCAAGACCTGATAAATATGAGCATCTTGAAATCAAGTTCAACAGAACAATGTTCTCACTTGAATTCAACCTACCAACAGGGGGTCTTCTGGGATTGAAGAGTTATGCAGAGCAACCAACAGACGAAGAGCCCTGTGGCTTCGTGGAAATGCTTGGGTACAACACCCAACTACGGAAGAGAAATGACTTCCGCAGAGGAAGATTACCACCTCTGTGGAACACTTTGTTCTCTATTCTTAACAGATGCCTGACAGGGAAAATAGGGAGTATTGACCAAAGCTCACATCAAATCTTGAGCATCATGTATGGGGTTTACTATGATCTTCCACTAGATTATGCGACCATAATGATGCAAGCGATCATAAACACCATCGACAGAAAGAACAACACGAGAAGGGTCAAAGAGAACGATCCCAACTTTCTACCACCTCTGCAATTCCAAAGAATATTGGGAGTACTGTTCGAACCTCTACTGCTAATCCAAAACTGGCCAATGGAAGGACCAACTCCCAAACAGTTCCCGATGAACAAGAATACCCCCACTGATCATACTGATGGCTACTCACACTGCAGACCTCTGTCAAAGAAGCTTCTGCGCTACGCATCGAATAAATCCCTTAAGAAAGAGTATATACGCGATCATAGAACTCCTAAACCGAGTCCTATGATACCCCCGCGTTTAGGTGTCCCCCTAGGAACAATGATAGCAAAACCTCTTTCCACCCAAGAAGAAAAGGATCAGAAGTTAGCAAAGCACATGGCTATTCAACTCAGCTTTCTAGCCAAACGTGCAGAACTTATGGGAAATAAGTCTTCATCAAGAACCTCTGCATATACTCCAAAAGCCAAGAAGAGAAAAACTGCAGAAGGCACCTCAACAAACGCTGCAGAAGATCAACCTTCACCTCCTCATGGCACAAAAATTGGCTCATCTGCTCCTCCCTCTTCCCCAAAAATGAAGAAGAAAAGAAGATCGAAATCAACAGAGGAAGGGGCACCAAAACCTAAGAGAAGGAAAACCAAAAAGAAGCATGGTAAATCACTTGAAAAGTTGGTTACCATTGTAGAAGAGGAAACTGCAGAAGAAGAAAATGCAGAAGAAAGAACTGAAGAAGAAGTTGCAGAAGATGGAATGGCTACAGAAGAGTATCAATCACCCTATCAATCTCCAGATAGATTTTCTCACCAAGGAGACCTGAACGACTTCTTACAGAACCCTGACATTGCCAACACCCTAATACAGCAGGGTGGACGGCACAACCTCTCGATCACCACTCTCCAGAAGAACAAGATTTCTCCATTTCTGGCATTGACACACATCTGCAAGAAGATGACAACACCCAAAGATAAACCAGCCAAAACCCCTGTTATTTTACAGAACCCTTTCATTCAAGGATTGGACGTCCACAGAAGGAGTCCAAACCTAGCTTCAGAAGAAATAGATCAAACAGAAGCTGAGTGGAATAGAGGTGAAATTACAGAGGCTTCTGAGAAAATGATAGAAGAAGAAAAAGGAAAAGAGGCAGAAGTTGCACACGAAGAGGGATTCAGAAAATGGGAGACAACAGAGGAGATCTTAGAGACAGATTCAGATGAAGAAGAACCCGTCTGGATACGTAAAGGTCTCTATCATCCACATGTCATTATATTATACGGATCTCATCAAATGTATGACTTTTTACGACAAGAGTAAGGAACTTCAACAGAACCTAGGGAAGAAGCACCAAGCCGAAGGATAGCTACAGAGGATGAAATGATAGACAATGATGTAGTGCTTGGATGCTTAACAGAGGAAGAAGTAAGAAAAGATGCCTGGATGAATAGAGGCACCCAACCACAACCAACTCCCAGTGCAACCCACATTTCTAATTCCGCAGGTCTAGCTGCAGAAGGAATTATTGAAAAAGAGCAGCACAGCTCGATCCAAACCCAAACCATCCAGCCAGAAGTCACTCTTTCGACTTCTGCGCCCACAAAAACCGGGGAATCCATTCATAGGGAGTCTCCTCAAAGAGACTCACCTATTGTTCATGATCAATCGCCCCAGATCACACTAGAACACCCAACAGAGGAATTCGTTTCCTCTGCCACGCACACATTAGGGCCAAATCTTCTTTCAGAGAGAAGTAGTGAGCACAGAGACGAAGAGACTCTAGACAAGTCTCATAGTCAACAGAAGGACATTCCAATACCCACCTCTGGAGTGGATTTGGACACTGTTCTTCACAGAACTTCTGTAGAGATTGAAACTCAGGTTTCTTCTCAAGGATCAGAAGGAAATCCTTCCACCCCCATCGTACAAACAAGGGTGAACGAAGGTGTCCCAGGAACAGGGACTCACTCTGGAGACGAATGTGTTCCTCCAGAGGTTACACAAGGAACATAAGTATCAATGGATGAGTTCCAAACCCTTGTCACCTCTGTGAACCAAACAATGAAAGAGTTGCAAAGCTCTTTCAAATCCTTTACAGAGACAACATCTACGGCTATCCTGAATCTGAACACCAAAATGGACAATCTGTTCACAGAGGTAAAAACCGCCATCTCAGAGATGAAGTCTTCTGCCGAAACTACTGCCAAAGCTACAGCTACTTCTGCCGCTCAAGAATTTGGAACAGCTGCAACTTCTGCGTTCAAGGTCTCTGTCAAAAACTTCGTTGAACAAATGAATAAGAAATCCAACAGAGCAGAGGGCATTACTCCTGCAGATTTACAGAATGCCCTATCACAAGTCCAAGCAGAGGCAATATGCAACACGACAATGATGCAACCAAAAGACTATATGACCAGAGCACAGCTTACAGAGCTCGGACATAACGTCATTAACCAGGTCACAGAAGTCATTGTCTCCTTCACAACTGCAAATGTTAACTATGTCAAGGATTTCAGAAAGAGTGTCGGCATAATGCGTTTCAAAACAGAAGCAAAGCTTGCGACATTGATTGGCCTCTGCGATGATGTCTGTGAAAAGTTGATGGCAGCAGGAGCTGAATTACCGAAGAAGCCCAACACTTCTTGCAGAGCAGAGGGTACTTCTGATAAAAGTCAGGATGATTCTGATGATGACCAACCTGGTCCATCAGATAATCCTGAGGGGGAGAATCTAAGAGAGAAAGCTACGAGCAGAGGAATACAAAGTCCACCAATCGCAGTAGAACCAATCAGCCAAGCCCCTCCAGAACAAACCCAACAACAACAAACCCAAAAGACCACAGAGACAACATCCATCTCTGTGGAATCATCTCCTGACGAAACCAAAATTCCAGAAGCAGATCAGCAAACCACAGAGGCAACAACCGCCCCTGAGGTAATCATTTTGGAAGAAACAGATGAACAAACCACAGAGAAAACACCCACCTCTGTGGAAACACCCCAAACCATACCGAGAAGAAAGTCGATTGCCACCAAACCAAAAAGAGGAACGACCTCTGCTTCTGACGTTCTGAAAAGGATGCACACAACAATGAGTGATCGTATGGCGCAGAGAGAAGAAGAAAGGCACAGGTTCACTTTAGCTTTCAAAATGGCAAGAAGATTCGATGTCAATACTTCATCAACAGAAACTGAGCTCACAGAAGAAGTCAACAAACAACCTCCAACAGAGGTTACAGAGCAACTCAAGCCAACAGAACCATCGCCACAAAAGTCCTCTAAATCACAAATGTCAAAACCCACAGAGGCAACCCCCATCAAGCCAACAGAAGTGCCAACCTCCAAACCTACAGAAGCAACAGCCTCTGCCCTGCCAAAAGGAAAAGACAAGGGCAAAGGAATACTGACAGAAGAGCCTAAGAAGAAAACATTGCCAAAGCCAACAGAGAAACTAATGAAGAGTGCGTTTGATGCCTTTCAAACCCCAAAGCCTGAAGAAGTTGACTGGGCACATGGATTGAAGCCCCTGTCAGACATTCCTCTAACTGGTAGAGCTGCAGAAGTTGTTCAACAAATGGAGAGTCTCAGAAGACAAATACCAAAACCTGGTCCAACACATGAAGAGATGGAAGAAGTGGTATACAAATACCTCTACAAACAATCCTATCAGACAAATCATCCAGTAGATCATGTGACAGATCCAAGGATCAGAGAAGAATTTGAGAACATCTTCACAATGACAAAGCCAAGAACCAAAGCAGATGTCTTCTCGATCCACAAGATAAAAAAGGTAATCTTCTGCAAATTCTCCTTCACAAGAACCTATCCAAAGGTCAGGTACAATCTTTACAAAGTCAGAAGAGAAGACAATTCAGAAACTACCTTCGCTGATGCTGATTTAAGAAATATCAATCCTTATGATCTACCTGACCTTCTGCAATGGACAAAGGACAACTACAACACAGAGGCAAACACCAGAGCCTATCAAGTGTTCAGAAAAGCGATGAAGGAAAAGCTTCTGCTCTACAGCATGATAGATTTCCAGCTGGGAAAGGATCTTGGTCTCAAGCATCTGGATTTACGACCACCAGAGGATCGCTGCCCACCGGACGCCGTACCTAACTCAATCATCACAGAACCAAGGTTTGGGTTAGTATTTCAAAACCCACTAGGCGAGGTCAAACTTTTTGTACCCATGGATTGTCAGAAGTACGCAACCAGTACTCTGAACAAATTCAGAGCAAGCCTTGTAAAATACAGAGGTACAGAGAAAATGGATAGAGATGCTGCAGATACCTTCATCAGAGAGATAGACGCCACAATCCGCCTAAGAGAACTCTGCATCAGATTCTACAAAGAGATCAGAAGAGTCGGAAGAGACAACAGAAGCTACAACAATTTCAAAGATGCCAAAATCTGATTCTCAGACCTCCAATCTCTGCAAACAAAGTTAAAGTTTATCTTTCATTGTACTCAAATGTAAAATGCCTCTGGCATATTTCTAAATGAAAGAAATTTCGAGGTATTGTTTAACCTCTGTCTTATCTAACTTAGCCTAACTTAACTCAAGTTCAAATTTTTATTTTTCACTACTTAGGGGGAGATTGTTAGCTTCAATCTTCCTAATCATAGAAGTATTTAGAAGTAGTGAAAAATAGGCTAAGTGAAGAAAGCCTCTTACAGAGGCTCTGCCGACATTACCGAGAAATTAAGGTCAAGAAGCTACAGAAGCAACAGAGGCTTCCTACAGAACCTCTGCTGTAATCAAAGAAGACCCAAGACTCGGAAACAAATGTGGACTGCTCCACAGAGGACCAGACCACAAAACCTCTGTAACTCATTACAGAGCCTCTGTGGTCCTCACTGAAAGACTTGAAGATATTTATAATATCTTGCTACTGTTACAGGACCCGTTCATCAACTTGCATGGTAGCATGCCCTGTCCAACGTCGACGTGTCAAACCCTGATTGGATTCAATAGGGCTTAGTACATAATAGACGTCTACTGCATTAAATGCAATACAGCACGTCTGACTGTTCATGCCATCCTTGCAACTGTTCACGACATCCGCTCTACTATTCATACGTACCTTTTGAATAGTAGCATATGCTTTATGGTCCCCTTTAGAGTAGTATATAAGGAAGACTCATGTTGAGTTCTTCCTTACACCACTTCAATCAAACATCAAGAACACAAAAGCTTATTCACCTTAAAAGTCATATCTGTTTTAAAGCTTTTCTTACACACGGTTCATAAACCTGTTCTTGATATATATATTCAGTAAACTTTGAGATATAATATTCTGTTCACTGTTTATTTATATTTTATTCTAAATCTATCAAACTTATATGTTAGTTTTTTAAATACGCTTCTGCATCAAACATTAACTTCAACTAATAGATCTGATAATCTTGTTTAAAGCAAAACGGGAACCAACACAAACCCAAACTCAGGAAACTCAACAGAGACCCGCAGAGGAAACACCGGCCTCTGTGGAAACCACCTCTGTCCTTGAAAAAGATGTCCCTCAAGTTCAAATCCCGACATCTTCATCCTCAGAAGAACTTCCCCATTCTCCACCAAAATCCCAACCCAAAACACACCCAAGAAGAAAATACATTGCCCACAAACCAAAAGGATCTAAACGTTCTGCTACTTATGTCCTAAAGAGAATGGAGTTCGTATCCAATTTCAGAGCTCTAAAACGTTTTGATATCCCTCCACAAACCACAACCGAGCTCACAAAAGAAACATCTACAGAACCCAAATCCCCAATCAAACCAACAGAACCATCCCCACCAAAGTCCTCAGAAACTGAAAAGTCAAAAACTACTGAGGAAATCCCCATCAAACCAACAGAGACCTCAACACCCAAACCAACAGAGTCCAAAACAGGCAACAGGTTCTGAGCCTCCCCCAGCCAAAGATAAAGGAAAGGGTATCATGATAGAAGAACAAAATAAGAAAAAGCCAATGCCTCAGACAACAGAGAAGTTGATGAAGAGCTCATTCGATGCCTTTGTCACTCTTAAACCGGAAGAAGACTGGGCATTCAATTCAGATCCTCTGTCAGAAATTCCAGTCCTTGATCCAAAAGCAAAGGTAACAGAGGTTAGGGTTGCAGAGATAAAACGAAAAATGGATGCTCTGCGAAGACCGATACCACCACCGACTACACGACATGCAGAAATGGAAGAGGTGGTGTATAGGTACCTTTACAGAAAGCAATATCAGAACAATCATATGCCACACATCGAAGATCCTCAACTCAGAGCTGACCTTGACAACACCTTCAGCAGAACAAAGCCAAAATCAAGGGCAGAAGTCTTCTCAGAGTCCAAAATTGAAAAGGTAATTGTTTGGGTAAAAAATCACACCCTCGACCAACTTGGGAAATCCCCTCGACATGACCAATGGACATTGATTACCCCCGACCGACAAGGATAATACCCATTATTATCATATCCCGACATACGTTAAATAGCCACGATAATTTACATATTGGATCAATAGTCATATTACATCTCATGATCGCACGTCACGTATCGCACTTCACACATCACTAGTCTTATGTCGCCAGTTACGGATCGTCGGTCTTACGTCGACAGTTTCCTATCATCGGTGTTATCGCTCTGGTCCTACGACAACATCGTCCTGACATCCTGGTCCTACGACCAAATGGTCTTATATATTGGCGATAGTCGTATGTTCTATAAGACCCACATCCGAGACTTAAGACGGTCGTACGATTATACTAACCGTTAACAGTCAAACATCCTTTTTAATGCAGGTCTTGACCACGAACATAAAAGGTAAGAAACTCGTTATGAACCATATCTTGTATTAAGATAAGGTCCCGACAAAGACCCAGAAAACATCCGTCGTCCCTCCCGAAAGGTAAGTCGAGAGTTCATCGCGACACTTGACCTCGACGTCGCCCGCTCCGCATGACCGTCGCATAAAGACCATGCGACCTCAACCAAGCTAACACATAACATAACTGTTACGTTTGTTAAGTGTTTAATGCAGGAGTCAAAGACATTAAAGATCAACGGCTATAACCGACAAAATCAATTATGAGCATCTAATCCCGCATTGAAGACGACGACTGTTACAAACATCATTAAAGTCCTTAATGATCCAATTAAAGCTCCCGAAGACTATAAATATCAAGCTTCAACAATCAGTTGGGAGGGGGGACACAAATCAATCAGAGGAGAGCAAACACAAGCACTCAAGCTCAGAAGAACATTCACATCAAAGAATTCACTCTCGAAGATCGCTCTCGACGCACGATAATCACGCAAGACAATTCATCTTTACACACGACGCATACTGTTTAAACACCGAAAACACTTGTACTTTACATTTCAAAGCATTTCCTTCATTTGTATTGTAACCACTGTACGATCGACACCAGTATCCAAGGACATCGCCCCTGATTGGCGACCATAGTATAGCGACGACACCCACTGTCGTCCGTAGGTTTTTTCCTCGTTTGAGGTTTTTCCTGCATCATCAAATCCCTTGTTTCTTTATTTTATTTATCATGACACGTCTCGTCGAAAGATTCTTTCTTTAGTTGTTTAAGTCCACATCGACCTTAAGTTGTCCCTTTGGTGCGATTTTTGGCATTAACAGTTAGGCGCCATCCGTGGGACTTCATCTAGAGAAAATCCTCGACGAACGTGCGCCTTACTAACGGTTTTTTGGAAGTTTCCTCTGTTCCCTGTTGTAGGAAAATGACATATAAGAAAAAATGCTCGATAGATGTATCGCATGTATCGCATCATCCGAAGGACTCGGGGGCTCAAAATGCCCGTTACAAAATGGGAAACACCATATTTCGATTTCAAAAGTCCTTGGAAAAAAGGCGCTTCTCGACTCCAAGTTACGGTAACTGTGACATCCCGCTTGGATGGAATATGGTATAACAACCCTGTATATATATACTCCAAGTATATTTTCCTCGTTCAATTATTTTAATCTAACATATAAATGTTGATTTAAGTATCAAAGGATCATTGGTCAAACCAAAGACCACCCCCGATTTTACATTGCAGGCTCGCAAGATTATATAAATACAGGTGTTACGATTTACATCGTAAGAAACGAAAGTCTCTACGGCTTAAAACGCAGATCCTACGATATATACTCATCGATAAAAGACGTCTCCCATTTTTTATCTTATGATCGCCAGCCATGACAAAACAGGTTAAAATTCTCGGTCGCCAATAAAAGCGACTCGCATGTCGAAATCTCATGATCGCTAGTCATTACATATGTCGTCAATAAAGACAACTTGTACATTGAATCTCGCAATCACCAGTCATGATTCCAAGGGACCAGAATACTCAAACCGACACTATAGCAAACCTTGCGTATGCTTTGGTCGAACCAATACTCGACAACATTCCAAGGACCCATCTGGCGACGTCATCCATCGAAAATGGCGATGTCATCCAGATGGAAGACCAAGAATATAATTGGTCGAGCGACATCCGAAATTGTCTGTGACAAAGGATCCCAGTTCGTAATCAACATGGCTCGATAGTTCTGTGAAGACCGCGACATCAAGATGTCGACCTCAACACCCAGGGGCAAGCGGTCAAGCGACACTTCAGCAGGAACATCAAAGTTAAAGTCATTCAAGAAGGCGACTACATTCCCCGTCGAGTGTTCCAAAGCACTCAAAAGCTCAATGCATGTAAGCTTTCCACCAAATGGGAAGATCCTTGTCATATCTCAAAAGTCATGGATAAAAAGGCCTATCGGCTTCTAACCCTCGGCAATCAAGATATCCCATGTAGTGGGAATGCAACGCACCTGAAAAGGTATTTCCCCTAAGTCTTTTATCCTGCTTTCACATAATTTTTATCCATCATAGCGACTACTGACTTAAGCATCGGAGGGTCGTTGGCTAGCCAACGACAAATCTCTGACATTGTTTTACCGCAGGATCGCACGACATTAGTTGCTAAAGTCTATTATATGACTTTAGTATCATAGGATCGAACGATATATAAGTCCATCGTACGATCTTAACCTCGCAAGGTCGCACGACATAAGTAATCAGGACTTGATCATTCCATCACAGGAACACATGATTCAAAGTTCATCGTTTGATCAAATCACACGATCATAAGGTCTAGCGACCCCACAATCTAAGTTCTTCAACTTAGAAAAACTTCATGAATGAATGCTGTAATCGCATGCGCTTATGTTTGCTTATACGATTCAGGAATATAAAAGTCTTATGACTTACGTTCTAGTCGTTGTATTACAATGGATGCCCAAGTCGCACGACTTCTTGTTCATTTTTGTACTTAATGAATTTTTACAGTCGACATTACATATGTCCATGACATGTACGAATCAGGTTCAATATAAAGGTAAACGTTTTACCGACTATCGCTAAAGCGAAACTTACAACTAGCTAAAAATGCTAGACACAACGTATCATAGGTCTCTAGCGACCGTATCGGCTGTAAACGCCCGATGAAAGGTCTTTAACGACCAAATCGGATCGAGCGCCAGAACATATGTCTCTAAACGACCGTATCGGCTGTGAATGCCAGACCATAGGACCACGTCGACCGAGAATACCAACCCGGCGATATGGACCCCTGTCTCCACGATAGGAAAGCGTTCCCTGAAAAATGGGAGCAAATATTTCCTCAGATGAGGAAACAACGTCGTCCCGTCTAGGACACCATCGGCCGATGACCCGTCCCCCTTGTCGGCAGACGCTGGGGACAACACCTTAGACACTGGCTTCGTCACTGTCGCCGAAAGCGCCGAACTTGCTGGTGTCGCGTCCATCGCACCAGAACGGCTGGATGACGCCCTCGCCTCTTTAGGCGTAACAACTCTCGACGAAACGTCAGCCCGCGAAGACGGTTCCTTCAGGACTACCGTCCTTGTCTTCTTCAAGATCCTCGACCCATCTGTCGGGGCATTCTTTATCCTTTCCCGGCCTCGAAGGGCAAGCACAACTTGCGTCGCCTTCTTTGGCTGACCAAGTCAGTTTTCCTCTGATGATCTTAGCGAAAATAACACGTCTCCGTAGCAACGCATTTTACTTTTGTGCGAGATCTGAAATTCCACTGGCTTTGAAATTCAGATCTCAGGGGGCTAACTGTTTGGGTAAAAAATCACACCCTCGACATGACCTTTAGACATTGATTACCCCCGACCGACAAGGATAATACCCATTATTATCATATCCCCGACATACGTTAAATAGCCACGATAATTGACATATTGGATAAATAGTCATATTACATCTCATGATCGCACGTCACGTATCGCACTTCGCACATCACTAGTCTTATGTCGCCAGTTACGGATCGTCGGTCTTACGTCGACAGTCTCCTATCATCGGTGTTATATCGCTCTGGTCCTACGACAACATCGTCCTGACATCCTGGTCCTACGACCAAATGGTCTTATATCTTGGCGATAGTCGTATGTTCTATAAGACCCACATCCGAGACTTAAGACAGTCGTACGATTATACTAACCGTTAACAGTCAAACATCCTTTTTAATGCAGGTCTTGACCACGAACAGAAAAGGTAAGACACTCGTTATGAACCATATCTTGTATTAAGATAAGGTCCCGACAAAGACCCAGAAAACATCCGTCGTCCCTCCCGAAAGGTAAGTCGAGAGTTCATCGCGACACTCGACCTCAACGTCGCTCGCTCCGCACGACCGTCGCATAAAGACCATGCGACCTCAACCAAGCTAACACATAACATAACTGTTACGTTTGTTAAGTGTTTAATGCAGGAGTCAAAGACATTAAAGATCAACGGCTATAACCGACGAAATCAATTATGAGCATCTAATCCCGCATTGAAGACGACGACCGTTACAAACATCATTAAAGTCCTTAATGATCCAATTAAAGCTCCCGAAGACTATAAATATCAAGCTTCAACAATCAGTTGGGAGGGGGGACACAAATCAATCAGAGGAGAGCAAACACAAGCACTCAAGCTCAGAAGAACATTTACAGCAAAGAATTCACTCTCGAAGATCGCTCTCGAAGCACGACAATCACGCAAGACAATTCATCTTTACACACGACGCACACTGTTTAAACATCGAAAACACTTGTACTTTACATTTCGAAGCATTTCCTTCATTTGTATTGTAACTACTGTACGATCGACACCAGTATCCAAGGACATCGCCCCTGATTGGAGACCATAGTATAGCGACGACACCCACTGTCGTCTGCAGGTTTTTTCCTCGTTTTAGGTTTTTTCTGCGTCATCAAATCCCTTGTTTCTTTATTTTATTTATCATGACACGTCTCGTCGAAAGATTCTTTCTTTAGTTGTTTATGTCCACATCGACCTTAAGTTGTCCCTTTGGTGCGATTTTTGGCATTAACAGTAATATACTGCAAATTCTCTCAAACAAGAACCTTTCCAAAGATCAGGTACAACATCTAGAAAGTCAAAAGGGAGAACAAGTCCGAAAATCAATTTTCAGATGCCGAGATAAGGAACTTGAACCCCTATGATCTGCCAGATCTTCTACTTTGGACGAAAGAAAACTTCGACAACGATGCTAACAGAAGGGCCTATCAAGTATTCATGAAAGCAATGAGGGAAAAGCTTCTACTGTATAGCATGATACACTTTCAACTGGGAAGAGATCTTGGAGTCAGAAATCTAAGTCTGAGACCACCAGAGGATCACTGCCCACCTTCTGCCATACCCAACTCAATCATAACAACACCAAGGTACGGGTTAGTATATAAGGATCCTGCTGGTCAAGTAAGACTCTTTGTGGAAATGGACTGTCAGAAGTATGCAGCCAGTACTTTGAACAAGTTCAGATCAATCTTAGAAGAGAACAAAGGTACTGAGCTTATGGATCGAGAATCAGCAGAAAGAATGATCAGAGAAATAGATGCTACAATTGGCTTAAGAGAACTCTGCATCAAATTCTATCACGAGCTCAGTGAAGTGGGATTCGACAACAGAAGTTTCAACGACTTCAAAGATGTAAATGTCTGAATCTTTATTTTTTCATATCTCTGTAAACTTTAAAAAGAAATGAAATGAATCTTTTGAGGTATTGTTTAACCTCTGTCTAATTTACTTAGCCTAAATTATGCATAAAGTCAAATTTTCATTTTTCAATACTTATGGGGAGATTGTTAGCTCCAAATATTCATAATATTAGAAGTATTGAAAAATAGGCCAAGTATGAAAGAGTTCCACAGAAGCTCTGCTGTGTTCCACAGAAGCTCTACAGAAGTGAGCAAGATCATTCAAGTAACACCAAGACTCATGATCTACAGAAAGATGCTCACAAAGGACCGAGCCGCAGAACCTATGTAACCCTTGACAGAGCCTCTGCAGTTCTGACTGAAGACTTGGAAGATATTTATAATATCTTGCCACTGTTACAGGAATATCTTACCACTGTTACAGAAATATCTTGCTACTGTTCCAGGGTTCGTTCATCAACTTGTACAAGGCATGGTCCGACAACAAACACGTGTCAAACTCTGATAGGAATACTTACAAGTTGATATTAGCGCATTTAATGCATGCAGGTTTCCAACTGTTCATACCATCCCTTCTTTCCTGTAGCAATAGTCCTTTTGTCTAGAATAGTTCTTTTGTAGTAGTATAAAAGGAAGACTCATGTTGAGTTCTTCCTTATCAGACAACAACCAACACACAAAAAAAACACTTGCACACGATTATTGTCAAACCTGCTCCTAGTGTTCTTCATCAAATACAGTAAACTTTGTGATATTCATCTGTTCTTCATATACTGTTTATTTGGTATTTTGTGTTGTTTCTATATAAACATAGCTGTTAGTTCTTCAAATACGCTTCCGCAACACATCTTATTTGAACTACTAGATAAGACAATCTTTGTTAATCAAATACGGGAACCAACAGTAACGACCAAGGATTCCTCCAAGAAGGATGAGGTCCAAGCAACCGAAACCAAGACTGAGACGGATGAGTTCAAACTCTATGTTCCTCCTCTCATCTTGGAAGCATAGATAGTTGAATTGGAGGAGTCACTCGAGAAAGAAAGGTCGAATTTTCAAAAGGAAAAGCAAGGGTTAATCAAGGAACTTGAGAATCTAAAATCGGTCAGAACCGAAACTGTGTCGGATGAAGGACAGGAAATCCTTCGGTGTGAAATCAATATGCTCACATCAAAACTGGCTGCCCTGGCAACAGATGCGATGAATGAGTATACGAGAAATGGTCAACTCTAAGAGCAGATTGACCAACTCCAATCTGAAAAGCAGATTTCACCTGAACTTTCCTCAAGCTCATCTGATACGTCTTCGTGTAAAGCTTTCATAGTCAAAATTTCTTCTACACAAGACGATAAAGATTCTCAAGACGAGAGTGTTTTAAGGAATTTGAACTCTGATTTTTTCCTAGCTTCCGCACCAAATTCCCCAAAGCACACAGACACTAAGTGTTCCTTGCCTTCCTCGACCGATCTAAGTCCTGTAATTCCGGATGTTAATTTTTCAGAATTTATGAACTCCGAAGACAATTCTGATGAAGAGTTTGAGTCGTTCCCCTTCGACAAACCACTTCCAAATCATGATGATTTTCTGTCACCAGTAGTTAATCGACCGGTCAATTTTCTAACGGGTGGTTGTTCTAAAACAAAGACCCCAACTGTGATTAAGATATCTAAATCTAAACCTGTTTCTCAAACACAATCACAGCCGAGGGCAAAACACCGAGCGATTGCCTAACATAAATACTGCTTCCTCAAAAGTCATTGACTGTGCTGTCCCTGTTGTTTCAGATAAATACAGTCGCGCTAATCAAGAAAAACCAAAGTGGCTAATCAAGAATCCGTCGAGGATGCTGCATCAAAGTCTTTCAATACAGTTTTTTACCCTAGAATGAACAAAAACGAATGTGATTGGAATCATAGGAATGATTTTGTTAAACGTGATGTTAATTTTCCGATTAAACTTTATTCCATTCAGCAGTTGATTCAATTATCGCATGATTGTTTGTGTTGTTTTAGTTGTGGTTGGAATGACTTTGATGATATTAATAATAATGATTGGTTTGGGTCATATCATATATATAATCATACACCCAAAAGCAAACCCCATAAAAATAAAAATAAACACCATACTCAACGGGGTTCCCAGTCAGAGGTTAAACCACAGCAGGAGAGAAAACCCATTCCAAAACGGGTTTCTCCTACTGAGATTAAACCGGCACCCAAAAGGCAACCTGCAACAAAACTAGTTCCTCCAAAAGGTGTAAAACCTACACGTAAGAGGCAACCTGCGTCAAAGCAAGTTGCTCCGAAGGGTGTCAAACCTAACCATCCAGGACCCATGCAAATATGGGTACCTAAAGTCCACTAAACTTGTTTTTGCAGGACGGTCATGTGTGGTACTTAGACTCTGGATGCTCCAAGCACATGACCGGAAGGAGAGAGCTTCTCACGAACTACAAGGAAGAATATGGCGGAGACGTGAGATTCGTGAACAATGACAAGGCACCGATTTTGGGCTACGACGACATTGTCCAAGACAAGATGACTATCAAGAAAGTATCACATATCGCGGGATTGGGACACAATCTATTCAGTAATGGCCAATTCTGCGACAAATATCTCGAGGTACGATTCAAAGCCAAAAGGTGTAGAATACTCAATGATGACGGAGTGGAGCTACTGGTTGGAAAGTGCAAGACCAACCTCTACACCATCGACCTCGCAGCCCTGAAGTTCTATAACCCTGTCTGCCTGATGTCAAAGGCCAATTCCGAACAAGCATGGATTTGGCATCGACGTCTTTCGCACCTCAACTTCAAGAGTATCAACAAACTGGTGCTGGGCGGACACGTGAAAGGCATGCCCGATCTTCAATTCATGAAGGATCGACTTTGCGGGGCATGTGAGATGGGAAAGATGAAGCGGGCGACGCATAAGCCGAAGGCAGCTCCGAGCACGTCCCGGTCCCTCAAACTTGTCCATATGGATTTATGTGGACCGATGCGTGTTCAGAGCATCAGTAAGCGCAAATACATCCTGGTGATGGTGGATGACTTCTCACGCTACACATGGGTCAAGTTCCTTCGCTTGAAAGACGAAAGTCCGGAGCTGATCATCAACCATTTGAAGACCATCCAGGTGAATCTTCAAAGTCCAGTTCAGACTATCAGGACCGACAACGAGACGGAATTCAAGAATGAAACAGTGACCGCCTACTTGACTTCTGTCGGTATCACGCAAACGTTCTCGGCGGCATGCACTCCTCAGCAAAACGGAGTTGTGGAGAGACGCAACCGTACCCTCGTAGAAGCGGCTCGCACCATGCTTTCTCAATCGAGACTACCACTATATCTCTAGGCCGAAGCGGTGTCTATAGCTTGTTACACGCAAAACCGCTCCATCATCAACAAACGGTTCAACAAGACGCCTACGAGATCATCAACAAACGCATTCCGAGTATCAAGTACTTCCATGCATTCAGATGCACGTGCTACGTCCTAAACGACAAAGATGATCTCGGCAAATTCAGCCCAAAGGAGGACGAAGGAGTTTTCATCAGATACTCCATGCAGGCTAAGGCGTTTCGCGTTTACAACAAACGGACTAAAACCGTTATTGAAAGTGTAAACGTGACATTCCACGAAGCCGCAGATTTGGCTTCTGAACACATCAGTTCAGAACCCGGTTTAACTGGCGTGCTAGCTTCCGAACTTCCACGTTCGGGATTTGCACAAGCGATTGTAAATCCGAATCATGCATCTTCATCGAATGCTTATCTTTTAGATTTAGATCTACTATTTAAATATTTTTATGATGACATACTTAATGCTTCTACCCCTAATGTCTCAGCACAACCTCGACTTGAAGCTGCTCGTATTGAGGATTCGGCGAATCTATCCGGTCTGCCGCCTTCGACCAGCACGCCTTCCATCACTATAGAGACAACTCAACCGTCATCATCAACTTCATCTGATAGTACTACTCCCCGGAGGAACCAGTAATAAACCTGTAGATTGCTCCTAATGATTCATCATCTGCTACAATCGATGACCAGCCTCTGCATTCCTCGGAACCAGAAGTTGTTCAACCCTTGATGAATCCTCCCCCATCTCCTCCGAGAAACCAACCGGCTACACTTGAAGAGGTACAAGACCTTCCATCTGGTAACTATGTGGATCCGGACGCCTCCCATTCAACACAACAGCCGCTTCCACACACCACCAAATAGGCGAAAGCTCATCCCCTACATCAAATCATCGGTGATCCCTCCACTCCTGTTCAAACGCGAGGCGCATCAGCCAATTTCTGCATCTTCTCCGGCTTCTTGAGTAAGATCGAGCCGACAAACGTACGCGAAGCACTAGAAGATCCGGACTGGATCATAGCCATGCAAGAGGAGCTCAACCAATTCGAGGCTCTCAAGGTATGGCGACTTGTTCCACGTCCATATCACAAAACGGCGATCGACACTAAATGGATCTTCAAGAACAAGAAGGACGAAGATGGCATCGTCGTACGTAACAAGGCGCGTCTTGTGGCCAAGGGATATCGTCAGCAAGAAGGGATCGAGTATGATGAGACGTACGCTCCGGTGGCGAGAATCGAAGCCATACGTATGTTCCTTGCATACGCCGCACACAAAAACTTCACGGTCTTCCAAATGGATGTGAAGACCACATTCGTCTATGGCGATATCAAGGAAGAAGTATACGTATCGCAACCGGAAGGATTCATGGACGATTCGAAGCCTAATCATGTCTACGTTCTAGACAAGGCGCTTTACGGTCTAAAGCATGCTCCACGAGACTGGTACAACACTCTGTCTGAGCTCTTGTTAAAATCGGAATTCACACGAGGTAAGATCGATTCCACTCTATTTATCTGGAATGAAAAGGGTCATATTGTCTTAGTTCAAGTGTATGTCGATGACATAATATTTTGTTCTACTAATCCTCAGTATGCAAAGAACTTTGCCAAATTTATGGGACAATTTTTTAAAATGAGTATGCTTTGTGAGATGTATTTATTCCTTGGTCTTCAAGTCAAACAACTGTCGACCGGGATATTCATAAACCAGGCTAAGTACATTCGGGATATTCTTAGGAAATTCCAGATGGAACAGTCCTCACCAATGAAAACTCCCATGGCACCCGGTACAAAGCTTCACGTCGATCCTAACGGAAAGGATGTGAACACTAAACTGTATCGGAGAATGATCAGTTCTTTGATGTATCTAACCGCAAGTAGACCGGATATCATGTTCTCAACTTTTTTATGCGCCCGATATCAATCAAAACCAAAAGAGTCTCATTTAATAGCCGTCAAACGAATTTTTCATTATTTACGTGGTACTACTGATCTTGGCTTGTGGTACCCGAAAGAGACAGGTTTTGAACTATCCGCTTATTCTGATGCGGACCACGCAGGCAACATGATGGACCGGAAGAGCACATCGGGGCATGTGCAGTTCTTGGGTGATAGCTTGGTGAGTTGTTCTCAAGTGATTTGGATGCGGACCCAACTCAAAGACTATGGCTTCACATATGTCAAGGTGCCCATCTACTGCGACTCGAATAGCGCATTTGCATATCCAGCAACCCGGTCCAACACACTAAGACCAAGCACATCGACGTTCGGTACCATAACATTAAGGATCACGTTGAAAGAGGTACAGTCGAACTCTATTTTGTAAATATTGAGCAACAATTAGCAGACCTGTTTACAAAACCCTTGGACGAAAAACATTTTAATACTCTGGTGTCCAAGTTAGGTATGCTAAATCTAAAGACTTGATCTGATTGTGTGCCCGTTACTAGTTCAATACATCTACGAGAAACTATCTACTCATCATCCGGTGGTCACAATCCCGATGATTGAGCATACACTCTCTCGCAATTGTATTCTACTTGTATCAGTTACACAGCTTGATTGAGTGTCTGTATTTATTAGGTAGATTTTGTTCGTTTCCTTTCTTTCTACGTTTGGTTCTTTTCTTTCATACTGTCGTCTATTTTATTTGCTTATATATGTGCTTTCACGAGTGTTCATGTGTTCAGGGGGAGCACAAACCGGTATCAGGTAAGTTTATTCTTTTGCTGAAAAGTTTTTTTTGTGTATGTGGATACTCCCGTGTGCATTTCATACTACACACACATTCTGATGGGGACTATATCACTTTATGTTCATCATTTGAGGGGGAGCGACACTTTTTTCTTTACCTGTGTAAAACCTTTTTTTGTGTCGGACTCTCCGCTGCTCACATTTGCCCATTCCGAGGGGGAGCAGCGGAATCCCCATGCTCAGTTTGAGGGAATTTTTATCAAAAATCCGAGGGAATTTTTATCAAAATCCACAAAGTGTACGGACAGGTATCCGGACACCCATCAATCCGGATAGGTATCCGGATGTCCCATCCGAAAACTTTGTCCCTTATATAACGGGTCCGGAAAGTTTCATCCTCGTTATCCGGATATTTTCAAAAACCCACGAAAACCCTTTGGCCTTATCTCTCGTTCGGAAACTTCCACACTCCACGATTCTTACTCGCATTTCGCTCCACAATCAGGTATGGTCTTTCCATCCCCTTGTACATCATTAACTGTCGAGTCTCTCGCACTCAAACACACGATTCGACCACCGATTTGGTCGAAATAGGGTTTCCGAACTCGTGCCTATCGTCGACAATCGTTCTACCCATTTCTGGCCATCTTTGACCGATTAAACACTTGTCGTATTCACACATGCTACTATCCTTCTGTTATGATCATTGTGTGTTTATTTGCATGCCTATTTGGAAGAAATCGACTCGTCCGAACGATGTCCGGACACATTCTTGGTGTCCGGAAACTATCATGTTTATGATCATTTGTCCGGAAACCTAAGGGTTTCCGGTAAGTTCTACTCCCGGATTGTTGAGGTGCCCGGTACCCAATTTTTCCGGTAACTCATATCTCATCCGAAAACCAATTTTGTCCGGATACCTTTTGTTTCCAGCCAGCGCCGGAGGTACCTCCCCAGGGAGATAGACCTGAGAGACGTGAGGGTCCTAGGACAAGAGGAGGAAGGTCCCGGGCAGCAGGGGCTCCCGGGCGGGGTTTGTTGAGATTACATGGGAGGGGAACAGGAGCGGGCGGTGCATTGGATACACGTCCCAGTACTACCCAATCCCAGCAAGCCGGTACAAGCCATCAAACCATTCCCACCACCCGAACCACGACCGAAGCAGGACCGTTAACTAGACTACACGAGGTCCCGGTCGTCACTGAAATCGAACGCCCCATGCTTCACCGTGACACCGACACATACATCTCTGACCCTCCTTCGCCTACCAGGCAAGTGGAGGATGTGGAATCTGACTCCACTGAATCCGATACGGATCGTACCATACGGGCAACATTAATCCCTACCCGTATCGGACCTAACCCAGACTTTACCGAAGGAATCCCATCTGACTCACCAACACCCCCCTTCATCCCTACTACCCTGCCTGGTACGGGAGATACAAGGAGAGAAGAGGGAGTCTTAGTTGAAAATCAAGAAGAGTTAGAACATGTGAGACGGAGGGAATTGAGGTCGAAAGCACCAAGAAAGATTAAGCCGTAGAGATAAAGAGGCTTCTGAGCGATCCCACACCAGTGTCACCCGGGTACCACATTTGCTATCCCATCTCATCCATTGGGACGGGGTGTTGAAGAAGCCGCCATGGACCCAGCGGTGCAATTACACAAGCTCCTCAGCCACTCACTCGTCTCTCAAAAGACGGGTGTTTCATCTTCTCATGGGGACAAAGCACAACTTCTACTGGTCTCTCAATCGAAGAGTACTGGTATTGAAACAAGGGACCAGCAGCCCCCGGTCTCGACTTCTTTAAGTGCACCATTGAGTCTAGAGCCATTTCTAAATGTTACTTCTTCGACTAGGACACAGGATGAGACCCAACAAATCGATGCTCTTCGTGACTCGATCGGAACTTCCGTAGTGTCTCCGCCTTTAAGCGGAATGCAAGGATCGGAAGGAAATCCTACCATGGCTACCCCTGTGCCAACCGTGAACGTAGGTGGCTCTACCTCTAAGGTAGATGCCTCAACGGGTGCTCTAAGTGACCCTGGAGTTACATTACCCGACTTTGTGTCGAAGGGATATCTGGACGGCGCCCTAAAGACCGTCCGCGAGGCCATGGAGCAGCGATTCACCAATGCGCTCGACAAACCGAAGACACTGATCAAAGGTAAAGAGAAAATGGTCGAACCTGAAACTGCACCGACACCACCACCGGCTCCCGTTCAGCCTATCTATTCGGTGGATACTTTGAAGACCATGCTTCTAGCTCAGTTGCTCCAACACTAAGATACCGATGCCTCTACCGAAGCAAACCTGATCTCCGTTCTAAAATCCCAGGTCAATGCTCCTTCGTCCTCAATAACCACTCGCATGGATCAGCTTGACACGACTCTCAAGGATGTTCAACAAGCGCTCAAAACGCTATCCGAGAGGGTCGCCTCCATGGAAGAAACCTGCAAAAGTCAAGCCGGCGGTCAAAAGCGAAGACACGATGATCAGGATGATCATGATCACCGTGAGGGGGAGAATAAAAGGCAAAGATTAACCGAGACCACCCATATCCTCACCCAAACTATCGTGGTTCAACCGGAACCGTCAACTGCGGAAACTACAACTGAAGAACAACCCGAAGCCGAGTTGCCTTTAGTCGAGATGGTACAGGATATGGACATCTCTGACAACGAAGACCCGACGGTTGAAAAGCCTGAGGGAACAACACAGGAATTGGTCACCTTTGATACATCAGATGGGTCTACTATCAATCTGATAGATCCAGACACCGAGATCGACCCAGAGACCGAAAATGCATGGTACGAAAAAGTCGCCAGTGCTGTAAACCTCCAGGTAAACCTGATCTTCCCTACTGATGAAGACGATAATGTTGACTACGACCAATTTCTACTGCAAAATCTGTATGGTTCACCCGTTCACTCTGCTCAAGCCGCCGAAACTTCTACAAGACCCGAGACTATATCTGATAAAATTCCGACATCTCGTCAGCTACCGAGAGCTTCTGGTCTTCCTCCTCCTCAACAGCAACAGATCCGATGGGAGAAGATCACGATATTTATTCCTCACATGGAGTAATCTCTCAAAAGGTTGTTCGTTCACAGGTTACGCTCTATCGAGCCTACTTTTTTCAATGGTATTTATAGTTCCAACCCAGAATACCAAAGCCAATACATAAACGCAATAAAGCGGTGTCAGTCAGTTAGACAAGTCCGAACAAAGCACAAGATCACCGAAGTGCTCAACGTCCAAACAGGTAGAATTCTGAAAGTTATGTTTCCCATCTTCACCGTCCGACGAGAAGACGGAAATGAATGAATATTTTCCGAAGTTGATTTCAAGAATCTCCGACCGTTTGACTTCTATGCTATCCTGAAAGACCTCTGTACCAGAACTATCTGACCGCTTCAAGTAACCAAAGCGCTCGAAGTTGTTCGTCGATTCCTACTCCGTACCATCATGATGTCCTATCTCAAGGACTTCTAAATGGCAATCGAGAACAAAGCTAAGAAAGTAAACCTGATAAAGCTGAATCTGAAAGCGCCCGAACTGAAGATGTATCCTGAGAACTCACTGCTTCTGGAACCAGAATTTGGGATAGTCTACATCAACGATCAGAATGAAAAGAGATTTATTCGCTTCAGTTAGGTAGACAGATTCTGCGACGGCACGCTCTTCAAATCTAAAGATGCTCTTCAAAGTATCATCACGTATGAATCCGAAAATCAAAAGGTTTCGTATGTTCCCAATCCGAATGAAACAACCGCTCGAAAAGCCTTAGAAGTGATTGAAGAACACATCGACTATCGCCGTGCGATCCGAATGTTCGAGGTACACTTTGTGCTCCGAAAGATATATGTGGATAACTGGCACGAACTCGAACTTCGATTCAAAGTGGGAGATTGTTAGGGCAATTATTGTGTTGAATATAAGTTCAATGACTTGTTTGTAATTCTTTATTTTGAGCCTAGTTAGTGAACGGGCCGTGGGCTTGTTACCACAGGCCCGTCTTATATAATGTTTTGTTTAGCCTTTGTTTTAAGTCAGTTGTCATTTTAGCTTTCCTACTCGTATTGTAAACTCTCTGAATTATTGAAACCAAATTGGATGACCAGTTGAAATCATAACATTTTTTTGTTCTTATTTATTGATTTATTCATTGTTCGTTGCACGGATCTTAGACTCACAGTGTAACATGCAGTTGCGACAGCCTCGACTCAAAGGAATAATGGTAGTTTAGAATAAGCCAGCATCGTTCTTGCAGATTCGACTAACGTTCGGTTACGTTGCTCCACGACACCATTCTGTTCAGGAGTTCTTGCGGCAGACAATTGTTGAAGAATCCCGTTTGATTCATAAAAATCTCCCAAGACTCTATTTTTGAATTATGTGCCATTATCCGAACGAACGATTGTAACAGATAGTTTCATGTTGTTTTGAGCTGACTTGATGACGTTGATCAGATTTTATGGAGTTTCATCCTTTGAACGAAGAAACTTAACCCACGTATAGCGAGAAAAATCATCAACAATCACCAGTACGTATTTTCTACCACTAATACTTTCCGTCCTCATTGGTCCGCACAAATCTACATGAATTAGCTCAAGTACGCTCTTTGTTGTAGGTTCAGGTTTTGGCTTATGAGGGACCCTCTTCATCTTCCCTTTCTCGCAAGCATCACATAGATTCTCAACATTGAACTTCATAACTGGAAGACCCCGAACTAGATCGCCTAACACGAGTTTCTGAATATACCAAAAATTCAGATGTGATAAGCGTCGGTGCCATAACTAGCTTTGTTGTTCTGAAGCCTTTGATAGGAGACACACTTCATTTTCTGTCTTATGTGAAGACTGATTGATTGTGTAAAGATTGGACTTTCGTGTGCCGACAAGAAGTTCTTTCCCTTCATCAGTCTTGACACAGCATCTTGTTGCTTTGAAACTTACCTCCAAATCTTTGTCACCAAACTTTTGTGTCCCAGTCCTTCAACGTAGCAAACCTTCTTAATCGTAAGGTTATCTTGGACTATATCCCCATATCCTTTGATCGATGCAAACTGATTATTTCCGAACCTTACACGACCAAGATCTTTTTCAACAAAGTTTGATAACATATCTCGTTGACCTGTCATATGTTTCGAACATCCGAAATCTAAGTACCATAACTTACTTTTCTGCAATCAACCAGATTAAACGTTTTTAGGTACCCATTTAAAGATGGGTCCTTTTTGGTTAGTTGCTTAAGATCCCTTTTTGGAAATTGGTGATCTCTTTTTCTTTGTGAAAGTAGATTTATGAGTGAAAGCATATGGAACTGAATATGAGTTGAACCGACAACAAGAACCCGGTATAGCAAACATACTATTTCGACCACAAACAGAACAAAAACATTCGTCATTTGCAAAATTCAACAATTGGTCATTAGAGTAGCGCTTGTAAGGTGTTACAAGAGCTCGTTTATTACTAGTACCAAATTGTTTATTCTTAGAAAAACTATTGTTTTTAACATTCTGTTTGGTCGTTGAGGTCGGTGTTTGCTTTACCTGCCATTCTTTCCTTTCGTTCTTCACATTCACAGAACTATCTGAAAAATCATAAAATTTAGAGTTAGAATCTTTAGAACTGTGAGAAGTGTTTTTCTTTGACTTTTTGTTCTTCTTCTTTTTACAAGGGGGTTTTCAGAATTATGTTCTTTCTTTGAGTTCGAAGACCCCCCCCCCCCCCCCTGCAAAAAGTACTTGTTAGTTTTTCATTTGTAAAGATAAAATCAGTATCGTCTGGAAGCTTCTTTGAGAAATCAAACACACAAGCTTTTCCTTTATCATTTACCACAGACTTTGAGTTTTCTTTAAAGACTTGATCAGAATGAAAATCGTCACAATCAGAATCTGAATCAGCATTGTGAACTTCAAAATCCTTTTTAGAAAATGATGAATATTTAGGAGTACACCACATTTGAAAAGCAAATTATTTTCTCTCTTTAGCCAAAGCATTTTCCAATTCATTTATGTCTTGAGAAAGCTCATTTATTTTGTCTTCAAAAGATTATCTTTCAATTTCAAAAATAACTTTCTCGTTCTCGAATTGTTCACGCTCAAGATGGAAAGCTTTCTCAACATCAGACATCTTTATATTACTTTTAAAAGTATTTCTTTCTTTTTCTAAAGCATTTTCCAATGTCTTTACATTTTGAGAAAATTCACAAAACTTTTCTTCGAGAAATTTGCTTTCTTTTATAAAATTTGGCTTTCGAATTGATTATGCTCAGAGAGTAAAAGTTTCTCAAGATCCGATACTTTCTTCGAAAGTTGGAAACACTTTTGATTAACTTTGTGTATTTCTTCAAATGCAATCTTGGAAGAGTCCAAAAACTTTTTAATCAAAGATCTTTCATAAAGAGTTTTCTCCTTTTCCAATTCCGTCTTGAAGCTTGAAGATAGTTCCTTAAAGGTAGTTGAGTAAGTAGTTGAAAGAAAGTCTTTTTCAAGTTCAAATTTTATCCTTTGTTCTAGAATAGATTTCTCAAGTTCACGGATTCTTCCTTCTAGAACCAAAGGTGGAACATATCTTTTTGCTTCAATAGGTTTTTTGCAATTTGCTTTTGTTGCATATATATCAAAATAGTCATTCGAAAGTTTCCCATGCGGATTCTTTTGATATTTTATAGTCTCACTAGTATAACAAAAAGGAAGTTGCATTTTTGTTGTAATTGCTCTTTTAGTAACTTCCTCCTTTTTGATTTGTTCATCATTTGTCCAACGAATTTCAAATTCAGGATAATATCTAGCATATCTTAAGCATGTAAAATCATATAATGTTGGCAAAGGTTTGATTGCTTTAGCCAAGTTTGTAACACCCCGCTAAAGCGGAAACACGGAATGTACAGCTCAAGTTTCATAGCAAAAGTTACAAGATCACATCAACCATCGAAATACATTCAAAAGGTTTAACCTTGTCTTTTACAACCGTTTTTACAAAAGGGAAATGAACATAAAATTAAAGATAGTAAAGAAAGCTTCATCACATGTAGCCTTCCTAAATTCCAACCTTAAGGATGTTCCCCTGAAAAGCATGTAAATGAGAGTGTCAACTAATGCACTAGTTGGTGAGATCACAGGTTTAATGAGTATAACATTGTTTGCCATAGCAAAATAGTTTAAATCCACACAAGGGATAAATAAATCGGTTATAAAAACCACTTGCTCAAGGTAATCGTATGTAAAATGTTTAAGTTATGAGCCCGTTACCCGACCTATACCGACAGAATCGCCCCGACGCATGTTCTATCGCCAACAATGCGCAAATACAAACAATAATTATGCACTCAAACAAGCGCTACTTGTGAGTGGGGTGTCAAACCAAATATCGTTATCCATAATTACCAACGGCTCAATACATGAGTTAAACGGGTAACGTAAAAATAAACGGGGACTTTTGAACGATAGCAAAAGAAAACTCAAACTTACAACATTTGCGAAAACATAGATACCATAGAGCATAAACAAGTATAGCAAGTTTCGTATTTCCAAGAAAACGAAATAATCGGTGCGTAAAATAGTTGTAGTAATGACATGCTTTTCACCCTAAAATATGTAAAACATTGAAAAAGGGGCTGTGAACTCACATGATAAGCGATAGAGTCCGGGAATCTCCCACAAGTACTGCGAGATGATCCTACTTCAAACCTATGAACGTAAGGTCACTAGTGAGTTTTCAATCTCGCAGGTTCGGTACTAACTATCCAAATCGTCATAAAATGCCTTGTTGTGTTTTAATATTATATCGTAATAAACGTATACGTTGTTCTTGTTAGATTAAAGTTTCCGCAATTTCGTCACATTAAGTAACGAAAATGGTTTTAAAGAACATAAACATATATAGTACATATATATGTATAAACCGAAATTTTATCGTAAAAACGATAAAATTAGAGGTCGTAAATGAAAAGACAAGTATTTAAATGTATAAATATATAGGCATAGTATATATTTATATTCCACGATTTCATCATAACATGATGAAATGGGATCAAGAATATATATAAAATGCATAAACATATATAAATATATTATATATATGTACATTCCACAATTTCATCATAAAATGATGAAAAGGGATAAAGAGTAAATAAAGTGCATAAATAAAATGCATAAATAAAATGTATAGATATATATATATAAATATAAGATATACATATATACTCCACTATTTCATCATAAAATGATGAAATGAGATTAGAAGTTAGTCTTTAATAATAAATAAGAATTTGTCCTTTGCTGTCCAGAATTTGATGTCACTTTGTGTCCAACTTTGGGTAACTTCCAGGTACAATTTGATCATGAAATTTTATGTCCAATTAGTTCAATGAGTTAGGAATATTTTGGCATCCATTTCATAATTTTTGGAAGAGTATAAGTACATGAAATCTCCGGGTTTTTTGGCATCCATTTCATATTTTGACGTAAAACCCGACATAAGACTTTGCTATTTGTGCACGGATTTTGTGAGGACTGTTTGATAAATGAAATCTCCGGGTTTTTGAGTGAAACCACTTGGATTTGAATCTTAACACATAAAAATGATTTCCAGAAAAAGAATCACTCCACTTGGAGTTATATTGAGTGAGATACGACCCTTTGAAGTGGGGTGTGGAATTTGGCAGCAATCTGTCAAAATCACACTTTGTGCATGTGCTCACATGTTGACTTATTAACCAAAATTCTTACTCTTTTGCATGCACAATCCGATTTGACTCTCTTCCATACACTTATTTTCAGTTCCAAGACACATTTTTTATCCATTTAAAATGCATGCAAGTTACCTATCAACTCAACTTTTATAAACTCTTGTAAAAGACACATTTTAGAAAAGGTTGATGTTCTTGCCAAGAACATCAACATGCAACTTAAAATTGTGCATCTTTAGCTCATGCATGTTTGTTTAAGTATGTTTTAGTGGATTTCAAAGACTTACTCATAAAATTCTTGAATAAAAGATGATGGATTTCTCAAGAAAACTACATGCATGTGTTTAAAATGTTCATCTTTGGTCTTAACTTAGGTTTGATTTTGGATTCACCATCTTTTACTAACAAAAAGATGTTATGATGGTAAATCTACAAACATTAAGACTTAGTAAAGATGGTTTTTAACAATATAAAGAAAGTGTAGAAAAGATGAAGAACATTCATAAAATGCAAGAAAGTTGGAAAAAGATTTAAAAGAGAGTGTGTGGATTTCACACAACACACTTGTTTTTACCTTTGATTATCTTGAACTCTTGAAGAAATATGATTCAGGGGCTGGAGTTGTGATGGAGATTGAAGTTTAATATGAAGATGAGGATGAAGGTTTGAAGATGGAGAGAGAAGGAGATAATAACATTCTCTTAGTGAGAGAGTGAAATGAGACAATGAGGTGAAATGGTGAGTGTTGTTGCATACATATGGAGAGAGGGGGAGGTGTGGCCGGCCTCTCTATGGGGTGGGGTGTGGTGTGACACAAATGTATTTAGTCACTTCTTGTCTTTAAAGATTAAAATTAAAATACAAGTATTTTTTTAAAACTTAAAATACAAAGTATGTATATATAAGTTAAGGTATTTATATATATAATATGATTGAAATATATATAAATTATCAACTACATAAATACTTGTAGTATAAATGTACATTAAGTTGGCATTTTATGAGATTTATGGATAATTTCCTAATTCAAGGATTTCTTAGGCAAAATTTCTCGAATTTTTCCTATCGTACCGTGTTTACTGCTAAAATTGCACTGTGTAAACTATGTCATGAAAATAAGGTATCCAAAGTAGTTCTAACCTGATGTGTAAATTTGACAGTTGTCACAAAGTTCTTTGGATTTTCATAACCAATCCCCAAAAAATTATTAACAGAACTCACAAGTCTTGGTTTATTCAAATGAATTTTTGATCAGTTTGACCTCTCAAATACAACTTCTTTTCCAAAACTTCAATTTTATTCAAAAACTCTGTATTTTGAGTGGTGACATTTTTCAATGAAAGTTCACACTCACTATACTTCTCTTTTAATTCTTTGATCTCATTTGAAAACTCTGTATTTTGTTTTGAACAATCATTCAAAGAAACCTCACTTTCATTATTCTTTTCTTTTAACTCGTATATTTTATTTGTTAATTCATAAATGTGAGAATCAAAGAATATATTTTCCTTCTCAAACTGTTCTTGTTGATCCTTGAGATTTTGAATTCAACAATATTCTTTTCTTTCTCAAGATCATTATCAAGAATAATTTGATTTAGAACTTCATTTTGTTTCTTTTCTTTTTGAAGATTGGCTCTTAAACTTTGAACACCCGGTATCATCTTTTTATTTGACGTAATAAACTAGCCTTTTCATTTTCTGAATCAGCTAATTTATTTCGTGTCTCATTTAATTCATTAAGCAAAGTATTTATGTCATGATTATCCGAAGGAGGTAAGGGAAAGGAATTTAGCTAATCCGAAGTATCCTCATCATCATCTGAATTAAGTTCAGCTTGGCACATGTTCGCCTGTTCCTCGTTTTCTACCTCGTCGTCAGTTTGGTCTAGCCAGTATTCTTCTTCAACAAGCAATGCTATTCCTTCTTCCTTTTGTTTGGCTAGCAACATTTTGTTCTTATAATAATCGGAATTTCGCACCACTTTCTTTCTACAATCTTTGGCGTAGTGACCAGGCGTGCCGCAATTATAACACTTCGGAGTCTCAACAGATTCTTGTCTACAAACGCCATTTTACCTTCTGCCTTCTCAACCCTCTTTTCAACATTTTCAAACAGTTTCTACTCAAATGGTTTCCTCTCATTGTTGTTTTCAAACTTTCTTGAACCAGAAGTATACCTCAGATTGTTGTTTGATGACGGTGGTTTGTAAAACCTCTTCTGAAAGTGCCTTGTGAGTAGAATCATCGCTTGCTCTAACTCAGCTCCATCATCATCAACATTTCCATTATAACCCGTTTCAAATACATTTGAATTATCAGTCAGGTAACAACCGGTGTGCACATCTGCTTTAAGTGCTATTGGTTCAGGAACAACTTCTTTCACCTTCTTCTTATTTCTTTTCTCTTTCTTCTCTATTACTTCCTCTTCATCTTGATGAATAGTTTTGAACAGTTCATGTAAATACATCGAAGAAAGTCTAGGATTTTGTTTCATGCGTCTTGAAACATTTTTCCATTCCGGTTGTAACACACTTAGAAACTTCACATTAACGACTATTGTTGGCTTGTTTATTTTGTTCTTACTTAGTTCATTCAGTAATGTGATGAATCTGTCATATGTTTCGCTTAAACTCTCATCCTATTTAGCTCTAAACTCTTCATACCGGTTAATACACAAGGTTGTCTTCATTTGGTTTCCAATCTGCGAGCCTTGCAACATCCTTTCCATTTGCACCCACATATTGTGTGCGGTCTCTTTGAAACTATCGATCTTGTTGAACACCTCATTCGGAATTCCCATTATCACAAATGACCTTGCTTTCTTATCAGCATCGTACCTTGCTCTCTCTTCAACAGTGTATTCAGATAAAAGCTTATCTAATTCAGTTCTATCTTCAGTAATCGGAGCAGTAACAATATAAGTTACAACTTTCATTGGCCCATTCCTTAACGAATCTACTAGATTAGCTCCGTTTTGTTGTCTTTCCATGAAATCCTCAAACCTTTCTTTCCATTGCTCATATTCACTTTCGATCAAAATGGGAGGGCGTGACTCGGTTCCCAAAGACAACATAATATCACTTTTTGTCATTTTGTCTAGTTTACTTGTATGATCTTTAAACAGATAAGCAAATTTGAATAGTATCAAGTTGTCGGGCAACTATGTAATCGGACAAGGATTGCACGACAAGCTCCAGTGAACAGTAGTAGTCGGATGACACTTGTACGACTTGGTTGAATGAACAGTGGTAGTCGGATGGCTCTTGTACGACAAGTTCCAGTGAACAGTAACAATCGGACAAGCAGTGTATGACTAGGGCAAATGAACAGTAACTGTCGGACAATCTTTATACGACAAGTATCAATGAACAGTAACTGTCTGATGATACTTATACGACTATATTCTGTGAATAGTCGTAGTCGGACAAGGCTTATACGACAAAACCAGATGAACAGTAGAACTCGTACAAGTCTTATACGACAAGAATCAAGAACAAATTTTGTACGACAACTATGAACATCAGTTGTGTACGACAGTTATGAACATATGTAGATGTGTATCGTACGACGGTTATGAATGTTTGCAGATCTGAAGTGTACGACAGTTATGAATATCGACCCCAGCACTTTCTAAGTCCCCAAATTCACTCAAACCTTAACCAATTGATCTGAATCTTTGCAGAAACCTTCAATAACACACTCTAAACACTTTTTGTTCATATCGTAACACCAAGAACACACAAAATCTGTTGTTTTCGATTCAAAATAGTATCATTTTCGAAAACCCTAAAACTCACTAAAAATCACTCAAAACATGATTTTTAGATCAGTGTTGTTGCACAAATTTGTCCGAAAACTCAAATAGAACAGCTCTGTACTAAAATCGTCAATCAAAACATCCTAAAATCACCAATTCGATCCTAGTCCGAAAATACCTAAAAAAATGCCCATTTTCTTAAAAAAATTCTTCAAATTTGCTGAATCTGCTTGCTCTGATACCACTTGTGATCCCAGAAACAGGTAAACAACAATAGAATCAAGCAGCAATCATGTTATCTCTCATTGATCTTCAAAGTATGATTACATAAGTGTAGAGAGAAAATATGGAATGCCTTGATGTGTAAAGTGAAAAGTTATGACAAAATGAACTATTTTAAGCTATTTATACTTAGACTAGATATTTACATATTTAGTCCCTTTATTTGGATACAACATGTATTTTCAGCACTAACAGTACGTTTATCCACCAAGGTAACTGTTGATCCAAACCCTCAGTGATTTGATAATGACCCTCTCTTAAACACTTAGTGAAAATTGTAAGTAAACAATATGTATCAGAGTTTCACTATCGCTGATAAGTACTAAGACTTTACAGTTCAGCTAATAGGAACTCTCACCCTTTAGATTAGATGTTCAGCAAACACTGTTCATCATCATATATCTCTGAGCTTGTTCAGTCTATGAGATGATCGCTGATAAGTTAGTTGTTTACTTATGATCCCTGAAGACAAGTTTCACGTCAACCAAAGTTCTACGCTGAAGTCGAAGATCAAGCTCAAAAACCAACGACAAGTCTACTCATGAACTGATGCGGATATCAGCGAAGCAAGACCTATGCATTTAACGTGAAGTATCAAGTAGAAGACTTCAGCAATCGTTGAACTATATCATTCGCTGATAAAGATCTGACTCAACGAAAGTTGATCATGAAGTCTCCCTGCATGTTACTATTGTCTTACCTCCCTTGCACATCTCCGTACGAACTGTCAGAACGGACATCCCTTTTGTCTGTAATCGTACAACAACTCTGATTCTACACTGTGAACCATGCGGCTACTAAGGTTGTCTACAAAGGTAAATGACATGCAACCACTCAGCTACTACCACGTGTAAAGCCATACTTCCATGCATTAAATGCACGCAGTATATAAGAAGATCCTTACTTCAGTTTTGAAGTGTGCTCGGACCACCTTCTTATTTCTTATTGTTAAGTTATTATTCATAATTTCTTTAACTCTTTCTAGTGCAAGAAACTTAGTGTTTCTCAAGACTTGTTAAGATTAGGTTTATCCTTAATCTTGTTCCGCAACAAGTTGTAAATTGTCTTGATTTATCAATAAACAATTTAGAAAAGTAAAAATGTGTGTTTGTATTCAACCCCCCCCCCCCCTTCTACAAACCTGTATAGCCCTTCGGGACCAACAAGTGGTATCAGAGCAGATTTGTATAATCTCATAAACAAGATCTGATCTATACTAAGATTTCTCTTCCTAGCTATTTCTTAAAATGGATACCAACACAAACACAAACTATATTGACAACGGTTCTCTTGAAAAACCCCCTAGATTTTCCAGAGATAATTTTAATCTATGGAAAACTAGGATGATTCTCTTCTTAGAAGGTGTAGACCCTACTATGCCTTATTATCTTGAAAACGGCCCATATATTCCTGTAAGAATTGATGCTGCAGTTCCAGCCGCTGAGAATAGATCGGCTATTCCAGAAAGGCTGATTCCTAAGGAAATTCATATGTGGGCTGATGAAGATAAGAAGAAAGTGGCTATCGACACCAAAGCCAGATCCATACTCTCCATGGCTCTTCCTGATGAAGTCTACCATTCCGTCATGAACCTGAAAACCTCAAAAGCTATGTGGGACACAATCTGTGTTCAGTATGAAGGTACTTCTGAAGTCCAGGACTCTCGAAAGATCAACATGGTAAGACAGTACGAAAGCTTCATTTGTGGTAAGAATGAAACTCTCTCTGAAGTACACCAACGTTTTAACTGCTTAAAAATAGATCTAAAAACTGTTGGTAAGGAATATTCTAACTTTGAAGTGCTGACAAAATTCTTAGAATGTTTACCTGAAAGCTGGGACAGTTATTCAATGTGTCTCAAGCTGTCAAAAGATCTTAGATCTATGACTCTTTCTACCTTATATGGCATGATGCTGAATCATGAGAAATCGAGTCATCTTAAGGAGAATCTTGTAAAAGATTCCAAAAGCGAGAGTGGAGAGGGAGAGAGCGAGAGTGGAGAGGAGGAGGAAGGAGGTCACCGGCGTGAGAGAACCAGCATCGGTTTCGGTGTGGTTACGTCGTGTCGTCGTCATCTCGAGGTAAGAACTTTCATCCGTTCTTTCCCCTTTGTCGTTTCGATCGCAAAACCACCACCACCACCGCCGCTGCGTGCCGCCGGGTGACGGAAGGAAGGGTGTGTACGTGTGCGGGTGTGTGGGTGTGTGCGGGTATGAGGTTGCGGGTAAGTCTGGATGGGCGGTGTTTTGGGTGTGGTTTCGCCGGATGTTTTTAACCGCCGCCGCCGCCAACGGCCGCCACGTCCGGAGGTGGCAGTGGGTAATACCTATAGCAACCTTGTTACGCAACACCCTAAGCCAAAACTGGAATCACAGGTCTGAATGCTTAAGTCATGGCTTAATGGGTTAAGATTTAAAGATAATCAATGTTTGTCACTTCATGTGAAAGTCACAGTTTTCTGCCTCTGTTTTGGGAAAGCCATAACTTTTTATAGCAATGTCGTTTTGGGGTGAAACCAGTGCCAAAATCTCTCATTCTGAGTCTAGTAAGTTTCTTATGTTTTACGGAAAAACCAGTTCGGACCATAGCTAGTGTCAAACTGCTGTTTTGTACTGAAAGGTACCGTTTTTCACTGTGCAGCAAGCCGGTTTTGTAAAATTCGTTATAAATTCTAGGAAAATCGTTAGGACGTGTGTAATACGTCCCTGGAAAGCTAAGACGTGGATCTAGCTGTTAATTAAATTAAATCTCTGTTTTTCTGGGTTTAGGGAGGTCGAAACAGGTCCCGAACAGACCTGGTATTCTAGACCGAAAAGTCGTTTGGCGATCATTAAATTGTGCGTTACATTTTAGGGTCCGGGCCTCGTGTTAATACTTTTTATCTTTCGTTTAGGTGTCGGGAAGTGATCTTGGATTCGAGGACCTTGTATTATTGTTTGTGAGCTAGGCGCGCTTACGAGGTGAGTTCTCTCACCGCGTAGTTAGGAATTTCATGCATATCGTTATTTTGTGCTACGTGTTATTACGTGTTATTATGTGTTTACGTGAACTAGTTGGGATGTGATAATTAGTTGTGATTTGTTGAATCTATATGTGGATTATTTATGCTTGCGTACACCTCAGTGGGACTGGGGGGCTCGGTGGGACCGAGGGCTCGGTGGGACCGAGGGCTCGGTGGGACTGAGCTAGTAAAATTATATTATCTTTACTCGGTGGGACCGAGGGCTCGGTGGGACTGAGCTTGTATCGATATATTTTTGGTGTACTCGGTGGAACCGAGGTTCGTATTTATACATTAATCATTATGTGGTTTCATATTCGTGGTGATGGTGATGTTGCCTACTTGCGAGTAGGGGCGATATACGTGGGGTTGCTACCTGCGTGTGTGGTATGGCTCACTAAGCGTTTAGCTTACCTTTTCCCAATATGTTGTGATTTCAGGTGCGAGCGGCAGTCGGGCTTGACGGTACACACACTAAGCGTGGGGTGTCGAGAATTGTTTAAATTTCACTTTCAAACCTTTAGTTTTATTTTATAAGACTTTCGCTGCATAAACTTTATTGACTGTTTGAGTTAACGACGTTAATTTCAATTGAGTTACGAATTATTAAATTGTGGTTGTTTTATAATGAAATGCTTGTTTTAAAAATTTTAAATTCCTTAAAATTTTTGGGACGTTACATTCGATCGTTAAGAAAAATCGCAACTTTCGTTAAATGATCTCAATCACAAGACGTGCGGTAACTCGGGTACCGATCAGAATCGAGCGAAATACTTTCAAGAGTTGGTCAAATGGGATTACTAATCAACACATACCAACCACAACTTACCAAAACACAACTTACCGGATGAATGAGTTTCCGGATGAAAGTTGGTTACCAATCAAAAACTTACCGGGTGGTTGAGATTCTTACTGGACAAAATTGGTTCCCGGATAAAATAAAATCAATTGAACTTACCGGGTGAATATGGTTTACCGGACAAAATTTTACCAGATAAAATTTAAAGTTAACTTACCGGATAAATTGATAAGGCAGGAAAGTACTTACCGGAAGAAGCAAAAAAAATATGCACGTGATGAGTATGGTCTTGTTATGTATCATGTATGCATGCAATCGTGAGTTATTGTCAAGTGATGCTTAACCATGAATCATGTAGATAATTATGCACCAACTATATATATATATATATTTAGCCTTAGGTTCAATAGAGAAGTGCAAATATTTAGAGAAATAGAGAAGTAAAAAAACACGAGACCGTTCATATATGAACGTTCATATATAAACAGTCATATATGAACGTTCAGATATGACTGTTATATGAACGTTCATTTATGAACGTTCATATATGACTGTTCATATATGACTGTTTATATATGAACGTTCATATAACAGTCATATATGAACATTCATATGAACGTTCATATATGAACTTTCATATATGACTGTTTATATATGAACGTTCATATATGAACGGTCCCGTGCTTTTTTACTTCTCTATTTCTCTAAATATTTATACTTCTCTATTGAACCTTTCCCTATATATATATATTAATGACGTATGCAGCAGCTATCATGAATGTGAATAACATGCATGGTCAAACATGGCAATAAGGTCAATAACAGTAGGCTAAGTGGAGTTGTGGTTTCAGGGAAAAAACAAAAGTGACCGGGCAATTGTTAGTTTCCAGCAAAAATGTGAGGTTAGGCCATCCGTACCCCATGGAGGAATCTTTCAAATATTCCAGCTCCACATCAGCGCCACATCAGCTTTTCTCCCATCCCTCACTCAATCCCTAACAATCCCTAAACACCCGTACCCCATTCCCTCAAACCATTTTGCCACCTCATTTATTTTAATTCTTTTATTTATACATTTAATTATTTAACAAAATAAAAATATTTATATATTTTTTAATAAATAAAAATAAGATAAATAATAAAAATTAAAATTCATATCATTCATTAAAAATAAAAATTACAAAATAAATTTAAAAATCTACTCGTCGTCATTGTTGGGAACTTGGATACGCCAAATATGTTCGACCAAATCCGACCGAAGGTTATTATGAGTGTCCCGGTTTATGACTTTTTGAACATTTCCCGCGCGTTGTGTCTCACTGATTTGGCTTTCGATATCATTCGTGAAAAAGTCGTTTTCCACGTCACCACAAATAGCATGGTTTTCGTCTTCGAGTATCATATTGTGTAATATGACACAAGCGTACATAATGTTTCTCAATATTGTCGGTTCCCATCCGCGTGCCGGGTTATGAAGTATATGCCAACGTTGTTTAAGCACGCCAAAAGCTCGTTCAACATCTTTACGTGCGGATTCTTGCGCGGACTTGAACTTTTGTCGTTTAAGGTCTTGTGGGCACGTAAATGATTTTACGAAAGTAGCCCATTCTGGATATATCTCATCCGTTAGATAATATCCGTGCTTGTAGGTGGCTCCATTCACCTCAAAAGGGCACTCGGGTGCTTTTCCATCATATACATCGTTGAAGATGGGCGACTGATTGAGAACATTGATGTCGTTGTTGGAACCGGCAACACCAAAGTATGCGTGCCAGATCCATAGATCTTGAGAGGCCACTGCTTCTAGCATGATTGTCGGGTGCTCATGATCACCTCTCATGAATTGACCTCTCCATGCATTCGGACAATTTGCCCACGCCCAATGAGTACAGTCTATGCTGCCGAGCATGCCGGGAAATCCGTGTTTAGCTTCATGCGCGGCGTACAACTTCTGAATATCAATAAAAGTAGGCTTGCGTAAATATTTTTGACCATACAGTTCAATAATACTTGTGCAGAATTTGTACAGACAATCTCGTGACGTTTTCTCTCCCATACGGATGTACTCGTCAAGTGCGTCAGCAGCTACTCCATACGCCAATTTCCGAATAGCGGAAGTACACTTTTGTATCGGAGAAAAACCTTGTTTGCCTAACCCGTCAAACCGAAGTCTAAAATACGGATACCCTACTTCTAAATCTTCAACTATTCGTTCGAATAGTTGTCTGCTCATCCTGAACCGCCGCCTAAACATATCCGGTGTATAAATCGGGTTGACGCCAAAGTAGTCCCGCATAAGCCGCTCGTTTGCAGTTACTCGACCTCTTTCAATGTTTGCGGCCCTCTCTCTTGTTGACGATGAGGCGGTGCTACCATACAGCGATTGTGCAGTATGTCGAAAAATTTCCCTATGTAGATTCAACAACTCGTAGGTGTCTACGGATGATGATGATGCGGTTGGTGAACCGGGTTGTGGAGAATCCATATTGTTTAAAATATAGAGAATGGAAGAGTGTTTGAGAGAGTTTGAGAGGTGTGAGAAATAAGAGGTTGAGAGGTGTGAGAAATAAGAGGTTGAGAGGTGTGAGAAAATAAGAGGTTGAGGGTTAAATATATAGTGGGATTAAATTGAGAATTTTTTTTTACAAAGAGCCGTTGAACGGCTTGATTTTTAAAAATTTAATTAATTTTTTTTTTAAACTCTTCGGGATGATCCGGGATCCCATCCCCGGAATCAATCCCGCCCCGCCAACCCCGCATGGGCCGTAGCCCATCCCGCAGCCTCCCCTCGCCATCCCGAGCCCCATCCCGCTGTGGGTACGGATGGCCTTACCTGGAGAAAAATTTTATCCGGGAAGTTTGGTTTCATCCGGTAACCCAAAAAAATCATCCGGTAACTTCTCCAAAAAAATTATCCGGTAACTTGATGTTTTATCCGGAAAGTGGTGAGAAACAGGAAACTTACCCGGTAACAATGAGATAATGTCCGGTAACCACGGCTGAGGCTGCAATTCGGATCTGGGATCGATAGGGTTGCTTTATATCATTCCTGTAGGGTTAGATTTTGACCAAAAACACAAAAACAAACATACCCAAATCGATTTCTAAGCAAAACATATCCCAATTTTCAATAATCACCACAAACTCAAGAATTGATTTTTAAGTTGAAAAATTAATACCTTTGAGAATTGATGTAAACGCAGATAGACACCAGATTAAGAACGATAAACAATCGAGATCAAACAAAATAATTATTAAATCAACGAAAAGCTTTGCAAACCCGATTGATGAACGATTTTTTTCAAGAAAAAACTGCAGTATGTCGAAAATAATATGGGTGCCTTCTGGTTCTCAAACGATTAATCCCACAGTTCAGAATGTAAAACGGAATGTCTTGAAGCTACTGCCCAAAAATCGTGACGATCCGACGGTTCAATCTCCGGGAATAGGCAAAACGGCTCGCTGTGTTTTTCCAGAAAATTCAATACGGATTTTATACTTTTTCTCGCTTTCGTTCGATTTCTTTCGTATCTTCAAATCACCGATTCGGCTCTGATACAAATTTTGAGTCCTAGTTTGATCAGGTAACAACGAATCAATAAGAAATAACACGAACAATTGATGATTTCAACTTGTCATCCCTCTCGTATTCATTCAAAGTATCGTTCAGATAATATTACAATCAAAGTAACGGAACGATTTCTAAAACAATACGCTCTCTAATGAATCTCTAGGAATGCTAATCAATTGCTAACCTAATTCTAAGGTTAAGGAAAACCTTATATACCAAGGCTTTACACAAACAAGACACAAGCCCATTAGGCTAAACTAAGCCCAATTAACAAATAAAAGGCTTTTACAATTATTAATTAATCTAATTAAGCTCTATATAATTCTTTATATATCTTTCTAATATGTAGGACATTTATGGTCCTAACAATCTCCCCTAAAGATATATAAATAAAAATTGGTCTTGAAACCTTCAAGTCTTGATCTTCTCTTCCTTTTGAATCTTTGAAACACATTGATGTTGCTTGTCTTCATGTCTTTCGACGCTCCCCCTTGAATAAAGCTCTTGAATAAATCTCTTGAATTTGATTTCAGCTTTAAAAGAACTTGTAGAACCAATATGCTCGAAGGAGGAAATATTGAATTGTAGCGAACACCACTTGATAAACGATGAGAAGAGTTGATCACTTGTAAGCACTTTGATCACTTGTATGCACTTTGAACTCTTTGGATCTCGGAACAGATCAATCATTCGATTAAAAATCGGTCAACAGTTACTCCCCCTCGGCTTTTGCATGGGGACTTCTTTACTCCCCCTCGGCTTCTGCTAACTCCCCCTCAACTTGATATTCGGTGTCTTTGAATCTGTACCCTTTCTCCCCCTCATGATGAGTAGGAGCATCCGGAGCATCATGAACGTTCAAAGACAATAGTGACGAGTAGCAAAAAAATCTAGATCAAAACATTAAGTAACCAAGATGGGGTAAAAAACTAACACAGAAACACAAAAGTAGTAGTTATCACAACAATTAAAATAATTGTGTGGCCTATGTTCAGAGTTGGCAATAGGGTATCTCTGATAGGACTTCCAGTTATCACTGAAGTAAAATATTAAAAATTACTTCTCAAACTATTCCGGCAATATCACGAAGATATGCAATTGGAATCACAAAGACTCGTGCATGTGTGAAAGAATTAAAGTATATCTGTTTTGGCTAAGAAATTGATTTAACTTGGGACTCAAGTTAAAAATCAATTGACACAGTGAATAGAATATGAAGTTCGGAGACCGGAGCTGGTGTCTTCCTTTTTCAATATCTAAGACCTCCAAGCGAGGAATAGATAGACTATGTGCTAATTCTCCGTGAATATATGAAACAAGCATCTATCAATCTAGACCCCTCACCGGAGCTGGTGTCTTCCTGTCACATCCTCACCATATTCTTTCATCTATCAATCTAGACCCCTCACTGATGTCTATAAGTGGATGTGTTTCTTGGGTAGGTCTTTCCGGTTCTGGATAGACCGTAGAAACGATGTAAGCCCTAACACTCCTCTCATGCATCGAGTAAAGCATTTAAGTAAATAGTGAAATATGAGTTCTAAACTGAAATGTTTAGAAGTCAACGCATTTAAGAACGAGTCCTGATCTGAGATGATCAGAAGTCATGTTTGAAATACCATAATTTCAAGAAACAAAGTCAAGCGCTAAACAGAATGACTCAGCAAGCACATAATTTTCAAAAATGAAACAAAGATTAGAAAGTTTAATTGTGAAGAACAAGTCACAATTATTATATCAGATAAGAATGGAATCATTTGCAAGAAATAGCGAACTTGGAAAAACTACTAGGAATTCAAACGAGTGTATTTCCATCGAAAAATCAACAAATATGCGAGACATGGAAATAACAATGGTTTGATTGCTTTAGCCAAGTTCTTTGGATTTTCATAACCAATCCCCCAAAAATTATTAACAGATGTGAGTCCATGATCTTCAACAATTCAAGTATTATGTAACAAGATGAGGTAGAAGAGGACTATTTATTTACTAGAAATGTAAACCTAATCCAGTGAGAACAATATGAGATTAAGAGCTACATTTTGTATTATGAACTTTATTGTTTACAAAACTACATAACAATAGAACTCACAAGTATTGGTTTATTCAAATGAATTTTTGATCAGTTTGACCTCTCAAATACAACTTCTTTTCCAAAACTTCAATTTTATTCAAAAACTCTGTATTTTGAGTGGTGACATTTTTCAATGAAAGTTCACACTCACTATACGTCTCTTTAAATTCTTTGATCTCATTTGAAAACTCTGTATTTTGTTTTGAACAATCATTCAAAGAAACCTCACTTTCATTATTCTTTTCTTTTAACTCGTATATTTTCTTTGTTAAATCAGAAATCTGAGAATCAAAGAGTATCTTTTCCTTCTCAAATTGTTCTTGTTGATCCTTGAGATTTTTGAATTCAACAATTTTCTTTTCTTTCTCAAGATCATTATCAAGAATAATTTGATTTAGAACTTCATTTTGTTTCTTTTCTTTTTGAAGATTGGCTCTTAAACTTTGAACACCCGGTATCATCTCTTTTATTTGACGTAATAAACTAGTCTTTTCATTTTCTGAATCAGCTAATTTATTTCGTGTCTCATTTAATTCATTAAGCAAAGTATTTATGTCATGATTATCCGAAGGAGGTAAGGGAAAGGAATTTACATGCTCCGAAGTATCCTCATCATCATCTGAATTAATTAAGTTCAGCTTGGCACATATTCGCCTGTTCCTCGTTTTCTGCCTCGTCATCAGTTTGGTCTAGCCAATATTCTTCTTCAACAAGCAATGTTATTCCTTCTTCCTTTTGTTTGTCTAGCTACATTTTGTTCTTATAATAATCGGAATTTCGCACCACTTTCTTTCTACAATCTTTGGCATAGTGACCAGGCGTGCCGCAATTATAACACTTCGGAGTCTCAACATATTTCTTGTCTACAAACGCCTTTTTACCTTCTGCCTTCTCAACCCTCTTCTCAACATTTTCGAACCGTTTCTCCTCAAATGGTTTCCTCTCATTGTTGTTTTCAAACTTTCTTGAACCAAAAGTATACCTCAGATTGTTGTTTGATGACGGTGGTTTGTAAAACCTCTTCTGAAAGTATATTGTGAGTAGAATCATCGCTTGCTCTAACTCAGCTCCATCATCATCAACATTTCCATTATAACCCGTTTCAAATACGTTTGAATTATCAGTCAGGTAACTACCGGTGTGCACATCTGCTTTAAGAACTATTGGTTCGGGAAAAATTTCTTTCACCTTCTTCTTATTTCTTTTCTCTTTCTTCTCTATTACTTCCTCTTCATCTTTATGAATAGTTTCGAACAGTTCATGTAAATGCATCGAAGAAAGTCTAGGATTTTGTTTCATGCGTCTTGAAACATTTTTCCATTCCGGTTGAAACACACTTAGAAACTTCACATTAACGTATATTGTCGGCTTGTTTATTTTGTTCTTACTGAGTTCATCCAGTAATGTGATGAATCTGTCATATGTTTCGCTTAAACTCTCATCCTCTTTAGCTCTAAACTCTTCATACCGGTTAATACACAAGGTTGTCTTCATTTGGTTTCCAATCTGCGAGCCTTGCAACATCCTTCCCATTTGCACCCACATATTGTGTGCGGTCTCTTTGAAACTATCGATCTTGTTGAACACCTCAATCGGAATTCCCATTATCACAAATGACCTTGCTTTCTTATCAGCATCGTACCTTGCTCTCTCTTCAACAGTGTATTCAGATAAAGGCTTGTCTAATTCAGTTCTATCTTCAGTAATCGGAGCAGTAACAATATAAGTTACAACTTTCATTGGCCCATTCCTTAACGAATCTACTAGATTAGCTCCGTTTTGTTGTCTTTCCAAGAAATCCTCAAACCTTTCTTTCCATTGCTCATATTCACTTTCGACCAAAATGGGAGGGCGTGACTCGGTTCCCAAAGACAACATAATATCACTTGTTGTCATTTGGTCTAGTTTACCTGTATGATCTTTAAACAGATAAACAAATTTGAATAGTATCAAGTTGTCGGGCAACTATGTAATCGGACAAGGATTGTACGACAAGCTCTAGTGAACAGTAGTAGTCGGATGACACTTGTACGACTTGGTTAAATGAACAGTGGTAGTCGGATGGCTCTTGTACGACTAGTTCCAATGAACAGTAACAATCGAACAAGCAGTGTACGACTACGGCAAATGAACAGTAATTGTCGGACAATCTTTATACAACAAGTATCAATGAACAGTAACTGTCGGATGATACTTATACGACTAGATTCTATGAATAGTCATAGTCGGATAAGGCTTATACGACAAAACCAGATGAACAGTAGAACTCGTACAAGTCTTATATGACAAGAATCAAGAACAAATTTTGTACGACAACTATGAACATCAATTGTATACGACAGTTATGAACATATGTAGATGTGTATCGTACGACAGTTATGATTGTTTGCAGATCTGAAGTGTACGCATCGAACCCAACACTTTCTGTGTCCCCAAATTCACTCAAACCTTAACCAATTGATCTGAAACTTTGCAGATACCTTCAAGAACACAATCTGAACACTTTTTGTTCAGATCGTAACACCAAGAACACACAAAATCTGCTGTTTTCGATTCAAAACAGTATCCTTTTCGAAAACCCTAAAACTCACTAAAAATCACTCAAAACATGATTTTTAGATCAGTGTTCTTGCACGAATTTGTCCGGAAACTCAAATCGAACAGATCTATACTAAAATCCTCAATCAAAACATCCTAAAATCACCAAGTCGATCCTCGTCCGAAAATACCTAAAAAATGCCCATTTTCTTCAAAAATTTCTTCAAATTTGCTGAATCTGCTTGCTCTGATACCACTCGTGATCCCAGAAACAGGTAAAAGACAATAGAATCAAGCAGCAATCATGTTATCTCTCATTGATCTTCAAAGTATGATTACATAAGTGTAGAGAGAAAATATGGAATGCCTTGATGTGTAAAGTGCAAAGTTATGACATAATGAACTATTCTAAGCTATTTATACTTAGACTAGATATTTACATATTTAGTCCCTTTACTTGGATACAACATGTATTTTCAGCACTAACAGTACGTTTATCCACCAAGGTAACTATGTTAAAGATATGTTGAAGAAACTAGATTTAACTCAAAGCTCAGCTATGAAAACCCCTATGGCACCTCCACTGACACTTAACAAAGATCCTTCGGGAAAGCCTGTTAATGTCACTGCCTACAGAGGGATGATCGGCTCTCTTCTTTATCTTACAGCTAGTCGTCCTGATATTATGTATGCTACTTGTTTATGTACACGATATCAATCTGAATCAAAAGAATCACATCTGATTGTTGTAAAGCGAATTTTCAGATATCTGAAAGGGTACACCCAACCTAGGTCTTTGGTATCCCAAAGACTCAGGGTTCGATCTAACTGCCTATTCAGATAGTTACTATGCAGGTTGCAAGTTGTATAGATAAAGCACCACATGAGGCTGTCAACTCCTGGGTGGAAAGCTGGTAAGTTGGACAAGTAAGAAGCAAAGTTCAATGTCCACTTCTACCGCTGAAGCTGAGTATGTAGCTGCTGGAACCTGTTGTGCTCAGGTCTTATGGATGAGAAATCAGCTATTAGACTACAACCTTCATCTCTCCAAAATTCCAATCTATTAGGAATGCACTAGTGCCATTGCCATAACAAACAATCCAGTACTACAATCAAAGACCAAACATATCGAGATCATGTATCACTTTATCAGAGATCATGTGATAAATGGTGATATAGAACTTCACTTTATCCCTACTGACTTTCAGTTAGCTGATCTTTTCACCAAACCTCTTGATGAGACAAGATTCGATTTTCTCATCAGCGAGCTTGGCATGCTGAACCTTGAAGAGTAAATCAATAGTGGCTATGCATTATGTAAGTGATAAAAGGAAATTCTATCTCCTTATTTATCATCTAATCTCTGAATCAAATTGATTCGCTGATACCAAGGTATGTTTTTCTATTCCTATTCGCTGAAGTTTTATTCAATATGTTGTGTTTCATAACTAAATCAATCGCTGAATCTTTTCCTTCAGTGATACCTTTGAAATAACAAAACTCACTGATATATCTTATCAGTGACTCTTCTTTTTTCAAACCCTCTATAATGTTTTCAAAACCTACAGGGAAACTTTTTGAAAATGAAAATACAGTTTTCTATGTAATGTCATCAAACAGATAAACCTTGTCACGACTTTTTGTCTGACACGTTCGCCCGTTTAAAATTCTTGTCTAATAAGGTTCGTGGGACGTATCGCGTGTCAAGATGAGTACCTTTTCCTGCTCATCACCTTTTCTCTCTACTCTCACTATATAAACACTTAATGTTTATATTTTTACCTTTTACGCCCTCAAACTTTCTAAATGCAGAAAGAATTTCCCTAAGCATTTGCTCTTGGATTATTGTAAACCTGATACTCACTTCAAACAGGTTTTTACTTTTATATCCATTTCCCATCTTAAATCTTTTCCAAAACCTGTTTTTGATCACATTTCTTGTTCTAAAAGGATCAAAACAAACGTTCTTCACATAAGATCATCTTCTTCATGATCTTATGAGACAAAACTTGAAATATAGTTTTTCTTTTTAAGTATAAAACAAAATCTTAAACTTGATTTTCATACGTTTTTCTAGAATCCCTTTCCATAAAAGGAAACTCAAAAACATTCCTTTTCACTAGTTTTACTCTATTCAAAACTAGAAATCCCACAATTTAGTGTTTCTTCCCAAAAAAGAAAACTGTAAAACCCTAAAAACTTCAAAACCCTTATTTTGGATAAAATAATTCCATTTTAAGAAGTTCCTTCGGTTTCCACTTTTGATTATTATTTAGAAATGGCTTCCTCAAACCTTGCTGCTACAAAGGCTACCAACGCTGCTTCTCCTATCACCATGACCAAGGCTGGAAACAGGAAAGGCGAAATGAACTAGATCGTCCTTGCTGCAAATAACTCCCTGGCACTGCTCGAGTTTCCTAATAAAAGGCAAGCCCCCCATCTCACTGACGCGGTCAACTTCTTAAAGACCTGTCCTATAGCCACTGCCATGATTATTGCTCCACTTGCACATCACCATCTTATGCAATAGTTCTGGTACTCTGCCGAGCGTGCCACTAAAACCTTGAAGAAAACTGCAAAGGAATACTCTGTCATCAGTTTCCAAACTAAACTTGGACGCAGTACTATTTCCCTTGTAGCCATCCACTCTGCACTAAACCTTCGAGGACGTAGCAAAGAAAGCCCCTATGTCCCTTTCATCGACCCTAACACCCCTGAAGGAGAGCAAGAGCTGATTGCTTTTCTTAAACTCATGCATTATGCATGGGAAAAGAACCGCAACATGGAGGATGACAAAAAACACACCAAAATCCTCAAGAACAAAATGCCTGCTGAGCAGAACTTCATATTTGCCCATGTCATCTCCTGCATGACGGCTAAGGTATGCTACACTGATCAGGTTGCCAAGCCTCAGGTAGCCACGGGATACTGTCTGCTGAAAGGGCTAAAGATTGACTATGCCGGGATCATATTCGAAAACTTGGCGGAGAAGGTCGAGAATCCCGAATGATCACTGAACGTTCCTTACACCCGCTTTATCTCTGCAATCCTCCAGATGGTCGTTGGGACTCACTACCCCAAGCTGGGAGATTATAAACTCCCTCAGGTCGGCCCTAAGGTTCTCGATTTCAAACCGATCCAAGGCGAGGTAAGTCTCTCTACTCCCTTTTCCCAACCCTCCTACTTGTTTTCCTTCAGCGGCTCCTTCAGCGGCTTAACCCTTCGCTGATACCCATGCTGCTACAACCACCTCTTCCAAAAAGAGGAAACAATCTACAACTCCCCTTGGCACCCATAAGTCCAAGAAACTCCCCCAAGAGAAACCTTAGCCTTCCCAGGGTCCATGATCAATGTTGGCCTCTTTACAGGTGTTGGTCCCAAAGGGGTTATACAAGTTTGTAAAAGGGGGGGTTGAATACAAACACACGATTTTTATCTTTCTAAATTGTTTATTAATATGTATCAAACAATTTACAGTTTGTTGCGGAACAAGATTAATAAATAAACCTAATCTAAACAAACTATTAGAATCACTAAGATTTCTTGCACTAGAAATAAGAGAGAAGAAATAAGAACACTTAAGACAAGTATTCTAACACACAGATTTAGTGAGAGAAGGAATGGCTGATCTTTGCACTTCACAAATGAAGTAGAGTTTCCTTTATATACTGCATGCATTTAATGCATGTCAGTACACCTTTACACGTGGCAGCCTCTGGTTTGTTGCATGGTTTGACTTCAGTAGACAACCTAGTAGCCGCATGATGAACAGTGTAGAATCAGAGTTGGTTGTACGATTCTGGACAAAAGGGATGTCCGTTCTGACAAAATCGTACGGAGGAGCGCAAGGGGATAAGACAAAAGTTGCTCGTAGAGGATGCTTCATGATCAGCGTTCGCTGAATGATTCTTTATAAGCGAATGATAAAGTTCAGCGTTCGCTGAAGTCTTCTACTTGAAACTTCACATTGAGTGGATAAGTCTTGGCTTCGCTAATATCCGCATCAGTTCATTAGTAGACTTAGTCGCTGATTCTTTGGCTTGATCTTCGACTTCAACGTAGAACAAGGTTGACGTAAATCTTATCTTCAGGGATCATAAGTAAACAACAAAAGGTATCAGCATTCATCAGTGGGACTGAACAGGCTCAGGGCTCACTAATGAATAGTGTTCACTGAATGTATAATTTAAAGAGCATGAGTTCCTATCAGCGATACTAAACAGACTTAGTATTTATCAGCGATAGTGAAACTCTAATACATATAGTCTACTTACAATTTTCACTAAGTGTTTCTCAGGGTCATTATCAAATCACTGAGGGTTTGGATCAACAATCTCCCCCTATTTGATGATGACACAGCAATAAAAGAAAATTGCTAAGTAAGAAAACATAAGGTTAAAAAAGGACTCATAAAATAGTTGTCCCATTTACTGTTTTCAGGGATCTTTTTAAGTACTGATGGAGTAAAGTACATTCACTGAAAACTTTCATTTAACTTCGTATAGATTACAGAGGGAAGTGGAAAAATTACAAGTACAGCAAATAATAATTACAAGTACAAAAAGAATACAGGATGATAAAGATAGAAGAATTACAAAAGATGATCTTATCAGCTACTCAGGTTCTTTCTTGACGAGTTCATCAAGAGTATCAGTCTTTGGAATCATCCAATCATGGACAGTGACTCCATGTTCCCTTCTTTTCTTAGCTTCGTGGTAGATGTGGGGTTTTAGGAGTGATCCAAGTAGACTGCGTCTGTATTTGCACCAGTAGAGTAAATCTTAGAGTTGTTCGATTGGAGTTTTGTATAACTCAGAGATGCGTTGAAAGCGTTCGCGACCATTGAAGTCATAGAAGAAAATCCCATAAGGATTGCTGATAACTTTACCAGGGACGAAATTTTCAGCGGGAGGTAGAGATTTGTCGAGTCCGGAGAGATCAGGGGCAGGGCCAAGAACTGCTTCATGAGAGAAATCCATCCCTGTCTCGTTTCTTATTGTCGGGCCTGGAGAAGAAGGAGTCTTCTTCTTCTTTGGAGCAGCTCTTTCTTCTGAATTGGTGGAGGGGGAATATCAACCGCTGAGGTTACCAAGTTGATCAGTTTGTATATGGCTTGTTCAACATAGGTCTTGAAAGTAGAGCGGGATCGCTGAATTGCTATTCTCATTTTCAACCATTCAGGGAAACCGAATTTATCCAGGTCTGACATGTAGCAAGTTCTAAAGTAGCCTCTTTTTCTGACTACTTGGACACGAACAATTGGTACCTTTTTAGTAGATTTCATAGCATATCTCCCTTTTATGTTTACAACGCTTATCCTTGATCCATGTTGTCTGTAGTGGCACATCTTCTTGCACCAGTCCAGTGTGGAGTCACTGACTTTGGTCTTTTCCTGGTGGATCTTCTGTGCGTCCTTCATCAGTTTTCGTTGGACAGCAACATGGAACTTTATCATGGCTGGATCATCAAATGAATGTTGAGCAAGCTCTAAGGCATATTCTTTATCTTTTTCTTCAGCCTTCTTTCGTTCAGTCAGGAGTTTCTCAGCTCTGAGGGATTCAACGAATTCCCTTTTTGATAGGATGTTGAGATGAGTAGGAACGATGCGCTGATCCTCAAGCTTTTGAATCATAGCTACTCTCTTTTTCATTTCTTCTTCACTAGGCTTTTGAGGAACCAAGGAAGGTCTTTTCTTGTGAGAGAGCAGTTTTTCTTCAGGTTCATCATTCTCAGCAAAGTCTAAGACCGGGATTATTAAATCAGCACTCGGGGCTGGGATTATTGGAGTTGTAGCAGGAGCTTCAGCTTGACCCTCAAGCAGGAGAGAGGACTAGCTGAAACAAAACGATCACAGAGGTAAGATCATTTGGGAGAAGAGAGAGAAAAAGAATGGGTTAACTATTTAGAGGTTTGATGGAGAGTAGAACTGAGGTTGAGAAGGGATAGAGGAGGGATGTAGTGTAAGGGAAGAGACTATATATTACCTGACAAACTGGCTTTCTGAGAAGGATAGTCAGATTGTCTTCAGCAGCGATGCCTTTGTTTTTTCCTTTATCGGCTTCAGACGCTACAGGTTTGGTTTTGGTGGTCCCCTCCCCTGATTCTTTGATAACTACCCCTTTTTGAGTTGGGGTTTTCTTGGTCTTAGGCTGGAAGAAGAATTCAACATCATCATCATCATCGTCATCATCATCTTTGGGTGATGATGAAGGTTTGTCATCATAAAGATAAAGAACTTCATCGTCTTCTTCTTCTGCTTCTTCTTCAGACTCAACATGCACTGGAGATTCAGCATGTTCTTCGACATTCTCCCAATTAGAAGTTGCGTGTAGGGAGAATTCGGTTTCCTCAGGGTTTTCATCTCCCTGAGGTTTTTCAGTAATAATACCCTCCCCCTCAGAAACATGGGGAAGGTCTTCTTGAGTCTTCTCCCCCTCTTCCACATGTTGAAGAAGGGAGGCATCAGCGGTAGCAGCAGCAGTGTGTTTAGGCCCGCTGTATTCTTGGCCAAAGGTACCCGAATGATTAACAACCGTTGTGAGTTTGTCTTCTAGGCCAGATAACACATGGTTGACCTTCTCAATGAAATCCATCGCCTTCTCCATCTTCTCTCTATCAACCTGAGAGAAATAGGATAAGAGGACGGTGGGGGCGTTCAGCTTCTCGAGCACTTGTTGTAACAATGCATTTGAGGAATCGACCTTTAGAGCTAGGTCTGTCATGCCGTTCTTCAGCGTAGAGACCTCTCGTTGTAGATTTCTCACCACTGTCTTCAGCGTTGAGACTTCGCTGGACAGTGTGGTGAAGTTGGTGGAGAGTTCGCTGTTTGTTGCGTTCAAGGTGTTGAGGGAGGATGAGAGAGCCTCTTATGCCATAGGCAGTTGACATCAGATGAGGCTTTTGAGAAGAAACATGAGTTCTTAGTGGTTGTCGAGTCCATGTTTATAACGTAAATATTTTCCAAACGATATCCGCTGAGAGCAATCTTCTCCTTTTTGTCAGTGACAAAGCAGGATTCTTTAGTGAAACACACTTTGTAGTCCTTGTCACATAGCTGACTGATGCTCATAAGATTGTGCTTCAGTCCTTCAACATATGCAACTCTTCTGAAGGTAGTTGTACCATTAGAAAGTACACCAAAGGTCACTGAGGGACCTCTCTCTTCCTTATATTCAGCGAGCAGGTTATTTTTGCCAGTCATATGTCTAGAGCATCCGCTATCAAGATACTAGATACCTTTCAGGACCTGCAAACAAAGGAAGATTAGTTTGACTTAGGCACCCATTTTACTATGGGTCCACATTTGTCAGTGGTGGTATAGGAAGTAGAAGGTTCAGCAATCTTCGCAGCATTTGAAGATTCAGCTTCAGGACTAGTCTTCACTTTAGTTAATTTCTTAACTTCCGTGGTTGTTTTCAGCTTAACCTGATTTGCACCAGGATTGGTCTTCTTTGCCTTGGGGGCAGTGATCTTCACCTTAGCTAACTTTTCAGCTTTGGTGGTTGTGGGGCACTTACTAGCAATGTGATCGGTAAGTCAACAGTGATAACATTTCCTATAGCTAAAAGTAGCTTTAGGACCATTTGCATGCTTAGCCGAAATTTTTAAATGAGCAGGGCCAGTACCAAGAATACCTTTGGCATTGGAAATTGGAGGAACAATCAGTTCTTTGGATTTCTTTCCAATTACATCCACTTTCAGTCTAGGGGTAGATCGCTGAATAAATCCAGGGATCTTGTTCTTAGAAGTAGAGGGATGATTCACTGAAGTTTTAGAAACATTCAGCTTAGGTACAAAGGTACCCTTCTAAGGTTTTTGATTAAAAACTTTTTCCTTACCTTTAGTTTTAGAGGTTAAGGTAGGTTTTTCCTCAGGAATGGGAGTTTTAGAAGAGAAACACTGAGACGAGGAGGTGTCAGGGATAGATGATACGAACATTCCGAACTTAAGCATGGAACGATCAGTGGTTGGTTCTTTAGCGTCAGCTTTATAACCAAGACCACGTTTGTCACTCAGGGGAATCTGAGCACCTAATATCTCAGTGATCGTTGTTGAGGATTTACACCATCCTTCAACAGTAGCCTTTTCAGCCTTTAATGCAGCGATAGCATCTTCTCGTTCGATACGAATGATTTGATTTATACAGACCTGATCTTTCAAATTTTTTTCTTTAGAAAGCTTTTGAATTTCCAAATGATAATTCTTAAGTTGTTCAGCAAGATCAATATTTAGTTTTTCAGCTTTGGTCTTACCATTCATGGCATCATATAAATCAACAGTCAAAAGATCGACGATTCGACGTCTATCGACGTCACTGAGGGCTGAAGTTTGAGTATCAGTGAGAGAGTTTGATACCTGAGAGGTGGAGGTAGAAGTTGAGGGAATTTCAGTTTGTTCTTCCTCTTCTTCTATTTGAGCCATGATGCAGAGATTGGCCTCATCATCATCTTCAGAGTCAGATGATTCTTCATCAGAAAGAGCCTAGTTATGATCTTCAGCGATCATGCCTTTGCCTTTCTTCTTAAAGCTTTTCAGCTTTGCATATTTTTCTTTCAACTTTTTGTATTTGTCATCTCTAGCCGTGGGGTTAGACAATTTCTTGAAAGAAGAGGATGAAGATTTGTACACTTTCTTTTACCTGCATTCACTAGCAAAGTGTCCTACTTTTTCACAATTAAGGCAGGTAGCAGTGGCCTTATCTACAGGGGTTGAAGATTTTGGCTTGTTAGTGAGGGAAAGAGGTTTATTTCTTCTGAACTTACTCTTTCTGGCGAATCTCCTGAATGTATTAGTCAGGAGTGCCAGTGACTCATCAATTTCTTAAGGATCAGCTTATGATGATTCATCAGAGTTGGACTCCAACTCAGTGATAGTGATAGTAGATCGATGAGTAGCTACCAATACTGAAGAGAGTAAAGCAACATGTGTGCTTTTGGAATCTTTTACAAGGTTCTTCTTAAGATGACACAGCTGCTCATGATTGAGCATAGTGCCAAATAAGGTAGAAAGGGTCATTGATTTCAGATCCTTTGAGAGCTTAAGACACATTGAATAACTATCCCAGCTTTCAGAAAGACTTTCTAGAAATTTGTTAGGATCTCAAAGTTAGAATTTTCTTTACCAACAGTTAAACCGTTGATGAACTTCAGAGAGAGTTTCATTCTTACCACAAATGAAGCTTTCGTACTGTCTTACCAGGTTGATCTTTCTTGAATCCTGGACTTCAGATGTACCTTCATATTGAACACATATTGTGTCCCACATGGCTTTAGAACTTTTCAGGTTCATGACGGAGTGGCAGACTTCATCAGGAAGAGCCATAGAGAGGATGGATCTGGCCTTAGTATCGATGGCCACCTTCTTCTTATCATCATCAGTCCACGTGCTAACTGCCCTGGGAATGATTCTTTTAGGAATGACAACTCTAGTAGCAGTGCCTGGAACTTCATGGTCTATCATGACAGGGATATATGGTCCATTTTTAATGTAGTAAGGCATAGTAGGATCTTCACCTTCCAAGAAGAGCATCATCCTATTTTTCCATAGATTCAAGTTATCTTTGCAAAATCTAGAGGGTTTTTCAATAGAACCATTATCGATATAATTTGTGTTTGTAAAGTTTGCCATATTGAGAAAATAGCAAGGAATAGAAAAGAATATAGTGTAAGCAAGATCCTGTTTATTAGATTAAACAAACTGCTCAGATACCACTTGTTGGTCCCAAAGGGGTTATACAAGTTTGTAGAAGGGGGGGGGGGGGGGGGGGTTAAATACAAACACACGATTTTTATCTTTCTAAATTGTTTATTGATATGTATCAAACAATTTACAGTTTGTTGCAGAAAAAGATTAAGGAATAAACTTAATCTAAACAAACTATGAGAATCACTAAGATTTCTTGCACTAGAAATAAGAGAGAAGGAAATAAGAACACTTAAGACAAGTATTCTAACACACAGATTCAGCAAGAGAAGGAATGGCCGAACTTCGCACTTCACAAATGAAGTAGAGTTTCCTTTATATATTGCATGCATTTAATGCATGTCAGTACACCTTTACACGTGGCAGCCTCTGGTTGGTTGCATGGTTTGACTTCAGTAGACAACCTAGTAGCCGCATGATGATCAATGTAGAATCAGAGTTGGTTGTACGATTCTGGACAAAAGGGATGTCCGTTCTAACAAAATCGTACGGAGGCGTGCAAGGGGATAAGACAAAAGTTGCTTGTAGAGGAGGCTTCATGATCAGTGATCGTTGAATGATTCTTTATCAGTAAATGATAAAGTTCAGCACTCGCTGAAGTCTTCTACTTGAAACTTCACGTTGAGTGGACAAGTCTTGGCTTCTCTGATATCCGCATCAGTTCATTAGTAGACTTAGTCGTTGGTTCTTTGGCTTGATCTTCGACTTCAGCGTAGAACAAGGTTGACGTGAATCTTGTCTTCAGGGATCATAAGTAATGTGAGTTCCAGATTAGTGCATACAATCAATGAAATCAATAGAATAAAGTTCAAGTCAATATGATTTCAACTGGTCATCCATATATTGCATTAAGCTTTCAGAGTGTTTACAATATGAATGAGATGAATGATTAAGTGATTTTTTTTGCCTATTTTCTAAGGCTTAACACACTATATATATCAAGCCCTAAGCTATTGAGGCCCATGGCCCATTACACCAAATAAGCCCAAATCACAACTATTACAAAATAAACCCTTTAACGTCTATTCAACAAGATTTAGCCCTAACAATCCCCCCCCCCTTTGAATTGAAGTTCAAGTTCTTGCCAGTTTGGAACATATCTCTTCCAAAGCGTAAAGTAAATCTCGAAGCTTCGGATGGCTATGCGGTAGTCGATGCGATCTTCAACTATTTCCAAGGCTTCTCGGGCGTTTGATTCATTTTGGTTGGCTGTAAACGCTTTTTGAAGATCTTTTTCCTTAGTGATGATATATCTGAGTGCGTCTCTGACCTTTAGCAACGTACCATCGCAGAATCTGTCGACTTGGCTGAATCGGAGAAACTTCTTTTCCTTTTGATCGTCGAGATACACTATTCCAAATTCTGGTTCAAGAAGTAGTGAATGTTCGGGGTACATCTTCAACTCGGGTGCGTTCTGATTTGGTTTCGGAAGGTTTATCTTCTTAGTGCGGTGCTCGACTCCCATCTGAAAATCTGTGATGTAAGATATCATGACTTTGTGGAGCAGGAATCGTCTGACGGCCTCGAGCGCTTTGGTGACATGAATTGGTCACATAGTTCGGTTTTGGAGGTCTTTCAGGAGAGCATAGAAGTCATTCAGACTGAGGTTCTTAAAGTCTGCTTCGGAGAAGCTCCATTCATTTCCATCTTCGCGACGAACGGTGAATACTGGAAACATAACTCTAAGAATTCGATCGGTTTGGAGCTTGAGCACTTCAGTGATTTTGTGCTTTGTCCGGACTTGGCTGACTGGTAGACACCTCTTCATTACTTTTATGTATTGACTCTGGTAGTGTTTATCGAACTTCGATATCCTAAGGCAGAAAGTTGGCTAGATTGGGCGTAACCTGTAAATGAATAACCTCTTAAGGGAGTCCTCAAGGTAAGGAATGAGGATGATAATCTTCTCCCATCTGATAGGTTGATGTTGTGGTGGAGGTTGATCAGAAGCAGTCGGTTGTTGAGGAGATGTCGGATGTAGCGATGTAGAAGTTTCGGGAATCTGTGAAGTTTGGCCTAGTGTACTGTAAAGATTTTGCAGCAGGAAATGGTCGTAGTCGATTTCATCATCGGCATCGGTGGGAAAGATTAGATTAACCTCGAAGTTCATTGCACTGGTGGCTTTTTGATACCATGCATCTTCAGTCTCCGGGTCGATATCTGTATCTGGATCTATCAGGTCGAGTGGATCCCTTTCCGGTGCAGAATGTACTATCAGTGCCTGTGAATCTCCCTCGGGCCTTTCAACCTTTGGGTCTTCGTCGTCTGAGATATCCATGTCAATTTCCATCTCAGCTAAGCTCAACTGGGCTTCAGGTTGTTCTTCGGTTTGTGCCACAGTTGATGGTTCCGATTGAACCGTTGTTGTAGTTTCGGTGATGATTGGCTCGGACTCAGATAATCTCTGTCTCTTGTTCTCCCCCTCGCGGTGATCAGGATCATCCTGGTCATCATGGTGTCTCTTGAGTCCGCCAGCTTGACTCTTGCATGTGTCTTCGAGTGAGGTGACTCTTTCGGACATAATGGTAACGACTTTCTGAACGTCCTTAAGAGTCGCGTCAAGCTGGTCCAATCGAACTGCAATGAATGACGATGGAGCATATACCTGTGAGCGTAGTACTGATATTAGGTCTGCTTCAGTGGAGGCGTCGATGTCAGTATGTTGTAGCAGTTGGGCAAGTAGCATAGTCTTGAGAATGTCTACCAAGTAAGATGGCTGTACGGGAGCCGGTGGAGGTGTTGTTGCGGTTTCGGATTCGACTATCTTCTTCTTCCCGGTGGAGGTGTTGTTGCGGTTTCGGATTCGACTATCTTATCGAGCTCTGTGGAGAACGGATTTTCCAGTGCCTCATGGACAGCCTTTAGGGCGCTGTCCAGATATTCCCTTGACAAAATGTCGGGTAAATTAACTCCGGGATCACTTAGATTACCCGTTGAGGTATCTACCGTAGAGGTAGTACCACCAACGTTCACGGATGGCAACTGGGTGGCCGTGGTAGGATTTCCTTCCGATCGTCGTATTCCGCTCAGAGGCAGAGATACTATGGAAGTTTCGAATGGGTCACTAAGAGCACCAACGGTTGCAGTCTCATCATGTGTCCTAGCCGAAGAAGTAATAAAATCAAGTGGCTCTAGACTCGAATGTGCAATGAAAGAAGTCGAGAACGGGGGAGGTTGTTCTCTTGTTTCAATACCAAGACTCTCCGAGTGAGAGAATGGTAGATTATGTGCTAAGTCCCCGTGAGAAAATGAAACACTTAGTTGGTGAGAGCTGAGTGAGTGGCTAAGGGGGTGTGCAATTGCGCCGCTAGGTCCACGGCGGCTTCTTCTATACCTCGTCCCAACGGATGAGACGAGATAGCAGATGTGGCTACATGGCTGACGTTGGTTTGGATTCGCTCACGAGCTTCTCTAGATCTTAGGCTCGTTCTCTCATGATTCTTTTTCGATCTCCATTCTCTTATGATTTTCGTTTTCGTAGTTTTGCCTTGATGGTGTTTTGTCAGGTCTTTTGTGCTTCTGGGATGCTCCTGCGTGTAGAAAAGGTAAGTTGGGGTGTTTGGTTTTATTTAACGAGGATAATGAGCTAGATTGTGTCACCGAAAGCCGGTTGTTGAGCCTTGTGGATTCCAGGTAAATTGGGAGAAAAAGAGAGTTGAGGAAGTTGTTTTTGTGTCTATTTTTATTTTTAAGTGCATTGTAATTTCGTTTTTTTTATATAAAAGAAAAAGAAAAAAAAATTTAATTAACATTAAAAAGACCTAAAAAGAAAATAAAAAGTTTGAGATCAAACAGATTTTAGGGCGAGTTATAGTTAAATGGGCCACTTTAAGTCACTAGCAACTAGCCTTACCCACTGTTTCAGCTAACCAAATAATGACAAGGGCGAGTTGAGTGCTAGTTCAGCCTTTCCTAACCTGCTTCAAACTAGCCGTACACACTGTTTCCATGAACCAAACAGTGCCTATAGCGAGTTCGTCGCTAATTTTGACTCTTCCAACTAGCATCAAACCTGCCCGCTACCTATTTCCCTTCGCTGCAGTTGAGCCAAACAGCGCCTAAAGCGCCTTGGTCGCTACTTCAGCCCATCCTAACCCGCACCCAACCAGCCCGAAATGCTCTTTCCTGCACTAGACCATTCCAAACAGCCGCTATAGCATCTTACTCGCTAGTTCAACCAAGCACAAGTAGCCTCCAACTCGCCCTAATTGATTAAAATCAGCAGCGATTTACAACCCTGGGGCCAATTGTTTTTTCATACGTACTCCCTCCCTCATTCGATATCTCCCTCACATCTAAATCACTCACGCACACACATCCAAACCCTAGGGCGAATTCAAGGTCGTGAATCCATCACTCACACTCCAGGTATGTTCTTTCTTCGTCGTTGCTTTAAATGTGATTATTGTTGGGATTAATACAATGTTTATGAGTTTTCTTTTGTTCTTGAATCCTACTCTTGAATAACTTGATGAATAGAGATGAGATTTGGATTTTCGTATGCTTCAACTTCTCTAATCTGCGTTTTGGAAATCTTATGTTCCAATTTTTCTGAAATCCTATCAAAACCCTAGGTTTTGGATGGCAAGTCAAACCAAGAAGGGTACATTAGTTCTAGACATGCTCATGCTTATGGTTCTTAGCCCACGTTGTGTATTGGAAGTTTGTGTGTACAATTGATGCAAGGATGTAGCGATTGGTAACCTATATTATCTTTCCTTGTATGGATGCACAAGTGATTTTGGATGTGCACTTTAACTAGCATGCTCTTGTGTTATCTAAACTTAATGCCTATTTTAAGTGTTGTTGTGCTAGTTAATTGTGGAAGATCTCTGTGGTGATAGTTACAATGTTCATACTTCTTTGGCTAACATGTCCTCCTCATGATTATTTGTCCTATTAACCCAAAAGTGTAAGGTTTCATACCCTTGGGTTGTCTTGATGCAGAATTAGTGTTAATGTGGGTCTTTGAACTTTAAAGATTGCATATATCCCCCCTCGCTTGAATGCCTATTACAGCTTCTAAATTGAGATTTTTAGAGTGCAATTTCATTCTCACGATTATTCGATAGCACCCTTTGTTGTAGCTTACCATGATACTTATAGGCTTGGCATGATGTATACTTGGAACCTAATGTCAACTTTGCGTCATGTTGTCATGCAATTTTATTTTCAAGCTATGGTATTCTTCAACCTAGATTGCGGATTTGTGAGGAATAAATTGCACTTCTAATTAGGAAGGAAATGTATGCACACCTAACCACTTGCACTTTCATGCTTAATTGTGGCTTGTAGTTATGTGTTACCCAACCTAGGCCACGACCTAGGTTTGGGGTGGTCATTTGAGAACCACTTATGTATACACCCTTCACCTAGACCACGGTCTAGGTTTGGGGTGCTTCTTGCGATGTGACTCACGACCTGCACACAACCACCCTTATTTGGTCACTTCCACTCGTGGCCTTCGGAAAGACGAAAGGACATGACACAAACCTATGCTCCGGCATAAGTTTGGGGATCGCCAACCATTATGATTCAAGTCCGTCCTTGCCAAGAGCAAACCTAGGCTCCGGCCTAGGTTTGCGGTGGCCATCTTCACTTGATTTTGTACTAATACTTCCTATACTTTGCAGGTATGGCACGCCACAGAAACGCCACCACTACACCTCGCTGGCCCGAATACCGGCGCCTCACACCAGCCGGGCGTGAAAGAGTGCGCAACGAGGTTAATCCAGATATCATGGAAAGGAGGCCACTCATGGCCAAGCGTGAAGTGTGCCCCAAAAGGGGAATATGCCTCGATGGCCTTCCCGCCTCCTCCAATGTCTCAGCTACTATTGCCCAATATGGTTGGGACCATTTATGTGGGACACGATCAGGTTATGACCCGGAGATCATAAGGGAATTTTATGCTTTCATGCGCCAAGGAGTATTCGATGAATTCGGCGAGGTCTTGATGGGAGACACACGGGTCACAATCACACTCGACGCGATCCGATCTTTTTACCGACTACCTCCGGTTGTGGGGGAGCACATTCCAACGATGATAGGAGGGGTCTCAAGGATTCGTGGAGTCGGAGACAGGGAGATTCAGAGCAGTGTCATAGCCGGTGGAATACGGCATGATGGAAATGACCGTTGGACCTCGGGCGACCCTATAAAGAAGAGTGAGCTTCACCATGATCTAGCCTTTTAGATGGTATTCCTTAAGGTGAGCGTCAAACCATCTCGTCATAATAACGAGGTGGACTCTGCAGTGGCGCGGGTGCTCTTTTGCATCCACAGCGGGCTACCCTTGGACATTCCCAAGATTATACATCTAGAGATACTTGATGCCGCATCCTCCGCCGACAAGGGAGTGCTTCATTTTCCCTCACTCATCACGCATTTTTGTAAGCTTGCTGGTATCGCCTCTCGATACCCGACCGATGGCGGCCTCGACCTCACGAGCCGCACATACGGCCTTCAGATCACCTACGCCAGAAAGGACGAGAGACAAAAGATGTTACACTTCGAGCACGGTTGGGACGAGGTTGAAATCGCAGATGAAGAGGATGCTCAATCAGCGGATGATGATGACTCTGATTATGACCCGGATGCACCGCCTCACTCACCAGTGCTCCAGCTAGTTGCACACCAGGACCAGTTGCTTCATGACATTTTTAGCCGGATCGAACGCAAGTTGGATTCGGTGATCACAGAGATAGGAGAGATATGGACGCGCGTGGAGCGCATTGAGGAAACCGTACCAGGCCGTTCGACAGGCAATGCCCCCCCTCCGAAGAAGTGTCGCCAACCTTCCACCTCTTCTTCTCGTCGAGCATCTTGAGCTCTTTTGATCTTGACTATGATTTTTGTGTGATCGCGATACTTGTTATGTTTTAGGATACCGGATAACTGTAATAGTTAACCTTACTACTATGCATCGCCGACACGGGTAACATCTTCTGGTTTAATTTTGTTGCATGATTACTCTATTCTTATTTGCATCTACATGCAAACATAACTTAAAACAAAGCCGCACATTGGGGACAATGTGCCGGTAAGGTTTGGGGTTGTAGACCCGGGAATACTGATCGAGTACAGCGCACGATTTCACATCGATTGCATGAATTTGTTACAGGTTTGTCAAGAAACATTTTTGGACACCGGAATTCATGAAGCACTTAAGTATAGACAACTTTGCATTGCTTAGACATTAGTGGAGACCACCCGAGAGAACTTTGAGCCGAACTTTGTGTGATTCATTGTGAGAGAATTAAACACTTAACTCATATACACACACTCTGAATCTCTTGTCGTGATTATAGCAGGATCTCACTATAATATTGCATCAAGTAACAAAGACTGTCATCGGGATAATAAGTGGGAATTCTTGTTTATCTAATATATAGACCGTAAGAGATGATTCCAGGCATTGTGTGTTAAATAATTCTTGATTTTAGCTTGCTTACCTTTCTAATGTGTGCACCCAAGCCCTTTTGCAGCCATACAGTAATAATTTGTTTGATAACCCACTCAACAAACCCCAGCCTAATTTTAAGCCTAATCGGATCCGAATATGTGTTTAGTAATGAATGACCGGAAGGGACAATGGAAAGGGGTGGGAGAGACGAACGAAGAAACACTCAAGTTGGGTGCCAGAATATATATGACCAAATGGGTCTAGTAGCTGTCGAAAAAAAAAGTGCTAGCGACATGAACAAACAGCCTTTAAGGCGAGTTGTAAGCTAGTTCAAAAAAAACAAAAAAAAAAGAAGAAGAAAGGGGCAGAAATGAAGCAAAAAGGTTGGAAATCTAAACCGAATGAATATGGGTGGACGTACAGTAAAAAGGGTAGGAAGGAAAAAGAATGAAGTCGGGGTATTCATTACAAACACATTGAGGATTTTTGATCCTTCTTACCTTCGTTTCTTAGCCATGAGCCTAGCCCCATTACAACCCTTATAAAGACCTGGATGATCTTTTGGAAAATATAAAGGATAGACAGAATCACACTAATAGTCCTAGTCTTGTTACTTGATTCCCTCTGAGATCACTTCATTGGACATTTGTGCGTTTTTCATGGTTAGTTGTTCATGCTTATATCTCGTGATTTTTTGTGCATAAACTCCAAAAACATGAACAACATGTGTGACAGCCTAGGGTTCGAGTGTAAAGAGAGCTTTTCGTGAGGTAGGGTCGAGTCGAAATCCTCCCCAAAAGTGTAATGACCGGGTTGGTTTTAGGTATGGTGTCACTGTTCTTAGTTTGATTTTCAATGCTTATGACTCGAATACTTATGTTGAAGACGGAATATCGGTCGTCCCGTCCTCTAATGTTTTAATTGCTTGACACCCTATCTCGTGATCCGATAAGTATACCCGTTGGTCTGTTCTGTGTTAGCATCTTGGTTTTAAGTCAGTTGTTCTATATTGTTTTTCGCTAATTTACTTAGGGACAGGCAACGCTTGGTTTGGGGTTGTTGATAACACCAATTTTTGGTGTTATTTTCATGCCACTTTCCAAGTTAAATTGTTTATTTCCATGTAAATTTAGTGGTATTTTCATGTCTTAAATCAAGTGTTTCAGGAATTGTTGATGTACCAAGATAGCCAAGAATGCATGCAAAAACTAGAGTTTTCCGAGCAAAAATTGATCGCGAAGCATCACCAAGAACCAAGCTCGAAGGATGTCCGTTTTGAAAAGTTAAAGTGCCAAAAATGAGGGTGCAAAACACTGTCTAAAGCAACTTTAAAGCTAGTTGTTGCAGTCAACTAACTTGACAACTAGCCAGAGGAGAAACAAGGGCGACTTTCAAGCTAGTTAGCTGAAGTGAACTAGCTGTCAACTAGCTCTAAGGGTGCTAAGCAATTTTCTGCTAGGGTTTTCATTATCTTTGAACTCTATCTTCAAGAAGACGACAAGGGACTGACTTGGGGCGATTTTGGCAAGGAAGAAACACTGAATTGAAGCGAAGAAACACCGTGGGAATCAATTTCAACACCGATTTCCTCCAATTCGTCGTTGACATTACACAATCAAGGGCGTCTTTATGACCCTAGAACTTTTGAGAGAGCCTTTTCTTAGAACTATGGATTCTTCTACTATTTTGTTTGTTACTACCCCCAACATGAACTAATCTTTAGATGTTGGGGGTTGGTTTGAATATGGTTTGAGCTTATGAACATGTGATTTGGGATTTTTATCAGTTTTTCCTAATTTAATGAAGCATGTGATTTGGGTTTTATTGCTTTTGTGAGTCTGATCAACTTCCATTTGATTTATTCGTTATCAATTAGGTTCGAGAGTGTTAATTGTTAACTAGACTAAAAATACATGCCTAAGGTGAGAAATTGGATAGAGATATACCAGGTAAACCTTAGTTCTATTAAAATCTTGTTCCTAATGTGTATTGACTTCATGGATTGAGATCGAGAGATGAAATTCATGGTTTCAAAATAAAACTCGTTGTTGCTCGAGAGAGAACAACGGCGATTTTAGTGATTGGGTATTCATTAGAAGGAAAAATTGGTAATTGTTCCAAGTAAGGTGTTCATTAGTCATAATCATAGGATTTCCAACCCTCAACTGTTTTCTCCATAAAAAGTTTCTCCAATTAGTTATTGTTTATTCTTGATTTATTTACTTGCAATTAATTATTTTAATACCAACAACTCAAAATATCGATCGTTCAGTTAATAGCATTTGTAGTCATTGTGATACTTAGTTCCTAGTTCCCTTGGTTCGATACTCGTACTTTCAGTACTATTACTTGATTTCGACACCGTATACTTGCGGTTAGATTTAGGGGGGTGTAAACCCGCTTATCAGTTGACCGCGGGGTCGTAAGCTGCATGGCCGCCGACAGTGACTTCAGGCAAAGATAGTAGACGTCAGAAAGAATCAGGTGTGATTGCGAACGGGTGATTATCGATCCTCGTCGTGATCGTCTGAGAATTGAGTGCCGTGACAACTTGAGCCGAAAGCCAGTCTTGATAAACATAGAGAACTGGGACGTCGGTATTAGCCGTGAGTGCCTCGCGGAGAGGTTGACCGAGGAGAATGTCCACGATCACACGATGTTGTGGTCGGAACTCGGCAACGTCTAAGTGATGATTGTTGGCCTCAATTTCAATGCCATGGTCTAGTGGTCCCAAGGCATTGTTTGCTTCCTCGTCGATGAATTCCTCTTGAGGAGGAATATTCTCTTGTGGAGGTTGTTGTTCCGCCATTAGAATACCAGAAATACACCATATCAGAATACAGGCGGAAGTACAAGAGTGTCGATGCGCACCTTTGCAAATAGTGGCTCAGTCTGGATCGGATTGAGGACTGGCAGTGGGGAACAGGGTACTGGACAATTTGCACAGTGTCCGGACAAAAGTTATCCGGGAAACCCAAAGTATCCGAACAAACAAGGTATCCGGACAAACAGAGTGTTCGGACAACGCATTGGTTTCCGGATATAATTTAGATACCGGATACATAAAGTACCGAACAAATAGAGGTATCTGGACATAACATAGGTTACCGGACAACAGGTATCCGAACAAATATGGTATCCGGATGGTTGAACTTACCGGAAACCACGAGGGTTTCCGGACAACTATGAGTTTTGATTAGAGTAACCGGACACCCAAGAACATTCCGGATAGGCGAACTTACCGGAAACAATTAAGTTCTCGGACAGCTTGGGTTACCGGATGACTTGGTATCCGGATGAGGTGTCTTTCCGGGTGAGTTGTCTTTTCGGACAAAATATCTAAAGTTAAGAGCGTATCCGGATGGTATGATGGTGTCCGGCTAATGTGAGAGTATCCGGACGACCTACGGATTCCTCAAAACAGCCTAAACAAGCTACCAATCCACTGATCTAAGCATATCAATCTATTCTAAGCAATAGAAAGCATGTAATATTATCAAAGAATGGGTCGAACACGATGTGGAAGTGGTCGAATATGAAGCGACTTAAAAAACGGGGTTCGGAAACCCTAATCGATCACTCGGTGGGTTTATTTGACTGACGATTCGAGTGTGTATGTGATCCAAAAGCATTAGAGAACACTCGGGGAACCATACCTATGATTCAGAGCCTGAAATCGATGAAAACGAGTGTAATCCGAGAGTTTCCGAATAGGGGTCTTTCGAGACGATTTTTGTGAGGGTTTTGGAGTATCCGAAAAAAAAATAGGACTTCTAGACCTATTTATAGGGTTAAGCTTTCCGGGTTGAGGTGTCCGGATACTTATGCAGTCCGGAAACCTATCCGGATAGATAGGTATGCGGATCCTTTGTCCGGACAGTTAGGTGATTTGACTAAATTCACCTCTGGACCTTTAAACTCCTTAAAAAACTTTGAGCTTTTGAAAAAAATCATTTTCCCGCTCCCCCTCGAACGAAGAATAGAAAAAACCTTTGCTCCCCCTCGGATCGTGCACGTGAGTGATTTTAAGAAACAACCACACAAAAAAACTTTTGTCAGTTTAAAGTAAAACGGTGTGTAGCTCCCCCTCAACTGATGAACAAGTAGAAAGTTACTCCCCCTCGGATTATGCAAGTGGTGTAAATTGAAGAGTACTTGTGAGTTGCCACACAAAAAAAAACTTTTGGAAGATAAAAAAATATTGTGTGACACTCCCCCTCAAAGATAGAACATACTTAACTGATGCTCTTATATGCTCCCCCTGAACACATAAACGATTATTGTGAAAGCACAGATATATCCAAATATAAAGTAGACGACAGTAATAAACATAAAAGGAAACACACGGTAAAAGAAAGCAAACATACGAAATCTACCTAATTAATACAGGGATTTAAACAAGAACATGTGAACGATACAAGTAGAATACAAATGCGAGAAAGTGTGTACTCAATCATCTGATCAAATCTTCAGATTTAGCATACCTAGCCTGGACACAAGATAATTAAAACGTTTTTCATCCAGGGGTTTATTAAACAGGTCTGCTAACTGGTGTTCTGTATTAACAAAATAGAGTTCGACTGTACCTCTTTCGACGTGATCCTTGATAAAGTGGTACCGAACGTCTATGTGCTTCGTCTTCGTATACTGGACCGGATTGCTTGATATGGCAATGGCGCTCTTCGAGTGGCAGTAGATGGGCACCTTGGTGTATGTGAAGCCATAGTCTTTGAGTTGTGTGCGCATCCAGATTACTTGCGAACAGCAGCTCGCGACGTATTCCGCCTCAGCAGTTGATGTAGAAACGCATTGCGGCTTCTTGGATGCCCAACTCACCAAACTGTCCCCCAAGAACTGCACATGTCCTGGTGTGCTCTTTCGATCCATCATGTTGCCCGTGTGATCGACGTCCGAATACGCTGAGAGTTCAAAACCTGTCTCTTTCGGGTACCACAAGCCAGGATCAGCAGTACCTCTTAAATAACGAAAGATTCGTTTAACAGCAATTAAATGAGACTCTTTGGGTTTTGACTGAAAACGGGCGCAAAGAAAGGTCAAAAACATAATGTCCGGTCTACATGCAGTTATGTACATTAAAAAACCAATCTTTCCCCGGTACGTTTTGGTGTCCACGTCTTGTTCGTTAGGATCAACATGTAACTTTGTACCGGGTCACATGGGAGTTTTCATTGGTGAGGACTGTTCCATCAGGTACTTTCGAAGAATGTCCCGGATGTACTTAGCCTGATTTATGAATATCCCAGTCGACAGTTGTTTAACTTGAAGACCGAGAAAAAAATTCATCTTGTTAGGTCTTTGATCTTCAACAATCCAAGAACTAGTAACAAGAAGATGTAGAAGCTTTATTAGAAAAGTAAATCTAAACTAGAGATGTTGGGAACTAAAGATTTGCTAAGTATGGATAGTGCTGCCAGAACAAACATTACTACTGCCAGAACAAAGTTACTACTGCGAGACAAAGTTAATGCTGCTGGAACTCTGTTAGTACTGCTGATGCATTAATGCTGCTGGATCTAGTTAGTACTGCTGGATCAAGTTAGTACTGTTGGATCAAGTTAATACTGCTGGAACAAGTTAATGCTGCTGGAATGAGTTAATACTGCTGGAATGAATTAGTGCAGCTGGAGAATATTAGTACTGCTCATGCTGAATGAAGATTAATACTGCTGATGTGATAAGTTTGGAATGCGAAGTTTTTGGAGATAAAGATGGAATGAATGAAGATATGCTTAAAGAAGATTCAGAAGATCAATTTATTTTTGATAGTTATCTTGTACTTATTGTGTATAAATAGATGTTGATAGATAGCTATTAAGAACACGCAATATTCAAGAGTTTTAGAATACGTTTTGTTTTGAGAGAGAATTAACCTCAAGGTTTAGAACCCTATTTCTAGAGAAGTAGAAGTCGTCTTGATTGAGCCTGTTCATCAAGATTGAGGTTTGGTTGTAAGCTTGTGAGTTGAATTAGTGAATACAAACAGCTGTGTGTTTTCTGATATATTGTTCATTGATTGTGAGAATTAAAGTTCTATTCCGCAGATTCTTTATTTCTGAATTCTAGGTATTATTAGTCTTGTTAAGATTCGATCCTGACAAGTGGTATCAGAGCCTGTGTTTCTTAGAATTCTACAATCATTATGGACAATTCTTTTGAATCAAACAGTACTCTTGTTTCTAAGGTTCCCATGCTCAGACCCAATGAATTTGACATGTGGAAAATTAGAATCAAGCAGTACATTCTGCTTACTGATTATTCCATCTGGGATATCATAGAGAATGGTCCATGTGCTGAAGGAAGAACTGGACCAGATGGCAAAAGACCTCCTCCAAAGACTGATGTAGAGATGAAGGCCTTAAGCACTCTGCTTTTGGCTATCCCCAATGAATATCAGCATCAATTTCAACACTGCACTGATGCTCAGATTCTGTGGAATGCATTGGAAAAGAGATTCACTGGCACCAAAAGCACCAAGAGGAATCAGAAGGCAATTCTCAAGCAGCAGTATGAAAACTTTACTTCTACTAAGAATGAGTCTATGACTCAAACTTTTGATAGATTTAATAAGCTGATTGGAGAATTGGCCACAGTAGGAGTCAAGATGGAGGCTGATGATGTTAACAGAAAGTTCTTAAGATCATTAGGTGAAGAGTGGACAATGTATACTGTGTCCTTCAGACAGAATGACCAACTGGAAGATAAAGAGCTTGATGATCTTTACAATGATCTTAGAGTCTTTGAAGCAGAGGTTGAAGCCAAAAAGAAGCCCTCTGGATATGTACACAATGCTGCACTTCTTTCAGCATCACCTGATTCTACTGCTAACCCTGAATCAGTTAGTGTTGCTAGAGGAGTCAATCAGGAAAAGACCAATGATTAAGTACTAGAAGCCTTCTTTTCTAGTCATGTTAATTCCTCTTTGATTAATGATGACTTAGAACAGATTAATGCTGATGATCTTGAAGAGATGGATATCAAGTGGCAGATGGCTATGCTGTCTATGAGGGTGAAGAGATTCATAAAGAGGGCAGGGAGAAACAACTTTTCCCAAAGAAGAGAAGATGGTGCTGGATTTGACAAGACCAAAGTTGAATGCTACAAGTGTCACAAGATGGGACACTTTGCCAGGGAATGCAGAGGTGGAACATCTCACAACAGCCATCAACAAACTCAGGCTGGAAGCTCCAATCAAAACAGAAACTCTATTCAAGCTCTTGTCTCTCAACAAGGAATGGAATTTGATTGGAGTGATCAAGCAGAAGAGGCCATCCAAAATCAAGCACTTATGGCTGAAGTTTCAGATCTTCCCACTGAGGTAAAATCTAATCTCTGTACTCAAGCTTGTATAGACACTGTTAAAAGGTATAGAGATCACAATCAGGGAATGTGTGATGACCTTAAGAGATTAGAAAAGGACAGAAAAGACTATGTAGTAATTGTAGAGAGGTTTGAAGAACAGATTAGGGCTTTTCAAGCCAATGAACTTCAACACTCCTATGATACAAACTACTGGAAGTGGGAAAAAGATGGTCTAGAGTTCCAGCTTAGAGAATCCAGGGAAGAATGTGAGAAACTAAGAGGAGAACTTGAGAAAGTAAAACTTGATGTTGAAAAGTTTTCAAAAGCTTCTAAAGTTATGGACACCATAATAAATGCTCAAGTTCACAGTAAGATGAAAACAGGCCTAGGGTACAATGCCACACCCCCACCCTACAACAACAACTACATCCCTCCTAAGTCAGACCTATTAGAAACCAAGGATAGGAAGGACTTATCTGAAGGAGCCACTGAAGTAGATCCATTAGATAAAGTAGTTGTTGAGGATAAGACTGAAAAAGAAGGATCTGGTGAGGAATGTGTAAGTCCATGTGTTAAGAACAATGAGATGAAAAGGACTGGAAAGGGAAAGGGAGTTCATTATACACAGACCACTGTTGTGAACTCTAATACTTGTGAACATTGTTCTTGCAAGAAATCTCAAGAGAATAAGCCCCAAAAACATGATAAAAAGAGGGGAAATCAAAGAAATTGGAATAACCAGTGGGCACAAAAGCAAGGAGTTGATCTGCAAAGGATTAACAGACCAAAACCTTGTTTTATTTGTGGCAAATTGAATCATCTTGCCAAATACTGTTATTTCAATCCTATTAACCAAAAGAAAAGTTTTCAAAGAAGTTTTAAAAAATCTTCTGGTTATAGGAAGCCTGCAAGGAATAATGTGGCTAAGAAACAAGCTGAATCCAGAAGCCACATGAGAAAACAGACTGAAAAGGAATGTGTCAATATGTGGGTCCTCAAAAGCACTAATGTTAGTACTGCTACCTTAGATAGTACTGCTGACAAGGATAGTGCTGCTAGAAGCAATACTACTGCCAATACTGCTGCTAGCAGTGTTAGTGCTGCTAACTCTGTTAGTGCTGCTAACTCTGTTAGTGCTGCTAACTCTGTTAGTGCTGCTAACTCTGTTAGTGCTGCTAACTTTGTTAGTGCTGCTAACTCTGTTAGTACTTCTTCTAAGGTTAATACTGCTTCTAGTTTTAGTGCTGCTAGACCAATCATATTGACAAAGTTCTCCAGTACTGCAGTACCTAAGTTTGAAAATCTCATCAAAACCCAGTGCAAGTACTTTGATGAGCAAGGGAGACCCAAGACCACTTTGGCTTGGGTTCCCAATAAGACTAATTGATTTATCTTATGTGCAGGGCAACCAACAGCTCAAGGAGAAGAGCATCTGGCATGTTGATAGTGGTTGCTCCAGGCACATGACAGGTAACATGGCCTGCCTCAAGAATTTCAAAAGAATTGATGGAGGACGTGTTGTTTTTGGGAATAATCCTGAAGGAGGTAAGATAAGTGGTAAAGGTGATGTGTCAAAAGGTAAGATGACATTTGAGGATGTTTACGATGTTGAGCAATTGAGATACAACCTGTTAAGTGTATCACAGGTCTGTGACAAGAAACATAGTATATTATTTACTGATTCAGAATGCATTATTCTTGCTCCTGGATTCAAGGTAGTTGATGAAAACATGATACTATTGAGAACTCCTAGAAAGGATAATGTGTATTGTTTAGATTTAGAAAGTTTTTCATCTGATTCATCTCTAAACTGTTTAGTTTCAAAAGCTTCAATAGATGAATCATCACTTTGGCACAGAAGGATGTGTCACATGAACTTTAAAACAATGAATAAACTTGTTAAAAATAATCTTGTTAGGGGTTTACCATCAAAAGTCTATTCATGTGATGATCATTGTGTTGCATGTCTCAAAGGCAAACAACACAAAACTTCTCATAAGTCCAAAGAGATAAACACTATCTCAAATCCTCTTCAGTTGTTGCATATGGATCTGTTTGGCCCTACAAATGTCATGAGCATTGGCAAGAAATCATATTGTTTGGTTATTGTTGATGATTACTCTAGATTTACATGGGTATATTTTCTGAGAACTAAAGATGAGACAAGTGGACTAATCAAATCTTTTATTCTTAGAATTGAAAACCAATCAAATCAAAAAGTGAAAGTCATTAGATCAGATAATGGGACTGAATTTAAAAACTTTGATCTAAACACCTTTTGTGAGGAAAAAGGAATTGAGAGACAATACAGTGCTCCTAGGACTCCACAACAGAATGGTGTTGCTGAGAGAAGGAATAGGACACTGATTGAGGCTGCTAGATCTCTGTTAGCTGATTCAAAATTACCCACTACTTTTTGTGCAGAAGCAGTTAATACTGCTTGTTATGTTCAGAATAGAGTTTTGGTAATAAAACCTAAAAACAAGACACCTTATGAGCTTTTTCTGAAAAAGAAACCACTTATTGGATTTTTCAAACCATTTGGGTGTCCTTGTACAATTCTCAATACCAAATCTCACTTAGGTAAGTTTGATAGCAAAGCAGATGATGGCTTTCTTGTTGGTTACTCATCTCAGAGTAAGGCTTACAGAGTCTTTAATATCTCTTCTAGAATAATTGAAGAAAGTGACAATGTCAAATGCAATGAGAACACACCAAATCCTATTGGTTCAGGTCCTGATTGGCTGTTTGACATTGATTCACTCACTAATTCTTTGGGTTTCAGTAGTGATGTAAATGCAGGACAAAGGGATGCACCACCATCAGATCACAGAGTTCAGTCTGTGATATTTCCACTCCCTACCATTGATCCTGTTGACTTCTGTGAACCAGAAAAGGAAGCTGAACCCATTCAGAGTGAAGAAGAGAGAAGAATAGAGGAAAATCAGACTTCAAGAGAGTCTGAAGTAACTGAAGAAGCTGAAGAAGATCCAGACTTAAATGAGTCAAATCTGGATGGAAACTTAGTTGAGGAACCTGGTCATCCATCAAGAACTCAGAAAAATCATCCTCCCGAGTTGGTTATAGGAGACATTGCTTCTCCAATGATGACTAGGAATCAAAGCAGACTTCAAGAGCTACAAGATCAGCAGAATACAGTAAATATTGTACTTACTTGTTTTCTATCCCAAATTGAGCCCAAAAAGGCTTATGATGCTATGAAAGATCCAAGTTGGATAGAAGCAATGCAAGAGGAGCTGCTACAGTTTAAATTACAGGATGTTTGGGACTTGGTGGACCTTCCAAAAGGTCATAGAGCAATTGGCACCAAGTGGATTTTCAGAAACAAGAAGGATGACAGAGGAATTGTGATCAGAAACAAAGAAAGGCTGGTTGCACAAGGGTATACTCAGGAAGAGGGCATAGACTATGAGGAAGTCTTTGCTCCAGTGGCAAGGATTGAAGCAATTAGGCTATTTCTAGCCTATGCCTCATACATGAAGTTTAAGGTCTACCAAATGGATGTAAAAAGTGCTTTTCTGTATGGAAGTATTGATGAAGAAGTATATGTCTGTCAACCCCCTGGATTTGAGAATCCATTGCACCCTGACAGAGTGTACAAACTGAAGAAGGCACTTTATGGTTTACATCAAGCCCCAAGAGCATGGTATGACACCCTGTCTACCTATCTCTTGAAAAATGACTTTGAAAGAGGAGTCATTGACAAGACCTTGTTCATTAAGAGGAGAAAGAAAGGCACACCACTTGTTCAGATCTATGTGGATGACATCATCTTTGGATCCACAAATGATCACATGTGTAAAGAGTTTGAAGAGTTAATGCACAAGAGCTTCAAGATGAGTTCCATGGGAGAACTCACTTTCTTCCTTGGGCTTCAGGTGAAACAGAGGAACAATGGGATTTTCATAAGCCAATCCAAATATGTGAAAGAAATCCTGGACAAGTATGGTTTAGCAGACTCAAAGCCAGCAAGCACACCAATGGAGACACACAAACAGATCACTACAGATCTTGAGGGGGAGGATGTGGATGTCCATCATTACAGATCTATGATTGGATCACTCATGTATCTCACAGCCTCTAGACCAGACATTATGTTTCCAGTATGTGTTTGTGCCAGATTTCAGGTTATTCCTAAGCAATCACACATGCATGCAGTCAAAAGAATTTTTAGATACCTAAGAGGGCAACCTAGATTAGGTCTTTGGTATCCTTATGAATCTTCATTTGACTTGCTTGCATACTCAGATAGTGACTTAGGTGGAGCTAACATGGATAGGAAGTCTACTTCAGGTGGATGTCAGTTTTTGGGTGCAAGACTTGTATCATGGCAGTGTAAGAAACAAACCACAGTGTCCTTATCTACCACAGAAGCTGAGTATATAACTGCTGCAAGTTGCTGTTCTCAGGTGTTATGGATTCAGAAACAGATGTTGGACTATGGGGTAACATTTCTTCACACTCCAATCTTCATTGACAACAACAGTGCCATTAGCATTGTTAACAATCCTGTCAAGCACTCAAAAACAAAGCACATAGAGATCAGGTATCACTTTATTAGAGACTGTAATGAAAAGAAATTGATTCAAGTTGCTAAAGTTCATACCAATGACCAGTTTGCAGATCTATTCACAAATGCTTTTGATGTGGGTAGATTCACTTTCTTGGTAACAAGTGTGGGCTTGATCAACCTTGAATAAGTTCATGATATTTAATTTTTTACCTGTATTTCTTTGTATATTTGGTGTTACTAACTAGTCTTCTCAAGACCTCAGTATGACTCAGATGGACAAGTGCTGCAAAATGTAAGTATAGTTACTACTGCCAGTGCAGAGTTACTACTGCTAGTACATATTTTACTACTGCTGCAAAGTTAATACTGCTTAGTAGTTACTACTGCTTAGTAGTTAATACTGCTTAGTAGTTAATACTGCTTTGTGGTTAATACTGCTTAATAGTTAATACTGCTTTGAAGTTAATACTGCTTAGTAGTTAATACTGCTTAGTAGTTAATACTGCTTTGTAGTTAATACTGCTTTGTAGTTAATACTGCTTAGTAGTTAATACTGCTTAGTAGTTAATACTGATTTGTAGTTAATACTGCTTTGTAGTTAATACTGCTTAGTAGTTAATACTGCTTGTGTAGTTAATACTGCTGTGTAGTTAATACTGCTCAGTCGTTAATACTGCTAAGTAGTTAATACTGCTCAGTCGTTAATACTGCTAAGTCGTTAATACTGCTTTTAAAGAAAATCAGGGCTAATACTGCTATAAATAATCTTTCAGCCCGCCAAAGTTCATAACGTCTCTTTGCATTAAATCTTTCTCTCTCTCGTTCTAACCTTTTCTCCCTAGAATCTCTGTGTTTTCTATCCAAATCCTCAGGAATAATGACGACAATGGAGTTTGTCGAAGAGCACAATGAGATTGCGATGCTTTAGAAGCCAAAGCAGGCCGCAGGATTTCATGATATTGTGGATTTTCTCAAGTCCTCACACATCTCTCATGCCCTAACAGTGTGCCCAACCATATATATCGAGCATCAAAAGCATTTTTGGGAGAATGCCGCTGTTATTTTCGAAGATGGGCAGAAAATCATTCGAACAAGGGTTTGTGACAAACCCTTGAAGGTCACAGAGGAGGTTATTCGCATCACTCTTCACTTAGATGATGCCTCAGGTATAACCTATCTCTCTATTGATGAACTTTTCTCGACCTTACCAAGAATTGGGTATGAAGGTCCCATTGGCGTTTTTAAATTCTTCAAGTCAAAATTTTACACCCAATGGCGATTTCTTGTTCATACTCTTATGCACTGTATTTCAAAGAAAACAACTGGATGGAGTGAGTTTAGCAGTACCATTGCTTATGCCTTGGTCTGCTTAGCCACTGCCAGAAGGTTCAATTTTTCAGCAATGATTTTTAATGATCTTGTGGCAAACCTAGAATCCAAAAAGAGATTTTACATGTATCCCAGGTTTGTCCAAGAAGTAATTAACCATGAATTGACGGATTTACCTCAGTCTGCTGAGGTATATGTGCCAAAATCCCCTAAAGGGAAGGTTTTCTCAAATATGAGAAGAATTCCTAGGGACTCGGAAGGAGTTGACACACCATTGTTCTCTACAATGATGGTTGTGTCCCACACCACTGAAGGTATGGCATCAGGGTCAAGGCCCCCATTAGACACACCCACTGATGACCAATCCCAACCTTCCATCACCAAAGATATCCCACAGTCCATTCTTTTAAGACCCACTCCCAAACTCACCAAGAAGTTTGAAAGAAGAAAGGTACACAAGGTTCCTTCCCTTGATGTACCTCCTAAAAGCCCAAAGCCTTTAAGCCCTCTAGTAGAGCATTCTCCATTAGAGAATATCGAAAGGGAAACCACAGGGGTGTCTCCCAACCCCAAGAAGGTGCTCTCTAAGGAGAAGGATGAGCATGTGGGCTGCAAGGCTGCCACTACTTCTGCTAGCAAAGAGAAGGACAGTGGTAACATCACTAAGACCTTCCCCACGGCAACTCAGAATGTGAAAACATTCAGAGGACCCAGGCGTCAATAAACCATGGGAGTAGGCAGTGCTTTTGCTAGGCAAAAGACACCTACTAAAATTTCCAGTGATCCTTTAACGGAGGTAAACACTCCTAAACAGGGTGAGGATAGATATACTTATGAGGAATTGATGGAAACCATTGCCAACATCAACATTGATGTCATAAATCAGCAGAAGGAGATTGATGAGCTTAAAAAGGTGATTCTTTATCAACACACCAAGATAGAGAAAAATAAGAAGATGATCACCAAGCTGCTGCAAAGAAGAAAGAAAGCTCAGTATGTTCTGAGAAGGAGAAGATCAACCACTGATGCTTCCAAAAAGGGGGAGTTAGAATCTGAACTAAACATGGAGAATGCAAAGGTTGAGGGGGAGAATGAGCATAAGGTTGAGGGGGAGGCTGAGCAGGTTGCAGAAGTTGCAAAGGAAGCAGAAAGTGAGAAAGCAGCAGTAACTGAAGCACAGAAACCACAGAAAAAGCAGTAGAAACAGTTAATGCTGCAGTATCTGAGATTGAAGCAGCAGTAACTGAAATTATACATAGTCTTGTTGATACAGCAGTATCTGACAGTGAGAAGGAAGCAGTATCTGTTTCTACAGTAACTAAATCTTAGATTGAAGCAGAGGTATTTGAGATTGTGAAAGCAGCAGTATAAAAGATATTAAAAGAAGCAGTAACAGGAAGAGCAGCAGAAATGGTTAATGCTGCCAGTCAAAAAGCAGCAGAAACCATTCAAGCAGCAGAAATGGTTAATGCTGCTGAAAAACATAAGGCAGCAGAAACCATCCCTGAAGCAGCAGAAACAAAGGAAACAGCTGAAACCATTCCTGAAGCTGTTAAAACACTCAAAAGAACCAAGATGATGTCAAACAAAAGACCAAGAACAAAGTCTATAGCCTCAAAGAAGAAAGTTGTAAAGAAGCCTAGGGTGGAACCCAGTGTAGAAGAAGCTAAGGAGGAAGTTGTGAAAGAGAAAGCTGATCATAAAGTTGCTGAAGAAGAAGTGGCAACTCCATCAGGTCAACCAAGCAATGTACAATCACCAACAAATACTCAATGTGATATGTATATTACTGTGGTTGATTCTAGTCCTATCAAAGTTAAACCATTAGCTTCTATGGCTCCTGAAATCATCTTCTGGGATACTTTGAAAGATCAGAGAAAGGAGTACATTAGAGTAAAAAGAGCAGATGGGAAGTTTGAGGTCAGTTCTACATGGGGAAGACTTTTAAGAATGTGCTCTAGATCAGACTTGGAAGAGATGTTCAAAGTGGGAATGAAGCTTTATGGAAATATGCTGACTGAGAATGGAATGTCTATCACCAAAATGGTACTTGAATTATTGTGTCTAATGTTCAATACATAAGAAGTTAAGTATTTGACAGAAAGGCAATTCCAAGTTGTTACCAAATGGATGCTTATTGAAAACTGTGGTGTGTATGTCATAACTCTTGACAATGAATATCATGAGTATTATTTGGTGGATAAAATATACAAGCACAACATGAAAAGGTTGGATGGAATGCTAAAAACTAAGTTGGTGAGTGACAAAGACTCTGAGATGGCAAGATACCTGGTAAGAAGGATCATCAATCAAAGTTTGGGATTGAATCATGACTTGTGTGTTCAAGATTAAGTTTTGGAAGCATCATCATCTGAAGAACTTGACTTCTCTTTCTAAAAGTCAAGTTAGGGGGAGATTGTTGGGAACTAAAGATTTGCTAAGTATGGATAGTGCTGCCAGAACAAACATTACTACTGCCAGAACAAAGTTACTACTGCAAGTAAAGGTTAGTACTGCCAGAACAAAGTTACTACTGCAAGACAAAGTTAATGCTGCTGGAACTCTGTTAGTACTGCTGATGCATTAATGCTGCTGGATCAAGTTAGTACTGCTGGATCAAGTTAGTACTGCTGGATCAAGTTAATACTGCTGGAACAAGTTAATGCTGCTGGAATGAGTTAATACTGCTGGAATGAATTAGTGCTGCTGGAGAATATTAGTACTGCTCATGCTGAATGAAGATTAATACTGCTGATGTGATAAGTTTGGAATGCGAAGTTTTTGGAGATAAAGATGGAATGAATGAAGATATGTTTAAAGAAGATTCAGAAGATCAATTTATTTTTGATAGTTATCTTGTACTTATTGTGTATAAATAGATGTTGATAGATAGCTATTAAGAACACGCAATATTCAAGAGTTTTAGAATACGTTTTGTTTTGAGAGAGAATTAACCTCAAGGTTTAGAACCATATTTCTAGAGATGTAGAAGTCGTCTTGATTGAGCCTGTTCATCAAGATTGAGGTTTGGTTGTAAGCTTGTGAGTTGAATTAGTGAATACAAACAGCTGTGTGTTTTCTGATATATTGTTCATTGATTGTGAGAATTAAAGTTCTATTCCGCAGATTCTTTAATTCTGAATTCTAGGTATTATTAGTCTTGTTAAGATTCGATCCTGACAAGAGAGAACACAATGTGATTAAAGAGCTACATCTTGAATTTTGAAAACTTGTTATTACAAACTACATTACAAAACTATTGCTTTACAAAACTATTTATAGTCTACATCACTTGTTACACTGCTTAAGCATAAGCCCTTTAACACAGCTATTGCTTTACAAAACTTTCTAATATAAAGGACAACTTCAGTGTCCTAACACATATCACAAAACATACTCATTTGAAAATATTGTCCCATTAATTTGGCAAAGTTCTTACAATACTGTGGGTTAGTAGAGCTGAAAATTATGTCGTCAACATACACTTAAACTAAAACAATATGACCTTCTTCAATTTTAATAAACAGGGTTGTATCGATTTTTCCTTTTGAGAAACCTGATTTTATTAAAAACTTGGACAAACCGTCATACCAGACCCATGGAGCTTAAAGCCTTGTCTAGAATGTAGACGTAATTAGGCTTCTTGTCGTCTACGAACCCGTCCATTTGCGATACGTACACCTCTTCCTTGATCTCGTCGTTGAGGAATGCGGTCTTTACATCCATTTGGAAGACCGTGAAGTTCTTGTGCGCGACGTATACAAGGAACATACGTATGGCTTCACTTCTGGCAACCGGAGCGTATGTCTCATCATAGTCAATCCCTTCTTGTTGACGGTATCCTTGGGACATAAGACGCGCCTTGTTCCGAACGACAATGCCATCTTCGTCTTTCTTATTCTTGAAGATCCACTTTGTGCCGATGACCTTCTTGTGAGATGGACGTGGGACAAGTCGCCATACCTTGAGGGCCTCAAATTGATTGAGTTCCTCTTGCATGGCCATGACCCAGTCCATATCGTCGAGTGCTTTGGAGACGGTTGTTGGCTCGATCTTGATGAGAAATCCAGAGAATAGGCAGAAGTTGGCCGAGGCGCCTCGCGTTCGAACCGGAGTAGAAGGATTGCCGATTATTTGATGTAGGGGATAAGCCTTGGTCCATTTGGTGGTGTATGGAAGCAGTTGTTGAGTGGAGTGAGAGGTGTCCGGATCCACATACCCACCGGTTGGAAGGTCTTGAACAGCTTCAAGTGTTGCTGGTTGGTTTCTCGGAGGAGACTTGGCAGGATTCGTCGAAGGTTGAGCAACTTCTGGTTCCGGGGAATTCAGAGGTTGGTGATAACGCCACTTTTTGGCGTTATTTTCGGTCCTCAAACCAATGAGATTGGCTTGTGTTGAAGCAAAAAGGCGGAATTTTATGGTGTATCTAGTGAAATGTGCAGGTTATCCGAAAGAAGACAAGCATCGAGAAAAGAAGCGGAAAAGAGCCAAAAGAGATTCCAAAATGAAGCCCAACGGAAGCCCGAGATCCAAGCCCAAGAACCGTACCCAGGTCCATGAACCAGACCTGACCCGGAAGCCTCAAGAAAGCGCGCGGCTTTCCCCGCGGCCTGAAGCCGCGGGACAAACCGCGTATGTCCCTGGATCGATTCTATAGTTAGTGTTTTCCGGAATTTAGGTCATCACTTCGACACATGCGACGGTAGGCGACGGGAGGACGATTTTCAGAGCTATTTCACGTACTTTGGAGCCACGATAGAAGATTGATTGAAGAGAGTTCACCACGCAAAGCGGATTAAAGCCGGGAGAAGGGATCTCATTAGTACGTTCTTTACGTTTACGATCATGAGGATTTCATACACCACTTTATACCCTTTTTCTAGTGTTTTTATCCACCCCAACATGAACTAATCTTTAGATGTTGGGGGTTGGAACAACTATGGATGTATGATGGATGACGTGTAACCGAAGGATTATTTTTACCTGATTTGATCTATGAAAGCATTTGAATTGAGTTTTCATTATCAATTGTATATTGATCACCTTCAATTGACTTTTATGGTTTTTGATTAAGTTTGAGAAAATTAATTAAAGGCGAGATCAAGTAATCAAATGCCGGAAAGGAGATTCGGGTAGAGATAGCCGACTCACTTTCTACTCGGAATAGTTTGACCTAATGTATTTTAAAACCCTATGTGTAGATCGAGAGATAAAACCTACGTGTCTTGAAATAAAATATGTTATTGCTTGAGAAAGAATAACAGTGACTTTTACAAACTAGGGTTCATAGAAATTATCGGTAATAATCATTGTTCGGGTATTCGTTCATCAGTAGTATAATCATAGGAAGTCCAACCCTCAACCTTTTCTCTATCAAAAGCATTTCAAAACCTTTCGTTAATCGATTTTCGTTCTTATTTAGTTTTTAAAACAAGTTATAAACCACAACTAAAAATTGCGACCGTTCAGTTAATAGATTTTATAGTGATTGTGATACTTAGTTCCTAGTTCCCTGTGTTCGATACTCGTACTTTTAGTACTATTACTTGATTCGACCCGGACACTTGCGGTTAGATTTAGGGGGGTGTAAACTCGCCTATCAAGTTTTTGGTGCCGTTGCCGGGGAACTAGTTGCAACTAATAGCACTACCAGCTATAAGCGCTATTACATTGAACATTTTTTTTGTAATTTTATTTAATTACTTTCAGTTTTTGGATTGCTAATTTTGTTTACTTTCCGTTCCAGGTACTAATTGGTTTAGGCCAATGAAAACCCGAGGGGAAGGAATCGAACCGATCGATCCGGAAATTGAAAGTACCGCCCGTCGATTACGCAAAGAATCAAAAGCTAAAAAACATATCAAGATCGAGATGGGCGACGAAGCTCCTCCTGAGAGACGCCCTATGTGATAATTTGCCGATACGAACGTGGCAGCCGCACGCATAGGCATCCAACCGCACACTACTGGGGCGAACTATTTTGAGATCAAACCGAGTACCATCGTGATGGTACAATAGAATCAGTTTGGGGGAACACCAACGGAAGATCCTCATGCACACCTCCGTGCATTTGAGAGGATCTGCAATACATTCAAGATAAATGGGGTGAACGAGGATGCCGTCAAGCTGAGACTGTTCAGCTTTTCACTCAAAGGCGGAGCCGTAACACGGACAGAAAGTATTCAACCGGACTCGATCACCACTTAGGCAGAACTGAAAGCTGCCTTCCTCCAGAAATTCTTCCCACCAAGCAGAACCACCCAACTTATGGCTAAAATCACCCATTTTTCTCAATGGGATCAATAGACACTGTATGAAGCTTGGGAGAGGTACAAAGAGATGATCAAGAAATGCCCTCATCATGGGTTACAAGGTTGGGTCATTATCCAAACGTTCTTCAGTGGACTTCACCCGCAGTTCAAAAACGACATCACAGCTACAGCGGGTGGAGCCCTAATGGATAAGTCTTATGAGGACACATGCGAGTTGATCGATAATCTGGCTGAACATAGTTTTTCTACTCCGAGATCAGCAGTTAGAAGAGTTGCGAGTGTGCAAGAGAATGAAGAGCTGAAAGCCATAAAAGCTCAACTGAACGCACTCACGAGTCAGTTGAAGGGATCTTCTCTTCAATCTGCATTTATGATGGATGAGGGTATGCCGAAGATGGCACCACCCATGAACGAGCCGGAACAAGTTCAATTTCTGCAAAATCAGAACAACCGGCCACGGAACGATCCGTTCTCAAACACATACAATGAGGGTTGGAAGAAGCACCCAAATTTCTCATGGACTCAACCGCAAGGGCAACAAACCATGGCCCAACAACAGCAGCAACAATACGGTAATAACTCCAACTTTTCTAATTCCTCTAATACTAACAATGTCTATCGTCCTCCAGGTTACAACCAACGGAAATTCGATGAAGGATAATCCAGAGAGAAGAAGCCGGGGCTCGAAAACATGATGATGAAATTCATGTCCAAGATGGATAGTGCGGTCGAGGGATTAGTCGGTATGGTAGGCATAGTCAAGGCAACTACCGATCAGAACACGACATCTATAAAGCTCCTTGAAAGGCAAGTGGGGCAAATTTCTGAAGCCCTATAAAACTGCGCTCCCGGAACCTTTCCGAGTCAAACCAAAAGGAAAACCCGGGAAGATTGCAAGGCCATTCATCTGAGAAGTGGCAAGGAACTGATTAGAGAACCGACTAGAGAATCATAAAAGGAAACCGGGTCCAAAAGGCAAGATGTTGAGATCGTCGATATGGATGAGTTGGAAGCCGATGAAGATATTATGAATGAGGAAAACATGAAGAGTGAAAAGAAGAAGCAAGAGCAGCCTACCATTCCAAAGCAACCACCGGTCAAGCCGGCAGCACCAAGAGTGCCCTATCCGAGCAGGGTTAAAGCGAATAAGGATGATGTTAATTATTCTAAATTTCTTGAAGTATTTAAAAAGTTACATATTAACATTCCGTTTGCAGATGCTTTGGCACAAATGCGACAGTTGCACTTACTGAGGAGTGCAGCGCGATCATCCAGCATAAGCTTCCCCCGAAGCTTAAGGATCCAGGGAGTTTTACTATCCCTGTTCATATAGGAAACTCTGAATTTAGTAAGGCTTTGTGTGATCTTGGAGCGAGTATTAATCTAATGCCTTTGTCTATTTTCAGGAAACTCGGACTTGGAGAGGTGCAACCGACTAATGTGACCTTGCAGCTTGCTGACAGATCCATCAAGTACCCGTATGGTGTAATAGAAGATGTTCTGATTAAAGTGGATAAGTTCTACTTCCCGGTAGACTTTGTGGTACTTGACATGGATGAGGACAAGGAAATCCCACTGATACTTGGCCGACCATTTTTGGCCACGGGAGGAGCACTTATCGACGTGAAAGGAGGAAAGCTCACCTTGAGAGTGGGTAACGAAGAAGCTGTCTTCAATATTTTCCGGGCAGCTAAGCAAAGCATGGGACCGAATGAGTGCTACCGGGTAGAAGTGATGGATTCCTTGATGAGAGAAACATGTGGCATGCAAGTTTTCGGCGATCAACTGAATAATGTGTTGATGGGTACCGATGATGATCCGGAAAGCGAGAGTGTGATGCAATTAAATGCATTACCATCATACAAAGGCCCGAGAAGACCGGTCATTGAAGATTTGGGAGAACCAATTCCCAAGTCCGAACCTTCATCGAAGACAAAACCGTAGCTTGAGCTCAAACCGTTACCCGATCATCTCGAGTATGCATACTTGGGAGAAAAAGACACGCTTCCGGTAATCATATCGTCTAAGATGAATTATGAGAATAAAGAGAAGCTACTACGAGTTCTTAGAGAGCATCAAACCGCTATTGGATGGACGATAGATGATCTGGAGGGTTTAAGCCCAACTTTTTGCTCACATAGAATCAATCTTGAAGAAGGACACCGACCGGTAGTTCAACACCAACGTCGGCTCAACCCGAATATGAAAGAAGTGGTCCGAAAGGAGGTTCTAAAAATCCTTGATGCTGGAATTATCTATCCGGTTCCGGATAGTCCGTGGGTGAGCCCGGTCCAAGTATTGCCAAAGAAGGGTGGTATAACCGTTGTTCGGAACAACAATAACGAGCTGATCCCTTTCCGAACAGTTACCGGTTGGAGGGTGTGTATTGACTACCGAAAGCTGAATGATGCGAAAAAGAAAGATCACTTCCCTCTTCCATTCATTGATCAGATGTTGGAACGGTTATCCGGGTACGAGTACTACTGTTTCCTAGACGGCTATTCAGGGTACAACCAGATTCCTATTGCACCTGAGGCCCAAGACAAGACAACCTTTACTTGTCCGTACGGAACATTTGCATACCACCGTATGCCGTTTGGTTTGTGCAATGCTCCGGCCACCTTCTAACGATGCATGATGGCAATATTCTTGGATATGGTGGAGCGGACCATAGAGATCTTCATGGATGACTTTTCGGTGTTTGGACCATCTTTTGACACATGTTTGGAACATCTAGAGGCCGTACTACAAAGATGTAAAGAGACAAGTCTTGTCTTGAATTGGGAGAAGTGTCACTTCATGGTGACCAAAGGGATCGTACTTGGTCATAAGGTGTCAAAGGAGGGTATCGAAGTGGACAAGGCAAAAGTGGCGGTGTTCGAGAATCTACCCTATCCGAACTCCGTCAAGGGAGTCCGAAGCTTCTTGGGGCATGCCGGGTTTTACCGGCGGTTTAATAAGGATTTTTCTAAGATTACTAAACCTTTGTGTTCTTTATTGCTTAAAGATGCTAACTTTGATTTCACTGATGATTGTATCTCTGCTTTTGACAGGTTAAAGAGGGAGTTGACATCCGCACCGATTATCACGGCTCCCGATTGGAGTTTTCCATTTATTCTAACGTGTGATGCGAGTGACACCGCTGTTGGAGCGGTGTTGGGTCAAAAGAAAGATAAGTGGATGCATGTGATCTACTAAGCGAGTAAGACGCTTGATGATGCTCAACTCAATTACGCGACTACCGAGAAGGAACTGCTAGCGGTTGTCTATGCTTGCGAGAAGTTTCGGTCATATCTAGTGGGGGCCAAGGTGATTGTCTACACCGACCACTCCGCTTTAAAGCATCTAATGGCCAAGAAGGATGCTAAACCGAGATTCATTAGATGGGTATTGTTGCTCCAAGAGTTTGACATGGAAATTCTGGATAAGAAGGGGTCCGAGAACACTGTGGTGGATCACCTCTCGAGACTTGAGGGAGGTGAGGAGCAAAGGAAGGATAAGACCATCATCAACGATTCGTTTCCGGATGAGTAGCTTTTCAAGGTCAGTCATTCCGAGCCTTGGTTCGCGGATTTGGTGAATTATTTGGTGGGAGGAGTAGTGCCATATCAGATGAACTCCCACCAAAATAAGAAATTTCTTTTTGAAGCCAAAAGATATTATTGGGACGAGCCTTACCTCTACAAGATGTGTGCCGACGGTATGATCCGGAGATGTGTCCCGGAGGAAGAAAAGGCCAACATTTTAAACCACTGCCACACCTTGGAATATGGGGGCCACTTTAGCACTGATAGAACAGTTGCAAAGGTTCTACAATCGGGTTTCTTCTGGCCGTCTATGTTCAAAGAGACTCGAGATTTCATATCTAAATGTGATCGGTTCCAAAGAACGAGGAACATAACCAAGAGGGATGAGATGCCAATGCAAGTCTTCATGGAAGTTGAACTCTTCGACGTGTGGGGCATAGATTTTATGGGACCGTTCCTGAACTCGTACCAGAATGAGTATATCTTAGTAGCGGTGGACTACGTGTCTAAGTGGGTGGAAACGATCGCGACTCCTACAAATGATTCTAAAGTAGTGATTAATTTCCTATGGAATAATATCTTTGCGAGGTTTGGGGTTCCGAGAGCACTGATTAGTGATGGTGGAAGCCACTTCTGTAATCGGTATTTGGAAGCGGTGTTAAAGAAATACTCGGCAGTATCATCCACAAGCCAACGGCCAAGCGGAAGTGTCCAATCGGGAACTAAAGCAGATTCTGGAAAAGACAGTGAACTCATCTCGGAAGGATTGGTCGTTGAAGTTAGATGACGCATTGTGGGCATACCGGACGGCGTTAAAAACTCCTAATGGTACCACTCCCTATCAGCTAGTGTTTGGGAAGTCATGCCATCTACCAGTGGAACTCGAGTGTAGAGCGTTCTGGGCAATAAAGAAGTTGAACATGGAGCTGGATGTAGACGGAAAGAGGAGATTACTCCAACTATGTGAATTAGAGGAAATCCGGCTGGATGCATTCGAAAACGCCTTAATCTACAAGGAACTGACAAAGAAGTTCCATGATCGCCGGATTCGAGAAAAAGGTAATTGTTCCAGGAATGAAAGTCCTTCTATTTAACTCAAGTTTGAGGTTGTTTCCAGGTAAACTGAAGTCGAAGTGGTCGGGACCATTCACGGTGACCGAAGTGTACCCATATGGAACAGTGGAGCTAGAGGGCAAGGATGGACAGAAGTTCAAAGTAAACGGCCAAAGGGTGAATCCGTACCTGGGCGACGAGGTTGAGACCACGTCATGTGTGTATCTAGAGGACCCGAAGGAGTGAAAAGATGGAAGGTCGAGCCACGACCGAAACCAAGGCGCTGGGTGGGAGGCAACCCACCGAGGTTTGTTTTCTTTTTAAATTTCGTTTTTGAGTGTGTTTTTATATACGAAAAAAATAATGAAAAGGAGAAAAAACCAAAAATAGTTGGAACAGGGACTTACGCGGGATATGCTGTGACAACTGTCAAAATTACGTTTTAGGTTAGAACTGTACTGAACGTTTTAGTTATTCATATTGTAGTCAACACAGTCGAAATTAGCAGTAAAACAGTATCGTTAGGAAAATTTGAGAATTTTGCCTACCATTTGCCTAAATGAGTGAATTATCTATAAATCTCATAAAATGGCAATTCAAATACTCTAAATACATATATTTATGTACTTTGCAAAATTAAATACTTGCAAATAAAACAAGTATTATTAATATGGTAAATTGGTTATTTAAAAATTAAATTGTTAAAAAATATTTGTGGAGGTCCAATCATATTTCACCTAAATCTACACTCCACCTCTCTTCCTCTCTCTCCCATGGCCGGCCCCAACCCCCCCCCCCCCCCCATAACACCTCTATCTTTCATTACATCTCATTTCAAAACTCATTTCATCCTCTCACTTTTCTCTCTAACTCTTCTCTCTATAAATTCTCTCATTTCTCTCCAAATTCTCTCTATTCTCTCTCAAAAAACAAGTTCTTGGCTTGACCACTCATGAAATCTTCAAAAAAAAGCAAGAAGACCCTTTTTGGGGATATTTAGAAGATATCTTTATTTCATATACATGCATGTAGTTCTAGAGGTTTAAAAGAAAATATTCATCTGAAAATAATTGTTTGGGGAAGTGTCAAATCGGATTCCATGCAAAAGTAAGAAAATCATGGCAAAACATAAAGTTAGATGCATTTTCTTAAATCTATCTTTTGACAGCATTCTGTCAGATTTCTACCTCTCTCTTTAAAAGGTCATAACTCCCTCAATATTTAACCAAATGAGGTGAAATTTCTTCCGGAATTTATGTTTATGTGTTAAGATTCGAAGCCAAGTGGTTTCACTTAAAAACTCAAATATTTCGACCGTCAAACAGACGTCACAAAAACAGTGTGCAAGCAGCAATGCTTTCTGTAGTAGTCATACTATAAAAATTATTTGATAGACTTAAACATCTGCAAAAATAATGGTTTATATGTCAAAGGTTTCCTAACACATAGTGTCAGCTTGAGTAAAAATCTCCTGGCCAAAAGAATCTTGGAAGATAGCTAAAAATGGACTGAAATTGACACAAAAATCTGGACAGAAAAATGAAAACTCCAAATGTGGCTAAAAATCAATTTTTAACTTATTTTATTATAAATCTATAACTTTTATTGAATAATAAAGACATGCAAGATATTTTAGACCATCACAAAAATATGAACCTTAAACAAAGTTCTCTATAAAGACATTTTATGACATTTTGGATAAGTAGGATTCACCAAACCCTTAGAATCAAGCTTGAATCTTACTAGTGACTCTTACGATTCGTAGGATCAGAGTAGGATCATATTACAAGTTGCACTTATGAGCATCTCGGAAACATCATCGTTATCACCATGAGTTTTCACAGCCCCTTTTACTACTTTTATACATTTTGGGGTGAAAAGCATGTTACGATTTCATTAGGCATCGGTTGTACTGTTTACTCAAAAATGCTACGAATTTTTATGCGCTATGGTATGTATGCTTATATTAGTTGATTCTGAGTTTCACATTCATTTTAAGTCCCCGGTTCACTTTACATTACCCATTAACTCACTGTTCGAGCCGTTGGTATATTATGGATAACGTTATTTGGTTGACTCCCTACTCACCTCGCGAGTGCATAATTACCGTCTTCTTTATCATGTTTGCGATGGAACATGTATCATTAGGGCATGCAGTCAGGAGGCTTGGGTAGTGGCTCATTACTTTAACATTTAGCATACGGATATACCTTGTGCATTGTGAACAACTGGAATTCTTTATCCACTGTGCGGATTTACAAATATGCATTAAAACTACAACCGAATACTTAATGCACTATGCGGATTTACAAACATGCATTAAAACTGTTATGCATACCGAAAATCTGTTAACTCACGAAGTATTCAATAGTTGACCATCTCATTTACATACTTTTCAGGAAATATCAAGTAAGGTTGGAACTTTAGAAGGCACCACTAGTAGCTACATCCAACCCGATCTTCTTTATCATGTCAATTTATGTTTCGGACAATTTGTATTTTGGAACAAGATGTATATTTTGTAAACTTTTAAGCTATGATGATTGTGTGTTGTCTTCTACCTTACGCAATGAAACATTGAGCTGTAACATCTCGTATTTCCGCTTTAGCAGGGTGTGACAGATTTGGTATCAGAGTCGTAGGTTATAGAGAATACCGGTCTTCCATTGGAAAAACCCAACTATAACCAAAGTCCAAAACTGACATCAAAAAAACTGAACCTACTACTAGTATAACTAAGTCTAGAATGGTATTAACATACTTTAATTAAACATAGCTTGATCACCTATGTTCGATTAAGGAAGGTTAATGCGAGACTATGAATGGTTATAGTAGGAGTATGTCAAAGTGCGTAGACATTGCATAGGATAGACATTACACTTGTACGATTAGTGACTAAGTACACTTTTGCCTCAGTTTCACTATGTCATCATCCTCATCCCACTCACTCTCTTCTTACTCGGCCGATGAGTCGGGTTATATCACCGGTCGACCTCGAGTCAACCCACCGAGCATCCGGGAGGATGGGGATCCTAGGAACACTGAATCGGAGCAAGAAGTGTCAAGCGAGGGAGATCCTTACGACGGACCGAGAGTATCACCAACCTCAGTATTGCCTCAACTAACTCCTATAACCTTTCAACGGAACCCCAATGGATCACGTGTAAACAAAGCGCAAGAAAGAGTGTTCCGATTCTGCGAATGTCACACCCCGCTAAAGCGGAAACACGGGATGTACAGCTCAAGTTTTATAGCAAAAGTTACAAGATCACAGCAACCATCAAAATACATTCAAAAGTTTACATCCTTGTCTTTTACAATCGTTTTACGAAAAAGGGAAATGAACATATTCAAAAGATAACGTAGAAAGCTTCAACGCGTGTAGCCTTCCTAAGTTCCAACCTTACATGGTATTTCCTGAAAAGCATGTAAATGAAAAGGTCAACTAATGAACTAGTTGGTGAGATCACGGGTTTAACGAGTACAACGATGTTTGCCATAGAAAATAGTTCAAATCCGCACAAGTGGATAAGTCAACCGGTTATAAAAACACTTGCTTAAGGTAATCGTATGTATAATATTTATGTTATGAGCCCGTTACCCGACCTATATGAAAAGACGCCCCTCCGCATGTTCTATCGTCAACAATGCGTACGAACAACAATAATTATGCACTCAACCAAGCGCTACTTGTGAGTGGGGTGTCCACCAAATAACGTTATCCATAATTACCAACGGCTCAATCCATGAGTTAAACGGGTAACGTGAGAAATAAACAGGGACTTTTGAACGATAGCAAAAGAAAACTCAAACTTACAACATTCGCAAAACATAGATACCATAGAGCATAAACAAGTATAGCAAGTTCGTATTTCCAAGAAAACGAGACAACCGGTGCGTAAAATAATTGTAGTAACAACATGCTTTTCACCCTAAATATGTAAAACATTGAAAAAGGGGCTGTGATAACTCACTTGATACGCGATAGAAATCCAGGAATCTCCCACAAGATACTTCGGTGTGATCCTACTTCAAACCTATAAACGTAAGGTCACTAGTGAGTTTTAATCTCAAAGGCTCGGTACTAACTATCCAAATCGTCATAAAATGCATAAATATATAAATATATAGTATATATATATTCCACGAATTTCATCATAAGAATGATGAAATGGGTTTAAGAGTTAGCTTTTAATCATAATAAGAAAGTTGTCCTTTTCTGTCCCGATTTAGGTGTCAGTTTCTGTCCATTTTTGGATAACTTCCAGGCATATTTAGGTCAGGATATTTTATGTCCAAGTGGTTTAATGAGTTAGGAAACGTTTGACATAAGTTTCATAATTTTTAGAGGTGGTTAAATACATAAAATACTTCTTGACGTAAAACACTGCAGAAAGTTTTGCTGTTTGCACACTGTTTTTGTGAAGACTGTTTGGTAGACGAAATCTTTGGGTTTTTGAGTGAAACCACTTGGGTTTGAATCCTAACCCATGAAAATAAATTTCAGAAAAAAAAACCACTTAATTTGGAGTATTATTGAGTGAGATATGAACTTTTGAAGAGAGGTGTGGAATCTGGCCGCAAGCTGTCAAAACCACCCTTTATGCATGTGCATCTATCTTTGTCTTTTTCCCAAAATTCTTATTCCTTTTTGCATGCAATCCGATTTGACTCATCCCCGTACAATTATTTTCAGTTCTAAAACATGTTTTTAAGCCATTTAAACTACAAGCATGTTATTCATCATCTTATCTTTTATAAAACATTGAAAATGGTTCTTTTTGAAGAATGCTTGGTGTTTTTGCCAAGAACTTTTTCATGCATCTTAAAATTGTGTATTTTTAGCTCAAGCATGTTGGTATAAACGTATTGTTAGTGGATTCAAAGATCCACTCATGAAATCTTTGGACCAAAGGGTATGGATTTTTCAAGAAAAACTACATGCATGTGTGTTAAAAGTCCATCCTTGATCTTAATATGGGTTTGATTATGGATTCACCACCTTTTTAATAACATGCAAGTGTTATGGTGGTAAATCTACAAGCATTAAGATGTGTAGAGATGATTTTTAACAAGATTAAAGAAATGTAGAAGAAGATGAAGAACATTCATAAGAAAAGTGCAAAAATGAAAACTAGACAAAAAGGGAGTGTGTGGATTTTATCCAACACATTTGTAGTTACCTTGAACACTTTGATCTCTTGAAGGAGATGTGTTTAGGGGCTGAAGTTTTATGGATTTACTTAGATGAAGATGGATGAAGATGGAGAGAGAAAGAAAGAACTCTAGTGTGAGAGAATTTAGAGAGAGAGTGAGTAGTTGCAAGTGGGTGAAAATGGTTTAAAAAAAATACATAAACAGGGTAGTGAGGGGGGGGGGGGGGGCTCACCATTGGGGGGGGGGTGTTGAAGTTATTTAGGTTACTAATTATATATATACTTGTGATGTAAATGTAGCTTAAGTTGACATTTTATGAGATTTATGGATAATTCCCTAAATTAAGGGGTTTCTAGGCAAAATTTCTCAAATTTTCCTACCGTACCGAGTTTACTGCTAAATTTGCACTTTGTGAACTATGACATGCATAACTGAAATATCCAGTGCAATTCTAACCTGAGGTGTAAATTTGACAGTTGTCACAGCCTCCCTCGGTTAAAAGAATTTTGTCCCGAAATTCAAGAGTTACTAGCTTTAACAGGTTTGCTAGCGAAAAGATGAGGATACTTATGCATCATGTAATCCTCTCGTTCCCAAGTGTACTCAGGCCCACGCCTTGTGTTCCAATGGACTTTTACTATCGGAATCTTGCTTCGCTTCAGACGCTTGACCTCTCTATCAAGTACCTCAATTGGTTCCTCTATGATGTGCAGCTTATCGTTGATTTGGACTTATTCCAAAGGCACGGTTACTGCTTCGTCGGCTAAACATTTCTTCCAGTTTGACACATGAAACGTGTTGTGAATAGCACTTAACTTTATTGGCAAATCCAGCTTATAAGCTACTGGTCCAATTCTTTCCGTGATCTTGAATGGTCCAACATACCATGGACTCAACTTTCCTCTTTTCCCAAACCAGACTGTTCCCTTCCAAGGGGATACTTTTAAAGAGACTCTATCTCCAATCTGAAATTCTAAAGGCTTCCTACGATTGTCCGCATAGCTCTTTTGACGATCTTGAGCTGCTTTAAGCCTATCCCTGATGATTGCAATCTTGTCGGTAGTTTCTTGAACAATATCCGGACTAGATAGTTGTCTATCTCCAATCTCTAACCAACAAAGAGGTGATCAACACTTGCGTCCATACAGAGCTTCATATGGCGCACACTGAATACTAGTGTGATAGCTATTGTTGTATGAAAACTCAACTAACGGAAAGTGGTTATCCCAACTTCCTCCAAAGTCTATCACACATGCCCGAAGCATGTCTTCCAACGTCTGGATGGTTCACTCACTCTGACCATCCGTTTGAGGATGATAGGCCATGCTTAAATTCAACTGCGTACCCAACGCTTTTTGAAGTGACTGCCAAAACCGAGATGTGAAGCGGCTATCTCTATCTGATATGATGGAAACTTGGACTCCATGTCGCGTGACGATTTCCTTGATGTAGATCTGGGCAAGTTTCTCCATCTTATAGTCTTCCCGAATAGGCAAGAAATGTGCAGACTTCATGAATCGATCTACTATAACCCAAATCGAATCGTGTCCTTTGGCAGTTCTCGGGAGTTTGGTTATAAAATCCATAGTTATTTGCTCCCATTTCCATTGGGGAATCTCCGGTTGTTGCAACAGTCCTGATGGCTTTTGATAAACATCCTTGACCTTTGAGCAAGTTATGCATTTCCCTACATATATGGCAATATCCTTCTTCATTATTGGCCACCAATAGTACTCCCTTAAATCCTTGTACACTTATCTGCTCCTGGGTGAATTGAGTACCTAGATTTATGAGCCTCTTCCAAAATCATTTTCCGTAGGTTGTCAGCCTTTGGGATCCATACTCTGCCCTTAAAGTAACGTACTCCATCAGTCTTAGTTTCAAATCTAGCCTCTAAACCGTGAAGAGTCTCGTCCTTCAGGTTTTCAGACTTCATTGATTGGATTTGAGCTTTATAAATCTGAGTTTTCAAACTTGTTTGAACCAGCGCTCCTAACGCTGGACTCGTGAAGGTTTTACCCTTTCTTTCCTACTCAGGGCATCGGCTACCACAATAGCCTTACCGGGGTGGTAACGTATCTCACAATCGTAGTCGCTGAGCAGTTCTACCCATCTTCTTTGCCTCATATTAAGCATCTTTTGATAAAAAAATATGCTGAAGACTCTTGTGATCAGTGAAAATAGTGCACTTGGTACTATATAGAAAATGTCTCCATATCTTTAGGGCGAATACCACAACTCCGAGCTCCAAATCGTGCGTGGTATAGTTCTTCTCATGAATTTTTAATTGTCTCGAGGCGTATGCTATCACCTTATCATTTTGCGTCAATACGCAACCTAATCATTGATGTGATGCATCACAATATACCACAAAAATTTCCATCCCTTCCGGTAAAGCTAGAATCGGTGCATCGCACAACTTTTTCTTCAAAAGTTGGAACGCTTCTTCTTGTGAAACACCCCCAAACGAATTCCCTATCCTTTTGGGTTAACGCGGTGAGGGGTTTAGCAATCCTAGAGAAATCCTCGATGAAACGCCGATAATAACCTGCCAAACCTTGAAATTGGCGAATTTCCGTCGGAGTCCTTGGGGCTTCCCATTTCCGAATGGCTTCCACTTTAGCCGGGTCCACGTGAATCCCTTTCTCTCCGATCACGTGACCTAAGAAATGTACTTCTCGAATCCAAAATTCACACTTAGAGAATTTGGCATACAGTTTACGCTCCTTGAGAAGTTCTAGAATCACTTTTAGATGCTGCTCGTGATCCTTCTTACTCCGAGAATAGATCAATATATCATCGATGAATACAATCACAAACTTATCAAGGTATGGTCTACATACTCTATTCATTAGGTCCATAAACACAGCTGGTGCGTTCGTCAATCCGAATGGCATAACTAAAAACTCGTAGTGTCCATAGCGAGTTCTAAAAGCTGTTTTAGGAATGTCTTCCTCTCGGACTCTCAACTGATGATATCCCGATCGAAGGTCAATATTCGAGAAATAAGTTGCACCGTGCAACTGGTCGAACAAATCGTCTATTCGAGGGAGAGGATATCGGTTCTTGATTGTTATCTTATTTAGCTCCCTATAATCGATGCACATTCAAAACGATGCATCCTTCTTCTTGACGAAAAGAATCGGGGCTCCCCAGGGTGATGAACTTGGTCGAATGAATCCCTTATCCAAAAGTTCTTGGAGTTGATTCGACAACTCTTGCATCTCGGCAGGTGCTAAGCGATATGGGGCCTTGGCTACAGGCGCCGCTCCGGGTATAAGGTCAATCTGAAATTCAACTTGTCTCGGCAGGGGAAGTCTAGGCAAATCGTATGGGAACACTTCTGGGTGATCCTTTACCACAGGAATATCTTGGATTCGCATCTCCTTGGACTTCTTCTCTACTACGTGTGCCAGAAATGCAACACACTTCTTTCTCAAATACTTATGGACCTTCATACATGACACTATCCTTAGTTCCTTTCCAGCTCTATCTCCTTGCACAACAAGGGTTTCTCCACCTTGTAATGGTAACCTGACAGCCTTTTCAAAACAACTAACTTCTGCTCGGTTCTTGGATAACCAATCCATGCCTATCACTACGTCAAGACTCCCCAATTCAATTGGAATAAGATCAACGCTAAATAGCTTATTAGCTAAGTTCAAGGTACAGCCTAAGATTACATCCTTAGCCTCTAACTCATATCCATTAGCAACCTCAACAATAAAAACATTCGACATTTTCTTAGATTCTAGATTGATCAAAGGCCTAAATTCTAACGAAACAAAGCTCTTGTCGGCTCCAGTGTCAAATAATACTGACGCATAAAAATCGGTTAGGAGAAACGTACCTGTCATCACATTGGGGTCTCGGCATGCTTCTTCTGCTCCTAAAACAAACGCCCGTCCTCGAGCTTGTCCTCCTTGGTTTCCCTGATTGGCTTGCCTTGCCTGGTACCCAACGTTGTTATTGATTGGTCCCCTTTTCAATTTTGGGCACACATTCCGGAAGTGATCTGGACTTCCGCACTCATAGCATACCCTTCCTTCCTCCTTTACATTCTTTCCCATTCTGCAGTATCGGGAGAAATGACCCTTTTGTTTACAAATGACACAGATGGGACAGGTTCCCTCATGATGCAAAGTGCATGGTTGCACTTCGGATGGGATCCATTGTAACGCCCTGTTTCCTTAGCATTCATCCCAAAATTCCCTACTACTTTCTTATTCCTACTTGAATTACTACCAATCGCTTTTCCTGACTGGCTCTCTGGCCTCCTCTTACTACCAACACCTTTCTGAGTTAAAGTTCCTACCCTGACCGCATCGTTGGTCAAACTAGTTGCTAATGCCACTGCGACTTGGATCGTGGTCGGACTTGCCGACGTAAGCATTCCGCGGATCTTCGAGGCCAATCCATACAAATATCGGTCAATCCTTTTTCTCTCCGGGGTAACCATGTGGGGTACTAACTTTGCGAGTTCATGAAAATGAGCGGTGTATCGGTCTATCCCTGAACCTACCATGGTAAGATACCCAAAATTCAGCCTCCAACTTCTGAAACTCCTCCCAAGAAAGTTTGTATGCATCCTCCCTTCCATGGGTTTGGACTTGAATGTTCCACCAAGTCAAAGCTCGTCCTTGAAGCTGACATGCCGCATACTCCACCATGCGGTCTTCTTAACATTTACTGATATGGAGCACCGACTCCGTACTATCAAACCACAAAAGCAATCCTACAGCACCCTCTTTTCCGTGAAATTCTTTGGGCTTGCAAGACATAAACGTCTTGTAACTGCATCCTCTACCGTCATTAACGTTATTGGGATTCCCTCCTCCCACATTATCATTCCCATGACGCTCATTGATGCCCGCGGTGACTTGTGTTACAATGTCGGGTATCGCCTCTTGAATGCGCTGAGATGTGATCTGGGCAATATCGGGGTTTTGGTCTTCAGGAATTCCTCCCGTGCGACGTGTGGATCTTCTTGGTGGCATTTTTCTAAAACACATTTACAAATATTGGTTTGATTAAAATCTTGTGTAAATAGAAATCGAATGTTTTGCAAAAATAATTTTGTAAACCGAAATATTGGGAATACTAACAATAAATATTGCATGATTAACAAACATATAATTAAAACGCGAGATCGCTTTTCCATTAAAGTCATTAATAATAGCCGTTGATACAAAATTTCTGATGTGCATTGCACATCAGTACCATGATGTTGTAGAAAGACAGAATTACAAATTGAAATACAAAGTTGAAACAACTAGAAAAAGTTCCATTTTCTAAATCTTCCACCATTCACGTCAATATCCTCCCCGATACACCTCGATCAGAACCCACAACACCAACATCGACAGTAACATGACCATGACTATGGAAGCTATCTCAGCCCTTAAGGCAATCCTCCGAGCTACCCTCGCTCTATCCAGGGCTTCGGTCGACATGTTAGTCAAGATATGACTCAACTCACATAGCTCCGTCCCAACCTGACTTTGATGACTAACCCACGCCTGACAGCTATGCAACTCCGCTGTCATAGCCCGAAAACGCTGCTCTTCCGTCCATGTCATGCCAGACGCACGACCAACGGGTACTCCCATGATGACTCGCAGTGGTTCTGGCGCATCCGGACGATCAGACCTCAATGACACTCGCCTAGGAATGGGAACACTCTTCCTAGCGGTCAGCCTAGTACGTGGCCCTCTAGAGTTTGGTTGTACTTTTATAGGAGTGGATGGTGGTGGAACCGCGGTCGCTGGTATCCTCGGTCCATCGTACGGGTCTCGTTCGCCTTCCGATGTTCGTTCGCTCGACGGCGTGTAGGAGGGTTGAGAGCTTGATGATGACGATGATGACATAGTGGTACTGAAGTAAGAGTGTGATGATGATGATGACATAGTGATACTGAAGTAAGAGTGCATAACATTACTATCGCGCAATTATAAAGGCTAAACGTACTATACTAAAGAGGGTAGTGAGGGGGTGGGGGGTGGGGGGGGGGGGGGTGATGGTGTGTTGCTAAATTAAAAATGTCTAAATTAAGGGGTTTCTAGGCACAATAATTATATAAAACATGAACTCTTGTCTTTTTGATTTATTTTAAAACATGAAGTATTTTCTTTTAAATTTTAAATAACACAATAATTATATAAAAGTAAAGTATTTATATAAAATTTAGTTGAAGTAATTTAGGTTACTAATTATATATATATATACTTGTGATGTAAATGTAGCTTAAGTTGGCATTTTATGAGATTTATGGATAATTCCCTAAATTAAGGGGTTTGTAGGCAAAATTTCTCAAATTTTCCTACCGTACTGAGTTTACTGCTAAAATTGCACTCTGTGAACTATGACGTGCATAACTGAAATTGTAACAACCCGGATTCCCAAACATAGTTCAAATAGCATACATTGCATAACGTCGTTAAAACAAGAGATACATTATATAACAAATATGGTCCCCTAGTCTTTTACATACATTCAGTACATCATTAAAAACGTTTACATAGTAAATTACATCATTACTAACAACATGCTATATCTACTAAACACATCATAGTCTTCAACTACATAGTCCTCCAAAAGCTATTCGCGGTTTAACCTTCTTATTTGCTCTTACTCGATCCACGACCTGGAATACATATTTTTAAAACAAAATGAGGGTTAGACCTTGAGGTCTAGTGAGAAAATCCCCGTTAGTAAAAAAACCATTTGCACAACATCATACACATAATTCATATAGGAATACCAACTAAGACTCATGCATCATGTATCTTTCCATCTCATTCTCTTGGCCATATTAATTGGTTGCGAGCCAACTAATTAATTTACACCACTGTACTGAATACATCCAACACCACTGTCCCTCTGGACAGCCAACATACACCGGTCCTAAGCCCGGCCAACTAGCACCCATGCAGTGTAATACTCATATAAACATAGTATGCACATTATTACACTCATTCCACATATATGTATTCCAATTGAAAACATTTTAAATAAAAACTCACCGGTTTGCTTTATCAAAACTCTTTCTAATCCTCCACAAAGAATTCTGCTTTCATCTTCGATTCACAGTATCTGAAACAAATAGATGCAGATATCTCTTTACCATATAAAACACATAAGTATTGCTAAAGCTAAGAACTCTAAAGAACTCAAATCCTCAAATGTTGTCCCCAAACCCGGACTTAAGTCAAGTCCACAGTACATTCAGTCTTCATTCATTCCCTATCCATAATTTAACAAAACACAGGCTACTGGATACTTAAAAGCATCAAAACTCTCAAGGTTTGACTAATCAGCTAAAGTATCCGGACAACACAACCTTTCCGGATAGCACCCATATTTCGGACAACAAGACCAATCCGGACAGCATGACTTTCCGGACAACCTTAATAATCCGTACAGCGCAACTACCCAGACATCGTATCAATCCGGTAACTCTTTATCATCCGGAAAACTAAAGAAATTAGAACTTACCCGGATAGAAGAACCCGTCCGGACACCTTAAGAACATTATCCGGACACCACTAACAAGATTACCCAGACACCTTCATCCTGTCCGGGAACCTCTGACTGTTTACCCAAATTCAACCCAGAAATCGACTGATTCATTACCAAACATGAATTTGACTATTCTACTCCGATAGAAACTACCTAATAGCAATTACACACATAAATTGTAAAGGAAACATACCTGAAATCACTTCCAAGTGTACCAATTTGGATCCCTAGCCCCAAAACTTTCTTTCTTCTTCTTTACTTCTCCAAACACACACACCACACACACTGATTTTCTGGATAATATCTGACTTTATGAAATATCTGATTTCATCAAGAGGTAATATCAACCCATTTTACTACTTTAGTCCTTGAACTTATCACTAATGACCAAAACACTCTTAACTTATAAATTAACCCAAACTTACCCTAAACATTAATTATATAATTAAATAAATTTAACGGAACTAGGATTTAACTAACGAACTTACCCGGTGTATTACATCATCTCCCCCTAAAAAGAATTTTGTCCCGGAATTCGATTAGGCAAAAAGGTACGGGTTCTTAGCTCTCATTTCTGCTTCTGATTCCCAAGTAGCATCCTGACCCCTATGATGTCTCCATTGAACTTTCACTTGTCTGATTACTTTGTTCCGCAACACTTTAACTTTGTAGTCAACTATGGCTTCAGGTTCCTCTACATAATTCAGCTTTTCATCAACTTGTATATCTGGTAGAGAAACTTCCTGATCCGGCGTAACCAAACACTTTCGGAAATTCAATACATGAAACGCGTTATGAATCCTGCTTAACTCTGGCGGAAGATCTAACCTGTAGGCTACTTCGCCGATCCTTTCTATGATTGCAAACGGTCCAATGTACCTCAGGCTCAGCTTACCTTGTTTCCCGAATCGAATGACTCCTTTCCAAGGCGAGACTTTTAACATCACAAAATCTCCAACTTGGAACTCTAACGGTTTTCGGCGTCGATCGGCGTAGCTTTTCTGTCTATCTTGAGCTACTTTCAAACATTCCCGAATCTGAGAAATCTTATCCGCGGTCAACTGGACTATATATGGCCCTGCTAACTGTTTCTCTCCCACTTCGTTCCAACACAGAGGTGTTTAGCATTTTCTACCATACAAAACTTCAAACGGTGCCGCTTGTATGCTGGAATGATAACTGTTATTGTAGGCAAATTCAATCAATGGTAAATGCTTATCCTATGATCCCCCAAAATCAACAATGCAAGCCCAGAGCATGTCTTCTAAAGTCTGAATCGTCCGTTCACTCTGACCGTCAGTTTAAGGATGATACGTCGTACTTAACTTTATCTGCGTTCCCATTTCCTTTTGAAAACTTCTCCAGAATCTTGAGGTAAAACGGATGTCACGATCAGAGATAATCGAAATTGGAACTCCATGTCGAGTTACTATTTCATTGATATACAATTTGGCTAGTCTTTCCAATGACTATGTTTCCAAATGGCATCAAATCCCTTCGGAGTCCTTGGTAGCTTCGTGATAAAATATGTAGTAATCTGATCCCATTTCCACATAGGTATTTCTAACCATTGCAACTGACCAAACGGCTTCTGATGTTCAATCTTCACCTTCTTACAAGTAGTACAACCTTCCACATACTTGGCAATACTCCTTTTTATTCCCGGCCACCAATAAAATTGTTTCAAATCTTTGTACATCTTGTTCGTTCCTGGGTGAATAGAAAAACGAGATTGATGAGCTTCTTGTAGTACCCGATCACGTAAGCCACCCAAACGAGGCACCCAGATTCTGTTTCCCAAACACAACAACCCACGATCATCTTTTACAAGCAATGCTGATATACCCACTAACCGTTCCGGTTTCAAGTGTTCTTCTTGAAAAGCTTCTATTTGATACTTTTGAAATTCGTCAAAGATGTTAGGTAGGAGTTCAGCTCGTAGTAAAATAGCTTTTATTGTTCCAATCCTTTCTTGACGACTTAGTGCATCAGCTACCACATTCGTTTTTCTCGGATGATAAAGGATTTCACAATCGTAATCATTCACCAATTCTAACCATCTTCTTTGCCTCATATTTAGTTCCTTCTGATCGAAAAGATGTTGGAGACTCTTATGATCAGTATAAATTTGACATTTAGAGCCGTAAAGGTAATGTCTCCAAATATTCAACGTGAAGACAACTGCTGCCAGTTCCATATCGTGTGTAGGATACTGTCTTTCATGATCATTTAACTGACGAGAAACATAAGCAATAACTTTTCCACGCTGCATTAGTACACAACCCAATTCCAATTTGGAAGCATCACTGTAAACAACAAAATCATCGGACCCTTCAGGTAATGCTAGTATCGGTGCGCTACAGAGTTTCTCTTTCAATATTCGGAATGCTTCATCCTGTTCTGTTTTCCATTCAAACTTTATATTCTTCCGGGTCAGCTTGGTCAAAGGCGTACCGATACGGGAGAAATCTTGTATAAACTTTCGATAATATCCGGCTAACCCCAGAAAACTTCTTACCTCGGTTAGCGTTCTTGGCGGTTCCCACTTTTCAACTGCTGCTACTTTCATTGGATCAACTTGAATACCTTTCTCAGAAACTACATGTCCGAGAAACTGAACTTCCCGTAGCCAGAATTCACATTTAGAGAACTTAGCGTATAACTGTTCCTTCTTCAACAATTCCAGAATTAAACGAAGATGTTGGGCGTGCTCTTCTTTGGACCGGGAGCAGATAAGGATATCATCGATAAACACAATAACGAATTTATCGCGATATGGCTTACATACTCGATTCATTAAATCCATAAAAGCAGTTGGGGCGTTCGTCAATCCAAAAGGCATTACTAAGAATTCATAGTGACCATACTGTGTGCGAAAAGCAGTTTTCAGAACGTCTTCTTCTTTAACCTTCAGCTGATGATACCCAGATCTCAGATCAATCTTGGAGAAATAGCAAGCTCTAACTAGTTTATCAAAGAGGTCATCAATTCTAGGAAGCGGATACTTGTTCTTGATCGTGCGCTTATTCAGTTCCCGATAATCAATACACATCCTCATCGAACCATCCTTCTTTTTCACAAACAGAACCAGTGCTCCCTACGGCGAAGAACTGGGTCTGATGAAGCCTTCATCTGAAAGATCCTGCAGTTGAGTCATCATCTCTTTCATCTCTGGAGGTGCCAAACGATACGGTGCACGGGCAACAGGAGCAGCTTCAGGAATCAGATCTATACCAAACTCTACTTGTCTAATGGGCGGAAGGCTAGTCAGATCTTCTGGAAAAACTTCCGGAAATTCACGAACAACCGGAATATCTCCCAGCTTATTCTTTTCTAGCTTAATATCTATCACATAAGCTAAGTAACTGGAGCAGCCTTTATTGATACACTTACGAGCTTTCAACAAAGAGATAAGGCAAGACTGATGATTTCTACGGTCACCATAAATCACTACTGGTCCCTTCTCAGGTATGACAACATTTATCAACTTCTTATCACAAACTATATTAGCCTGATTCTCGGCTAACCAATCCATTCCCACTACCACATCAAACTCGATCAAGTCTATAGGAAATAACTGAATAGGCACTCCACACCCATCTATGTTTATCACACAACTATCAAATACCTCACTAACCGATACTTGATTATCATTAGCCGTATCTACCATTAACGCATGATCTAACACTTTAGGCTTTAAATGCATATAGGCAGCAAAAGAAGGCGACACAAACGATCGGTTTGCACCGGAATCAAATAACACTTTAGCACGTGTAGAATTTATTAAGAATGTACCTGTAACCACATCGGGAGTCTTATCTTCTTCTTGCTCTGTCATCTGGAAGGCACGACCCCTTACTCTTGGTACTTCTGGCCTTGGTACTACCGGTCTAACACCCGTTGGTCTTACTGACGTACTACCCGGTTGTATTCTCCCCAATGGACAATCGGACTGAAGGTGATCAGGAGAATTGCACGAGTAACAAAATCTAACTACTCGACAGTCTTTAGCAATATGACCGATCTTTCCACACTTATAACAGTTTCTAGGATCAACTTGACAACTTCCTTGATGAAAACGGTGGCACTTTGGGCAAGGTCTTTCAACTGGTCGGAAAGGTGGATGGCTATCAAATCACTGAAACCTGAACTTCTTCGGATCATACTGCGGTCCTTCCCACTTTCTTTTCCCCACATTCTTATCACCAGTACTTCTCCCTTTATCTTGTTCCACGGTTTCTGCGGCGTCTACTGCGGCGGAGAAAGTTTCTGGTCCTTTAGCAATCACAAAACTTCTGACTTCTGCATTCAATCCAAAGATAAACCTTTCAATCTTCATGGCCTTCGTAGCAACGTAGTATTCCGCAAAACGAGACTTTTCCAAGAAACGAGCGGTGTAGTCCCGAACTGACAAATTCCCTTGCTGCAAGTTCATAAACTCCCCTTCCAATTGTTTAACTGCGGCTTGAGGACAAAACTGTTTCTTGAAAGCTATCACAAATTCTTCCCAAGAGTAAGTAGAATATATATCAGATCCTCCCGAGGACATATGTGCTTCCCACCAGTATAGGGCATCGCCTTTCAACATTGCAGTTCCATAGAGTACTCTATCCTCTTCAGCGCATTTACTTGTCTTGAAGATAGCTTCTATTTCCTTCAGCCACTTCATAGCTTTCACTGGTGTGATTGTAGGTGTAATAGGCATCTCATCTTCCTGACCAGGATCTGGTGTCTCAGCTTCATTATGACGAGTTTGATCAAACATGGCTTGTATACTAGCCTGCAGTCTTCCCATTTTGGCTGTTAAATCGTCCCTAGTAACAAATTCATTACCTTGCGGTGGAGCTCCACTCCCAGTTCTACCCCCAATTCTGCCTCCATCTCTTTCTCCCCCTCTTCCCCTTCCTCCGGTTGTTGGGTTTGTTCTATTCGGATTTCCTCCTCCTTCCCGATTCGTTTGTCTAGTACCACTTGCCATTCTGTTGATTCAGAAAAGGTTAATATACACATAAGCACATACCCCATATAACAAGGTATTCCAGTTCAAACATGTACTGTAAGATCACAATTACACTGGCCAGGTGTAAAACAAAATTACCTTACATGATGTTCCTTCTACCTTTTTAAATTTAACACCCCAAGGTTCTACAATAATAGGGACATCCTACTTCACATGTAGTTTAAGTCTAGGTACAGATACTAATACCTAAATCCCTTAAACTAGGGCTCTGATACCATCTGTAACAACCCGGATTCCCAAACATAGTTCAAATAGCATACATTGCATAACGTCGTTAAAACAAGAGATACATTATATAACAAATATGGTCCCCTAATCTTTTACAAACATTCAGTACATCATTAAAAACGTTTACATAGTAAATTACATCATTACTAGCAACATGCTATATCTACTAAACACATCATAGTCTTCAACTACATAGTCCTCCACGACCTGGAATGCATATTTTTAAAACAATATGAGGGTTAGACCTTGAGGTCTAGTGAGAAAATCCCCGTTAGTAAAAAAACCATTTGCACAACATCATACACATAATTCATATATGAATACCAATTAAGACTCATGCATCATGTATCTTTCCATCTCATTCTCTTGGCCATATTAATTGGTTGCGAGCCAACTAATTAATTTACACCACTATACTGAATACAGCCAACACCGCTGTCCCTCTGTACAGCGAACATACACCGGTCCTAAGCCCGGCCAACTAGTACCCATGCAGTGTAATACTCATATAAACATAGTATGCACATTATTACACTCATTCCACATATATGTATTCCAGTTGAAAACATTTTAAATAAAAACTCACCGGTTTGCTTTATCAAAACTCTTTCTAATCCTCCACAAAGAATTCTGCTTTCACCTTCGATTCACAGTATCTGAAACAAATAGATGCAGATATCTCTTTACCATATAAAACACATAAGTCTTACTAAAGCTAAGAACTCTAAAGAACTCAAATCCTCAAATGTTGCCCCCAAACCCGAACTTAAGTCAAGTCCAAAGTACATTCAGTCTTCATTCATTCCCTATTCATAATTTAACAAAACACAGGCTATTGGATACTTAAAAGCATCAAAACTCTCAAAGTTTGACTAATCAGCTAAAGTATCCGGACAACACAACCTTTCCGGATAGCACCCATATTCCAGACAACAAGACCAATCCGGACAGCATGACTTTCCGGACAACCTTAATAATCCGGACAGCCCAACTACCCGGACATCATATCAATCCGGATACTATCCGGTAACTCTTTATCATCCGGAAAACTAAAGAAATTAGAACCTACCCGGATAGAAGAACCCGTCCGGACACCTTAATAACATTATCCGGACACCACTAACAAGATTACCCGGACACCTTCATCCTTTCCGGGAACCTCTGACTGTTTACCCAAATTCAACCCAAAAACCGACTGATTCAATACCAAACATGAATTTGACTATTCTACTCCGATAGAAACTACCTAATAGCAATTACACACATAAATTGTAAAGGAAACATACCTGAAATCACTTCCAAGTGTACCAATTTAGATCCCTAGCCCCAAAACTTTCTTTCTTCATATTTTCTTCTCCAAACACACACACTACACACACTGATTTTCTGGATAATATCTGACTTTATGAAATATCTGATTTCATCAAGAGGTAATATCAACCCATTTTACTACTTTAGTCCTTGAACTTATCACTATGACCAAAACACTCTTAACTTATAAATTAACCCAAACTTACCCTACAAATTAATTATATAATTAAATAAATTTAACGGAACTAGGATTTAACTAACGAACTTACCCGGGGTATTACAAAAATATTCAGTGCAGTTCTAACCTAATGTGTAAATTTGACAGTAGTCACAACGAAGGGTGACACTAGCATCGGCGCGTCCGGAAGCACCGGAGCCGCCTCGAGTTCTCACCAGCATACCAATCGGACGAGTGTCCGGAATGTCTTGGGCGGAGGAGCAGCACATAAGGGCAATGATGACCGAGCTACACGGTTGTCAGGTGAGGATGACTCACCAAGGACAGGTCTTAATAGAACTAGTAGAGCTAACACATCTATTGTCCAACGTGTCGACTCAGGCTTTAGAAGGTGCAAGGATGGCTAGAAAAATGGCGATGAGGGCAGAGTTGGCGTGTGTGGTTGTGGGTATTGTGTTATTCATGTTGGTGCTTTTGATTCTGATTGATGCATACTTGGGATGGTACTGATACGACGGTGGATGGTTCAGTAGCGTGTTGGAATGAACTTTTGAAAAAAAAAACGATTTCTTTACTTGTCAATTCCAATTTATGTATTTTAAGTATTCGGGTTGTATTACTTTTCAAACAATATGATACTGATGTATGAATGGAAACCCGTTGGGTGAAATGCAAACTTTCAATCAACCCATCTATGTATCTGATGCTTAATTTTACTGTTTCAAAAACTTCAAGTGATAGTGTAAACTTTTGTTAAATACCAGTATAAAAGTTTGTGCAAAATTTTAATCAGATCAATATTTGCAAATGTGTTTTAGAATCATGCCTCCAAGGAGATCCACACGCCGCACGGGAAATAATCCTGAAGACCAAACACCTGACATCGCACAGATCATAACTCAACGCATACAAGAAGCAATACCCAGTATAGTCACACAAGTGACCACCGACATTAATACTGACCGAGGGAATGAAGGAGGTAGGGGAGGAAATCCGAGCAGTAACAGTACCGGATGCAATTACAAGTCATTCATGTCCTACAAGCCCAAGGAATTCTACGGAAAGGAAGGTGCCGTAGGATTGCTTTCTTGGTTCGATAGCATGGAGTCTGTACTCCATATTAGCAAATACTCGGAGGATCGCAAGGTGGAGTATGCGGCATGTCAAGTCCACGGTAGGGCACTGACATGGTGGAACATTCAGGTCCAAACCCGTGGAAGAGAGGATGCATACAAACTTTCATGGGAGTAGTTTAAGGAGTTACTCATTAAGGAGTACTGCCCCAAAAGTAAAATTCAAAAACTGGAAACTGAATTCTGGAATAACACCATGGTTGGAGCAGATATAGACCGATACACGGTGCGCTTTCATGAACCCGCAAAACTGGTACCTCATATGGTTACCCCCGAGAGCAAGAAATCCGAGGAATGGTCACCTCGGCAAACCTGGCCACAATCCAATCAGCAGCGGCATTAGCGACTAGCTTAACGAATGATGCTTAGAGCAGGAACTCTGACATCGGGAAGTGCAAGTAATAAGAGGAAGCCAGAGTATCAGTCAGGAAAGAAAGAAAGTATTTGGTGGTGCAAGCAGGGATAGGAAAGTGGTGAGAAACTTCGGAGTGAAGGCTCAGGACCTAAGGCAATACAATGGTCCACTCCCAAAATGCAACAAATGCAACTTTCATCATGAGGGAGCCTGCCCCATTTGTGACAATTGTATGTGGCCAGGTCATCTCGCCAAGTTCTGTAGGATGGAAAAGGGTCTTAATGAAGGGAGAAGGGTATGCTTCGAGTACGGAAGTCAGGATCACTTCCAGAATACCTGCTCGAGATTGGGTAGGAGGTCTAGCAATAACAATAATGGGAACCAGGCAAGGCAAGTCAATCAAGGAAATCAAGGAGGCCAAGCTCGAGGACGAGCATTTGTCATTGGAGCTGACGTAGCACGTCGGGACCCTAATGTGGTGACAGGTACGCAACCACTATGCATCAGTATTATTTGACACTGGAGCGGACAGGAGTTTTGTCTCATTAGAATTTAGGCCACTAATTAACCTGGAATCTAGGAGAATGTCGGATGCTTATATTATTGAGGTTTCTAATGGTCATAAATTTGAGGCAAAGGATGTAATTTTAGATTGTACCTTGAATCTAGCGAATAAGTCGTTTAGCGTTGACCTTATTCCTATTGAATTGGGGAGTTTTGACGTAGTAGTGGGTATGGACTGGTTATCCAAGAATCGAGCGGAGATTTGTTGTTTTGATAAGGCAGTTAGAGTACCTCTGCAAAATGGAGAAACCCTCGTTATTCAAGGTGACTAAGTTGGAAGGAGCCTAGAGTTAGTGTCGAGTGTGAAGGTGCATAAGTATTTGAGTAAGAAGTGCGTCGCATTTTTGGCACACGTAGTTGAGAAGAAGTCGGAGAAAAGGAGAATCCAAGATATTCCTGTGGTGAATGATCACCCGGAGGTGTTCCCCGATGATTTGCCTGGACTTCCCCCGTCTAGAGAAGTCGAGTTTCAAATTGACCTCATACCCGGAGCAGCACCTGTAGCTAAGGCACCATATCGTTTAGCACCTGCCGAAATGCAAGAGTTATCAAGTCAACTCCAAGAACTTCTGGACAAGGAATTTATTAGGCCAAGTTCCTCACCTTGGAGAGCCCCAGTCCTGTTCGTCAAGAAAAAGGATGGATCGTTTCGAATGTACATCGATTATAGGGAGCTGAACAAGTTGACGATCAAGAATCGATATCCTCTTCCTCAAATAGATGATTTATTCGACCAATTACTGGGTGCAACCTATTTCTCAAAGATTGATCTTCGATCAGGTTATCACCGGTTAAGAGTCCGTGAGGAGGACATTCCTAAGACAGCTTTTAGGACTCGATATGGACACTATGAGTTCTTAGTTATGCCCTTCGGGTTAATGAATGCACCAGTTGTGTTCATGGATTTAATGAACAGGGTATGCAGACCACACCTTGACAAGTTTGTGATCGTGTTTATCGATGACATTTTAATCTACTCACGGAATAGGAAGGATCACGAGCAGCATCTAAGGATAATTTTAGAGACACTCAAGGATCAGAAACTGTATGCCAAATTCACAAAGTGCGAATTTTGGATTCGAGAAGTACACTTTCTTGGTCACGAGATTGGAGAGAAAGGAATTCACGTTGACCCGGCTAAAGTGTAAGTCGTTAAGAAGTGGGAAGCCCCTAAGACCCCAACAGAAATTCGTCAATTTCTAGGTTTTGCGGGTTATTATCGACGGTTCATCGAGAACTTCTGAAAAATTGCTAAACCACTCACAGCACTGACCTAAAAGGATAGAAAATTTGTTTGGGGAGAACCGCGAGAGGAGGCGTTCCAGCTGCTGAAGAAAAAGCTATGCAATGCACCAAATCTAGCTTTACCGGAAGGAACCGATAACTTTGTGGTGTATTGTGACGCATCGCATCAAGGTTTGGGTTGCGTATTGATGCAAAAGGACGAGGTTATAGCATACGCCTCAAGACAACTAAAAGTTCATGAGAAGAACTATACCACACACGATTTGGAGCTTGTAGTTGTGGTATTCGCTTTAAAGATTTGGAGACATTATTTGTATGGCACTAAGTGCACTGTTTTCACGGACTATAAGAGTCTTCAGCATATCCTAGACCAGAAAATGCTCAATATGAGGTAGAGAAGATGGGTAGAGTTACTCAGTAACTACGATTGTGAAATACATTACCACCCAGGTAAGGCCAATGTAGTGGTCGATGCCCTGAGTAGAAAGGAAAGGGTAAGACCTTCACGAGTACGAGCATTGGGAGCACTTGTACAAATGAGTTTAAAGACTCGAATTCTCGAAGCTCAGGTCGAAGCAATGAAAACGGAAAACTTGAAGGACGAGACCCTTCATGGTTTAGAGGCTAGATTTGAAACTAAGGTTGATGGAGTACACTACTTCAAGAACAAAGTTTGGATTCCAAAAGCTAACAACGTACGGGAAATGATTCTGAAGGAAGCCCACAAGTCTAGGTATTCAATTCATGCAGGAGCGGATAAGATGTACAAGGACCTAAGGGAATATTATTGGTGGCCTGGAATAAAGAAAGATATTGCCTTGTACGTAGGGAAATGTTTAACTTGCTCAAAGGTCAAAGCTGTATATCAAAAGCCATCTGGTTTGTTACAACAACCAGAGATTCCCTAGTGGAAATGGGATCAAATAACTTGCTCAAAGGTCAAAACTTCTGAGGACGACCAAAGGGCACGACTCGATTTGGGTTATAGTAGATCGATTCACGAAATCTGCACATTTTCTACCGACTCGGGAAGACTATAAGATGGAGAAGCTTGCTCAGATCTACATCAATGAAATTATTACATGTTATGGAGTTCCAGTTTCCATCATATCAGATAGAGATAGCCGTTTCACATCCTGGTTTTGGCAGTCACTTCAGAAAGCGTTAGGTACGCAATTGAATTTGAGCACTGCCTATCATCCTCAAATGGATGGGCGGAGTAAACGGACTTTACAGACGTTAGAAGACATGCTTCGGGCATGCGTATTAGACTTTGGAGGAAGTTGGGATAATCACTTGCCTCTGGTCGAGTTTTCTTATAACAATTGCTATCACACCAGTATTCAGTGTGCGCCATATGAAGCCTTGTATGGACGCAAGTGTCGTTCACCCCTTTGTTGGTTAGAAATTGGAGACAGACAACTATCTAGACCCGATATTGTACAGGAAACCACCGACAAGATTGCAATCATTAGAGAAAGACTTAAAGCATCCAGAGATCGTCAGAAAAGTTATGCGGATAATCGTAGGAAGCCTTTAGAATTCCATGTTGGTGATAAAGTGCTTCTAAAAGTATCTCCATGGAAAGGAATAGTACGATTTGGGAAAAGAGGAAAATTGAGCCCAAGGTATGTCGGACCATTTGAGATCTCTGAAAGGATTGGTCCAGTGGCATACAGACTCAATTTGCCTAAGGAGCTAAGTGCTATCCATGATATGTTTCATGTGTCGAACCTCAAGAAATGTTTAGCTGAAGACTCACTAATCATACCTCTGGAAGAAGTTCAGATTAACGATAAGTTGCATATCGTAGAAGAACCAAGCGAGATCCTCGATAGAGATGTTAAGCGTCTTAAGCGAAGCAAAATTCCAATTGTGAAAGTTCATTGGAACCCAAGGCGTGGGCTTGAATATACATGGGAACGAGAGGACTATATGAAAAATAAGTATCCTCACCTCTTTGCTAAGAAACCGGTTAATGCTGAAAGTTCTTGAATTTCGGGACGAAATTCTTTTAACCGGGGGAGACTGTGACAACCGTCAATATTACGTTTTAGGTTAGAACTGTACTGAATGTTTCAGTTATTCATATTGTAGTCAACACAGTCGAATTTAGCAGTAAAAACAGTATCGTTAGGAAAATTTGAGAATTTTGCCTAGCATTTGCCTAAATGAGTGAATTATCCATAAATCTCATAAAATGTCAATTCAAATACTCTAAATACATATATTTATGTACTTTGTAAAAATAAATACTTGCAAATAAAACAAGTATTAATAATATGGTAAATTGGTTATTTAATAATTAAATTGTTAAAAAAAAGAGAAATAAATAAAATTGTGGAGGTCCAATCATATTTCACCGAAATCTACACTCCACCTCTGTTCCTCTCTCTCCCATGGCCGGCCCCAAACCATCCCCCCCCATAACACCTCTCTCTTTCATTTCATTTCATCTCATTTCAAAACTCATTTCATCCTCTCACTTTTCCCTCTAACTCTTCTCTCTAGAAATTCTCTCATTTCTCTCCAAATTCTCTCTATTCTCTCTCAAATATTGTCTATACTTCAGCCCTTAAACCACAAAAGATTCAAGTATTGAAGTGCTATTAAGGTAAACTCATATGTAGAGCAAAGCCTACACATCTCTTTGTTTATGTTCTTTCATTTTTTTAAGCTTTCTTCTTCTTCTACTCTAGTCTTTTTAGTATGTTTTGCTAGACATATTCTTCAATCTTAATGTTTGTAGATTCATCCCCAAAACATGTTGCATGTTGTTAAAAAGGTGATGAATCCATGATCAAACCTATGTTAATATCAAAGAAGGAACTTTTGCAAGTTTCTACTAGCATGCATGTGTTCTTCTTTAAAATCTACCTCTTAATCTCTAAGAAGTTTATGAAAAACTTTATATTACACTAAAAACATGTTTTAATCTCCATGCATGTGCTAAAAACTTGTTAATTTGTTTTTTTGGCAGAAACAAGTTCTTGGCTTGACCACTAATGAAATCTTCAAAAAGAAAGCAAGAAGACCCTTTTTTGGGATTTTTGGAAGATATCATTATTTAATATACATGCATGTAGTTCTAGAGGTTTAAAAGCAAATATTCATCTGAAAATAATTCTTTGGGGAAGTGTCAAATCGGATTCCATGCAAAAGGAACAAAATCATGGCAAAACTTAAAGTTAGATGCATTTTCTTAAAGCTGTCTTTTGACAGCATTCTGTCAGATTTCTACCTCTCTCTTTAAAAGGTCATAACTCTCTCAATATTTAACCAAATGAGGTTAAATTTCTTCTGGAATTTATGTTTATGTGTTATGATTCGAACCCAAGTAGTTTCACTCAAACAATCAACTATTTTGATCTTCAAATAGACGTCACAAAAACAGTGTGCAAATAGCTATGTTTTCTGTAGTAGCTGCACTATAAAAATTATTTGATGGACTTAAACATCTTCAAAAATAATGGTTTATATGACAAAGGCTTCCTAACACATAGTGTCAGCTTGAGTAAAAATCTCCTGACCAAAAGAACCTTGGAAGATAGCTAAAAATGGACTGAAATTGACACAAAAATCTGGACAGAAAAAGGAAAACTCCAATGTGGTTAAAAATCAACTCTTAACTTATTTTATTATAAATCTATGACTTTTATTGAGTAATAAAGACATTCAAGATACTTTAGACCATCACAAAAATATGAACCTTAAACAAAGTTCTATATAAGGCATTTTATGACATTTTTGGATAAGTAGGATTCACCAAACCCTTAGAATCAAGCTTGAATCTTACTAGTGACTCTTACGATTCGTAGGATCGGAGTAGGATCATATTACAAGTTGCACTTGTGAGCATCTCGGAAACATCATCGTTATCACCGTGAGTTTTCACAGCCCCTTTTTACTACTTTTATACATTTTGGGGTTAAAAGCATGCTACGATTTCATTACGCATTGGTTATACTATTTACTCAAAATGCTTCATATTGCTACAAATTTTTATGCGCTATGGTATGTATGCTTATGTTAGTTGATTCTGAGTTTCACATTCATTTTAAGTCCCCGGTTCACTTTACATTACCCATTAACTTATTGTTCGAGCCGTTGGTATATTATGGATAACGTTATTTGGTTGACTCCCCACTCACCTCGCGAGTGCATAATTACCGTCTTCTTTATCATGTTTGCGATGGAACATGTGTCATTGGGGCGTGCAGTCAGGAGGTTTGGGTAGTGGGCTCATGGCTTTAACATTTTTCATACAATAATATACCTTGCGCATGTCGACAACCGAATACTCTATCCACTGTGCGGATTTACAAACATACATTAAAACTGTTATGCATACTGAAAACCTGTGAATTCACCAACTATTCAATAGTTGACTGTTAGCTCAAATCTTTCTGTTTGTGAAAGTAGTGAAAATTGTCTAAGTACAGAAGTAACCCACAGAGGCTCTGCAGAAGAACCTAAGAACACCGAAGGCAAGGATCTGCAGAAGTACTTCTCACAGAGGACCGAGCCGCAGATCCTCTGTCTCCCTTGACAGAGCCTCTGCGGTTTATACTGAAGACTTAGAAGATTAACAAATATCTTTCTACTGTTCCAGGATCCATTCATCCACTTGTTCCAGGCGTGCCCTGACATCATCTACACGTGTCAAACTCTGATAGAGATCTGTCAGAATTGTAACATGCACATTAAATGAACATCGTACCTGCTACTGTTCATACGATCTTGTCTACTGTAGATCAGTCCTTAATGTCTAAAGTATATCCCCTTTAGAAGTAGTATAAATACAAGACTCATGTTGAGTTCTTCTATTAAGCTTAATACCACGAAAATACACATATATCATTAAGCTTTGCACTTCTCACACACACCATTAACTGCAGATTTCTTGTGAATCCTTTGAAGTTCTTGGTGTTCTTAATATATATCAAATACAGTAATCTTGGAGATATTCATCTGTTCTTTCATACTGTTTATTTGATATTGTGTGTTCTTATACCTTACATTATCTTTCAGTTCTTAAATACGCTTCTGCACCATATCTAAATCTGAACTACCTGAAAGTTAAGATCATTGTTTAAGAAAAAGGGAACCAATAATTGGTATCAGAGCAAACCTTGATTTTTAATATCAAGGGATCCACTCTAAAACTATGATCTTTGGTAGAAACTTGGATATTTAACCTAGTCTTCATATTAAACAAACAATTTCTGTTTTTTCTACCATTTTTTCGATTTATTCGAACTCTGGAAAAAGTATAGAATCTGGTTTTCTGGTTGAAAACTCCATTTTAGTGCTCAGCTTAAAGCTTTTAAGTTTAAAAACTTCATACGAAGCATCCACTTCATACTCAGAAAAGTTTGCTGTTCAAACCCTTTTCTGGATATTTTATCTCTCTAAAAATGACAGATACAAACAACTTCCTTAACCAAACCTCCCACTCTTCTTAGAGAAGAATACCCTCAATGGAAGATTCGAATGATTCACTTCTTTGAGGATACTGACAAAGAATTGGTTTATTATATCTGTAACCCTCCTTTTATTCCCATGATAATTGTACCTCGTGTTCCTAGCACACACGACACACCTGAAATCCCAGAACACACGAAACCAAAGACCCAGGAAAATTGGTCTGATCCTGATTGAGCCAAATACGAAGTTGCTCAGAAAACTAAAAGAATTCTGATTATGGCCATTTCAAATGACCTTTTCCAGTCCATGGATGCATGTGAATCTGCATATGACCTATGGAAAGAACTGGAAAAATAACTAGAAGGAGGAGTCAAAACCTAGAAGAACCGTAGAGCTCAATACATAAATGAATACTATGCCTTTAAAGCTCTGCCAACCGAATCTCTGCACACTACGTATGATAGGTTCAACTCTCTAATAAACAAGTGCAAGAAGTTCGGCATCCACAGAACCTCTGAAGAAAACAATTTTTTGTTCCTGAAGTCTCTGAATGAAGAATGGCTTCAGTTATCTATGTCTCTGCAAACAAATCAAGACTTAGATTCCTGGACCCTATCAGACCTCTATGGAACATTGGCAGCACAAGAGCCTCAGGTTGCACAAGCAAAAGCCCAGATCATTGCACCTCTTGCATTGGTTGGTAAGACTACAGAGGCTAGAGAGAAACCAAAGAAAGATAAAGCAATAGAGGAAAGAAAGGAGAAGAAGAAGAAAAACATGATGGTGGAAAGTGAAGAAGAAGAGGAAGTAGCAGCAGAAGAAGAAACGACCCTGGCCTCGATAGCTAAATCTTTAGCTCTCTCGACTAGGGAATTCAGCAGAGGATACTAGAAGAAATCTGGTAATGAACGATATGAAAGAGATAATCGAGAAAGAGAAGGGTCAAACGACAGAAGTGGTGACCGACAGAGGTCAAGTGACAGAAATGACAGAGGAAATGACCGACAGAGGTCGGAAGACAAAGCTGGCAACACTCCACAGATTCAAGAGTGTTACAAATGTGGTAAGTCAGGCCACTACGCAAATGAGTGCCGAACCGAAAGAAGTGGTGACTGACAGAGGTCAGACGACAGAGCTGGAAACTCCACACAGAACCAAGGATGCTACAACTGTGGAAAGCCAGGTCACTTTGCCAACGAATGTAGGAGCAAGTCAAATCGCCCTCAGAGGGATGCAACTTTCTACAAAAAGAAAGCTGAATACTATGCTCAGAAGTCACTAATGGTGAACAAAGAAATCTGGGAGTCAGACACATCCTCTGGCGAAGGCGAAACAAAGAATGCTCTATTCTGTGGCATGGCAGAAGTCTGCTCCGACTCCGACAGTGAGGTATCCACTTCTACCTCTAACTCTAATACTGCAGAAGATGACTTGATTAAACTTAACATTGAATACACTGAAATGAAAAAGACATGTGAAAATATTCAGAAAAAGCTCACCTTCTATGAGAGAGAAGCTAGACTTCTCACTCAAGAAAAAGCTAAGATTTTTCAAGAAAAAGAAGAAATTGAAACAAACTGGAACATGAAATTAAATCCTTTAAAAGAAAAGACTTCTGAACTTAATTCTTCCTTGAAAACAAAATCCAAAGAACTTATGGACGTCGAGTGCGACAGAATGAACATCCTAGATCTTAAAAATTATTTTCAAAAGGAAAGAGAAGTCCTCTGTCAAGATTTACTCAGAAGTGATCTTCAAATTAAAAAATTTCAAGATGGGCAGAAGGTGTACGAGAAAATTAACACCCAAATAGGGAGACGGGGAATTGGCTTCTGTGATATAGATCCTTATACCGGAAACAAAAGAGACAAATCTCTGTCCTCTCAATTTCATATTGGAGATACAAGAAAACCTGGATTTCCAAATCTTCTCTCTGTAAGCAAAAGGCCAAAAGTCTCTGGGGAACCTCACAAGAGGAAACCTCTGAAGATGACAAATGTGTGGTTTGAAAACACAGATCTGTCATCTTCAATCTCTGTCAAAAGAGAGTCCAAACCTAAGAAGTATCTGAAAACTCAAAATCAGATAGGAATCTTCAAGTTTGGTAACCCCGAGACTCAAACTCAAGTTGCATTTGTCTGCATGATGAATTCTGAAAAGAAATTATAAGCAGAGACACCTGAGTTCAAGCCAAGAATTACAAAAGAAAAACTTGATATCTCTGAAGAAAACCTCTGTACATCTTCCAGCAATCAAGATCTCTCTGAAGAAAACTTAACAGATACTTCTGTTAACTTAGAAGATAGTTCCTCAGAAAAGGAAGAAAGTGAGTATGACACATGTTCTGAAAGTCCAGCCTCTGTCGAAAGAGAACCAAGTGACTCAACCTCTGTATATGAGGACGATTCATCCTCTGACGAATCAGAGACTGACTCTAAGTCAGAGATCGGACCTAGTGACACAGAGGTTTTTAAACAAACCTCTGAAGTTCTTAACAGAACTATTCCTCCCAATGAGAAAATCACTGGAATCCCTATCTGTCCAGACTTTTTTGAATATGTGCATACAAGCCAAAACCTCTCTTGAGCTTGAAAATTTCAAACAACAGAAGTTAATGTCCACTCAAATTCCAACAAGTTCAAAGATTTTAAAACCCTTAAAACCTGTTAAAGAAAAACTAACATGGCAACAGAAGGGTAAATGGACTAAAATTAACAAATCTTTTTCTTCTGTGACGGTGAAATCTACAGAAGTTCACCACAGAAGGGGAACACAGAAGGCCGCACTCAACAAAGGATTTTGCAAACAACGATCTAGCCTACATAAACCTTCTTGTAATAGAAAGTCTAAGGTTAGGATATATTGTAATGCCTCTATGCCCCCATTTAATGTATTTAATGAAAAGTTCAAGAAAATATCTTCGCACATTCAATACTATCATTGCTTTGATCTTATGTTTGAAATAAACCAACATTTCAAAAGTCCACACTGTCTTCTCTCTGAACCCAAAGCAAAAGATAAATCCAAGGGTAAGAAGAAATAAAATGCTTCTTCAACAGAAGCTAAAACAAAGACCCCTGACAAAACTGGACCCATGTGGATATGGGTACCTAAAACACTCTAATTGTCTTGCAGAAACAGTATGTGCCAATCTGGTATATAGACTCCGGATGCTCGAGGCACATGATTGGCGACAGAGGTCTTCTATCCACATACAAGGAAAAGAACGATGGTGGATCTGTGACCTTTGGAGACAATAAAATGGGGTACATCAAAAGCTACGGAGTCATAAAGAATGAAAATATAACCATATGCAAAGTTGCATATGTTGATGGCCTTAAACATAATCTTCTCAGTGTTAGTCAACTCTGTGATACGGGATTCGACGTAATGTTCAAAAGAACCTTTTGCTCTCTACAGAGCGAGGACACAGGACTTGAACTTCTGCGAGTCGAAAGTAGAGGAGATCTATATCTCATGAACTTCAATGCAAAGAACAAGAAAGACAAAATCTGCCTTGTTGCATGCAAAAGCGAAGAAGCCTGGTTATGGCACAACAGGTTTTGCCATTTAAACTTTCATACTCTTGATAAACTTGTAAAACTTGATATAGTCAAAGGTCTACCAAACGTTAAATTTAATAAAGATCATTTATGCTCTGCCTGTGAAATGGGAAAACTCAAAAGAGCGTCCCATAAAGGCAAAACTGATGTATCTTGCCCTAGACCTCTGTATATGCTACATGTTGACCTCTGCGGTCCAATATCTACACAGAGTCTAGGTGGCAAGAAATATCTGCTTGTTTTGATCGATGAATTCTCAAGATTTACATGGGTTGAATTTGTTAGAAAGAAATAAGATGTTCCAAACATACTGATAAATTTAATGAAAAGAATCCAAGTTCTGTATGAGTGCAGGATTCAGAAACTGAGAAGCGACAATGGCAGAGAATTCAAAAACTCTGTCATTGAAGCCTATCTTATAGAAGAAGGAATTTCAAAGAACTTCTCTGCTGCATGCACCCCACAACAGAATGGCGTGGTCGAACGAAAGAATTGCTCGCTTGTGGAAGCCGCCAGAACTATTCTAACCGCATGTGGATTACCAATGACATTTTGGCCAGAAGCAGTATCAACCGCTTGCTATACCCAAAATCGATCAACCATCGTAAAAAGACACATCAAAACACCATATCATCTGATCAACAAAAGTGATAAATCCCAGATCTCTAGCAATAAGATATGAATGTAGTGAGAGAGAATCTAGAGAACAAATATGTCATCCATGTATTGAGCTCAAAGGATTACAAAAGGTTTCTAAAAGATTACAAAAGCTTTCTTAAGTGTTACATACAAATGAACTAGACAAGCCTATTTATACCCATGACATACAAGGTATAAAGGCATTCACAATACTGTATAGACTCATACAGTACATTGACTTTACAGTAAATCTTGAATACAATAATGCTCTAACAATCTCCCCCTTTGGATTCAAGATTTAAAAAAATATGACAGCAGTCTTCAGCTCTTTGTAAAGTCAATCTTCTCAAACAGACACTCTATCAAACCATCTTCAAATAGCTTTATCTCCACTAGTTCACGGCGAACTATATGCTTTGACACTCTTTAAGAACTCAGCTTTGAAGAATCTCCAGACAAACATGAAAAATCATTGTCTTTTCTTTGAAAAGTCAATCTTCTTCAATAAAATCTTCAACAGATTGTCTTCAAGTCTTGAACATGAAATTCCGATCTTTGTATAAAACCATCAATTCGGAACAAGATGAATCAGAAACGATTAGAGTTTGGATCAGAAATATGTGAAACCATCCACATTGTTGAACTTTTAGGTGTAAGCGCATTCCGATAACCACTCAGAACTAAGATAACCAAATTCAGCAACATTTGGACTTCACATGATCCTTCTCCCCAATCTTCAGTCTTTGTTCACGAATCTTTGACTTGAAATATCTTTGATTTGAAAATTCTTTGACATGAAATTGAAATTAAACTTTTCTCCCCCTTTTTCGATGATGGTGAGCATCGAAAACCATTTTCAATTTCAGTCGTGTCTTTGAGTATTGCTAACAATCTCCTCCTTACAGAATAACCTTGCTCCCCCTCAAAATAAGAATTCTGGAGCAATTTATTTTCTCCCCCTGAAAGTATGCATATATTTCAATAACGTACAGTATTTGAAATTGTAGCACAAATTTTAAAACAAATTTACACAAGGAAAATAACATTCATTGAATTTTATTTTATAACTACAAACATTTGATCATTTGAAAACTTTACAAAAGAAATTCAACTTAATGAAATTTAACAGATTTTTCAATCAAATGAAATCAAATGCATGTGTTTGGATTCAAGAACAAGTCATCATTGTATATCAAGTTAAAAAATGTTCAGTTTCAACCCCTTTATTAAATCTATTTGGTGTGCTAGCATGGGAAATATGATTAGCTTCAAGCATATGCAATTCTAAAACATATAAGAATACTTTGCTCTACTCACACTATTTGTCCAAAATCAGAATTTCATAAATTTACGGGTTTATCACGACTTTGTATTTTCCCAAGTTTCAAGAGATGTGTGCTCATTGGCATCTTTTCTTTTGTGATCATTGGCATCTTTTGATTTGTGCACATTGGCATCTTTTGATTTTGTGCTCATTGGCATCTTTTGATCAAAAAGTTTAGTAAGAATAAGATACACCGTTAAACATGACTTTCTATCTGGTTCTATAGCAGGATTTGGGTCAGCAGATCCCAGACCAGTTGGCCTTAGGTGCTAGGTGACGAGCACCCCTTAGAACTTAATTTCCCAAACCAGAAAGGCCACATCGATATATCTTAAACCCATTTGTACCAGTAAAACATGGCTTTCTATCTGGTTCTATTGCAGGATTTGGGTCAGCCGATCCCAGACCAGTTGATCTTAGGGACTAGGTGTCGAGCACCCCTTAGGACTTACTCTCCCAAACCAGAAAGGCCACAGGCACAAACTTTCAAACTAAATGATATTCTATATAAGTTCGAATTTCCATCACAAAATATGAATGATATCTCAATCACTTGGTTCTTAATCATAGTGCTTCCCCCATATTTTCGTTTCCATTCATCATTCTGATAAATAGGCTTTTTGAGCATTATATTCTATATAAGTCCAGATTCACATATCTTTGAGCATGCAGCATAATTTCATTCATGTTTTGCTTACTTTTCGATTTATTTCAGAAGTGAAAATTGAAACAAATCTAACTCAGATAGTACAAAGTTTCTTGTAAAATCATCTTTTAGCACACATTTAATTCATTGAATGAAAATTGAAAATTTCATCTTATTGAATTAAATTTGTAAAGTTTCAAGTTTTCAAATCAGTAGAAACAAATATAATCCAATGTTACCTTTTGCCACTTGTTCCTTGAAACAAAAATATATAGCAGTTAAGGATATTACCTGAGAAGTGTGAGTTCTAAACTGATTTGTTTAGAAGTCTTAGTCTTTAAAGTACGGGTCCTGAACTGAGTTGTTCAGAAGCCATAGTCTTTGAAGAACGGGTTTTGAACTGATTTGTCCAAAAGCCAATTACATTTAAGCACGGGTACTGAATTGATGTATTCATAAACCATCATTCTTTGTCTCCCCCTTAATGGTACAAATATTCTTAAAAAAACAAATCCACCGCTTCTCTTCTGTTTTCAGACATGTGTGTGGTATGTATCTACAATTCAGTACAACACATGAAGAACCTGCAAAACAGATTAAGCAGATTTTGGTACCCAATGGCACTTGGGTCCTAGTGGGTTAGGTGTAGATTTCTTACAAGGAATACTGTAAGAACCATACCAATAAGAAGTATAATCTTTATGCACAAAATCATTTGATCCACAGTAAGAACAACAGATTTTCTTATGTGCCAACCTAATCAGATGATTTACAGAATGAATAGCATTAAGTTTAGCAGAAGATTTACCTTTTGGCGCATTGTTCTTCTTGGCATTTGATGTGAATACAGATGATTTTGGCACATCTTTCTTTGGAATTGTTGTGCCTTTGATTCTCCATTCCATCTTCACCCTCTTGAAGACTGGAACTTCTTCAGATTTGGAAGTATTAATTTTAGGCACTTTAACAATATCATCCATTCTTTGTCTACCCCTTAATGGTACAAATATTCTTCAAAAAATACGCCGCTTCTCTTCTGTTTTCAGTCATGTGTGTGGTATGTATCTACAATTCAGTACAACACATGAAGTACCTACAAAACAGTTTAAGTAGATTTTGGTACCCAATTCTTCCATATATTTGGATGCAAGTGCTTTGTCTTAAATGATAGAGAAGCAAGAGGAAAGTTTGAAGTAAAGGCAGATGAAGGCAAGTTCATAGGATACTCTGCAACTTCCAAGGCCTACAGAGTTTATCTTCTGTGGTCTTGAACGATCGTAGAAAGCATAAATGTTTCTTTTGACGACACCTTCCAAAAGACTTTTGAACAAATCAGTTCAGAACTCGGTCTAAAAGGGGAATCCTCTGGCATCTAAAAAACAAGAGAAGAAGACTTAAATCTTCTATTTCAAGAGATGTTCCTCGATGACATTGATCCCTCTGCTGGAGCCAACAGAGCCTCTGGAGAACCATCTTCTGTCAGTCAGAACGCAATAGGTATCTCTCTAACTGGTCCCTTAAATAATTCATATTCCTCTGTTAATCATACAGATGCAAATGCCGAGGGGGAGCCAACAGAAGATGATACAACAAGGAAAACAACCACATAAGCTACTGAAGAACCAACTCCAGAAACCACAGAGGAACCAATAACAGAGGAACAAGAAGACTCAGTCTATACTTCCTCAGAGGAACAAACACCACCAGTCATTCCAATCATTCCACAATCTGTAGGATCAAGCACGAAAGCAAAATCTATGACAGAGGCTATACCAGAACAACAATTAGAAACCTCTGAAGGTCAACTTGATGAAATCAATGACCATCTCCCAAGAACAACAAAGTGAACAAAGAGCCATCCTCCAAGTCTTATAATCGGTGAACCTTCTGAAAAGGTAAAAACAAGATCTGCCACTGCTAACTTTTGTTTCTTTACAAACTTTATTAGTGTGATCGAGCCAAAAAGGATCTCTGAAGTCCTTGACGACCCAAACTGGGTAGATGCTATGCAAGAAGAGCTTCTACAGTTTGAACGAAACAAAGTCTGGACTCTAGTTCCTCTACCACGAGGAAAACAAGCCATAGGGACTAAATGGGTCTTCAGAAATAAGAAGGATGAAGATGGAGTGGTCATAAGAAACAAAGCAAGATTGGTGGCCAAGGGATATCGCCAAGAAGAAGGCATGGATTACGATGAAACTTTTGCCCATGTCGTACGGCTCGAAGCCATAAGAATCTTCTTAGCCTGCGCAGCCTACAGAGGTTTTAAAGTATTTCAAATGGACGTAAAATCTGCTTTTCTAAATGGCGAAATCCAAGAAGAAGTATACGTCCAACAGCCACCAGGGTTTGAAAGCTCTAAGTACCCAAAATACGTGTTCCACCTAGACAAAGCTATGTATGTATTGACATAGGCTCCAAGAGCATGGTACGAAAGACTTTCTACCTTTCTTCTCGATAATGGTTACGACAGGCGTACGACGGATACAACTTTGTTTTATAAACGAAAAAGTGATGAAATTATGTTTGTCCAAATATATGTGGACGACATAATTTTTGGGTCTACAAATACAGAAGAGTGCAAAAAGTTTGAAAAACTCGTGCAGAGTGAGTTTGAAATGAGTATGATGGGAGAATTAACTTTCTTCCTCGGACTCCAAGTAAAACAATCATCAGAGGGAATTTTCATAAATCAAGCTAAATATATCTCTGACATACTTTCAAAATACAGTCTCTCTGATGCCTCTATAATGAGAACTCCAATGGCCACAGGAAATAAGTTAGACTCAGATCCAAATGGCATACCTATAGAGTGCACGCTCTACAGAGGAACGATCGGATCTCTGTTATACTTAACTGCAAGTAGACCTGACATAATACATGCCACATGTCTCTGTGCAAGATATCAAGCTAACCCGAAGGAATCCCATTATAATGCTGTGAAGAGGATCTTCAGATACCTCAAAGGGACCAAAAATCTTGGCCTCTGGTATCCGAAGAACTCTGGTTTTGGTCTTAAAGCTTATACAGATTCAGTTTATGGAGGATGAAAGCTCGACAGAAAGAGTACCTCTGGGAGTTGTCAATTCCTATGTGGTAAACTAGTCAGCTGGGCATCTAAGAAGCAGAACTGCGTATCCACATCTACAGCAGAAACCGAATACGTTGCTGCTGCTAGTTGTTGTTCCCAAGTTCTGTGGATGAAAACTCAGCTTAAGGACTATGGCCACATCATATTCAAGATTCCCATCTTCTGTGACTCAAAGAGCACCATAGCCATCTCTGCCAATCCAGTACAACACTAAAAAACAAAGCACATCGATATCCGTTACCACTTTCTGAAACACCATGTTGAATATGGGACAATCGAAATGCACTTCGTGTCTACAGAGTACCAGCTTGCAGACTTATTCACCAAGGCACTAGATGAGAAAAGATTTCTTTTCTTGGTGGGCAAGTTGGGAATGATAAACATGAGTTAAAACCTCTGTAAGTATAACTTAAATCTTCTGTAAATATGTATATACATGTTTCTGTTGTTTTATTTACTTTATTTTAGTTCTGTATGTAAATTCTCAATCACCAAGTGTTCAATACTCAACAGAGCTTCTATAGGATTGCTCAGAACCTCTGACAGTCCTCACAAAACCTCTGAAAATCTTGATCTATGTTATATGCACAACTTATCTTATTTGACCCAAGCATGGATCAAGGGGGAGCAGAAGGAGACCTTGAAATGATCTACAGAAGTTGATCATTCAAAAGGGAGCCAAAGAGGAGAATTGATCACTCATGATTCACAAAAATCAGGTATTATGCCGAGCAAGAGAGAACCAAAAGATAAGTATCTCGAAACAAATCCTTTTTGAAAATAGTTTTCTAGGACAAACATTTCTAAATATGTCCTAGAAACATTGTTTAAAATATACCAAACAAGTTTTGATCAAAAAGATTTACGAAACTTCTGTTATGCGATTTTTAGTGTAATAGAGCTTATGCTGAGCTCAACAGAGCTTCTGTATGCAGAATCCTCTATAAACTACAAATCTCATACAAGAACTCTACCGATCAAACTCAAATGTTCTCTTTAAGGATTTACTAGAACAAAAGGTTACAGAAGAAGGTCTTTTGGGACGAAGAGCTCAATCCATCAAAAAGTCTCTGTCGACCAATCTAGACACTCAAAAAGGAGCATCACGCACAAAAACTTTTCCAGAACAGTTTTCTAGGACAAAAATTTTCAAATGTGTCCTAAAAACAGTTTATAAAGCAGTGAAAACTTTGGATGATCAAAATGTATTATAAATTTTTAGTTTTGAGAAATTCCAACTTATAGAGCTTCTGCTAGCTTTGACAGAGCTCCAAAACCTCTGTGAATGCAATTTCTTCTCTAAAAATCTATCGATCCTCTCCAATGTTTTTCAAACGTTTTTGGTAAAGGTACAAGAAATAGAGGATACAAAGAGAGTTTCAAACAACAGAGCTCGATCTAAACAGAGCTTCTGTTATTTTCAAACTTGGGAAATTCTGCAATAGTAACGGCTATTTTACCGCGAGTAAAAATTATGTGGAGGAAAAGAAACACACGCGCCAAGCATTAATGGGCCGTACACGACGTCCTGTCATACTCTGACACTGCTGACGTGTCTCATTTTCATTAGGCGTACATGGCATACATTCTTCTTGAACCAGCCGTTTACACTCAAGTACGGATTCCAAATTTTATTCACTTCCATATATTTACCTCTTCAGAATTCTAACCGTTACCCTTCACTATAAAACCCAAGTTACCACTCCTCATAAACCTTTACGAACTCTCATCTTCTTCTCCGGCGAACCTTGCAAAACCTGCAACCTACCTATTTTTCATTCTCTTTCTTCAAGATAAACAACAATGGCATCATCCTCAAACATTCCTGAAGACTCCCCTGTTCAAGAAAACTCACCTGCTCAATCTGAGCATTCCCAAAATCCAAATATAGCCGCAGACCTTGAAAAAGACAACTCCGGCGATGAAGCTAATTTCTCTCCAACCACACACGAGAAAATCTTCATCACAAATGAACACTTTGAAAGTGTTCTTCCTCTCAAACCCAACAACTATTATCTTGTTCCTTCAAGAACCACTTTTGGGGAATCTCATGCAATTCTCCTTCACATTTTGGAGAAACATTACCTCTTCCCCCTGTTGACAAAAACCGTCAGCAAAATACCAGCAAGATATCTAAACCAATTTTGGCAGAGCAGCAGATATGACCCAGCGGACCGACAGATCAAGGGCTATATTTCTAAACCTGATAAAACCCATGTTGGTTCCTAGATACACTTAATCAAGATTAACAATCTATTAGTAGAGTTTAGAGTTTGATGCGGAAGCGTATTAAACTAACAGATATGTTTGATAGATATTAGAACGCACATATATAAAGAAAACAATAAAGAATGAAAAGGATTTCTTGAACAGTTACTGTTATTCAATATATAATAACAACACGAAGAACAGATTAAGAACTGTTGGTGTGTGTGAGAATATAACACTCAGATATTTGACAATAAAGCTTGAGAGTATTAGTGATTCCTTGTGTATTCGTTCTTTGGAAGATCTCAACATGAGACTTCCTTTTATACTACTCTTAGAAGACTATGAAGTAGGTCGCTGTTCCTTTTACGGCATGAATAGTAAACTGGATGGTGTGAGCAGTTGTTTGAGCCATGCGCATTTAATGGAGTAGATGTACTATTGGTAAATGCATTAAATGGCGTAGACGTCTATTTTGTACCATGCCCTATTGAGTCCACTCAGAGCTTGACACGTGTTTTGACAGTACTTTTCCATGCAAGTTGATGAACAGGTCTTGGAACAGTAGCAAGATACTATAAATATCTTCAAGTCTCAGTGAGGACCACAGAGACTCTGTAATGAGTTACAGAGGTTCTGTGGTCTGGTCCTCTGTGGAGCAGTCTTCGCCGGATTCCGAGTCTTTGGTCTTCTTTGTGCGTATGACAGAGCTTCTGTAGGAAGCCTCTGCTGCTTCTGTAGCTTCTTGACCTTGATTTCTCGGTAATGTCGGCAGAGCCTCTGTAAGAGGCTTTCTTCACTTAGCCTATTTTTCACTACTTCTAAATACTTCTATGATTAGGAAGATTGAAGCTAACAATCTCCCCCTAAGTAGTGAAAAATAAAAATTTGAACTTGAGTTAAGTTTGGCTAAGTTAGATAAGACAGAGGTTAAACAATACCTCGAAATTTCTTTCATTTAGAAATATGCCAGAGGCATTTTACATTTGAGTACAATGAAAGTAACTTTGTTTGCAGAGATTGGAGGTCTGAGAATCAGATTTTGGCATCTTTGAAATGGTTGTAGCTTTTGTTGTCTCTGCCGACTTTTCTGATCTCTTTGTAGAATCTGATGCAGAGTTCTCTTAGGCGGATTGTTGAGTCTATTTCTCTGATGAAAGTATCTGCATCATCTCTATCCATTTTCTCTGTACCTCTGTATTTTACAAGGCTTGCTCTGAATTTGCTCAGAGTACAGGTTGCGTACTTCTGACAATCCATGAGTACAAAAAGTTTAACCTGGTGTTGTGGGTTTTGAAAGACTAACCCAAATCTTGGTTCTCTGATGATTGAGTTGGGCACATCGTCTGGTGGGCAGCGATCTTCTGGTGGTCGTAGATCTAGATGTTTGAGACCAAGATCCTTTCCCAGCTGAAAATATATCATGTTGTATAGCAGAAGCTTTTCCCTCATCGCTTTTCTCAACACTTGATAGGCTCTGGTATTAGGCTCTGTGTTGTAGTTGTCTTTTGTCCATTGCAGAAGGTCAGGTAGATCGTAAGGATTGATGTTTCTTAAGTCAGCATCAACGAAGGTAGATTCTGAATTGTTCTCTCTTCTGACTTTGTAAAGATTGTACCTGACCCTTGGATAGGTTCTTGTGAAGGAGAATCTGCAGGAGATCACTTTTTTGATTTTGTGAATTGAGAAGACATCTGCTTTGGTTCTTGGCTTTGTTCTTGTGAATATGTTCTCAAATTCTTCTCTGATCCTTGGATCTGTCACATAATCTGCTGGATGATTTGTCTGATAGGATTGTTTGTAGAGGTATTTGTATACCACTTCTTCCATCTCTTCATGTGTTGGACCAGGTCGTGGAATTTGTCTTTTGAGACTCTCCATCTGTTGAACAACTTCTACAGCTCTACCAGTTGGAGCAATTTCTGACAGAGGCTTCAATCCATATGCCCAGTCAACTTCTTCGGGTTTTGGGCTTTGAAAGGCGTCAAACGCACTCTTCATTAGTTTTTCTGTTGGCTTTGGCAATGTTTTCTTCTTCTTTGGCTCTTCTGTCAGTATCCCTTTGCCCTTATCTTTTGCTATTGTTGTGGCAGAACCTGTTGCTTTTGTGGGTTTTGAGGTTGGCACTTCTGTTGGTTTGATGGAGGTTGCCTCTGTGGATTTTGACGATTGTGATTTAGAGGAATTTTGTGGCGATGGTTCTGTTGGCTTGACTTGCTCTGTAACCTCTGTTGGAGGTTGTTTGATGACTTCTTCTGTGAGCTCAGTTTCTGTTGATGAAGTGTTGACATTAAATCTTCTTGCCATTCTGAAAGCTAAAGTGAACCTGTGCCTTTCTTCTTCTCTCTTCACCATACGATTACTCATTGTTGTGTGCATCCTTTTCAGAATGTCAGAAGCAGAGGTCGTTGCTCTTTTTGGTTTGGTGGCAATCGACTTTCTTCTGGGTATGGTTTGGGGTGTTTCCACAGAGGTGGGTGTTTTCTCTGTGGTTTGTTCATCTGTTTCTTCCAAAATGATTACCTCAGGGGCGGTTGTTGCCTCTGTGGCTTGCTGTTCTGCTTCTGGAGTTTTGGTTTCGTCAGTAGATGATTCCACAGAGATGGGTGTTGTCTCTGTGGTCTTTTGGGTTTGTTGTTGTCGGGTCTGTTCTGGAGGTGCTTGACTCAGAGGTTCTACGGCTATTGGTGGACCTGTAAGTCCACTGCTTGCAGCTTTCTTTGTAGTTTTCTCCCCCTCAGGATGATCTGATGGACCAGGATGGTCATCATCATCAGAGTCATCCTGACCCTTGTCTGATGTACCCTCTGCTCTGCAGGAAGCATCGGGTTTCTTTGGCATTGTGGCTCCAGCAGCGATCAGTTTCGCGCAGACATCATCACAGAGGTCAAGAAGAGTTGCTAGCTCTGTCTCTGTTTTGAATCTCATCTTTCCTACACTTTCTCTGAAATCTTTGACGAAGTTAGCATTGGCAGTGGTGAAGGAAAGTATGACTTCTGTCACTTGATTAATCACGTTCTGCCCAAGCTCTGTCAGCTGTGCTCTTATCATGTAGTCTTTGGGTTGCATCAGCATGGTATTTCGCATGGCTTCTTCTTGAACTTTTTGTAGGGCCTTCTGTAGATCTGCAGGAGTGATGCCCGTTGACACTGAAGTCTGTTTGTTCAATTGATCAATGAACTTGTTGATGGAGTTCTCAATCGAAGAAGGAGTAGTTGTTGCGGCAGAAGTGGTGGATGCGGTTGCAGCAGACTTCATCTGTGAGATGGCAGTTTTCACCTCTGTGGACAGGTTGTCCATTTTGGTGTTCATGTTTAGCAGTGCCAGTGATGTTGTCTCTGCAAAAGATTTGAAAGAGCTTTGCAACTCTTTCAAGGTTTGGTTCACAGAGGTCTCATGTAAGTTTCAGGTTACACTCTTACAATCAAATATGAACAATTAAGATCGTATTAACAGCAACTGGTCATATGATCTATTAACAATCTGTGAATTACAAGATATTACAATGAATTTCTCTCTCAATAGATCTAACAATTTATGCGTAAAGAGTTATCCAAAAGGTTAGCCAAAGATTCTCCAAAAGATTCTCTAAAGATTAGCCAAAGATTCAGTTAGCTACAGTTGCTAACTCCTATATATACTGTAGATAATAGCTAAAGCTACAGTACATATGAGAAACAGACTAATAGAACAATTACACGTGTCCTAATTAGTAACTGAATATAACAGATAATATCCCAAGATATGAATTCTGAACATACTTCTGAATAAGCGCTTCAGAACATTTGTCTTCATAGTCAGAAGTTCTGAGTCTCCTACTCAGAACTCTGAACCTTCTAGTCAGAATCCAACACTTAGAATCTTTTTGAGATTTCTCACTCAGAACTTCTGAGTCTTCTACTCAGAACTTCTGAGTCTTCTGAGTCTTCTTTAGTCTTCTTACTCAGAACTCAACACTTGTGTTTTTGACAAAACTCTAGACCTAACAATCTCCCCCTTTTTGTCAAACACACTTGTACTTTTCACCATCAAATTCTTAGAGCAGGAACAATCTTCAGAAGGAGCTCTTCTGAATGCTTTGACAACTTTTGCTCAGAATTCTGAATAATCTGAGTTAACAACTTTTGGTCAGTCTTTAATCAGCAGCAGCAACGATTTCCAAATTGATTTCTGTTATATATTTGCTTTTTCTTTGCTCCCCCTTGAAATGACAATTCTCATCTTCATTTCAGCTTTCATAAGATTTCTTTATAAGAAACAACCGATCAGTTTCCTTTTCCTCTTCTTCTTCTTAAAATAACATTTCTCTCTTTTGTTATTTCTGTACAAAAACCATATCAATCTTCAAAATCTTTAGCTTTTCTCCCCCTAAAGTTTTGGAAAGCAAAATCATCTTCAAAATCTTTAGCTTTTCTCCCCCTTGATTTTCAAAACTTTAGCGATGCTTTTTCTTCGAATGAAGTCTATGCTTTTTCTCCTCCTTAATGAATAACCTTGCTCCCCCTCAAAATAAGAATTCTGGAGCAGTTTGTTTTCTCCCCCTGAAAGTATGCAAATATTTCATTAAAATTATTCATTTCAAATATAGTGCTTTAATGAAAACATTTATACAAGGAGAATAAGATTTACTGAACTACACTTGATAACTACTAACATTTGATCATTTGAAAACTTTACAAAAGAAATACAACTTAATGAAATTTATCAGATTTTCAATCAAATGAAATCAAATGCATGTGTTTGGATTCAAATACAAGTCATCATTGCATATCGAGTTAAAAATGTTCAGTTTCAATCCCTTTATTAAATCTATTTGGTGTGCTTAGCATGCGAAATATGATTAGCTTCAAGAATATGCAATTCTAAAAACATATACGAATACTTTGCTCTACTTACACTATTTGTCCAAAAACAGGATTTTCACAAATTTACAGGTTTATTGCGACTTTGAATTTTCCCAAAGTTTCAAGAGATGTGTGCTCATTGGCATCTTTTAATTTTGTGCTCATTGACATCTTTTAATTTTGTGCACATTGGCATCTTTTAATCAAAAAGTTTAGTAAGAATAAGATACATCGTTAAACATGACTTTCTATCTGGTTCTATTGCAGGATTTGGGTCAGCATATCCCAGACCAGTTGGTCTTAGGTGCTAGGTGACAAGCACCCCATGGAAATTAATTTCCCAAACCAGAAAGGCCACATCGATATATCTTAAACCCATTTGTACCAGTAGAACATGGCTTTCTATCTGGTTCTATTGCAGGATTTGGGTCAGCCGATCCCAGACCAGTTGATCTTAGGGACTAGGTGTCGAGCACCCCTTAGGACTTACTCTCCCAAACCAGAAAGGCCACAGGTACAAACTTTCAAACTAAATGATTTTATATATATTTATATTTCATCTCAATCACTTGGTACTAAAACGTAGTACTTCCCCCATATTTTTGTTTCCATCCAACATTCTGACATTTAGGCTTTTTGAACATTATATTCTATATAAGTATAGATTTCATAACATTGAGCATTCGGCATAATTTCATTCATGTTTTGCTTACCTTTCGATTTAATTTAGAAGTGAAAGTTGAAACAAATATAGCTCAGATAATACAAAATACTTGTAAAATCACTTTTTGACACACATTTATTCATTGAATGAAAATTAAAAAAAATCATATCATTGAATTAAATTGTTAAGATTCAAACATTCAAAGCAATAGAAATAAAACATAATACAATGTTACCTTTCACCACTTGTTCCTTGAAACAGAAAAATATGACAGTTAAGGATATCACCTGAGAAGTATGAGTTCTAAACTGATTTGTTTAGAAGTCTTAGTCTCTGAAGTACGGGTCCTGAACCGAATTATTCAGAAGCCATTATCATTTAAGTACGGGTTTTGAACTGATATGTTCAAAAACCTAAAACGTTGAATCACGGGTTTGAACATTATCTTGAAACAATCAGATCAAATTTTGAGTCAATGCTTCCTCTGAAATCAAGATAATCCTGCAAAATCAAGAGATTTTGGTAATCATCTACGATGATTCCTCATTAGTTATCAAAAAAAAAAAAATTCTGAGTAGTAGAGTCAGAATTCTGATTAGAAGAGTCAGAATTATGAGTAACTTGCTCAAAATTCTAAGTATCAGAGTCAGAATTCTGATTAGTTGAGTCAGAATTCTGAGTAGTAGAGTCAGAACTTCTGAGTAACAGAGTCAGAATTCTGATAAAACTATCCAGAGAAAATGCCTTAGAAAAATGTTTGGATTTTGTGATTTTTGAACATTCTGAACTTCAAATCACCATAACTTGCTCAAAAATCAGAATTTTTCAACCAAAATTTGCAGGGTTGCTTAAAATGTGATTCTGAACACATTCTCTGGAAATGTTTTCTACTAAAAACACTCACATCTATGAGTTCGATAACCTCATAGCAAACAGAACTTTTTCAAAAAAAAATCTTCAAGATCAACAAATTGATCTATATGAATCAGAAATCCATAATTACATTCAGATCGAGTTTTGGACTGAATTATCCAAAAGTCAATATTCTCAATTTAAGCACAGCATCGGTTTTAAGTCATGTGTCAGTATTATCATTCAACTCTACACATGAATAACCTGCAAAACAGATTAAGTTGTCTTTGGTACCCATATGAACTTGGGTCCAGGTTTGTTAGGTGCAGTGGCATATGCAGATATTCTATAAGAACCATACCAGTGCTGAATAAAATTCTTGTTCACAAAATCATTAGTCCCACAATATGAACAACAAAGTTTCTTTTGTGCAATTCTGACTAATTGATTTACAGAATAAATCACATCAGGTTTAACAAAAGATTTTCTTTGAAATGTATTGTTCTTCTTGACATTTGAATTAGGAACTTTTGATTTTGGCACTTCTTTCTTGGAAGTTGTTCCTTTAACTCTCCATTCCATTTTTATCTTTTTAAAAGAACAATTATAAGATTTATCAATAGCAGAATCATAAAACAGATTAGAAGAACGAATCTGATCTTTTGAACTATGATTTGATTTGTCAACAACTTTCGTTTCAAATTCCCTAAACTTTTTAACATACAAAGCAAACCTTGACTGCAAATCAGATTTGGACTTCCTCTCTATCATGATTTTAGTTGATAAATCAGATAATTTCTTAATAAGCCTCCTTATCTCCAAATGAAAAACTTTCTTTTCCTTCTCAAACTCATCTTTTAAGCATTTTTCTTTAAAGCCATTTACCTTCTTCTTTTCAGTCTCTTTCCTTCCATCTTCTAACTCTTTCTCCAACTCATTGATTTTTACAGAAAACTCATTTAACATTCCTGTTTTCTTTTTCTCAAAACCAATCTTTTCTTTTTGAAAAACATTTTTCTTGCATTCAAACTCTTTTCTTTCTTTTGCAAGAATTTTCTCCAAATCAGAAATTTTCAATGATAATTCAACAGACTTTGTTTCAAAACCTTTCCTCTCAGTTTGAAAGTCTCTTCTCTCTTTCTCAAATTTCACTCTTTCAAGTATAAGAACTTGTTCAAAATCATAGATCTGTTTCAAGAGTTGACAATTTTTCATTTCACATGATTTGATTCTATTTTCAGACTCTGTCAACATCTTTCTTCTAAAATTGCCTTTCTCTTTCAAATCAACATTCTCTTTTTCTAACAACTTTATGTTTTCTTGAACCTTTTCAAAATCCTTTAGAAAATCAGATTTCTCTTTTTGCAAAATCTTTATAACTTTTGCATATTCGTCTTGTTTTGCTTGAAGATTAGCAATCTTGCTTTCAAAATGAACAATCTCAGTTTTTGGTTCAGAAATTGTTTCTTTTGCTTTTACAGGACTTAATTTTTGTAAATTGTCTGAACTGGTTATAGAAATTGCAGGTCTCACAAAAATTTCAATAATCTCAGGCATGATGAAATGACAAATTCGAATATCAACTATGAATTATGATAAAAAATGAGAATCAACACAAATCTAGAACATGCAAGAATTAATCAAATCTGTCACATGCATTTCATCAAACAGTTAGAGTACATGAATTAATGAAATCTTCTTTTCAACAAAAAATTTGAATACTAATCAACATGCAGCAGATATAATCACTTTGATCCAGAAACCAATCAAGAATTTCGAAAACATACCTGTGATCTCTGTTTAATTTCGAGAATTAATCAGCATAGAGAGAAAATCTTTGGATAACTTGATTGTAAGATATCGATTCAACAGAAAGACAAATTCAAATTTCTTGAATCAATGATAGAAACGAATTCAAGAATTGTTAGGAATTCAAGAATTGTTAGCAGCAGCGGAATCAATTGTCGAATTGATCAAGAAACTTCAAGAACGTGATCAAACACACTCTTGGTCGAATTTGTTTGTTGATTGGCTCTGATACCAATTGTAAGTTTCAGGTTACACTCTTACAATCAAATATGAACAATTAAGATCGTATTAACAGCAACTGGTCATATGATCTATTAACAATCTGTGAATTACAAGATATTACAATGAATTTCTCTCTCAATAGATCTAACAATTTATGCGTAAAGAGTTATCCAAAAGGTTAGCCAAAGATTCTCCAAAAGATTCTCTAAAGATTAGCCAAAGATTCAGTTAGCTACAGTTGCTAACTCCTATATATACTGTAGATAATAGCTAAAGCTACAGTACATATGAGAAACAGACTAATAGAACAATTACACGTGTCCTAATTAGTAACTGAATATAACAGATAATATCCCAAGATATGAATTCTGAACATACTTCTGAATAAGCGCTTCAGAACATTTGTCTTCATAGTCAGAAGTTCTGAGTCTCCTACTCAGAACTCTGAACCTTCTAGTCAGAATCCAACACTTAGAATCTTTTTGAGATTTCTCACTCAGAACTTCTGAGTCTTCTACTCAGAACTTCTGAGTCTTCTGAGTCTTCTTTAGTCTTCTTACTCAGAACTCAACACTTGTGTTTTTGACAAAACTCTAGACCTAACATCTCAAGGGTTTGGAACTCATCCCTTGTAACTTGTGTTCCGGTGGTAACCTCTGGAGGAACACATTCGTCTCCAGAGTGATTCCATGTTCCTTGGATACCTTCTTTCATTCCTGTTTGTACGTTGAGAATGGAAGGATTTCCTTCTGATCCTTGAGAAGAAACATGAGTTTCAATCCCTACAGAAGTTCTGAGAAGAACATTGTCCAAATCCACTCCAGAGGTGGGTATTGGAATATCCTTCTGTGGACTAGGAGACTTGTCTAGAGTCTCTTTGTCTTTGTACTCTCTACTTCTCTCTGAAAGAAGTGTGGGTCTTAACAAGTGAGTGGCAGAGGAAACAAATTCCTCTGTTGGGCGTTCTTCTGTGATCTGGGGCAATTGATCACGAACTATAGGTGAGTCTCTTTGAGGAGACTCCCTAGGAATGGTTTCCCCGGTTTTTGTGGGCACAGAGGTTGAAAGAGTAACCTCTGGCTGGATGGGTTGGGTGAGGTTCGAGCTGTGCTACTCTTTTTCAATGACACCTTCTGCAGCTAGACCTGCGGAGTTAGAAATGTGGGTTGCACTGGGAGTTGGTTTTGGTTGTGTGCCTCTATTTATCCAGGCATCTTTTCTTGCTTCTTCCCTAAGTTCTCTGGAAGTTTCTTGCTCTGGTCGTAATTGGTCATACACTTGATGAGATCCAAATAATCTCATGACATGTGGATGATAAAGACCCTTACGTATCCAGATAGCTTCTTCTTCATCTGAATCTGTCTCTAAGATCTCTATTTCTTTTTCCGTTGTTGTTGATCCCTCTTGTTGTACAACTTCGGCCCTTTTTTCTCTCTCTTCTTCCATCATATTCTCAGAAGCCTCTGTAATTTCACCTCTGTTCCATTCAGCTTTAGTTTGTTCTATTTCTTCTGAAGCTGGGTTTGGACTTCTTCTGTGGACATCCAATCCTTGAATGAAAGGGTTTTGTAAAATAACAGGGGTTTTGGCTGGTTGATTTCGGGGTGTTGTGTCATCTTCTTGCAGATGTGTGTCAATGCCAGAAATGAAGAAATCTTGTTCTTCTGGAGAGTGGTGGTCGAGAGGTTGTGCCGTCCACCCTGCTGTATTTAGGGTGTTGGCAATTTCAGGGTTCTGTAAGAAGTCGTTCAGGTCTCCTTGGTGAGCAAATCTATCTAGAGATTGATAGGGTGATTGATACCTTTCTGTAGTTATTTCTTCTTCTGCAACTTCTTCTTCAGCAGTTTCCTCTTCTGCAATGGTTACCAACTTTGCAAGTGATTTACCATGCCCCTTTTTGGTTTTCCTCCTCTTAAGATTTGGTGCCCCTTCTGCTGTTGATTTTGATCTTTTCTTCTTCACTTTTGGGGAGGAGGGAGGAGCAGAGGAGCCAATTTCTGTGGCATGAGGAGGTGAGGGTTGATCTTCTGCAGCGCTTGTTGAGGTGCCTTCTGCAGTTTTCCTCTTCTTAGCTTTTGGAGTAGATGCAGAGGTTCTTGATGAAGACTTCTTTCCCATTAGTTCTGCACGTTTGGCTATAAAGCTGAGTTGAATAGCCATGTGCTTTGCTAACTTCTGATCCTTTTCTTTCTTGAGTGGAAAGAGGTTTTGCTATCATTGTTCCTAGGGGGACACCTAAACGCGGGGGTGTCATAGGACTCGGTTTAGGAGTTCTATGATCACGTATATACTCTTTCTTAAGGGATTTATTCGATGCGTATTGCAGAAGCTTCTTTGACAGAGGTCTGCAGTGTGAGTAGCCATCAGCATGATCAGTGGGGGTATTCTTGTTCATCGGGAACTGTTTGGGAGTTGGCCCTTCCATTGGCCAATTTTGGATTAGCAGCCGAGGTTCGAACAGTACTCCTAATATTCTTTGGAATTGCAGAGGTGGTAGAAAGTTGGGATCGTTCTCTTTGACCCTTTTCGAGTTGTTCTTTCTGTCGATGGTGTTTATGATCTCTTGCATCATTATGGTCGCATAATCTAGTGGAAGATCATAGTAAACCCCATACATGATGCTCAAGATTTGATTTGAGCTCTGGTCAATACTGCCTATCTTTCCTGCCAGGCATCTGTTAAGAATAGAGAACAAAGTGTTCCACAGAGGTGGTAATCGGCCTCTGCGGAAGTCATTTCTCTTCCGTAGTTGGGTGTTGTACCCAAGCATTTCCACGAATCGACAGAGCTCTTCATCTGTTGGTTGCTCTGCATAACTCTTCAATCCCAGAAGACCCCTTGTTGGTAGGTTGAATTCAAGTGAGAACATTGTTCTGTTGAACTTGATTTCAAGATGCTCAGATTTATCAGGTCTTGAAATGTACCCTTTGATAAGAGAATCGTCTTTATCAAATCGGCAGCTTTGCCAAAATTGGTTCAAATAACGGACTGGAATTTTGTTCGGGGTTCTTGATAGTAGAGGGAAGAGGACATGATTCTCCATGATGTTCAGAAGTATGGCATGGGCTTCGCCGAAAGTAGTGGGTGAGGGGACCAAATAGCAGTTGTTGGATTTGATAGGAAGAATGGCTTCGAAATGATCCTTTGCTATAAAGTTTTGCAAGTGTGTCGTCGGAGCAAAGTCTGCTGAGTCCCCGGAATCTTGTTGTTCAATATTTCTTGCAAGGCTAGGGTTTTCAGAATGTTCTGAATGTGCAGGGGAGTGTTCCGGTGAGTTCGCCGGAGAGAGTTCAGAGGATGTAGCTCGAGAAGATGAAGCCATTTGATTTTAAGAATAAGATTTTTGCAAGCTTTTTGCAGGGTTTCGCCGGAGAAGAAGATGAGAGTTTGTAAAATATTTTATGAGAGGGTAAGCTTTGTTTTTATAGGATGGTAAAACGGTAGAATTCGAAAGAGTAAAATATATGGCAATGGATTAAAGTTTGGAATCCGCACTCGAGTTTGAGCGGCGGGTTCAACTTTCCAAATAAAAACGTTCCATGTACGCGCAATGAAAATGGGACACGTAGGCCTTGTCAGAATATGACAGGACGTCGTGCGCGGCCCATTAATGCTAGGCGCGTGAGGTTGATTTTAGCCATATGAGTTTCACTCGCAGTAATAGTAACCGTTATTACCACAGATAACAAAATGGCAGAACTTTTGTGTTTTACAGAAGCTCTGTGATTTTGAAAATCTTGAGTTTTAACCTTCTCATATATCTCATTGTTATCATGACTTCTGTGGGGTTCTTCTTTAACCAAAACATTTGTAAAGGCATTGGAGAGGATAAAATCGGTTTTTTTTGTTAAGAAATTTGCTTCGCAGAGGTTTTTGTGGCTCTGTTGGAACTTGCAGAAGTTCTGTGAGGGCCAGCAGAAGCTCTATGAGAGAAAAAATCTTATAACAAAAATTTTATTAATATTTTTGATCATCCAATTTTTGATTTGGTTTAAGAGATGTTTTTCGGACATATTTGAAAATTTGTGTCCGAGAAAACTGTTAAAAAAAACGGTTTGTTCGAGAAGGTCATGGTCTGCGTTTTCAGTTTCCGAGATAACATTCCAAAAGATCGACAGTGGGTTAATTTGTGATCACATAGCATATTTCTTGCAGAACCTCTGTTGAGCTCAGTAGAAGCTCTATGACCTTAAATTTCTCCTAATTCGAATTTTGTGAAACTTTTTGAGCTTTTGATTTTTGAAATGTTATTCACAGTATATTTAGGACATATTTGACAATTCTTGTCCTAGAAAATTGTATTCCAAAAACCTTTTGTGCGAGAGACATACCTTTTGATTCTTCTTTTCTCGGCAGTGATATCTGACTTCTGTCGATATGGAGTCATCGACATTTTTCTTTGGCTTTCCCTTGAAAGTTTTATCTCTTTAGATCATTTCACGGTTCCCTTCTGCTCCCCCTTGATCTAATCACCTCTGTAGATCAAGTAATTTCCTTTTGCTCCCCCTTGACCTATGCTTGGATCAAAGAATGATAAGTTTTGCATAGAACATAGGTCATGTTTTTCAGAGGTTCTGTAGGGGTCGTCAGAGGTTCTGAGTTGACTTACAGAAGCTCTGTGATTTTAAGAACTATTTAAGGTTTTAAGAATTTACATACAGAAGTAGAATCAATCAAAGCAATAAATTAAGCAATGTATTTACTTATTATTTACAGAAGATAAAGCTATACTTACAGAGGATTTTCACACCATGTTAATCATTCCTAACTTACCCACCAAGAAGTTGAATATTTTCTCGTCTAATGCTTTGGTGAATAAGTCAGCGAGTTGATATTCTGTGGGCACGAAATGCATTTCGATTGTACCATATTCAACATGATGTTTCAAGAAATGATACCTTATATCGATATGCTTGGTTTTTGAGTGTTGCACAGGGTTGGCAGAGATAGCAATAGCACTTTTGGAATCACAGAAGATGGGTATTTTGAACAGAATGTGGCCGTAGTCTTTTAGCTAGCGGCAGCAACGTATTCAGCTTCTGTAGTGGATGTGGAGACACAATTCTGCTTCTTGGAGGTCCAACTGACTAGTTTACCACCTAGGAATTGACAACTCCCAGAGGTACTCTTTCTGTCGAGCATGCATCCTCCATAGTCTGAATCTGTATAAGCTTTAAGACTAAAACCAGAGTTCTGTGGATACCAGAGACCAAGATTGTTGGTCCCCTTCAGGTATCTAAAGATTCTTTTTACAGCATCATAATGTGATTTCTTTGGATTAGCTTGATAACGTGCACAAAGACATGTGGCATGCATAATGTCAGGTCTGCTTGCTGTTAAGTATAACAGAGATCCAATCATGCCTCTGTAGAGAGTACTTTCTACAGAAATACCATTTGGATCTAAGAATAACTTATTTCCAGTGGCCATTGGAGTCTTCATTGCAGAGGTATCAGAGAGATTATATTTTAAAAGTATGCCAGAGACATATTTGGCTTGATTTATAAAAATTCCCTCTGAAGATTGTTTGACTTGAAGTCCGAGGAAGAATGTTAATTCTCCCATCATACTCATTTCAAACTCACTCTGCATGAGTTTTTCAAAAAATTTGCACTCTTCTGAATTTGTAGACCCAAAAATTATGTCATCTACGTATATTTGTACAAGAATTATCTCACTATTTTTGCGTTTATAGAATAAGGTAGTATCTGTTGTACCTCTGTTGTAGCCATTGACTAAAAGGAAGGTAGAAAGTCGTTCGTACCATGCTCTTGGAGCCTGTTTCAGTCCGTATAGAGCCTTTTCAAGGTAGTATACATGCCTTGGAAACTTTCAAAACCTCTTATTGGATTTCACCGTTTAGAAAAGCTGATTTTACGTCCATCTGATAGACTTTAAAACCTCTGTGGGCTGCGAAGGCTAAGAATATTCTTATTGCTTCGAGACGTGCGACAGGGGCAAAAGTCTCATCATAGTCTATGCCTTCTTCTTGTCTATATCCTTTTGCTACTAATCTTGCTTTGTTTCTGACGACCACTCCATCTTCATCCTTCTTGTTTCTGTAGACCCATTTAGTCCCAATGGCCTGTTTCCCTCTTGGCAGAGGTACTAAAGTCCATACTCTGTTACGCTCAAATTGCAGAAGTTCTTCTTGCATGGCGTCTACCAAGTTTGGGTCATCTAGGGCTTCAGAAATCTTCTTTGGTTCTATAACACTAATAAAATTTGTAAAGAAACAAAAATTAGCAGTGGCAGACCTTGTTTTTACTGATTCAGAAGGTTCTCCAATTATTTGGCTTGGAGGATGGCTTTTTGTCCACTGAGTTGTGCGTGGAAGATGATCATCAATGTCATCAAAACTTTCTTCAGAGGCTTCTTGTGTTTCTTTTTGTGCAGCCTCTGATGTTCTTCGTGCCTTGGTAGTTGATTCTACCGTTTGTGGAATGATTGGTACGAGTGGTGGTGGAGTTTGTTCCTCTGAGGATGTATAGTCTTGGTCCTCGATCTCCTCTGTAATTGGTTCTTCTGTGGTTTGTGCAGCTTCTGTGGTCGTTTTTCTTGATGTTTCATCTTCTGCATTTTCTTCTGCTTCGGCAATTGCATCTGTAGTATTTATAGAAGAAGATGAAGCATTATTTGGACCAGTTAGAGTCATACCTGTAGGATTTTGTCCGACAGAGGATGGTTCTTCAGAAACTCTGATGGTTCCGACAGAAGGATCAATGTCATTGTTGAACATCTCCAAAAATAGAAGATTCAAATCTTCTTTTGGTCTTGAGATGTCAGAGAATTTCCCTTTAATTCCGAGTTCTGAACATATTTGCTCAGAAGTCATTTGGAATGAATCATCAAAAGAAACATTGATGCTTTCTACAATCTTGTGAGACTTTGTAAGGAATGTTCTGTAGGCTTTGGAAGTGGCAGAGTATCCAATGAATTTGCCTTCATCTGCTTTTACATCAAACTTTCCTCTTGAATCTCTGTCGTTTAAGACGAAGCATTTGCATCCGAATACATGGAAAAATTTGATGTTTGGCCGCCGTTTGTTAAGCAATTCCTAAGGCGTCTTGAGGTGTCTTTTCACAATGGTTGATCGATTTTGATTATAACACGCAGTAGAAATTGCTTCTGCCCAAAAGTTCATTGATAATCCGCATGCTGACATCATAGTTCTTGCGGCTTCCACAAGTGTTCGATTCTTTCTTTCGACAACACCGTTCTGTTGTGGAGTGCGAGCTGCAGAGAAGTTCTGTGAAATTCCTTCTGTTGAAAGATAAGTTTCAATGACACAGTTTTTGAATTCTGTGCCGTTGTCACTTCTTAACTTCTGTATTTTGCAGTCATAAAGAACATGGATTCTTTTCATTAGATTTATCAATATAATTGGAACATCTGATTTCTTTCTGATAAATTCAACCCATGTGAAATGTGAATACTCATCAACTAAGACAAGTATATATTTCTTGCCACCTAGGCTCTGTATTGCAATGGGACCGCAGAGGTCGACATAAAGCATGTACAGAGGCCTGGTGCAAGACACATCTGTTTTGCCTTTGTAGGAAGCTCTTTTGAGTTTTCCCATCTCACAGGCATAACATAAATGATCCTTGTTGAATTTAACATTTGGCAAACCTTTAACTAGATCAAGTTTGACCAGTTTTTCCAATGTGTGAAAATTCAAGTGATAGAACCTGTTGTGCCATAACCAGGCTTCTTCACTTTTGTAGGCAACAAGGCAAACTTTGTCCTTGTTCTTTGAGTTGAAGTTCATTAGATATAGATCACCTATTCTTTCAGCTCGCAGAAGTTCCATACTTGTTTCTTCACTTTGTAGAGAGCAGAAAGTTCTTTTGAACAACACATTGAATCCTGTATCACAAAGTTGACTTACACTGAGTAGGTTGTGCTTAAGGCCATCCACATATGCAACTTTGTATACAGAAACGTCTTCTTTCCTTATGAATCCATAGCCTTTTATATATCCTTTCTTGTTGTCTCCAAAAGTCACAGATCCACCATCTTGTGTTTCTTTGTACGTGGATAGTGCACTTCTGTCACCAGTCATGTGCCTTGAGCATCCGGAGTCTAGATACCAGATTGGCACATACTTCTTCTGCAGGACAATCACAGAGTTTTAGGTACCCATATCCATATGGGTCCAATATTGTTAGAGTTTTTCAAGTTTGCCTTGGCATTCTTGAAATACATTTTGTTCTCTGCAGAAGAGTCAGATTGTTTCTTTTTGGGATTTGACTTTTGAATTGTCGTAGAGAGTAAACAGACTTGACTTGAAAAATGATTATTAAGTTTATACATAAGATCAAAGCAATGACAGTATTGAATATGAGATGTAATTTGCTTGAACTTTTCATTGAACTTTATAAACTCAGCCACAGAGGCATTACATTCTTTCTTTACATTAGATTTCCTATTACTAGAAGATCTATGAATACTCGAATGTTGTTTGCAAAAGCTCTGTTTAGGACCTGCCTTCTGTGGGTTGCTTCTGTGGTGAACTTCTTTCATCACTGTCACAGAAGAAAAAGATTTATTAACCTTGGGTTTTGAAAATCTAGAACTTATAGGATCAATAGAGGTCTTCTGTAACATTTTAAGCTCAGCAGAGGTTTTGATATGTAGATTCAAATTTAGAAAATCTTGGCAGATTGGAATCTCTGTGAGTTTCTCTTTTGGAGAAATAGTTCTGTGAGGAACTTCAGAGGAGAATTTGACATCCTCTGTGTCACAGTGAATTATCCCTGATTTGAAATCAGTCTCTGAGTCGTCAGAGGATGAATCGTCCTCGTATACAGAGGTTGAGTCAATTCTTTCAATAGAGGCTGGATTTTCTGAGCATGTATCGTACGAGCTTTCTTCCTCTGTAGAATAGTTTTCATAAATTGCAGAGGTTTCTAATAAGATTTCTTCAGTGAGAGTTTTATCTATAGAAGATGTACAGAATTTTTCTAAAACGCTTGATTTCCATATTTCCAAAATTTCTTTTTCAATTAAATTTTTAAAGTTTTCTTCTGAAAAAATGGGTTTAAACTCAGGAGCTTCTGCTGATAACTTCTTTTCAACGTTTATCAAACAGACAAAAGCAACCTGTGTTTGGGTCTCTGGTTTACCAAACTTGAAGATACCAATCTGATCTTGTGTTTTCAGATATTTCTTTGGTTTGATACCTCTATTGACAGAGGTTTGTTTCTTTTGCCTTCAACACCTAGGGTAATATCATCATACCCTATACCTCGTCTCCCTATTTGTGAGTTTATTTTTTCATAAACTTTCTGTGCATCTTTATAGTTTCTAAGCAAAACTTCTCTTCTGAGTAAATCTTGCCATAATACCTCTCTTTCTCTTTGAAAGTATTCTTTAAGAGCTCTTATGTCAGTAGTTTCGCTCCTTGAAACTGAAAGTTCTTTTGTTTTATCTTTTAAAGTATTGGTTAATTCAGAAATTTGTTTTTTTAAAGGATCTAGAGTTATGTTCCATTTCTTTTCTATTCTCTCTTTTTCCTCAAAAATCTTTGCTTTTTCTTGAGTGAGAAGCCGTACTTCTCTCTCATTGAAAGTGAGTCTTTTCTGAATACTTTGATTTATCTCTTTCAGTTCAATTAATTCAATGTTAATTCTAAGTGTATTATCATCTACAGAGGTAATACAAGAGTTGGAATTTGAAGTAGATACCTCAGAGTCAGTGCAAGAGTCGACTTCTGCCATGCCACAGAAGAGGGCATTGGCGGTATGTTCATCGTCAGAAGTAGAGTCTGACTGGAAGTCTTCTGTGTTCTCCTCAGAATGTCCTTTTGCCATTAAGGATTTTTGAGCATAATATTCGACTTTCTTTTTGTAGAAAGCAGAGTCCCTTTGTGGGCGATTTGATCTGCTTCTGCATTCATTCACAAAATGGCCTGGTTTTCCGCAGTTAAAACACCCTTGAGGAGTGTTTCCTGTTCGATCATTGGACTTCTGTAGGTCTCCGTCTTTCTCTGATCTACATTCATTTGCATAGTGACCAGGTTTGCCGCACTTGTAGCATTCTTGCTGCGTGTGGCTTACCGAGTCATCTGACCTCTGTCGGTCATTCCCTCTGTAATTTCTATCGCTTGACCTCTATCGGCCACTTGATTCTTCTCCTCTTCTGTCATCTCTTATGTTGTCTCTTCTGTCATCCTGGTTGTCTCTATCATATCTTTCATTTCCGGAACCTCTTCTGTTTCCTCTGAACTCTTTTGTCAATAGAGCTAAAGATTTAGCTAGTGACGCAAGAGTTATTTCCTTTTCTGCTTGCTCTTCTTCTTCATTATCAATTATCACCATCTTCTTCTTCTCCTTCTTCTTCTCCTCTGTGGCTTTATCATTTCTTGGTCTCTGTGCATCCTCTTTAGTTTTACTAACCAATGCATATGGTGCAATGGTTAGTGTTTTAGCCTGTGCTATCTGAGGTTCTTGTGCGGCTAATGTTCCGTAAAGATCAGAGAGAGTCCAGGTGTCTAGATCCTGATTTGTCTGTAGGGACATAGACAGCTGGAGCCATTCTTCATTTAGACTTTTTAAAAACATGACATTGTTTTCTTCAGAAGTTCTGTCAATGCCTGATTTTCTGCACTTGTTGATTAGAGAGTTGAATCTGTCGTATGTTGTTTGCAGAGATTCTGTTGCAGAGGCTCTGAATGCATGATATTCATTGATGTACTGTGCTCTTCGGTTTTTTTGTGTTTTAGCACCTCCTTCCAATTGTCTTTCCAGTTGTTTCCACAGATCATGCGTTGTTTCACATGAATCCAAGGATTGAAAGAGTTCGTTGGGTATTGCCATAATTAATGTCCTCTTGGTTTTCTGAGCAACTTCATCTTCTGCTTTATCTTCGGTTGACCACTCCCCTTTTGGCTTTGGATTTTGATGTTCGGGGATTTCGGCAGATTCAGCAGTAGCAGGTATACGAGGTACTACTGTCATGGGAATAGGAGGAGGATTGTACAGATATTGTACTTGATTTTTTTCAGTGCCCTCGAAAAAATGGACCATTCTTATTTTCCACTGAGGATACTCATCTCGAAGGAGAGTAGGAGGTTTAGTGAGAGAACCAGTAGTAAAGAAATTATTTGTATTTGTCATTTTTGAAGATTTTAGAAAGAAAGTATGACTAAAGAGTTACATCGATGAACTTGAAGATTTTCTGGGTTTAAGCAGTTTCCAGACACAATTTTAAGTCTCAATAATATCTATCACGAATCTTGATAAGTGGATCACTTGATATTGAAAATCAAGGAAGGCTCTGATACCAATTGTTGGTTCCCAGATACACTTAATCAAGATTAACAATCTATTAGTAGAGTTTAGAGTTTGATGCGGAAGCGTATTAAACTAACAGATATGTTTGATAGATATTAGAATGCACATATATAAAGAAAACAGTAAAGAATGAAAAGGATTTCTTGAACAGTTACTGTTATTCAATATATAATAACAACACGAAGAACAGATTAAGAACTGTTGGTGTGTGTGAGAATATAACACTCATATATTTGACAATAAAGCTTGAGAGTATTAGTGATTCCTTGTGTATTCGTTCTTAGGAAGATCTCAACATGAGACTTCCTTTTATACTACTCTTAGAAGACTATGAAGTAGGTCACTATTCCTTTTACGGCATGAATAGTAAACTGGATGGTGTGAGCAGTTGTTTGAGCCATGCGCATTTAATGGAGCAGATGTACTATTGGTAAATGCATTAAATGGCGCAGACGTCTATTTTGCACCATGCCCTATTGAGTCCACTCAGAGCTTGACACGTGTTTTGACAGTACTTTTCCATGCCAGTTGATGAACAGGTCTTGGAACAGTAGCAAGATATTATAAATATCTTCAAGTCTCAGTGAGGACCACAGAGGCTCTGTAATGAGTTACAGATGTTCTGCGGTCTGGTCCTCTGTGGAGCAGTCTTCGCCGGATTCCGAGTCTTTGGTCTTCTTTGTGCGTATGACAGAGCTTCTGTAGGAAGCCTCTGCTGCTTCTGTAGCTTCTTGACCTTGATTTCTCGGTAATGTCGGCAGAGCCTCTGTAAGAGGCTTTCTTCACTTAGCCTATTTTTCACTACTTCTAAATACTTCTATGATTAGGAAGATTGAAGCTAACAACCCAACACATGGAACTCAAGTTCAATGGAACAATGTTCTCACTTGAGTTCAGTCTTCCAACCAGAGGTATGCTAGGTATAAAGAATTACGCTGAAGCACCTACAGACGAAGAACTCTGTAGATTTGTTGAAATGTTAGGGTACAACACATCCCTAAGAAAAAGGAACGACTTCAGAAGAGGTCGATTACCCCCTCTGTGGAATACCCTCTTCTGAATTCTAAACAGATGCCTCACTGGCAAAATCGGTAGTCCAGATCAAACCTCCCATAATATTCTATCCATAATGTACGGGGTATATTATGATCTGCCTCTGGACTACTCGACCTTGATGATGCAAGAGATGATAAATACCATTGAGAGAAAAATCTCCACCCAGAAAGCCAAAGAACGCTCAACACCATTTCTACCTCCTCTGCAGTATCAACGAATCCTTGGAGTACTTCTGGAGCCCCTACTCCTTCTAGAAAAATGGTCTTTAGAAGGTCCAACTGCCAAAATATATGCCATGACAAAAAAAGTTCCAACTGAGCACGTCGATGGATATCCTTTATGCAGACCTCTGCCATCAAGACTTCTGGAATATGCTATAGATGAAACCCTAAGGTTAGCTTACATACGCGATCATAGGACTCCAGAACCGATCCCTGTGACACCCCCACGTATAGGCGTGCCTTTAGAAACTAGGGTAGTTGAAACCCTAAGGTTAACTCCTCTCAACGATGCACATCATGGGAATTTCTCAGACTTCCTCCAACGTCCTGAATTTGCCAACACCCTTGACACAGCAGGATGGACTGCAGAAGCTCTGTCACATGAAACCAGAGAAGCCACAAAAAATCCAGATTTCACAATCTCTGGAGTTGATTCTGATCTTGATGATGACGATCAAACTCCAAAGGATAATCCGGCTGAGACCCCAGAGGTACTACAGATCCCCTTCCTTCAACCTGGCCTCGAATTCCACCATAGTCATTTCTGGCATGTTTTCTTCTGTTATCCCTTTATCTCCTCTTTCTGCCTATGCCTCTGTCGTCTCTGTCGCTTTGCCTTTCCCTTTTCCTTTTAAAGCCTTTTTCTCTTTTTCTTTCTCTTTTTCCTTCTCTTTTTCCTTCTCCCCCTTTTGTTGATCTGCAGACTCACCCATTTGGCTATCTGAATGAGCTTCTTTAGCATCTTCAAAATCATCATCATCAGATAGTGCAATTCCAGAAGCGGGTGAGGACGGAGCAACAAACTTTGGAGTAGATTTGGCTCTTTTGCTCGAGGGTTCTCCTTCTGCAGGTCGTTTGAGTGTGGCAGTCTGTAAGATGGCTTCTGTGAAGTTTGTGACTGCCTTTTTCATTGCGTCTTCAACTTCTGTTGCGGCAGTTCTGATCTCATCTACTTGACTCTCAAAGTTGACTTTATGAATGTCAAGAGATGCCTGTACGTGTTTCTCTGTCGCCTGTGCCCTCATCACAAACTTGGATGAAATTGTCATCATCCGGCTGAGAACACATCTGCGGAAGTCACCCATCTGGCCAACTGTCAAGGGTAAGTCGTTTGGGTTGGGGCTTGAGATGTTGAGTGGAGTAGCATCTGATGTTGTTGCGTCTTTGATGGCTTTCTTAACAGAGTTGTCAATTAACTCTGTTAAGGTTCTGACATTCGATTCTGATAAGATGACAGAAGGTATGGGCAGGGTTCTGTTCATTGATTCCTTGTGATTCTCTACCAGTATTTTCTTCAGATCAGCAAGTTCTGTCGAAGTCTTTGTCATTTCCTCTGTTCTGTCTCTTTTCAGATCTGCTATCTCTGTTGTCAGTTTAGTAAATGCTTCTGATCTGGCGCGTTCAGCCTCTGCTCTGAGGTTTTCAGCCTCAGCATATTTCAGAGTTACCTCTGCATGTTTATTAGATATTTGTTGCAATTCTTCTTTAAGAAGAGCATTCTCCTTGTGGATCAGCTCCTCCTTCTATTCATTGATAAGTTTATACTCTTTCAAGGAGTTGTTGATACTATCACAGAAGCTTTCGAACTCTACTCTTGTGACAGTGTCAACGGGGGTAACCTTGGTTCCAACACATGGATCCAATTGAACCTCGAGTTTAGAGGTGCCTCCCTTCAAGAGTTGTATTGATGTTGGCTCTTGGAGGACTTCCACCCGATCTTTGATGATCCTTTTGAGGGGATACATCTACAGGTGTTCTGATCAGAGGTTCCTCCTCCAGTTCAGGTTCTGAGGAAGGAAATATGATGTGATGAGAAGAGTTTGGATCAAGCAAAGTCTTCCCTTGTTCTACTATGGTCTCCCATTGTCCCTGAGTCGGACAGATGCTTCGTGAGATTACAAAGATCTCTGGTCTATTTTGTGTCATGCATATATGAGCCACAGAGGCATCATTGTGTGGAGGTCACCTATTGATGTTCTGGGGCGAATGAACATCACTACCAAATATAGCTTCCTCGGGTATGTGCGCACCAGAGGCATGAAGAGTCGCCTTTGTCGGTTCTTGCAGGTTAGGGTTCGAGGTGTGCACCTCTGTTTCAATAATCCTTTGGTCTTGATCACCAGGATTAGATTGTGTGGAAGCACGGGGATGTTGGTTATGGATACGCTCATCTGTGTTCTATTGAACATCTTTTTCTAAGCACTCATCTCCCTCGGTTCTTAGGGGTATAGAACTCTCGGGATTCTCTCTGTCATCCTCTTTCTCACCACTACCAGAGGAAATATCTTCCACCTCTGGTGTTTCTTTTACTCCCTCATGAACAGTCTACATATTGGATGCTCTGTTCTCTACTTCCTCCTCCATCACTCTAGAGGAAGACCCCACTTCGGGTACTCTTCTCTCTGGTGTGTTAACTTCTTCTGCCATTTCCTCACTTAAACTCTCCAATGAAGGCTCAGATCCTAAGTATGTTGAGGTTCTCACCTCAGGTTCTTGAGGTTGAGCATCACTCTCATAGTTTTGGACAAAGATGTGTTGATGATCGATTAGGGCAAGCATTGTACCTGGAATTCTTCGGATAAAAGGGTATTCACCTGAAGTCGTGGGTTGGAACTTGGACATAACCCAAACAAGTGTAGATTTTCCCTGATGAGTCAATTCCAGTCTATCGAATGCTCTTCTAATTGCCAGACTGATGAATCGAGGAAACTTGATGAATTTTAGGAATTTGTGGGTTCCAACGACTCCTCCTCTTGCTAAGGATGAGGTCTTTGTGTTTCTAGCGTTAAGAAGGTCGTTGTAAAGAATGCTGGCGTAGTCAAAATTTCTGTTAAAGAACAATCCATACATGATCTGTAGGATTTCTGTGCTGGCTTAGTCTTGACTCCCAGATTTGCTAGTGAGGGTTCTGTTCAAGGTGGAGAACATGAAGTTCCACATTGTTGGTAGATTCTGTCTTCTGAACTCACATATTCTGTTCAGTTCTTTGTTGTATCCCAAGAACTTCATGAATTCAAGAAGAACAACAACATTGGGGGGTTTTTCATAAGCTTCTATTCCAAGTTGCCTTTTGGTCTTCATTCCGAAGATTCTTCTGAAAGTGCTTGCACAGATTCTGATTGTTCCTGCTCCTCCATTTCTCGAGTTGACATTCCCAACAATCTCATATTGTTCTTCTATGTACTAGCACGTGGTCCACCATTGTTGGACGTAGATTGCAGGAAGATGATCATCAAACGCTGTCAGGGCTCTAAAGATTTCGGAGTTTCTGAAAAACTCTATGAAGATGTGATATAGGGGTAAATAGAGTCCTGGGTTTGGGTCGAATCGATAGTTGTTGTCAGCTAACTCGTATGGGAGGATAATGATTTCATCGACGGGTCCTATTCGGCTTAAATCAGCAGAGTTTTGAGGTTCTGCCATTGTTGCAGATTAGGGTTTTTTCTTGAAGAACTTGAAGGTTTTGAACTTTTGAGAGGGAAAGATGAAGGGTTTTTGAATGAACAGAAAGCGTAAGAAAAAAAATAGGCCAGGGTAATGGATATTTATACGCTAAACATGTGGCTGGGTAATCGTCGTAGGTACTGTAGGCACTCGAGTTTCACATAGTGGAACGGCCTCTACAGTAGAACGTGGAAACAACTAGTGGTCTGTCTTTCAATCAGAGAATGCCACGTAAGATTTGGTTCTAACCGCTTTTGGGCAAGCAAACCATCACGGTTAGAGATGTGTGGATGACAAGTAGTTGACGCTTAAAGAATGACCCGCATCTCTGATGACGTGCTTCTGATGATGTGGCATAAAACCGATAGAGCTCTGGTGGAGTTCAGCACAATTTTGCCTTTGTTGAAATGACTTATTCATTTCTTTCCAAGTATCCCAAGATGTTTCACCTTTACCCAAAAATCATTTAGAGTTCTGTATCTGATGTGAAAGTGGTCGAAGAACGTCAACAGAACTATCTCAGAAGGTTCACAGAGTTCTGGTGAAAATCAACAGAGCTCTGGTGAAATATCAGAGTTTTGGTAAGTTCTTTACATTATCAAAAAGTTTTCATCATAACAGGTTTTCCCTTCAAAAAGATTTTTCTTTTAGGTTCAAGGAGCAAAGTCATTTTAGATTTGAAAAACAGATTTTGACTTGCTCCTCCTAAAATCATGCACGTTTTCCTTTATAAGCTCCCCCTTGAAAGATGAGCTTATATGAAAGATTTGTCTATTCAGCCCCAAAAACAAAAAACTGTACAAACAAAAAAATATGTACAAACAGATTCACTAAGCTTGTTGAAAAAAAAAATATGCCTGACAGAGTTCTTGTGAACATCAGAGACTCTGTTGAACTATCCTACCCAACTATTTGACAGAGCTCTGGTAGGATCGTCAGAGGCTCTGTTGAGTTATAAACAGAGTTAGGAGGACATGTTCAGCATACCCAATTTGCTGATTAAGAAGTTAAATCTCCTTTCATCAAGGTCTTTTGTAAAAAGATCAGCTAATTGGAAGTCGGTTGAAACGAAGTACATTTCAATCGTCCCTTTTTGAACATGGTCTTTTATGAAGTGATACCTTATGTCGATATGCTTGGTTTTGGAATGCTGAACTGGGTTAGATGTGATTGCTATGGCACTCTTGGACTCACACAGAATTGGAATTTTATTGTACTCAATGCCATAATCTTTGAGTTGAGTTTTCATCTAGAGCACTTGAGAGCAACAACTAGCAGCAGCAACATACTCTGCTTCTGCTGTAGAGGTTGAAACACAGTTCTGTTTCTTGGATGTCCAACTTACCAAATTTTCACCAAGTAATTGGCAGCTACCAGAAGTACTTTTTATGTCATTCTTGCATCCTCCATAATCTGAATCTGTATATGCTACAAGCTTGAAACCAGAATTAAGAGGATACCAGAGACCCAAGAATTGAGTCCCTTTCAGATATTTAAATATACGCTTGACAGCAGAAAAGTGTGATACTTTAGGATTTGCTTGAAATCTGGCACAGAGACACGTTGCAAACATTATATCAGGTCTGCTAGCAGTTAAGTACAGAAGTGACCCTATCATGCCTCTGTAGATCTTGACATCTACAGGTTCACCATTAAGGTCAGAGTCAAGTTTGACTCCAGTGGCAATAGGAGTTTTCATTGGTTTTGAATTATTGAACTTGTATTTTTTCAAAATGTCAGAGATGTATTTGGACTGACTTATGAAAGTCCCTCTGATGGATTGTTTTACTTGTAAACCAAGGAAGAAAGAAAGTTCTCCCATCATGCTCATTTTGAATTCACTTTTCATCAATTCCTCAAACTTATCACAGTACTCTTGCCGTGTAGACCCAAAAATAATGTCATCAACATATATTTGTACCAGAAGTATATCATTCTTATACCTCCTAAAGAATAGAGTTTTATCGACAGTACATTTCTCGAAGTGATTAGTCAACAGAAAGTTTGACAGAGTTTCATACCAGGCTCTGGGAGCTTGCTTAAGGCCGTACAGAGCTTTGTCTAGCTTGTAAACATGGTCTGGAAACTCTGAACATTCAAAACCTGGTGGTTGCTGAACATATACTTCTTCTTGTAATCTGCCATTCAGAAAAGCAGATTTGACGTCCATCTGGTAGACCTTGAAACCCTTGTGAGCAGCATAGGCTAGGAAGATTCCGATGGCTTCTAGCCTAGCCACAGGTGCAACGGTCTCGTCATAGTCAATGCCTTCTTCTTGGTTGTATCCCTTAGTAACCAATTGGGCTTTATTTCTGATGATAATCCCATCTTCATCCTTTATGTTTCTAAACACCCACTTGGTTCCGATGGCAGCTTTGCCTTTTGGAAGTGGAACCAAGGGCCAAACTTTGTTTCGTTCAAACTCCAGAAGCTCCTCTTGCATAGCTTCGATGCAGTTTAGGTCTTCAAGGGCTTCAGTGATCTTCTTCGGCTCAATCATGCTTAGAAAATTTACAAAGAAGGTTTCATTGATTGTGGTCGATCTTGTCTTTACACCATCTTCAGCAGCACCAATTATAAGATGATGAGGGTGATCCTTTGTCCATCTTGTCATGGGAGCATGGACAACAGGTGACGTTCAAACTCCAGAAGCTCCTTTGTCCATCTTGTCATCAGAGCTCCGTGGATTGGCACCAGGGCTCTGTGGCACACAACTCTGGAGTGTGGCCTCATTGCTCTATGAGTTGCCAACAGGGCTCTGTGAAGGTGAGCTTTCATATAGGGAATCTCTCCCAATACTAGTTAACAGGGGTGATGATGGTTCTTACTCAGGTTCTCTTTGTGGTTCCTCATTTCTCTGAATAACACCTGTAGACAGAGAAGTATTGGAGGGACCAGTAAGAGTTTTACCTGTCAGATTCTGTTCTGTTGAATTCTGAGCTTGATCGTCTCTGTTGATGTTGACAGAGGAATCATCATCATCGAAGAAATCATCGAACACGAGATTGATATCTTCTTCCCTTGTTTTTGAAGAACTTGGCTTCTTCTGCTCTGTTTGTGTCCCCTCTGTTGATTTGCGATCAGAGGCAATTGATGTACTTTCATCAAAGGACACGTTTACACTTTCTTGAATGACATGGGTTCTGGTGTTGTAGACTCTGTAGGCTTTAGAGGTCAAGGAATAACCAATAAAGATTCCTTCGTCCGCCTTCTTATCGAATTTACTCAGTTGTTCTCTGTCATTCAAGACGTAGCACTTGCAACCAAAAATGTGAAAATATTTCACGTTTAGCCTTCTGTTGTTGATGAGTTCATAGGGAGTCTTCTTAAATCTCTTCACTATTACAACTCTATTTTGGGTAAAACAGGCTGTTGAGACTGCCTCTGCCCAGAAGTTGATAGGAAGGACAGAACCGGCCATCATGGTTCTGGCGGCTTCTACCAGAGTTTTGTTCTTTCCCTCCACCACACCATTCTGTTGTGGAGTTCTGGCAGCTGAGAAGTTTTGGGATATTCCTTCTTCTGAAAGATAAGCATCTATTCTTGCATTCTTAAACTCTGTCCCATTATCACTTCTCAACTTTTGAACTTTTAGTCCTAATAGAACATGTATCCTTCTCAACAAACTTATCAGAATTTCTAAGACATTAGATTTTACTCTGATGAACTCAATCCAAGTATATCTAGAATATTCAACAATAAGCACAAGTATATACTTCTTGCCCGACAGACTTTGCACAGAGATTGGACCACAGAGATCTATATGAAGCATATGCAAAGGTCTGGGACAATTGTGATCGCTCTTAGTTCTGTGTGAAGATCTTTTCATTTTACCCAGTTCACAGGCAGAACAGAGATGGTCTTTGTCAAATTTTAGCGAAGGCAGTCCTTTCACTAAGTTCAATTTCACGAGCTTGTCAAGATTTGAAAATTTTACATGGGCAAATCTTTTATGCCAGACCCAGGCATCTTCATTTTTCAAAGACACTAAACATAGTTTTTCTGTTGTAGAGTTTTGAATTGGATTAAAGTTCATTTTGTACAGATTGCCTTTTCTATCGGCTCTTAAAAGTTCTTGACCAGACTCGGAAAGCAACAAGGAACAGTACTTCTTCCTAAAATTGACATCGAATCCATGATCACAGAGTTGACTTATACTGAGAAGATTATGATTTAATCCTTCAACATAAGCAACCTCAGAAACTGAAACACCACCATTAACTAAAGTACCATATCCTCTAATCTGTCCACCATTGTCTCTTCCAAAGGTTACTGCACTTCCCTTCTTGTTCTTAAATGAAGTCAGCAGCTCCTTATTGCCCGTCATGTGCCTGGAACATCCAGAATCTAGGTACCAGATCTGCACATGAAGCTTCTGCAGGACAGATTAGTTTCTTTTAGGTACCCATTGCAAGATGGGTCCTTTCTTATTAGGCTTTGGGGTGTTAACAGTCTTTCCTTCTGGCTTTACATTCTTTGATGTTGTGCCAGAGGTCATTCTCTGTGTATTCTGATTAGTCTTAGGATTTTTCCTTTGTGGTGACTGATTCAGAACACAATGGGGACCATTCATGTGATTTTGCAGTTTTAACAACAGTTGATAGAACATGAAGATAACTGATGCACATTGCTGTTTTTGTTCAAAAACTGTTGTTTGAATGGTACTTGATTCTGAAAAACCTTAGGACCATACATTATGTCTTGTTTTTGCTTGAAAGAGTTGTTTTTCTTTGGAACAGACTCACTTTGCCAAAAAGAGTTTCTTCTTTGATTTACACCAGAATTGGGAATAGGTCTGTCATTAACTATCCATTTGCCCTTCTGTTCTGGAGTAAATTTCACAAGCTTAAAAGCTAAGCGAACTGAGGTATTGTTGTTTACAGGAACATTTCTTGCGTTCTCTCCTTTCTTCGCTTCTATTGTGTTAGAAGCAAGAACCCTAAAGCTTTTGTTATCAAACTCAGTCATTGGTATAAATCTCGCTTGTTTCTTAAAGAATGCGACATCCTTTTTCAGATCAAAACATCCTGCGGGTATCTGCTTTGGTTTATGCAAAACTTTCTTTTGAGCACAGAAAATTTTCTCATCTACCTCAGAGTCAAAGGCACTGTCAGAGTCTAGAAAGTCTCTGGTGGCTCTGTTGAGGGCGTTAGACTCTGGGGTTATCACTGAGATATTGGTTTTGACAGACTTAAACTTTCTCAACGTTGGTTCCAATGCATCAGAAACAACATTTTCCTCAAGAACTTTCATGAGATCTTCTTCAAAAGATGTTCTAATTGTTTCTGAAGTGGGAGTTCTAAACTGGTTTGTTCCTTGAAACATAAAAAATATGACAGTTAAGGATATCACCTGAGAAGTATGAGTTCTAAACTGGTTTGTTTAGAAGTCTTAGTCTCTGAAGTACGGGTCCTGAACTGAATTATTCAGAAGCCATTGTCATTTAAGTACGGGTTTTGAACTGATATGTTCAAAAACCTAAAACGTTGAAGCACGGGTTTTGAACTTTATCTTGAAACAATCAGATCAAATTTTGAGTCAATACTTCCTCTGAAATCAAGATAATCCTGCAAAATCAAGAGATTTTGGTAATCATCTACGATGATTCCTCATTAGATATAAAAAATCCAAATTCTGAGTAGTTGAGTCAGAATTCTGAGTAGAAAAGTCAGAATTCTGAGTAACTTGTTCAAAATTCTAAGTATCAGAGTTAGAATTCTGATTAGTTGAGTCAGAATTCTGAGTAGTATAGTCAAAAGTCTGAGTAACTTGTTCAAAATTCTAAGTATCAGAGTCAGAATTATGATTAGTTGAGTCAGAATTCTGAGTAGTAGAGTCATAACTTCTGAGTAAGAGAGTCAGAATTCTGATAAAACTATCCAGAGAAAATTCCTTAGAAAAATGTTTGGATTTTGTGATTTTTGAACATTCTGAACATCAAATCACCATAACTTGCTCAAAAATCAGAATTTTTCAACCAAAATTTGCAGGGTTGCTCAAAATGTGATTCTGAACACATTCTCTGGAAATGTTTTCTACTAAAAACACTCACATCTATGAGTTCGATAACCCCATAGTAAACAGAACTTTTTCAAAAAAAATTCTTCAAAATCAACAAATTGATCTGTATGAATCAGAAATCCATAATCAAGATGAGACCAATTGTAAGTCCATAATCACATTCAGACCGAGTTTTGGACTGAATTACCCAAAAGTCAAAATTCTCAATTAAGCACAACATCTGTTTTCAGTCATGTGTCGGTATGGATCATTCATTCAGCTCTACACATGAATAACCTGCAAAACAGATTAAGTTGTCTTTGGTACCCATATGAACTTGGGTCCAGGTTTGTTAGGTGCAGTGGCATATGCAGATATTCTATAAGAACCATACCAGTGCTGAATAAAATTCTTGTTCACAAAATCATTAGTCCCACAATATGAACAACAAAGTTTCTTTTGTGCAACTCTGACAAATTGATTTACAGAATAAATCACATCAGGTTTAACAAAAGATTTTCTTTGAAATGTATTGTTCTTTTTAACATTTGAATTAGGAACTTTTGATTTTGGCACTTCTTTCTTGGAAGTTGTTCCTTTAACTCTCCATTCCATTTTTATCTTTTTAAAAGAACAATTATAAGATTTATCAATAGCAGAATCGTAAAACAGATTAGAAGAACGAATCTGATCTTTTGAACTATGATTTGATTTGTCAACAACTTTCGTTTCAAATTCCCTAAACTTTTTAACATACAAATCAAACCTTGACTGCAAATCAGATTTGGACTTCCTCTCTATCATGATTTTAGTTGATAAATCTATAAATTTCTTAATAAGCCTCCTTATCTCCAAATGAAAAACTTTCTTTTCCTTCTCAAACTCATCTTTTAAGCATTTTTCTTTAAAGCCATTTACCTTCTTCTTTTCAGTCTCTTTCCTTCCATCTTCTAACTCTTTCTCCAACTCATTGATTTTTACAGAAAACTCATTTAAGATTCTTGTTTTCTTTTTCTCAAAACCATTCTTTTCTTTTTGAAAAACATTTTTCTTTCATTCAAACTCTTTTCTTTCTTTTGCAAGAATTTTCTCCAAATCAGAAATTTTCAAAGATAATTCAACAGACTTTGTTTCAAAACATTTCCTCTCAGTTTGAAAGTCTCTTCTCTCTTTCTCAAATTTCACTCTTTCAAGTATAAGAACTTGTTCAAAATCATAGATCTGTTTCAAGAGTTGACAATTTTTTATTTCACATGATTTGATTCTATTTTCAGACTCTGTCAACATCTTTCTTCTAAAATTGCCTTTCTCTTTCAAATCAACATTCTCTTTTTCTAACAACTTTATGTTTTCTTGAACCTTTTCAAAATCCTTTAGAAAATCAGATTTCTCTTTTTGCAAAATCTTTATAACTTTTGCATATTCGTCTTGTTTTGCTTGAAGATTAGCAATCTTGCTTTCAAAATGAACAATCTCAGTTTTTGGTTCAGAAATTGTTTCTTTTGCTTTTACAGGACTTAATTATTGTAAATTGTCTGAACTGGTTATAGAAATTGCAGGTCTCACAAAAACTTCAATAATCTCAGGCATGATGAAATGACAAATTCAAATATGAACTATGAATTATGATGAAAAATGAGAATCAACACTGATCTAGAATATGCAAGAACTAATCAAATCTGTCACATGCATTTTATCAAACAGTTAGAGTACATGAATTAATGAAATCTTCTTTTCAACAAAAAATTTGAATACTAATCAACATGCAGCAGATATAATCACCTTGATCAAGAAACCAATCAAGAATTTCGAAAACATACCTGTGATCTCTGTTTAATTTTGAGAATTAATCAGCATTGAGAGAAAATCTTTGGATGACTTGATTGTAAGATATCGATTCAACAGAAAGACAAATTCAAATTTCTTGAATCAATGATAGAAACGAATTCAAGAATTGTTAGGAATTCAAGAATTGTTAGCAGCAGCGGAATCAATTGTCGAATTGATCAAGAAACTTCAAGAACGCGATCAAACACACTCTTGGACGAATTTGTTTGTTGATTGGCTCTGATACCAATTGTAAGTTCAGGATATACTCTCTTACAATCAAATATGAACAATTAAGATCGTATTCACAGCAACTGGTCATATGATTTATTAACAATCTGTGAATTACAAGATATTACAATGAATTTCTCTAAATGGATTCACCAAAGATTATCTCAAAGATTCTGTTAGCTACAGTTGCTAACTCCTCTATATACTGTAGAGAATAGCTAAAGCTACAGTACATATGAGAAACAGACTAATAGAACAATTACACGTGTCCTAATTAGTAACTGAATATAACAGAAAATCCAAGTCATAAGTTCTGAACATGTTGTTCAGAACTTCTGAACATACTTCTGAATAAGCGCTTCAGAACATTTGTCTTCATAGTCAGAAGTTCTGAGTCTCCTACTCAGAACTCTGAACCTTCTAGTCAGAATCCAACACTTAGAATCTTTTTGAGTCTTCTACTCAGAACTTCTGAGTCTTCTTTAGTTTTCTTACTCAGAACTCAACACTCGTGTTTTTGACAAAACCCTAGACCTAACAATCTCCCCCTTTTTGTCAAACACACTTGTACTTTTCATCATCAAATTCTTAGAGCAGGAACAATCTTCAGAAGGAGCTCTTCTGAATGCTTCGACAACTTTTGCTCAGAACTTCTGAATATTCTGAGTTAACAACTTCTGGTCAGTCTTTAATCAGCAGCAGCAACGATTTCCAAATTGATTTCTGTTATATATTTGCTTTTTCTTTGCTCCCCCTTGAAATGACAATTCTCATCTTCATTTCAGCTTTCATAAGATTTCTTTATAAGAAACAACCGATCAGTTTTCTTTTCCTCTTCTCCTTCTTAAAATAACATTTCTCCCTTTTGTTATTTCTGTACAAAAACCATATCAATCTTCAAAATCTTTAGCTTTTCTCCCCCCTAAAGTTTTGGAAAGCAAAATCATCTTCAAAATCTTTAGCTTTTCTCCCCCTTTAGAGAAATCGAGAGAGAGAAGGGGAACTCAAATCTACAAGATCAAATAAAAAGAGTTCAAGAGAAAAGAACAACGTTGGAAAGTGAAAACGTTGAATTGAAAAAGAAGCTTTCTGAACGTGAAATAGAGTCTTCTTCTTCAAAGAAAGTTCATAAAGAAAAGTACGCATTTGAACTGAGAAGTATAAAACTTTGAAAACAAGTTTCTGACTTTGAGAAAGTTTTATTGTTTGAAAAAGAGAAGCTTGAGAAAGAAACAGTTGTTTTTGAAACTGAACGCAAATCTTTTGAGATTAAAAGTTCTGAACTTTCCGTGAAAATCTCTGAATTAGAAAATCTTTTGGAAAAGGAAAGAAAAGATTTCACGGAAAAGAAAAATCTCTTTGAAAAGGAAAATAAAATTCTTAAAAAGAAAAATATGGATACTTTCAAAGAGATAACTGATAAAAGAATATTTTTGGAAAAAGATTTTGAATCGGAACGCAAATATTTTGAAGATGTGATTCTTAATCCTACCAAAAGATTATCTGGTTTATCAAATGATATTATGAAGGATCAATTGATCAAATCTGATCTCCAAAAGAAATTTGATCTAATTTTTAAAGAAAATAATGTTTTGACAAACAAAGTTAAAGAACTTGAAGACATCATTTTTAAATTTGATGTCTCAAAGCAGGCCAGTCATGATACTATCTTTCAGACTCCATTTGTTAAATCAAATGATTCTGAATACTCTTTTAAACTGCTTCAAGTTCAAGCTTTAAAAACATTCCTTCTAAACAATTTAATAGATCAACTGATTTCTCAAAAGATCAGATTCGTTCAACAAATCTCTTCTATAATCCTCTGCTTGATAAATCAGATAAGAAACCAAATGTGCCTAAAGTTAATACTTCCAAACCTAAAGAAGTTCTAGTCTTCAAAAAGGTGAAGATGGAATGGAGAGGTAAAGGCACAACAGTTCCAAAGAAAGATGTACCAAAATCATCTGCATCCACATCAAAAGCAAAGAAGAACAATGCGTCGAAAGGTAAATCTTCTGCTATACCTAATCCTATTCATTCCGCAAATCATCTGATTAGGTTGGCACATAAGAAAATATGTTGTTCTTACTGTGGATCAAATGATTTTGTACATAAAGATTATACTTCTTATTGGTACGGTACTTACAATATTCCTTCTAAGAAATTTACACCTAACACACTAGGACCCAAGTGCCGTTGGGTACCAAAATCTGCTTAATCTATTTTGCAGGTTCATCATGTGTTGTGCTGATTTGGAAATATATATACCACACACATGACTGAAAACAGAAGAGAAGCGGTGAATTTTTTTTAAGAAGAGTACTTGTGCCATTAAGGGAGAGCAAAATTATTGGTTTCTGAATACATCAGTTCAGGACCCGTGCTTCAACGTTTTTGGCTTTTGAACATATCAGTTCAAAACCCGTGCTTCAACGACTATGGCTTCTAAACACATCAGTTTAGGACCCGTTCTTCAAAGAAATTATGGCTTCTGAACAATTCAGTTCAGGACACGTACTTTAAAGACTACGATTTCTAAACAAATCAGTTTAGAACTCATACTTCTCAGGTGATATCCTTAACTGTCACATCTTTCTGTTTCAAGGAACAAGTGGTGAAAGGTAACATTGCATTATGTTTTACTACTACTGCTTTGAATGTTTGAGTCTTAACAAATTTAATTCAATGAGATGAATTTTTTTAATTTTCATTAAATGAATGAAATGTGTGTCAAGGGTGATTTTACAAGTGTTTTTGTATTATCTGAGTTATATTTGTTTCATCTTTCACTTCTGAAATAAATCGAAAGGTCAGCAAAACATGAAGGAAATTATGCTGAAAGCTCAAAATTATGGAAATCTGGACTTATATAGAATATAATGCTCAAAAAGCCTATTTGTCAAAATGATGGATGGAAACGAAAATATGGGAGAAGCACTATGTTTTAGAACCATGTGCTTGAGATAAAATTATGCACTATCATTTAGTTTGAAAGTTTATACCTGTGGCCTTTCTGGTTTGTGAGCGTAAGTCCTAAGGGGTGCTAGACACCTAGTCCCTAAGGCCAACTGGTCTGGGATCGGCTGACCCAAATCCTGCTATAGAACCAGATAGAAAGCCATGTTCTACTGGTACAAATTTGTTTAAGATATATCGATGTGGCCTTTCTGGTTTGGGAAATTAAGTTTTAAGGGGTGCTCGACACCTAGTACCTAAGGACAACTGGTCTGGGATATGCTGACCCAAATCCTGCTATAGAACCAGATAGAAAGTCATGTTTAACGGTGTATCTTATTCTTACTAAACTTTTTGATTAAAAGATGCCAATGAGCTCAAAATTAAAAGCTGCCAATGTGCACAAATCAAAAGATGCCAATGTGCACAAAATCAAAAGATGCCAATACGCACACATCTCTTGAAACTTGGGGATAATACAAAGTCGCGATAAACCCGTAAATTTGTGAAAATCCTGATTTTGGACAAATAGTGTGAGTAGAGCAAAGTATTCTTATATGTTTTAGAATTGCATATGCTTGATGCTAATCATATTTCGCATGCTAGCTAACCAAATAGATTTAATAAAGGGGTTGAAACTGAACATTTTTAACTTGATATGCAATGATATCTTGTATTTGAATCCAAACACATGCATTTGATTTCATTTGATTGAAAAATCTGTTAAATTTCATTAAGGTGGATTTCTTTTGTAATGTTTTCAAATGATCAATTGTTAGTAGTTATAAAATGTGGTTCAATGAATTTTATATTCCTTGTATAAATGTTTTCATTAATGCATTGTATTTGAAATGAATACTTTTAATGAAATATATGCATACTTTCAGGGGGAGAAAACAAATTGCTCCAAAATTCTTATTTTGAGGGGGAGCAAGGTTATTCGTTAAGGAGGAGATTGTTAGTAATACTCAGAGATGCGACTGAAATTGAAAAAGGTTTTCGATGATAATGATGCTCACTATCATCGAAAAAGGGAGAGAATTGTTTAATTCAGTTTCATGTCGAAGATAATTCAAGATCAAAGAGATGAAGATACTAAGTTCAAGAAATCATTCAAAATACAAGAAGTCCAAAATTTGCATGCTGGATTCGGATTATTCAAAATTGCATTGGTTTCGGATCATGTGAAGTCTGAAATGTTGCAGAATTTGGTTATCTTAGTTCTGAGCGTTTCGGAATGTGCTTACACCTAAAAGTTCAACAATATATATGATTTCGCATCCTTCTGATCCAAATTCTGATGGTTTCGCATTCAACTTGGTACGAATTCATATGGTTTCGTATTCAACTTCATCTGAATCGACATGGTTTCGCATCCTTCTTGTTCCGAATTCTATGATTTCGCATCCTTCTTGGTCCGAGATCTGATGGTTTCGCATCCTACTGATCCGAATTCTCTTCATTTCGGATCTGTCTACATCCAAATTGATGGTTTCAGATCCTTTTAATATGAAAAAACTAATATGAAGGATATGAGAAGTTACTGTTTGTCAAAGACTGATAAAGCTGCAAAGATCTATTTTTCATGTACAAGACTTGAAGATGGTTTGATAGAGTGTCTGTTTGAGAAGATTGACTTTACAAAGAGCTGAAGACTGCTGTCATATTTTTTAAATCTTGAATCCAAAGGGGGAGATTGTTAGAGCATTATTGTATTCAAGATTTACTGTAAAGTCAATGTACTGTATTAGTTCATAATGCCTTTATACCTTGTATGTTATGGGTATAAATAGGCTTGTCTAATTCAATAGTTAGATAACAATCTAGAACACTTCATGCTTAATGTCATTTGTAACTCATTGATCAATATATGGATGACACATTTGTTCTCTATATTCTTGATTGCTATATCTGGGTTTATCAGCAACTATTAGAGATAGACTTAAAGCATCCAGAGATCGTCAGAAAAGTTATGCGGATAATCGTAGGAAGCCTTTAGAATTCCAAGTTGGTGATAAAGTGCTTCTAAAGGTATCCCCATGGAAAGGAATAGTACGATTTGGGAAAAGAGGAAAATTGAGCCCAAGGTATGTCAGACCATTTGAGATCTCTGAAAGGATTGGTCCAGTGGCATATAGACTCAACATGCCTAAGGAGCTAAGTGCTATTCATGATACGTTTCATGTGTTGAACCTCAAGAAATTTCTAGCTGACGACTCATTAATCATACCTCTGCAAGAAGTTCAGATTAACGATAAGTTGCATATCGTAGAAGAACCAAGCGAGATCCTCAATAGAGATGTTAAGCGTCTCAAGAGAAAGAAAATTCCGATTGTGAAAGTTCATTGGAACACAAGGCGTGGGCCTAAGTATACATGGGAACGAGAGGACTACATGAAACATAAGTATCCTCACCTCTTTGCTAAGAAAACGGTTAATGCTGAAAGTTCTTGAATTTTGGGACGAAATTCTTTTAACCGGGGGAGACTGTGACAACCGTCAAATTTACGTTTTAGGTTAGAACTATATTGAACGTTTCAGTCATTCACATTGTAGTCAACACATTCAAATTTAGCAGTGAAAACAGTATTGTTAGGAAAATTTGAGAATTTTTGCCTAGCATTTGCCTAAATGAGTGAATTATCCGTAAATCTCATAAAATGCCAATTCAAATACTCTAAATACATATATATATGTACTTTGCAAAAATGAATACTTGCAAATAAAACAAGTATTATTCCTATTAACACCATTAAATTATATGCCTAGTTAATTCAAAAAAAAAGAGAAATGTCAAATAAAATTTTGATTGGACCAAAATGAATTTAACAATTTTTACACTCCTCTCTCTCTCTCTTCTCTCCCAAGGCCGGCCCCCAAACCCCCCCATAACCCCCTCTCTCACTCATTTTACTTTATTTCAAAATCACTCCTCACTTCATCTCTCTCTCTCTCTCTCTCTCTAACTTCTCTCTAGAGTTTTTTCCTCTTTTTTTCTCTCTAATTTTCTCTCTACACTCTCTCTGTTAGGGCAGTTATTTGGTTGATTAGAAGTTCAAGGGTCTATTTGTATTTGTTTAAACTTGGTCTTGTTAGGGAATGGGTCGTGGGCTTGTTAACCATGGGCCCGCCATATATAAAGCAACCTTGACTTAGAAAAATAGGCAAGTTGTCTCATTTGCTTTCCTACTCATTATTGTAATTCTCTCTCAATTGAAAGCATAATAGAGATGACCATTTGAAATCGTATACTACATTGTTTAATCTTTTGATTTCATTATTTGTTGCACGGATCTGAGACTCACAATTGGTATCAGAGCAGACGGACAAGATCGATTCAAAGTGCTCATATTGAATTCTGGTAAGTTTTTGACTTTTTCACGTCTGTGTTCTTCTTGAAAATTCAATTCTTTGATTCTGGTAATATTGATCAATTCTGCTTATTGGGTATTGTTAGCATTATTGTTTTGAGCGATTCTGCAAATTTTATTAAGCAAATTAAGTTCAAAAGTTTTGAGTGTGTTCCTCACTAAAAATCAAATTTTTACCATCAAAACTTGTTGTTTTTGCTTCAAAATCGATTGGGTTAGTGTTATTTTTGTGTTTGGTAGTGTTTCTAATCTTTCAGGAACATTTTTTAGCAACCCTAGTCAATTCCCAATCGATTTGAAACCTACAGCCGCAGTTACCGGGTAAACAGCCGCCCTTTCCGGACATTTTCATAGTTTCCGGACGTTTGTGGTATATCTTTCCGGGTACGACTCTTCTTTCCGGGTAAGTCCTTAAAACTCCAATCTTTCCGGGTACTTTGTTCCGGAAACCCAAAGTTTCTGGTAAATCGTTTTTCCGGACAACTCAAGGTTTCCGGTAATTAATTTCATCCGGAAACTCATCCTACCCGTATAGTATCTCATTCGGAAAGCGTATCATCCGGAAAACCAATTCACCCGGTAAGTTTGTGTTTAATTTTTCATTCAGAAACTATTTTATCCGGTAACTCAGAGCCACCCGGTAACCTTATTTTTCTGGATACTGTTCCACTTTGAATCGAACCATCGTCTGACGATCACATCAGTGCAACCATCAAAGATGTCTCGAGATGCTCTTGAAATGAGTAACCACACCACGCCTCCAGCTCTTGGAGAATCTTGTCAGGTATGTCTACCAGCTCATAACGCTTTAGTTGATAAGATTCAATTGCTTGGTCAAAAGGTAGAGTCCTATATGTTTTCCTCGAATGAACAATTACTTGAAATTAACTTGTTAAAAGTAAAGTTAGATGCTCAAACAAAGATCACAGAAAAGCTTAAATCTGACAACACCTACCTAAAGGAAAAGTGTTCTAATCTTTCGATAGCACCAAAAGATCTTCGTGCTAAGATATCTGACCTGACCTTAAAGCTTGATTAGTGTTTGAATGAGAAAGCAGAAATTGTTTATCAATGCTCTGCTCTTCAAATTCAACACAAGGAGTTTGTTGCTAAAATACTCGATCTTGAAACAAAACTCCACAAAAGTGGTCAAACAGATCAGACCATCCATATGAACAAACCCAAGGAGTTCACCTATTTTAACAAAGACTGGGGAATCGGATATGATAACCCACATTATTTGAAAAAGGGAAGATACCAAACTCCTACTTTGTATGATTTTGGTTGTTTGGGATTAGATAAAAGGTATCCATAATATGCAATTCAATGGACTGGTCCTCTTGAACCTGAAAAAGAAAAGGAAACCGAGGAATATAAGCGCACACACAAACGAGGAATACAACTTCCATTTTGTTATGAACCTTTAAATTATTCTTATCAAAAGAACAAGAAGTATCTCTCGAATGACTACTTCGACTGCTACAAGGTTGCAAAGCCCAAGGATTCCTCCAAAAAGGATGAGGTCCAAGCAACTGAAACTAAGACTGAGATGGATGAGTTTAAACTCTGTATTCCCCCTCTCATCCTGGAAGCGAAGATAGTCGAGTTGGAGGAGTCGTTTAAGAAAGAAAGGTCTAATTTTCAAACGGAAAAGCAAGCGCTAATCCAGGAAATTGAGAATCTTAAATCGGTCAAAACCGAAACTGTGTCGGATGAGGGACAGGAAAACCTTCGGTTTGAAATCAATCGACTCACATCACAACTCTCCGCTTTGGCAACAGAAGTTATGCAAGAGAAAGTGAGTAATGGCCAACTCCAAGAGCAGTTTGACAAACTCCAATCTGAAAAGAAGACTTCAACCGAACTTTCCTCTAGCTCATCAGACACGTTTTCGTGTAAAGCACTCGTAGGCAAAACGTTTTCAACACAAGACGATCAAGATTCTCAAGACGAGAGTGTTTTAAGGAATTTGAACTCTGATTTTTACTTAGCTTCCGCACCAAATTCCCCAAAGCACACAAGCACAAAGTGTTCCTCGCATTCCTCGACCGATCCAAGTCCTGTAATTCTGGATGTTGATTTTCCTGAATACATGAACTCTGAAGGTAATCCTGATGGAGAGTTTGAATCATTCCTCTTCGACAAACCTCTTCCGAATCATACTGATTTTCTTTCACCAGTGGTGAATCTACCGGTCAATTTTCTAAAGGGTGATAGTTCTCAATCAAAGACTCCGGCTGTGATTAAGATTTCCAAAAATGTTTCAAATTCTCAAAAACAATCACAGCCGAAGCAAAAGACCGGTCAACCACCTGCTAAGATTCCCGTTTCCTCAAAAGTCACTGACCGTACTATCCCTGTTGTTTCGGATAAAAACGGTCGTGCTAAACAAGAAAAACCAAAGTGGCTAGCCAAGGAATCTGTCAAGGATGCTGCATCAAAGTCGTTCAATACTGTGTTTTACCCTAGAATGAACAAAATCGATTGTGCATGGAATCATAGGAATGATTTTGTTAAAAGAGATGTTAATTTACCGATGAAAATTCATTCCACTCAGTAATTGATTCAATTGTCGCATGATTGTTTGTATTGTTCTAATTGTGGTTGGAATGACTTTGATGATATCAATAATAATGATTGGTTTGGGTCATATCACATATATAATCATACACCCAAACGTAAACCCCGTATAAACAAAAAGAAACACCATTTTCAACGGGGTTCCCAATCAGAGGTTAAACCGCAGCGGGAGACCAAACCCATTCCTAGACGGGTTGCTCCTACTGAGGTTAAACCGGCACCCAAGAGGCAACCTGCTAAAAATCCTGTTCCTCTAAAAGGTGTAAATTCTATACCTAAGAGGCAACATGTGCCAAAACCAGTTCCTTCAAACGGTGTACAATCTACACCTAAAGGGAAAGCTGTGTCAAAGCAAGTTCCTCCAAGAGGTGCCAAACCTAACCCTCCGGGACCCAGGCAAATCTGGGTACCCAAGGTCCGCTAAACTTGTTTTGCAGGACGGTCATGTGTGGTACTTAGACTGTGGATGCTCCATACACATGACCGGAAGGAGGGAGCTGCTCACGATCTACAAGGAACAATATTACGAAGACGTGAGATTTGTCTATACCTGTACTTTCACGACTGCTCATGTGTTTAGGGGGAGTATCACACACAAATTTTTTAACTGATGAAAAGCTTTTTTGTATGTGTGGATACTCTCGTGTGCACTTTAGACAACTCTGCATAATCCGAGGGGGAGCAAGTTTCTCCCCAAACTCAGTTTGAGGGGGAGCGAGAGAAGGTTAATTTTACCTCTTCATAGTCCTAATTTTTACAATTTTTTCAAGTATCCGGACAGGTATCTGGAAACCCTATCTTTCCGGATAGGTTTCCGGACCGAGGCCTTATCCGGTTTGGATAGGATCCCGGATACCACACCCGGATTGCTTGGTACATATAAAAGTATCCGGATACCTCTCATTTCATCTATCCGGAAACCTCTGTTCGGAAACCTCTGAGTTTGTCAGTTTTGTACCTGTTTTCTCACTGCCAGTCCTCAACCTATCTCAGTTTAAGCCATTAAATGCAAAGGTACGCGCCGAAACTTGTTTATCCGTCTTGTTTACTAACTTTGGGTATTTTACAGATATTCCATGGCGGATCAACAACCTCAACAAAATCCGAGGGGAAGCGTCACACTGTTTTTCCTAAAAGTCTAAATATTTTTTCCTTGTGTCGTTGTCTCCCAAGTAAATAACACTCTCACTCCGAGGGAGAGCAAGTCAAACCCCATGTATATTTTGAGGGGGAGCAGGATAATACCCCAGCTATGCTATACCTAAATCCCTACCTGTGATAGCATATAGACGAGAGTTAGGGAATCCCATGGTCCAGCCAGCGCCGAAGGGACCTTCCCCGGGACATAGAACATGTGAGAAGGAGGGAGTTAAGGTCGAAAGCGAACCAAGAAAGATTGAGCCGTAAAGATAACGAGGCTCCTGAGCGAACCCAGCCACGTGTCACCCGGGTAGCCACATCTGCTGTCTCGTCTCATCCGTTGGGACGGGGTACTGAAGTAGCCTCCGTGGACCCAGCGGAGCAATTGCACATCCCCCTTATCCACTCATCCGTCTCTCAAAAGACGGATGTTTCAGTTTCTCATGGGGATCAAGCACAACTTCCACCGGTCTCTCACTCGGAGAGTACTAGTGTTGAAATAAGAGACCAGCAACCCCCGGTCTCGACTTCTTTCAGTGCACAGTTGAGTCTAGAGCCAATTGATATTATACATTCTTCGGCTAGGACACATAATGAGGAACATCAAATCGAGATTCTTCGTGACTCGATCGGAACCACCGTAGTGTCTCTACCTTTAGGTGGAACGCGAGGATCGGAGGGAAATCCTACCACAGCTACCATTTTGCCAACTATGAACGTAGGTGGCTTTGCCTCTCAGGTAGATGCCTTAACGGGTAATCTATGTGATCCCGGAGTTATTCACCCATACTTTGTGTCACAAGGGTCCCTGGACAGCACCCTCAAGGCTGTCCGTGAGGCAATGGAGCAGCACGTCACCGCCGAGCTCGCCAAAATGAAGAGCTTAATCAAATGCAAAGCAAAGGTCGTCGAAGCTGAAACTGCACCCACACCTCCACCGGCTCATGCTCAGCCTACTTATTCGGTGGAAACCCTCAAGACGATGCTTTTAGCTCAGCTACTCCAACAATCTGACACTGACGCCTTAACTGAAGCAGACCTGATAACCGTTCTGAAATCCCAGGTCACTGCTCCTTCTTCATCAATTACCACTCGCCTGGATAGCATTGACTCGACTCTCAAGGACTACAACCAAGCACTTACAACGTTGTCCGAGAGAGTCCGTTCCCTAGAAGAAACCTGCAAGGGTCAAGCAGGCGGTCTGAAGCGCAAGCACGATGACCAGGATGATCCTGATCACCGTGAGGGGGAGAAAAGATTAAGACCAACCGAGACCGCCTCTATCCTTAATGAAACAACGACTGTGGTTCAACCGGAACCTCCAACTGCGGCTACAACAACCAAAGGTACACAAGAAGCCGAGTTGCCTCTAGCTGAAATGGTAATTGATATGGAAATATCAGATGAAGAAGACCCGACAGTTGAAAAGCCCGAGGATTCAACACAGGAACTGATCGACTTTGAATCGTCAGACAGACCAGTACTAGACATAATTGATCCAGACTGTGAAGCCAACCCGGAGACCGAAGATGCATGGTACGAAAAATCCGCCAGTGCCGTAAATCTCCAGGTAAATTTGGTGTTCCCCACTGATGAAGATGACAACATCGACTATGATCAGTTCCTGCTACAAAATTTATATGGTGCTTCTCCTGTTCACTCAAACCAACCCACCAAAACATCTGAAAGAGCCAAATCTGCAAATGTCAACACTCCGGCATCTCCTCTACAACAACAAACAGCTTCCGATCTTCCTCCCCCTCCTCAGCAACAAATCCATTGGGAGAAGATCACCGTACTTATTCCTCACCTGGAGGAAACCCTGAAGAACCTATTTGTGCACAAGCTTCGCACAATCGAGCCAACATTTTTGCCTTGGTATTTACAACTACAGCCCCGAATACCAACGCCGATATATCAGTGCAATGAGGCGGTGTCTACCAGTCAGCCAAGTCAGAACCAAGCATCAGATCACAGAAGTGCTCAACATCGAGTCAAGCCGCATCATGAAAATTGTCTATCCAGTGTTCATCGTCTGCCGAGAAGATGGTAACGAATGGAAATTTTCTGAAGCCGACTTCCAGCACCTCCGACCATTCGACTTCCTGACCCTACTCAAAGACCTTCGCACGAGAACCATCCGACCGCTTCACGTTACAAAGGCGCTCGAAGCTGTTCGTCGATTCCTTGTCCGTACTATTATGATATCTTATCTTATGGATTTTCAAATGGCAGTCGAGAACAGAGCGAAGAAGGTAAATCTGATCAAGACGAACCTGAAAGCACCTGAATTGAAGATGTATCTCGAGAACTCGCTGCTTCTAGAGCCGGAATTTGGGATCGTCTACATCAACGAGCAAAAAAAGAAAAGATATTTGCGCTTCAGCCAGGTTGACAGATTCTGCGACGACACGCTTCTAAAAGTTAAAGATGCTCACCGATCTATCATTCAGCACGAGTCTGAGAATCCAAGGCTTCCGAATATTCCGAATCTGAACGAAACATCTGCTCGGAAGGCTTTGGAAATGGTTGAAGATCGCATCGACTATCGCCGCGCTATCAGATGGTTCGACAAACACTTCGTGCTCCGCAAAAGATACGTGGAAAACTGGCGTCAACTCGAACTTCAAATCAAAGGGGGAGATTGTTAGGGCAGTTATTTGGTTGATTAGAAGTTCAAGGGTCTGTTTGTATTTGTTTAAACTTGGTCTTGTTAGTGAAAGGGTCGTGGCCTTGTTAACCACGGGCCCGCCATATATAAAGCAACCTTGTCTTAGAAAAATAGGCAAGTTGTTTCATTTGCTTTCCTACTCATTATTGTAATTCTCTCTCAATTGAAAGCATAATATAGATGACCAGTTGAAATCGTATACTACATTGTTTAATCTTTTGATTTCATTATTTGTTGCACGGATCTTAGACTCACACTCTCAAATAACATCCAAACTCCAGCCTTTCAAGCTCAAGAAACTCAAGTATTCAAGTGATTCTTAAGGTAAAATTATATGTAGAGCAAAGCCTACACATCTCTTTGTTTATGTTCTTTCATTTTCTTTAAGTTTCTTATTCTCCTACTCTAGTTTTACATGTGTTTTCCTAGTTACATTTTTGAAATCTTAATGTTTGTAGATTCATCACCATAACATCTTGCATATTGTTAAAAAGGTGAAGAATCCATGATCAAACCTATGTTAAGATCAAAGAAGGAACTTTTACAAGTTTCTACTAGCATGCATGTGTTCTTCTCAAAAATCAACATCATAATCTCTAAGAAGTTTTATGAAAAGCTTTATATTACACTAAAAACATGTTTTAACCTCCATGCATGTGCTAAAAACTTGTTATTTTATATAGCAAAAACAAGTTATTGGTTTGACCACTTATGAAATCTTCAAAAAGAAAACAATAAGACCCTTTTTGGGGATTTTTGAAAGATATCTTTATTTAATATACATGCATGTGGTTCTAGAGGTTTAAAAATAAATATTCATCTGAAAATATTTGTTTGGGAAAGTGTCAAATCGGATTCCATGCAAAAGGAACAAAATCATGGCAAAACTTAAAGTTAGATGCATTTTCTTAAAAGCTATCTTTTGACAGCATTCTGTCAGATTTTTACCTCTCTCTTTAAAAGGCCATAACTCTCTCAATATTTAAACAAATGAGGTGAAATATCTTCTGGAATTTATATTTATGTGTTAAGATTCGAACCCAAGTGGTTTCACTCAAAAACTCAAAGATTTAGACTTTCAAACAGACGTCACAAAAACAGTGTGCAAACAGCTATGCTTTATGTAGTAGTCATACTATAAAAATCATTTGATGGACTTAAACATCTTCAAAAATAATGGGTTATATACAAAAAGCTTCCTAACACATAGTGCCATCTTGAGTAAAAATCTTCTGACCAAACGAACCTTGGAAGATAGCTAAAAATGGACTGAAAGTGACACAAAAATCTGGACAGAAAAAGGAAAACTCCAATGTGGTTAAAAATCAACTTTTATCTTATTTTATTATAAGTCTATGACTTTTATTGAGTAATAATGACATGCAAGATACTTTAGACCATCACAAAAATATGAACCTTAAACAAAGTTCTATATAAGGCATTTTATGACATATTTGGATAAGTAGGATTCACCAAACCCTTAGAATCAAGCTTGAATTTTACTAGTGACTCTTACGATTCGTAGGATCGGAGTAGGATTATATTACAAGTTGCACTTGTGAGCATCTCGGAAACATCATCGTTATCACCGTGAGTTTTCACAGCCCCTTTTTACTACTTTTATACATTTTGGGGTGAAAAGCATGTTACGATTTCATTACGTATCGGTTGTACTATTTACTCAAAATGCTTCATATTGCTACAAATTTTTATGCGCTATGGTATGTATGCTTATGTTAGTTGATTATGAGTTTCACATTCATTTTAAGTCCCCGATTCACTTTACATTACCCATTAACTCATTGTTCGAGCCATTGGTATATTATGGATAACGTTATTTGGTTGACTCCCCACTCACCTCACGAGTGCATACTTACCATCTTCTTTATCATGTTTACGATGGAACATGTGTCATTGGGGCGTGCAGTCAGTAGGTTTGGGTAGTGGGCTCATGGCTTTAACATTTTGCATACAATAATATATACCTTGCGCATGATGAGAACCGAATACTCAATCCACTGTGCAGATTTACAAACATGCATTAAAACTATTATGCATACTGAAAACCTGTGAACTCACCAACTATTCAATAGTTGGTCCTCTCATTTACATGCTTTTCAGGAAATATCAAGTAAGGTTGGAACTTTAGAAGGCACCACTAGTAGCTACATCCAGCACGATCATCTTTATCATGTCAATTTATGTTGTGGACATTTTGTATTTTGGAACAAGATGTAATTTTTGTAAACTCTTTAAGCTATGATGATTGTGTGTTGTCTTCTACCTTACGCAATGAAACCTTGAGCTGTGACATCCCGTATTTCCGCTTTAGCGGGGTGTGACATCATTAGTACTTTCTTTACGTTTACGATCATGAGGATTTCATACACCACTTTATACCCTTTTTCTAGTGTTTTTATCCACCCCAACATGAACTAATCTTTAGATGTTGGGGGTTGGAACAACTATGGATGTATGATGGATGAAGTGTAACCGATGGATTATTTTTACCTGATTTGATCTATGAAAGCATTTGAATTCAGTTTTCATTATCAATTGTAGATTGATCACCTTCAATTGACATTTATGGTTTTTGATTAAGTTTGAGAAAATTAATTAAAGGATAGATCAAGTAATCAAATGCCGGAAAGGAGATTCGGGTAGAGATAGCCGACTCACTTTCTGCTCGGAATAGTTTGACCTAATGTATTTTAAAACCGTACGTGTAGATCGAGAGATAAAACCTACGTGTCTTGAAATAAAATATGTTATTGCTTGAGAAAGAATAACAATGACTTTTACAAACTAGGTTTCATATAAATTATCGGTAATAATCATTGTTCGGGTATTCGTTCATCAGTAGTATAATCATAGGAAGTCCAACCCTCAACCTTTCTCTATCAAAATTCTTTCAAAACCTTCCGTTAATCGATTTTCGTTCTTATTTAGTTTTTAAAACAAGTTATAAACCACAACTCAAAATTGCGACCATTCAGTTAATAGATTTTATTGTGATTGTGATACTTAGTTCCTAGTTCCCTGTGTTCGATACTCGTACTTTTAGTACTATTACTTGATTCGACCCGTACACTTGCGGTTAGATTTAGGGGGGTGTAAACTCGCCTATCTGTTGGTCAGTGAGTGTAGTGGAGGACGAATCTTTAGGAGTGATCTTCGGGTTTTGTACAGGTTCCTCCGCGGAAATAGTCGTATCAGTCGTTGATGTGTCTTTGGAGGTCTGAGGGGATTCCAGAGTGAGTGTTGGAGTGCTCATCGAAGGCGGCGGACCAAAAAGATTCGCCGAGTTCTCGATTTGAGCAGCTTCAATTCTGGGTTGCAGTGAGACACAAGGGGTAGGTAAGTTAAAGAAATCATCATAAAATGTTGAAACAGTAAATCTAAATCAGAAAGATGAGCAGTTGACGTAGATGCCTGATTTGGATCTACTGGGGTTTGTGTAGATCCCGAACGTGAAAGTTCAGAAGCTAACACGACAGTTAAACCGGGTTCTGAACAGAGTTGTTCAGAAGCTAAATCCGTGGCTTCGTCAAATGTCACGTTTACACTTTTGATAACAGATTTTGTCTGTTTGTTGTAAACGCAATAAGCCTTAGCCTGCATAGAGTATCCTATGAAGACTCCTTCATCTGCCTTCGGACTGAACTTCCCGAGATCATCCTTGTCGTTAAATATGTAGCATGTGCATCCGAACGCGTAGAAGTATTTGACGTTCGGGATGCGGTTGTTGATGATCTTGTACGGCGTTTTGTTGAACCGCTTTTTGATGATGGAGCAGTTTTGTGTGTAGCAAGCAGTTGCAACCACTTCAGCCCAGAGAAATAGTGGCAACTTTGATTGCGATAGCATGGTACAAGCGGCTTCGACAAGGGTACGGTTGCGTCTTTCTACCACGCCATTTTGTTGAGAAGTGCACGCGACAGAAAAGGTTTGTGAGATACCGACCGATGTCAGGTATTGATTCACCATTTGGTTCTTAAACTCCGTCCTATTGTCCGTCTTGATAGTCTGAACTTGCTGTCGAAGGTTCAGTTGAATAGTCTTCAGATGGTTGAATATCAGTTTCGGGGTTTCGTCCTTCGAGCGTAAGAACTTTACCCCAAGTGTAGCGTGAGAAGTCGCCAACCATCACCAGGACATACTTCTGTTTGTTGACGCTTTGAACACGCATCGGTTCGCACAAATCCATATGGATAAGTTCGAGGGACCGGGACGTGCTTAGAGCGGCCTTCGGCTTGTGTGTCGCTCACTTCATTTTCCCCATCTCGCATGCCCCACAAAGTTTATCCTTCACGAATTGGAGCTCGGGCATGCCTTTTACGTGTCCGCCTAGCACCAACTTGTTGATATTCTTGAAGTTGCGGCGCGAGAGGCGTCGATGCCAAATCCACGCTTGCTAAAAATTGGCCTTTGACATCAGGCAGACAGAATCAACGGTCTTCAGGGCAGAGAGGTCGATGGTGTAGAGGTTGGTCTTTCGTGTTCCAACCAGTAGCTCCGTTCCGTCGTCAGTGCGGACGCTACACCGTTTAGCTTGGAATCTGACCTCTAGATCTTTATCGCAGAACTGGTCGATGCTGAACAGATTGTGTCCCAATCCCACGACGTATGATACCTTCTTTATTGTGATCTTGTCTTGGACAATGTCGTTGTACCCCAAAATCGGCTCCTTGTAGCCATTCCTAAATCTCACGTCTTCGCAGTATTTCTCAGTGTAGTTCGTGAGTATCTCCCTCCTCCCAGTCATGTGCTTGGAGCATCCTGAGTCGAAGTATCACACATGTCCATCCTGCAAAAATGAGATTAACGGATTTTAGGTACCCATTTGAAAATGGGTCCTGGAGGGTTAGGTTTAACACCTGGCTGAGGAATCTGTTTTGAAGCAGGTTTCCTCTTGGGTATAGGTTTAACCTCTGATTGGGGAACCCGTTTTGAAATGGGTTTCTGTTGGTTCCTGTTTTGCTTAACAATGGTGATTCTATCTAATTAGTTCAAACAATATATAATACGAAAGCGTTTTAACGAACTAACAGATATTATGAGGTAGAATAACACACAATATAAAATACAAGAAGTGTAAATAAGACAGATAAATAGCTCAATGATTCACTATATTTGATATAATAAGAACACCAAGAACACCGAAAGGTTTGACAAGAAACTCCTCTAAAGGTCTGTGTGTTGTGTAAAGCTTAATAGAAGAGTTCACATGAACCTTCTATTTATACTACTTCTAAAGGGGACAAGATCTAGATACTAAGGATGGTAGGTACTAATACAGTGCTTGGAACAGTTGCTGGAAGGTACAAAACACTATTCTAGAACTGTTGCAGATACAACGTTCATTAAATGCTCCGTATTCTGCTTTAGGCTGAAACCTATCAGAGTTTGACACGTGGAGTTGTCAGGTCACGCCTTTGTACGAGTGATCTTCAGAACCTTCGAATGGCAGAAATCGTGTGAAGTACGATTGTCCTTGTATAGATCTTTTGCGTAGATCTTCGTTTTACCACAGAGGCTCTGTCAAGTATGATAGAAGCTCTGTGGCCTTGTCCGCTTAGAAGAGTCTTCTGTTGCTTCTTGACTTCGGTCTTCATGGCTAACCCGGCAGAGCCTCTGTCGGAGACTTCTGTCCTCTCGGTTACTCGGCTACTCGGCAGAGCCTCTGTCGACGACTTCTATACTTAGCCTATTTTTCAATACTTCTATTAACATAAATATTGGAGCTAACAATCTCCCCCTAAGTATTGAAACATGCAATGTTTTGTAGACTAAGAACACGACATGAGGTATTTCACCTCTGTTGATATTTTTCTTTCATAAAAGATGTGCCAGAGACACTTACATTTGATTACATGATGAAAGTAAAAGTAACAGAGGTTGGTAGAGGATATCAGACATTGGCGTCTTTGAAGTCGTTGAAGCTTCTGTTGTCGAATCCTAATTCTCTGAGCTCGTTATAGAAACTGATGCAGAGGTTTCTGAAGTTGATTACTTGGTCGATGACCTCTATTAGTCTATCTGCGAGAGCTTGATTCATGAGCTTTGTTCCTCTATGCTCCACAAGGCTTGCTCTGAACTCTGTCAAAGTAGTTGTTGCATACTTCTGACAGTCCATTTCTACAAACAATCTTGACTTCCTAGCAGAATCTTGATAAACTAGCCTAACTCTTGGAGATGTAATAATCGAGTTTGGAATGGCAGAGGATGGGCAGTCGTCTTCTGGTGGTCGAAGATTCAAGTTTCTCACTCCGAGATCTCGTCCTAATTGAAAGTCAACTAGGCTGTATAGCAGAAGTTTCTCTCTTATGGCTTTCCTTAGCACCTTGTATGCCCTTCGATTTGCATCTGTTGTGTAGTTTTCTTTGGTCCAGTGCAGAAGGTCGGGTAGTTCGTAGGGATTTAGATTTCTCAGATCAGCATCTGAGAATTGGGAAACGCTTTTGTCCTCCCTTTTGACCTTATAGATGTTACAGGAAACCTTGGGTGTGTTTCTGGTTTGAGAGAACTTATAGTATATGACTTTGTCGATTTTGGACTCTGAGAAGACTTGATGTTTTTGCTTGGGAGTTATTCTTGTGAAGGTGTTCTCGAGGTCAGCATGGAAGTGGGGATCTTGAATGGTTATGGGCAGAATATCTCTGGCACTTCTGTTGTACAGATATCTGTAAACCACTTCTTCCATTTGTTGTGGAGGTGCACCGGGTGGAGGCATGGGTCTGCGCAGAGCATCCATTTGTTTCTTTATTTGGGCCACTCGATCCTCTGTGACTTTTGACTTTGGATCTAGAACAGGTATATTTGACAGAGGGGTAACACCGAAAGCCCAGTCTTCTTGTTCTGGCTTTAGTGTTATATATGCATCGAAAGAGCTCTTCATCAATGTTTCTGCTGGTTGATGCTTGGGCTTCTTCTTTTTGGGTTCCTCTGTCATTATCCCCTTGCCTTTGTCTTTTGTCTTTTGTCTTCGGCTGGAGATCTTATTGTAGAGATGGGGTTGCCTCTGTGGGATTTGTCTTTTGGATTTCTGAGGGTGGCTCTGTAGTTTTGGGGGTTGCCTCTGTAGGTTTTGGCACTTGTGTTTCTGAGGACTTTATTGGTGACATGGGTTTTGTTGGTGAGGCTTCTGTGGTTTTGCTCAGATGTTTTCTTTTATGAGCAATGGTTTTGGTTCTGGTTTTGGGTGGGGGAGATGGGGGTTTTCTTGTTGCAGCTTCTGGTGTTTTTGGTGTTCGAGAGGGGAGTTCTTCTGGTGATTTTCGTTTTGGTGATTGGGATGGTTGATCTTCTTCGGAGGATGTTAGGATTTGGAATTCTTCACGGGTTGGGACATCTGCTCCGAATACAGAAGTTGATTCCACAGAGGTGGGTGTTGCCTTTGTGGTCTTCTGTTGTTGATCTTGGTTGGTTTCAGGTACTTGGGTTTGGATTGGGGTTTCTTGAGGGGTTTCCACAGAGGTGGTTGTAGCCTCTGTGGTTTGTTGCTGGTTTCCTCCTTGGGTTTGAGTTGTTGAGGGGATTTGGTTCAGGGGTTCTGCGGATACAGGTGGTTCTGGTAGACCTCTGCTTGCAGCTTTCTCCCTTGGTTTTTCCCTTTGATTCTCCCCCTCAGGATGATCTGATGAATCGTCAGAGTCATCATCAGAGTCATCCTGGCCCTTTTCTTTAGTACCCTCTGCTCTGCACGAAGCCTCGGGTTTCTTAGGCGGCACTGCCCCTGCGGCTATCATCTTGGCGCATAGATCGTCACAGAGGCCAAGAAGGGTATGGACCTCTGCTTCTGTCTTGAAGCACATTTTGCCCACACTTGTCTTGAATTCTTTGACATAGTTTGCGTTGGCAGCAGTGAAGGCTCGGATGAATTCTGTCATTTGATCAAGTATTCCTTGCCCAAGCCCTGTCAGCTGAGCTCTGGTCATATAGTCAGAAGGCTTCATGGCCATAGTTTGTTGCATAGTTTGCTCTTGAACTTCCTCTAATGCCTTCTTTAGCTATTCAGGGGTAAGGCCCTTAGAGGTGGAGGCTTTGGCATTCATCGTTTCAAGGAAAAGTTTGATAGAGGTTTTGAATCCAGAGGTGGTGGCTTTCTCGAATTCAGTGGCAGCAGATGCAGCAGAGGTATCAACAGTTGTTCTTATCTGGGCTAAGGCATTTTGCACCTCTGTGGACAGGTTATTCAATTTGGTGTTCATATCATTAAAGGCCCGCAAAGTAACTTCTGCAAAAGAATCAAAAGAGCTTTTCAACTCTTTCAATGTGGTGTCCACAGAGGTGACAAGGGTTTGGAACGCATCCCTTGATACATGTGGACTTGGTGTAACCTCTGGGGGAACACATTCATCCCCAGAGTGAGTCCCTGTTCCTTGGACACCTTCTTTCGCCCTTGTTTGTATGTTGGGGGCAGAAGGATTTCCCTCTGATCCTCGAGCAGAGGCATCTTGTGGCTCAGACTCTATAGAAGTTCTGGTAAAGACATTGTCTTGATCCACTCCAGAGCTGGGTACAAGATTATCCTTAGGTTGCCTCGGAGACTTGTCTAGAGTCTCTCCGTCTTTGTGCACTCAAAGCTCCTCTGAAGAGTTGTTTGGACCTATAGTAGTGTGCGTGGCAGAGGAAACAAATTCCTCTGTAAGGTTGACGATTGTGGTTTGGGGCGATGGACCACGAACTAAGGGTAAGTCCTTTTGAGAGGACTTCCCTTGAATGGTTTCCACGAATATATGTGGCAAAGAGGTGGAAGGAATTTCCTCCGCCCGGTCGGTTTGGGTTGGGGTCGCGCCGTGCTGCTCTTGTTCAATATTACCCTCTGCCACTAGACTAGCGGTAATAGAAATGTGGGTTGCAATGGGATTTGGTTGGGGTTGTGTGCCTCTACTATTCCAGGCATCTTTTCTTGCTTCTGCTTCTGTGGAGCATCCAACCACTTCTTCTCCATCTATAGTCTCAACCTCTGTAGCTACCCTATGGCTTGGTGTTTCTACCCTAACTTCTGTAGCGGCTTCTACACCAGTGCGTAAAGAGTCGTACATTGGATGTGAGCCAATTAATTGTCGTACGTGGGGATGTAGAGGTCCTTCTTCTGCTTGATCATCTTCTTCATCAGAGTCCACCTCTGAGACTATGACTTGTGGGGTTTTAACCTGATCCTCTGGACTTGCTCTTAGAACATCAAATCCTCTTTGGAGAAAGGGGTTCTGTAGTACTTATGGCGTTTCAATCTGAATATTTTGAGGAGTTTGGTCATCCTCTTCCAAGTCAGAAGAGATTCTGAAGTTTGGAGCTTCTGTTGATTTATTGGAGAGGGCTTCTGCAGTCCATCCAGAAGGGTCTAAAGAGTGTGCAATCCCAGGTTGTTGGAGGAAGAAAGAAAAGTCACCCTAATCTTCTACATAGTGGATAGGTGAAGGAGAGAGGAGAGGTTGTTCGTTGGTTTCTTCGACCATTTCCGCATCCTCTGTAATGGTTCGCAGAGGAGTATAGGGCTTTTTGGATTTCTTCTTGCTCTTCCTTTTCTTTGGTTTGGGGGCATCCTCCTCAGAAGACTTATGTTTTCGTTTCTTCTTTTCTTTTGGAGGAGGGGGAGGTGCAGAGGATCCTGATTCTATTATATGAGGAGGGGATAGTTGAGCAGCAGAGGTAGAGGTACCCTCTGTAGTTTTCTTGTGGGTTTTCTTCTTCTTCTTCTTGGGAGTGGTGGCAGAGGTTTTGCTCTTTGTTGAAGGGGAGAGAATCGCTTCCCTTTGAGCTTGAAAGTTGGCCTGTACAAGCTGATGTTTGGCCAAAGCTGTAGCCCATTGGTCATCTGACATCATATCTACAACCCTAGTTCCTAATGGGGCACCTAGACGTGGGGGTGTCACAGGACTCGGTTCTAGAGTCCTATGATCGCGTATATAGTCTAACTTAAGGGTTTCGTCGGTAGCATAGGCCAGAAGTTTCTTTGGCAGAGGTTTGCAAAATGGGTATCCCTCTACATGCTCTGTTGGGGTGTTTTTGGTCAGGGGATATATTCTGGCCGTTGGTCCCTCTGTTGGTCCCGAAGGGTTATACAAGTTTGTAGAAGGGGGGTTGAATACAAACACACAGATTTTACTTTTCTAAATTGTTTATTGATAAATCATTAACAATTTACAGCTTGTTGCGGAAACAAGATTAAGGATAAACCTAAATCTAAACAAGTTGGAACACTAAGGTTTGTTGCACTAAGAGAGATAAGGAAATTACTAATAATAACCTATCTTGAGATAAGAGATTGAACTTGTCCACAGTTAGCAAGTTACTTCAAGTGAAGTGAGTTCATCTCTTTATATACTGCATGCATTTAATGCAAGTCAGTATATACTTTACACGTGTCATCAGCTAATTGGTTGCATGTCATTGACCTTTGTTGACAACCTTAGTAGCCGCATATATGAACAGTGTAGTATCAGATTTCTTGTACGGATTTAGACAATAAGGAGGTTCTATTCTGACATATCGTACGGAGGCGTGCAAGGGTGGTTGAGACAAAAGTACTTTGTACGGAAGACTTTGTGATCAGCTTTTCGATGTTCAGCGATCTATCATTTCATTTCAGCGAATGATAGAGTTAAGCGATAGCTAAAGTTATGTACTTGTTACTTCACGTTGTTTGGACAAATCTGAGTCTTCGCTGATCCGCATCAGTTCATTAGGAGACTTGTCGCTGTTTCTTGAGCTTGATCTTCGACTTCAGCGTAGAACCTATGTTGACGTGAAACTTGTCTTCAGGGATCATAAGTAAACAACTACCTTATCAGCGATCACCATAAGTACTGAACAGACTCAGACAATTATGGTGAACAGTTTCGCTGAATGTTTAATTTAAAGAGCGAGAGTTCCTATCAGCGGTACTGGAAGATCTTAGTACTTGTCAGCGATAGTGAAACTCTGATACATATTGTTTACTTACAATTTTCACTAAGTATAAAAGAGAGGTTCATTATCAAATCACTGAGGGTTTGGATCAACATCTCCCCCTATTTGATTATGACAAAGCAACAGAGAAATTTGCTATTTAATGAAAACATAAGGATAAAAAGAACTCATAAAATATTTGTCCCTTTTACTGTTTTCTGGGATCTTTTCTGTACTGATGGAGTAAAGTACGTTCGCTGGAATTTTTCTTTAAACTTTGTAAAGATTACAGATGGAAGTGGAAAAATTATAAGTACAAGCGAAATAAGTTACAAGTACAGAAGGATAAATGATAAAATAGATGAAAGAGGCGATCCTATCAGCTTACAGAGGTTCTTCCTAAATGAGAAGTTCATCAAGGGTTTTTTCAGTGGGGATCATCCGGCCAGGAACCTTTACTCATTGTTTTCTTTTGTTCAGCGCTTCTTCAAAGATCAAGGGTTTTAGGTGTCGTGCCTGAATGTCCTTTTTGAAGTCACACCACCAGATGAGATCTCTGAGCTGTTCGATTGGAGTGATTGGAAGCTCAACGATCCGTTGAAAACATTTACGTCCATCGTAGTCAAGAAAGAATATTCCATAAGGATCACTAGCGACTTTACCAGGGACGAAAAGTTCACAGGGTGGCAAAGATATGTCAAGGGCAGACAGATCAGGGTCAGGACCAAACACTTCAGCGCGAGAGAAATCGATACCAATTTCATTTCGTATGACAGGACCTGAGTCTGAATCTTGACGTTTCTTCTTTGGAGAAGCCCTTTTTCTTTTCAGCTTAAGATCAGGAAGAGGAGGAATGTCCACACAAGAAGATATCAAATCAATCTGTCTGTTTATCAGCTTTTTGAAATGATCCTTGTACTTAGATTGTGACGTTTGGATAGCTAACCTCATCTCCAGCCATTCAGAGAGACCATACCTTTTCACAGTGTCAGCGCGAAAGGTTTCAGATTGGCCATCTTCTCTGAAAAGTTTGATGTCAACGATAGGTACTCCGATAGAGGTTCTTCCAGAGATGAATACCTTGTTGATCTTCGTTGGACGATATCTGAAGTGTATTTTCTCTTTACACCAGTTCAGGGTGGTCTGAGAAACTTCAGTTTTCTTCTCCACGATCTTCTGGGCTTCTTCCCAAAGCTTACGTTGGACTTGAATGGGAACACGTTTCAGCTTGGTATCTTTGACAGATTCTTGAGTAAGCTTGATGGCGTATTCTCTGTCTTTTTCTTCAGCTTCCTTTCTTTCAGCGATGAGGCGTTCAGCTCTGAGGTGTTCCTTGTATTCCTTTTGGGAAATTCTGAACTTTGGAGGAACAGTAGGAAGTTGATCACGCTTTAGAATGATTCGCTGATCTTCAAGTCTCTTGATCATTTCTTCTCTCTTTTCTTGATCCTCTTCACTTAGCCTTTGAGGAGCTAAGGAATGTCTGTTTTTGTGTGAGAGAGTCTATTCTTCAGGTTCATCAGTCTCAGAGATCAAATCCAAGACTGGGATTATTTCTTCAGCGGCATCTGGTATTATTTGTGAAGTCACAGTTTTGGAGCCTTCAGCGATATCCTCAAACAGGGGAGAGGACTGGCTGAAACGCGTCGATCTTTCGAGTAAGAACATGGGTAGAATAGAGAGAGTGGGATAGTGTATGGAGGTGTGTAGAACTGAGTGTATAGAGGATGGATTGAGCAAGGAAGATTTAGTGTACCTGACAAACCGGATTTTCAAACAAGATTGTCATCTTTAGGGACGTTTTTTCTTTTGCCTTTCTCAGCTTCAGATGCTGAGGGATTTGTCTTTGTCCGCTCCCCTGAAGGTTCATTTATCGAGATTCCCTTAAGAGCTTTGATCCTCGGAGCAGGTTTGACGATAAAGAGGTCATCATCATCTTCATCATCATCATCATCTTTTGGAGAAGAGGATGGTTCATTATCATGGATGTCGATGGCTTCATCGTATTCTGCTCGGATTCTTCAGCGTCCTCTTCGATTTGCTCCCCCTCATATACAGAGGCGAGCTTCTCGGTTCCCTCCGGGTGTTCATCTCCCTGAGGTCCAGCGGCTGCTTCAGCTTCAATAGTCTTCTCACCCTCTTCAGCGAAGGTGAGGTCTTCGGTCTTCTCTCCCCTGATAGATTCATCATGGGAAAGGTCTTCAGCGCTCTTGGACGGATCTTCAGCGCTCTTCTCCCCCTCTTTTTCATGATGACCGAGGGAGGAATGAGAAGATTCAGCAGGGTTGGTAGGTACTCTGTCTTCTTGGCCAGAGATACCTATACAACCTTCAATCTTTGCTAATCTGTCTTCAAGGCCAGAAATAGCAGGATTGATCTTTTTCAGCTCAGTGCGATCCGCCGCTGTGAAATTTTCAGATTCAGGGACAGGGGCAGGAGTATTCGCTTTGTGTATTAGCTGCTCGATCATCGTTTTTATCGAACCAACATCGGTTTTTACAGAGCCTAAGTCAGTCTTTACAGCAGACATATCTCCCTCTAGTTGTCCAACGGATGTCTTCAGCGTTGTGACCTCGCTGGACATGGATGAAACATAACTTTTGAGAGAGGTGTAGTCTGTGTAGATGTCAGCGAGCACCTTTGCAAAGTCGCTGAGAGTCTTATCAACTTGCTTTATGTCATCTGTGGAAGCCTTCTTCTCTACCACCGTTGTCAGCTTTGTAAGATTTTCTTCAGCGTTTGTTACAGCTGAAGAGTTGTTGGAGAGAGTGGTGTTGAGATCTGTCAGCTTTGTTTCCACGGACTTCAGAGAGGCGTTGATGTCTCCCAAATTAGGACATGTAACAGATAAGAACTTGTGAACAAAGGAAAGCTCAGAAGTTTGGGGTTTAGTAACAGTGTTTAGGGGTTGTGGTATACCTGCAGGAGGATTGATGAACTCGTCAAAATTACGGGTTCCTGAAAAGTTTTCCATGTCATCTTCAAACGTGCCCATGGATTGTCCTGCAGGTCATGTCTTCATCATTTCGAGATTATCAGCTTTAGTTTCCGTCGAAATGATGGCATCTCCAGCGATAACTGGAGGAGAGACCAAATGAGTAGAGGGAGAAGCGAAGGATAAGGATGGGGGTTGGGTTCTGAGTTCAGCGTTGGATTCGCTGAGAATCACTTCATCAGTCTTTTGAGAGACTGAGGGAGGTTGGGTAGTTTCCATGTTTGTAACCTCAACGTTTGGGGACGCTGAAGTTGGGATGGAAGGGATGGCTTGTTCAGGTGTGGCAGAGCGTACCACTGAACGTTCCTTCAGCTCTGCAGAAAGAGCTGAGGAGTCTTCAGCATGAGATTGCTAGGGTTGCTCCTTTGTTTTCTTGATCCTTTTAGAAACAAGTGGGGTGTGAGAATGTTTCCTTTTAAGAGGAATAGAGGTAGCAGCTGGGGTATCAGCGGTGGGTTTGTCCGCTGAAGGAGCTGCAGAAGTAGAAGAAGTATTAGGGTTAAGAAGAGTCAAGAGTGTAGAAAGACGTACCTCATTTTCAACTGGTTTGAAGTCGAGTATCTTCGGGCCGACCTGAGAGAGTTTCAGGTCACCATCAGTTGGGTAGCTCTCCTTCAGGCCATATTGGAAGATGGCGCTGATGAATCGAGGGTAAGGAACCCATGGAGGTCTGTCAGCGACGGTGTCCACTCTTATAACTAGATCATCATAGATAATCGATGCCCAGTCTATGTTGAGACCTTTTAGCAGTGCATATCCCATTGCTTGCTGAGGTTTAGCGGCTTGGTCAGAGGAGCCGCTCTTTGCAGTCATGCAGCTGATTAGATGAGCGAAGATGAAATTCATCTAGCTGGGCATTTTGGATTTCTTGATAATCGTCAGCTTCTTCTCGGGCTTCATGTCTCTGCCGATTTCCCATACATAGCCCATTGCATCGAAAAATGCAATGATGGCTTCTCTGTTTGAATTTTTCTTGGGGTCAGGGAGGGGAACGAAAGGTTTTTCCTTGGTAGCGTTGGGAAGGCTGAGAGCTTTGCGAATGATGGCAGGGGTGATCTTCATGGTGCCATATTCGATATCGCAGAGGATGCAATCGATTGTTTTGGAGGGGTCTTTGGCTGAAGGTAATTGAGTGTGTCTCGCTGAGTACCAGAATTGTGAGAGCAAAAGCTGATGTGCAGGAGGTCTTATGGTCAGGGCTGTGGAGATGCAGCAATTCTTTAGGAATTTCACAGCATCATCTAGATGTGTGACTTGCTTTTGAGGAGGAAACTCGAGAAGCGCAGAGAGAATGTTCACCTTAGTCCAATCCAGTTTGTCAAGGGAAAACTTGACTTGAGGAGCCTTGAGGATGTCCACTTCCTCAGAATCAGCGGCGATGTTCTCAACGATAGCAGGAATGTCAGACTATGCCATTTCTCTGTATGATCAGTTCAACCAAAGATGTTAACAAATAAGAATTATCTTAATGTGGAAAGAATTTCCAATAAGATATTTCGAATTTTATCCATTTCATTCAGACACAAATGTCTTAATGAAGATTAGGGTTTTTCTTGTTTTTGAAAACGAAAATTTCAAACCCAAAAAAAATCTTGTTTTCCAGTTTTCTTTGAAGATTGGGATTCTGGAAAAAAACGAATGTGTGAAGAACAAGTTTAAGATTTTTGCATTTAATTTTGAAGAACAGCCATGAAATGGTTGTGTTCATAAAACCATGAAAGAAAATGATTTCATTTTTAAGAAGTTCTTTTGTTTGATCTTGTTAAAACAAAGAGTAGATCAGAAACAAGTTATTTGCATTCGGTAAAAAAAATAAGAACATATTAACCTTTGATGTTTGATGAAGAAGATGAACAGTTGTTCTGGAGAAAAATCGAGAGCCAAATGCAACAGTGAATTCTTTGTTTGCTTGGAGGAGAAGTTTGCGTAAAAGAAAAATATAAACAAAGAGTTTGTTTATATAGAGATTTTAGAAAGAGAAAATCTTGAGCGGGAAAAGATTTTCATCATGACACGGACACGTGTTTGCATTTGATTGGCTAGAAAACGAAACATGCAAACGTGTGTCAAAAAGAAGAACGTGCCAGGGCTTATCCGTTGTAATGACGTGACAACTGTCCTTTCATATTCTTGGTTGTCTCTGAGGTTTTGAAAAGCTCAGGGATACTTTTGAAAACATGAAGCACTGAATAGAAATATCAGTGAAGGTTTTAAGAAATTTCAAAATATCGTTGTTAAAGAAGAGATATTCAGCGATACAATCTGTTTTGAAATCTTGCATTTACATGCGATTTGTCAGAGAGAGAAAAACATACCTTGATATCAGCGAATCGAGTTTATTCAGAGACAAGATGATAGAATGGGTTACACAGGTTGATTTTATCCAAAGTAGTAGTGTCGTTGATCTAATGTGACTCGCTGAAGATTTTTTCCTTCAAAGTTCAGCATTCCAAGCTCGCTGATGAGAAAGTTGAATCTTGTCTCATCAAGAGGTTTGGTGAATAGATCAGCTAACTCATAATCAGTTGGGATAAAATGAAGTTCTATATCACCATTCATCACATGATCTCTGATAAAGTGATACCTGATTTCGATGTGTTTTGTCTTTGAGTGTAGCACTGGATTATTGGCTATAGCGATGGCACTTGTGCTGTCGCAATAGATTGGAATTTTGGAGAGCTGAAGATCATAGTCTAGTAGCTGATTTCTCATCCACAACACTTGAGAACAATAGCTTCCAGCAGCTACATATTCAGCTTCAGCTGTGGAAGTGGACACTGAGTTTTGCTTCTTACTTGTCCAACTTACCAGCTTTCCACCCAGGAGCTGACATCCTCCTGTGGTGCTTTTCCTATCCATTCTGCAACCTGCAAAATCACTATCTGAATAGGCGGTTAGATCGAATCCTGAGTCTTTGGGATACCAAAGACCTAGATTCGCTGTACCCTTAAGATATCGAAAGATTCGCTTTACAGCTTTCATATGAGATATCTTAGGTTCAGCTTGATATCGTGCACACAAGCATGTTGCAAACATAATATCGGGTCGGCTAGCTGTAAGATACAATAGTGAGCCGATCATCCCACGGTACAGCGTGACATTGACAGGAACACCCCTAGTGTCCCTATCAAGTGTCAGCGGTGGTGCCATAGGGGTTTTCATTGCTGAACTTTCAGTTAAGTCGAATTTTTTTCAGCATATCTTTAACATATTTTCCCTGATTAATGAAGGTTCCTTTTTCAGTTTGCTTAATCTGAAGACCAAGGAAATATGTTAGTTCACCCATCATGCTCATTTTATACTCATCTTTCATTCTTTCAGCGAAACGAGTACAAAGATCAGGGTTAGTAGAACCATATATAATGTCATCAACATATATTTGAACTAGAATGATATGACCTTTCACTTTTCTAAAAAATAGAGTTTTGTCAATCTTACCTCGCTCAAACTTTTCAATATGGAGATAAGTAGAGAGAGTGTCATACCATGCACGAGGAGCTTGCTTTAAGCCATAAAGTCCCTTATCCAGTTTATAAACATAATCTGGACGCTTAGGATCTGAGAATCCTGGAAGTTGTTCCATATAGACTTCTTCATTCAGCTTTCCATTTAGAAATGCTGAGTTAACATCCATCTTATGTACTTTGAAGTTTTTGTGTACAGCATATGCTAAGAATAGACGAATAGATTCAAGTCTTGCTACAGGAGCAAATGTTTCGTCATAATCTATGCCTTCCTCTTGTCTGTATCCCTGAGCAACAAGACGAGCTTTGTTGCGGGTTACAGTACCATGTTCGTCCAACTTGTTTCGATAGACCCGTTTAGTGTCTATCACAGTTTTGTCAGTTGGTCTTCGAACAAGTTTCCAAACTTTGTTTCTTTCGAATTCAGTCAGCTCTTCTTGCATGGCGCTGACCCAGTTTGGATCTTTGAGGGCATCATCTACTTTCTTTGGTTCAGTTAGTGAAATAAAATTTACAAATAAACAAATATTACCTGCACTTCGTCGAGTCTGAATGCCAGTGTTTGGATCACCAAGAATTTGATCAATTGGGTGATTTATAGTCCATCGTTGAGCCGGAGCGAGAGACGCTGACTCAACTTGAACTGGAGGAGCTGAAGATGAAGCTTCAGCGACGTCAAGAGTATCAGCTAAGAGAGGAATACTTGCATTTGTCATTTCATTTACTGATTGCTGAGAATTTGATGGAATGTCTGAGACATTTGGATCAACTGCAGGTATAGTGTTTATAGGAACAGCTGAGACCCATGATGTTTCAGCTTCACTATTCTGCATGTTTGGAATGATAGTGGGACTATCATCTTCTACTGGATGAGCATGAGGAGTGGGAAAAACTTCTGAATCACCAAGATGAGAAAACATCCATTGATTCAGTTCTTCAGTATCAGCGTTCGGTTTAGAGTTCGCTGAACGGGATTCGTCAAACGTGACGTGAATAGTTTTTTCTACAGTTTGTCTTCTTCGATTAAAGACTCTGAAGGCTTTGGAAACTGAGGAGTATCCAAGAAAGATTCCATCATCAGCCTTAGGATCAAACTTTCCAAGGGCATCTCGGTTGTTCAGTATGAAACACTGACATCCAAAGATGTGAAGAAAGCTGATTGAGGGCTTTCTCCCATGAAAAAGTTCATAGGCTGTTTTATTGAATCTTTTGACTATCAGCGACCTGTTTTGCGTAAAACAAGCAGTGTTGACAGCTTCTGCCCAAAACTGAGTAGGCAGGTGAGAATCGCTGAGCATTGAACGTGCAGCTTCAATAATTGTTCTATTTCTTCTTTCGGCGACTCCATTTTGTTGCGGTGTTCTCACTGAAGAGAAGTTGTGAGAAATACCCTTACTCTCAAAGAAGGAATCAAGAGAACTGTTTTTGAATTCAGTCCCATGATCACTCCTTATTGAGCGAACGGTCAAATTGTTCAGGGTTTCCATCTTCCGAACAAAAGTGATGAGTTCTTCAGGGGTGTCACTCTTGGAACGGAGAAACATAACCCATGTGAAGCGAGAGAATTCATCAACTATGACTAGCATATATTTCTTTCCAGCGATGGATTGTTTGTTAACAGGGCCAAACAAATCCATATGGAGTAGTTGTAGAGGAGATGATACTGAGGAAACTTGCTTTGATTTAAATCTTGCTTTCGTCTGCTTCCCTTTTTCACACGCTGAACATAAAGACTCTTTGGCGTATGAGTGTTGAGGTAGACCAGTGACCAACTCTTTTGAAGAAAGAGTATTCAGTGTCTTGAAATTTAGATGAGATAGCCTCTTATGCCATAGCCAGTTGACATCAGATGAGGCTTTTGAGAAGAAACATGAGTTCTCAGTGGTGGTTGAGTCCATGTTTATTACATAAACATTTTCCAAACGATAACCGCTGAGAGCTATCTTCTCCTTTTTGTCAGTGACAAAGCAGGATTCCTTAGTAAAGATTACTTTGTTATAGGGATGTATGGGCCGTTTTCAAGATAGTAAGGCATAGTAGGGTCTACACCTTCTAAGAAGAGTGTCATCCTATTTTTCCATAAGTTGAAGTTATCTCTGGAAAATCTAGGGGGTTTTGCAAGAGAACGATTGTCTATATAATTTGTGTTTGTGTTGGTGGCCATTTTCAGATAATAGCAAGGAAGAGAAATATCTTAGATTAGATCTTGTTTATGAGATTAAACAAATCCGCTCTGATACCACTTGTTGGTCCCGAAGGGTTATACAAGTTTGTAGAAGGGGGGGGGGGGGGGGTTGAATACAAACACACAGATTTTACTTTTCTAAATTGTTTATTGATAAATCATTAACAATTTACAGCTTGTTGCGGAAACAAGATTAAGGATAAACCTAAATCTAAACAAGTTGGAACACTAAGGTTTCTTGCACTAAGAGAGATAAGGAAATTACTAATAATAACCTATCTTGAGATAAGAGATTAAACTTGTCCAGAGTTAGCAAGTTACTTCAAATGAAGTGAGTTCATCTCTTTATATACTGCATGCATTTAATGCAAGTCAGTATATACTTTACACGTGTCATCAGCTAATTGGTTGCACGGCATTGACCTTTGTTGACAACCTTAGTAGCCGCATGTATGAACAGTGTAGTATCAGATTTGTTGTACGGATTCAGACAATAAGGAGTTTCTATTCTGACATATCGTACGGAGGCGTGCAAGGGTGGTTGAGACAAAAGTACTTTGTACGGAAGACTTTGTGATCAGCTTTTCGATGTTCAGCGATCTATCATTTCATTTCAGCGAATGATAGAGTTAAGCGATAGCTAAAGTCTTGTACTTGTTACTTCACGTTGTTTGGACAAATCTGAGTCTTCGCTGATCCGCATCAGTTCATTAGGAGACTTGTCGCTGTTTCTTGAGCTTGATCTTCGACTTCAGCGTAGAACCTATGTTGACGTGAAACTTGTCTTCAGGGATCATAAGTAAACAACTACCTTATCAGCGATCACCATAAGTACTGGACAGACTCAGACAATTATGGTGAACAGTTTCGCGGAATGTTTAATTTAAAGAGCGAGAGTTCCTATCAGCGGTACTGGAAGATCTTAGTACTTGTCAGCGATAGTGAAACTCTGATACATATTGTTTACTTACAATTTTCACTAAGTATAAAAGAGAGGGTCATTATCAAATCACTGAGGGTTTGGATCAACACCCTCCATTGGCCATTTCTGTAGACGGAGCAGAGGCTCTAGCAGGACCCCCAGAATACGCTGATATTGCAGAGGAGGTAGAGCATCTTTCGATCGTCCCTTGGCCTTCTGGGAGGAGATTCTTCGATCAATTGTGTTAACCATTTCTTGCATCATGAGGGTGGAATAGTCCAGAGTTAGGTCGTAGTATACCCCATACATGATAGCCAAAATTTGGTGAGAGGTCTGATCTGGACTACCCACTTTCCCTGTTAGGCACCTGTTAAGAATAGAGAAGAGAGTATTCCACAGAGGGGGTAATCGATTTCTTCTGAAGTCATTTCTTTTCCTTAGGGTTGTGTTGTACCCCAACAGTTCAACAAAACGACAGAGCTCTTTATCTGTGGGTTCCTCTGCGTACTTCTTTATTCCAAGAAGACCTCTGGTAGGTAGGCTGAACTCAAGTGAGAACATGGTTCTGTTGAACTTGAGTTCAAGGTGCTCGGATTTGTCTGGTTTCGAAATGTAGCCCTTGATTTGTCTGTCTGCGGGGTGAAATCTGCTGCTTTGCCAAAATTGGTTGAGATACCTGGCAGGGACTTTACTGACGGTTTGGTTAATAGAGGGTTGAGGTAATGGTTTTCTAAAATGTGAAGAAGGATGGCGTATGCTTCCACAAAAGCAGTTTTTGAGGGAACCAAATAGTAGTTGTTTGGTTTCAAAGGAAGAACACGTTCAAAGTGTTCATGGGCAATGAAGTTTTGAAGATGGGTGGTCGGAGCAAAATCTGCTTCATCGCCAAAGTGGTCTTGTTCTATGTTTCTTGCGATTTCTTGGTTTTGGGAGTTCTCAGAATGAGATGGAGAGTTTACTGGAGCGTTGCAGGTGGAAGCCATTAGATTAATCTTGAAGAAAGAGAGCGGAAAATGGAGGTTGCCGGTTTTTGCAAGGTTCACCGGAGAAGATGAAGAGAGTATGTTCGTAAACGTTTAGAAGTAGTGGTAAGTTTGGTTTTATACTGAAGAGATGGTAGAATCTGAAAGGGTAAATATGTGAAAGTGAATAAAATTTGGGATCCGTAATTGAGTACATATGGTTGGTTCAACTTTCCAGGAGAACGTGTGCCACATACGTCCAATCAAAAGATGCCACATCATTAATGTCAGAGCACGATTAGATGGCGTGTGCGGCCCATTAATGCTTGGCGCGTGAGCTTTTCTACTTTCAGAAGACTGTCACTCGCAGTAGATAACCCGTTCTTTTACAGAATATCCATAAAAGGCCAAGTGTCAGAGTCAACAGAGGCTTTGTGGTGGAGTGAGCTCTGTGATCTGAAACTTGTCTTGTTGTCTCCTCCGATGCTTGTACCTTTACCAATAACGTTTTAAAGATCATTGGAGAGGATCGTTAGATCTTTAGCATAAAATTTTCATTCACAGAGTCTTTGAGGCTCTGTCGAGGCCAGCAGAGGCTCTGAGAGTGAAAATTTCTCATAACTAAAAATTTAGAGAACTTTTCGATCATCCAAGGTTTTCATTGTGTTAAACACTGTTTTTAGGACATATTTTGAAATTTGTGTCCTGCAAAACTGTTTTGGAAATGGATTTTGTTCGAGATATACTCTTAGAGTGTCTAGTTTGGGCGACAGAGACTCTTTGGTTGAGTGAGCCTTTTGCCCATAGGACTTTCTTCCAGTACCCTTGTGTGTTCATTTGTTCGTACAAATCCTTAAAGAAGACATTTAAGGTTGATCGACAGAGTTTCCTTATGAAATTTGATGTTCTAGAGGATCCGGCTTACAGAGGCTCTGTTGAGCTCAGTAGAAGCTCTATGATCTTAAATTTCCCATAACGGAAGGCTCGAAAATCTTTTTGATCATTTCTTGTTTGGAATGTCTTAAACAGTGTTTATAGAACGTATTTTGAAATTTGTGTCCTAGAAAATTGTTTTCAAAAAGGATTTGTACGAGTTACTCACTTTTGGTTCTTCTTTGTTCGGTAAAAACACCTGACTTCTGTGGATATGGTTGATCATATCTCTTCTTTGGCTCCCCCTTGAATGATCAACCTCTGTAGATCAGTTCAAAGTCTCCTTATGCTCCCCCTTGACCTATGCTTGGACCAAATGAGATAAGTTGTACACAGAACATAGGCAAAGTTATCAAAGGTTCTATGGAGATTGTCATACTCTGAGCAATCCCACAGAAGCTCTGTTGGTTACAGAACTTTTGATGATTAAGAATTTACATACAGAAGAGTTTAAATATATAAATATGTATAAGATCAAATCTTACTTACAGAGGGTTCAACTCATGTTTATCATTCCCAACTTACCCACCAAGAAAAGGAATCTTTTCTCATCTAGTGCCTTGGTGAATAAGTCTGCAAGCTGGTATTCAGTGGACACAAAATGCATTTCAATTGTGCCATATTCAACATGATGCTTCAGAAAGTGATAACGAATATCGATATGCTTTGTTTTTTAGTGCTGTACTGGATTGGCAGAGATTGGTATGGCACTTTTGGAATCATAGAGGATGGGAATCTTGTATATATTGTACCCATAGTCCTTGAGCTGAGTTTTCATCCATAGAACTTGAGAGCAACAACTAGCAGCAGCAACATATTCCGCTTCTGTTGTAGATGTAGATACACAGTTCTGCTTCTTCGAAGTCCATCTGACTAGATTACCTCCCAGGAATTGACAACTCCCAGAGGTGCTCTTTCGATCAAGCTTGCATCCTCCATAATCTGAATCTGTGTATGCCTTAAGACCAAAACCAGAGTTCTTCGGATACCAGAGTCCAAGATTTTTTGTCCCTTTAAGGTATCTGAAGATCCTCTTTACAGCAATATTGTGGGATTCCTTTGGGTTAGCTTGATATCTTGCACAGAGGCATGTGGCATACATTATGTCAGGTCTACTTGCGGTTAAGTATAAAAGAGACCCAATCATACCTCTGTAGAGCTTGCACTCTACAGATGTGCCATTTGGATCTAAGAATAATTTATTTCCAGTGGCCATTCGGGTCTTTATTACAGAGGCATCAGAGAGACTGTATTTTGAATGTATGTCAGAGACATATTTAGCTTGATTTATAAAAATTCCCTCTGATGATTGTTTTACTTGGAGTCCGAGGAAGAAACTTAATTCTCCCATCATACTCATTTCAAACTCACTCTGCATGAGATTTTCGAAATCTTTGCACTGTTGTGCATTTGTAGACCCGAAAATGATGTCATCCACATAGATCTGTACAAGAATAATCTCCTAACCATTTCTTTTATAAAACAAAGTAGTATCGGTTGTACCTCTTTCGTAATTGTTATCGAGAAGAAAGGTGAAAGTCTTTCGTACCATGCTCTTGGAGCCTGTTTCAGTCCATATAGAGTTTTGTCAAGGTTATATACGTATTTTGGGTACTTGGAGCTTTCAAACCCTGGTGGCTGCTGGACATATACTTCTTCTTGGATTTCTCCATTCAGAAAGGCCGATTTTACATCCATTTGAAATACTTTGAAATCTCTGTGGGCTGCAAAGGCTAAAAATATTCTTATAGCCTCGAGCCGTGTGACAGGGGCAAAGGTTTCATCATAATCGATGCCTTCTTCTTGACGATATCCATTGGCCACCAATCTTGCTTTGTTTCTAATGACCACCCCATCCTCGTCTTTCTTGTTTCTGAAGACCCATCTTGTCCCTATTGCTTGTTTCCCTCGTGGCAGAGGTACTAGGTTCCATACCTTGTTTCTCTCAAACTGTAGAAGCTCTTCTTGCATAGCATCTACCCAGTTTGGATCATCTAGGGCTTCAGAGATTCTTTTTGGCTCGATCACACTGATAAAATTTGTAAGGAAACAAAAATTAGCAGTGGCTGATCTTGTCTTAACCTTTTCAGAGGGGTCGCCAATTATAAGGCTTGGAGGATGGCTTTTCGTCCACTGTGTTGTTCTTAGAAGATGGTCATTTGAGTCATCAAGATTAACTTATGTGGTTGCACACTGCAGTTCTAGTGCAACCTCTGTTGTTGATGGTACTTCTGTGCTTATGTTAGGGCATTTTTGTAGCTATCAAGACAGTATTAATATCTTGTACTGTTCTTCTTAGTAGAGGCATGGACATGTCATGGCCCTACTATATAAAGAAGACTCCTTTGTATCTTGGAAATAACTTGATCATTTTGTCATTTACACTTTGAAGATCAATATATGGATGACTTGTGTACTCTAGATTTTCTCTCTACATCATTCTTGATTTCTTGCTAGATTTGGGATTTCACATTTGGTATCAGAGCTAAACAATGGAAAGCCAGTCAATGCTGAGGAAAGGCACATCTGGCAAAAGCAAAAGAAAGTGGAAAGCCAGTCAATGCTGAGGCAGAAATTTGGTTATGGATTCATCTGATGATGAAGAAGCTCACTTTACTCAAGTAAAGCATAGCTTAATGGCTAAACTAGATGAAGATGACCAGGAATCCGAGGTATCATCTCTTTATTCTTCTGATAATTCTAATAATTCTGATAATGAGTCTGAAACTGAAGATGACAGATATGAAGAAATGCAACTCGTGATAATTGAACTTAATAAGAAATTTGAAAAAGTTCAAAAGGAACTTGAAAATAAGAAAAGTTCAATGATGAAATATCACGATGAGGCACTTCTTTACAAATGTCTTGCTGAAGATAGAGAAAATGAAAAGGAAGTTATTAGAACAAAAGTTAAAACACTTGAATCTGAAATTTCTGAATTGAAGAAGAAAATGATTGATATAAGTGATGAGAATATAGACTGTCAACTTAAAATTAAGATTCTCACTGAAGAAAGAATAGAAGCTCTTGCAAAGATCAAAGGACTTGAAGAGTTAAACTATAAAAGAGGTCAGACTGAGCAAACTCTAAGATTATTAACCAATAATCCAAAAGATAAACGATTTTTTAATCCTAAATGGGACTTGGTTTATCTGATGTAGAGGTATCAAAGAAAGCGCCTGAAAATTTTTATACAATTGCAAAATTGGATGAAGATTTAAAGGAACCCATTAAAAAGGAAATACCTCTTATATCCAAAATTTTTGTTAAATCTGCATGTTCAACTCCGGATTCTAATAAAGATAAGGATAAGACGGATAAAGGTTCGGAAGAAAATCCTAGATTCAATACGACAAACTTTAAATATGATGAACTAAATTCCAGTTACAAAACCAAAAAGGTTGAACTAACTGAATTTAGTTTATTATTCTCAAATGAATCTATGGCTAAAACATTTGATTCCAATATCAATGAACCTGAACCTGTTAAATCTGAATCTAATGTTGAAATGGAGTCAAATACAAATTCAGATTCTGACAAAAAGGAGTTTGCTCAAGAAACCTCTTCTGAATTTCCTGATTTGGATTCTGCTTTACGAAAAATTGTTGATTTAGAAAATCAAATTTCTAAATTACAATTAAATTTTGAAATATTAGAGGATGATCATGATAATAATGGGATAAATTTTGATCATAGTCAAAAAGTCAATCTTGAACTTCAAGTTGAGATTCGACGACTTGAATCCCGAATATTAGAATTATCAAAATCTAAAGATTCAATTACTTGTGAAAAGTGTTCAAATCAAAGTGAAACAACAGATCAATCTAATTCTTCAAGTTCGGTCAAAGTAAAAGAAAAATGTTCTTTCGAAGGTAATGAGAAAGGAGAATCATCCGGAACCAAATCTAATTCTTGTTCGAATGATTCTTCTAACTCTAAAAGCTCTAACATTTTTTCTTCAAGTAAAATTGATTCTGGTGTAAAAGTATCTTTAGAAAAAGATAAGCTTTTTGAAGAAAACAAAGCACTTGTTTTGAGATGTGCAAAACTTTCAAATCAGATTTTAGATTTTGAAAAAGTGATTTTTCTTGAGAAAGAGAAGCATAAAAAGGAAAGAACTGAACTTGAAATTGAACTGAAATATTGTGAAGTATATCATACAAAGTTTTCATCAAATATATCTAATGTCAAAAAGGAACAAGAACTGAAAAGAAAAGAAAAAGAAAAATTATTCGAAACAAAATCAAATGTGTTTCCAAATAATGCTTCTAGTTCTAAGACTTCTAACAATGTTTCTCATTCTTTCTCAGAAATGGATGAAGAAAAGTGCGTGGATCTGAAGGAGAATATTTCAGATAGCGAGAATAGGAATACTGATACTGAGAAATGTATTTCTTCAAATAAAAATTGTACTCATTCATGTAATGTTTACAAAGTTTGTGAAAATAAAAACTCCGCAATTTCAAATTCTATCATGTTGTCACAAGCAAAAAGAAGAATACATTGTGCTCATTGTTGGGATAACTATTTCAAGCTAAATAGAAATGATCCAAAGAACAAAAAATCTAATACTTCATCCTTTTCTCTAAAATCTTCAGCGAACAAATTTGCTAAAATGTTCGGTTTCAGATCAAAGAAACAGAATAAGAAGAAAGAAACAAAAACAGTTGATGTGAATATGGTTTGGATTCCAAAAGATCAACTTAACAAACCAAATTCACAAAATAACCTTACCTTTAAAGGCAAAATTCAAGGTTCATCAACTGTAATAAACAAACTGATCCGTACTAACAAGAAAGGACCCATACGAATATGGGTACCTAAGATCAGGTAATTATCTTTTTACAGGATCGTCATGTGTGGGTCATTGATTCGGGAGCTTCTAGACACATGACGGGGTACAAGCACTTATTGCACGATTTTACTGTACATCCTGGCGGATCGGTAGGTTTTGGTAACGATTCTAAAGGTCACGTTCGAGGCTACGGAACGTTGAAGAATGACTCAATGCAAATAGAAAAGATCTTGTATGTTGAAGGATTAGGGCATAACCTTTTCAGTATTAGTCAGTTTTGTGACAAGGATTGTAAGGTAATTTTTGACAAAAAGTTTTGTTATGTTGTGGATGAGAATTGGTCAGAGATTTTCAGAGCAAAACGATGCGGCGATCTATATATGATGGATTTCTCGACTCTTGTTGCTTCTAATCAAGTTTGTCTTGTTTCAAAAGCCTCTCAAGATGAATGTTGGTTGTGGCATAGGAGACTCTCACATCAAAATTTTCGAAGCATCAACAAGCTCAGAATAGATGGATTAGTTTCCGGGCTTCCTGAACTGAAGTTTGACAAAGTTTCTATCTGTTCGGCGTGTGAAATGGGAAAGATGAAACACGTCACGCACAAATCCAAAACTTTGTCTAACTGCAACAACGTCTTGGAATTAATTCATATGGATCTCTGTGGCCCTATGAGAACTCAATCAATGGGAGGAAAGAAATATATCTTGGTTATGATTGATGAGTATTCACGCTACACTTGGTTGGATTTTCTTCGACTCAAATCTGAAGCACCTGAGCAAATAATTAAGTTCATAAAAAGGATTCAAATTCTTCTACAACGTCCAGTTCAAAAGATAAGGAGCGACAATGGAACTGAATTCAAGAATGCAACTCTTCAATCGTTTCTTGAATCCGTTGGCATCTCTCATAATTTTTCTGCACCAATTACTCCACAACAAAATGGAGTGGTTGAAAGAAAAAATAGGACGCTTGTGGAAGCAGCTCGGACTATGCTTGCTTATTCGGGTCTTCCACCAAGTTTATGGGCTGAAGCAGTGTCAACCGCATGCTTCACTCAAAACAGGACAATTATTATTAAACATCTTAATAAAACTGCATATGAAATAATCAATAATCGCAAACCTAACATCAAATTTTTGCGTGTTTTTGGATGCAGATGTTTTGTCCTAAAAGATAGAGAACACCTTGCAAAATTCCAAGTCAAGGCTGATGAAGGGATTTTTATTGGATATTCCTTGAATTTTAAAGCATATCGGATCTACAATAATCGTACAAAATCAGTCATCGAGAGCATCAACGTTACGTTTGACGAGAGTGTGACTTTGAGTTCTGGACAACACAGTTCAGAACTCGGACAAAAATCTGAAGTTTCTACTCAAAAAGGAGTAGAACCTGTGGCGAAAATGTTTTCTAATTCTGTATTAAATAATAATAGTACTAAGGATTTAGATTTGTTATTTCATGATGCATTTGTGGATTATTGTGCAGATATGGAACAACCCATCACATCTGTAAATGCATCTCCACAACAGACGAGTGTGAATGTCTTTGGTCCATCTGACGATGTCGGTGCTAGTACTTCTGGGACAACCAACGAAACTCCAAGTGAACCTACAACTATTCCAGTTTCTGAATCTGAAATTCAGCCTGAAGTTCCGGTTTCAGTAAACACATCATCGGAGGTTCCTATACATGAAATACAACAACCAGAAGTTAATGTACCAGAACCAACACATGTATCTTCAGCTGAATCTACTGAAGAGATTCTTGCAGTTATGGATGAGAATGATTCATCGAACACTCGTGTAGAGATTTCAACTCTTCCCAGTGTACATAAGTGGACAAAAGCACACCCCCCAGCAGATATTATTGGTGATATCAATGATGGAGTGAAAACACGATCTGCGACTACCAACGAATGTTTGTATGTCAACTTTCTAAGCACGTTAGAACCCAAGAAAGCATCTGAAGCTTTACAAGATCCAGATTGGATAAACGCCATGCAAGAGGAGTTAAATGAGTTTAAGCGTAACGAAGTTTGGCATTTGGTGAAGCGTCCTAAAGACAAGACCATTGTTGGAACTAAATGGGTCTTTAGGAACAAGAAAGACGAAGCAGGAATTATAGTCAGAAACAAAGCAAGACTGGTTGCAAAAGGGTATAATCAACAAGAAGGAATAGATTATGATGAAACCTATGCACCAGTAGCAAGGATTGAAGCCATCAGAATTTTTCTTGCATACGCCGCACATAAAAGCATGAAGGTATTTCAAATGGACGTCAAATCTGCGTTTCTGAACGGAATACTTCATGAAGAGGTTTATGTAAGTCAACCTGGATACACCAAAGGTACAATAGATACAACTCTTTTTCTCAAAAGAGATGGTAAAGATTTAATGTTAGTACAAATATATGTTGACGACATTATATTTGGATCTACAAATCCCGATATGTGTAAAGATTTTGAAGAAGTGATGAAAAGCCGCTTTCAAATGAGTATGATGGGAGAGTAAGTCCTAAGGGGTGCTCGACACCTAGTCCCTAAGATCAACTGGTCTGGGATCGGCTGACCCAAATCCTGCTATAGAACCAGATAGAAAGCCATGTTCTACTGGTACAAATGGGTTTAAGATATATCGATGTGGCCTTTCTGGTTTGGGAAATTAAGTTCTAAGGGGTGCTCGACACCTAGTACCTAGGCCACCTTGTCTGGGATATGCTAACCCAAATCCTGCTATAGAACCAGATAGAAAGTCATGTTTAACGATGTATCTTATTCTTACTAAACTCTTTGATTAAAAGATGCCAATATGCACAAATCAAAGATGCCAATGTGCACAAAATCAAAAGATGCAAATGAGCACAAACGAAAAGATGCCAATGAGCACACATCTCTTGAAACTTGGGAAAATACAAAGTCGCGATAAACCCGTAAATTTGTGGAAATCCTGATTTTGTACAAATAGTGTGAGTAGAGCAGAGTATTCTTATATGTTTTAGAAATGCATACGCTTTATGCTAATCATATTTCACATGCCAGCACACCAAATAGATTTAATAAAGGGGTTGACACTGAACGTTTATAACTTGATATACAATGATGACTTGTTCTTGAATCCAAACACATGCATTTGATTTTCAGTTGATTGAAAAATCTGTTAAATTTCTTTAAGCTGAATTTTTTGTGTAAAGCTTTCAAATGATCAGATGTTAGTAGTCATAAAATAAAATTCAATGAATGTTACTTTCCTTGTAAAATGCATTCTTGCTACAATGTCAAATACTGAGCGTTATTGAAATATATGCATACTCTCAGAGGAAGAAAACAAGATACTCCAGAATTCATGTTTTGAGGGGGAGTTAGATTAATACACAAAGTGATAAGTCTAACAGTTTGGACTCATGTTCAATGAGTACCAAGTTTTCATCTGTCTGTGCAGATTCCTCTGAAGAAAAGACAGCAACTTATGCAATTGTTTAGGGGGAGCAATTTGGCATAAGTCTGTAAGTTAGGGGTTTTTGTATTTGAGAGCTTACAAAGTTTTATCTGATGTGAGATTTGTGGAACAGGTGTTAAATTTTCTGAAAAAGTTGTAATTTTTCATGAATTTATTTGAAGAATTCGATCTCTCAAAGATTCGAATTCAAAGAATTCGAACACTTTTCAAAGAATTCGAACACTTAAGGACTCGAATTCAAAGAATTCGAACACTTAAGGATTCGAATTCAAAGAATTCGAACACTTAAGGACTCGAATTCAAAGAATTCGAACACTTAAGGATTCGAATTCAAAGAATTCGAAATCTTAAGGATTCGAATTCAAAGAATTCGAACTCTCAAGGATTCGAATTCAATGAATTCGGACTCTTAAGGATTCGAATTCAATGAATTCAACATCATCTTTTTCTACTGTTTGCCAAGTGGGGTACTCTAAATCGTGCCAAGTGTCCAAATTATTTAAGTATAAATAGAGTTCAAATGTTCATTTTCCCACTTTTTCACTTCTGGCATTCAATTCGAATTCTCTGAAGAAGAAACTATTCATCATCTTCAATTTCAATCTTCATCTGTTCATATCTTCTTCATCAGGTAACCATTTCGTTTTATTTTAGTATCATTAGATTCGGTTTTTGTATGCCCATCTTTCCATGTAAGTTTTGTCATCAATTTCATTCATCTGTTAGGCTAAAATGTGAAAAATCAGTTCGATTTTCAACTTGTGTTCTTCGTGTTCTTCATGTTCTTCATGTTTAACTAAGATTTCGAACCCTCCTTTAGAATAGAAAAATTTTTTGGGTTTCGAATCTTATGTTTCATTAAAAAAGAATCGAATTCGACTTAAACTGATGTGTTTAAAAAGGTTCATGTTAGGGTTTCGAACCATTAAGGATTCAAATTCCTTGGTTTCGAACCATTAAGGATTCGAATTCCTTGATTTCGAACCATTAAGGATTCGAATTCCTTGGTTTCGAACCCTTCAGGATTCTAATTCACTGATTTCGAACTCTTATGGATTCGAATTGCATGATTTCGAACCATTCTAGATTCGAATTGCATGATTTCGAACCATTCTAGATTCGAATTCATATGTTCCAATTTGTCTTAGAAGTTAAGTGATGAATTCGCATGCTCCTTGATTCGAATTCCCTGAATTCGGATTCTCTTCAATTCGAATTCATATGCAGATGAATGATTCGAATTCTATACTTGGATATTTTTTAAATTTTTTTTTTCAAGTTTTTTTTTTCTTTCAAAGAGTAATCTTGTCAGAACTGATATCGTTTTTATCAGATGGTTAATCAAGAAGAACAAAGTCACATTCAAGGCTTTGATGATCATATTCCGAGTCTACCCGAACCGACACACGATGTACCTTTACCGTCAACACGATCAGTACATCAATCCCAAGCCGGAATTCATCCAGATCATGCTATCATTCATCCGATCAACTATATTGCAATCATTCCCAACAATCATCACATTGATTTTGATCACATCAACATTCATCCGGTGATAAAGGAAGTGCTCAGGAATCATCCGCTAGCATACGCATTAACGAATACTGTCGTTGTGCCTATGCTATATTTACAGCAAGCATGGAAGACAATAACAACAACTATGGAAGATGGAAGACCAATCTTTGTATTCCAAATAGACAACTTCATCACAAAGCTTGATTTCCAAAGACTAAGAATGATTCTGAGGCTACCTGAACCTGATTCACGAGAAGGAAAGAATGAGTTTGATCCTTTTCCATCTGAAGAAGAAACGTTTGAAGGAATACGAGCTATGGGATACACTGGAAACTTAACTCGGGTGAAGGAATTCCATAAGGCGAACCTACCACCGTTATACTATACAATCTTCTCCATTATTAATCGATGCTTATCTGCTAAACATGCCGGAACAGACAGTGCCAGCGTCGGATTTCTGAAGTTATTTCATGCAGTAGTGTATGATCTTCATGTAGATTATGCAGCTATCTTCTGGCATGAACTGAATGAGAAGATAGATCTTCGCCGACAAAACAAGGGAAAACCTTACATTCCATATATGAGGTTTCTTCAGATTATCATTCATAGCATGCTTCGTTCTAACAGAGAAATTCCAAGACGAGCAAATCATCCTTCTGGGCCCGAGAAAGCTATGCAGTATCTTCAGTTTCGTAAAACTGAATTTGATTATGAGATGCCGTTACCTGAAGGATTTCTTCGATACGCGGATCAGGACGCTGAGTGCATTATCGAGTATAGAGAGTCTATGGTCCAGTCAGAACCGGAGGGACCTACCCCAGACTCAACCCCTAGGCGAGAGGAGTCGGTGAGTGTTCAGGATGCACGGGCTACTGAACGGGGAGAGTCGAGGGAAAACACCGAGAGGGGAACTGGTGGGGATCATACATCTGTACTTGAAAATACAGGGTCATCGTCCGAGGACACACATACAGATGATCTTGTACAACACGATTCTGAGGGAGAAATTCCTAAACACATTGGGAATCATCCTTTAGTTGAGTACTCTAGTGATAGTACAGAGTCTGATAATGCGTCTGATCCAGCGGAGGAACATCGTGATGATGATGAAGATGACAACGATGATAATGATGATGATCAAGGGAATGCTGGAAATATTGGTGTTGATGCTACTACTGAAGAAAACTGGTTTGGTAACATTTCTGATATCTTTGAATTTCCACAATTGAATATGTCAGATAATATTAATGTGGAAAGCTTAAAATTTGATGACATGCCTTTAATGTCGACTCAAGTTAGTGAAGGAACGGAAGGCATAAGGAGAACCGAGGGAGTATCAGTTGAAAATATATGTGAGTCTGTGAGAGAAACTGAAGAAAAGAATATGGAGAGTGTGAGAGATATCCAAACTGTCTATTCCAGAAGGGCAGCCACATCAACCACCAGATCTCATTTGTTGGGATCAGGTGTTGAACAAGTCGTTACTCGCCCAGTAACGCAATTGCACACCTCTGCCAGCTATTCAGCTTCTTCTTCACAAGAAACATCTGATGCGCGTCTTCGTGACCCATCCGGAACACTCAGAGTAGATTCTTTTACAGGACTACAAGGACAGAGTGGAAATCCTACCAGTGCTAACACTATGCCAACACTGAGCGTAGGTCACACAGTTGCAACAACTGTTGTGTCAACGGCAAACCTAAGTGGTGCCGGTGTTACTTTACCCGTCTTTGTGACAAGGGAAAACTTCGATGGCGCCCTAAAGGATATTGAAACTATGTTCATCCGGGAGTTACATGGTGTGAAGAATCAGTTGAAGGGAAAAGAACCGATGACTTATGAGCCAGCTGTACGTCCTCGTCCAGAAATCTATTTGGCTCCGCCTCGAGTACCTCAGTCTTCTCCTATGCAACAACCACCAGTGGATCAAAGTGTTGATGAATTAAGGGATTTATTCTATGCCAAACTGATGTCTATGAGTCCTAAAGATCAGCAAAGTAAAACCTTGTTATCTCTACTTCAGAATTTCCAATCTACTCCAAATCCACCTCCACCTACACCTTCAGTTACACCCACACAGTTTCAAGCATTATCCAAAGAGTTATCCACTTTCAAGTCTGAAGTTGTGAAATCTTTAAGTGATATGAAGCAGTCAATTGTTGAGTTGAAAGCATTAATGGAACAGTCGTGTAAGACTCAAGCTCAGGGTACTAAAAGAAGCCATGATCAGGATCCCGATGATCATGATCATGAGGGGGAGATGAGTAAGAAGAGAAGAGCTGAGTCAGAAAGCTCTCAAGGTCAGAAGAAGAATCCGACTGTTGCTGAAATATCTGAGATGTTTGAATCAGGTGCTATGGGTGATCAAAGCGGAAAACATATCGTATTATATGTTGATCCGAATATAGAACCAACGGTTGAAAAGGCTGAGGTAAATGAGAAGGAGATAAGAGAAGTGGTTGATCGATTCGTGCAATCTGTGGAATTGATTGAAATTAGTTCTGATGATGAAGAAGCTGATGAAAGTGCAAAAGATTATGATCGGTATTGGAAGGTTAAGGAAGAAGACGAACCACTTCTGATACTTACTTATGAGCCAGAAGATCAAGGTGTTGGATTTACTGAAGAAGAGGTTGATATTTTGTCAGAGATATATGGGCCACAAACTCCTGAAGAAATTATCTTTAGCCCTGTTCACTCACCCGAACATATCTCAATCACTTTGATTTCAGATCAACCTTCTATTACTCCTATAAACATTAACCTTAACCAATCTACTTCAACTCATACCACTACACCAATATCTGAATCAATTCTAACTTCTAAATCCATTCCTATTCAACCTGAATCACAACCTTCCTATAATCCATTCTTTAAAGAACCTAAACTTGAAGATTCTGAACCTCCATCTTCTGCACATCCTATACCACCTGTTAATCCTATCCATGACGAAACTGGTCCTTCCAATACAGCTGATCAACCTGGTCCATCATCCTCACGAAGCAGAAAATTGACTGAACTCGAACAGCGTGAAAGAACTTTGTATTTGAGAACACCATTCTTAGAAGAGTCTGAAAGAAGACTGTTTGTGCACAGAATCAGAAGTCTGAATCCCTACGCCGTGTTGGGAATTACTGATCAGACAGCCGAATACAAGTTCGAGTATATGTATTTTCTGAGAGACAAGTGCCAAAAAAGGAGAGAGGTGAGGAGCAAGAAGTTGATTGTGTCTATAAAGGAGGTAACAGCTAGATTGTATTACAAATTGTGGTATCCAGAGTTTTTAGTTCAGAGACAGGATTGCAGAGATTACAGGTTCACTGAAGCTGATTTCTGTCATTTAACCATGGAAGATTTTGAGTTCATGTATCATCATTTCAGAGATCTTCAGATCAGAAGGGAAAATGTAACTCTTGCACTGAATGCCATCAAAAGATTTTTGAGAAGACACGTCTTGTTCACACAGTGTCATGATCTACAAATGGCCGTGGAGAGTTATTAGGCAAGAGTCAATTTGTTGAGGCCTAATCAAAGTCTGCCTGGATTGATGAAGATGACTCTATTTGCTGTGATTGGAGAACCAGAGTTTGGTGTTGTGTTCAGTAATGGTGCAAACAAGATATTCATTCGATTTAATGAGTTGGAAAAATATTCTGATGGTACGCTTAAAATTGTAAGACTTCAGTTAGTCGAAAAGCTTAAAAGACATGATGCTGAACGAAAAGTTAATTGGATGTCTTCAAGACCTAGAAGAGTTTTGTCAAGAGCCATTGAAGAGATAGATGAAAAATTGAGTTTCAGAATGGCTATGCGAAGGATTGAAACACATCTTGGATTTCGAAGTAGAAGAAGACCCTTTCTGCCTTGATAGCTAAGGGGGAGATTGTTAGGGCATTTTTGTAGCTATCAAGACAGTATTAATATCTTGTACTGTTCTTCTTAGTAGAGGCATGGACATGTCATGGCCCTACTATATAAAGAAGACTCCTTTGTATCTTGGAAATAACTTGATCATTTTGTCATTTACACTTTGAAGATCAATATATGGATGACTTGTGTACTCTAGATTTTCTCTCTACATCATTCTTGATTTCTTGCTAGATTTGGGATTTCACAGCTTATGCTTGATTCTTCAGCTTGTGCGAGGATTGGAATGAGAATTGGAATTTGTTCCTCTGAGGAAGTAGAGACTGAGCCTTCGTTTTCCTCTGGTATTGATTCCTCTGTAGTCGCTGGAGTAGGTATTTCAGGAGCCTCTGTGGTTGAGTCCTTAGTTGTGTTATCTTCAGCTTCTGTTCGCTCCCCCTCAGCATGTGCGTCTGTATGATTCACAGAAGAGGATGAAGTATTTAATGGACCAGTTAGAGATATACCTGACTCAGTCTGGTTTGCAGAAGATGTTTCTCCAGAGGCTCTGACGGCTCCAGCAGAGGGATCAATATCATCGTGGAACATCTCTTCAAATAGAAGATTTAAGTGTTCTTCTCTTGTCTTTGAGATGCCAGAGGATTCCTTCTTTAGACCGAGTTCTGAACTGATTTGTTCAGAAGTCTTTTGAAAGGAATCGTCAAAAGATACAATGATGCTTTCTACGATGGATCGAGACTTCAGAAGGTACACTCTCTAAGCTTTTGAAGTGGCTGAGTATCCTATGAACTTTCCTTCATGTGCTTTCACCTCAAACTTTCCTCTTGCTTCTCTGTCATTTAAGACAAAGCACTTGCATCCAAATACATGAAAGAATTTGATGTTTGGTCGCCTTTTATTGATCAAATGATAAGGTGTCTTGATGTGCCTCTTTACAATGGTTGATCGATTTTGGGTGTAGCATGCGGTTGATACTGCTTCTGCCCAAAAAGACATTGGTAATCCACAAGCTGTCAGCATAGTTCTTGCAGCCTCCACAAGCGTGCGGTTCTTTCGCTCAACCACGTCGTTCTGTTGTGGGGTGCGTGCAGCAGAGAAGTTCTGTGAAATGCCTTCTTTTGTAAGATAGGCTTCAATGACAGAGTTTTTGAATTTTGTGCCATTGTCGCTTCTTAGTTTCTGAATCCTGCACTCATACAGAACTTGGATTCTTTTCATTAAATTTATCAGAACGTTTGGAACATCTGATTTCTTTCTGACAAATTCAACCCATGTAAATCTTGAGTATTCGTCGATCAAAACAAGTATATATTTCTTGCCACCTAGGCTCTGTGTAGCGATTGGACCGCAGAGGTCGACATGAAGCATGTACAGAGGCTTAGTGCAAGATATATCAGTTTTGCCTTTATGGGAAGCTCTTTTGAGTTTTCCCATTTCGCAGGCAGAACACAAATGATCTTTATTAAACTTGACATTTGGAAAACCTTTAACTAAATAAAATTTAACAAGCTTATCTAGAGTATGAAAGTTTAAATGACAGAACCTATTATGCCATAACCAGGCTTCTTCGCTTTTACAGGCAACAAGGCAGAGCTTGTCTTCCTTGTTTTTGGCACTTAAGTTCATGAGGTATAAATCACCTCTTCGTTCGGCTCGCAGAAGTTCGACTCCTGTGTCCTCACCTTGTAGAGAGCAGAATGTTCTTTTGAACATCACGTCGAAACCCGTATCGCAGAGTTGGCTAACACTGAGAAGATTGTGTTTAAGGTCATCCACATATGCAACTTTGCATACGGATATGTTCCCCTTCTTGATGACTCCGTAGCCTTTAATGTACCCCTTTTTGTTGTCTCCAAAGGTCACAGATCCACCATCGTGTTTTTCTTTGTATGTGGATAGTAGACCTCTGTCGCCAGTCATGTGCCGCGAGCATCCGGAGTCTAGATACCAGATTGGCACATACTGCTTCTGCAAGACAATCAGAGAGTTTTAGGTACCCATATCCACATGGGTCCAGCTTTGTTAGGGGTCTTCAAGTTTGCCTTAGCATTCTTGGTCTTTGTTTTAGATTCTGGTGAAGAAACATTTTGTTTCTTACTCTTGAATTTAGCATTCTTGTTGGGTACAGAGAGTAAACAATGTGGACTTGAGAAGTGTTGGCTTAATTTATGCATGAGATCAAAGCAATGACAATAATGAGTGTGTGAAGAGATTTGCTTGAACTTTTCATTGAAAACATTAAATGGGGCACAGAGGCATTACATTCTACCCTAACATTTGACTTCCTATTACAAGAAGGCCTATGTAGGCTAGATTGTTGTTTACAAGATCCTTTGTTGAGAGCAACCTTTTGTGGACCCCTTCTGTGGTCAACTTCTGCAGGTTTCACTGTCACAGAAGAAAAAGATTTGTCATTTTTAGCCCATTTATCCTTCTGTTGCCATGTTAGTTTTTCTTTAATAGGCCTTAGGGATTTTAAAATCTTTGAACTTGTTGGCTTTTGAGAGGACAGAGCCTTTTGTTGTTTAATTTTCTCAAGATCAAGAGAGGTTTTGGCTTGTATACACATGTCCAAAAAGTCTGGACAGATAGGAACTCTTGTGATTTTCTCCTTGGGAGGAATAGTTCTGTTAAGAACTCCAGAGGGTAGTTTAAAATCCTCTGTGTCACAAGGTCCTATCTCTGACTTAGAGTTAGTCTCAGATTCGTCAGAGGATGAATAATCCTCATATACATAGGTTGAGTCACTTAGTTCTCTTTCGACAGAGGCTGGACTTTCAGAGCATGTGACATACTCACTTTCTTCCTTTTCTAATGGGCCATCTTCTAAGTCAACAGAAGTATCTGATAAGGTTTCTTCAGAGAGATTTTGATCGACAGAAGGTGTACAGAAGTTTTCGAAAAAGTTGTTTTTCCCAATTTCTATCAACTCTTTTTCATCTGAAACGTTAGGCTTGAACTCAGGAGCCTCTGCCGATAATTTCTTTTCAGAGTTTATCATGCAGACAAAGGCAACCTGTGTTTGAGTCTCGGGTTTACCAAACTTGAAGATTCCTATCTGATCTTGAGTTTTCAGATATTTCTTAGGTTTGGATTCTCTTTTGACAGAGATTGAAGGTGACAAATCTGTGTTTTCAAACCACACATTTGTCATCTTCAGAGGTTTCCTTATGTGAGGTTCCCCAGAGACTTTTCACCTTTTGCTAACAGATAGTAGATTTGGAAAACCAGGTTTTCTTGTACTTCCAGTGAGAAATAGAGATGACAGAGATTTGTTTCTTTTGTTTCCGGTGTATGGATCTATATCACAGAAACCAATTCCCCGTCTCCCTATTTGTGTGTTAATTTTCTCGTACACCTTCTGTGCATCTTGGTATTTCTTACGTAAAAGATCTCTTCTGAGTAAATCTTGACAGAGGACTTCTCTTTCCTTTTGAAAATAATGTTTAAGAGCTAGAATGTTCATTATGTCGGTCTCAACGTCCATTAGTTCTTTAGATTTTGTTTTTAATGCAGAGTTAAGTTTAGAAATCTTTTCTTTCAAAGGATTTAGGTGTTTGTTCCAATTTGTTTCAATTTCTTCCTTTTCTTGAAAGATTTTAGCCTTTTCTTGAGTGATAAGTCTAGCTTCTCTCTCAAAGAAGGTAAGCTTCTTTTGAATACTTTCGCATGTCTTTTTAAGTTCTGTGTATTCAATGTTTAGTTTGAGCAAATCAGCTTTTGCTTGACTAGAGTTAGAGTCAGAAGTGGATACCTCACTATCGGAGTCGGATGAGCTGACCTCTGCCATTCCACAGAACAAGGCGTTTTTGTCGCCTTCATCAGATGATTCATCTGACAACCAGTTCTCCTGATTCACCATTAGTGACTTCTGAGCACAAATCTCCACTTTCTTTTTGTAGTAAGCAGAGTTCCTCTGTGGGCGATTGGATTTGCTCCTGCAGTCAGCGGCATAATGACCTGACTTGCCACAGTTAAAACATCCTTGGTTCTGGGAACCATTGCCAGCTATGTCGTCCGACCTCTGTCGGTCAACACCTCTTTCAGTTCTACATTCATTGGCGTAGTGGCCTGGCTTACCACAGTTGTAACATACTTGGTTCTGTGGAGTGTTCCCAACTTTATCGTCTGACCTCTGTCGGTCACCACCTCTGTCAGTCGACCTCTGTTGGTCGCTACCTCTGTCGGTCCTTTCATTTGACCCTTCTCTTCCTCGATCATCTCTTCTATAGCGTTCATTACCAGACTTCTTCTGGTAACCTCTACTGAATTCCCTTGTCAAAAGGGCTAACGATTTAGCAATAGAGGCCATTGATGTCTCTTCTTCTTCCACCACCTACTCATCTTCACTATCAACGATCAAGATTTTCTTTTTCTTCTCCTTCTTTACCTCTGCAGCTTTCTCCTTTGGCTTCTCTCTAGCTTATGTGGTCTTACCGACCAGTGCAAGAGGTGCACTAATTTGTGCTTTTGCTTGTGCGATTTAAGGCTCTTGGGCTGCCAATGTTCCATAGAGATCTGACAGAGTCCAGGAGTCTAAGTCCTGATTTGTTTGCAGAGACATGGACAACTGGAGCCATTCTTCATTTAGGCTCTTTAGGAACATGACGTTGTTCTCTTCAGAAGTTCTGTGAATCCCGAACTTCTTGCACTTGTTGATTAGAGAGTTAAACCGATCATATGTCATGTGCATAGATTCGGTCGACAGAGCTTTGAATGCATAGTATTCATTTATGCATTAGGCTCTGTCGGAGACTTCTGTCTTCTCGGTTACTCGGCTACTCGGCAGAGCCTCTGTCGACGACTTCTATACTTAGCCAATTTTTCAATACTTCTATTAATAGAAAGATTGGAGCTAACAGTTTCCTTTCGTGTTTAGGTTTAACCTCTGATTGGGGAACCCATTTTGAAATGGGCTTCTTTTTGTTTTTACGGGATTTGCGATTAGGTTTATAATGATAAACATGATAAGAACCAAACCAATCAGCTGCATTTCTAATATCGTCAAAGTCATTCAATTCATAATTAGAACAACATAAACAATCATGAGATAATTGAATCAAATGCTGAATTGAATAAAGTTTAATCGGAAAATTAACAATTTATTCAACAAAATTATTCTTGTGATTCAAAGCACAATCATTAATGTCCTTCCTAAGATAAGAAACAGTATTAAATGACTTTGACGCCGACTTATTCTCGATAGATTCCTTGGCTACCCACTTTTGTTTGTCTTGTTTAGCCCGACCATTTTTATCTGAAACATCATTAAAGGCATGGTCAGCAGAGTTTGAGTAGACAAGATTTTTATCAGTTGATCGACCGGTCTTTTGCCGCGGCTTTGATTGATTTTGAGAACGAGAATCAGTTTTAGAAACTTTGTTCACAGCCAAGGTCTTAGGTTTTAAAGAACATTCGCGTTTTTGAAAATTGACCGGGCGATTTACCGCCTTTGAAAGAAAGTAGGTGTGACTTGGAAGAGGTTTGTCAATTGAAAATGATTCAAACTTTTCATCTGAATTACCCTCGGAATTCATGAATTTAGAAAAGTCAACATCGGGAATTGATGGACTAGGATTGGTCGAGGGAGGTGAGGAACACTTTGTGTCTGTGTTTTTAGGAGAATCTGGTGCGGAAGCTAAGAAAAAATCTGAGTTTAGATTCTTTAAAACACACTCTTCTTGAGACTTTTTACCGTTTTGTGAAGAAATATTTCCAATGAAATCTTTACACGAAGATGTATCAGACGAGTCCGAGGAATGTTCGGGTGAAATCATCTGTTCGTTTTGGTGTAGGTAAAGCTTCTCTTGGAGTTGACCGTTTCTCACGTGCTCTTTCATTGCTTCTGTTGCCAAGGCGGACAGTTTTGACGAGAGCCGATTGATTTCGTTCCGAAGGATTTCCTGTCCCTCATCTGACACATATTCGGTTTTAACGGATTTGAGTTTCTCAAGTTCTGTTTTAAGTGCTTGCTTTTCCTTTTGAAAACTGTTTCTTTCCTTTTCGAGTGTCTCCTCTAACTCGATTATTTTTGCTTCCAAAATGAGAGGAGGGACATAGAGTTTAAACTCGTCCGTCTCAGGTTTGTGTTCAGGTTCTAGGGCCTAATCCTTTTTGGAGGAATCCTTGGGCGTCGCAACCTTATAGCCGTCAAAGTAGTCATTCAAGAAGTATTTCTTTGGGTTTTTCTTGTACGAGTAGTTCACAGGCTCATACACAAAAGGTAGTTGCATTTTTGTGGTGTGTGCACGCTTGTATTCCTCGGTTTCCTCTTCTTTCTCCTTGTCAAGAGGACCAGTCTGTTTGATTTTATATTCAGGATACTTTTTGTCCAGATCGAGAAAACCAAAGTGATAAAGAGTCGGCCTTTTGGTCAAAATCTTTTTCAAGTACTGTGGGTTATCGTATCTGATTCCCCATTCCTTGTTGAAGTATGTGAATTCCTTAGTTTTGTTCATGTGGATGGTCTGATCAGTGTGACCTCTTTTGTGAAGTTTGGTTTCAAGATCTGTTATTTTAGAAACAAACTCCTTGTGTTTGATTTTGAGAGAGGGGCATTGATAGACAATATCTGCTTTCTCATTCTCACACTGATCAAGCTTAACGGTTAATTCAGATATCTTGGCCTTTAGTCCTTAGGTGCTATTGTAAGATTTGTACATTTTTCTTTTAGATTAGCATTTTCGGACTTGTATTTTTCAGTTATGCGCTTTTGAACATCTAGCTTTTCTTTTAGCGAGTTAATCTCAAGCAGTTGTTCGTTAGTGGTGGCCTTATAAGAATCTATTCGTTCAACAAGAGGTTCCAACTGTTCCATTAAGCTTTGATGAATGGGTTCACATACCTGACATAGTTTCACTTTTTCTGATGGAGGAGAATGATAGCCCATGAAAGCATCAGCATCTTCAGAATCGCTTTCACTATCAGAACGAGCCAGCCAGTGGTCATTTTCAACAAATAGAGCTTCTCCTGCCTCATTCTGTTCTTCTAGAAGAAGTTTGGCTTTGTAGTAGTGAGCGTTTTTCATGACGGGCTTTCTACAATCCTTGGCAAAGTGACCCAATTTCCCGCAGTTGTAGCAAGTGACGGGTTCGTCCTTCTTCTTTGTCTCGGGCTTGCGATCTTCTTTCTCATTCTTTTCCTTCTTGTCAGGCTATTTATGCTCATCTACCTTTTTCTTGCCTTCATATTTGTCCTGATAATCATGGAGCTTGTTGGAAGAAGTGGAGTAGCGCTGATTATTGGATGTAGGTTTCTTGAAAAACTTCTTCTGCTGGAAAGATCTGGAGAGCAGAGCCATTGCTTTCTTTACAGCAGTTAATTCAGGATCAGAATCACTTTCCTCTTCCTCTTTCTCAGATTCTGGTTCAGATTCACTCAGCTCTTGGGCTCGTTTAGATCGACGGCTGGAGGATTTGCCTAGTTTTGAAGAAACAAGAGCGAGTGGATCAGCAAGTGACTTGGAATTGGACTTCTTGTTGCTCAGAATCTCCATGACTTCATCCTCGTCCTGGAGAAGCATCTCGTAGAGTTCATGGATTGGAACGTCCTCCATCAGGTGGTTGTGTTTGATTTGAGAAGCAAACACTTTCCATTCAGGCAGGAGGTTGTTCAGAAACTTGAGCGCATTCTCCGTGTTTGATCGATTAATCTTGTTCTTGTGGAGATCGTTCAGTAGGAGATAAAATCGTTCATAAGTATGGGAGAGTGATTCGCTGGAGCGCTGCTTAAAGCCATCAAACTTGGTTATGCAGTTGTTGATCTTCAGTTGGTTGCCGACTTTGCTCCCACTCATCATCTGTTCTACCTGATCCCACATGCCCTTTGATGTGTGCTTATAACTATCTATGGCTGTGTAGATCTGATTTGGTAGAGCCTGAACTAGATATCTCTTGGCATACCTTTCGCCATCAAACATGCCCTTTTCGTCCTCGCTCATTTCCAAGTATTTCTTGGGCTCCCTTCGAGCTTGACCGCCTTCTTCTTGAGCTGGAGTGATATTCACGGGTTCAGGTTGTGGGCCATCAGTTAGAGTACGCCATATATACTCGTAGTTGTCCTTCGATTCGGTGAATACGAGGAATCTGTCCCGCCATTGGCTATACTATCCCTGGTAGAGGGTCGGCGACTTGGAGTCGGTGCCGATAGCAAGAGCGTCGCGAGCCATCTTGGTTGATTTGTACTAATGTGATCGTCAGACGTTTATTCGATTCAAAGTGGAATCCTAACGCAAGGCACTATGAGTGGAAGTCCTAACGCAGGTTCTAAGAATGATGTTGACTAAAACTGGTAAGAAACTAGCTAAACAGAACCTACCGGATAGGAATCCGGATGAAATGGTGTCTGATCAGGAAGTGTCCGGATCAAATGTGAGTGCAGTGTTCAGATAGCAGATGAGTCCGGATAAGCTAAGGTTACCGGATAACAGGGAGTTACCGGATAAAAATGAGCTTACCGGATATACAGTAGTTACCGGATAAGGTCAATGTTACCGAATGAAAAAACTTACCGGAAAGCAGAGGTTACCGAATGGGAAAACTTACCGGGAACAAATGAATCCGGATAGGTGTCCGGAGCGATCAGGGTACCCGAAAACTTTGAGTTACCGGGTGAAATATGTCCGGAGACTACCAGTATCCGGAAATGTACCGGATACTTTGATTAACGCGGAAAGTAGCGAATAAAGTGAACTTACACGGAAAGTATTGTGATGTTCCGGAAAGTGTGGTTGTGGTATCCGGAAACTGCGGCTGTGGTATCCAAACTCGATAAAAATTCAACTAGGGTTGCTAAGATCGTTCCTGAAAGATTAGAAACCTAACAAAATACAAAACTAACAATACCCTAATCGATTTTGAAGCAAAATAACAATATTTGGATGGAAAATTTTGATTTTTGAGAAGAACAGAGACCAAAACTTGTGAACTTGATTTTGCTCAAAAACTAATTAAACGATCGAATTAGGATTAGAAAAATTGCAGAAACGCTTATAATGATGATGCTAATCGAATGCAATAAACGAATATAAGCAATTTTATCAGAATCAATGAATCGATATTTGAATGTCAAGAATAGTCGACAAAAACTTAATAAACCTTACTAGAAACCTTTTGAATCACCTTGAATCGAATTGTGTGTGTGCTCTGATACCAATTGTGAGTGTTGGATCCCAGATACACTAAATCAAGATTAACAATCTATTAGTGGAGTTTAGAGTTTGATGCGGAAGCGTATTAAACTAACAGATATGTTTGATAGATATTAGAATGCACATATATAAAGAAAACAGTAAAGAATGAAAAGGATTTCTTGAACAGTTACTGTTATTCAATATATAATAACAACACGAAGAACAGATTAAGAACTGTTGGTGTGTGTGAGAATATAACACTCAGATATTTGACAATAAAGCTTGAGAGTATTAGTGATTCCTTGTGTATTCGTCCCTAGGAAGATCTCAACATGAGACTTCCTTTTATACTACTCTTAGAAGACTATGAAGTAGGTCACTGTTCCTTTTACGGCATGAATAGTAAACTGGATGGTGTGAACAGTGGACTGGATGGTGTGAGCAGTTGGTTGAGCCATGCGCATTTAATGGAGCAGATGTACTTTTGGTAAATGCATTAAATGGCGCAGACGTCTATTTTGTACCTTGCCCTATTGAGTCCACTCAGAGCTTGACACGTATTTTGATAGTACTTTTTCATGCAAGTTGATGAACGTATTCAGTAATATCTTCCAAGTCTTCATTGAGGACCACAGAGGCTCTGTAATGAATTACAGAGGTTCTGCGGTCTGGTCCTCTGTGGAGCAGTCTTCGCCGGATTCCGAGTCTTTGGTCTTCTTTGTGCGTATGACAGAGCTTCTGTAGGAAGCCGCTGCTGCTTCTGTAGCTTCTTGACCTTGATTTCTCGGTAATGTCGGCAGAGCCTCTGTAAGAGGCTTTCTTCACTTAGCCTATTTTTCACTACTTCTAAATACTCCTATGATTAGGAAGATTGAAGCTAACAATCTCCCCCTAAGTAGTGAAAAATAAAAAATTTGAACTTGAGTTAAGTTTGGCTAAGTTAGATAAGACAGAGGTTAAACAATACCTCGAAATTTCTTTCATTTAGAAATATGCCAGAGGCATTTTTCATTTGAGTACAATGAAAGATAAAACTTTGTTTGCAGAGATTTGAGGTCTGAGAATCAGATTTTGGCATCTTTGAAATCGTTGTAGCTTCTGTTGTCTCTGCCGACTTTTCTGATCTCTTTGTAGAATCTGATGCAGAGTTCTCTTAGGCGGATTGTTGAGTCTATTTCTCTGATGAAAGTCTCTGCATCATCTCTATCCATTTTCTCTGTACCTCTGTATTTTACAAGGCTTGCTCTGAATTTGCTCAGAGTACTGGTTGCGTACTTCTGACAATCCATGAGTACAAAAAGTTTAACCTGGTGTTGTGGGTTTTGAAATACTAACCCACATCTTGGTTCTCTGATGATTGAGTTGGGCACAGCGTCTGGTGGGCAGCGATCTTCTTGTGGTCGTAGATCTAGATGTTTGAGACCAAGATCCTTTCCCAGCTGAAAATCTATCATGCTGTATACAAGAAGCTTTTCCCTCATCGCTTTTCTCAACACTTGATAGGCTCTGGTATTAGGCTCTGTGTTGTAGTTGTCTTTTGTCCATTGCAGAAGGTCAGGTAGATCGTAAGGATTGATGTTTCTTAAGTCAGCATCAGCGAAGGTAGATTCTGAATTGTTCTCTCTTCTGACTTTGTAAAGATTGTACCTGACCCTTGGATAGGTTCTTGTGAAGGAGAATCTGCAGAAGATCACCTTTTTGATTTTGTGAATTGAGAAGACATCTGCTTTGGCTCTTGGCTTTGTTCTTGTGAAGATGTTCTCAAATTCTTCTCTGATCCTTGGATCTATCACATGATCTACTGGATGATTTGTCTGATAGGATTGTTTGTAGAGGTATTTGTATACCACTTCTTCCATCTCTTCATGTGTTGGACCAGGTCGTGGAATTTGTCTTCTGAGACTCTCCATCTGTTGAACAACTTCTGCAGCTCTACCAGCTAGAGGAATTTCTGACAGAGGCTTCAATCCATGTGCCCAGTCAACTTCTTCGGGTTTTGGGGTTTGAAAGGCGTCAAACGCACTCTTCATTAGTTTTTCTGTTGGCTTTGGCAATGTTTTCTTCTTCTTTGGCTCTTCTGTCAGTATCCCTTTGCCCTTATCTTTTGCTATTGTCGTGGCAGAACCTGTTGCTTCTGTGGGTTTTGAGGTTGGCACTTCTGTTGGTTTGATAGAGGTTGCCTCTGTGGATTTTGACGATTGTGATTTAGAGGACTTTTGTGGCGATGGTTCTGTTGGCTTGACTTGCTCTGTAACCTCTGTTGGAGGTTGTTTGATGACTTCTTCTGCGAGCTCAGTTTCTGTTGATGAAGTGTTGTCATTGAATCTTCTTGCCATTCTGAAAGCTAAAGTGAACATGTGCCTTTCTTCTTCTCTCTTCACCATACGATCACTCATTGTTGTGTGCATCCTTTTCAGAATGTCAGAAGCAGAGGTCGTTGCTCTTTTTGGTTTGGTGGCAATCGACTTTCTTCTGGGTATGGTTTGGGGTGTTTCCACAGAGGTGGGTGTTTTCTCTGTGGTTGGTTCATCTGTTTCTTCCAAAATGATTACCTCAGGGGCGGTTGTTGCCTCTGTGGCTTGCTGTTCTGCTTCTGGAGTTTTGGTTTCGTCAGGAGATGATTCCACAGAGATGGGTGTTGTCTCTGTGGTCTTTTGGGTTTGTTGTTGTCGGGTCTGTTCTGGAGGTGCTTGACTCAGAGGTTCTGCGGCTATTGGTGGACCTGTAAGTCCTCTGCTTGCAGTTTTCTCTGTAGTTTTCTCCCCCTCAGGATGATCTGATGGACCAGGATGGTCATCATCATCAGAGTCATCCTGACCCTTGTCTGATGTACCCTCTGCTCTGCAGGAAGCATTGGGTTTCTTTGGTATTTTGGCTCCAGCAGCGATCAGTTTCGCGCAGACATCATCACAGAGGCCAAGAAGAGTTGCTAGCTCTGCCTCTGTTTTGAATCTCATCCTTCCTACACTTTCTCTGAAATCTTTGACGAAGTTAGCATTGGCAGTGGTGAAGGAAAGGATGACTTCTGTCACTTGATTAATCACGTTCTGCCCAAGCTCTGTCAGCTGTGCTCTTGTCATGTAGTCTTTGGGTTGCATCAGCATGGTATTTCGCATGGCTTCTTCTTGAACTTTTTGTAGGGCCTTCTGTAGATCTGCAGGAGTGATGCCCGTTGACACTGAAGTCTGTTTGTTCAATTGATCAAGGAACTTGTTGATGGAGTTCTCAATCGAAGAAGGAGTAGTTGTTGCGGCAGAAGTGGTGGATGCGGTTGCAGCAGACTTCATCTGTGAGATGGCAGTTTTCACCTCTGTGGACAGGTTGTCCATTTTGGTGTTTAGGTTTAGCAGTGCCAGTGATGTTGTCTCTGCAAAAGATTTGAAAGAGCTTTGCAACTCCTTCAAGGTTTGGTTCACAGAGGTTTCAAGGATTCATTCGTCTCCAGAGTGAATCCCTGTTCCTGGGATACCTTCTTTCATTCCTGTTTGTACGTTGAGAATGGAAGGATTTCCTTCTGATCCTTGAGAAGAAACATGAGTTTCAATCCCTACAGAAGTTCTGAGAAGAACATTGTCCAAATCCACTCCAGAGGTGGGTATTAGAATATCCTTCTGTTTACTAGGAGACTTGTCTAGAGTCTCTTTGTCTTTGTGCTCTCTACTTCTCTCTGAAAAAAGTGTGGGTCTTAACAAGTGCGTGGCAGAGGAAACAAATTCCTCTGTTGGGCGTTCTTCTGTGATCTAGGGAAATTGATCACGAACTATAGGTGAGTCTCTTTGAGGAGACTCCCTAGGAATGGATTCCCAGGTTTCTGTGGGCACAGAGGTTGAAAGAGTAACCTCTGGCTGGATGGGTTGGGGTAGGTTCGAGTTGTGCTGCTCTTTTTCAATGACACCTTCTGCAGCTAGACCTGCGGTGTCAGAAATGTGGGTTGCACTGGGAGTTGGTTTTGGTTGTGTGCCTCTATTTATCCATGCATCTTTTCTTGCTTCTTCCCTAAGTTCTGTGGAAGTTCCTTTCTCTGGTCGTAATTGGTCATACACTTGATGAGATCCAAATAATCTCATGACATGTGGATGATAAAGACCCTTACGTATCCAGACAGCTTCTTCTTCATCTGAATCTGTCTCTAAGATCTCTATTTCTTCTTCCATCATGTTCTCAAAAGCCTATGTAATTTCACCTCTGTTCAATTCAGCTTCAGTTTGTTCTATTTCTTCTGAAGCTGGGTTTGGACTTCTTCTGTGGACATCCAATCCTTGAATGAAAGGGTTTTGTAAAATAACAGGGGTTTCGGCTGGTTGATTTCTAGGTGTTGTGTCATCTTCTTGCAGATGTGTGTCGATGCCCGAAATGAAGAAATCTTCTTCTGGAGAGTGGTGGTCGAGAGGTTGTGCCGTCCACCCTGCTGTATTTAGGGTGTTGGCAATTTCAGGGTTCTGTAAGAAGTCGTTCAGTTCTCCTTGGTGAGCAAATCTATCTGGAGATTGATAGGGTGATTGATACCTTTCTGTAGCCATTTCTTCTTCTGCAACTTCTTCTTCAGCAGTTTCCTCTTCTGCAATGGTTACCAACTTTGTAAGTGATTTACCATGCCTCTTTTTGGTTTTCCTCCTCTTAGGATTTGGTGCCCCTTCTTCTGTTGATTTTGATCTTTTCTTCTTCATTTTTGGAGAGGGAGGAGCAGAGGAGCCAATTTCTGTGGCATGAGGAGGTGAGGGTTGATCTTCTGCAGCGCTTGTGGAGGTGCCTTCTGCAGTTTTCCTCTTCTTAGCTTTTGGAGTAAATGCAGAGGTTCTTGATGAAGACTTCTTTCCCATTAGTTCTGCACGTTTGGCTATAAAGCTGAGTTGAATAGCCATGTGCTTTGCTAACTTCAGATCCTTTTCTTTTTGAGTGGAAAGAGGTTTTGCTATCATTGTTCCTAGGGGGACACCTAAACGCGGGGGTGTCATAGGACTCGGTTTAGGAGTTCTATGATCGCGTATATACTCTTTCTTAAGGGATTTATTCGATGCGTATTGCAGAATCTTCTTTGACAGAGGTCTGCAGTGTGAGTAGCCATCAGCATGATCAGTGGGGGTATTCTTGTTCATCGGGAACTGTTTGGGAGTTGGCCCTTCCATTGGCCAATTTTGGATTAGCAGCAGAGGTTCGAACAGTACTCCTAGTATTCTTTGGAATTGCAGAGGTGGTAGAAAGTTGGGATCGTTCTCTTTGACCCTTTTCGAGTTGTTCTTTCTGTCGATGGTGTTTATGATCTCTTGCATCATTATGGTCGCATAATCTAGTGGAAGATCATAGTAAACCCCATACATGATGCTCAAGATTTGATGTGAGCTCTGGTCAATACTCCCTATCTTTCCTGTCAGGCATCTGTTAAGAATCGAGAACAAAGTGTTCCACAGAGGTGGTAATCGGCCTCTGCGGAAGACATTTCTCTTCCGTAGTTGGGTGTTGTACCCAAGCATTTCCACGAATCGACAGAGCTCTTCGTCTGTTGGTTGCTCTGCATAACTCTTCAATCCCAGAAGACCCCTTGTTGGTAGGTTGAATTCAAGTGAGAACATTGTTCTGTTGAACTTGATTTCAAGATGCTCAGATTTATCAGGTCTTGAAATGTACCCTTTGATAAGAGAATCGTCTTAATCAAATCGACAGCTTTGCCAAAATTGGTTCAAATAGCGGACTGGAATTTTGTTCGGGGTTCTTGATAGTAGAGGGAAGAGGACATGATTCTCCATGATGTTCAGAAGTATGGCATGGGCTTCGCCGAAAGTAGTGGGTGAGGGGACCAAATAGCAGTTGTTGGATTTGATAGGAAGAATGGCTTCGAAATGATCCTTTGCTATAAAGTTTTGCAAGTAAGTCGTCGGAGCAAAGTCTGCTGAGTCCCCGGAATCTTGTTGTTCAATATTTCTTGCAAGGCTGGGGTTTTCAGAATGTTCTGAATGTGCAGGGGAGTGTTCCGGTGAGTTCGTCGGAGTGAGTTCAGAGGATGTAGCTCGAGAAGATGAAGCCATTTGATTTTAAGAATAAGATTTTTGCAAGCTTTTTGCAGGGTTTCGCCGGAGAAGAAGATGAGAGTTTGTAAAAGGTTTTATGTGAGGGTAAGCTTTGTTTTTATAGGATGGTAAAACGGTAGAAATCCAAAGAGTAAAATATATGGCAATGGATTAAAGTTTGGAATCCGCACTCGAGTTTGAGCGGCGGGTTCAACTTTCCAAATAAAAAACGTTCCATGTAGGCCCAATGAAAATGGGACACGTAGGCCTTGTCAGAATATGACAGGACATCGTGCGCGGCCCATTAATGCTAGGCGCGTGAGGTTGATTTTAGCCATATGTGTTTCACTCGCAGTAAAAGTAACCGTTATTACTACAGAGATGCCCAAGTAATCAGATTGACAGAGCTTCTGTAGTTTACAGAGGCTCTGTGATCTTGAAAATCTTTAATGTTTATCCCTTTTTCATATATCTCATTGTTATCATGACTTCTGTGGGGTTCTTCTTTAACCAAAACATTTGTAAAGGCATTGGAGAGGATAAAATCGGATTTTTGTGAAGAAATTTGCTTCGCAGAGGTTTTGTGGCTCTGTTGGAACTTGCAGAAGTTCTGTGAGGGCCAGCAGAAGCTCTATGAGAGAAAAAATCTCATAAAATAAATTTTATTAGTATTTTTGATCATCCAATTTTTGATTTGGTTTAAGAGATGTTTTTCGGACATATTTGAAAGTTTGTGTCCGAGAAAACTGTTAAAAAAACGGTTTGTTCGAGAAGGTCATGGTCTGCGTTTTCGGTTTCCGAGATAACATTCCAAAAGATCGACAGAAGGTTAATTTGTGATCACAGAGCATATTTCCTGCAGAAGCTTTATTGAGCTCTGCAGAAGCTCTATGACCTTAAATTTCTCCTAATTCGAATTTTGTGAAACTTTTTGAGCTTTTGATTTTTGAAATGTTATTCACAGTATATTTAGGACATATTTGACAATTTTTGTCCTAGAAAATTGTTTTCCAAAAACCTTTTGTGCGAGAGACATACCTTTTGGTTCTTCTTTTCTCGGCAGTGATATCTGACTTCTGTCGATATGGAGTCATCGACATTTTTCTTTGGCTTTCCCTTGAAAGTTTTATCTCTTTAGATCATTTCAGGGTTCCCTTCTGCTCCCCCTTGATCTAATCACCTCTGTAGATCAAGTAATTTCCTTTTGCTCCCCCTTGACCTAATCACCTCTATAGATCAAGTAATTTCCTTTTGCTCCCCCTTGACCTATGCTTGGATCAAAGAATGATAAGTTTTGCATAGAACATAGGTCATGGTCTTTCAGAGGTTCTGTAGGGGTCGTCAGAGGTTCTGAGTTGACTTACAGAAGCTCTGTGATTTTAAGAACTATTTAAGGTTTTAAGAATTTACATACAGAAGTAGAATAAATCAAAGCAATAAATTAAGCAATGTATTTACTTGTTATTTACAGAAGATAAAGCTATACTTACAGAGGATTTTCATACCATGTTAATCATTCCTAACTTACCCACCTAGAAGTGAATCTTTTCTCGTCTAATGCTTTGGTGAATAAGTCAGCGAGTTGATATTCTGTGGGCACGAAATGCATTTCGATTGTACCGTATTCAACATGATGTTTCAAGAAATGATACCTTATATCGATATGCTTGGTTTTTGAGTGTTGCACAGGGTTGGCAGAGATAGCAATAGCACTTTTGGAATCACAGAAGATGGGTATTTTGAACAAAATGTGGCCGTAGTCTTTTAGCTGAGTCTTCATCCATAGAACCTGAGAACAACAGCTAGCGGCAGCAACGTATTCAGCTTCTGCAGTGGATGTGGAGACACAATTCTGCTTCTTGGAGGTCCAACTGACTAGTTTACCACCTAGGAATTGACAACTCCCAGAGGTACTCTTTCTGTCGAGCATGCATCCTCCATAGTCTGAATCTGTATAAGCTTTAAGACTAAAACCAGAGTTCTGTGGATACCAGAGACCAAGATTGTTGGTCCCCTTCAGGTATCTCAAGATTCTTTTTACAGCATCATAATGTGATTTCATTGGATTAGCTTGATAACGTGCACAAAGACATGTGGCATGCATAATGTCAGGTCTGCTTGCTGTTAAGTATAACAGAGATCCAATCATGCCTCTGTAGAGAGTACATTCTACAGAAATACCATTTGGATCTAAGAACAACTTATTTCCAGTGGCCATTGGAGTCTTCATTGCAGAGGTATCAGAGAGATTATATTTTAAAAGTATGTCAGAGACATATTTGGCTTGATTTATAAAAATTCCCTCTGAAGATTGTTTGACTTGAAGTCCGAGGAAGAATGTTAATTCTCCCATCATACTCATTTCAAACTCACTCTGCATGAGTTTTTCAAAAAATTTGCACTCTTCTGAATTTGTAGACCCAAAAATTATGTCATCTACGTATATTTGTACAAGCATTATCTCACTATTTTTGCGTTTATAGAATAAGGTAGTATCTGTTGTACCTCTGTTGTAGCCATTGACTAGAAGGAAGGTAGAAAGTCGTTCGTACCATGCTCTTGGAACCTGTTTCAGTCCGTATAGAGCCTTTTCAAGGTAGTATACATGCCTTGGAAACTTTGAGCTTTCAAAACCTGGTGGCTGATTTACGTAAACCTCTTCTTGGATTTCACCGTTTAGAAAAGCTGATTTTACGTCCATCTGATAGACTTTAAAACCTCTGTGGGCTGCGAAGGCTAAGAATATTCTTATTGCTTCGAGACGTGCGACAGGGGCAAAAGTCTCATCGTAGTCTATGCCTTCTTCTTGTCTGTATCCTTTTGCTACTAATCTTGCTTTGTTTCTGACGACCACTCCATCTTCATCCTTCTTGTTTCTGTAGACCCATTTAGTCCCAATGGCCTGTTTCCCTCTTGGCAGAGGTACTAAAGTCCATACTCTGTTACGCTCAAATTGCAGAAGTTCTTCTTGCATGGCGTCTACCCAGTTTGGGTCATCTAGGGCTTCAGAAATCTTCTTTGGTTCTATAACACTAATAAAATTTGTAAAGAAACAAAAATTAGCAGTGGCAGACCTTGTTTTTACTGAGTCAGAAGGTTCTCCAATTATTTGGCTTGGAGGATGGCTTTTTGTCCACTGAGTTGTGCATGGAAGATGATCATCAATGTCATCAAAACTTTCCTCAGAGGCTTCTTGTGTTTCTTCTTGTGCAGCCTCTGATGTTCTTCGTGCCTTGGTAGTTGATTCTACCGTTTGTGGAATGATTGGTACGAGTGGTGGTGGAGTTTGTTCCTCTGAGGATGTATAGTCTTGGTCCTCGATCTCCTCTGTAATTGTTCTTCTGTGGTTTGTGCAGCTTCTGTGGTCGTTTTTCTTGATGTTTCATCTTCTGCACTTTCTTCTGCTTCGGCAATTGCATCTGTAGTATTTATAGAAGAAGATGAAGCATTATTTGGACCAGTTAGAGTCATACCTGTAGGATTTTGTCCGACAGAGGATGCTTCTTCAGAAACTCTGATGGTTCCGACAGAAGGATCAATGTCATTGTGGAACATCTCCAAAAATAGAAGATTCAAATCTTCTTTTGTTCTTGAGATGTCAGAGAATTTCCCTTTAATTCCGAGTTCTGAACTTATTTGCTCAGAAGTCATTTGGAATGAATCATCAAAAGAAACATTGATGCTTTCTACAATCTTGTGAGACTTTGTAAGGAATGTTCTGTAGGCTTTGGAAGTGGCAGAGTATCCAATGAATTTGCCTTCATCTGCTTTTACATCAAACTTTCCTCTTGAATCTCTGTCGTTTAAGACGAAGCATTTGCATCCGAATACATGGAAAAATTTGATGTTTGGCCGCCGTTTGTTAAGCAATTCGTAAGGCGTCTTGAGGTGTCTTTTCACAATGGTTGATCGATTTTGAGTATAACACGCAGTAGAAATTGCTTCTGCCCAAAAGTTCATTGATAATCCGCATGCTGACATCATAGTTCTTGCGGCTTCCACAAGTGTTCGATTCTTTCTTTCGACAACACCGTTCTGTTGTGGAGTGCGAGCTGCAGAGAAGTTCTGTGATATTCCTTCTGTTGAAAGATAGGCTTCAATGACAGAGTTTTTAAATTCTGTGCCATTGTCACTTCTTAACTTCTGTATTCTGCAATTATAAAGAACTTGGATTCTTTTCATTAGATTTATCAATATATTTGGAACATCTGATTTCTTTCTAACGAATTCAACCCATGTGAAACGCGAATACTCATCAATTAGGACAAGTATGTATTTCTTGCCACCTAGGCTCTGTATGGCAATGGGACCGCAGAGGTCGACATGAAGCATGTACAGAGGTCTAGTGCAAGATACATCTGTTTTGCCTTTGTGGGAAGCTCTTTTGAGTTTTCCCATCTCACAGGCAGAACATAAATGATCCTTATTGAATTTAACATTTGGCAAACCTTTAACTAGATCAAGTTTGACCAGTTTTTCCAATGTGTGAAAATTCAAGTGACAGAACCTGTTGTGCCATAACCAGGCTTCTTCACTTTTGCACGCAACAAGGCAAACTTTGTCTTTGTTCTTTGAGTTGAAGTTCATTAGATATAGATCACCTATTCTTTCAGCTCGCAGAAGTTCCATACTTGTTTCTTCACTTTGTAGAGAGCAGGAAGTTCTTTTGAACAACACATTGAATCCTGTATCACAAAGTTGACTTACACTGAGTTGGTTGTGTTTAAGGCCATCCACATATGCAACTTTGTATACAGAAACGTCTTCTTTCCTTATGACTCCATAGCCTTTTATGTGTCCTTTCTTGTTGTCTCCAAAAGTCACAGATCCACCATCTTGTGTTTCTTTATACGTGGATAGTGCACTTCTGTCACCAGTCATGTGCCTTGAGCATCCGGAGTCTAGATACCAGATTGGCACATACTTCTTCTGCAGGACAATCACAGAGATTTAGGTACCCATATCCATATGGGTCCAATATTGTTAGAGTTTTTCAAGTTTGCCTTGGCATTCTTGAAATACATTTGGTTTTCTGCAGAAGAGTCAGATTGTTTCTTTGTGGGATTTGACTTTTGAATTGTCGTAGAGAGTAAACAGACTTGACTTGAAAAATGATTATTAAGTTTAGACATAAGATCAAAGCAATGACAGTATTGAATATGAGATGTAATTTGCTTGAACTTTTCATTGAACTTTTTAAACTCAGCCACAGAGGCATTACATTATTTCTTTACATTAGATTTCCTATTACTAGAAGATCTATGAATACTCGAATGTTGTTTGCAAAATCTCTGTTTAGGACCTGCCTTCTGTGGGTTGCTTCTGTGGTGAACTTCTTTCATCACTGTCACAGAAGAAAAAGATTTATTAACCTTGGGTTTTGAAAATCTAGAACTTATAGGATCAATAGAGGTCTTCTGTAACTTTTTAAGCTCAGCAGAGGTTTTGATATGTAGATTCAAATTTAGAAAATCTTGGCAGATTGGAATCTCTGTGAGTTTCTCTTTTGGAGAAATAGTTCTGTGAGGAACTTCAGAGGAGAATTTGACATCCTCTGTGTCACAGTGAATTATCCCTGATTTGAAATCAGTCTCTGAGTTGTCAGAGGATGAATCGTCCTCGTATACAGAGGTTGAGTCAATTCTTTCAATAGAGGCTGGATTTTCTGAGCATGTATCGTACGAGCTTTCTTCCTCTGTAGAATAGTTTTCATAGATTGTAGAGGTTTCTAATAAGATTTCTTCAGTGAGAGTTTTATCTATAGAAGATGTACAGAAATTTTCTAAAACGCTTGATTTCCATATTTCCAAAATTTCTTTTTCAATTAGATTTTTAAAGTTTTCTTCTGAAAAAATGGGTTTAAACTCAGGAGCTTCTGCTGATAATTTTTTTTCAACGTTTATCAAACAGACAAAAGCAACCTGTGTTTGGGTCTCTGGTTTACCAAATTTGAAGATACCAATCTGATCTTGTGTTTTCAGATATTTCTTTGGTTTGATACCTCTATTGACAGAGGTTGAGGATGATGAGTCTGTGTTTTCAAACCACACGTTAATCATCTTCTTATGTTTCTTCAAGTAAGGATCCACAGAGATTTTCGCCCTTTTGCTTACAGAGATTAGATTTGGAAAATCTGGTTTGTCCGTTTTTCCAATCACAAATAAAGAGGACAGAGGTTTGTTTCTTTTGCCTTCAACACCTAGGGTGATATCATCATACCCTATACCTCGTCTCCCTATTTGTGAGTTTACTTTTTCATAAACTTTCTGTGCATCTTTATAGTTTTTAAGCAAAACTTCTCTTCTGAGTAAATCTTGCCATAATACCTCTCTTTCTCTTTGAAAGTATTCTTTAAGAGCTCTTATGTCAGTAGTTTCGCTCCTTGAAACTGAAAGTTCTTTTGTTTTATCTTTTAAAGTATTGATTAATTCAGAAATTTGTTTTTTTAAAGGATCTAGAGTTTTGTTCCAATTCTTTTCTATTCTCTCTTTTTCCTCAAAAATCTTTTCTTTTTCTTGAGTGAGAAGCCGTACTTCTCTCTCATTGAAAGTGAGTCTTTTCTGAATACTTTGATTTATCTCTTTCAGTTCAATTAATTCAATGTTAATTCTAAGTGTATTATCATCTACAGAGGTAATACAAGAGTTGGAATTTGAAGTAGATACCTCAGAGTCAGTGCAAGAGTCGACTTCTGCCATGCCACAGAAAAGGGCATTGGCGGTATGTTCATCGTCAGAAGTAGAGTCTGACTGGAAGTCTTCTGTGTTCTCCTCAGAATGTCCTTTTGCCATTAAGGATTTTTGAGCATAATATTCGGCTTTCTTTTTGTAGAAAGCAGAGTCCCTCTGTGGGCGATTTGATCTGCTTCTGCATTCATTCACAAAATGGCCTGGTTTTCCGCAGTTAAAACACCCTTGAGGAGTGTTTCCTGTTCGATCATTGGACTTCTGTAGGTCTCCGCCTTTCTCTGATCTACATTCATTTGCATAGTGACCAGGTTTGCCGCACTTGTAGCATTCTTGCTGCGTGTGGCTTACCGAGTCATCTGACCTCTGTCGGTCATTCCCTCTGTAATTTCTATCGCTTGACCTCTGTCGGCCACTTGATTCTTCTCCTTTTCTGTCATCTCTTCTGTTGTCTCTTCTTTCATCCTGGTTGTCTCTATCATATCTTTCATTTCCGGAACCTCTTCTGTTTCCTCTGAACTCTTTTGTCAATAGAGCTAAAGATTTAGCTAGTGACGCAAGAGTTATTTCCTTTTCTGCTTGCTCTTCTTCTTCACTGTCAATTATCACCATCTTCTTCTTCTCCTTCTTCTTCTCCTCTGTGGCTTTATCATTTCTTGGTCTCTGTGCATCCTCTTTAGTTTTACTAACCAATGCATATGGTGCAATGGTTAGTGTTTTAGCCTGTGCTATCTGAGGTTCTTGTGCGGCTAATGTTCCGTAAAGATCAGAGAGAGTCCAGGTGTCTAGATCCTGATTTGTCTGTAGGGACATAGACAGCTGGAGCCATTCTTCATTTAGACTTTTTAAAAACATGACATTGTTTTCTTCAGAAGTTCTGTCAATGCCTGATTTTCTGCACTGGTTGATTAGAGAGTTGAATCTGTCGTATGTTGTTTGCAGAGATTCTGTTGCAGAGGCTCTGAATGCATGATATTCATTGATGTACTGTGCTCTTCGGTTTTTTTGTGTTTTAGCACCTCCTTCCAACTGTCTTTCCAGTTCTTTCCACAGATCATGCGCTGTTTCACATGAATCCAAGGATTGAAAGAGTTCGTTGGGTATTGCCATAATTAATGTTCTCTTGGTTTTCTGAGCAACTTCATCTTCTGCTTTATCTTCGGTTGACCACTCCCCTTTTGGCTTTGGTTTTTGATGTTCGAGGATTTCGGCAGATTCAGCAGTAGCAGGTATACGAGGTACTACTGTCATGGGAATAGGAGGAGGATTGTACAGATATTGTACTTGATTTTTTTCAGTGCCCTCGAAAAAACGGACCATTCTTATTTTCCACTGAGGATACTCATCTCGAAGGAGAGTAGGAGGTTTAGTGAGAGAACCAGTAGTAAAGAAATTATTTGTATTTGTCATTTGAAGATTTTAGAAAGAAAGTATGACTAAAGAGTTACTTCGATGAGCTTGAAGATTTTCTGGGTTTAAGCAGTTTCCAGACACAATTTTAAATCTCAATAATATCTATCACGAGTCTTGATAAGTGGATCACTTGATATTGAAAATCAAGGAAGGCTCTGATACCAATTGTTGGATCCCAGATACACTTAATCAAGATTAACAATCTATTAGTGGAGTTTAGAGTTTGATGCGGAAGCGTATTAAACTAACAGATATGTTTGATAGATATTAGAACGCACATATATAAAGAAAACAGTAAAGAATGAAAAGGATTTCTTGAACAGTTACTGTTATTAAATATATAATAACAACACGAAGAACAGATTAAGAACTGTTGGTGTGTGTGAGAATATAACACTCAGATATTTGACAATAAAGCTTGAGAGTATTAGTGATTCCTTGTGTATTCGTCCCTAGGAAGATCTCAACATGAGACTTCCTTTTATACTACTCTTAGAAGACTATGAAGTAGGTCACTGTTCCTTTTACGGCATGAATAGTAAACTGGATGGTGTGAGCAGTTGGTTGAGCCATGCGCATTTAATGGAGCAGATGTACTTTTGGTAAATGCATTAAATGGTGCAGACGTCTATTTTGTACCTTGCCCTATTGAGTCCACTCAGAGCTTGACACGTATTTTGATAGTACTTTTTCATGCAAGTTGATGAATGTATTCAGTAATATCTTCCAAGTCTTCATTGAGGACCACAGAGGCTCTGTAATGAATTACAGAGGTTCTGCGGTCTGGTCCTCTGTGGAGCAGTCTTCGCCGGATTCCGAGTCTTTGGTCTTCTTTGTGCGTATGACAGAGCTTCTGTAGGAAGCCTCTGCTGCTTCTGTAGCTTCTTGACCTTGATTTCTAGGTAATGTCGGCAGAGCCTCTGTAAGAGGCTTTCTTCACTTAGCCTATTTTTCACTACTTCTAAATACTTCTATGATTAGGAAGATTGAAGCTAACAGTGAGTTCCAGATTAGTGCATACAATCAATGAAATCAATAGAATAAAGATCAATACAATATGATTTCAACTGGTCATCCATATATTGCATTAAGCTTTCAGAATGTTTACAATATGAATGATATGAACGATTAAGTGATTTCTTTTTGCCTATTTTCTAAAGCTTAACACAATATATATATATATCAAGTCCTAAGATATTGAGTCCCATGGCCCATTACACCAATTAAGCCCAAATAACAACTATTACAAAATAAACCCTTTAACTTCTATTCAACAAGATTTAGCCCTAACAAGTAAACAACAAAAGGTATCAGCAATCATCAGTGAGACTGAACAGGCTCAGGGCTCACTGATGGACAGTGTTCGCTGAATGTATATGTTAAAGAGCATGAGTTCCTATGTGCGATTCTAAACAGACTTAGTATTTATCAGCGATAGTGAAACTCTAATACATATTGTCTACTTACAATTTTCACTAAGTGTTTCTCATGGTCATTATCAAATCACTGAGGGTTTGGATCAACAACAGGCAACACTTGATGGTTTCATGGTCAACTCCTCCACATCTGTATCAGCCGCCCCTATTACCATATCAGATCTTTCAGTCTCTGAAGCTTCACTGGAAACTCCCAAAACATCTTCAGCGCCTCAACGCACTGAAGAGGTCTCCCTCAGCGGCTCCATCGTTGAACCTGTTGCACCACTATTCTCAGCACCTTCTTCTTCTTCTTCTCCATTGGTCGTCTCTACCTTCAGCAACGCTCCCACGGTTCCATCTTTCTCACTGATGGATACAAGCGCTGCTATGCTCCGAAGTTTAATGCAGCGTAACTCTACAGGACCTTCCAGATCGTTTACAACTATCCCTGTCAGTTCCTTCGAGGACGACATGGAATATTTTGGAGGAAACAGGAACATCAATGCCTTCTCCAACCCGAATCCGACAGGTATCCAAATAGATCCCTCTCACCTCTCTGAAACCCCAACTTTTGATCTTTCATTTTCCCACAAGTTACTTTATTTTTCAGGTACTAATCTGGGCACAATCAGCACGTCCCTCAAGGGCATCGCTGAAAAAGTGGAGTCTCTCTCCACCAACCTCGGATCAAACACCTCAGCGATTAATGACGCTGGGGTGACGCTGAAGAACGTATCCACCTCCATGGAAGAGAAAGCAACTATTGTTGATCTTTTAACTCTGAAAGGGGGAGTAAAAGACCTGGAGCTCGCCCTCAACAATAACACATCAACGATCCAGGGTCTAAAATCAGAGGTCGCCACCATCTCCAGTGACTTCAAGAGTCTCTCCACCCACTTCACTAGTCTCAACGGTGAAGTTGGGTCCTCTGAAATCAACCATCTCAAACCTCCAAGGTGAGGTGAGCAGCCTTTCTACAATGATTAGTGAATCCAATACGTTGCTCACCAAGATCCTGGAGAGGATGGAAGCTCCAACAGTTCCTATCTCCCATTTCTCTCAGCATGATCGAAAACTTCTAGGGATGACGACGGATTTCGTCATTTTGGCTACATCTCGCATTCCTGACTTGGAAACCAGGTTGGAAACTGTTCAGCTGTTAACGGCCTCCTCTTCAAGGAACCCTGGCCAAGAAGACAGGATCCCTAAGGAAGTTGTTGTTGTTGCTGCAACAAATATTACTGCTACCTCCCCTAATCAAATGGAGAGGGGCAGAAGACTGATAAAGACCTCCCTGTGAATGCTGATGGGGAGGAATAGAACACTGAAAAAGACCCTCATGAAGTTGATCATCCTGAGGGAACCGCTGAAAGTCCCTCTCCTTCTGAGGGGGAGCAAAGCGACGACCCTCCTTTCTCTCCAGTCGAGGGGGAGCAAAGATATAGAACTCATCACTAATGATAAGGAAGAAAAGTGGAGGAGTTGAACATTGATGATGAAGATCCTTCATCTCATCCTGATCCTAAGGATGATGATGAGGATGATGAAGACCATTTTTTTAGCCTGTCTCCATCAAGGTTCTTGCACTGAAAGGCGTTTCCATTAATGAACCAGGGAGGGGACCGCTGCTAAGTCTCCTGCCAAGAAGACTCATCAAGGCAAAAACAAGGGCCTTGTCGATGACAATTTGGCTATCCTTCTAAAGAAGCCAACCTGTCAGGTATGTTACTTTTTCTTCCCTTACACTGCCTCACTCCTCTACCCCTTCTCAATTTCTACCCTTCTCCTCCTAAAACCTCTAAACACTTAGTCATTCCTTTCTCTATCTTTTCCTAACCATTAATTGATCTAACTCAATTGATCATTTTGTTTCAGCTAGTCCTCTCCCCTGCTCGAGGCTACCGCTGAAGCTCATCCACCAACACCTCAACAAATAATCCCACCTACCAAAGCTGAAGATCTTGCAATAATCCCAGTCTCGGTCCTGATTGAGACTAATGAACAAGCTGCTGAAGAACAAGAACTGTTTTCCCATCCTAGAAAACCTTCTCTACCTCATCAGCGATCAGATGTAGATAAACATCAAAGGAAAGAAGCTATGATCCAGAAGCTGGAAAGTCAGCGACTCATCCCTGCCCACCTCAGCTGTCTGGCTGCTAGGGAAATAGCTGAAAGTCTCAAAGCAGAGAAGATTCTCGCTGAACAACAGAAGACTGAGCTCAACGACAAAACATTTGCTCTCGAACATGCCAAACGTTCAGTATAGGATCCTTAGCTGACGAAAGTCCCCTTCTGAGTCCAGCAAGAGCTGCTAGAACAGGCAGGGAAGAAGAAACAACAGAAGGTTCAAGTCAGCAACACCACATTGGCCTGGTGTAAAAAAAAGTCCAATTTAGGAGTTTACCAGCAAGAATAAAACATGTAAACCTGAAGGGGAGGACTGTCAGAGGTACTGCTATAATCGAAGTCCAGATGATCAGGGAAAATGGCATGGCGAGAACCTGCTATCTTTCAGCATTGGAGAATCTTGGGCTTAACGAATGGTTGGAAATTCGGGTTGCAATTCAGCGATCTCGATCAAGCTACAAGCCTTGTGTCGAAAGTGCTATTAACAAGCTAATCGACCAAGTCTCTTCAACTGTTGATTTGTCTCTTCCTCCAGCCATCCAACAAAGATGAAGCGTTACAAAGAAAAAGGCTCCACCATCTTCAGGCCCTGTAATACAGAACGAGACTGGTGTTGACTTCTCTCGTGAAGTAGTGCCCGGTCCCAACGTTGATCTTTCAGGCCTCGACGTCTCCCTTCCACTTGCAGAGTTATTCATCGCTCCTAACCTCTTCCTCCAGCCATCCAACAAAGATGAAGCGCTACAAACCTCTTGGCATTTTCTTTATTGAATTCAAAGTTGGAAAATTGTTTCCAACTCTGGTCAGAGTTATTCATCGCTCCTATCGAACAACTCAGGGACCTATTATACCGGTGTGACTGCTCCTTCCTTGGAACATTCATGAAACCCCAAATCTAACGCGAAGCAAAACTAAGACGGGATCAGGGAATACAAGTCCCTGATTGGATGATTCCAGAACTCAATCTCTTGATGAACTTCTCGTCAAGAAAAAACCTGAATAGCTGATAGGATCCCTTGTATTCTTCTATTTTATCAGCTTGTAAACTTTTTGTACTTGTAAATTTTTTATTGTACTTATAACTTTTCCACTTCCCTTGTAATCTGATTTACGAAGTTAATGAAAAATTCAGTGAAGTACTTTACTCTATCAGAACTAGAAAAGATCCCTGAAAACAGTAAATGGGACACGTATTTTATGAGTCTTTTTTATCCTTATGCTTTTAACTTAGCAATTTTTCTATATTGCTTTGTCATCATCAAATAGGGGAAGATTGTTGATCCAAACCCTTCAGTGATTTGATAATGACTCTTACAATTACTTTGTGAAAATTGTAAGTAAACAATATGTATTAATGTTTTGCCATCTATGAAAAATATATTAATTCTGTTTAGTATCGCTGAGGGAAACATGTGCTTTAATTTATACTTCAGCGATACATGTACATCAGTGAGCCATGTGCCTGTTCAGTCTCACTAATGATCGCTTATAGTTCCATTTGTAACTGTTTACTTCTGATCCTTGGAGACAAGATTCGTGACATATGAGTTCAAAGCTAAAATCGAAGACCAAGCTGACGAACGAGTGACTAAGTCTACTATTGACCTGATGCGGATATCAGCGAAGCCAAGACTTGTCCATTTCACGTGAAGTTTCAAGTAGAAGACTTCAGCGAGACCTGAAGTTTATCATTCGCTGATAAAGATCAACTCAGCGATCACTAATCATGAAGCCTATTCTACAAGTTACTTTTGTCTTATCTCCTTGCACGCCTTTGTATGATTTGTCGGAAGGACATCCTTTGTCCAGGATCATACAAACCACTATGCCAACTATACTGTTCATCATGCGGCCACTAGGATGTTTGCTCAAGTAAAATCCATGCAACCAACCAGATGCTGCCACGTGTAAAGTTGTACTGACTTGCATTTAATGCATGCAGTATAAATAGGAAGCCCTACTTCATTTTTGAAGTGCTCTTTCCTCGCTGAACTACTTAGTGCAAGAAAATCATTCTTTAGGTTTTCTTATTTTCTCTCTATCTTTTCAAGGTGCAAGAAATCTGTGTGATTCTCATAGTTTGTTTATATTAGGTTTTTAACTCGATCTTATTCCGCAACAAACTGTAAATTGTTTGATTATATCAATAAAAAAATTTAAAGATACAAATCTTGTGTTTGTATTCAACCCCCCCCCCCCCTTCTACAAACTTGTATAACCCTTCGGGACCAACATGATCCCAACGCATGTATTTAGACACGACAAAGCTCAAGTAATATTTGTCTATTTGTTATGTTTATTTCGCTAATTGAACCAAAGAAAACTGATGATGCCCTTAGAGATCCAAACTGGGTTAGTGTTATGCAAGAAGAGTTTATTGAATTTTAAAGAAACAAAATTTGGAATCTTGTCCGCATACCATCTGACAAAACTGTGATAGGCACCAAATGGGTATATCGAAAAGAGTTAGATGAATTTGGAACTGGGACCTGCATCAAAGCTAGGTTAGTTGCTCAGGGATACATACAGGGGGAAGGCATAGACTATGATGAAACCTTTGCCCCAGTGGCAAGACTCGAAGCAATTCGAGTTTTTCTAGCCTATCCAATTCATAAAGACTTCAAAGTTCACCAAATGGACATCAAGTCAACATTCCTTAATGGAAAGCTGCATAAAGAAGTTTATGTTGAACGACCACCAAGATTCGTTGATTCTAAGCTTCCAGAATATGTCTATAAGCTGGATAAGGCCCTCTATGGGTTAAAACAAGCAACTCGTGCATGATATGACACTTTATCCTCCTATTTCATTGTTGAAAAATTTGAACGTGACAAAATTGACAACACTCTATGTTAGCCCCAAGTATCTCTGATGTAAAAGTATTGAAAATACTCCAAGTCAGAAGACCACAGAGATAATGTTGAAGACCAAGCAGAGGAGTGTCAGAGAGCAACCTTCAGAGACCACTACATCAGAACATCATCAGAGCTCTGGAAAATACCCTCTGATGACCAAGACCTCTGTGAATCTCAAGACTCGTAGAAATGTCCAAGTGTTGAAGCAATATTTGCACTTTCCACGTCAGCCCTAAAGGACAACTACACACTTGACACGTGTCATTCCAGGGTTAGATAGTACACTGTTTTACACTTTATCAGGCTATAAATGGTGAGTAGTGGAGCACACAATTGTAAGAAATCTTGTAAGAACACGCTCACTGCAATTTCCATTCCACTATCCTTTGTATGAATTGTAGCCTGAAAGATTCAAAAGAACACACACACACACATCGATGTTCTTGGTGTTCTTCATTATAATATACGAGCAAGTTGTTTATGATTCATATCTTATTTTTGTTCAGTATATTATCTCTCTGTTTGTTGTTCTTTTTAACACCATCACTCACTTGCAAACTTTTATCCTATGCTTCCGCTCAATCTATTCTGTTTGATAAGTGAGACAAGGTGAATCTGGGAACCAACAATTGGTATCAGAGCAGATTCATTTTCTTAAATCAAGTCGATCCAATCTATCCAGGTTGATTCACTCTTGTTGATTGTTTGTTATTCTTCATTTAAGAGTTCATTGTTCTTCTACTCTATTTTTATTAGAAACCTGCAACTCTTAATTTCAAGTCCTAAATCGTTTCTCAAATCTCAAATACTTGTTTAGAACTAATCCTCAGTACAGTTTAGTTACTCTTTTCATCCTTGTTTTTTTCTCATTCAAGCTTAAAACTCTTTCTCAAAGACAAGAACATCTTCATACTCTGGTTTCCACAAAAATGGCAAACAACAACATCAATGCCATTTATACTGCTGGTTTTTTAACCAAACCTCCTACTCTTCTGAGAGATCAATATCCTCATTGGAAGATTAGATGGTTAAGTTTTGCAAAGGCATGGATAAGGGTCTTATCAGATCTGTCACAAGTGGACCATTCCAACGAATGGTTATGGTTCACCGTGTTCTTGCTACACATGCTACTGCTGAAATTCATGCTCATCTCGAACCTAAAACATCTGGTTTTACTAAAGAAGAGAAAGAAAAAATGGAAAATGATTCCAAATAAGTTAGACTTCTGATAATGGCCATTCCAAACGATATTTTTCAAGAATTAGACTCATGTGTTATAGCCAAAGAAATCTAGGATCAACTTCTAAATCAACTTGAAGGGGGAATAAAAACCCATATAATAGAAGAAACCAATGTATTAATGAATACAATTATTTCTCTGCTCTTCCAGATGACACCCTGCAACAAACCTACAATAGGTTCAATGTGTTGATAAACAAATGTAGAAAGTGTGGGGTTGTCAGATCCAAGAAAGATAACAATGTTCTGTTTTTTAAAAGTTTAAATGATGAATGGTTACACCTATCTATATATTTACAAGCTAACCAGGATCTTGATACATGGTCACTCACTGATGTTTATGGTACTTTGGTTGCCCAAGAAAAAGATGTTATCAAATAGAAGGGCGAAACAACAGTAGGAGGACCTCTGACACTGATATGTGATACAAAAACACCTTCTGAAGTAAAAACCATTAGAGATGGTGTCCCCAGAGACAAGAAAGGCAAAGAAAAAGTGGTAAGGAAGAAAGGAAAGAAGAGCCTGATTGCTGAAAATGATGAAGAATAAAGCATGTCTGATGCTGATGAAGATGAGGATATCAATGCCTTTGCCCAATCCCTTGCTCTTATAACTCAACAGTTTAACAAGAGGTTTAACAAGAAGGTATTTGGCTGAAGAGGAAGATTTGATAGAGATGAGAAGGAAGAGAAAAGAGGGTTCTAGATTGAACAAAGAACTTAGCAATTCCAGAATCACAGAGCTGTGCAATTTCAAGACCAGATACCAGCTCAATTTCAACAGAGGTACATACATCCAGCTCCATAGAAACCAAATGATGTTGCACAACCCATCAATCAAAATGATGGAAGATGCTTCAGATGTGGCAAATCAAGCCATTTTTCTACCAACTGTAAGGGTACAAGTATAACTTCAGAGAAAGATGTTTGGTGGCAGAGATGGAGAATTGTGTCTCTGACTCATCCTCTTATGAAGAGTCGGAGCAGGCCAAGTTCTGTGGAATGGCAATGGAGGAAGAGCTGTCAGAGACAAGCTGTGCTGATAGATCACTGGAGATCTCTGAACCCGGTGCAAAGGTATGTTCCACCTTTGAATCCAAATCTGATTCTGAATTTGAAATGAATGTGTCTAAGATTGCTCAAGAATTTCAAAACCTAAAACAATAGCTTTCTGAAGAAAAGGAAATGAGAAAACTAGCTCAGAAAGGCTTATCCTTTTACAAGAGAGAAAAGGGTCTCTTGGAAATGGAAAAAGAAGAAATTTCGAAGGAAAAGTCTGAGCTAGAAACTTTACAAAAACAAAACGAAATGTCCTTTTCGTCCAAATGTAAGGAATTTGAGGAAGTTTTGAAACAAAAAAGGTGAAGAAGTTAAGAGGTCTGAGTATGAGAGACTTAGCTCTGTGGCCTTAAAGAATTATTTTCAAAAGGAAAGAGAAGTTTTACAACAATCTCTTTAGAGGAAAGAGATTCTGATAAAAAAGTACCAAGATGCACAAGATGTGCACATAAAAATCAATTCTCAAATTGACACTCAAGGTCTTGGTTTCAGTTACCTTGATCCTTTCACTGGAAAGAAGATGACATATCTGTCTTCAACCTTTTGTGTAGGGAAAGTCCAGATGCTAGATTGTTCATCTGTTGGTACTAATGTTTTTCAATGAAAGAAAACTTCAGAAGGATCAAGAACCAAAAAGTTGAATTTCATAAATGTGTCTTATGACACCCCTGATCTTGAAAAGGTTCCAGAACCATATTTAAAGTTAATTCATGATCAAGGAAAATCTGAAATCATCATTTCAAAATCTGTTAAAAGTCTTGATTCAATGGAGATCTTTAAATTTGACTCTTTTAAGGCACAGAAGTCTGTTACTTCTGTGAGTGGTCCCTCTGAAGTCAAAACTCAGAGTGCACTCAATCCATAGGGACCAAACTTCTCTCCCACTTCTGAGAATGTTAGAACAACATTTGAAGAGGACTTGCTAAGAAAGCTTGAAGAAAACTTTGTCTCTGTTGCTTTGAAAACTAAGTTCAGAAGATTTAAAACTTCTACCATCAAAGATATGAACTTCTATGACTCCAAGAACATCGGCTTCTGTCACCATCCCTTAGAGGCTATCATCTCTGACAGAGAAAAAAGGGACTTTCTAGACTCTGACTCTGACTCAGAGGTTGATGAGCAAATTTTTTATGCACTAGAGATTGTTGTGCACAAAACAAAACAAACAACTGTTGGATCTGGGAGTTTAAACAATGTTGTTATTTATGTTCCAAAAGACAAACCCAGAGTTCTAATTTGTCCCGATTTTGGGGATATGTGTGTCAAAGCTTTATCTTCTTTGGAGATAAAAAAGGAGATGAAAGAAAAAGCCAAGAGCAATCCAACCACTTAATCTTAAAAACCTCGTGTTTTTAAACCAATCAGATTCACTCTAGAGCAGAAAGGAAAATGAAAAGTAAATGACACTCCTATTTCTCAAACTGCAGTGAATCACAAAGGAAACAACACTTTTTGGGCCAAGGAAAACCATCCTCAGAGGAATGCCAAATTCAATCCCAAGAAAACATCTCTAGATAGGAAGTTTAGCAAAACCCCCTGACTCTAGATTTTTCAATTTCCAAAAGGCATGTAATCCTGTGTGGATGAATCAAAACATAAGTTTATCACAATCATTTCCATGTTCTGTCAATTGCAATTGCTTTAAGTTTCTGTTAAAACTTCAAAATCATCTTAATGGTCCTCATTGCATTTTGAACTCCTCACCAGAAAAGAAAAACTCAAAGAGCAAACCAACCTCAGAAGTTGCAAGGAAAAGCCTCTGGCAAACCATCACAGAATGGAAAGCCAGATGGTAAATCAAACACTCCCAAGCCTAACAGAAAATGACCCATTATACAATGGGTACCTAAGAAAAAATAATTTGTCTTGCAGAAACAACATGTGCAAATCTGGTATTTAGACTCTAGATGTTCAAGGCACATGACTGGAAACAAAGAGTTGCTAACCTCATTCAAAGATAAAATGGGAGGTGCAGTAACTTTTGGAGATGATAGGCAAGGACAGATCAGAGGCTATGGAGTACTATCAAAGGGAGATATTTTTGTCTCTAAAATTGCTTATGTAGATGGGCTAAAGCATAATTTTCTAAGCATAAGTCAACTCTGTGATCATGGCTTTGATGTCAAATTTCAGAAAGATCATTGTTCTCTGTTAGGTTCAAATTCAGGTCAAGATCAGAGGCTATGGAGTACTATCAAAGGGAAATCTCTATCGCATGAACTTCAATCCAAACTGAAACTCCAACACAGAAAAACTATGTTTAGTGTCTTTACACAAATAACATGCAGACAAGATTGTGAAACTAAACTTAGTAAAAGGATTACCACCTCTGAAGTTTGACAGAGACCACCTCTGTTCTGCATGTGAATTGGGTAAGATTAAAAGAGCTTCACACATAACCAAGAGTGATCACAATTATCCTAGACCATTGCATATGCTACATATGGATCTATGTGGCCCCATTTCTGTGCAAAGTCTATATGGAAAGAAATATATTCGTGTTTTAATTGATGAATATTCAAGATATACCTGGGTTGGGTTCATCAGAGCAAAGTCTGATGTCCTAGAGGTACTCATTATTTTGTTGAAAGGGATTCAGGTACTGCTTAGTTTAAAAGTAGAAAGGGTGAGAAGTGAGAATGGTACAGAATTCAAGAATGCATGACTTGAATCATATATTACAGAGGAAGGTATTTATCAGAACTTCTCTGCTGCAATAACTCCTCAACAGAATGGTGTTGTTGAAAGGAGGAACAGAACTCTGGTAGAGGCTGCCAGAACAATGCTAGCATGATCTGATCTTCCAACCAACTTCTGGGCAGAAACAGTTTCAACAGCCCGTTCACCGAAAACAGAGATATCATTGTTAGAAGATTCAAGAAGACTGCTTATGAACTCAAGTTAATATTTAATGACTTCTTTGATGATGAAGACTCCCCTGACACCAACATAAGAGATAACTCAGCTCAAGGTTCTTAAGGACAACAACAATCTGGTACATCTATGTTTGGTTCTTCAAATACTTCACCATCTACTTCCTTGACTACAGGTCCAATCCAAAGAGAAAATTCAAGACAACAGTCAGAGGAAGAGGAACCTGAACCTGAGGCTGAACCCGAACCATCATCACATTTGATGACAAACATTGGAAGAAACTCAATATACAACAGTTCACCTTCTCAGAGCCCTGTTGGTACCCTTCAGAGCAATGAAGCCACACTACAGAGCAGTGTACTTCAGAGCCCTGGTACCATTCCTTAGAGCTATCAAGCTGTCTTACACCAATTTCCCTAAGAGAACAAACACCTCCACATGTCCATGCTCCAATGACAAGATGGACAAAGGATCACCCTCATCATCAAATCATAGGTGCTCCTGAAGATGGTGTGAAGACAAGATCAACAACAATCAGCGAGGCTTTCTTTGTAAACTTTTTAAGTGTCATAGAGCCAAAGAAGGCCTCTGAAGCCCTTGATGATCCAAACTGGATAGAAGCAATGCAATAAGAGCTTCTGGAATTTGAAAGAAACAATGTTTGGTCCTTGGTTCATTTACCCAAAGACAAATACGCCATTGGAACGAAGTGGGTGTTTATAAACAAGAAAGATGAAGATGAGATCATCATCAGAAACAAAGTTAGGCTGGTTCCCAAAGGATGTTGCCAAGAAGAATGCATTGATTATGATGAAACCTTTGGTCCAATTGCTAGGCTAGAAGCAATTAGAATCTTTCTAGCCTATGCAGCTCATAAAGGATTCAAAGTATATCAAATGGATGTCAAATCTGCCTTTCTGAATGACAAATTGCATGAAGAAGTATATGCCCATCAACATCCTAGATTTGAAAGCTCAGAGTTTCAAGACCATTGTTTACCTACTTGACAAAGCTCTATATGTCCTTAAACAATCTCCCAGAGCCTGGTATGAAACTCTGTCAACTTTTCTGATAAACAACAACTTTGAGAAAGATACTATAGATACTACCTTATTCATTAAAAGATACAAACATGAGCTTCTTTTAGTATAGATATATGTTGATGACATTACCTTTGGAACTACTAATCAAAAGTATTGTGAGGTTTTCAGAGTTGATGAAAAGTGAATTTAAGATGAGCATGATGGGAGAACTTTCATTCTTCCTAGTATTGCAAGTCAAACAAACTATCAGAGGAACATTCATAAGTCAATCCAAATATATCTCGGATATTTTAAGAAAATCTAAACTTAACAATTCAACTCCTATGAAAACACCTATTGCCACTGGAGTCAAACTTGACCATGATCCTGATGGTCAATCTGTTGATGTCAAAATCTACAGAGGCATGATAGGTTAACTTTTATACTTAATAGCAAGCATACCTGACATAATGTTTGCAACCTGTCTCTGTGCTAGATTCTAAGAAAATCCTATGAATCTCATTTGTCTATTGTCAAAAGGATCTTTAAATATCTGAAAGGGACTTAATTCTTGGGTTTCTAGTATCCTCTTAACTCTGGCTTTGAGCTTGTAGCATACACAGATTCAAATTATGGAGGATGCAGTAATGACAACAAGAGCACGTCTGGTAGCAGTCAACTTCTTGGAGACAAGTTAGTGAGTTGGACATCCAAAAACCAGAATTGTGTCTTAACTTCTACAGCAGAAGCAGGGTATGTGGTTGCTGCTAGTTGATGTTCACAAGTAATCTGGATGAAGACTTAGCTCAGAGACTATGGTCTTGATTTGACAGAGTTCCAATTCTCTATGACTCCAAGAGTGCCTTTGCAATCCAGTTCAGCACTCAAAGACAAAGCACATTGATATAACCACTTTATCAAATACCATGTTGAAAAAGGCACAATTGAGATTTTTTTTCTCTCAACAGACTTTCAACTTGCTGGCTTATTTATAAAACCTCTTGATGAAAGGATATTTAATTTTTAATCAGCAAGTTGGGTATGCTCAATATGTCTTCTAATCTCTGGACAAGAGATCAGAGCCTCTGACATCTATCTCAGAACCTCTAATAACTCCATTAGGTAGTACATCTTGTTAGAACCTTTGTTGTTCTCTTCAGAGTTACTCTAGCATACTTTCAAAAGTTCTTGATTCTCAGAGCCTCTGATTTGTCCATCAAAGCCTCTTTATCCTGATTCATTTCACTTCATGTACACTCTGTCAATATCTTTCAAACCTTGCATAGTTTAAGGGGGAGCTCAAACTTTTTTTATCTAAGAAAAATAGCTCATCATTTAAGGGGGGAACAGGTCAAAGATCTCAGATTCTCTGATTATTGTGATTTAGAAGGATATAATCATAAAGAAAACATTTTTGAGAAGGGAAAACCTATTCTGATAAAAACATTTTTTGAATATATCTCTGAACTTCTTCTTCAGAATCAGGTCTCTGAAACTTCATCAGAACCTCTGATCCTTTCATCATTCTTCTTCAGAATCAAGTCTGATCTAATTCAAAGAGTTATTTGATTACTTCTATATCAGAATTAGGATTTTTAAATGATTTTAGGTATTAAAGGTGAAACATCTTGAGAAGGTTTACTTATACAAATTTCAGAAGAAATACACAACAGAGCTCGATTGTTTCTGAAAGCCTTGTGCTTTTTTCTGATATAACATCATCTCTGAATACGGGTTATTTCTGAGAATGACCCACTTGTCACCTGCTAAAACCCAACCGTAACGGTTCCATCCCAGAAAACTGTCAGTCCCAAGACACACATGACATCACCCGATTGACCAACTGACATGCAGCTGTAACCACGTCTCCTCTAGACGTCGTTCCACTAACCTGACACTTGAGTACCTTTATCGTAATTCGAATATAAAACCCCTCTTTTATCCTCATTTCATTCTTTATGCTTTCAAAATTACCCTGAGATTATTTTTCCCTCTCTCTAGTGTTCTTCATTTTCATTGTGTTCTTCAAACCTTCAACCTCCAAAAATGGCCGTACCCCAACACTCTGCTGAATTTAGCCGAGTAGCACATGTCGATCACATTGAAATCCTTCCATTCCAACTTAACAGCAACAATTTCTTGGTTGATCTAAGCCCAACCCATTACAACCCCCTGTACCATATCATTCTCGAATTCTTCAGACGATCTAAGCTCATAAGCGAACTCACCATGGTCGATACCACAGTTCCATTGGTGTACGTCCAACAATGGTGGCCTATATGCCAATATGTCGAAGAACAAGGAGGAATCATTGGGAAAGTTGATTATGCTCAAGGACGAGCAGGAACGGTCCGAATTCGCCCCAAACCCTTCAGAGGATATTCAGGTTACACACCCCTGAACACTTGAATATCGAATCATATGAAGTTCCTCCCAACCAACAAACCCTGGTAGAGTTTGTGAAATTTCTTAGCTACAACTGTTGGTCCCGAAGGGTTACATAAGTTTGTAAAGGGGGGGGTTGAATATAAATACAAATTTTTATCTTTAAAATTGTTTATTGATATAATCAAACAATTTACAGTTTGTTGCAGAATAAGATTAAGTGTAAAACCTAACCTAAACAAACTATGAGAATCACACAGATTACTTGCACTAGAAAAAAATGAAAGAGGTTTAGAAAAACTAAGGATAATTTTTCTTGGCACTGAGGAGTTCAGGGAAGGAGCACTTCAAGTCAGTGCAACTTTACACGTGGCAGCGTCTGGTTGGTTGCATGGATTTGACTTTAGCAAACATCCTTTTGGCCGCATGATGAACAATGTAGTTGGCAGAGTGGTTTGTACGATCCTGGACAAAGGGATGTCCTTCTGACAAATCGTACAAAGGCGTGAAAGGAGATAAGACAAAGGTAACTTGTAGAACAGGCTTCATGACCAGCGATCACTGAGTTGATCTTATCAGCGAATGATAAAGTTCAGCTCTCGCTGAAGTCTTCTACTTGAAACTTCGTGTGAAATGGACTAGTCTTCGCTTCGCTGATATCCGCATCAGGTTACTAGTAGACGTAGTCACTTGTTCGTCAGCTTGGTTTTCGATTTCAGCTTTGAACTCTGTTGTTGCGAATCTTGTCTTTAGGGATCACAAAGTAAACTATTACAGATTGAACTATCTGCGATAATCAGTGAGACTGAACAGGCTTAGGGCTCACTGATGTACATGTATCACTGAAGCATAAATAAAAGAACACACGTTTTCCATCAGCGATACTAAATAGAATTAGTATATTTTTCATAGATTGGCAAAACATTAATACATACAGTTTACTTATGATTTTTACTAAGTGATTCTAAGGATCATCATCAAATCATTGAAGGGTTTATATCAACAATCTCCCCTATTTGATGATGATAAAGCAATGAAAAAAATGCTAGGTTAAAAACATAAGTATAAAGAGGACTCATAAAATGCGTGTCCGATTTACTGTTTTCAGGGATCATTTCTAGTACTGATAGAGTAAAGTACTTCATTGAAATTTTTCATTAACTTCATAATTCAGTTTACAAGGGAAGTGGAAAAATTAAGTACAATGAAAAAATTTACAAGTATAAAAAGTGTATAGCTAACAAGATAGATGAATACAAGATAGATCTTATCAGCTATTCAGGTTCTTCCTTGATAAGAAGTTCATCAAGGGTATCAATCTTTGGAATCATCCAGTCAGGGACGTTTACTCCCTGTTCCCTTCTTAGTTGGGCTTCATGGTAGATCTGAGGTTTCATGAAGGTTTCAAGCCAGGATTGGTCACATCAATATACTAGGTCTCTGAGTTGTTCGATTGGAGTGATGGATAACTCAGACCAGCGTTGGAAGCACTTGCGATCAGTGTATTCTAGAAAGAACATGCCAAGGGGTTTACTTACAGCTTTTGCAGCTTGGAAATCTTCCCCAGGTGGCAGTGATACGTCGAGTCCTGACAGATCAGCATTAGGACCGAACACTACTTCATGAGTAAATTCAATACCTGTCTCGTTCCGTATAGGAGGCCCTGAAGACTATGCAACTTTCTTTTTCTTTGACGGACGTTGGGTTTGATGAAGCGCTGGAGGAGGAGGCAATTCGCCCAGTGATGAGACTTAATCAATTAGCTTATTGATGAATCTTTCGACTACTGCCTTATAACTTGATCGAGATCGCTGAATTGCAACCTGAATCTCTAACCATTCATTTTTTTTAAGGTGTTCAACAGCAGAAAGGTAGCAGGTCTTGTGATCTTCGTTTTCTCTTATCGTCGTAACTTCTATCGTTGTAGCACCTCTGACAGTTTTTCCTTTCAGGTTTACATTTTTGATTCAGCTTGCTAAACTCCTGAAATGGACTTTCTTTTTACACCAGGCCACCGTGGTGTCGCTGACTTCAACTCTCTTTTTCTTCGTCTTACCAGCCTCTTTTAACAGTTCTTGCTGGACTCTGAGGGGAAATTTTTTCAACTGACGATCCTTTATTGAACGTTGGGCGATTTCGAGAGAAAAAACTTTATCGTTGAGCTCGTTCTTCTGTTGTTTAGTTAGGAGCTTTTCAGCTTGAGACTTTCAGCAATTTCCTCAGGAGTCAACAGCTGAGGTGGGGAGGGATGAGTCGCTGACTTTCTAGCTGTTGGATCATAGATGCTTTTCTTCTGAGTTCTTCTCCTTCTGATCGTTGAGGTGGTAGAGAAGGTCTTCTTGGATGTGAAAGCAGCTCTTGTTCGTCATTAGCTTGTTCATCAGTCTTCTTCATAGAGACCGGGATTATTTGTTGTTCATCTGCTTGGAGAGTTGGGATTATTTGCAGAGGTGGTGGAGGAACTTCAGCGGATCCTCAAACAGGGGAGAGGACTAGCTGAAACAACAAGATCATATAAGTTAGATCTTTTGAAGGTTGAAAAGAGATTGAAAAAGAATAGGCTAAGTGTTTAGAGGTTTTAGGAGAAGGGGTAGAGGATCGAAGCAGTGTAGGGAAAGAAAAAGTAACATACCTGACAAGCTGGCTTCTTGAGAAGAATTGTCAAGTTGTCACCGGCAAGGCCCTTTTGCTTGCCGGAAGCCTTTTTTTGCAGGAGACTTGCGAGTCGTCACCCTTGCTTCATTTATTGAGATCCCCTTTTGAGCAGGGACGTTGATGGTCGTTGGCTGGAACCAGTAGCCATCTTCATCATCATCCTTGGGATCAGGATGAGCTGAAGGTTCTTCTTCATCTATCTCCACCTTTTCTTCCTTTTCTTCATCGTCAGAGAGATCAACAACTTGCTCTGTGGGAGAGAAAGTGGAGTGGGAGCTTTGTCTTCGCCTTTCTCCTCCTCAGAATGAGAGGGTTCTTCAGCGGTTCCCTTAGGTTCTTCCTCCTCCCCCTCAACAGAGGGAGGGTTTTTTCAGCATTTTCCTCCCCCTCAACATTTAGAGGGAGGCCTTCGTCGTTCTTCTCCCCCTCTCCATCTGAATGGAGGGAGGTATTAGTCACAACAACAGCAATAACATCGTCAAGGACCCTGACCTCTTGGCCAGGGATCCCTGAAGTAGAGGCCATTGACTTCTCAAGCTTTTCCAGCATGTCTTCCAGGCCAGGGAGGAGAGAAGTAGCCTTAATGACGAAGTCCGCTGTCATCCCAAGTAAATTTGGATCAACTTGACTAAAGAAGGAGACAGGGACTGTAGAGACTTCCATCCTTTCGAGGGTCTTGGTGAGCAGCATGTTGGATTCAGCGACTTTGGAAGTTAGGTTGCTCACCTCACCTTGGAGGGTAGAGACGGTTGAATTCAGGGTCCCAACTTCACCGCTGAGACTGGTGAAGTAGGTTGAAAGAGTGTTGTAGTCGCTGGAGATTGTGGCGACTTCTGATTTTAGACCCTGGAGCGTTGAAGTATTGTTGTTGAGGGCAAGCTCCAGCTCCTTCACTCCCCCTTGCATAGTGGATAGATCAGCAGAATTGGCTTTATCGGCAAGGGTAGTAGTGACGTTCTTCAGCATTACCCCATCGTCAGTAATCGCTGAGGTGTTTGATGTGAGGTTGGTGGAGAGATATTCCACTTTTTCATCTATGTCTTTGAGGGACATGTTGATGTGGCCCAAATTTAGAGCTGAAAAAGTTAACAACTTGTGAGCAAAGGAATGCCCAAAAGTTGTTGTTGTTTGAGATGAGATTAAGGATGTGTTTTGGATACCTGTTGGGTTGGAGAACTGATGGATGTCTTTGAGTCCGCTCCAATACTCCATGTCGGAGGCAGTAGTGACTGGGATGCTTGTCCCAACAAGTCCTGAAGTTGCCACATTTCGCTGCATGAGATTTTGCAGCATAGCAGCACTCGAATCAACAAGCGAGAAGGTTGGTGATATAGAGAAGGTGGTAAATACCAAAGGAGGTGTAGAAGCAGCGGCTGAGAAGATAGAGGTTGTAGCGGGTTAAGTGCTGGTGACGCTGTTGGAGACCTCCGCAACACTTTGAGGCACTGAGGATGTTAGGGACGTTACCAGGAAAGTTTTAGAGAACTGAGTCCCTGAAGTGGTCAAAGGGGTGGTTGTAGCAGATGTGGAGGAGCATTCCACAAAAGTATCAATTGTTGCATGTGATGAGGTCAACACTGAATCTTGAGCTTGTGAAGGCTTTGGTTGCTCCTTGGAGGCCTTCTTGGGCTTATGGCTACCAAGGGGGTGTCAGATTGTTTCCTCTTTTTAGATGAGGTGGAGGTTGCAGCTTGGGTGCCAGCAGTGGGTTGCGCCGCTGAAGGAGCTGTAGAAGAAGAAGAAGTAGGGCAGAGAAGAGAGAGTAGGGAAGAAAGAGTTACCTCACCATCGATTGGATTGAAGTCGAGGACTTTGGTGCCAACCTGCAAGAGTTTGTAGTCTCCCTGCTTAGGATAACTGCTTCCTAGCAGCATTTGGAGTATAGCAGACATGAACCGTGGGTAAGGAACGGTCATCGCAAAATTAGGCGAGTGTAATCAACTTTCAGGCCTTTCAGGAGAGAGTAGGCCATTGCAACCTGAGTCTTGGTGGTCTGATTAGTGGAGCCGACTTTGGCCGTCATGAAGGAGATGATGTGGGAAAAAATGAAGTTAAGTTCGGCTGACATCTTGGCCTTGAGAATTTTGGTCAGCTTCTTGTCATCCTCATCAGTTCTCGTCTTGTCCCATGAATATTTCATGAGATCACGGAATGCAATCAGCCTTTTCTCGCCTTCAGTTGTGTTGGGGTCAATGAAAGGGACAAAAGAGCGTCCAAGGAGGTTCAACGCTTCGCGGATCGCTGCAAGAGAGATAGTGTCGTGGTACGTGCGAAATGTGTGTTTTAATCGCAGTGGGTTGCAAACTGTCCACAGTGGGAAGTGCAAGTGTACACTGTCCACTATGATCGTCACAGCAAGTAATAGTTGGTAAAATACCAGAATCGAATCCACAGAGACTGGACAATCAAGACAATACGGTTCTCATGAGCTCCTTTTACAAGTTTCAACTAGAGAGGAAAATAATACTTTGGTTTGGTTTGGTAAAATAGCTACTTGAAACGATTTACTAAATGCTAAAAAGGAGGAATGTAGGTTGGATTTTCCCTAAAATTTATCTCAAATACTCGGTCCTTAGAGTGATCCTCGTATTCGTGGTGGACATTTTCGCTAGAAAAGCCCGGTTACAAAATACTCACACCGTTAGATAAAAATCCCATACTCTTAGTACTTGTTGTTTTGTCAATGGTAATCTCTAAATGGACCTTTTCAGGCCTCGATGGAATGTGTAGAGACAAATACTCTAAGTGTTTTTAATACACAAATTAGCTTGCCTACTACTCCAGTGGGCAGAGATTAGCTCACTGTGCCGACCTCACTTTCGTAAGTGTCAAAAGAATTCTTTCGAATCCCCTAGCATCATTCAAGCTCGTGTCACTGCGCTCTACTTATTTCTAAGTTAAGAACTAGACTTTAGATCCTTGCAAGTGATCAGCTTGTTCGCATCCTTGGGTAAATATCGAGAATGAAAGACCAAAACAACAAATATTCTAAGTATAAAGATTACTCAAGCATTTTTGATAAAATCCAGGTACTTCTCCTTCCTACATCCCAAAGGATGTTTAGCCTAACATTTCCGAAGTAAAGAAAACAAAAGATGAAGAATTGCACATAATAAAACTGAAAGTGAGTTGCATTAACTGCTCACAGTGGGGAACGAGAAGTCGTCCCTGCACTGTGTATTTCGAACTACAACAGAAAATAAATTACTGAAATTAAATGCTAAGTTACTGCAGTAAATGAAAGCTTACAACTTAAGGAAATGCTAGATAAATTGCAAGATAGATGGATGTAATAAATGAGACCCAACACCCCTTTTTATACTAAGAAGGAGGTGTTGGTCTTTACACAAAAAGGGTTTTCCAAGGTGCAAGGACTGCAGGGAGATGCAGAAATCAGCTCAAAGGATAATACTTCAATCCTCCATGTATAGCCCTTTTTACCCAATGGTCCATTAGAAGTCAACTTTTGCAAGTACAAAGGTACAATCATGATGTGAAGCCTTGAGGAACACTTGTAACAGCCAAATCTCAGCTTCTCTGTCATTGAACCTTCCTCCTCCAGAAAATTAGATCCCAACTAAAAGTTTCTTTTTGATTTCTTTTTGACCAGCTCGAAGAGTGGGGAACCGGAGTGGGCACTGTATACGTCACTGCGGATGAAAAATCGTGAAAACACCCAAAACTTCCCCAAATAATTTATTAAAGACCATGGTTCACTCCTTTTGCTCGTTTTCGTAAATCATACCAAGAATGAGGGTTTTTAGAAGTGAAATTGCTAAAATTGACAAAATAAAGTGGAAAATAAATGGAAATAATAACTCTAAAAATAGAGTTATCACAACCTCAAACTTAAATCATTACTTGTCCCCAAGTAATAAAAAGAAAGAAATAAAATGAAACACAATGCATAAAAGATCTTTGAGGGACTTACATATTTCTTGACTTGAATGGGCGTTGATCTCCTTCCTTCGATACTTCCTTCGGTTCCAAACTTGAAAATTTCACTTTTGTGTTTGACGAAACCTTTCCCTTGTTTACCTTTTGATCAATAGGGCTTTCTTGGGTTTGAAGGGTTTATGGCTTTGAATCTTTTCCCAAGGGTTTTGGCAAAAATTTCCAAACATGGACCGAAGATCTCGCTTTGAGATTTTTATTTCAAGAAGTGGGTGTTTAGTATTTTGCTATGATAAGAACGTACACTTTCAGGCTTTATTTGGGTATAATGAGTATGGCTATTTTTGTGAGGGTGGGTATTCTGATGGTCCAGAATAGGCACACCATCGTTTTCTGGGAGTGAGCACTTTGATGGTCCAGAAAAGGCACACCATCAATTTTGTTAGTGCTACTCCGATTTTCTTCTGTTTTTGTATTTTTGTGTTTTCTCTTTTTTTTTTGGGAGGGGGGTACGGCTTACCCACCTCAAACTTGGACTTCACAGTGTCCTCACTGTGAGCAAACTGGAGGTCACTCTGGAAGTTCCCACCTCAAACTTAAAATCTCACAGTGTCCCCACTGTGACATTGAATTAATGAACAAAGGTGGTGGTTTGGGGGTACAAAAAGGATCGTGTTTGGATGCGAAAAATGGCCTATATCATTTCATGGTATCAAGTTGAGATTCGTACTTACAAAAGGGACCTTTTTAAGTTGGAAGCCGAAAGTTGTACCTTGAAATGGAACGAGATCAAACAAGCATTCAAACAACAAATACGTTAGTACCCAAAAGTACCTACCGAGCGATAGGATTTCATGCATTACGAACCAAAATAAGAATTTAGCAAAGTGTCAAAAGCCTAGCCAAAGGCACAAAATATAAAACAAACCGAAATTTAAAATTGTTTTTGAGAGCAAAAGAGTGGAACCAAAGTTTTAACAAACCATTCAACGGGTCGGGGTGGCATCTGGTGAACTGGCGGCGTCATCCTCTTCAAACTCGTCATCACTGGCATTGGTTGGGCAAATATCCTCAGGAAAATCTGCTAGCTGAGCAGCTAGCATTGGGTTGGCCTCTTTCATCATCAGGCCCGTCACCTCATCCCGTTCTCTTGTATACATCCAAAATTTCTGCGTGGCCCGGTTCTGATATCGCTGCTCACTTTCCAGCAACTCGATCCTGTATGTGAGCTTCTTCAAAGCTGCCAAAATCTCTCCCATTTGGTTGCTTGATGATCCGGCCTCGGTTGAATGGAGTGGTGTACGCGGCGTTCTCACAACATGCTCCTCAGCAATGGTCACAGTGGGGTGAACAGTCCCCACTGTGGGGATATCTTCTGTTTGTTCAGCTGGAGGAGTGGCGACGTACCTTCCCATCTTGCGGATGGTTTGTGCGCTGATGTTACTCGTGGAGTCAAACCACTGATCCTCCACCGCCGAGGGTACACCTGCGTCTATCATTAGTAACGTAACGAGGCAAGGAAGGGGCAAGACTACCTTCTTTCTGTTTCGAGCTTGATCTATGGCCGCATGCATAACAATTCCGACGTTGATTTTTCGTCCAGTGAGGAGGCAGTACAACAAAGCACATTTATGCATAGACAATGTGGTATCGTGCGATGTTGGGGACACAGAGGCCCGGAGAAATTGGAACCAAACAGCGGCCTCGGTAGTGAGGGAGCTAGCGTTTAGGCACCTTCTCTGGCCGTCTTTATTCCACGGCTTCCCCTCGACTGCTATTTCGCGCAAGACAAGATCCTCGTCCGTCGGGGTCATTTTCTTTAAAAACTGGGCAAACTCACACACAGCCGGGCTCCTTCTTCCTAATACCCGGTTAATCGCTCCTGGAGTATAGCTTACTTGCTTACCCCGAACTACCACAGTGGGATCCTTTGCTTGAGAGGCCTCGGCGTAAAATTCACGCACTAACGAGGCATTCGCGCGTCGATTGGCTTCAGCCAAAATCGACCAGTCTTGCGCTACAATCCTATTCTTAACAAATGGGTTGGCCTCAACAAACTCAGGGTCGAAACCCCTCTCTAACTTCAGTTTCTGTGTAGCAATGCACTCATAGTGGGCAGCCACCTCCGGAGTGGTGAACTGCCTGGGCACCCCACTGGGGGCATGCGCAGTGCCCACTGTGGATTGATGTGGGTTTTTGGTTTGAACTTGGTCATCCCCAACATCAATCTCAACAGAAGATGAACTTAAAGAGGGCTGAAGACTTGTACCTTTCTTTGACGGTTGTTTTGCCGGCCTTTTTGTCGGTTGTTTCAGAGCTTTGGTCACCGCAGACCGGGTGACCACTCCTTTCCTTCTTGTGGCCCACAGAATTAGGTTCTCCCCACTGTGGGCAGTCTTCCTCACTGTATCTCTTTCAACACTATCCCCAAGCTTGCGGTATTGTTCCTGATAGTCATCATCAACCTTCCTCTGAAATTCCACTTCTTCAGCAAAAATTTCTGCCTCAGCCCTTTTCCTTTCTTTCTCAAAAATCCTTTCCTTCTCAGCCTTCAACCTTTCTTCTTCCATTCGCTTTTCCTCTTCTTCCTTTCTGATTCTTTCTTCTTCCTCTCGACGCCTCCTCTCGACCTCTTCCTTTCTTTTTCTAATGGCTTCCATTTTCTGTTTGAACTCCTCTGCTAACCGCCTCTCTTCTTCTTCGGCTAGAAGTGTCTCGGTCTCGAAATGGGTGATACTGTTGTCTGAGACTTGCGATGATGAAGTAGCTTTTGGGCTTTCGTGCTTTGAAGAACCCTCGTCGGCCGCACCGGAGATGATCGGGTTTTCGCCGGAGACCGGCGGCGGTTCGTTCAGGTCATTGGTGACGGCTTCCGGTGGTTGTTCCTCGGCGGTCCTGCGGCGGACGGCCGCACGTGTGAGTGCATCGGGGTTGGTGTTCATTCTCTTGGTTCTTGCCATTTTTAGGGTTCTGGAAGGGTTTTGCTGGTGGGTTTTTAGTAGAGAGAGAAATGAAGAAGAAAAAGTTTGCTGGGTAAATTTTGGTAGCAAAAGAGGTTAAGGTGGTTTTTGGAAATGTTTTCTTGTCAAAAATGGGGGGAAACCGCCGGTTTTAGGAGAGAGGGAGAGGAAGGACAATGATAGCTTTGCTTGGGAAATGATGAACTATGACAACATGGCCTAAAAGTAGACTTGATGGCAGCAAAAGGTGAAAGCTTGTCAGCATTGGGCCCCAAAAATGGTCCTTTCATTCGTCAGATGGGGAGTGGGGAGTGCAGTGACCTGAGCCTTCCCCACTGCAAAGTACTTTCCTTGATTTTTCTTCAAAAAGTGGCACGTTCTTCTACACACATTAAAACAAACTACCATGCAGAATTAAAAAGACCAAAAATAATAAAAAGACAGCAAATAAGTGAAATAAAATATTTACAAACGGTTGTGAATTTCTCTAACCATAGCGAGGTGGAGAGTGGGCAGGGATGTGGGCACTTTCATGCAAAAAATGCTTTACCCTTTGCCCATTGACTTTAAAGGTTTGACCTGATTGTGGGGATTTCAACTCCACTGTTCCGAAAGGACTCACCTTGACAATGGTGTATGGTCCCGTCCATCTTGATTTAAGTTTACCTGGAAAGAGTTTGAGACGGGAATTGAACAATAGTACCTGTTGTCCTTCCATGAACTCCCTATGGTTGATTCGACGATCGTGCCACATCTTGGTCTTTTCCTTGTACAACTTTGCATTCTCATAGGAGTGATATCGCAACTCCTCTAGCTCATGTATTTGCAGACTCCTTTTGATTCCCGCGGCATCCTCACTCATGTTAAGCTCTTTAAGGGCCCAGAACGCCTTGTGCTCTAATTCAATCGGTAAATGGCAAGCTTTGCCAAAAACTAATTTGAATGGAGACATTCCCAGAGGAGTTTTATAGGCTGTTCGATAGGCCCAAAGAGCATCATCGAGTTTGATTGACCAATCTTTACGGTGTGGCTTAACAACTTTTTCCAAAATTCCCTTGATCTCACGATTTGAAAGCTCGGCCAACCCATTGGTTTGTGGGTGGTATGCGGTGGCCACTCTATGATGAATATCATATTTAGCAAGAACCGAGGCCATGACTTTGTTTACAAAATGGGTGCCTTCGTCACTAATTAATGCTCGTGGTGTTCCGAAGCGAGTGAATATATTTTTGTGTAAGAACTTCACCACAGTGTTAGCATCATTGGAGTGACAAGCAATGGCTTCTACCCATTTTGAAACATAATCTACCGCAACCAAGATGTAAAAGTTATTGTTGGAATTTGGAAAAGGTCCCATAAAATCTATCCCCCATACATCAAAAAGTTCGACCTCTAGAATGTTGTTAAGAGGCATTTCATTTCTTTGCGATATATTCCCCGTACGTTGACATTGCTCACAATTTTTCACGAATTCAAAAGAGTCTTTAAAAACAGTGGGCCAAAAGAATCCACTTTGCAAAATTTTTGCTGCGGTACGGTTTCCACCGAAGTGGCCACTGTAGTGGGATGTGTGACAACCATGGAGTATTTGATGTTGTTCACTCCCATGGACACAACGCCTCAATATTTGGTCCGCCCCTATCTTGTACAAGAAGGGATCGTCCCAAACGTATTGTCGTGTGTCGTGTAAAAATTTCTTGAATGGTTGTCCACTCATCCCGTGGGGCTTAAGTCCACTTGCTAAAAAGTTTGCAATATCAGCATACCAAGGAGTTTCATTATGATGTTGCGTAGATAATAATTGTTCATCGGGAAAAGTTTCTTTTATCGGAGTGGGGTCAGGAGTGGGGTCAACAGTGCCCACTGTCTTCTCGAGCCTGGACAGATGATCGGCAACCTGATTGCTCGTTCCTTTTCTGTCGACGATCTGGAGGTCAAATTCCTGCAGCAACAGCACCCATCTGATCAACCTCGGTTTAGAGTCAGCCTTGTTGATCAAATATTTGATGGCTGCGTGATCGGTGTGTACTATGACCTTTGCTCCAATTAAGTAAGACCTGAAACGATCAAAAGCAAAAACTACTGCAAGTAGTTCTTTTTCGGTTACAGTGTAGTTGATTTGAGCCTCGATCAAAGTCTTGCTTGCATAGTATATTGGATGAAAAATCTTATCTTTTCGTTGGCCTAGTACTGCACCTATAGCCCAATCGCTGGCGTCACACATGACTTCAAATGGGAGTGACCAGTCAGGAGTGGTCACTATGGGTGCAGTAACTAAGGCATTTTTGATTATTTCAAATGCGTTTCTACATTCTTTGGTAAAAACAAACTCTCTTTCATGTTGCAGCAGGTTACATAGGGGTTTAGTTATTTTGGAAAAATCTTTTATGAACCTCCTATAGAAACCTGCGTGACCTAAAAAACTGCGAATGCCTTTTACCGTTGTGGGCTCGGGAAGTTGGGAGATTACTTCTAGTTTTGCTTTATCAACTTCCAAACCCTTTTTCGACACAAGATGACCCAAAACAATGCCATCTTCGACCATGAAATGACATTTTTCCCAATTTAGAATAAGGTCGTGAGTTTCACATCTCACCAAACTTTTTTCTAGATTCCTCAAACAGTTATCAAATGATGTGCCGATCACAGAAAAATCGTCCATAAAAACTTCTATGGTATCTTCTATCATATCAGTAAAAATGGACATCATACAGCGTTGAAAAGTAGCGGGAGCATTACATAAACCAAAAGGCATTCTCCGGAATGCAAAAGTACCATATGGACAAGTAAAGGTGGTCTTTTCTTGGTCCTCGGGTGCGATGTGGGTTTGGTTATATCCGGAGTATCCATCTAGAAAACAATAAAATTCCTTTCCCGCTAATCTATCAAGCATTTGATCAATAAAAGGTAACGGGAAATGGTCTTTCTTTGTTGCTAGATTCAGTTGTCTATAGTCCATGCATATTCTCCATCCCGTAACAGTCCTAGTTGGAATGAGTTCGTTCTTTTCATTTCTGACCACTGTTGTTCCTCCCTTTTTAGGGACACATTGAACGGGGCTCACCCAACTACTACTGGCAATGGGATAGATAATACCGGCATCTAACCATTTCAAGACTTCTTTCTTAACTACCTCCTTCATGATGGGGTTCAACCTTCTTTGGGGTTGGACTTTCCCCGGGTGGTCACTCTCCAAGTTAATCTTATGTTGACATAAAGAGGGGCTAATCCCTCGAATGTCCACTATGGTCCAACCAATTGCTCCCTTATGCTTTATCAACAAATCAATTAGAAGTTGTTCTTGTTTCTCACTAAGTTTGGAAGAGATAATGACGGGAAGTTTATTATCCTTAGCGAGATAAGCATACTTTAAATGGGAAGGCAATGGTTTAAGCTCTAACTCGGGAGGTTGTTCTATTGAAGGGGATTGAACATCTCTATCTTTGAAGTCCAGAGGTTCAAAAGCTGCAACCATTTCGTTACACTCATCCTTAAAAGTGTCATTACTCTCTGATTCAGAGTGCTCACTGTCAATCCCCACTGTGGGAACTGTACTCCCCACTGTGGGCAAATTGCCAAAATTGTGGGTTTCATAAATCGAACTTAAGGCAAAACAATCTTCGGTGTCTATATATTTGAGAGACTTGAAAACATTAAAAGTTACCTCTTGGTCATTAACTCGCATCGTGAGTTCTCCTTTGTGCACATCGATCAAAGTACGTCCGGTTGCAAGAAACGGACGTCCTAAGATGATTGGGATTTCTTTATCGGCCTCATAATCTAAAACAAGAAAATCGGCGGGGAAGATAAATTTATCCACTTGGACCAAAACGTCTTCTATTTTTCCCTTGGGATAGGCAATGGATCGGTCGGCTAGTTGTAATGTCACGGTTGTGGGTCTAGCCTCTCCAATCCCTAACTTGTTAAAAATGGACAAAGGCATCAAGTTGACACTAGCTCCTAAATCACAGAGTGCTTGGCCTACTTCTTGTCCTCCTATAATGCATGGAATGGTGAAACTACCCGGGTCTTTCAACTTAGGTGGAATCTTGCTTGTAAGGAGGGCACTACATTCTTCGGTCAAAGCCACAGTTTCAAATTCACCCAACTTCCTCTTTTTGTTCAAAATATCTTTTAAGAATTTAACATAGCTTGGCATCTGCTCGAGAGCTTCTACCAAGGGTATGTTAATGTGAAGTTGCTTAAAAATGTCTAAGAATTTTTTAAACTGAACATCGACATTTTTAGGCTTCATTCTTTGAGGAAATGGAATGTTTCGTGGGTCAATCTGAGTTTGCTGTGGTATTGGCTTTGGAATAGTAGTCTTTGGGACAGGTCCAAAAGTGGGAAGGTTAGGGATGTCGGTTCCCACTGTGGGGATCACAGTGACTTGAGGAGTGCCCACTGTGGTGCTCACAGTGGGTTTTTGAGGCGAATCATCAGATTCAAAAATGATATTTTTCAAATCCTTTCCACTCCTTAAAGTTATGGACTTGACATGTTCTGGTCCTTTTCCTATCACTCTAGCTTGCTCGGTATCACTCGGTAACGTTCCTGGTGGTCTATTCTTAACTTCAACGGCTAGCTGTCCTACTTGGGTCTCTATATTCCTAATGGCTGCTTGGGTTTGATTCATAAAACCTTTGAGAATCGACTCGATCGATTGTTGAGCCTCAGCTGGTTGGTTGGATCGTGGTTGGTATGGTTGTGGGGACTGCCCACTGTGATGTGGGGATTGCCCACTGTGATGTTGCTGAAATCCCGGGGGATTGTATGGTCTTTGCTGGATGTGACTCGGTCCTTGGGGTTGGAGTCCTTGATTACCGGACCAAGAGAAATTCGGATGATTTCTCCAACCTGGATTATAAGTCTGCGAATAAGGGTTGTTCCTTTGGTTGGTCCCTATGACATTAACAGATTCGGGGTTTGCTGGACAATAGTCGAAAACATGCTCCTCTCCACAAAGGGAGCAGTTATCAGCGAGATGGGTTGCGGAATTGACTTGGCCTCGATTTTGATTTAAAACGATTTTTGTCAAGGCCACTAATTGTGCATTCATGGTTTTGAGTGCTTCGGAATCTATGGTGTTGGTCTTTGACATGGGTGCTCTCGGATTTGACCATTCGGTATTGTTGTTGGACACTTTTTCTAAGATTTGATATCCTTCGTTGTAAGTCATACTCGTAAATGTTCCACCGGCTGTTGCATCTAAGATGATTTTGGCTGCATTGGAAAGACCATTGTAAAAGGTCTCCAATTGGATGCAATGTGGGATGCCATGATGTGGGCACTTTCGAAGTAAATCTTTAAATCGTTCCCATGCATCCGAAACAGCCTCCTCTTCCTCTTGCCTAAATAAAATTATATCATTTCGAAATCTAACATTCCTTGTTGGAGGAAAGTATTTTTGCAAAAATCTATCGGCAAGCTCTTGCCAAGTGGTTATCGAGTGAGGTGCATGTGCGTTCAGCCAAGATTTTGCTTTGTCCCTTAATGAAAAAGGGAAAAGCCTTAGTCTTAATGCCTCATCACTAACACCTTGCAATTGAAAGGAATCGGTCATTTCTAAAAAAGATTTTAAGTGCGAGTGTGGATCCTCAGATGGCGATCCTCCAAATTGACCCATGGCTTGGATCATTTGAAACATCACCGGTTTGAGTTCAAAATGCGTTGCAACAATATTGGGTCTCAAAATTCCGGAGCTTAAATCACCAACTCCGGAAGTAGCATAGTCCCGTATTTTTCGATCTTTGTTATCGGCAATCGTGATTGTGGTCTCCACTATAGGTGGCGGTACTGCAGCCATGTTCACAGTGGGGATCACAGGAGGTTGTCGATTTGTTTTCTTGCTTCTTCGTGTTTTTCGCAACGTTTTTTCTATTTCGAGATCTATTGGAACCAAATGTTCGAGTTGTCGCCGTGGCATACAATACGAACAGCTTAGAAAAACTAGTTACTCGGGCTCGAACAAAAACTAATGTCTTGAGATTTAAAATCACGCCAGTCCCCGGCAACGGCGCCAAAAACTTGGTACGTGCGAAATGTGTGTTTTAATCGCAGTGGGTTGCAAACTGTCCACAGTGGGAAGTGCAAGTGTACACTGTCCACTATGATCGTCACAGCGAGTAATAGTTGGTAAAATACTAGAATCGAATCCACAGAGACTGGACAATCAAGACAATACGGTTCTCATGAGCTCCTTTTACAAGTTTCAACTAGAGAGGAAAATAATACTTTGGTTTGGTTTGGTAAAATAGCTACTTGAAACGATTTACTAAATGCTAAAAAGGAGGAATGTAGGTTGGATTTTCCCTAAAATTTATCTCAAATACTCGGTCCTTAGAGTGATCCTCGTATTCGTGGTGGACATTTTCGCTAGAAAAGCCCGGTTACAAAATACTCACACCGTTAGATAAAAATCCCATACTCTTAGTACTTGTTGTTTTGTCAATGGTAATCTCTAAATGGACCTTTTCAGGCCTCGATGGAATGTGTAGAGACAAATACTCTAAGTGTTTTTAATACACAAATTAGCTTGCCTACTACTCCAGTGGGCAGAGATTAGCTCACTGTGCCGACCTCACTTTCGTAAGTGTCAAAAGAATTCTTTCGAATCCCCTAGCATCATTCAAGCTCGTGTCACTGCGCTCTACTTATTTCTAAGTTAAGAACTAGACTTTAGATCCTTGCAAGTGATCAGCTTGTTCGCATCCTTGGGTAAATATCGAGAATGAAAGACCAAAACAACAAATATTCTAAGTATAAAGATTACTCAAGCATTTTTGATAAAATCCAGGTACTTCTCCTTCCTACATCCCAAAGGATGTTTAGCCTAACATTTCCGAAGTAAAGAAAACAAAAGATGAAGAATTGCACATAATAAAACTGAAAGTGAGTTGCATTAACTGCTCACAGTGGGGAACGAGAAGTCGTCCCTGCACTGTGTATTTCGAACTACAACAGAAAATAAATTACTGAAATTAAATGCTAAGTTACTGCAGTAAATGAAAGCTTACAACTTAAGGAAATGCTAGATAAATTGCAAGATAGATGGATGTAATAAATGAGACCCAACACCCCTTTTTATACTAAGAAGGAGGTGTTGGTCTTTACACAAAAAGGGTTTTCCAATGTGCAAGGACTGCAGGGAGATGCAGAAATCAGCTCAAAGGATAATACTTCAATCCTCCATGTATAGCCCTTTTTACCCAATGGTCCATTAGAAGTCAACTTTTGCAAGTACAAAGGTACAATCATGATGTGAAGCCTTGAGGAACACTTGTAACAGCCAAATCTCAGCTTCTCTGTCATTGAACCTTCCTCCTCCAGAAAATTAGATCCCAACTAAAAGTTTCTTTTTGATTTCTTTTTGACCAGCTCGAAGAGTGGGGAACCGGAGTGGGCACTGTATACGTCACTGCGGATGAAAAATCGTGAAAACACCCAAAACTTCCCCAAATAATTTATTAAAGACCATGGTTCACTCCTTTTGCTCGTTTTCGTAAATCATACCAAGAATGAGGGTTTTTAGAAGTGAAATGGCTAAAATTGACAAAATAAAGTGGAAAATAAATGGAAATAATAACTCTAAAAATAGAGTTATCATGTCGCCTCCAAGTTTAGCTTGGAAACTGATTACAGAGTATGGCTTTCCGGTTTTCTTGGAGGTTTCAGCAGCATGGTCAGCAGTGTACCAGAATTGTTGAATGAAGTGGCGGTGTGCAAGAGGAGCGATTGTCATGGCAGTTGAGAGTGGGCAGGTCTTCAAAAAGTTCACAACTTCAGTGAGATGGGGGTTGGGTTTCTTTTTGGGAAATTCGAATAGGGCTAGAGAGTTGTTGATGGCTAGGGTGATTTGTTGTAGTTCACCCTTCATGTTGTCAGACTTGATCATGGTTTAAGTACCAGGAGTTAGAGGCCATTTCTGAACAAATAATCAAAATAGAAAAGAGGATGAAGAAACTTCTATAAATGGAAATGATTCCAAAAATAAGGGTTTTTGAGGTTTTTAGGGTTTTACAATTTCTTTTTTAGGGAAGAAAAGGTAAAATGTAGGTTTTCTAGTTTTGAAACAGTTTAAAAACTAGTGAAAAATAATGTTTTACAGTTTCCTTTTAAGGAAAGGGATTCTAGAAAAACGTATGAGAAATAAGTTTAAGATTTTTATTTTAAACTTAAGAAGAAAAACAATGTTTCAAGTTTTAGTTCATAAAATCATGAAGAAGATGATCTTATGTGATAAAAATGTTTGTTTTGATTCTTAAGAACAAGAAATATAATCAAAACAAGTTTCGAAAAAGATTTAAGAGAAGAAAAGAAATTGTTGTTTGAACGTTTGAAGATTCGAGTAGCAGGTTTTAAGAATAGTCCAAGAACAAGTATGTGAAGGTAATTTGTGCTTGAGAGAGTCTAGAGTGCATAAAAGGTAATATAATAAACATGAAGTGTTTATATAGTGTGAGTAGAGAGAGAAAGTGATGAGCGGGAAAAAGCACTCATCATGACACGTGACACGTCCCACGAAGCTTATTGGACAAGAATTCAAAACGGGCGAACGTGTCAGACGAAAATTCGTGCCAGGGGTTATCCGTTTGATGACGTCACATAGAAATTGTCTTTTCATTTTAAAAAAAATGTTTCCCTGGTAGGTTTTAGAAAGTATCAGAGATGATTTGTAACATGAAGAGTCACTGATAAGAAATATCAGCGAGGAGTTTTGTTGTTTCAAAAAAATCACTGAAGAAAGAGTCAGTGATCGATTTAGATTCGAAAAACAGCATACTGAAGTAAACTTCAGCGAATACGAATAGAAAAACATACCTTTGTATCAGCGAATCATTTTGTTCAGAGATTAGATGATAAATAAGGATATAGAATTTCCTTTATTACTGACATAATGCGTAACCACTGAAGATTTACTCTTCAAGGTTCAGCATGCCAAGCTCACTGATGAGAAAGCTGAATCTTGTCTCATCAAGAGGTTTGGTGAAAAGATCAGCTAGCTGAAAGTCAGTAGGGATAAAGTGAAGTTCTATATCACCATTCATCACATGATCTATGATAAAGTGATACCTGATCTCGATGTATTAGGTCTTTGAGTGTAGCACTGGATTATTTGCTATAGCGATGGCACTTGTGATGTCGCAATAGATTGGAATTTTGGAGAGCTGAAGGTCGTAGTCTAATAGTTGATTTATCATCAATAAGACCTGAGCACAACAGCTTCCAGCAGCTACAAACTCAGCTTCAATGGTAGAAGTGGACACTGAACTTTGTTTCTTGCTTGTCCAACTTACCAGCTTTCCACCAAGGAGTTGACAGCCTCCTGTGGTGCTTTTTCTATCCAGCTTGCAACCTGCAAAGTCACTATCTGAATAGGCAGTTAGATCGAACCCTGAGTCTTTGGGATACCAAAGACCGAGGTTGGGTGTACCCTTTAGATATCTGAAAATTCTCTTTACAGCGATCAGATGTGATTCTTTGGGTTCAGACTGATATCGTGCACATAAACAAGTAGCATAAATAATATCAGGACGACTTGCTGTAAGATATAGAAGAGAGCTGATCATCCCTCTGTAGGCAGTGACATTAACAAGCTTCCCTGGAGGATCTTTGTTATGTGTCAGCGGAGGTAACATAGGGGTTTTCATAGCTGAGCTTTGAGCATATCTTTAACGTACATACCTTGGTGGATAAACGTACCCTTATCATTTTGCTTGATTTGGAGTCCAATGAAGTATGTCAGCTCACCCATCATACTCATTTTATATTCAGATTTCATTCTTTCATCGAAAAGAGTACACATAGATGGGTTAGTAGAACCAAATATAATAATATCATCGACATATATTTGAACAAGAATGATATGACCCTTTACTTTCCTGAAAAATAGAGTGTTATCGATTTTACCACGCTTAAATTTTTTAAAAAGGAGGAAAGAGGATAGTGTGTCATACCATGTACGGGGTGCTTGTTTCATACCATAGAGGGCCTTATCCAGCTTATAGACGTAACCTGGATGCTTAGGATCAGAGAATCCTAGTGGTTGTTCGACATAGACTTATTCATTCAGCCTTCCGTTGAGAAACGCTGACTTAACATCCATTTGATAAACTTTGAAGTTTTTGTGAACTGCATAGGCTAGAAAGAGTCGAATTGCTTCGAGTCTTGCCACTAGGGCAAACATTTAATCGTAGTCTATGCCTTCCTCTTGTCTGTATCCCTGAGCAACTAGACGAGCTTTGTTGCGGGTTACAATTCCACATTCTTCTAACTTGTTTCGATAGACCCACTTAGTGCCTATCACTGACTTGTTAGATGGCCTTGGAACAAGATTCCAAACTTTGTTTCTTTCGAATTCAGTCAGCTCTTCTTGCATAGCACTGACCCAGTTTGGATCTCTAAGGGCATCATCAACCTTCTTTGGTTCAATCAGCGAAATAAAATTAACATATAAACAGATGTTACCTGAACTTCGTCGAGTCTGAACACCTGCGTTTAGATCACCAAGAATTTTATCAATGGGGTGATTCATAGTCCATCACTGAGCAGGAGCATGAGTTGTTGATTCAGAGTGAACTTCTGGATGTGCTAGAGAGGAAGCTTCAGCGATTTCAGGTGTTGAGAAGTAGATGGAGTATCGGATGTTGAGGGTTCAGAAGGAGGTAAAGTGTTGATGGGAACAGCTGAAACCAAAGAGAAGGAATCACCTTCACTTGTCTTCATGCTGGGAATGATGACAGGATCATCATCAGTGGTTGGATTGTTGACCTGAAGGTCAGGGTTAAGATTAGCTTTTGAATCCCCAAAATGAGAAAACATCCACTAATTAAGTTCTTCGTTGTCAGCAGAGGGTCTTAAATTTGCTGAATGGGATTCATCAAACGTGACATGAATAGTTTCTTCTACAGATTGTCTTCGCTTGTTGAAGACTCTGAAGGCTTTGGATATAGAAGAATATCCAAGAAATATTCTGTCGTCAGCTTTGGGATCAAACTTTCCAAGAGCTTCTCTGTTGTTTAAGATGAAGCACTGACAACCAAAGATGTGAAGAAAGCTGATAGATGGCCTTCTCCCATGGAAGAGTTCAGAAGCAGTCTTGTTGAATCTTTTGACTATCAGTGACCTGTTTTGCGTAAAACAAGCAGTGTTGACATCTTCTGCCTAAAATTGAGTTGGAAGATGAGAATCGCTGAGCATTCAACGAGGAGCTTCGATGATTGTTTTGTTTCTTCTTTTAGCAACTCCGTTTTGTTGTGGTGTTCTCCCTGAGGAAACGTTATGAGTTCTTCTATGGTGTCACCCCGTTTTGAATTCAGTCCCATGATCGCTCCTAATTGAGCGAACAGTCAAGTTGTTCAGGACTTCCATTTTCCTGACAAAGGTGATGAGTTCTTCTGAGGTGTCACTCTTAGCACGGAGGAACATCACCCTGGTATAGCGAGAGAATTCATCTACAATGACCAATGTGTATTTCTTTCCAGCGATGGATTGAATGTTGACAGGGCCAAACAAATCCATGTGGAGAAGTTGAAGAGGAGATGTCACTGAAGATACTTGCTTGGTCTTGAAGCTTGCTTTTGTTTGTTTTCATTTCTCACACGCTGGACAAAGAGATTCCTTAGCGTATGAGTGTTGAAGAAGACCAGTGACTAACTCTTTTGAAGAAAGAGTATTCAGCGTCTTGAAGGTGAGATGAGAGAGCCCCTTATGCCATAGGCAGTTGACATCAGTAGAGGCTTTGGAGTGAAAACAAGTGTTTTCAGTGGATGTTGAGTCCATGTTTATAACATAAACATTTTTCAAACGATATCCACTGAGAGTAATCTTCTCTTTCTTGTCAGTGACAAAGCATGCTTCTTTAGTAAAGCATACCTTGTAGTCCTTGTCACACAACTGACTGATGCTAAGAAGATTGTGTTTCACTCCTTCAACGTATTCGACTCTTCTGAAGGTGGTAGTACCATTAGAAAGTACACCAAACCCTCGGGTATATCCTTTACCATTTCCACCAAAGGTCACTGAGGGACCTTTCTCTTCCTTGTATTCAGTGAGCAGGTTTCTTTTTCCAGACATGTGTCTAGAGCATCCACTATCGAGATACCAGATACCCTTCAAGACCTGCAAACTAAGGAAGATTAGTTTGGAATGGGCACCCATTTTACGATGGGTCCACACTTGTCAGTGGTAGAGGATGTAGAAGGATCAGCGATCTTCGCAACATCTGATGACTCAGCATCAGTGGTAATCTTCACCTCGGTTAATTTCTTAACCTTGGTGGTATTTTTGACCTTAACTTGATTTGCACCAGGGATGGTGTTCTTTGCCTTGGGGGCATTATTCTTCACCTTACCTAATTTCTCAGCTTTGGTGGCTGTAGGGCACTTACTAGTAATGTGATCGGTATGTCCACAGTGATAACATTTCCTGAAAATAAAAGTAGCTTTAGGACCATAGACATATTTATTTGATAGTTTCAAATGGGCAGGGCCTGTACCAAGAATACCTTTGGCATCAAATATCGGAGGAACCTTTGGTTCTTCGGATTTCTTGACAATTACATCCACTCTGAGTTTTGGAGTAGATCGTTGACCATGTTCAGGGATCTTAGTTTTTGAAGAAGATGGATGATGAGCTGAAGGTTTTGAAGTTTTCAGCTGTGGTACTTTGGTACCCTTCTGAGGTTTTTGAATAACGAGTTTTTCTTTACCTTTAAGTAAGGTTGGTTTATCCTCAGGGATGGGAGTTTTAGAAGAAGAAGAGCACTGAGATGATGAGGTGTCAGGGATAGAAGACATGAACATTCCAAACTTAAGCATGGAACGGTCAGTGGTTGGTTCTTCAGTGTCAGCTATGTAACCAATACCACTTTTGTCTTTGGCAGGGATCTGAGCACCGATTCTCTCAGTGATCTTTGCTGAGGATTTATACCATCCTTCAACAGTGTCTTTTTCTGCTTTCAGTTCAGCGATAGTTTTTTCACGCTCAATACTAATGACTTGATTCACATAGACCTGATCTATCAAATTTTCCTCTATGTTTGAAAGCTCTTAAATTTTTAAATGACAGTTTTTAAGCTGTTCAGTTAGGTCTATATTTATTTGTTCAGCTTTGGTCTTGCCATTCATGGCATCATATAAATCAATAGTCAATATATCGATAGCACGAAGTCTATCAGCTTCAGTGAGAGCAGGAGAAATAGTAGGAGAGAGAGATATGAGGCAGAAGTAGAGGGAATTTCAGATTGTTCTTCCTCTTCTTCTTTGGTTTCGGCCTTAAGACAAATATTGGCCCCATCTTCTTCATCTGAATCTGAATCTTCATCAGATTCAGCCCAGTCATGATCTTCAGCGATCAGATCTTTGCCTTTCTTTTTGTAGCACTTCAGCTTTTCATACCCTTTTTTGAGCTTTTGGTACTTGTCATCTTTACTCCTAGGAGTAAAGGGTTTCTTCTGGGATGAAGAAGGTTTAAATGCTTTCTTTGACCTGTATTCACTTGCAAAGTGTCCTACTTTTTCACAGTTAAAGAAGGTAGCAGTAGCCTTATCAACAGGAGTAGATTTAGGCTTGTCAGTGAGGGAAAGAGGTTTATTTCTTTTGAACTTACTCTTTCTAGCAAATCTCCTAAAAGAATTTGTCAGGAGTTCTAGAGATTCATCAAGTTCTGAAGGATCAGCTTCTGATGAATCATCAGAGTTAGATTCTAACTCAGTGATCGTGACAGTGGATCGTTGAGTAGCCACTGACTCTAAAGAGAGTAAAGCAACAAGTGTGCTTTTAGAATCTTTGACAATATTATTCTTAAGTTGACACGACTGCTCATGATTGAGCATAGTGCCAAATAAGGTAGAAAGGGTCATGAATTTAAGATCCTTAGAGAGCTTAGGACACATGGAATAATTGTCCCAGCTTTCAGGAAGACTTTCCAGAAACTTTGTCAGGATCTCCAAATTAGAATATTCCTTACCAACAATTTTTAAATCAATGATTAAACGGTTAAACCATTGATGTATTTTAGAGAGGGTTTCATTCTCACCACAGATGAAACTTTCGTACTGTCTTACCAGATTGATCTTTCTCGAATTCTGAACTTCAGTAGTGCCTTCATATTGAACACATATAGTGTCCCACATGGCTTTGGAATTCTTCAGGTTCATGATGGAGTGGTAGACTTCATCCGGAAGAGCCATTGAGATGACAGATATGGCCTTAGTATCGATGGCCACCTTCTTCTTGTCTTCATCAGTCCACATGTTAACTTCCCCGGGAATGATTCATTCAGGGATGGCAGCTCTAGTACCAGTGGCTGGAATAGCAGGGTCTATAATGAAAGGAACATATGGTCCATTTTCAATATAGTATGGTATAGTGGGATCTACACCTTCCAAGAAGAGCATCATCCTATTTTTCCAAAGATTGAAATTATCTTTGCTAAATCTATGGGGTTTGGCAAGAGAGCCATTATCGATATAGTTTGTATTTGTGGAGTTTGCCAAAATGAAGAATAGCAAGGAAGAGAAAAAGAGATAGTATTACCACAGATGAAACTTTCATACTGCCTTACCAGGTTTATTCTTCTAGAGTCTTGGACTTCAGCAATACCTTCATATTGAACATATATAGTGTCCCACATGGCTTTTGAGCTCTTTAGATTCATGATGGAATGGTAGACTTCATCAAGAAGAACCATGGAGATGATGGATCTGGCCTTGGTGTTGATGGCCACTTTCTTCTTCTCTTCTTCAGTCCACTGTGAGACTTCTCTGATGATTGTTCATTCAGGAACAGCAGGAGTTGTCGCAGTGGCTGGAACAGCACCATGAATCACATGTAGAACATATGGTCCATTTTCAGTGTAGTAAGGTATAGTGGGATCTACACCTTCCAAGAAAAAAGCATCATTCGATTTTTCCAAAGATTCAAGTTATCTTTGCTAAATCGAGGTGGCTTGGCAAGAGAGCCATTGTCTATGTAATTAGTGTTTGTGTTATTTGCCATATTGAAGAAATAGCAAGGAAGAGAAAGTATAAGCAAGATCTTGTTTATAGGATTACACAATTTGCTCTGATACCACTTGTTGGTCCCGAAGGGTTATACAAGTTTGTAGAAGGGGGGGTTGAATACAAACACAAAATTTTATCTTTAAAGTTATTTATTGATATAATCAAACAATTTATAGTTTGTTGCGTAATAAGATTAAGTGTAAAACCTAACCTAAACAAACTATGAGAATCACACAGATTTCTTGCACTAGAAAAGAATGAAAGAGGTTTAGAAAAACTAAGGATAATTTTTCTTGGCACAGAGGAGTTCAGGGAAGGAGCACTTCAAAAATGAAGTAGGGTTTTCTATTTATGTTGCATGTACTAAATGCAAGTCAGTACAACTTTACACGTGGCAGCGTCTGGTTGGTTGTAAGTGTAAACACTAGATCTATTAGGTAAATGTCATCATCTTCTTTGATCTTGAGAATTCTAGATATTACATGTGATTGAAGCTTTCTCTCTCTAGAATCTCTCACTAAAACTCTCTCTAAGATATTACAATTAAGATCCTTAACCCTGCTTAACAACTAAGCTAAAGCTATTTATACTTCCTAATTACAACACAATAAAGCTAATTACATTGACTTTCACTAAAGTTACTTTGACTTTGACTTTTACTTTAACTTTACACTATTTGACTATTACAAGACTTTTACAATAAATCTTGAATACAATTTTGTGCGCTAACATTCTCCCCCTTTGGATTCAAGATTTAAAAAAAATATGGCAGCAGTCTTCAGCTCTTGATCTTCAAAACATTAACTATGACTGCTTTAAACTTTGAAGCTTTGGCAATCTTCAAACAGTTGTATCTTCACAGGTTCACGCTGAACTAGATACTTTGACAGTCTTCAAACATTCAACTTTAAACAGTCTACAGTCAAACTTGAAAAGTCTTCGTCTTTTTTTTTTGAAAAGTCAATCTTCATGAATATAATGTTCAAAAAATTTTCTTCAAGTCTTGAACGCGAATTTCAGATCTTTGCATCTTTAAAACCTTTGAAGCTTTAGGGGTTGTTTGTTTTTGAAAAAATACCTCTTAAAACCTCTTAAGTCTGAAAATTAAGAGGTTTCAAATTTAAGACTGTTTGATTTATTTTTAGAAAAAAGTTTGAAAACCTCTTAATGTCCTCTGAAATTTTAGAGGTGCAGCATCCACTTAATTCCTCTTTTTTTTTTAAGGATTCAGTTTCTTCTACCTCCTCCTCAATTGAATGCATGGTTGATGGGTATGGATGTGTGTCTTATCAAATAGTAGTATCTTTCAAGTTGGAATTTTATAACATAATATTTTTATTCAATTAAGATGTTTATCATTTTATAAAAACAAACAGTCTTAATATTTCAGACTTCAGCACCACCTCTTACTTTTTAGATGTAAAATCAGATTTCAGACTTCAGACCTCTTAAAAACACACAGCACCTTAGTCTTTGAAGCTTTGAACTCAAACTTTGAATGATTTCTTGAACTTTGTATCTTCATCTCTTTGACCTTTGAACTTCGAACGATAACTATCTTTGAACATCTTTGAACAATAAACTCTCTCGAATTATCTCGGAACATCTTGTTGACTCTGACAAATCATTTCTCCCCCTTAATCTTTCAATGACAAATCTCCTTTTTCTTCAGAGTATTATTTCTCCCCATGTTCTTCAGTATACTATTTCTCCCCCTTTTTGATGATTGTGAGCATCATGATCATCAAAACCTTTATCAATTCCAGCACGCACTTTGTTCACCACAAGCAACATTCTCCTCCTTTTTGATCTGATAAACCGTCAATTCCAAAAGAATTTATCCGAATCTTTTCAAATTCAGATAGAATGAATATGGTAACCCTGAAACAACAGATGAATCAGTTAAAATGCCTGCAAGTAGCACGGAGCCACTTAGTACAACGGATGTACTTTGGAAATGAGCTTTTTGATGTTCACTCCTCCAGGGCTTCCATTCAATCATCGAAAAACCACAAAGGAATTTCTATGAACGTCATGACAAGAAAACATATTCCTTGTGTGTACGTGCATGTGTAGAAAGAATAAAGCAACATATGCTTGAATAATAGGCTCAAAGTGTGTAAACTGTTGAGACAACAACAATTTTCCACGGACTCAATGTGCATGAATGAAGAGCGAAGGTGGGGTAAACTTCCTTCTTTTTCAATATCCAAACCTTCCAAATGAAGATTAGATAGATTATACGCTGCGTCCCCAAGAAAAATGAAACATTTCATTGTTTAGAAAGAAATGAGTAGCTGGTGGGGTTAAATGCAAGAGTTGGCATGGGCTAACTGCCTGTTTCAATGATGGTCACCAAAGAATGTGAACCAATCAGTAATGTGGCTTCCCGGCTTAGAAAATGGTTGGTGCAGAGTTCTCTTATTCTTTTAACTATGTTCTCACACCCTCTTTCTGTTTTTAATCCGCTCACTTCTACCCAAACTCTCATTTACATTTTACCTCAACACAATGAGATTACTCAACCGGATGAGTTATCTCCTCCACTCTATGATTTGGACCCCTCATCCCTCAATCACTCAAGGATAACTTCTTGGGTACGAAACACTGGTTAACGTGAATCCATAGAAGTTCTGTATGCTCACACACTGATCCCATTAAATTTTGTCCTAAAAATTTTGTGATGTTCAACAGTTTTGTTTGAACAAATAAACTTCAGCATTTGAATGACATTGTCATCAGAATGTATGCTCCTCAATAATAATCATTAATATTTGAGCATTTGAACTATGAAGAATTTCTCAAAACAAGGATATTTGAACGAATGAAATGAATTCGAAAGACTTGATTGAGAATCTGACAATGTATCAATCAGATCAAATATGAATGATAATCATGTAAGGTTTAGGGTATCAAAGAATTGAAATTTGTTTATATGACAAATATAAACAATCTTTGATTGAAACGTTTAAGTTCTCACCCTGAAAAAATATATGATGCTCAACAAAATTGGAATACAAACGGGAGTATTACCATCGAAAAATTGTTTCGTTTTGAGACATGGTAATAACAAAGTCAATATGAAGTTGTATCGGTGTGTATGAATACTTGAAAGTATAGAAAAGATAATACACAAGTATTAATCTTTAGAAACACACGGTCAGAAATGATGTTACGGTAATCCGAGATCTCCATGAAAAACATTTAAACTCACACTTCTAAATTCATAAAATCTATTTGAGAATAGAGAAGTGGTTTGAACATTTAAGAAAAAGTTTTTCATGCTTGAAAGTCGTTCTTCTTTCAAACAATCAGAGATAAAGATCAGAAGATACATACATTCAGAAATGTTTGAGCTCCCCCTCAAATCATGATACAATGATTTAAACTCATATAAGCTGCCCCTTAATATGTGCAAAAGATCTTTATTTGACAAATTCTGCACAAATAACAAGACTTGGATCAAAATATCCTTAATCATAAAGCGAGTTCTGAATTACCAGGATTGAAGTAAATTCAGAAGTCATAGTCGTTGAAGAACGAGTCCTGATCTGATATGATCAGAAGTCAATATTTTCTTTGGAGAACGAGTTCTGAACTGTTTATTCAGAAGTCTAAATCATTGTCGAACGGGTTCTAAACTGAGATGTTTAGAAGCCATTATCTCTTTGATGTTCGGGTTCTAAACTGATGTGTTTAGAAACCATTATCTCTTGTGCTCCCCCTTGATAGCACATGTACTTTTCTTCAAAATTCTGCACAATTTATGTTCTGTTTTCCAGTCACGTGTGTGGTATACATTTCACAATGAGCACTACACATGATAAACCTGCAAAACAGATTAAGCAGATTTTGGTACCCAACGGAACTTGGGTCCTGGCTTGTTAGGTGCAGTTCTATATGAAGAAACTCGGTAAGTACCGTACCAATAAGAAGCATAATCTTTTTGGACAAAATCATTTGATCCACAGTAGGAACACCAAATTTTCTCATGTGCCAACCTAATCAGATGATTTACAGAATAAACATGATTACGTAGAACAGAAGATTTACCTTTCGGAGCATTGTTCCTCTTTACTTTTGATGTGGAAGCAAATGATTTTGGTTCATCTTTCTTCAGAGTTGTTGTGCCTTTGACTCTCCATTCCATCTTCACCTTCTTGAAGACTGGAGTTTCTTTAGGATTGGAAGGAGATTTAACATTCGACACATTTGGATTATTATATGATTTATCAAACAAGGATTATAGAAGAGATTTGAAGAACGAATCTGATCTTCTGAGAAATCATTTAACCTATTAAATTGTTTCGAATAAATGTTTTTAAAACTTGAACTTGAAGCAGTTTTAAAAGAACATTCAGAATCATTTGAATCTACAAGCGGAGTCTGAATAATTGATTCATGACTTGCTTGTTTTGAAACATCAACTTTAAAAATGATGTCTTCAAGTTCTTTTATTTTGTTGTTCAAAACATTTTTCTCTTTAAAAATTAGATCATATTTCCTTTGAAAATCAGATTTTATCTTTTGTTCCTTCATAATATATGTTGATAAACCGAATAATTTCATTGTTAGCTTCTTTATTTCATGTTGGAAAGTCTTTCTTTCATCTGAAAAGATATCTTTCACACTCTTTGCTTGAAAGCTTTCAACTTTCATATTTTCAAACTCTTTTCTTTCCATGTCAAGTTCTTTTTCCAACTCAAATATTTTCAATGAAAGCTCATTATTTATAACTTCAAAAGATTTTCTTTCAGTGTCAAATTCAACCCTTTATTTTTCGAGCTTTTCTTTTTCAAAGAATAAAACTTTTTCAAAGTCGGAAACTTGTTTCGAAAGTTTTATACATTTTAGCTCAATTTCTTTCTTTTCTTCTTGAGACTTCTTTGAAAAATTGGACAACTTCTATATGAAAACTTTTTCAAATTGTTCTTTTTCTTTTGAAAAATTAGTTTCAAAAAGAGAAAGTTTTCTTTTTAGCTCAGCCTTTTCACTGTCCACAATTTTTTCTTTCTCTTGAAGCTTTTTCAATTGATCTCGAAGATATGAATTCCCCTTCTCTCTCTTGTCTTCTATGCTTTTCAGATCAACATTTTCTCTTTAAAAAGTTGTTACTTTCTCTTGAAGTTTCTTGATTTGATCGTGCAGACTTGAGTTGTCTCTCTTTGCTTCAAGATCTGCAATATAAACTTCAAGATCAGTAATTCTTTTAGAAAGTTTAATATTATGTTCTTCTAAAATAAACTTTTCATTTGAGCATGAAATTTCTGAAATCTGTTTTTTCAGATCAGCATTTTCATCTTCCAATGCTTTCATATTCCCTTGAAGCTTTTTCATATCATCTTGATGAGTTGAGTTATCAAGTGTCTTATTCTTCTATTGTGTAGCTTCAAGAACTATAATCTTGCCATTCAAATCTTTTAGCTCGGATTCAAGAGAAGAGACTTTATCTTCCAATTTAGCTTTCTCAGACTTAATTTTTGTGTTTTTATCCACAACTTGATTAAAAACATCCATGTATTTATTAGACAAACAATCAAGACGTTTGATCTCATCTTTAGCTTCAAGAACAGTCCATTTTCTCTCTTTTTCATATGAATGATACATCTTGATAGAATCCTGAAAAGAAACACACACACAAAAAATTAGATGAAAAATACCAAAAATATACCTAATAGAGTGATCGTCAAGAGAAACTTCGCTTAGAAATTGAATTATGTGCACACTCGAAAAATATAAAATCAGAAAAACACAATTAAAGTCAGAAAATTTTTCAAAAATAAAATATGAAAAACAAATTATAAATTGGTCTTTCAAAGATTAAATCTGAAAAATTTACGCGAAAATATTGGACTTTAATCGGTGAACCTGCAAAAACAAGAGAAAAATATATCAGTTACGAATTAATTGCAGGTAAAAATTGATAAAATCGACAAACAAATGACTAAAAAAAATTAAACGACAAACAAGGACTAAAAATGACAAAAGCTAAAAATTAAAACTAGAAGGTCTAAACTAGTAAAAATCTAAAAGATTTAACAACTCTAGGGATCAAAAATGTAAAAGACCTAAACTTAGAAACTATAAGGACCAAATCTGTAAAAATACCAAACTACAAACTACAGGGACCAAAATTGACAGAATCTGAAAGTTTAAGTACAAGGACTAAAACTGACAGAACCTGAAAATTAAAAGTCCAGGGACTGAAACTTACAGACTCTTAAACTATCTAACTGACTTAACAAAGACTTAACGAATGGACTAAATTTGTAAGAAAGTTAACAGAAACATTAACGGAATTGTCAGAAAAACGACTATAACCTACCTAAGAAAGACTTAACAGAGAAGGACTAAAAACTAAACAAAACTAACTATTCTAACTGAACATTACTAACGACACTAACGGATTTAACGAAAAAAGGACCAAATATGTCACACAACTAACGGACACTTAACGGAGACCGTTAAAACACTATTCACCATCTTCAACCTCACGACCAGATCTGCAAAAATCGTTATGGGACCAATCTTTTCGATCGAAACTCTTTGTTTATGATCCCTTAAGCTCCCTTAACTTATTAGAAGTCGAAACTCGATCCGAATCTCTCGATATTTGCAACCGAATAATACCGAAAAACCGAAAAATTTCTGGAAAACACGTCGTTTGCTTCTGTTTCTTCAAGATTGCGTTTCTTTACGATAGAAACTCTTCAATTAAGCTTCCTTAATATCTCTTACCAACTCAGAGCTCACAAAAAATATCGAAATCGAAACCGAAAATTTTCCGAAAAACGATCGAAAAATTTCTAAATTGACGCGAGCTTCTGATTTTCTCACATGAGATGATTCTTTAGACTTTAAGAAACTTTTATCAAGCTTCTGAACTCTTTTTGATCAATAACGACACGACAGAAACTTTCAAATTCGATTCCGAAAAATTTCGAAAATATCGAAAAATCTCGAGAAGTTGTGAGCTTCTGTTTTCTTCAACGTGAGGTTTCACTTGTCAAGATCAAAACTACTTGAAAACTTTCCTGTGAGATCCGAAAAGTTGATCCGAGAACTTTTCAAGAAGGATCCGGGAAGTGATTTCCAATGCTTGATGATCCGAATAGTGGTGTACTGGTGTTCGGATGTTTTATGATCCGAATAGTGGTGTTCGGATGCTACTTAATCACACACATACACAACTCACACACACACTCACACAGCTTAAACACACACTCACAAAGCTTAAACACGCACTCACAACTCACATATACATACGCTGCACACACACAGCAGTAAGTATACACACACATACTGCTCATGCACATCTCATGCACACACACACAGCTTAAACATATTTTTAACCATGAAAGATCCGAGAAGTACTTTTACATGCAATCCGAGAAGTAAACCAAGTGTGATCCGGAAAGTGATTTGTGAAATGTTGACTGCAACTTTTTCCTGTTGACTTTTCTTTCTCTGTTGATTTTCTGCAACTAACAAAAACTCACAAACACAAGTTAAAATTGGATTTTTAAAATCTAACCAATCACAAACACATTTTAATAACAACTCAACAATTAAAAATGAACCAAAGTCTTCAATTTGAACACTTTTATTCAAGAACACGAAGAACACCAAAAAATTCAAATTTTCTAAAAATGAGATTTAGACATCAAAATTGAATTTTATGATCATTCATGTCCAAAAACAATTTTTAGGAACGATTTTGCACAAATATGTAGCATCAAATTTGCAAAATCAATCTCTAAATATTTCACATAATACTTTTTCTCAAGAACATCAAAATTTTCAAAATCATCAAATTCTTCAAATCTTGTTGTGTTTCTGTAAATCTTATGATGCAAAACTGATTTATATCAATGGAGAAACACTTTGCAATCAAAATCAAAACAAAAAACAAACAAGAGATGCATAACCCATTTGTTCTTGAAAACTTCAAAAATGGTGAAATTCTTCAAAAATCTTCAATTCTTCATGAAATCTTCATCAAATTAGACGAATTTGTGCACATCTTGATCTCCCAAAGCTCTGATACTAATTGTAAACACCAGATCTATTAGGTAAACATGAAACCATCCATTGATATTCAAGAATCTAGAGTTTTACATATGAATGTGAAACTTTCTCTCTCTAGATTCTCTCTCTAAGATATTACAATTAAGATCATTTTACCTTGCTTAACAACTAAGCAAGACCTATTTATACTATCTAATTACAAGGCACTAAACTCAATTACATTGACTTTATACAAAAACTACTTTGACTTTGACTTTTACATTGACTTTACAATATTTGACAATTACATTGACTTTCTTAATAAATCTTGAATACAATATAATGCTCTAACAGCATGGATTTGACTTAAGCAAACATCCTTTTGGTCGAATGACGAACAGTGTAGTTTGCAGAGTGGTTTGTACGATCCTGGACAAAGGGATGTCCTTCTGAGAAATCGTACAAAGGCGTACAAGGAGATAAGACAAAAGTAACTTGTAGAACAGGCTTCATGATCAGTGAACGTGGGTTGATCTTTATCAGCGAATGTTAAAGCTCAGCACTCGCTGAAGTCTTCTACTTGAAACTTCGCGTGAAATGGACAAGTCTTGGCTTCGCTGATATCCGCATCAGGTCACTAGTAGACTTAGTCACTTGTTCGTCAGCTTAGTCTTCGATTTCAGCTTTGAACTCTGTTGTCGCGAATCTTGTCTTCAGGGATCACAAAGTAAACTATTACAGATTGAACTATCAGCGATCATCAGTGAGACTGAACAGGCTCAGGGCTCACTGATGTACATGTATCGCTGAAGCATATTTTAAATAACACATGTTTTCCATCAGGGATACTAAACAAACTTAGTATATTTTTCATAGATTGGCAAAACAATAATACATGCAGTTTACTTATGATTTTCACTAAGTGATTCTAAGGATCATCATCAAATCATTGAAGGGTTTAGATCAACAACAACGACACCACCATAACCAGGGTAAGCCAATTCCGTCGCAAACATCTCCACCCATTTGTAATTTCATGTTCAGTGTTCTGAACCGAACCCTGACTTCCAAATCTGGAAGTCTTGACCAATCAAGCCCTTCCATACTTATAATCATGTATGGATGGTATTTCAAGAGGAATTTCGACTATGGCACCATCCTATATGAAGAACTTCAAACTGTGGTGGACAACAAAAATAAAGCCCTTGCCAGAGGAAAGCTCGTTGGGGAGGACAAGGCGCTGAAATCCATCATGTTCCCAAGGTTTATTGCCCTAGCCATTCAGAGTTGCATTCGACAAGTTGCAGGTGATTCAAGAAGGAGCCCCTACACCAAGCTAGACAATGGCCTCATTTAAGCCTACAAAATTCGGTACGTATCCTTCCACTCGCAGAGTTCCTAGAACAATGCTTTCTCAAATTCATGAGAATCACCCTTCTCAAAACTCCTATAGAAACGTTGCTCAACCTCAAGACCTTGAGGTGAGATCCTCGTCATATTTAGGGTCTAAGCCCTAAAATTATGAGTTGTTAGAAGAGGAGGAGTTAGAAGAGAACAGAGCACCCAAAGAGGGGTATGTCTTAGAGGGTGATAAGGAACCTTCGGAAGGAGGGGCATAGAGTTCTTCCTCCTCTGAAGAAGGAGGGCAGAGCGCTGAGATCCCTGAGCGTTCTAACCCCCTAAGTGTCGAGAGTTCAGAGAGGCTAGCACAAGATGTTCCTAAGAACACATATAAGTATTTTAGGACACTAGAGCCCACTACCTGTGCAACCGAGCAGTCTATGCAAGACAGTCCAGTGTCAATGCATATTGAAGAAGAGGTGCACACCTCGAACCCTAACGAGCCTAAACCGTCAGATGACATTCCTAATACCTCTAACATGCACATCCACGGGGAAGCCAATTTGGACAACTTTACCCATCCTCCCCAGGGTACCAGAGAAAACGCACACCATGAAGCCTTTGTGGCTCATGTAGATGACTTGACACATAGAACCGGGATTTTCAATATCCCACGTAGTTTCTGCCCAACTCAGGGGCAATGGCAAACCCTAGTAGAGCACGGGATGACCTGTCTGGACAACAGGAAATCCAATCACATCAGATTCTCTTCTTCTAATTCTTAGGAGGAAGAAGAGAATGTGATCCGAACACCCAGAGATGCTTCTCCTCAAGGAGTTCATCAAGGACCAGGTAGAAGTCCTCTCAGAGAAGAAATCAATGAACTCTGAACAGAGGCACCTCAGAACTCGAGGTTCACTTGGAAACATGTGTTGGTTCCAAGGATACCCCCTCTAATCTCATTACTAAAGCAGTGTTCACAAGCTTCTGTGATGAAATTAGAAACTCCTTGAATGAGTATAAAGTTACAATCATAGATACCAATCCACCAGAGCAGAGATCCACCTCTGACACTGCTCTTCAGAACGAGCTCAAAGATCTAAAGATTCAACTTTTATTCTAATTCCCAGAAATTGTCAGATCTAGATAAGAAGTCCTCAGATGAGTCAAAGGCCACTCAAGCAGAACTTAAATCTCTCAGAGATGAGCTTGCAACCTACCAGAGGGAGCATGCCAACAGAGTCACTACAACTCCCTCTGTCGTACTTTCTGAAGAAAATCCAAATGCCATCTCTGAGGTAATCTCCAAAGGTATTTCTGCTACGTTTTCTGCTCTACCCAAGCCTACTCCAGAACTAACTCAAGTTACCACTCCTGCGGCTACTACTTCTACTTCTGCTCAACCTCAACAGCCAATTACTCAATCAGACTTAAGAGAGTTTAGAAAATGAATCTTAAGCAGGATGATGACCATTTCATCCAAATTTATAGCAAAGGCGACTGCAACAGAGAAACACATCCAAGCCTCTTTAGATATACACAAGGTAAATTTCTCTGATCAGGTGGAAGAGATTCCCTTTTCATGAATGAAATTGAAGATGTACTGAAGACTGCTGCCCTTGATCTCCGTGATCTAGTACCTGGAAAAGTCTTGTCAGAGAGAGACTCAAAGAAGAGGAAGGCTGAAGAGAAACTTGATACTAGGGCCCCCAAGAGATACCAGCTTGTTGATTCAGACGATGTTGACTCCGAGGATGGGAGTGATGCCGATCGAAAAGAACACGTGTGAACAACAAAAGGGGGGGTACAAGTTCAAAGAAAAATCCCTCAAAATCCCTGTGGTTGAAACCTCTTCAGAGCCCCTCAAGGAAACCATACTCATTGAAACACCAACCAACTCACCCATCAGAACAGAAAATGCCAGAGCTGAACCAGAGAGGGGAGAAAACCAAGCCTCTGCTGATGAACAAACTAACCCTACCCCTGAACAACAACAAATAATCATCCACGACCCCTTCCAGAGAGAAACTTCAGAAGCAATGGAAATACCGACAGAGGAAGAGAGAAGAGAAACAAAGAGCTGAAAAAGAGAAACAAAAGAACAAAGCAAAAATGACAGAGGGACAAGAACTTGATCCAGATCAAGTCATACCAGAACACCTATTGGAGCTCAACGCTGAAATCCCAACAGAACCACCCACAGAACCACGAACAGAAATCAATGCTAACACTGCTCCAGAAACTCAACATCAACAACCACCAGAGAGTTCTTCCAGGCCAGAACCAACTCCATCGATGGAAGAGATATTCTACTTTCTTTATGCTGGAAAAGATCTAATTCCACATAATACCACTCCTCTAAACCCCAGACTTAACTCAAAGAGAACAAAGGAACTGAACATGGAAAGGAGAAGGTTCATCAGAGACAAATCCAGCATCAGTGAGAACGTCTACTATGAACTTGGGATCCACAGAATAGAGAGGTTGTACCACAAGAAGTTCTCCAATAACAAAGTCCTATATAATGAATACATTGTGGAGAGGTCTGACAAAAAGTTGTACATATTCAATGCCAACGACCTTGTTCTCCTTAATCCTTATGACCTGATACACCTACACTCATATTGTGTGAACTTTTCTGACAAGTTCAAAGCTGCCAGAACTGCATGACTGGAAATAGAGATGGCAATGGAAGAGCACATCAATCTCAGAACCCAGACTGACTTCCAACATGGCATCACTTTTGAGCTAGAGAAACTGAGCATAACAGCGTCGAACGAAAGCATAAAGGGACTTGAACACCATCCTACTTGATCCATGATAGCCTTCATCATTCGATAGAAAGGGATCAAGAAGGCCTTCAGAGGAAGTGAAGTGCCTAAGTATTCGACCCAATCTCTGAAGATGTTGAGGAAGATTATCCAAGGACGTGTTGGAAACCCCAAATGCCAAGAAGAGCTTATCAGAAAATTCCTCCAGAACATTGATCTTACTTTAGAATTTAGAGACTTGATCTTAAGATTTGATAGGATTCTGAGAGGAAATTGGTATGATTAGTTTACTTTCTTTGCCATGCAATGTACTTAATTTTTCAAGAAGTAAACAGTTTTACAGAGGATGACATTCTCCTCTTTGTCTTTATTAGTTAATCTCTGTAAATAGTTAAACCTTGTATTTTCAATACTTAAAGGGAGATTGTTAGCCCCAAGTATCTCTGATGTAAAAGCATTGAAAATACGCCAAGTCAGAAGACCACAGAGATAACGTTGAAGACCAAACAGAGGAGCGTCAGAGAGAAACCTTCAGAGACCACTACATCAAAAGATCGTCAGAGCTCTGGAGAATACCCTCTGATTACCAAGACCTCTGTGAAGCTCAAGACTCGTAGAAATCTCCAAGTGTTGAAGCAGTGTCTGCACTTTCCACGTCAGCCCTAAAGGATAACTACACACTTTACACGTGTCATTCCAGGGTTAGATAGTACACTGGTTTACACTTTATAAGGCTATAAATAGTGAGTAGTGGAGCAAATAATTGTAAGAATTCTTGTAAGAACACGCTCACTGCAATTTCCATTCCACTATCATTTGTACGAATTGTAGCCTGAGAGATTCAGAAGAAAGCACACACACTTCGGTGTTCTTGGTGTTTTTCATTATAATATACGAGCAAGTTGTTTATGATTCATATCTTATTTTTGTTCAGTATATTATCTCTCTGTTTGTTGTTCTTATTAACACAATCACTCACTTGCAAACTTTTATCTTATGCTTCCGCTCAATCTATTGTGTTTGATAAGTGAGACAAGGTGAATATGGGAACCAACACTCTATTTTTCAGAAAGGTTAAAGGTCATATTATTGTTGTCCAAATATATGATGATGATATTATATTTGGCTCTACTAACCCGTCTTTATGTACTCAATTCGCTGAAAGAATGAAGAATGAATATAAGATGAGTATGATGGGTGAACTAGCATACTTCCTTGGACTTCAGATCAAGCAAAGCGATAAGGGAACTTTTATCCACCAAGGTAAGTACGTTAAAGATATGCTGAAGAAATTTGATCTTACTCAAAGCTCAGCTATGAAAACTTCTATGGCACCTCCGCTGACACTTAACAAGGATCCCTCTAGAAAACCTGTTAATGTCACTGCCTATAGAGGAATGATCGGCTCTCTTCTCTATCTTATAGCGAGTTGTCCTGATATCATGTATTCTACTTGTCTTTGTACATGATATTAATCTGAACCCAAAGAATCACATCTGATCGCCGTGAAGCGAATTTTCTGATATCTGAAGGGTACACCCAACCTAGGTCTTTAGAATCCTAAACACTTAGGGTTCGATCTAACTGCCTATTTAGATAGTGATTTTGCAGGTTGCAAGCTGGATAAAAAAACACCACAGGAGTCTGTTAGCTCCTGGGTGGAAAGCTGGTGAGTTGGACTAATAAAAAGTAAAATTCAGTGTCCACCTCAACCGCTGAAGCTAAGTATGTAGCAGCGGGTAGTTGTTGTGCTCAGGTCTTATGGATGAGAAATCACCTATTAGACTATGTCCTTCAGCTATAAAAGATTTCAATCTATTGCGACAGCACAAGTGCAATCGCTATAGCAAACAACCCAGTGTTACACTCAAAGACTATACACATCGAAATCAGATATCATTTTATCAGAGATCATGTGATAAATACAGACATAGAACTTCATTTTATTCCAACTGACTATTAGTTAGCTGATCTGTTTACCAAACCTCTTGATGAGACAAGATTCAACTTTCTCATCAGTGAGCTTGGAATGTTGAACCTTGAAGAATAACTCTTCAGCGGTCATGCATTATGTCAGCACTTAGGTTCTATCTCTTTCGTTCATCTTATAATCTTTGAGTAAATTCTCTCTGATACTCAAGTATGTTCTCTATCCTAAATCACTGAAGTAATCTTCAGTAAGTTGGCTTTCAAAAGAAAATCTCGATCAATGACATTTTCCCATAAGTGATCCTTTTGAAAAAGATAAACTCATCACTAATATCTGTTAGTTCCTGTTTTGCTTAACAATGATGATTCTTTCAGATAGTTCAGATAAGATATATTGCGGAAGCGTATTTAAAGAACTGAAAGATTATACTGAGGTAGAATAACACACAATATCAAATAAGCAATATGTAAATGACAGATAAATATCTCAAAGATTCACTGTATTTGATATTAGCAAGAACACCAAGAACATTTGAAGGTTCAACAAGAAATCTGCTGGTGTGTGTGTTTGTGCGTAGCTTAAATAATAATTCTTGTTTATAGAAGAACTCAACATGAGTCTTCTATTTATACTACTAAAGAGAGGACAGACTTTAGACAATAAGGACTAAAGCTACAGTAGACAAGATCGTGTGAACAGTAGCAGGTACTACGTGCATTTAATGCATAGATATCAACTTGCACAGAGCCCTATTAGAGTTTGACACGTGGAGATTTGTCAGGGCACGCCTTGTGCAAGTGGTTGATAGGATCCTAGAACAGTAGAAAGATATTTGTTGATTCTTCTAAGTCTTCTTTATACCGCAGAGGCTCTGTCAAAGGTGACAGAGCTTCTGCGGCACGATCCTCTGTGAGCGGTCTTCTGTTATTTCTTCCCTTCGGTCTTCTTGATGTCTCGGCAGAGCCTCTGTTGGAGACTTCTATACTTAGCCTATTTTTCACTACTTTCATAAACAGAAAGATTGGAGCTAACAATCTCCCCCTAAGTAGTGAAAAATAAAAAATTTAAAAGTGCAAGGATTTTCTAGACTAAGTACTAGAATATTTTCTTTTCACATAAGATTATGCCATAGGCATTTACATTTCATTGTTCTGAAAAGAAAAATTACAAATATTTGTAGACTGACTCAGACCTTGGCATCTTTGAAGTCGTTGAATCTTCTGCGGTCGAGTCCTTCTTGTATGAGCTTGTGATAGAAACTGATGCAGAGTGTTCAGAAGTTGATTGTCGCATCGATGACCTCTATCAGTCTGTCGGCTAGACTTTGATCCATGAGCTCTGTTCCTCTATGCTCTACTAGATTTGTTCTGAACTCCGTCAAAGTACTTGTTGCGTACTTCTGACAGTCCATTTCTACGAACAACCTTGATTTTCCAGCAGGATCTTGAAAGACTAACCCGACCCTTGGAGTTGTGATGATTGAGTTTGGTACAGCAGAGGGAGGGCAGTAATCTTCTGGCGGTTGAACACACATGTTCTTCACTCCAAGATCTAGAGCCAATTGGAAATCAACCAGGCTGTATCGCAGAAGCTTCTCTCGTATAGCTTTTCTGATCACCCTGTATGCTCTGTGAACTGCATTGGTTGTGAAGTTCTTTTTCATCCATTCCAGAAGATCAGGTAGGTCATAAGGATTTAGATTCCTAAGATCCGCATTTGAGAATTGGTTCTCGAATCTGTCCTCTCTTTTGACCTTGTAGATGTTGTAAGAGATCTTAGGAAAGGTTCTGGTTTTAGAGAACTTACAGTATATAACCTTGATGATTTTAGAGGTTGAGAAGACTTCGTGTTTTGGCTTGGGAGTTGTTCTAGTGAAGAGCCTTTTGAGGTCAGCACGGAAATAAGGATCTTGAATGGATGGTTGTATTCGATCTATGCTCATTTTGTTGTATAGGTACTTGTACACCACCTCTTCCATTTGTGGTGGTGGTGTTGGAGGCATGGTTTTGCGCAGAGCATCTAATTTGTTCTTGATCTCTGCCACTCGATCTTCTGTAGGGGGTTTTGCAGTTGGATCCAGAATAGGAATGTTTGACAGAGGAGTAAGACCAATAGCCCAGTCTTCTTCTTCTGGCTTTGGTGTTACATAAGCATCGAACGAGCTTTTCATCAGCTTTTCTATTGGTGGTTGATGCTTGGGCTTTTTCTTCTGTGGTTCTTCTGTCATTATTCCTTTGGCCTTTGCTTTAGCCTTCGGCTGTTCTACTTGTCGTGATGGCACTATTGGATTTGTAGGAGTTGCCTCTATCGGTTTTTGCACTTGAGCTTTTGAGGGCTTGATTGGTTGTTCTTCTACGGTAGTTGTTGTTGGAGCATGCTGTTCTGCAGAAGGTTTGGTTTTCTTGGGTTTGTGGGCAATGGTTTTGGTTCTCGGGTGTGTTTTGGGTTCTTCTGCAGTTTTTAGTGTTGGGGAAGGTAGTTCTTCTTCAGAGGATGTCAGGATTTGGAATTCTTCATTGATTGGGACAACTTCTCCGAAAACAGAGGTTGTTTCCACAGACGTGGGTATTTCCTCTGTGGTCTTCTGTTAACCTTCAGTGGTTTCAGGTACTTGGGTTTCTTCAGGGTTGGTTTCCACAGAGGTGGTTGTTGCCTCTGTGGTTTGGTTTCTGCTTTGGGTTTGTGTTGGGGGTGCTTGGGATATTGGTTCTGCGGATACCGGTGGAGCTGGTAGACCTCTGCTTGCAGCTTTTTCCCTTGATTTCTCCCCTAATTTCTCCCCCTCAGGATGATCTGATGAATCGTCAGAGTCATCATCAGAGTCATCCTGACCCTTATCTTTAGTACCCTCTGCTTGGCATGTGGTACTTGGTTTTGGTGGTGGATTTGCCCCTGCTACGATCATTTTCGCACAGAGGTCATCACATATACCAAGCAGGTATGCAACTTTTGCCTCAGATTTGAAACGTAGCTTTCCAACACTTGCTTGAAATTCGTTGACGTAGGTGGCGTTGGCAGAGGTGAAGGCTCTGATGAATTCAGTCATCTGATCAAGTATTCCTTGCCCAAGTTCTGTCAGCTGAGCTCTGGTCATGTAGTCGGAAGGCTTCATGGCCTGAGTGTCTTTCATTGTTTGCTCTTGGACTTCTTCTAAGGCCTTCTTTAGATCTTCTGGTGTAAGTCTCTTGGAAGTTGAGGATTGCTCTTTCAGCTTTTCAAGGAAATGTTTGACAGATTCTTTGAAGGCAGAGGTAGCGGCTTTCCCGAACTCAGTAGCTGCAGAAGTGGCAGTGGCTGTTGCAGTTGACTTCATCTAGACTAAGGCGTTTTGCACCTCTGTGGACAGGTTGTCCATTTTGGTGTTCATATTTGTGATCGCCCTTGATGTTGTATCTGCAAAAGAATCAAAGGAGCTTTTCAACTCCTTCAATGTATTGTCCATATAGGTGACAAGGGTTTGGAACTCATCCCTTGATACTTGTGAACTTGGTGTAACCTCTAGGGGAACACATTCTTCCCCAGAGTGAGTCCTTGTTCCTTCGACACCTTCTTTCGCCCTTATTTTTATGTTGGGGGCGGAAGGATTTCCATCTGATCCTTGAGCAGAAGCATCTTGTGCTTCAGACTCTACAGAAGTTCTGAGAAAGACATTGTCCAAATCCACTCCAGAGGTGGGTACTAGAGTATCCTTCTGTTGAATCGGAGACTTGTCTAGAGTCTCTCCATCTTTGTGCACTCTAAGCTCCTCTGAAGAGCTGTTTGGACCTAGTTGTGTGCGTGTGGCAGAGGAAACAAATTCCTCTGCAGGAGTGACAGATGTGATTCGGGGCGAGGAATCACGAACTAAGGGTATGTCCTTCTGAGAGGACTCCCCTGGAATGGTTTCCCCGGTTTCTAATGGTACAGAGGTAGAAAGAATTTCCTCTGTCCGGATGGTTTGGGTTTGGATCGAGCTGTGCTGCTCTTTTTCAATATTGCCTTCTGCCACTAGACTGGCGGCAATAGAAATGTGGGTTGTACTGGGAGTTGGTTGGGGTTGTGTGCCTTCTTCAACTACGGCATCTTGTGTGGTTTCACCCTCTGTAGTTACTTCTACCCTAATCGCTTCTTCTGAGACTCCTTCTGCCCTTGTAGCAAAAGAGTCGTATATTGGATGTGAACCAAATAGTCTTTGTACATGAGAGTGCAGAGCCTGGATACCTTCAGCGGCAGATATTACTTCTGCTGGACTTTGTCTATGAACATCATATCCAGGCTGGAGAAAGGGGTTCTGTAGTACTTTTGGAGTCCCAACCTGCATATCTCTGGGAGTTTCATCATCTTCATCTAAATCAGAAGCGATTCTGAAGTCTGGTGCTTCTGTAGGCACATGGAAGAGGGCTTCTGCAGTCCATCCAGAAGTGTCTAGAGTATTGGCGATATCAGGGTGCTCAAGGAAAGAGTTGAAATCACCCTGATTGTCTTCCATTCTTTCTTCCTCTGCAAAATTAAGAGGAGTGGGTGATAGCAGAGGTGATGCTTGAGCAGCTTCTTCTATCATTTCCTCCTCTGCGATTGGTTGCATAAGAGAGAGAGGCTTTTTGGCTTTCTTCTTGCTTTTCCTTCTCTTGGGTTTGGGTGCACCTTCCTCTGAGGCTTTTGTTTTTCTTTTCTTTTCCTTTAGAGGAGAGGGAGGTGCAGAAGATCCAACTTCTGTTGTAGGTGGTGGAGACTGTTGGGTTTGAGCAGCAGAAGTAGATGTGCCCTCTGTGGGTTTCTTAGCCTTGGAGACCTTCTTTGGTTTGGTGGGTGTGGTAGAGGTCTTTTTGGTTGAAGTAGAGGTTAGAGAGGCTCGTTGTTCTAGGAATCTGGTTTGTACCTGTTCGTGTTTTGCATAAGCCTTTGCCCATTCTTCATCTATCGTACGTTCTGCAACTGGGGTTCCTATGGGGACACCTAGACACGGGGGTGTCATAGGACTCGGTGTTGAAGTCCTGTGATCGCGTATGTATTCTATCTTAAGGGTCTCATCCGAAGCATATTCCAGAAGTTTCTTTGGCAGAGGTTTGCAGAATGGGTATCCCTCGACATGCTCTGTTGGATTGTTTCTTGCCAAATGGTAGGTTTTTACAGTAGGTCCTTCCATTGGCCATTTCTGTATAAGTAGCAGAGGTTCTATTAGGACACCTAGAATCCTCTGGTATTGTAGAGGTGGAAGTTCTTTGCTCGATTCTTCCTTTGCCTTAGTGGAGGAGATTCTGCGGTCGATTGTGTTGACCATTTCCTGCATCATCAGGCTGCCGTAGTCCAGAGGTATGTCATAATATACTCCGTACATTATGGCCATGATTTGGTGAGATGTTTGATCTAGACTACCCACCTTTCCTGTCAAGCACCTGTTTAGAATTGAAAAGAGTGTATTCCACAGAGGTGGGAATCTACCTCTGCGGAAATCGTTTCGTTTCTTTAGATGTGTATTGTAGCCCAGGCTCTCAGCAAAATGGCAGAGCTCTTCGTCTGTAGGATCTTCAGCATATTTCTTCAGACCTAGGAGCCCTCTGGTGGGATGACTAAATTCGAGAGAAAACATGGTTCTATTGAAGGCGAGCTCGATGTGTTCAGATTTGTCAGGATTTGAGATGTAACCCTTGATTTGTCTGTCTTCAGGGTCATAATAATAGCTCTGCCAGAATTGGTTAAGGTATCTGGCAGGGATTTTATCAACATTCTTTGAAAGTAGAGGAAAGAGATAGTGATTCTCCAGAATGTTCAATAGGATTCCATGTTGTTTTCCAAAAGCGGTTTTGGAGGGTACAAGGTAGTGGTTGTTGGGTTTTAGAGGAAGAACATTTTCATAATGTTCAGGCTCTATGAATTTTTGCAGGTGGGTGGTCGGAGCAAAGGTTGTTTCATCGTCGGAGTTGTCTTGGTCCAGGTTTTGGACTCTTGTGGGATTTAAAGAGTGCTCGGAGTGAGCAGGGGAGTGAACAGGGGAGTTCGCCGGAGAGTGTGAAGAGGAAGCCATTTCTTGAATGTGAAATTAAAGAGAAATCATTGGAAGTTGCAGGTTTTAGCACAAGTTCGCCGGAGAAGAGAGAGTAAGTTCGTAAAGTTTGTGAAGGATTGGTAACTTGGGTTTTATACTGAGGGGATAACGGTAGAATCTGAAGGGTTAAATATGTGAAAGTGAATAAAATTTGGGGTCCGTAATTGAGTGTATATGGCTGGTTCAACTTTCCAGGAGAACGTGTGCCATGTACGTCCAATGGAAATGTGCCACGTCAGCAGTGTCAGAGTACGACGGGACGTCGTGCGCGGCCCATTAATGCTTGGCGCGTGAGCTTTTCAACTTTCAGAAGATTTTCACTCGCAGTATATTACCGTTACTGTTACATAATTTCCATTTGTATCCAAAAACGATAGAAGCTCTGTGGTTTGAGACCTTCTTTTTATATCCTCTGTTGCTTGCACCTTTACCAAAAACATTTGTAAATTCATTGGAGAGGATCGATAGAACTTTAGTATAGAAATTTCATCCAGAGAGGTGCATAGGCTCTGTTGGGCCTGGCAGAGCCTCTATGAGAGAAAATTTCTAATAACTGGAAATTCATAAAATATTTTGATCATCCATGTTTGTGATTGTTTTTAACAATGTTTTTAGGACCTATTTGGAAATTTGTGTCCTAGAAAATTATTTTTGAAAGAGGTGTTGTGCAGGAAATTCCTTTTAAATGCTTATGTTGGTCAACAGAGTTTCTTTTGGTGGAGTGAACTCTGTGACCAAAAACCTTTTGAATCTCAAAGTGTGCACTTGTACGAGAGAGCTCTTTTGAGTGGTCATTCAAATTGATCGATAGAGTTTCTATTTTGAAATTTGCGATAACAGAGCTTTTTCTTGACAGAGCTTCTGTTGAGCTCAGCAGAGGCTCTATGACCTTAAATTTCTAAAAATGGAAAGCTCGTAATTCTTTTTTTGATCATTTAAAGTTTGAAATGCCTTCAGCAATAGTTTTAGGACATATTTGGAATTTTGTGTCCTAGAAAACTGTTTTCAAAAACTGTTTTCTACGAGATACTTACTTTTTGACTCTTCTGAACTCGGAAAAAACCCTTACTTCTGTGGGTTGTGATTGATCATCACTTTTCCTCTTGCTCCCCCTTTGATAAACCCAGAATCTAGCAATATGATATGAACAAATATAGAGAGAATCTAGAGAGCAAATGTGTCATCCATATATTCAACATATGAGTACAAATGACATTAGCATCAAGTGTTATTCTAGATTGTTATTAGCTAATGATCAATACATGCCTATTTATACCCCTCACATACAATGTATAAAGGCAAAGCAATACAACATAGACTCATTACAGTACATTGACTTTACAGTAAATCTTGAATACAATAATGCTCTAACAATCTCCCCCTTTGGATTCAAGATTTAAAAAATATGACAGCAGTGTTCAGCTCTTTGTAAAGTCAATCTTCTCCAACAGACACTCTATCAAACCATCTTCAAGTCTTGTACATGAAAATCAGATCTTTGTAGCATTGTCAGTCTTTGACAAACAGTAACTTCTCGTATCCTTCTTGATGCAAGAACCTTAGTTCTCATATTAATTTTCTCATATTAAAAGGATCCAAAACCATCAATTCGGATGTAGGCAGATCCGAAACCAATACGGATGTAGACAGATCCAAAACCAATAGAATTCGGATGTAGACAGATCCGAAACCAAGAGAATTCGGAACAAGAAGGATGCGAAACCATCAATTCGTATCATGTAGGATGCGAAACCATGTGAATTCGGATCAAGGCAGATGCGAAACCATCAATTCAGATCAAGTTGGATGCGAAATCTCCATATTTTTGAACTTTTAGGTGTAAGCACAATCCGAGAATAATACCTCTCAGATCTAAGATAACCAAATTCAGCAACATTTCAGACTTCTCATGATCCGAAACCAATGCAATTTTGAACAATCCGAATCCAGCATGCGAATTTTGGACTTCTTGTATTTTGAATGATTTCTTGAACTTAGTATCTTCATCTCTTTGACCTCGAATTGACTTCAACATGAAATTGAATTAAACATTTCTCCCCCTTTTTTGATGATAGTGAGCATCATGATCATCAAAAACTTTTTCAATTTCAGTCGCGTTTCTGATTATCACTAACAATCTCCTCCTTAATGAATAACCTTGCTCCCCCTCAAAATAAGAATTCTGGAGCAATTTTTTTCTCCCCCTGAAAGTATGCATATATTTCATTAAAAAAAATTATTCATTTCAAATACAGTACTTTAATGAAAACATTTATACAAGGAAAATAAAATTCATTGAACTACATTTTATAACTACTAACATTTGATCATTTGAAAACTTTACAAAAGAAATCCAACTTAATGAAATTTAACAGATTTTTCAATCAAATGAAATCAAATGCATGTGTTTGGACTCAAATACAATTCATCATTGCATATCAAGTTAAAAATGTTCAGTTTCAACCCCTTTATTAAATCTATTTGGTGTGAAAGCATGCGAAATATGATTAGCTTCAAGCATATGCAATTATAAAACATATAAGAATACATTGCTCTACTCACACTCTTTGTCCAAAATCAGAATTTTCACAAATTTACGGGTTTATCGCGACTTTGTATTATCCCCAAGTTTCAAGAGATGTGTGCGCATTGGCATCTTTTAATCAAAAAGTTTAGTAAGAATAAGATACACCGTTAAACATGGCTTTCTATCTGGTTCTATAGCAGGATTTGGGTCAGCCGATCCCAGACCAGTTGGCCTTAGGTGCTAGGTGTCGAGCACCCCTTGGAACTTACTCTCCCAAACCAGAAAGGCCACATCGATATATCTTAAACCCATTTGTACCAGTAAAACATGGCTTTCTATCTGGTTCTATAGCAGGATTTGGGTCAGCCGATCCTAGACCAGTTGGCCTTAGGGACTAGGTGTCGAGCACCCCTTAGGACTTACTCTCCCAAACCAGAAAGGCCACATGTACAAACTTTCAAACTAAATGATATATATATAAATATATATATATATATTTATATATATATATATATATATATATTTATTGCATCTCAATCACTTGGTTCTAAAACATAGTGCTTCCCCCATATATTCGTTTCCATCCATCATTCTGACATATAGGCTTTTTGAGCATTATATTCTATATAAGTCCAGAATTACTTAATTTCGAGCATTCAGCATAATTTCATTCATGTTTTGCTGACCTTTCGATTTATTTCAGAAGTGAAAGATGAAACAAATAACTCAGATAATGTAAAAACACTTGTAAAATCACCCTTGACACACATTTCATTCATTTAATGAACATTAAAAAAATTCATCTCATTGAATTAAATTTGTTAAGACTCAAACATTCAAAGCAGTAGAAATAAAACATAATGCAATGTTACCTTTCACCACTTGTTCCTTGAAACAGTTAAGGATATCACCTGAGAAGTATGAGTTCTAAACTGATTTGTTTAGAAGTCTTAGTCTTTGAAGTACGGGTCCTGAACAGAATTGTTCAGAAGCCATAAGTTCTTTTAAGTACGGGTCCTAAACTAATGTGTTTAGAAACCATTATCTCTTTACTCCCCCTTAATGGTACATACACTCTTAAAAAAAATTCACTGCTTCTCTTCTATTTTCAATCATGTGTGTGGTATATATGTAACATTCAGCACAACACATGTAGAACCTACAAAACAAATTAAGCAGATTTTGGTACCCAACGGGACTTGGGTCCTAGTGTGTTAGGTGTAGATTTCTTAGAAGTAATACTGTAAGTACCGTACCAATAAGAAGTATAATCTTTATGCACAAAATCATTTGAACCACAGTAAGAACAACAGATTTTCTTATGTGTCAACCTAATCAGATGATTTACAGAAAGAATAGGATTAGGTTGAACAGAAGATTCACCTTTCGGCGCATTGTTCTTTATGGCCTTTGATGTGGAGACAGATGATTTTGGTATATCTTTCTTTGAAGTTGTTGTGCCTTTGACTCTCCATTCCATCTTCACCTTCTTGAAGACTGGAACTTCTTTAAGATTGGAAGTATTAACTTTAGGCACTTTTGAATCCTTATCTGATTTATCAAGCAAATGATTATAAAAGAGATTTGTAGAACGAATCTGATCTTTTGAGAAACCAGATGATCTATTAAATTGTTTAGAAGAAATGTTTTTAAAACTCGAACTTGAAGCAGTTTTAAATGAGCATTCATAATCATTTGAATCAACAAATGGAGTCTGAAAGATAATATCAGGACTAACCTGCTTTGAGACATCAAATTTAAAAATGACGTCTTCAAGTTCTTTAACTTTGTTTATCAAAACATTTTTCTCTTTAAAAATTAGATCAAATTTCTTTTGGAGATCAGATTTGATCAATTGATCCTTCATAATATCAGCTGATAAACCATATAATCTTTTGGTAAGATTAAGAATCGCATCTTCAAAATGTTTGTGTTCCGATTCAAAATCTTTTTCCAAAAACTTCCTTTTAACAGTAATCTCTTTGAAAGTTTCCATATTTTTATTTTTAAGGTTTTTATTTTCCTTTTCAAAGATATTTTTCTTTTCCGTGAAATCTTTTCTTTCCTTTTCCAAAATATTTTCTAAATCAGAGATTTTCCCGGAAAGCTCAGAACTTTTAATCTCAAAAGATTTTCGTTCAGTTTCGAAATCAGCTCTTTCTTTTTCGAGCTTCTCTTTTTTCAAGAAATAAAACTTTCTCAAAGTCAGAAACTTGTTTTGAAAGTTTTATACATTTCAGTTCAATTACTTCCTTTTCTTTAAGAACTTTCTTTGAAGAAGGTGACTCTGTTTCACGTTATGAAAGCTTCTTTTTCAATTCAACGTTTTCTCTTTCCAACGTTGTTTCCTTTTCTTGAACTCTTTTTATTTGATCTTGTAGATATGAGTTCCCCTTCTCTCTCTTGTCTTCAATACTCTTCAGATCAGCATTTTCTTTTTGAAAGATTGTTACTTTCTCTTGAAGTTTCTTGATTTGATCGTGCAGACTCGAGTTGTCTCTCTTTGCTTCAAGATCTGCAATATAAACTTCAAGATCAGTAATTCTTTTAGTAAGTTTAGCATTTGAAGAAAAATGTCTAAAATCTATCTCTTCAAATCAGCATTTCTTCCTCTTTATTTGAAACAGGAGTTGAAAGATTTGAAGCATTATCTTTGACAAAAGTTTGTTTCAAACTTTCATTATTTGATTTAACAAAAGTTTGTGAGATTTGAGGTATCTCCTTTGTAAGAGTTTGCTTCAAACTTTCATTGTTTGATTTATGAAAAGTTTGTGAAATTGGAGGAATTTCCTTTGTAAAAGTTTGCTTCAAACCCATTTCTCTTTTTGGTATTGCTAGATGGATATTTCAGAAAATCAAGCAGAAAGTGTATGAAATACACTATAGAAAAAAAAATATATAATTTTTTTTTGAAAAGCTCTTAAAGTGTATAAAATACACTATAGAAAAAATTTCGGAATGAAAAAATTTCTCAAAATACTTTTTTTTTAATCAACACGAATTCGGATCAAGAAGGATTCGAAACCACAGAATCCATATCAAGAAGGATTCGAAACCACGGAATTCGTATCAAGAAGGATGCGAAACCAATGGATTCGGATGTAGTTGGATGCGAAACCAATGGATTCGGATGTAGTTGGATCCGAAACGAACATATTTCGTATGTATAAGGATGCGAAACCAAGGATTTCGTATGCTGAAGGATCTGAAACCAACAGATTTCGTATGTATAAGGATCCGAAACCAACGATTTCGTATGTATAAGGATCCGAAACCCAAACTTAAACAAAAATCACTTTTCACTCTGAGATCCGAAATCAAGCTTAAAACACCAAAAATCAAGCTTGAACGATCCGAAACCAAGCTTAAATGATCCGAAACCCCTATGAATGATCCGAAATCCTCATGAATGATCCGAAACCTTCACTTAAACACCAAAAATCACTGAATCAGCCATAACCTTTTCAGTTCTTGATCAATTGATATGAAACTTGCACAGACTTGTTCGAAATTTGATTCCACACACTTTCGTAGTTGATCACAAATCCTAATTCGATCAATTTAATCGAATTAAGATCCAAAACAGTAAGAAAATGTTTTCGAACAAAAAAGATACAAATTGATCAAATCTGCAAATTCTGTGCAGAATTTGGTATAGATCCTTGAATTAAAGATGTTCAGGGATGAAAATCGAGTGCAATGATGTCAAGAATCAATCCAAAAGATCAAAAAAATGAAAGAAAAGATGAATCTGGATGAACAGTAATCGAAGAAGGATCAGAAATCATGATGAACAGTAAGTGATGAAGGATCCGAAATCTTCAAAACAATGTAAAAATTCTTCAAAATGGTTCTTGATCTGCTTGAATTTTCTGTTTGGCTCTGATGCCAATTGATAAACCCAGAATCTAGCAATATGATATGAACAAATATAAAGAGAATCTAGAGAGCAAATGTGTCATCCATATATTCAACATATGAGTACAAATGACATGAGCATCAAGTGTTATTCTAGATTGTTATTAGCTAATGATCAAGACATGCCTATTTATACCTCTCACATACAAGGTACAAAGGCAAAGCAATACAGCATAGACTCATTACAGTACATTGACTTTACAGTAAATCTTGAATACAATAATGCTCTAACACCCTTGAACCGACAACTTCTGTAGCTTAGTTCAAGGTCTCCTTCTGCTCCCCCTTGACGTATGCTTGGATCAAATGAGATAAGTTGTGCATAGAACATAGGTCAAGGTTATCATAGGTTCTATGGAGATTGTCATACTCTGAGCAATCTCACAGAAGCTCTGTTGGTTACAGAACTTTTGATGATTAAGAATTTACATACAGAAGAGTTTAAATATATACATATTTACAAGAAGATCAAATCCGGAGTCAAGATACCATATCGGTACATACTGCTTCTACAAGACAATCAGAGAGTTTTAGGTACCCATATCCAAATAGGTCCAGCTTTGTTAGGGGTCTTCAAGTTTGCCTTAGCATTCTTGGGTTTGGTTTTAGCTTCTTTTGAAGAACCATTTTGTTTCTTCTTACCCTTGAACTTAGTGTTCTTTTTGGGTGTAGAGAGGAAACAGTGTGGACTTGAGAAGTGTTAATTTAATCGATACATGAGATCAAAACAATGACAATAATGAATGTGCGAAGAGATTTGCTTGAATTTTTCATTAAAAACATTAAATGGGGGCACAGAGGCATTACATTCTGTCCTAACATTTGACTTCCTATTACAAGAAGACCTATGTAGGCTAGATTGTTGTTTGCAAAATCCTTTGTTGTGAGTTTCCTTTTGTGTCTCCCTTCTGTGGTGAACTTCTGCAGGTTTCACTGTCACAGAAGAAAAAGATTTGTTATTTTTAGCCCATTTACCCTTCTGTTGCCATGTTAGTTTTCCTTTAATAGGCTTTAAGGGTTTTAAAATATTTGAACTTGTTGGAATTTGAGTGGACATTTCCTTATGTTGTTTAAATTTCTCAAGCTCAAGAGAGGTTTTGGCTTGTATACACATGTCCAAAAAGTCTGGACAGATAGGAACTCTTGTGATTTTCTCCTTGGGAGAAATAGTCCTGTTAAGAACTTCAGAGGATAGTTTAAAATCCTCTGTGTCACAAGGTACTATCTCTGACTTAGAGTCAGTCTCAGATTCGTCAGAGGATGAGTCGTCCTCATATACAGAGGTTGAGTCACTTAGTTCTCTTTCGACAGAGGCTGGACTTTCAGAGCATGTGTCATACTCACTTTCTTCCAAGTCAACAGAAGTATCTGTTAAGGTTTCTTCAGAGAGATTTTGATCAATGGAAGGTGTACATAGGTTTTCAGAGATATCAAGTTTTTCTTCTGAAGCATTTGGCTTGAACTCAGGTGCCTCTGCCGATAATTTCTTTTCAGAGTTAATCATGCAGACAAAGGAAACTTGTGTTTGAGTCTCTGGGTTACCAAACTTGAAGATTCCTATCTGATCTTGAGTTTTCAGATATTTCTTAGGTTTAGACTCTCTTTTGACAGAGATTGAAGGTGACAAATCTGTGTTTTCAAACCACGCATTTGTCATCTTCAGAGGTTTCCTCGTATGAGGTTCCCCAGAGACTTTTTGCCTTTTACTTACAGAGAGTAAATTTGGAAATCCAGGTTTTCTTGTATCTCCAATATGGAATAGAGAGGACAGAGACTTGTTTCTTTTGTTTCCAGTATATGGATCTATATCACAGAAGCCAATTCCCCGTCTCCCTATTTGTGTATTTATTTTCTCGTACACCTTCTGCGCATCTTGATATTTTTTAATTAAAAGATCTCTTTTGAGTAAATCTTGACAGAGGACTTCTCTTTCCTTTTGAAAATAATGTTTGAGAGCTAGGATATTCATTCTATTGCATTCAACGTCCATAAGTTCTTTAGATTTTGCTTTTAAAGAAGAATTGAGTTCAGAAATTTTTTCTTTTAAAGGATTCAGATTTTTGTTCCAGTTCGTTTCAATTTCTTCCTTTTCTTGAAAAATTTTAGCTTTTTCTTGAGTTAGAAGTCTAGCTTCTCTCTCATAGAAGGTGAGTTTCTTCTGAACACTTCCGCAGATTTCTTTAAGTTCAGTGTATTCAATGTTAAGTTTAAGCAAATCAGCTTCTGATGTATTAGTGTTAGAGTTAGAAGTGGATACCTCACTATCGGAGTCGGAGCTGACTTCTGCCATGCCACATAATAGGGCGTTCTTCATTTCTCCTTCGTCAGAGAATGTATCTGATTCCCAAATTTCTTTATTCACCATGAGTGACTTCTGAGCATAATATTCTGCTTTCTTTTTGTAGAACTGTTGGTCCCGAAAGGCCTATACAAGTTTGTAGAAGGGGGGGGGGGTTGAATACAAACACACTATTTTACTTTTCTAAATTGTTTATTGATAAATCATTAACAATTTACAGCTTGTTGCGGAAACAAGATTAAGGATACACCTAAATCTAAACAAGTTGGAACACTAAGGTCTTGCACTAAGAAAGATAAGGAGATTACTAATAAAATCCTATCTTGAGAGAGATTTGAACTTGTCCAGAGTTAGCAAGTTACTTCAAAAGAAGTGAGTTCATCTCTTTATATACTGCATGCATTTAATGCAAGTCAGTATACACTTTACACGTGTCATCAGCTGGTTGGTTGCATGTCATTGACCTTGGTTGACAACCTTAGTAGCCGTAAAGATGAATAGTGTAGTATCAGAGTGTTTGTACGATCTCAGATTTTCGGAGGTTCTTTTCTGACATTTCGTACGGTGGCGTGCAAGGGAGGTTAAGACAAAAGTACTTTGTACGGAGGACTTCATGATCAACTTTCGTTGATTCAGCGATTACCATTTACTATTCAGCGAATGATAAAGTTCAGCGATAGCTGAAGTCTTGTACTTGATACTTCACGTTGAGTGGACAAATCTGAGTCTTCACTGATCCGCATCAGTTCATTAGTAGACTTGTCGCTGGTTCTTGAGCTTGATCTTCGACTTCAGCGTAGAACCTTTGTTGACGTGAAACTTGTCTTCAGGGATCATAAGTAAACAACTAACTTATCAGCGATTACCATAAGGACTGAACAGACTCAGAGCATTATGGTGAACAGTGTTCGCTGAATGTTTAATTTAAAGAGCAAGAGTTCCTATCAGCGGTACTGTAAGATCTTAGTACTTATCAGCGATAGTGAAACTCTGATACATATTGTTTACATACAATTTTCACTAAGTATTTAAGAGAGGGTCATTATCAAATCACTGAGGGTTTGGATCAACAATCTCCCCCTATTTGATTATGACATAGCAACAAAGAAAATTGCTATTAAATGAAAACATAAGGATAAAAAGAACTCATAAAATATTTGTCCCTTTTACCGTTTTCTGGGTTCTTTTCAGTACTGATGGAGTAAAGTACATTCGCTGAAATCTTTCTTTAAATCTTTGAATCAGATTACAATGAAGAACAGAAAGATTACAAGTACAAGCGAAATAAATTACAAGTACAGAAGGATAACTGATACAATAGAGAAAAAGGAGATTATATCAGTTTTCAAAAGGTTCTTCCTTAATGAGAAGTTCATCAAGGGTCGTCTTTTCAGTGGGAATCATCCAGTCAGGAACCGTTATACCTCGTTTTCTTTTATTCAGCGCTTCTTGAAAAATCAAGGGTTTTAGGTGTCGTGCCTGAATGTCATTTCTGAAGTCACACCAGTAGATAAGATCTCTGAGCTGTTCGATTGGAGTGATTGGGAGCTCAGCGATCCGTTGAAAGCATTTACGTCCGTCGTAGTCAAGAAAGAATATTCCATAAGGATTACTGATGACTTTACCAGGGACGAAAAGTTCACATGGTGGCAAAGAGATGTCAAGGGCAGATAGATCAGGATCAGGACCAAGCACTTCAGCGCGAGAGAAACCAATTCCAGTTTCATTTCGTATGACAGGTCCTGAGTTTAAATCTTGACGTTTCTTCCTTGGAGAGCCCCTTTTTCTTTTCGGCTTTAGATCAGGAACAGGAGGAATATCCACACAAGAAGATATCAAGTCGATCTGTCTGTTTATCAGCTTTTCGAAATGATTCTTGTACTTAGATTGTGATGGTTGGATAGCTAACCTCATCTCCAGCCATTCAGAGAGACCATACCTTTTTACAGTGTCAGCGCGAAAGGTTTCAGATGTGCCATCTTCTCTGAACAGTTTGATGTCAACAATAGGTACTCCGATAGAGGTTCTTCCAGAGATGAATACCTTGTTGATCTTCGCTGGACGATATCTGAAGTGAATTTTCTCTTTACACCAGATCAAGGTGGTCTGAGAAACTTCAGTTTTCTTTTCCACGATCTTCTGGGCTTCTTCCCACAGCTTTCGTTGGATTTGAATGGGAACACGCTTCAGCTTGGGGTCTTTGACAGATTCTTGAGTGAGCTTGATGGCGTATTCTCTGTCTTTCTCTTCAGCTTCCTTCCTTTCAGCAATGAGGCGTTCAGCTCTAAGGTGGTCCTGGTATTCAGCTTTTGAAATTCTGAACTTGGGAGGAACTGAAGGCAGTTGATCAGGCCTTAGAATTATTCGCTGATCCTCGAATCGCTTTATTATTTCTTCTCTTCTCTTTCGATCCTCTTCACTCAGCCTTTGAGGAACTGAGGAAGGTCTCTTATTGTGCGAGAGAGGTTGTTCTTCTGGTTCATCAGTCTCAGAGATCAAATCCAAGACTGGGATTATTTCATCAGCAGCAGCTGGATTTATTTGTGAAGTCGCAACAGTAGAACCTTCAGCGACATCCTCAAACAGGGGAGAGGACTAGCTGAAACGCAGCGATCTTACAGATAAGAACTGGGTAGAAGAACTTGGGTAGAAAAGATAGAAAAAGAATGTGGATGTGTAGAGAGGTTGTTGAGTATAGAACTTATTGAGTTGAGATGTTCAGGGAAGGAATAAGTAAAATTTTAGTGTACCTGACAAACCGGCTTTTCAAAAAGGATCGCTAGATTTTCATCTTCAGCGAGGCCTTTGTCTTTGCTTTTCTCAGCGCCAGAGGCTGAGGGCTTTGTCTTTGTCTTCTCCCCTGATGGTTCTATTATCGAGATTCCTTTAAGAGCTTTGATCTTTGGGGCAGGTTTGACGATAAAGAAATCATCGTCATCTTCATCATCATCATCATCCTTTCTTGGAGAGAAGGATGGTTTGTCTTCAGGGATGTCGATGTCTTCATCTTCTTCTGCTTCGGATTCCTCAACATCTTCTTCGAGTTGCTCCCCCTCAGATACAGAGGCGAGCTTCTCGGTTCCCTCAGGGTTTTCATCTCCCTGAGGTCCAGTGGTCAGATCTTCATTCCTCTCTCCCCTGATAGATTCATCATGGGAAAGGTCTTCAGCGCTCTTATTCAGATCTTCAGCGCTTTTCTCAAGATTTTCAGCGCTTTTCTCCCTGGAATGTTCAGCGCTCTTCTCCCCCTCTTTCTCATGATGACTGGGGGAGGAATGGGCAAACTCAGCATTGGTGTTATCTCTGTCTTCTGGACCAGAGATTTTCACACAACCTTCAAGCTTTGCTATTCTGTCTTCTAGGCCAGAAATAGCAGGCGTGATTTTCCTCAGCTCTGTGCGATCCTCCTCTGTGAAATATTCCAAAATAGGGACAAGGGCAGGAGCAGGAGCTAGACTATTTGCCTTGTTTACCAGCGTCTCGATCATCGTCTTCATAGAACCAACGTCGGTCTTTACAGAGCCTAAGTCAGTCTTGACCTCTAACATATCACCCTCGAGTTTTGCAACCGATGTCTTCAGCGTTGTTACTTCGCTGGACATGGTCGAAACTGATGTTTTGAGGCTTGTGTAGTCAGTGTAGATGTCACAGAGCACCTTGGCAAAATCGCTGAGCGTCTTATCAAGACTCTTGATGTCTTCAGTGGAAGCTTTCTTCTCCACCACCGTTGTCAGCTTTGTCAAATTCTCTCCAGCGTTTGTTACAGCTGTTGAGTTGTTGGAGAGTGTGGTGGTGAGACTGGACAACTTTGTTTCCACGGACTTCAGAGAGGCGTTGATGTCTCCCAAATTAGGACCTGTAACATATAAGTACTTGTGAACAAAGGAAAGCTCAGAAGTTTCAGGTTTAGTTACAGTGTTTAAGGTGGGATTTGTACCTGCAGGAGGATTGATGAACTCGTCAAAGTTGCAAGTTCCTGAATAGTGTTCCATATCCTCTTCAAAAGTACGGTGAGGTATGGTGATCTCTGCAGGTCCTTTCTTCATCATTTGTTGAGAAGCATCAGCGGTGGCTTCTGGAATGATGGCATCTCCAGTGTTCGCTGGAGGAGTGTCCAAGTGAGTGGAGGGAGAAGCGAAGGTTAAGATTGGGGTTCGGGTTCTGAGTTCATTGTTGGAATCGCTGACAATCACTTCATCAGTCTTTTGAGAGACTGAGGGAGGTTGGGTAGTTTCCAAGTTTCTAACCTCAGCGTTTGGAGACGCTGAAGTCTGGATTGGAGGGATGGCTTGCACGGGTGTGGCAGAGCGTACCACGGAACTTTCCTTCAGCTCTTCAGAATGAGCTGAGGAGTCTTCAGCATGGAATTGCTGGGGTTGCTCCTTGGTTTTCTTGATCCTTTTGGAATCAAGTTGGGTGTGTGAGGGTTTCCTTTTCTTATAAGGAGAGGATTTTGTGGCCGGGGTATCAGCGATTGGTATTGTCGCTGAAGGAGCTACAGAAAGCGGAGAATTTAGAAGAGTGAGAAGAGTAGAGAGACGTACCTCATTGGCAACAGGCTTGAAGTCGAGAACCTTAGGGCCAATCTGAGAAAGTTTCAGATCACCCTCTTCGGGATAGCTGTCCTTTAGGCCATATTGAAAGATGGCGCTGATGAATCGTGGGTAAGGAACCCATGCTGGTCTGTCAGCGGCAGAATCGACACGTTGAATCAGGTCTTCATAAATAATGGAGGCCCAGTCAATATTTAGACCTTTCAGCAGTGCGTATCCCATGGACTGCTGAGGTTGGGCGGCTTGATCAGAAGATCCGGATTTTGCTGTCATGCAGCTGATCAGGTGAGCGAAGATGAAATTCATCTCGCTGGGCATCTTGGATTTCTTTATCAGCGTCAGTTTCTTCTCAGGCTTCTTGTCCCTTCCAATATCCCAGATATAACCCATTGCGTCAAGGAAAGCAATGATTGCTTCTCTGTCAGCATGCTTTTTATGGTCAGGGAATGGAATGAAGGGTTTTTCTTTGGTGGCATTTGGGAAGTTTAGGGCTTTGCGGATAATGGCGGGTGTAATCTTGATGATGCCATACTCAGTATCGCTGAGTATGCAGTCTATGGTTTTGGATGGATCTTTGGCAGAGGGTAGCTCAGTGTGTCTGGCAGAGTACCAGAACTGGGATAAGAGCCGCTGACTGGAAGGAGGTGTTATGGTCAGGGCTGTGTAGATGGGGTTGTTCTTCAGAAAACTTACAACATCGTCCAGATGTGATACTTGCTTCCGAGGAGGAAACTCGAGAAGAGCTGAGAGGTTGTTGGCCTTAGTCCAATCGAGTTGATCCAGCTCGAACTTAACCTGGGGGGCTTTGAAGATGTCCATTTCCTCAGAGTCAGTGGAGATGGACTCAGCGGTAACATTCAGCTTTGAAGATGCCATATCACTGTATTATCAGTTCAACCAAAGATGTTAACAAATAAGAATTATCTTAATGTGGAAAGAAATTTCCGTTAAGATTTTTCGAATGTTATCCATTTCATTCAGACAAAAAATGTCTTAATGAAGATCAGGGTTTTTCTTGATTTTTAAAAGAAAAGTAAAACCCATAAAGTCTTGTATTCCAGTTTCTAAAAGAAAAATGGATACGAATGAAGAACAAGTTTAAGATTTAGATTTAAAACTTGAAGAACAACCATGAAATGGTTGTGTTCATAAAACCATGAAAGAAATGATTTTATTTTATAAAGTTCTTTTGTTTGATCTTGTTAAAACAAAGAGAAGATCGAAAACAAGTTATACGCATTTGATAAAAGATAAGAACATATTAACCTTGAAGTTTTGATGAAGAAGATGATGAACAGTTCTTGAGGTTTTTTTTTTAGAGCACAAATGCAACAGAGGATTCTTTTCTTGCGAAGAAAGATTGTTCGCGTAAAAGACAAATATAAACCAAGAGTTGTTTATATAGGGATTTTTAGAGAGAGAAAACCTTGAGCGGGAAAAGGTTTTCATCATGACACGGACACGTGTTTGCATTTGATTGGAAGTTTGAACAAAACGTGCAAACGTGTGTCAGAAAGAAATCGTGCCGAGTGTAATTTGTTGCAATGACGTCACACTGTCCTTTCACATTCTTTTAGGATGTCTCTGAGGTTTTGAAAACTCAGGGACTCTTTTGAAAAACATGAAGCACTGAATAGAAAATGTCAATGAAGATTTAAGGAAACTTTCAAAATATCGCCGTTAAGGAAGAGATATTCAGCGATGCAATTTATTTTGAAATCTTTCATTTTCATGCGATTGTCAGAGAGAGAAAACATACCTGGATATCAGTTTAACCAAGTTTATTCAGAGAGAAGATGATGAAATGGATTATATAAGTTGATTTTATCCCGAAGGCTATACACGATTGTATAAACGTATCGCTGATTAAATGTGAACCGCTGAAGATTTTATTCTTCAAAGTTCAGCATTCCAAGCTCGCTGATGAGAAAGTTGAATCTTGTCTCATCAAGAGGTTTGGTAAACAAATCAGCTAACTGATAATCAGTTGGGATAAAATGAAGTTCCATATCACCATTCATCACATGATCTCTGATAAAATGATATCTGATTTCTATGTGTTTTGTCTTTGAGTGTAGCACTGGATTGTTTGCTATAGCGATGGCACTTGTGCTGTCGCAATAGATTGGAATTTTGGAGAGCTGAAGATCATAGTCTAGTAGCTGATTTCTCATCCACAAGACTTGAGAACAACAACTTCCAGCGGCTACATACTCAGCTTCAGCTGTGGTAGTGGACACTGAGTTTTGCTTCTTACTTGTCCAACTTACCAGCTTTCCACCCAAGAGCTGACATCCTCCTGTGGTGCTTTTCCTATCCATTTTGCAACTTGCAAAATCACTGTCTGAATAGGCGGTTAGATCGAATCCTGAGTCTTTGGGATACCAAAGACCTAGATTCGCTGTACCCTTAAGATATCGAAAGATTCGCTTTACAGCTTTCATATGGGATATCTTAGGTTCAGCTTGATATCGTGCGCACAGACATGTTGCAAACATAATATCGGGTCGGCTAGCTGTAAGATACAATAGTGAGCCGATCATCCCACGGTACAGCGTGACATTGACAGGAACACCCTTTGTGTCCTTATCAAGTATCAGCGGTGGTGCCATAGGGGTTTTCATAGCTGAACTTTCAGTTAAGTCGAATTTCTTCAGCATATCTTTAACATACTTTCCCTGATTTATAAAAGTTCATTTTTCAGTTTGCTTAATCTGAAGACCAAGGAAATATGTTAGTTCACCCATCATGCTCATTTTATACTCATCTTTCATTCTATCAGCGAAACGAGTACAAAGCTCAGGGTTAGTAGAACCAAATATAATGTCATCAACATATATTTGAACTAGAATGATATGACCTTTCACTTTTCTAAAAAACAAAGTTTTGTCAATTTTACCTCGCTCAAATTTTTCAATATGGAGATAAGTAGAGAGAGTATCATACCATGCACGTGGAGCTTGCTTTAAGCCATAAAGTTCCTTGTCCAGTTTATAAACATAACCTGGACGCTTAGGATCTGAGAATCCTGGAGGTTGTTCCACATATACTTCTTCATTCAGCTTTCCATTTAGAAATGTTGACTTAACATCCATCTGATGTACAGTGAAGTTTTTGTGTACAGCATATGCTAAGAAAAGACGAATAGATTCAAGTCTTGATACTGGAGAAAAAGTTTCGTCATAATCTATGCCTTCCTCTTGTCTGTATCCCTGAGAAACAAGACGAGCTTTGTTGCGAGTTACAGTACCATGTTCGTCCAACTTGTATCGATAGACCCATTTAGTGCATATCACCGTTTTGTCAGTTGGTCTACGAACAAGTTTCCAAACTTTGTTTCTTTCGAATTCAGTCAGCTCTTCTTGCATAGCGCTGACCCAGTTTGGATCTCTGAGGGCATCATCTATTTTCTTTGGTTCAGTTAGAGAAATAAAGTTAACAAATAAACAAATATTACCTGCACTTCTACGGGTCTGAATACCAGCGTTGGGATCACCAAGAATTTGATCGATTGGGTGATTTACAGTCCATCGCTGAGCCGGAGCATACGTCGCTGACTCAGTCTGAACTGGAGAAACTGAAGATAAGGCTTCAGCTACTTCTGGATTATCAGCTAAGAGAGGAATGTTTGAATTTGCCACTTCATTCACTGATTGCTGAGAAATAGATGGAATTTCTGAGATATTTGGATCAACTGCAGGTATAGCGTTTATAGGAACAGCCGAGACCCAAGATGTTTCAGCTTCACTATTCTGCATATCTGGAATGATAGTAGGACCATCATTTTCTACGGTGTGAGCATGAGGAGTGGGAATATCTTCTGAATCACCAAGATGAGAAAACATCCATTGATTCAGTTCTTCTGTATCAGCGTTCGGTTTAGAGTTCGCTGAACGGGATTCGTCAAACGTGACGTGAATAGTTTCTTCTACAGTTTGTCTTCTTCGGTTGAAGACTCTGAAGGCTTTGGAAACTAAGGAGTATCCAAGAAAGATTCCATCATGTGTCTAGAGCATCCGCTATCGAGATACCAGATACCCTTTTTAACCTGCAATACAAAGGAAGATTAGTTTTGCTTGGGTACCCACTTCACCATGTATACGCGTTTGTCAGTGGAAGAAGTTGGAATGGGTTCAGCAGTCTTCGCAGCATTTGAAGATTCAGCTTTGTCTTTCTTCACTTTGGTCAATTTCTTGACCTCAGCGGTAGGAGTCACCTTGACCTGAATTGCAACTGGTTTGGTCTTCTTGGGTGCTATCTTCACCTTAGCTATCTTATCAGCTTTGGTGGCTGTGGGACACTTACTTGCAATATGATCGGTAAGTCCACAGTGATAACATTTCCTATAACTAAAATTAGTTCTAGGACCTCTTGAGTGCTGAGCTTTTAATTTGGAATTAGAAGTACCAGCACCAAGTACACTATTGGTTTTTGAAATAGGACGAACATTCAGTTCTTCAGATTTCTTACCAAGGACATCTACTCTGAGTCTAGGAGTAGGTCGCTGAACTGATCCAGAGGTCTGATTTCTAGAACCAGATGAATGAATCACTAAGGCTTTGGAAGCATTCAGCTTAGGTACTAAGGTACCCTTCTGAGGATTTTGATAAATAACTATTCCTTTACCTTTGTCTTTAGAGACAGAGGTAGGTTTTGAATAAACCATTTTCTCCTTACCTTTTGAGGAGGTAGGAGTTTCCTCAGGGATTGGTGTAACCGACGAGGAGTACTGAGATGATGAAGTGTCAGCAACTGAGGATACGAACGTTCCAAATTTAAGCATTGAACGTTCAGTGGTTGGTTTTGGAGTATCATATTTATAACCCAGACCACGTTTATCACTCAGAGGAATCTGAGCCTTAATTATCTCAGTGATCTTTGTTGAAGAATTACACCATCCTTCAACAGTATCTTGTTCGGCTTTTAATGCAGCGATAGCTTCTGCTCGTTCGATTTTGACTAGCTGATTTAAATAGACTTGATCTTTAAAATCATCTTCAATTTTAGAAAGCTTTTCTATTTGAAGGTGGCAGTTTTTAAGCTTTTCAGCGAGATCAAGATTTTGGTTTTCAACCACAGCTTTGCCGTTCATGGCTTCGTATAAACTTCTAGTCAGTAGATCGATTTTACGGAGACTATCAGCTTCATCAATATTTGCAATATTGGTAAAGAAGGAAGGTGATACCTGAATGGCAGATGTTGAAGTGGAGGGAATGTCTGAACTTTCTTCCTCTTCTTCAATCTTTGCCATGAGACATTGATTTGCTTCATCATCTTCAGAATCAGATGATGAGGCTTCTTCATCAGAAGCAGCCCAATCATAGTCAGCCATCAGGCCTTTTCCTTTCTTCTTAAAGCTTTTCAGCTTTGCATACTTCTCCATCAGCTTTGAGTATTTATCATCTTTATTCCTTGGAACAAAGGATTTCTTTGTAAAAGCTGAAGGTCTCATGATTTTCTTTGACCTGCACTCGTTAGCGAAATGACCTGTCTTTTCGCAGTTGAAACAAGTAGCAGTAGCCTTATCAACAAAAGCTGATGACTTAGGCTTGTCAGCTATGGAAAGAGTTTTGTTCTTTCTAAACATTTTCTTCTTGGCGAATCTCCTGAACTTTTTAGTTAGGAGAGCCAAGGATTCATCATCATCTGAAGAATCAGAATCTGATGACCTTTCAGAGTTACTTTCTAACTCAGTGATAGTGACTGGGGGTCGCTGAGTAGAAGGTTCCTCTGAGATTAAAGCAACAGGGGTGCTTTTGGAATCTTTTACAAGATTCTTCTTAAGATGGCTAGATTGCTCATGATTCAGCAATGTGCCATATAAGGTAGCAAGGGTCATTGATCTTAGATCTTTTGACAGCTTGAGACACATGGAATAATTGTCCCAGCTTTCAGGTAAACATTCTAGAAACTTTGTCAGCACTTCAAAGTTAGATATTCCTTACCAACCGTTTTTAGATCTATAATTAAGCAATTAAAACGTTGATGAACTTCATAGAGAGTTTCATTCTTACCAGAAATGAAGCTTTCGTATTGTCTTACCAGGTTAATCTTTCTTGAATCCTGGACTTCAGACGTTCCTTCATACTGAACACATATTGTGTCCCACATGGCTTTTGATGATTTCAGGTTCATGACGGAATGGTAGACTTCGTCAGGAAGGGCCATGGATAGTATGGATCTGGCTTTTGTATCTATAGCCACTTTCTTCTTATCTTCATCGGTCCACATGTGTATTTCCTTTGGAATCAGCCTTTCAGGAATAGCAGCTCTAGTTGCAGTGGCTGGAACTAAAGGATCAATAGTTACAGGGATGTGTGGGCCGTTTTCAAGATAGTAGGTCATAGTGGGGTCTACACCTTCTAAGAAGAGCATCATCCTATTTTTCCATAAGTTGAAGTTGTCTCTGGAAAATCTAGGGGGTTTGGCAAGAGAACCATTGTCTATATAATTTGTGTTTGTGTGGGAGGCCATTTTCAGATAATAGCAAGGAAGAGAAATATCTTAGATTAGATCTTGTTTATGAGATTAAACAAATCTGCTCTGATACCACTTGTTGGTCCCGAAAGGCCTATACAAGTTTGTAGAAGGGGGGGGGGGGGGGGGGGGTTGAATACAAACACACTATTTTACTTTTCTAAATTGTTTATTGATAAATCATTAACAATTTACAGCTTGTTGCGGAAACAAGATTAAGGATAAACCTAAATCTAAACAAGTTGGAACACTAAGGTTTCTTGCACTAAGAAAGATAAGGAGATTACTAATAAAATCCTATCTTGAGAGAGATTTGAACTTGTCCAGAGTTAGCAAGTTACTTCAAAAGAAGTGAGTTCATCTCTTTATATACTGCATGCATTTAATGCAAGTCAGTATACACTTTACACGTGTCATCAGCTGGTTGGTTGCATGTCATTGACCTTGGTTGACAACCTTAGTAGCCGTAAAGATGAACAGTGTAGTATCAGAGTGTTTGTACGATCTCAGATTTTCGGAGGTTCTTTTCTGACATTTCGTACGGCGGCGTGCAAGGGAGGTTAAGACAAAAGTACTTTGTACGGAGGACTTCATGATCAGCTTTCGTTGATTCAGCGATTACCATTTACTATTCAGCGAATGATAAAGTTCAGCGATAGCTGAAGTCTTGTACTTGATACTTCACGTTGAGTGGACAAATCTGAGTCTTCGCTGATCCGCATCAGTTCATTAGTAGACTTGTCGCTGGTTCTTGAGCTTGATCTTCGACTTCAGCGTAGAACCTTTGTTGACGTGAAACTTGTCTTCAGGGATCATAAGTAAACAACTAACTTATCAGCGATCACCATAAGGACTGAACAGATTCAGAGCATTATGGTGAACAGTGTTCGCTGAATGTTTAATTTAAAGAGCGAGAGTTCCTATCAGCGGTACTGTAAGATCTTAGTACTTATCAGCGATAGTGAAACTCTGATACATATTGTTTACATACAATTTTCACTAAGTATTTAAGAGAGGGTCATTATCAAATCACTGAGGGTTTGGATCAACAAGAACGCATAATCCCTGTGAGGGCAGTTTGACTTGCTCCTGCACTCATTTGCGTAGTGGCCTGGCTTTCCACAATTGTAGCATCCTTGGTTCTGTGTAGTGTTTCCAGCTCTGTCGTCTGACCTCTGTCGGTCACCACTTCTGTTAGTCCTGCATTCATTAGCGTAGTGACCTGGCTTACCACATTTGTAACATTCTTGATTCTGTGGAGTGTTGCCAGCTTTGTCGTTTGACCTCTGTCGGTCACCAACTTTGTCAGTTCTGTCGTTTGACCTCTGTCGATCACCACTTCTGTCAGTTCTGTCATTCGACCCTTCTTTTTCTCGATCGTAGCGTTTATTTCCAGACTTCTTCTGGTAGCCTCTGCTGAATTCTCTTGTCAAGAGAGCTAATGATTTAGCTATTGAGGCAAGAGTAGTTTCTTCTTCTTCCACTTCCATGTCTTCTTCACTATCCATGATCAAGATTTTCTTGTTCTTCTCCTTCTTTTCCTCCACAGCTTTTTCTTTCTTCGGTTTCTCTTTAGCCTCTGTAGTCTTACCAACTAGTGCAAGGGGTGCAATGATCTGGGCTTTTGTTTGTGCTACCTGAGGCTCTTGGGCTACCAATGTTCCATAGAGGTCTGATAGAGTCCAGGAATCTAAGTCTTGATTTGTTTGCAGAGACATAGACAACTGGAGCCATTCTTCATTTAGACTTTTCATGAACACGACATTGTTTTCTTCAGAGGTTCTGTGGATTCCGAACTTCTTGCATTTGTTGATTAGAGAGTTGAACCGATCATAAGTTGTCTACAGAGATTCTGTCGGCAGAGCTTTAAAGGCATATTATTCATTTATGTATTGAGCTCTGTCGTTCTTCTGGGTTTTGGCCCCCCCTTCTAGTTGTTGTTCCAGTTCCTTCCATAGATCATATGCAGAATCACATGCATCTAGGGATTGGAAAAGGTTGTTGGGAATGGCCATAATCAGAAGTCTCTTTGTTTTCTGAGCAACTTCATATTTTTCCCAATCAGGATCGGACCATTTATCCTGGGTCTTTGGTTTCTCGTGTTCAGGGATTTCTGGTGTGTCGTCTGTGGCAGGAACACGAGGTACTGTGATTATGGGAACGAAAGGAGGATTTCTGAGATAGTATACGAGTTCTTTATCAGTACCCTCGAAGAAGTGAATCATTTGTATCTTCCATTGAGGGTACTCATCTCTAAGAAGAGTGGGTGGTTTGGTTAAAGAACCAGCAGTGAAGAAGTTGTTTGTGTTTGTCATTTTGAGAGAGAAAAATATCCAGAAAATAGGGTATGAACAGCAGACTTTTTAGAATATGAAGTGGATGCTTCTTATCACGTTTCTAAGCTTAAGAACTTTTAAACAGTGCAATAAAATGGAGTTTTAACCAGAAAAACAGGTTCTATAAGTTTACCAAAGTTCGAATGAATCGAAAATGGCAGAAAAACAGAAGCTGTTTGAATAATATGAAGAATAGGTTAAAAATACTCCAAGTTTCTACCAAAGATCATTGTTAGAGTGGATCCCTCGATATTGAAAATCAAGGTTTGCTCTGATACCAATTGTTGGTTCCTGTTTTGCTTAACAATGATGATTCTTTCAGATAGTTCAGATAAGATATATTACGGAAGCGTATTTAAAGAACTGAAAGATTATACTGAGGTAGAATAACACACAATATCAAATAAGCAATATGTAAATGACAGATAAATATCTCAAATATTCACTGTATTTGATATTAGCAAGAACACCAAGAACATTTGAAGGTTCAACAAGAAATCTGCTGGTGTGTGTGTTTGTGCGTAGCTTAAATAATAATTCTTGTTCATAGAAGAACTCAACATGAGTCTTCTATTTATACTACTAAAGAGAGGAAAGACTTTAGACAATAAGGACTAAAGCTACAGTAGACAAGATCGTGTGAACAGTAGCGAGGTACTACGTGCATTTAATGCATAAATATCAACTTGCACAGAGCCCTATCAGAGTTTGACACGTGGATATTTGTCAGGGCATGCCTTGTGCAAGTGGTGGAAAGATATTTGTTGATTCTTCTAAGTCTTCTTTATACCGCAGAGGCTCTGTCAAAGGTGACAGAGGTTCTGCGGCATGGTCCTCTGTGAGCGGTCTTCTGTCGTTTCTTCCCTTCGGTCTTCTTGATGTCTCGGCAGAGCCTCTGTTGGAGACTTCTATACTTAGCCTATTTTTCACTACTTTCATAAACAGAAAGATTGGAGCTAACAATATCTCTCATCAATGATTCAACAAAAACCAATCCAACCCTGATACTTTTAAACAATCAAGGATGCCTTTTGAAATCGAAAAGACAACATTTCCTGTGACGTCATCAAAATAGGAAAAACCATGGCACGTCTTTTTGTCTGACATGTTCGTCCGTTACACTTGTTGACCAATACGCATCATGGGACGTGTCCGTGTCGTGATGAGTATTTATCCCGCTCATCAACCTTTCTCTCTCCTCTCTCATTCCTATATAAACAACTCTCGATTATATTTTATCTCTTTACGCGCACAAAATACTCTCAAAGCAAGAAAATCCTTTGCATTCGAAAGAAGTAAGAATCTAAGAACTTTGTTCCTCAAACTTTCTAAACAATAGGTTTCTACTTCTAATCTCTACTGCTTTTTGGAAAACAAAAACCCTTATTTGATCTTAAATCTTTGTTGAGAAAGATCAAAAGGTGTTTTCCTTCTAACAAAAATCATCTTCTTTCATGAGTTTTCACACCAACTTTAACAAGTTTTCATAAGTTTAAAACTTTTCTTTAAACTTTCTCTCTCATCTTAAATATGTTTTCCAGATTCTTTCCTTAAAAGGAAACTGGTAAAACATAGTTTTCTACTAGTTTTAGTATTCTTCAAACTAGAAAATCATCTTTACAAGATTCTTTCCTAAACAAGAAACTGGTAAAACCCTAATTTTTATTTTTGGAAATCTTTCCTAACTAAGAAAGTTTGTTCCTCTTATCCTTTGTTCTATTTTCTCAGAAATGGACCAAGCTGTAACCATGGTCAAATCCAAGAACGAAAGGTTCGAGCTGAACCAAGTACAATCCGTGGGAAACATGCCTCCATCTGGCCCTGCTCCACTTCCCTGAAAAGAAACCATGCCTCCATCTCGCTGACACCGTCAACCTACTCCGCAATTATCCCATCTTCTATGCACTGACTGTCGCACCTCCAGCACACTGCAATCTCCTTTAGCAGTTCTGGTACACTAATGAGCGTGCTGAAGTCAAAAAAGAAGGTCATGGTCATTGCCTTCCAAACTGAACTTGGATAAGGCAGCATCACTACCAACGGCATCAGGTCATCTCTCCAACTGCCAGTAGGACCCTTCGTCGACCCTCCCACAGATGAAGAACTTATCGGATTCTTGGATCTCATGGGATAAACATGGGATTTGAAACTACGCACCAACCTCCCTGGCAAGAAGCTTACCAAGATCCTGAAGGCCAAAATGCCTTCAGAGCTCAACTTCCTCTTCTCTCACGTAATCTCATCTATGAGTGGGAAGATCGGTTCGCTGGATCAGGCCAACCGCTATCAGCTGTAGATGGGGTACAACCTCATAACTAGGTGAAAGATAGACTACGCCTGTATGATATTCGAGGATATGATGGTGAAAGTCAAAAAGCCCAACCGAGAAATGAAGGTCCCATACATCCGATTCGTCTCAACTCTCCTTGCCTTCTTCCTGAAAGAAGAATACCCGACCGAGGGTGATTATCAATTCCCATATCTAGGGGTCCGAATACTAGATGTGGAGAGAACTAACAATGAGGTTAGTCTTTCTTCCCTTACTCAACTTCTTCTACCCACTTCTTCTTCTTCTCAAGCAACAATGTTTGCGGTACAACCCCCCGCAACTTCCCAAGTTGCCACCTCCACATCCTCAGCGAAGAGGGAACCCTTACAAGCCCTTCTTGGTCATTCTAAGAAGAATAAGACAATTTCTAAGGAGAAAACCCCACCCAAAACAACGACTACATCAGGGGTCACCTCTTCACAGGGGACCCTTGAAACCTTCATGGTACGCTCCACCATACCTAACAACGCTAAGACAACTGCTTCAGTGCCTCTCAGCACTAACTCTACGCTGGAAACTACCTCACCACTCTCAGTGCCTCAAAGCACTGAGGAGTTTGATTTCGCCAACGCCAGTGCCGCCGCTGATCACTGCACGACCTTTGCTACAACCTTCGCTACTCTTACCATTACCTTCGTCAACACATCTTCGGCACCAGCGACAACAGTCGCTGACTCCCAAGAATTGTTGTTTCAAAACCTCATCCGCAACGGCATACTAGGACCTGATGGTCTCCCTCTCGGGGGCTCTCAGAGCATGCCTCCCGTGTCATTGTACCCTTTGGAGAATCATATCCTATATTATGGCGGAAGTAGTCACTTTGACTACCTCTCGCACCCATCAGGTATTCCACCATCCCTACCCATCTCTTCTCATCCCTCTCCTAATTTTGAGGTTTCCTTTGCTCAAAGTTCTTCTTTTCTTACAGGTCCTAATTTGGGCATGATCACCACCTCAATCCAGGAGGTTAGTAATCGGGTGGATTCTCTCACCACCAACATCTCAAATGCCACAACCGCCATCAACTTAGCAGACGATACGCTGAAGGAAATCTCTACCTCCCTCACTTGAAAGGCTGACAATTCTCAGCTTTCTACCTTGAAGGATGAGGTGACAAACTTGAAGACGGATGTGGAATTCAACTCTTCATCACTGCAGTCGCTGAACTCAACTGTCACATCTCTTAGTACTGTAGTCGGCTCACTGCAAACCTCTGTCAACGGCTTCAATACCAAGGTCGAAACCACCAACAGCCTCCTCCTCGACATCCTTCAGATGATGAATGAACCAGTGGCTCCTGCCGCACCCTTCACAGCTGATGACCGTTTAAAGTTGTAAATATTCCCTCTGAGGAGGATGAAGAAGAAGAAAAGGATGAGGACCTGGAAATCCTTGAGGACGAGCCCTCCATGGACGCTGGTGGAGATGATGATGAAGAAGAAACATGCCTCTAGTTTAAACCTGCCTCCAATAAGGTTCCTGCTCCTAAGGGTATCGTCTTCACAGAAGCAGGGGACAAGACTGCAAAGACTCATTCCAAGAAGTCTTCCCAAGGTAAGCAAAAGGGGATTGCTGCCACTGGGAACCTTAAACTTTTCCTTACTACTGAGAAGGAGCAACCTTCTCAGGTATGCCTCTCCCTTGTACCTTTCTCTGCTTCTATTCACTCTCACCTCAAACCTCTTATATACACTTAGCCAATTTTCTCTATCTTTCTTACCATTAAAAACCTAACTTTTGTTTCTTGTATTCACCTAGTCCTCTCCTCTGCTTAAGGGATAAGCTGAACAGCAACAACAACAACCAATAATCCCAACATCAACTGCTAATGAACTGCAAATAATCCCAGTCTCAGTAATAGAGAATGATGAACAAGAGGAAGAAGAAGATACATTGTTGAATCACCCACGCCAACGCTGACAACCAATCCAAAGGTCTGAGGAGGAAGAACAAAGAAGAAGATCAGTAATGATCCATCAGCTAGAGAGTCAGCGCCTCAGAGTCCCTCCTCATCCCAGTCATGAATTCCAAACCCCTGAAGAACTTGAAGAATGCATCTGGGCTGAGCAACTCCTCGCTGAATGCGAAAAGGATGGACAGTTTGCCCTTAAGGTAGCTCAGAGCTCAGTTTCTAATAAGAAACTAAAGACATATCCAGTCAGGGTTCAGGAACAACTCCTGAAAGACATTAGGAAGGAAACCCGCAAACAAAGAGTCGTCAGTGATTCAATGTTTGAATGGTGCAGAGGGAAAGTAGATCACAAATACCACCCAAGCCGAATCGTCAATGTGAACCTGAAGGGAAAAACTACAAAGCGATCAGTGATGGTGGAAGTTACTATCATCAGGGAGAACGGCTATTCGCAGAAGATTTTCACGTCAAAGTTGGAGCTCTTCGGATTTGATGAGTGGCTTGAAATAAGGAGTGTTATTCAGAAGTCCAAATCAAAATACAAATCCCTCGTGGAAAAGTTTTTGAATGTTCACATCAACAAGATCACATCAACCATGGACTTGCCTCCTCTTCTAGTGCTTCTTCAGAATCGAAGACCTGCCCTAGCGAAAAGAAAGCGATCCTCAACCTCTCGTGGGCCTGCCATCAGAAATGGAAACCGAAATAGAATTTTCAAGGGAAGCAGTGCTCGGACCTCCTCTTGATCTCTCAGCTTTGGACTTATCACTGCCACCAGGTGGACCTTATATACCTGACCAAGTGATAAGTTACCCTTACGGTATCATCTTCCTTGATTAGGATGGTATCCTTCGCCTTCAACGTTTCTCAGAACTTCCCATCTGCCCTGTCAACCAACTCAGATATCTAATCTTAAGGTGCAATCAATCAAGGCCAGGCCTCTTCCTCAAAACCCATGTAATTAACGAAGCCAAACTCAGAATGGAATAAGGTGAAGTGGTACCTGACTGGATGATCCCTGAAACTAAATCCTTTGATGAGATGCTCTTCAAGGACGAACCTCTATAGCTGATAGATTCTTCCCTTGTAATCTTTTGTAATTTATCAATAATCTTTTAGTACTTGTAATTTTATTTCACTTGTACTTGTAATTTTCAACCTTCCCTTGTAAACTTATTTACGAAATTAATGAAAAGTTCAGTGAAGTACTTACTCTATCAGTACTAGAAAAGATCCCTGAAAACCCTAAATGGGACATGCATCTATGAGTCCAATTTATCCTTATGTTTTAACACTTAGCAATTTTCTTATGTTGCTTTGTCATCATCAAATAGAGGGATATTGTTGGTCCAAACTCTCTCAGTGATTTTATGATGACTTTTAGTTTAAATTAGTAATAATTACAATTGACATTTGTATGTATAAACTTTTCACCATCAGTGATAACATATTGAGTCTGTTCTGTATCACTGATGGTATCCATTGTTCTTAATAGTATTCCCTCAGCTATAAATGTTCCATCAGTGATAACATTAGTTTGTTCACTTATCACTAGTGACACATTGTCGATACATGCGACATATCAAGAAGAAGACTTCAGGGATAGCTGACTTACATTAGCTCTTCTCTAATGGAAGATCTACTCAGGGATCACTGATCATGAAGATTCTACTTCAAGATATGTTTGTCTTATCTACTTGCACACTTCGTACGATATGTCAGAAGGGACATGCCTTTGTCCAAGATCATACAACCACTCTGACACTACAGTGTTCAACAATACGGCTCAAAGCATGTCTTGCAAAAAGTCAGAAGCATGCATCCAACCATATGCTGACACATGTAAAGTCCTTCTGCCATGGATTTAATGCAGTGAGTATAAATAGGAGGAATGCCCCTTCAGTTTCAAGGTGGTCTTTGCTGAACTTCTTAGTGCATAGAAAAATGTCCCTATTTTCCTATATCTTCTTCTATCTCTATTTCTTGTGCAAGAACACTCGGTGATTCTCATATTTGTTTAGATTACGTTCTACTTTATCTTATTCCGCAACAATCTATAAATTGTGTTTGATTTATCAATAAACAATTTAAAAAACCAAAATCTTGTGTTTGTATTCAACCGTCCCTTCTACAAACTATTTACTTGTATAACCCCTTCGGGACCACCAGGTATGCTTAATATGTCTTCCTAATCTCTGAAGAAGAGATCAGAGCCTCTGATGTCTATCTCAGAGCCTCAGATGAAGTAATTAGGTAGCATATTTTTGTCAGAACCTCTGATATTTACATCAGAGTTACTTCAGCGTATTTTCAACATTTCTTGTTTCTCAGAGCCTCTGATCTGTCCATCAGAGCCTCTTTAACTTTGTTTATTTTATTTGTCCCATGCACATCTTATCATTTTCTTGATCCAAGCATACTTTAAAGGGGAGCTAAAAGGATTTGAATTGAGAAAAATATATCATAATTTAAGGGGGAGAAATTCCAATTCCTCAGAATCTCTAGACATTGTGACTCGGAGACTTTAATAATCTCATAGCTCTTTGAAACACAAAATTCAGAATCTGACTTATCAGGCAATAAGCTTGAAGAAAACATTTTTGAGAAGTGAAAACCTATTCTGATTCAAACACTTTTAATATATCTTTGAACTTCTTATTCAGAATCTGGTCTCTGAAACTTCATCAGAGCCACTGTTAATTTTCTCTGAAATCGATTTCTTGTATAAAGAGTTCTTAGATTACTTCTACATCAAAACTAGGATTTTAAATGATTTTTGGGTATTATAGGTGAAACATCTTGAGGAAGGGTAACTTGTATCAATATCAGAGGAAACCATTCGTCAGAGCCTTAGTTAGTTCAGAAAACCGTTGTACGTTTTCTGAAGTAATGCCTAATCTGAGTGAGGGTTATTTCTGAGAATGACCCAGCTGTCACCCACAGAAAAACCACCGTGACGATTCCATCTCAGAAAAGTTGTCAGTTCCAAGAACCACATTGCAATTTCTGATTAGCAACTGACATTAAGCCGAAATCACGTCTTCTCAGACGACGTTCCACAATCCTGACACTCGAGTACCTGCAATATTTGAATATAAAACCCACAAAAACCCTTATTTCATCCTTTATGCTTTCAAAATTCCCTGAGCATTTGTTTCCCTCTCTAAACCCTCTTGATTATTCTTAAGTTCTTCGTGTTCTTCAAGATCATCAAAACCTGCAACAATGGCAGCCCATAACTCAGCCGAATCAAGTCGTGTCGCTCCTGGAAACCAAATCTAAATCCTTCCTTTCCAACTAAACAGCAACAACTTCTACGTTGATTTAACCCCTACACGATATGTAGATTTGTACCACGTCATCCTAGAGTTCTTCAGACGATCTGAACTCGTACTAGCCTTAACCACGGTGAATACCAATCATCTACTCATCTATGTTCAACAATGGTGGTCAACTTCAGCGTTCGTGGAAGAACAAGGTGGAATCATGGGATATGTTGATTCTGCACAGGGAGGAGGAGGATCAGTTCGAATCCGACCCATAACCCTACAAAGAATTTTCTGGTTCTATACCCCTAAAAACCTTAACATCCAAACCTATGAACAACCCCCAACCAACGAAACCCTCGTAGAATTTGTAAAGTTATTAGGGTACAACGAAAACATCACCAGAGTAAGCGAATTCAGAAGGAAATGTCTACCCCCCATTTGGAACTTTATTTTCAGTGTCCTCAATCGAACCTTAACCTGCAAAACAGGCAGTTTAGACCAAACCAGCCCATCAATCCTAAGCATCATGTATGGGTTATACTTCAAGAGAAATTTTGACTACGCAACCATCATCTTCGACGAAATCCTCAACGTAGTCGAAAACAAGAACAAAGCCTTAGCCAGAGGAAAGCAAGTTGGGCAGGAAAATGCTCTGAAGTCGATTATGTTCCCACACATAATCTCCTTGGTCATCAGAGCTGCCTTCGAAAAACAACAACTAACAGAGGATGGTCCCAAGACCCCAGTCTAGATCATGAGTTCCTTTAAGGGTACAATCTCATATACGTATCCTAACTGTCGAGGGGTTCCTAGAACCATGCTCGTTCTTCTCCCAGACAATTCTTCTTCTTTAACCCTCTATAGAAGTGTTGCCCAGCCTCAAGAGCCTGAGGGGGGATCCCCAACACATTTAGGTTCTGAGCCAATGAACTATGAAGTCTCTAAGATTTGTGTTGAAGGCGAAGCAACAAGGGTTGGTCCACCCACAGAGGGGGCCACCTCAGAGGGGGTGGAGGTGAATTCTTCAGAGGGTGGAGTAGAGAGTTAAGCCACCTCTGAAGAAAGTGAGAATAATGAGAATGAGAGCCAAGAGCGTTCTAACCCCTTTAGAGCCGAGTAAATGGTGAGTTTAGAAGATGTTCAAAAGAACACACACCTGTACTTTAAGTCTCCTAGCCAAAATCCCTCTGCAACCATGCAAACTATGCAGGATAGTCCAGTATCCATGCATATTGAAGAAGAGGTGCACACCTCGAACCCTAACCAGCCTAACCAATCAGAGGCACTTTTTTCAGCCTCTGATGTGCACAAACTAGGGGCAACCAATGAGATATTCTTGTCTCCCCAACAGGACATGAATATTGAATTTTGTACCCATTCTCCCCGGGGTACCTCTATAAATCCACACAATGATGCCCCTATGGCACATAATTTAGAAGACCAATCCCTTAGACTTGAGATTTTTAGAATCTCAGGTAGTGATTGCCCAACTCAGGGGCAATGGGAAGACCTAGTGGCACGTGGACAGACTTGCCTGGACAGGAAGAATGCCAATCACATCTTTTTCCCTTCTTCTGATTCTGAGGAGGAAAAAGAGAATCAGATCAAAACACCCCAAGAAGATTCTCCTCTGAGGGAACTTCAAGGATCGGGTGGAAGTCCTTCTAGAGACAACATAAACTCAAATCTGAACGAAGGCCCCTCTGGACTCGAGGAACACTTGGATGCATGTGTTGCAGCCAAGGTTACCCCCTCTGATCACGTCACAAAAGCAGAGTTCAAAGGATTCTGTGATGAGATCATAAACTCCTTGAATGAGTATAAACTTACAAAATCAGGTACATCTGAACTAGAGCCACCTACCTCTGATGCTGGACCAAAGTCTGAGCTGAAAGATCTCAAGTTGAAATTGTCAGAGACGGCTTAAAAATTCTCTGACTTTGAGAATAAGGTCTCTGAAGACTCCAAGGCGACGTAGAATGAGTTAAAGGCTCTCAGAGATGAGCTGGAAACTTACCAGAGGGAGCAAACCAACCGCCAGACTCCTACTCCCTATGTGGTCCTATCAGAGGACAATATGAAGACCATCGCTGACGATATCACCAGAGGTATGGCTGCAACCTTCTATGTTATGCCCACACCCGTGCCTATGCCTACACCACTACCTATCTCTGTTCTAGCTCCATCATCTAACTTTTCCAACCCAAATGAGCAACTGGTCACCAGAGCTAATCTTAGTGAGTTTAGAAAAGCAGTTCTGAGCAAAATGATGATAATCTCTACAAAGTTTGTGGCCAAAGCTACTTCAACAGAAAAGCATGTAACTGCATCTCTGGATCTCCAGAAGGTGAATTGGGATGACCAAGTGGACGAACTAAGGGCCGCTGCAAATGAAAAAGAGGATACACTCAAAGAAGCAACTGCAGACCTCAAACTTTTACCACCAGAACAAGATCCTTGACAACCCTTGTACAAAGGTCCCAAACGAAAGTTCCCTGATAAATCCTACTCTCCAAGTGCAAAAAGATACAAGTTTGATGACTCAGATGATGAAGAAGATCAAGAAAACATTGATCATCCCTCTGCGCATCAAAAGGGGGGGGGTATATATTCAAACATGCCAAACCCATCAGAGCTGCTCCCATCAAACCTACAATAGAAGTTGGTTCCTCATCACAACCAAATGAAGAAGAAATCATCTTCACCATCGACTCACCCACCAGAAAAGAACTAGAGAGGACCCAGACCCAGTCCTCTGCTGAAGATCAAGCCACACTCCTCAACCCTACAACACCTGCAATACTTCTAGCCTCTAATCAATCTGAAGTTGTCATAATTCAGAAGGTCCCAACTTGTATGGAACTTCAGAAGCCCCACTCACACAAGAAGAACCATAGAACGCCATGGACGTCGACAAAGCTGCTGATGACTCATCCTCAGTTGATGACATTCCAGAGTCTCCAGAAAGACCCCAGGTAATTATGCGGGATCTATTTGGGGAATCTATTGAAAAGGTCAAAGAAGAAGAGAGAAAAGAGAGAGGAAAGAGAGAGAAAAGAAAAAGAAGAAAAAGAGAGGTTAGAAAAAGAAAAAGAAAAGGTATCATAAGTCCAAGCTTCACAGGCAAATACAACAACATCAGAGATACCAACAAAGATACCTACAGAGATACCTCAAGAGAAAGCTCCAAAGATCAACCAGCAGTAACCAACAGAAACTTTTAGAGAAAGCAACCCTGCTCAAACGCCAGACTCAAGTTTGTTTATAGAAGAAACATACAAGTTTCTATATAATGACATAGACCTTATCCCACATAATGCAGTGCCAATGAACCCAAGGATGAACACAAAGAAATTCAAAGAGATATCAAACGAAAGAAGAAGGTTCATCAGAGACAAAACGGCTGATAAGATGAAAGTCTACTCTAAAGAGTCAATCAACATGATCGAAAGGCTTCATCACAAGAAGTTTTCCTACAACAAAGTAATCTATCACGAGTACATGGTTGAAAGAAGCGACAGAAAGTTCTACATATTCAACGATAATGACCTTGTTCTCCTAAACCCCTATGATCTGTTAACTCTACATGGGTACTGCAATGTACACGCGGATAAGAATAAGGTCTATGCAATGACACTAAGGGAAGTTGAGATGGCTATGGAAGAACATGTGAATCCCAGATCTAAGATCGACTTCCAGCTTGGTTTGCTTCTTGAAGTTGAAAAAATTAGTATTGCTGCTCTAAATGAAAGTATAGAAGGTTTAAGTCACATTCCTACAGGTTCGATAATCGCAGATCCAGAAGCCTTCATTGTCAGAAAAAAGGGTGTAAAGAAAGCCATCAGTAGATATGAATTGGCTATGTATGCAATAGAGTCACTGACAGTGTTAAGGCATATCATTCAGAGTCATGTAGGAAATCCCAAGATGAGCTCATTAGAAGTTTCCTCATAGAAATACATTAAACTACTATGATAATTAAGTTTACTCTATGTATTGTCATGCACTTATTTCATCAAGAGTAAAATTTTATCAAATGATGAATTTCTCCTCTTTGCCTTTTAGTTAATCTCTGTAATTTGTAATCTTTGTATTTTTAATACTTAGGGGGATATTGTTAGCCCCAAGTATCTCTGATGTAAAAGTATTGAAAATACTGCAAGTCAGGAGATCTCGGATATAGTGCTAAAGACCAAAGCGAGGAACATCAGAGACAAAACTTCAGAGACTATCGCAACAGAAGATCATCATAGCTCTAAAGACTGCCCTCTGATGACTATGCCCTCTGATGAGCTCAAGACTAGTAGAATCTCTCAAGTGTTGAAGAAGTGTCTGCTCTTACCAGGTCAGCCCTAAAGGACCATTATGCACTTTACACGTGTCATCACAGGGTTATATAGTACACTGTCTTCAACTTTATTAGGATATATATAGTGAGTAGTGGAGCACATATTTGTAAGGATTGTAAGAACACGTTGCACTGTAATTTCCAATTCCACTACTCTTGTACTATTTGTAGCTGAGAGATATGTGAAGATTACACACACACTTCGGTGTTCTTGGTGTTCATCATCCTCATCAGCCTATGACAGGATTTCCTCTTCTTCACTTTCAGCTATCATAACCTTTTCTTTGGCCTTCTTCTCTCTGGTATTTCTATCTCTGATGGATTTTCCTTCAGAAGGCGTTTTATCATAAGAGATCAGTGCAAGAGGTCCTCCCACTGTTGTTTTTCCCTTTTGTTTAACAACATCTTTCTCTTGAGAAGCAAGAGTTCCATAAACATCAGTGAGTGACCAAGTATCAAGGTCTTGATTTGCTTGAATGGACATAGATAGATGTAATGACTCATCATTCAAACTTTTCAAGAAAAGAACATTGTTGTCTTCCTTATATCTAATAACCCTACATTTTTGCATTTGTTTATAAAAACATTAAACCTGTTGTATGTTTGTTGCAGGGTTTCATCTGGAAGAGCAGAGAAATCATTGTATTCATTAATAGATTGGGTTCTTCTGTTCCTCTGGGTTTTTATACCCCCTTCAAGTTGATTTAATAGTTGATCCCATATTTCTTTTGCTGAAACACATGAATCTAGTTCTTGAAAAATGTCATTAGGAATGGCTATTATCCTAAATCTAACTGCTTTAGAATCATTTTCCATTTTTGCTCTCTCTTCTTCAGTAAACCTGAGGTTTTTGGTTCAAGATGAGCACAAATTTCAGTAGTAGCATCTGTAACAGGGACACGAGGAACCATAACTATTGGTTGGAAAGGTCTATTCGTAACATATCTCATAATATCTTTGTCCATCCCTTCAAAGAAATTAACCATCCTAATCTTCCATTGAGGATATTCATCTCTCAGAAGAGTAGGAGGTTTGGTTAAAGAACCAGCAGTATAAATGGCGTTTATATTTTTGTTTGCCATTTTTGAGGAAAAACATAATACTGAGTCTTCTTGGTATGAAAAAGGGTTTTAAAACTGAAATGAGAGAAATTGAGATGAAAAGAGTGTTGTAACTGCACTGTATACAAGTTCTAAGCTAAGATTTAAGATTTGAAAATAGATTTAGAGCTTGGAACTAGAAGATGCAGGTATTTAAACAAACTGAGATAAAACAGAGTAATAAACAGTAAGCCCTTAAAATGAAGAACAAGAAACGATCAACAAGTATGAATCAATTTGGACAGATTGGATCGATTTGATTTAAGCAAATCAATCTACTCTAATACCAATTGTTGGTTCCCAAATTCAACTTGTCTTACTTAGAAAACAAAAATAGTTGAGCGGAAGCATAAATAAATGTTTGCAAGTAAGTGATTGTTTGGTATAAACAAGAGAGATAATAATATACGCAATACAAATATAAGGTTTGAATAACTTGCTTGTATATTAATGATGCAGAACACCAAGAACACCGAAGTGTGTGTGTAATCTTCACAAATCTCTCAACTAAAAATAGTACAAGAGTAGCGGAATTGGAAATTACAGTACAGCGTGCTCTTACAATTCTTACAAGTGTGTGCTTCATTACTTACTATGTATAACATGATAAAGGTGAAGACAGTGTACTATCTAACCCTGTGATGACACGTGTAAAATGCATAATGGTCCTTTGGGGTTGACGTGGTAAGAGCAGACACTGCTTCAACACTTGAGAGATTCTACTAGTCTTGAGCTCATCAGAGGGCATAGTCATTAGAGGGCAGTCTTCAAAGCTCTGACGATCTTCTATTGCGATAGTCTCTGAAGTTTAGTCTCTGATGTTCCTCTCTTTGGTCTTCAGCGTTATCTCTGAGATCTTCTGACTTGGAGTATTTTCAATACTTTTACATCAGAGATACTTGGGGCTAACAGAGGGGCATGGAGGCATGATGAAAAAGAGATAACCCTGTTTCGATGATATATCTATGTCGACGCTCTGAATAGCCATTATGTAAGGGTGTGTGGGGAGGGGAAGTGAGGTGAGTAATGCCATATATAGCAAGAAAAAGGTTGAGTTTTTCATATTCTCCTCCATTGTCAAAATAGAAAGTGGAGATTGTGTTGGTCCCAAAGGGGTTATACAAGTTTATAGAAGGGGGGGGGGGGGGTTGAATACAAACACACGATTTTTATCTTTCTAAATTGTTTATTGATATGTATCAAACAATTTACAGTTTGTTGCGGAATAAGATTAAGGAATAAACCTAATCTAAACAAACTATGAGAACACTAAGAGTTCTTGCACTAGAAATAAGAGAGAAAGGAGATTAAGAAAAACTAAGGATAATTTTTCTTTCACGCAGTAGTTCAGCGAGAGAGGAAATGGCCGAGCACTTCAAAATGAAGTATGGTTTCCTTTATATACTGCATGCATTTAATGCAAGTCAATATACATTTACACATGGCAGCCTCTGATTGGTTGCATGATTTGAATTCAGTAGACAACCTAGTGGCCACATGATGAATAGTGTAGAAGCAGAGTTGGTTGTACGATTCTGGACAAAAGGGATGTCCGTTCTGACAAAATCGTACGGAGGCGTGCAAAGGGATAAGACAAAAGTTGCTTGTAGAGGAGGCTTCATGATCAGCGTTCGCTGAATGATTCTTTATCAGCGAATGATAAAGTTCAGCGTTCGCTGAAGTCTTCTACTTGAAACTTCACGTGGGATGGACAAGTCTTGGCTTCGCTGATATCCGCATCAGGTCACTAGTAGACTTAGTCGCTGGTTCTTTGGCTTGATCTTCGACTTCAGCGTAGAACATAGTTGACGTGAATCTTGTCTTCAGGGATCATAAGTAAACAATATAAGTTATCAGCGATCATCAGTGAGACTGAACATGCTCAGGTCTCACTGATGTACAGTATTCGCTGAAGTATAAATTTAAAGCGTATGTTTTTCATCAGCGATATTAAACAGACTTAGTATATTTTATTTGATGACAAAACGTTAATACATATTGTCTACTTACAATTTTCACTAATTGTTTCTCAGAGTCATTATCAAATCACTGAGGGTTTGGATCAACAATCTCCCCCTATTTGATTATGACATAATAAAGGAAAAATGCTAAGTAGGAAAACATAAGGATAAAAAGAACTCGTAAAATACATGTCCCATTTACTGTTTTCAGAGATCTTTTCTAGTACTGTTGGAGTAAAGTACATTCACTGAAATTTTTCATTAACTTCATAAAGATTACAAGGGGAAGTGGAAAAAATACAAGTACAACGAATAATAATTACAAGTACAAAAAGTTACAAGCTGATAAAGATAGAAGAATTACAAAAAGGAGATCCTATCAGCTATTCAGGTTATTTCTTGGCGAGAAGTTCGTCAACAGTATCAGTTTGAGGAATCATCCAATCAGGGACTTTCACTCCCTGATCTCTTCTTTTCTTTGCGTCTTTGAAGATCAGGGGCTTCAAAGAGATTGCATGGAGGTCCTTTATGTAGTCACACCAATAAAGTAAATCTCTGATTTGTTCGATGGGAGCTTTCTCTAGCTCAGAGACTCGTTGAAAACATGGGCGACCAGTGCACTCATAGAAGAAGATGCCGTAGGGATTACTGAGAACCTTACCAGGGATGAATGTTTCAGCGGGAGGTAGAGAGACATCGAGTCCAGAGAGATCAGGATCAGGACCAAGAAATGCTTCACGAGAAAAGTCGATCCCCGTTTCATTCCTTATCGGAGGGCCTGAAGTTGAGGATTTCTTCTTCTTAACAATAGGTCGCTTGGACTGGATTAGAGGAGGTTTTGGGATGTCAACAGCTAAAGCTACCATATCGGTCAGCCTGTTAAGAGCTTTCTCGGTATGGGTCTTGTATACTGAGCACGATCGTTGAATAGCTACCCTCATCTCCAACTATTCAGGGAAGCCAAGCTTATCAATGTTTGACAAGTAGCGAGTTGACTTGAATCCATTTTCTCTGATGATTTCGATGTCGACTATTGGAACATTGCTTGCCATTCTTCCTTTCAGGGAAACAGATTTAATCCTTGAGTCGTGAGTTTTGTAATGGCACTTCTGTTTACACCAGGTTAGTGTAGAGTCAATGACCTTTGTTTTCTCTTGACTTCTCTTTTGTGCGTCCTTGATCAGTTTTCGTTGGACAGCTACAGGGAACCTTTTCAGATCTAGATCCTTGACTGAATGTTGAACGAGTTCTAAGGTGAATTCTTTGTCTTTTGTTCAGCCTCCTTTCGTTTCAGCCAGGAGTTTTTCAGCAGTGAAAGACTCTGCGATTTCCCTGTTTGATAGGAACTTCAGTTGAGGAGGGACAATGCGCTGATCTTCCAGCTTCTGGATCATCACTGCTCTCTTTAATTTTCATCTTCACTTGACTTTTTAAGAGTCAATGAAGGTCTGTTGGGTTGGGAGAGTAGTTCTTCTTCTTCATCAAAAATTTCATCGATCTCATCGAAGTTGAAGACCGGGATTATTTACCGATCTTCAGCTCTTGAGGCTGGGATTATTGGTGAAGTGTGGGGAGCTTCAGCGTGACCCTCAAGCCGGGGAGAGGACTAGCTGAAACAAAACGATCACATATGTTAGATCATTTGGGAGAAGAGATAGAGAAGGATGAGTTAAGTGTTTAGAGGTTTGAGAATGAGAAGGGTTGAGATTGAGAATGGATAGAGGAGGGATGCAGTGTAGGGAAATAAAATGTAACATACCTGACAAACTGGCTTTTTGAGTAAAATAGACAGGTTATCGTCAGCAAGGCCTTTTTGTCTTCCTTGGTTGGCCGCTTTCGCTGGAGATTTAGATTTGTCCCCTCCCCTTGTTATTTAATAACGACTCCCTTTTGAGAAGGGATCGTTGCTTGCTTTCGCTGGAAGAAGAAACCTTCATCGTCATCATCATCATCATCATCATCTTTTGGTGATGATGAAGGCTCGCCATCTTTTAGATCTAGATCTTCTTCATCTTCAGCGTCAGCATGCTCATCAGTCTCCGAGGATTCAACAAGCACTGGAGAATTTGCCTGTTTTTTTAAATGCTCCCCTCAGAATGAGAGGGACTTCTTTCGGTTCCCTCAGGGTTCTTATCTCCCTGAGGTTCTTCATTATTTTCCTCCCCCTCAGAAACATGGGGAAGGTCTTTGTATTCCTTCTCCCCCTCTTCCTCATGTTGGATAGGGGAGGTAGAAACGTCGGCGGTAACAGCAAATACCTGTTCAGGACCCTTGTCTTCGAGGCTAGGGAGACCAGAACAGTTTTCAACCGCTGCTAGTCCGTCTTCCAGGCCAGACATAGCAGGGTTTGTCTTCACGATGAAGTCTGCGGCCAACTCCATATTCTCTCTATCAGCCTAAGAGAAATGGGATAGGGGGACCGTGGGAGCATCTAGGCGCTGCAGGATATGATTGAGCAAGTCGTTGGAGGTGTCGACTTTCTGAGCGAGACCGCTCACCTCACCTTTCAGGGACGTCATCTCCCCCTTAATATTTGAGACCTCTATCTTCAGCGTTGTGACTTCGTTGGACAGGTTTGAGAAGTTGGAGGAGAGGTCTTTGTTTGTGGTGTTGAGAGCTGAAATGGTGGAAGTGTTGTCAATGATGGCTTGCTTCACAGTGTTCAGACCACCATCAAGCTTGGTGACGTCTGCGTTCTCAGCTTTGCCTTTGACAACGTCGGCGATTTTCTTCAGCGTCTCCCCAGCGTTTGTAACCGCTGTGGAGTTGTTGGTGATTGTGGTGGTGAGACTTTCCACTTTTTCAGCGATCTCCTTGAGGGAGTTGCTGATTGTGCCTAAGTTAGGACCTGTAATAGAAATGCACTTATGAACAAAGGAAAGCTCAGAAGTTGGGGGTCCAGAGAGAGGAGTGTTTAGGATACCTGTAGGTGGGTCAGAGAAGTTGTGGATATCTGGATGACCTGAGTAATAGGCCATGTCGAACTCCAGCGAGGAAGGTCTAGAAACACCTGCAGGTCCTTGGTTTTGCTGAATCATCTGTTGGAGGTCAGCAGCAGCACTGTCATCTAGATGGATGACGTTTATAGTTGAGGGAGTAGGGAAGATGAATTGTGAAGAGACCAAAGAATTGGAGGGGGGAGAAAAGGTTGTGAAGAGGGTGGTGGTAGCAGTTTCAGTGTTGGATCCACTGGAAATAGCCTCCACAGCGCTTTCAGGTGCTGAGGATTGGGGGTTCCCATCCAAGAAAATTTCAGTCCACTGAGGCACTGAAATGGGTATGGAAGTGGTTGGTTCAGCGGATGTGGCGGAGTGTACCACGAAACTTTCCATCGTCGTCTGCAGAGGGACCGACATGGAGTCTTCAGCCTGAGAAGGCTTGGGTTGCTCCTTTGAAATCTTCTAGGTCTTATGGATGCCAGGAGGTAGTGGATTGTTTCCTCTTTGTGGAAGAGGTAGTGGTTGCAGCCTGGATATCAGCGGTTGGGTCGACCGATGCCGTGGGGGTAGCTTCAGAAGAAGAAGAAGGAGAGTGGGGAAGAGTAAGAAGAGTAAAGAGACGTACCTCATTTGGGACAGGCTTGAAGTCCAGTACTTTTGGGCCAACTTGAGAAAGTTTCAGGTCGCCAACTCTGGGGTATTCGTCTTTCATGCCATGGGCGAATGTGGCGCTGAGAAAGCGAGGGAAAGGGACCACAGCTGATCTTTCAGGCGTCTCCACTTTCTCCATCAGATCTTCAAAGATCACTTTAGCCCAATCAACATGAAGACCCTTCAGTAAGGCATAGGCCATGGCAGTCTGAGGTTTGGATGCCTGATCATGCAAGCCCGTCTTGGCAGTCATGCAGCTGATGACGTGAGTAAATATGATATTCAGCTTAGAGGGCATTTTGTTCTTCAAGGCGGTGGTGATTTTCCTCTCAGGGACGCGAGTACGGTCAGTGTTCCAGATGTATCCCATGCAGTCGAGGAAATGGATGATTTCCTCCTTTCCTTGTGGAGTTTTGGGATCAGGGAAGGATACGAATAGATGGGGTTTGGATCCAGGGAGATTCAGTGTTGATCATATCGCTCCAGGGGTGAGCGTTGCCTCTCCTAGTTCAGTTTCAAAGGAAATGGCATCGTATTTGCAGTTAGGATTCTTCGAGGAAGTGACAGTGGTACGATGCGCTGTGTACCAGAATTGGTGGAGGATCCTTTTGTGGGTTGGGGGCTTAATAGTCATGGCAGTGGAAAGGGGACAGCTCTTGATGAAGTTTACTGCATCATCAAGATGTATGACCATCTTCTTCTTGGGGAATTCCAATAGAGCGTAAGGGTTGTTGGATTGGAAAGAGATTTGTCTCATCGAGAGCTTCATGTTTGCAGCCCTTTGGAAGAGAGAGGCAGAGGGTGCAGTGGTTGTATCAACATCAGTGGAAGCCATTTCTGTTCAGAATAACAAAAGATGAGACAAAAGCTTAAAATGGAGAAAGATTCCAAAATAAGGGTTTTAGGGTTTTCCAGTTTCCATTTTGGGAAGATGGTAAAAAGGGTTTCTAGTTTTGAAACGAAATACAAAACTAGTGAAATTTCTTAGCATAAGTTTAAGATTTATGTTTTAAACTTACAAAAACAACCTGTAAACAAGTTGTGTTCATGAAATTTTGAAGAAGAAGATTTCATGTCGTTTAGAAAGTGCATTTGTTTGATCTTTTAAGAACAAGAATAAGATCAAAAACTAGTTTAAAAAGGATTAAAGGTAGAAAATGTGAACCTGTTTTGTTGAAATACGAGGTGATGAATCACAAGTTCGTAGAAATCCAAAGCTTAGAGATGCAAGAAAATTATTTTGCCTTTAGGGAGTTCGAGAGCGTAAAAGGTAAAAATATAAACTCGAGGGGTTTATATAGTGAGAGTAGAGAGAGAAACTGATGAGCAGGAAAAGTTTCTCATGATGACACGTGACACGTCCCTTGAATCTTATTGGACAAGAAAACGAAACGGGCGAGTGTGTCAGATGAAAGGTCGTGCCAGGGTTTATCCGTTGTGATTATGTCACAAACGTCTTTTCACATTTTAGGTTGTCTCTGAGGGTTTTTGAAAAAACTCAGGTACATTTTTAAAATATTTGAGATGCACTGATTGGAAATATCAGTGAGATTTTAGAGTTTCAAAAGAATCACTGAAAGGAAGAGATATTCAGCAATGTAATTTATTTTGAAATTCTGCATGGTGAAGTGAACTTCAGCGTTTAAGAGATAGAACATACCTTGATATCAGCGAATCAGTTTTGTTCAGAGATTAGATAAGGAATGAGTGAATAAAAATTTATTTATCACTGATCCAATACTTTACCGCTGAAGAATTATTCTTCAAGGTTCAGCATTCCAAGCTCGCTGATGAGAAAGTTGAATCTTGTCTCATCAAGAGGTTTGGTGAACAGATCAGCTAACTGAAAGTCGGTTGGGATAAAATGAAGTTCTACATCACCATTCATCACATGATCCCTGATAAAATGATACCTGATCTCGATGTGTTTGGTCTTTAAGTGTAGCATTGGATTGTTTGCTATAGCGATGGCACTAGTGTTGTCGCAATAGATTGGAATTTTGCAGAGCGGAAGGTCATAGTTCAATAGTTAATTTCTCATCCATAAGACCTGAGAATAACAGCTTCCAACGGCAACGTACTCAGCTTCAGCGGTTGAGGTGGACACTGAATTTTGCTTTTTCCTTGTCCAACTCACCAGCTTTCCACCCAGGAGCTGACAGCCTCCTGTGGTATTTTTCCTATCCAATTTGCATCCTGCAAAATCACTATCTGAATAGGCGATTAGATCAAACCCTGAGTCTTTGGGATACTAGAGACCTAGGTTAGGAGTACCCTTAAGGTATCGAAAAATACGCTTTACAGCGATCAAATGATATTCCTTAGGTTCAGATTGATATCGTGCACATAAACAAGTTGCATACATAATATCAGGACGGATATCTGTAAGATACAGAAGAGAGCCGATCATCCCACGGTATGCTATGACATTAACAGGTTTCCCTGAAGGATCTTTGTTAAGTGTCAGCGGCAGTGCCATTAGGGTTTTCATAACTGAGCTTTGAGTAAGATGAAACTTTTTCAGCATATCTTTAACATACTTACCTTGGTGAATGAAAGTGCCTTTTTCATTCTGCTTGATTTGAAGACCAAGGAAATATGTCAGTTCACCCATCATACTCATTTTATATTCAGCTTTCATTCTCTCAGCTAAACGAGTACATAAATCAGGGTTAGTAGAACCAAATATAATATCATCGACATATATTTGAACAAGAATGATATGACCTTTTACTTTCCTGAAAAATAGAGTCTTATCGATTTACCACGCTCAAATTTTTCAATATGGAGATAAGTTGAGAGAGTGTCATACCATGCACGAGGAGCTTGTTTTAATCTATAAAGTGCCTTATCCAGATTATATACATAACCTGGATGCTTAGGATCAATGAATCCTGGAGGTTGCTCAACATAGACTTCTTCATTCAGCCATTCGTTTAAGAATGCTGATTTCACATCCATTTGATATACTTTGAAGTTTCTGTGAACAACGTATGCTAAGAATAGACGAATAGCTTCGAGTCTTGCCACTGGGGCAAATGTTTCGTCGTAGTTTATGCCTTCCTCTTTTCTGTATCCCTGAGCAACAAGACGAGCCTTGTTGCGGGTTATAGTTCCATGTTCATCTAATTTGTTTCAATAGACCCACTTAGTGCCTATCACTGACTTGTCAGATGGTCTTGGAATGAGATTCCAAACTTTGTTTCGCTCAAATTCTGTCAGCTCTTCTTACATAGTGCTGACCCAGTTTGGATCTCTGAGGGCATCATTTGTTTTCTTTGGTTCAATTAGAGAAATAAACAAATGTTACCTGAACCTCGTCGAGTCTTAACACCAGTGTTTGGATCACCAAGAATTTGATCAATTGGGTGATTAATAGTCCATCGCTGAGCAGAAGCATGATTTGCTGACACAATTTGAACTTCTGGAGGAGCTGAAGAAGAGGCTTCAGCAACTTCATGTATTTCAGGCAAAAGAGGAAGAGGTTCAAATATCATTTCATTCACTGATTGCTGAGAAGTAGATGGGATATCTGAGGTAGATGGTTCAGAAGTAGGCATAGTGTTAAGAGGAACAGCTGAAACCCATGACGATTCAGCTTCACTTGTCTGCATGCTTGGGATGATGGTAGGATCATCATCAGCGATAGGGATGTTGACCTGAGGGTTAGAAATATTTTCCGAATCCCCAAGATGAGAAAACATCCATTGATTCAGTTCTTCAGTATCAGCAGAAGGTCTTGAATTAGTTGAATGGGATTCGTCAAAAGTGACGTGGATTGTTTCTTCTACAGTTTGTCTTCTGCGATTGAAGACTCTGAAGGCTTTAGAGATTGAAGAGTATCCAAGAAATATTCCATCATCAGCCTTAGGATCAAACTTTCCTAGGGCATCTATGTTATTCAGTATGAAACACTGACATCCAAAGATGTGAAGAAAGCTAACAGAAGGCTTTCTCCCATGGAAAAGTTCATATGCTGTTTTCTTGAATCTCTTGACAATCAGCGACCTGTTTTGAGTAAAACAAGCAGTGTTGATAGCTTCTGCCCAGAACTAAGTAGGTAGATGAGAATCGCTGAGCATTGAACGTGCAGTTTCGATGATCGTTCGATTTCTTCTTTTAGCGACTCCATTTTGTTGCGGTGTTCTCACTAAAGAAAAGTTTTGAGAAATACCCTTACTTTCAAAGAATATTTCAAGGGAACTATTTTTAAATTCAGTCCCATGATCAGTTCTTATTGAGCGAACAGTCATATTGGTTAGGACTTCCATTTTCCTGACAAAAGAGATAAGTTCTTCAGGGGTGTCACTCTTAGAACGGAGGAACATAACCCAGGTGTAGCGAGAGAATTCATCAACAATGACCAGTGTATATTTCTCTCCAGCGATGGATTATTTGTTGACAGGACCAAACAAATCCATGTGAAGAAGTTGAAGAGGAGATGACACTGAGGAAACTTGCTTTGACTTGAAGCTTGCTTTAGTTTGTTTCCCTTTTTTACACACTGAACATAGAGATTCCTTAGCGTATGAATGTTGAGGAAGACCAGTTACTAACTCTTTTGAAGAAAGAGTATTCAGTGTCTTGAAGTTGAGATGAGAAAGCCTTTTATGCCATAGCCAGTTGACATCAGATGAGGCTTTGGAGAAGAAACAGGAGTTCTCAGTGGTTGTCGAGTCCATGTTTATAACATAAACATTTTCCAAACGGTATCCGCTGAGAGCCACTTTCTCCTTTTTGTCAGTGATAAAGCAGGATTCCTTAGTGAAACACACTTTGTAGTCCTTGTCAAATAGCTAACTGATGCTTAGAAGATTGTGCTTCAGCCCTTCAACATATGAGTCTCTTCTGAAGGTTGTTGTACCATTAGAGAGTACACCAAACCCTCGGGTATAGCCTTTTCCATTTCCACCAAAGTTCACAGAGGTACATTTTTCTTCCTTGTACTCAGCGAGCAGGTTCTTTTTGCCAGTCATATGTCTAGAGCATCCGCTATCGAGATACCAGATACCCTTCAGGACCTGCAAACAAAGGAAGATTAGTTTTTTTTGGGTACCCGTTTTACTATGGGTCCACATTTGTCAGTGATGGTAGAGGAAGTGGAAGGTTCATCAATCTTCGCAGCATTTGAAGATTTAGCTTCAGCAATAGTCTTTACTTTGGTCAATTTCTTAACCTCAGTGGTTGTTTTCACCTTAACCTGATTTAAACCAGGATTGGTCTTCTTTTCCTTGGAGGCAGTGATCTTCACCTTTGTAATTTCTCAGCTTTGGTGGCTGTGGGGCACTTACTAGCAATATGATCGGTAAGTCCACACTGATAACATTTCCTATAGCTAAAAGTAGCTTTAGGACCATTTGCATGCTTAGCAGAGATTTTTAAATGGGCAGGGCCAGCACCAAGAATACGTTTGGCATTGGAAATTGGAGGAACTATCAGTTCTTCAGATTTCTTACCAATTACATTCACTCTGAGTCTAGGAGTAGATCGCTGAATGAATTCAGGGATCTTGTTCTTAAAGGTAGAGGGATGACTTGTTAAAGGTTTTGAGACTTTCAGCTTAAGTGCATTGGTACCCTTCTGAGGTTTTTGATTAAAAGTTTTTTCTTTACCTTTAGAAATTAAGGTAGAAATTTCCTCAGGGATGGGAGTTTTAGAATACGAACACTGAGACGAAGAGGTGTCAAGGATAGATGACACGAACATTCCAAACTTAAGCCTGGAACAATCAGTGGTTGGTTCCTCAGCGTCAGCTTTATAACCGAGACCACGTTTGTCACTCAGGGGGAATCTGAGCACCAATTATCTCAGTAATCGTTGTTGAGAATTTACACCATCCTTCAACAGTAACCTTTTCAGCCTTTAATGCAACGATAGCTTCTTCTCGCTCAATACTGATGATTTGATTTAAGTAGACCTTATCTTTTAGATTATTTTTTACGTTTGAAAGCTCTTGAATTTTCAGCTGATAATTTTTAAGTTATTCTGCTAAATCTAGATTCAGTTTTTCAGCTTTGGTCTTGCCATTCATGGCATAATATAAATCAATAGTCAATAGATCAATGGCTCGAAGCTTATCAGCGTTATTATCGGCTGAAGTGGAAGTATCAGTGAAAGAATTTGATACCTGAGAGGTAGATGTAGAAGTAGAGGGAATTTCAGCTTTTTCTTCCTCTTCTTCTATTTGAGCCATGAGGCAGAGATTGGCCTCATCATCTTCAGAGTCAGATGATTCTTCATCAGAAGAAGCCCAGTCATGATCTTTAGCGATCATACCTTTTCCTTTCTTTTTGAAGCCTTTCTGCTTTTGATATTTTTCTTTCAGCTTATGGTATTTGTTATCTCTAGCCCTGGGGTTAGAGGAATTCGTGTAGGAAGTAGATAAAGGTTTGAAGACTTTCTTTGACCTGCATTCACTAGCAAAGTGTCCTATTTTTTCACAGTTAAAGCAGGTAGCAGTGCCCTTATCTACAGGAGTTGAAGATTTGGGCTTGCCAGTGAGGGAAAGAGGTTGATTTCTTCTGAAGTTACTCTATCTATTGAATCTCCTGAAAGAATTAGTCAGGAGTGCCAGATATTCATCAAGTTCTGAAGGATCGGCGGTTGATGAATCATCACAGTTAGACTCCAACTCAATGATTGTGACAGTAGAACGCTGAGTGGGCACCAACTCTGAAGAGAGTAAAGCAATAGGTGTGCCAAATAAGGTAGAGAGGGTCATGAATTTAAGATCCTTAGAGAGCTTAAGACACATGGAATAAATTTCCCAGCTTTCAGGAAGACTTTCCAGAAACTTTGTCAGGATCTCAAAATTAGAATATTCTTTACCAACAGTTTTTAAATCAATGATTAAACAGTTAAACCGTTGATGTATTTCAGAGACGATTTCATTCTTACCACAGATGAAACTTTCGTATTGTCTTACCAGGTTGATCTTTCTCGAATCTTGGACTTCAGTAGTACCTTTATATTGAACACATATAGTGTCCCACATGGCTTTGGAACTCTTCAGGTTCATGATGGAGTGGTAGACTTCATCAGGAAGAGCCATTGAGATGATAAATCTGGCCTTAGTATCGATGGCCACCTTCTTCTTATCTTCATCAGTCCACATGTTAACTTCCCTGGGAATGATTCGTTCAGGGATGGCAGCTCTAGTAGCAGTGGCTGGAATAGCAGGGTCTATAATGAAAGGAACATATGGTCCATTTTCAATATAGTAAGGTATAGTGGGATCTACACCTTACAAGAAGAGCATCATCCTGTTTTTCCAAAGATTGAAATTATCTTTGCTAAATCTAGGGGGTTTGGCAAGAGAGCCATTATCGATATAGTTTGTATTTGTGGAGTTTGCCATAATGAAGAATAGCAAGGAAGAGAAAAAGAGATAGTATGAGCAAGATCTTGTTTATTAGATTAAACAAACTGCTCTGATACCACTTGTTGGTCCCAAAGGGGTTATACAAGTTTGTAAAAGGGGGGGTTGAATACAAACACACGATTTTTATCTTTTTAAATTGTTTATTGATATGTATCAAACAATTTACAGTTTGTTGCGGAACAAGATTAAGGAATAAACATAATCTAAACAAACTATGAGAACACTAAGAGTTCTTGCACTAGAAATAAGAGAGAAAAGAGATTAAGAAAAACTAAGGATAATTTTTCTTTCACACAGTAGTTCAGCGAGAGAGGAAATGACCAAGCACTTCAAAATGAAGTAGGGTTTAGCGTATGTTTTTCGTCAGCGATATTAAACAGACGTAGTATATTTTCTTTGATGACAAAACATTAATACATATTGTCTACTTACAATTTTCACTATGTGTTTCTCAGACTCATTATCAAATCACTGAGGGTATGGATCAACAGATTGGACGATTGAAATGTCTAATGTTTTAATACGAATGAAAACATCTTTTGTGTCAGATTTATGTTTAAGGGGATAGACCCATACATACTTAGAGTATTGATCAACGAAGATGATGTAATATTTGTGACCGTCAAAGAAGTAGATAGTAGAGATCCAAACGTCACTGTAAATAACATCTAATGGTCCATTAGAACTAATAGTAGATTGACAGAACGGAAGTTTATGACTTTTATTGCAAGCACGTTTATTGCAATTTGAAGGAGAATTTGGAATAGAAAGGTTAAACATATTACCAATCTTCTTGAGAAGAGAGAAAGACGGGAGTCCTAATCTTTGATGCTACTCTAAGGTTGTAGATAGAGAAATGGAGTCGATGGTTGGACAGTTGGGATGCCAGTCATATATTCCAGATTTAGTTGGACCCTGAAGCAGTATCGCTCCTGTTTGTATGCCCTTCACAAGAAAAGAGTTCGGTAAAAAATTGATGGAAGCATTATTATCAAGACAAAATTGAGAGATGGAGATTATGTTTCTAGAAACAGAAGGAACATGGAGAACATTATTTAAGTGAAAAGAGTGAGTGTAACGACCCGATATCCCAAGACATACATAATATACATCAATTAACATGTTATACATAACGTCGTTACATTCATAACAAAAGATACATAATAATTCACATACGGTCCCATAGTCTCAAAACTATACAATACAAAACATAAGCCTTTCCTAATCTTCGTCAGCTATCAACCGCATCCTACACTTTATCCTTTCCTTTATACCTTCTTGAACCTGGAATACATATTTTTGAAAACAAAATGAGGGTTAGACCAAACGGTCTAGTGAGATAATCCCTGTCAGTTTAGTAATCCTTTTTTGTAAAAACACATATATATCACAAATACTTATATACCAAACAAGACTCGTGCATCGTGTACCACTCATCCTTCACATGGCCAAATTAGTTGGTTGCAAGCCAACTAATCAATTACTCCACCGTACGACAATTACAGCCAACACCGTCGTACGACAATTACAGCCAAAACTCCACCGACTATTAGTTCGGCTAACGTATACTCGTGTAATGCAATATACATATAAATACAATATATATCTCAATATATCATATTGTCATTTATAAACACGACATCACGTTTCTACCACATATCCATCTCATATATATATATATATATACATCTATATATATATTCCAGTTTGAAAACCTTTTAAAGTAAAACTCACCTTGATCGCTTATCCAATAACACTTCCAAGCCTTTTCCAAAAATTCAATCGTTCAATCCAAATCCACAGAGTCTGAAACAGATTAAATACAAATATCCCCTTACCAAATGAACACATAAGACATACTAGTAGACTAAGAACTCGAGATAACTTAAATCCTCCAAAAGTAACCAAACAACTCAAGTATCCGGACACCTCAAACTACCTGGACAGCACAACCTTTCCGGACAACATAACTAATCCGGACAAGATAACTAATCCGGACAACATCACTTTTTGGATATCATAAGCAATCCGGTTAGCACCCGGACACCAAATTAATCCGGACACTATCCGATAACTTGTTTTAACCGAAAACTTATGGAAAAGAAGACTTACCCGGACACTTCATCTACCGGATACCTGCAAGGAAAACTACCGGACACATTCAACCAAAACTACCAGGCACTATCAAAATCATCCGGAAACCTCTGTCTGTTTCCCAATTTCTACCCAGAATTCGACTGAATTTAACCCTAAACATGAAATTGACTATTCTAATCCGATAGAAACCTTCTAAATACAATTACAAACATAAAATACAAAGGAACATACCTTAATATCACTTTTACATACACCAATTTGAAGCTTTTAACCTTAAGACACTTTTCTTCCTTTTTCTCCTCTTCTCAAAACACACACACACACAATTCTGGATATTTTTGCTGTTTGATAATATCTGAAGAGGTTAGGAGATAATATCAACCTAATTTACCCATTTAGACCTTAAACTTCTCACTAAAGACCAAAACACCCTTAAACTTATAATTTCACCTAAACTTACCTTAAACTTCATTGTAAAGTTAATTAAATTTAACGGACGTAGATTTTTAACTAACGAACTTACCCGGGGTATTACAGTGAGAGGGTGTGAGAAGAGATGTGAAACCAATGCTTGATATGGGAAGTCCGGAGCCATCACCAATGACTAGTTCGTCACTGCCGTCATAAGGAGCATGTAAGGGAAGCATCTCTAAGTTGTTTGTAACGTGGTGGGAGGCACCGCTATCAAGTAACCACCCAGATGGCGAAAATGGAGCACTCACAGTATAGGCTCTTTGGTTGTGAATGGGTTTTTGATACCCTTTAAGCACAAGCTTAAGAGAGGATGAAGCAGGTGGTAATGCTTGAGAAAATTGTTGGTGGCAAATTGAGCATTGGGTGACATAATGTCCTTGCTCTTTACACCATTGACAACAACCTTGGTAGGGGAGGGTTGGCCTTGGTGAAGAGTGGTTATTGGGTTTGGTAGTAGTAGGGATGAAGAATTAATCACTTGAAGCCATTGAGATAAGATGAAGAAAGGAATAACGAGATTAGGAGAATTGATCGATTAGAGCTCTGATACCATATAGAAACTGATGGGAAAATGACTTGTCTATTACAACATTGCTAACACGTATTTATACATACAAAACAATGAAAGAAAATATTCTAAATGATTACAAAAGTAATTACAATAATCAAATCAAGAGATATTGAAGCATAGATCAAGGGACTTGATACGGAGGCGTGGATCAAGGGATGTGATATGGAGGCATAGATCAAGTGATATGATATGTGTATCATGATCACAATCTTTATCTTTATCACTAAGAACCACTAAGCTTGAAGTGTTATCTTGGAGGTAGACACTAAGTGAAAGTGAGTCTTGAGGTGTTATTCATGAAACCAAACACTACGGTAAACCAATTATGGAGGTGATATTTGTTAAGGGTCATTGGATATTCAGATCATATAGTTAGGTATGGTCATACTATATTAATGAAAGAGTGGCATACTTTCGTGTTCCCGTAACTCTCAATGAATACGAGTCTCCGACGTGGCCCATTCAAGATTGGTATATGAGATATTATGCAAATGAATACGGGTCTCCTCCATGGCCAATTCAAGATTGGTATATGAGTTATTATGAAAAGGTCTTTATGAAAATAACTTCTTATGGTCAACATATTATTTCCATGTTCATGATCATTAGGATTTTTGGCCAATACTTGATTGGGTCGGCATGTATCTCCATTACTAGCGATGGGGTTGCTTAGGTGGTGTTCTAGCCATCTTAGAGAGCTTTTGGGGGACATTATGAGACACCATCTTTGGGATCCTTTTTTGAAGATTTGGGAGACACCCGATTGTAATCTTATTCTTTATGGAATTAGATTATGAGGTTCTTATCCTCAATCCATTTGCTTACAAATTGTAAATTAATTTGGTGTATTTTAAGTTCTCTTTTTAGAAAAGTTCATTTTTTGATATTTATATATCTGGTTCCGGTTTTATTCGGAAATTTTATAGTCCTACTTTTTGGGTGTTACAAGTTGGTATCAGAGTTTAATTTAAGTGCACTAGGTGTAGTTTTAGAATTCCTGGACTTAAACTATAAATTTTAAGGAATTTTTCCTTAGGTTTGGGTAGGACTCATAAGTGGGGAGAGAGTTAGGACTAATGGAAATAACCAAATTAAGGATTGTAACAATGGTAACGAGAATTCCTTTGTGTGATTTATTCATAATCTCATGTGGTCAATGTTATTATGAATGTATTGTTATGTAAGTATGCTTGATATTTCTATTGTTGCGATAGTTAATGAATGTAGTAGTACGTTACAATTCGTTGGTCTTATAAATAATTAACCGGTATGATCACTTGACATGTGTAACACCCCTAAAAATAAGGGTAAATTTATACTTGTAAGTGGGGCGAAAGACAACTTTCCATAAAGTAAAATCACCCAAAACATAAGGAAATAATAACGGAGTTTACAATTATAAATTTGAATCTTGGTCAACAACCTACTAATATAAATAAAGCTCTAAGCCTAGATTATGAGCGGGTGTCACTAGGATCATCACAAGGCTATTATCGACAAGTATTTCCAAGTGTGAAATCTAAAAGTAATATACCCCCAAAAGTTCGCCTCTACCGGCGATTGGCTCTCGACTCAGGCATTAGCTGCCCCGCCACTCTAAGAAGTTGATACACATCCCATCTTAAGAAAAAGTGTTAGGCTAAAAGCCTAGCAAGTTCAAACAGATATAGAGTAAAGTTGTAAAATAATTAAAACGGAAAGTGAGCTTTAATTTAATATATTATACCATTTGAGCCAGTTTCGCTCTAGGAAGAGCTCAACACATCTTGCAATGATGGGGTAGGCCTGATTTCCACGGATAGTGACAGAACACAAATGTAAGCCACAATTCATATTATATAAGTCACATTCATGGATCATAATCAATATGATATCTCAAACTCAACCACTCCAAGTCTATTGTTGGTGGAGTCTCAACTTCAACCACACTAGGTCTACACATCGATTTGTCCAAAATCAGAGTTTGGTCTTAAACACAACGGAATTACATTTTACTACACACCTTACTCTCCCAAGAGACTCAATGCCTATCCCAATGATACAAAGAAGGAATTCAATATGCCAAAATAATTATCAAAATACGACTTCTATGCTTATGAATCCAATACACTATTGTCTATAATATTCACATTTAAAGATGTACCACACCAATACTCAATACATAAACTTTTATGTACAAGAAGCCATCATGTATTTAAATCCAAGTTTTGGCAATAAAACCATAAATATGTAAATGACACATTTGGGTACTAAAACTCATCAAAATTAGAATTAGTTACCATTTAATTATATAAAACCATTCTCTATAATTATTTCATCCAAATATCCAAAACCCTAAAAACCCTAGTTTTGATATAAACATTCAAAATCAACCAAATGAGAAGTAGGTTGTATAAAAGCCTTAAGAAGAAAAAAATAACATTTTAACATGTGTATAGTTTGGAACAGAAGTAGTATGAACTCAAAATGCTAGGTTTTGGATGAAAACCTATAAATAAAGAAAACCCCAGAAGTGGAGTTATTGCTCCCAAATTCGAATTCAATGAGGAGAGAATATGGAAAAACTAGGAGGAGAAGTGTAGGAGAAGAGAATGGGGAAAAGGTCAAAAATCAGGACTTTAATGTGTAGACCAGGCAAAGAGTTACATGCCGGCTATATTTGGTTATCATAAGAAATATAAATCTTTGTTTCTTTTCGAATCGAATTATTACTTGCCTCTTTCAGCTACTATAGATTCAATTCCAAAGATGGCGGAATCAAAGCGGATACTGGAGTGGGACCCTTCATAGTATCAGGTGACAAACTATTCTATTCAAGTTCAGTACACAAAGATTTAAGGTCATTTATTCGAATCTATCGACAAGGTCTCCCGGATGGCTAGGAAGTGGGCACTTTTGGTCAAACGGTCAGCTACTATCCAAATAATATCCTGACCTCATAAGGTTTTTGGCAATTTGGTCAAACAATCCAGTGTGATGTGTTCCCACTTCCACTCAGGTATCTCTAAAGATTGAACACTCCCATATGTTCGTTGGTGTTCGGCTTTCACTTGCAAACACGTCACACATCTTTGCACGTAGTTCGCCACGTCTAACTTCATGACCAACCACCAATAATGTAGCTTCAAGTATCTATACATTTTTTTTACTTCTAGGGTGAATAAAATAGTTGGACTTGTGAACTTCTTCTAGTAGAAATTCTCGGTTACCCTCGAGCTTGGGCACCCAAACACGTGCTTCGAACAATTTCACCCCACAGCTATCCTCTGTCAATAGTAAACATTGTTTAATCATCACTTCTTCCATAAGATTTTCTTCCAAATATGCTTCGGTTTGTGTCTTATTGATCCTTTCGATAAGACTTGACACTAACTCAATCCTCGAGAGAGTGGCTCAGATGCTCCCACTATAGTCCTTTCGACTTAAGGCGTCGACTACCATATTTGCGTTACACGGGTGGTAAAGCAATTCACAGTCGTAATCTTTGAGTAGCTCGAGCCACCGCCTTTGCCTCATGTTCAACTCTTTCTGGTCGAAGATGTACTTCAAACTCTTGTGATTGGTATATAGCGTACATTTCGTGTCGTAGAAATAATTTCGTTCATTCTCTTTGAGTAGTCTTGGCGCGTAGGCGATCACTTTGCCCCTTTGCATCAAAACACACACTAAGCTCATCTTGCAAATGTTATTGTAGACCATAGAACCTTTGGTTCCTTCAGGTAAGGATAGGATCGATGTTTCACACAATTTCTTCTGAAAGGTTCTAAACGGTTTCTCTTGAATCTTGGTCCACACAAATTTCACGTTTTTCTGAGTCAATGTTGTTAGGGACAAAGCAAACTTAGAGAAGTATTATATGAACCTCCTATAATAACCCGTTAAGCCCAAGAAGCTTCGGATTTCCGACGGGCTTTTGGGTGGCTCCCAATTCATCATTGCTTCTATCTTTGACGGGTCCACCTTCACGCCATCCCGAGTAACAATCTGGCCCAATAATTGTACTTTCTCCAGCCAAAAGTCACACTTTGGGAACTTCACATACAACTTTTCCTTCCTCAATAGTTCAGGTACTTCATGTAGGTGTTTTTCGTGCTCTTCTTCATCCTTAGAGTAGACGAGTATATCATCAATAAACATACTAACATACTTGTCAATGAAGGGTCTGCATACTCGATTCATTAGGTCCATAAGTATGGCCGGAGCATTAGTCAACCCAAATGGCATCACTAGAAACTCATAATGGTCGTAGCGTTTTCTAGACGCCGTCTTTGGAATGTCATCATTCCTCACTCTCACTTGATGGTACCCTGAACGGAGGTCGGTCTTGGAGAAGCATCCCACTCCTTGAAGTTGCTCAAATAAATCGTCAATCTTGGGAAGTGGGTACTTGTTCTTTATAGTCGCCTTGTTCAACTCCCGATAGTCGATACACATTCTCATAGTATCATCATTCTTCTTTAAGAAAAAAATCAAAGCTCCCCATGGTGACGAGCACGGCCTTACAAACCCCTTCTCAAGAAGGTCTTGTGTTTGCGACATCATCTCTTTAATTAAGGTTGGGGATAAACGGTAGGGTGCACGTGCTATCGGAGCTGCTCCCGGAATGAGGTCAATTCGAAACTCCACTTGTCGGTCGGGTGGTAAATCGGGTACGACATCCGGGAATATATTGTGAGATTCACATACTACCTTAATATCCTCGAGCTTCTTTTTCTCGAGCTTGGCATCTATCAAGTATGCCAAAAAGGAGGAGCATCCATTTACCATGAACTTATGTGCTTTAGCCATGGTAATGACTATGACATCTCCTTTCATCCATTCACCATAGACGAAAACAACTCTACAGTCCGAAATCAGGATTCAGATCAAATTCTTTAAACATATGATTTCAGCTTGGTTTTCTGCCAACCAATCCATCTCGGTCACTCTGTCAAACCACCAATCAACATAGGCAATATATTGAACAAAAATCATTTCCCTTCGATATCAAGGGTACAATTTTTCAAAACTTCATGAACCACTACTTGACCACCATTGGCTATCTCTGCTACTAAGGCATCCTCAGCACACTAGTGGGCACAGGAAGTTTTTGACAAAAAGAATCTGACACAAAAGAGAAGCTTGAACCCAAATGAAATATAACACGAGCAGTTACGGAGTTCACAAGAAACGTACCCGAAAACACATCCGCCGACGTCTTCGCCTCTTCTGCCGACATTTGGAAGGCTATACATGTCACCCTCAGAGAATTCTCTTTCTTCCCTGCGTTTGCTCCCATCTTTAGCTTTGGGCAATCGCTTAGAATGTGGTTCAATTCTCTACACTCCAAACACATAGTCTCCTTGACCAGGCACTATCGAATGGTGTGACTGGCTTCCCACACTTGTAGCTGTTACCTGAAACACAGTTTCATGGACCAAAATGCTTGTTTTGACATTTGGGGCACCACATGGCGTCTCGCCTAGGACCAGTCCCATGGTTGATGATCAAGGTTATTGGTTTCTTGAAGGGTACTAAACTTCCCTCCAATTTCCTCTTTTCTCCAAACCCGACTTTCACATACTTGCCTCGAGCATAGACATCTTCCATAACTTGAGCCTCCTCAATTGCCTCTCGAATAGTAGAGGCCTTTGCATGGCGTACCATGTCCATCATATCGACGGGCAAGCCTTTTGAGATACACAATTATTTTATCATTTTCAGTTGGGTCCATGGGCCCCTACAAATCTAGCTTCTCCATAAACGGTCGGGTGTAATCCCTCATCGACATGTCCCCCTTCTTGAGAGCTCGAACCTACTCTTCAATACGGTCCACCGCTCGTTTGCTGCAATACTCTTCCATGATTTTAATTTTGAATGAGGTCTAAGTCAACCGTGTTAGAATAGTAGTATCAAGACTGGACTTGGTGACATTCCACGATCTAATAGTTAGACCCCTTAGCATTTGAGAGCCACACTTTATCTTCTTGCTCTCCTCACAATCACTTGACCCGAAAGCCTGCTCAATTTCTTGGATCTCATTCATACAATCAACCAGAGTATCCGAGGCTGAGAATTCCAGTGGGTTGCTACACAGAAGGTTCTTGTCAGAGTAAGTAATCCCTCCCTGCCTAGCATTGACAACAGCGTGCTCTTTCGTCCTAATCATATTTTCGATAGCTCGGATCCCACCATTATGTTTTCTTCCATAGTCTCGTACCTTCGGTTATTGGTATCTCGATCCTCCAGTATTTTCATAAGTCTCTCGTCCTTCCTGTCCATGTATGAGTTCATCGTCTAGAGAAAAATGTCCAACATCACGGAATGAGGAGCCACCTCTTGTATAATGGCTTCCTCGATGTCCAAGTTCACAATAGGAACTGTCTGAACCCTTCACACCAGCATTTGCCGATTGGTGGCTTGGGAACGGTCTTTTTTCACGATTGCTCGGGATCTGTCACACTAAACTCCTGAATTTCATCTTGGTTTGGCGCCCTGCTTTGAGTGTTAACCATCTCGAATTGTCATCCACACAAGAATGGGGATAAGAAATAGGCTATAAGATATAATCACACAAAAATGTAGTACCTCGTAACATATTCATAATAGCAATAACTATGTGAAATTATGAACACATCATACATAAGAATTCTCGTTACCATCGTCACAACTCTCAATTAGTGCAATTTCATCGACTCTACAATCCTCCTATCTTTGTACTTCAACCCAAATCTCATAAATCGTACATTAATATTTCAGTTTAAGTCTAGGCATATTACATTCATACCTAGTTCACTTAAACTACGGCTCTGATACCAACTTGTAACACCCCTAAAAATAAGGGTAAGTTTAAACTTGTAAAATGGGCTAAAGATAATTTGTCATAAAATAAAATCACCTAAAACATGGGGAAATATAACGGAGTTTACAATTATAAACTTGATTCATTGTCAACAGCCAACTAATAAACAAAGCTTTAAGAACTTGATATAAATTTGATCATAAATTTGATCCCTGGTCAACAACCTCCAAGTGTCAACTCCAAAAGAAATATTCCCCCAAAGGGTTTCCTCTACCAATTGGCTCTCTACTTAGACATTAGCCGCCCTGCCACTCTGAGAACCTGATATACCTGCCATTTAAAGAAAAGGTTTTAGGCAAAAAGCCTAGTGAGTTCAAAGAATTATAGAGTAAAGTTGTAAAATAGTTAAAACGGAAAACATAACTTTAATTTAAGACATTATACCATTTGATCCAACTTCGCTCTTGGAAGAGCTCAACACATCTTACAATGACGGGGAGACCATATTTCCACAAATAGTGACGGAACACAAAAGTAAGCCACAATTCATGTTAAATAAGTCGCACTCATGGATTATAATCAAAATGATATATCAAGCTCAACCACTCCAAGTCTATTGCTTGTGGAGTCTCAAGTTCAACCATACTAGGTCTACACCTTGATTTGTCCAAAATTCGAGTTTACTCTTAAACACAACGGAATTACATTTTACTACTCATGGTCTATGCCCAACCATATAGGCTCACACCTTACTCTCCCATAGAGACTTACTGCCTATTACAATGCTTGCTTCGACATTCGGAGGCAAAGTGACCTTTCTTCCCATATTTATAGCATTCCTCACTAGTTTTATCATAGGTGGGATTCTATGAGAAAGATGAAGGAGGTTTTTGGCCAACATTGGATCGGCCATAAGGAAATCGGGATTTATTACTAGAGTAGCATGCCAACATTGCCATCTCTTCAGAGTGTTGGTCAAAGGGAGATTCCTCACATTCGTCATCGGCATCACTAAAGTATGCTTCTGATTGACGGGTAGATTCTTCTCGACACCCATGCCCCAGTTATGAGGAAGGTTAGGTGATTCTAGGAACGCACACAACCTTTTTGGAAGAATCACCGGTAAGAGCTACAAACGAGCTTTTTATCTCTTTGATGACAACATTCCTTTGGATCTTTATCTTCTCAAACTTGTACAAAGACCCATACAGAATAGTAAGAGGCATAGGGTTAAGATCCTTGGTTGTGTTGATGCAGGTACAGATGTTCTCCGAAAAATCAAGAAGACAATCCATAAAATTGCTTAAAACTTCCTCATTGTCATAGACTCGGCCACAATAATTTCAGATCGTTAAGAAGACTGTTGAAATGGTTGTATTAGTCAGAAAGTGATTCTCCCTTTTCATAAGAAAGAGAATGTACCTTCGGACAAGAGCAATTTCATTCCTCTTCTTAACCTCAACCGTTCATTCGTAGAGAACACATAGGGCTGACCACATCTCCTTAGAGGTATATAAGTTTACCAGAAAGTGATAGACATCATCAGAAAGAGAGACAACAATTATGGATTTGACTTTTGTGTTAAGAGAGACAAGACGTTTGTCTTCATCATTGTATTATTTAGGGTTTTTTCACAAGGTAACGAGCCGATTTTTCTTCACCCGAATATTCATCAGAAATTTCGCCCTCATTGGTCTTTTGGGTATCAAAACGAGCCCAGACCCTAGGAACAATGGGTCCTTCACGAAGAATAGTGGGATATCTGTTATCAACTCCTTCCATGAAGAGCATCATACGACTTATCCACATAGCAAAGTTTTTGATATTGAACTTTGGTGGTTAGCTATAGAGTCATTGTCATAGGATCCAACAAAAGGGTTTTGAAAAGAGGAACCATTGTTTGCAAAAGAAGAGGATGCCATTTTAGTTCAAGTTTATGAGATTAAATTGACATGCTCTGATACCACTTGTTAGTCCCGCAATGGAAATGACAATCACACAAGTATTGTAGAAGGTGGGTTGGATACAATACACACAAAAAATACTTAGTTTTAATTCTTATTGATTTATCAAACAAAGAATTACACTTAGAAAACAAGATTATTACGGAGAAGAACAAATTAAATCTATCCTAGCAATCTTTCACAAAGAAGAACTAAAACTTGAAATACAACTTGAAAAACACTAAGTTCAAATCAATGCAAGTTCTAAGGGAGAATGAGGAGCTGTCGATTTCTGCTGATCACTTAGTAAATTCTTGATATCGTAACCTTGCATGGAAGGTGCCTTCTGCCTTAATACTCCCAGGTGAATTAAATTCATGGGACACTTATCACTTTGGGATTGAAGATCACAGTTGTCCTTGAAAACGACAAGATGTCCTTTTTATCAGGAACAAAGACGTGCTATAAATCTTGTTGTAGACTCTGAAAAAGGTGTAAAGGACAAATATTCATTTCTTCAGGTTTATCGGAGAATGTCTCCATTAGACACAAAATAAGGAGTATTTTGTCGAAGACTCTCTTAGCAAAAGACAAGGGACCATTTCCCCAATGAGCTGGGGAAATGTCCGATTTCCCATAAATTGGTAGGAGATAGCTTAGTTAAAATCAGGAAGTTCATCTTCTGATCCACATCATTAGATTCATATGTTGTTCAAAATCGGCTAGTCTTTCATATTGCCGAACAGATTAAGTGTGACTAAGCTATTACAAAGGACATCTGTACCATCGATCGTCACTGACGAGAAATGCAAGTTATGTCCAACGAATGAACTATGACTAAGGACATCTGTACCATCGATCGTCGCTAGGTAACAACAATCGCCAATATCTAACGATGCATATTTACCGTTACTAATTCATGATGAAACCGTGTTTTTATGTTTTTTTAATGCATGTCATTACTCATTGATTTAAAGATTAATATGAGGATCGTTGCAAGCATTTAAGACCATAAAAGACCCATTTAATGACCAAGAACATATATAAATGAAGTACATTTCTCCTAAATGCCAGACAACAAGTTAATATACAGTACACAAGAGCATAGACAGCATACAAAAAACTCTCTAGAGAAACCTTACGACAGCAGTTACAATCTCACGATTTCTTTTACTTACAATCATATTGTAATTATTTGTACCTTCAACACCTGTTTCTAAAGGACGGCGTCCCTATTTGACGTCAATAGTGCACTAACGACCTTCACTGTCGTCCGCAGTGACCAACTCCTTGAGGAAAGATTAGAGGCTCGATGAATCCGATTAGAAATCTCCAGGTACATTATGATCGGTGAAAGACTCTATGGACAATCGTAGATAGGACTAAATCTACGATGTGTCAATAACAGTAAGGTTGAGAAATCTTTCATGAAATGCAGAACGACGAATGTGGCAATCACCCAGGAGGACGAAGCCTTCCCAACTGAATATCACGACAACGCTATTATTAGCCTACCTTACGACAAGACGCCACTAAATACGTACAAAGTTGCGACTCCTATCAACGGAACCCAAGTATGGTTCATCAACCCTTACAACTCTTGCGTATGACCCTAGTTTCATGGCCATTCATGCGATGGGGCATAGACATAGTCGGAAAGCTACCCCCAGCTCCAGAATAAAAAGTAATTTTACTCGTTCTCGCTGATTATTTTTCAAAGTGGATAGAAGTCGAAGTTTTCCCAAGTCAGGGACAAATAAGTCATCTCTTTTATCCAAACATTATCTGCAGGTTTGGCATCCCATCCGAAATCATTTGCGATAACGGGTCATAATTCATAAGCGACAGAACCCGTCAGTTTTACCACGATAGTAACGTAAAACTTATGACGTCGACGCCACGTTATCCACGGTCGAAAAGATTAGCGGAGTCAAGTAACAGTTTTATCATTAACTCTATCAAGAAAAGGATCGAAGCCACAAAAGTTAAGTGGGTCGTAGAACTTCCGTCAGTTCTTTAGGCCAATCGTATGACTCCACGTACTTCAACATATCAAATCCATTTTTTATGTACGGTTGTGAAGTTGTGTTATCTGTTGTGGTACTCCTATCAGTCACAAGACACACATATGTCAATCATAACTTAGTCAACCTAAGTTACGACCTCGATGACCTTGAGGAATTAAGTGATTCTTAATTGATCAAAATAGCATCGCAAAAGCAAACGATCGCCCGACATTTTAACATAAGTGTAAAGGCCAAAGTATTTCAAGAAGGGGATTACGTATTATGACGTACCTTTCCTAATACCAAATAGCAGTATGTAGGTAAGTTATCCACTAAGTGGAAAGGACCATACCGAATATCTAAAGTTGTAGGAAAGGGAGCCTACATGCTACAAACCTTAGAAGACCACAACATCCCACGTAGCTGGAACGCGATCCATTTAAAGAAGTATTTCTTTTAAATCTTTACTATGGTTATTCTCACGATGATGTTACTAACTTAAGCATCGTAGGGTCGTTGCTCTAACCAATGACCAACTCTAACGTTTTCTTTGTTGTTTGGACACACGATTCAAAAGAAGGGTCGATGGTAACTCACGACCGATTCGATGAAACACTCTGCCAAGTGATATAAAAGGAATCTTACGACCAAAAGTCACAATCAGATTCTTCGATATTTTTACAATCTTAAATTCTAAATTTAAGATATGTCGTCATTACTGTCGTTGTTGCAAGTTTATTAGCATTCCCTTACATCGTTCTTTTTGACCGTCTATCGTCGAAGACTTAGTAAATGTTTTTTGTATGCTCTATCATAGATGTACAATTCATAATCAAAACGTGAAATCTATAATGCACGACATCGTAAGCCAAAAGTACTTGTATTAAATATCAAATATTACAAGTAAAGGAACGACTAATTAAGAGTCTCCCTTAAAAAGTAAAGCATTAAAAATTAATTCAGGGGCGGGATGCTCCAGAGTGTCTTCAACGATTACATCATCGCCACCCTCGTCCTCGACGTCCTTTTCGTCATCAAAATCAAGATCCCCTTCAAACCCCACGTTCTTTAGAAAATAGTCGAGTTCCTCCTGAGCGGAACTCGTAGGGTCCTTCCCCTAAAGGTGGCGACGCACAATCGTTACATGCACCTTCCGACGTGTGAAGGCCTCAACTGCCTGACCCTCTTTCCGTAGGTCCGAGATTGTCTTCTAGGCCTCCGCTGGTTTTGACCTAAGGACCCCGACTTCTTTTTCAATCACAACCAGAGACACCTTAGTCGTCCTGACCTCCGTTTCGATCGTTGTTGCCCGAGCCAATGACTCCTAATATACGTTCTTGCGCCTCTTTCTTCGCTCGTCCCTCTGCCTCTAGATCGTCGAGAACTTCATCTAGACGAATTGTAGAGGGACTCGCATATTGCCGTTGTCGCATGTTCCTTGAAAACAGGGCCTTGGACGCTATGTCCTTAACCCTGTCCTTTCGAGTCGAGAGCCAAAGAGGTCTGAAACGCATGTACAAAACATGAAGTATTGGTTGCAAGTAAACACTACGTGGAATTTTATTTAAAAAATTAAAAAATAAAATCCGTCTATGTCATCTAAATGTCAAATTTCATAAGCGAATAGTCTCTTTGTCGGGAAAAGCTTCAATTCGTTGGTAATCCATCGAAATTGCCAAAGATTTAAATTTGTCGGTAATTTTCGTCGATGAAAGTCAGTTTTCTTGTAGTGAAACTACTTTGGCTAAAGAGACGGATGGCATAAATTGTCTTTGCTCTTGGCTCTAAAATGAACTTGTTTTGCGTAATAAGGCGGCCATAGACATCTTCCAGAATCATGTTTAACATGATCGCATGCATTAAACAGGTTGCTGAATGAGCACTTAGAGAAAGATTGTCTCCATAAAGAATTGTAATTACCTTCAAACAAAATATATCTTGGTGAACTTTTGAATTTTGTACCACGAATTTTCAACTTCAAAAGTTTAATTTGATCTTAGCATGTTTATTTACTATTTGGCAATCATATTAATTTTAAATTTGTTACAAAAACTTGGGTATGTAAATGGTTGCAGTAAGAAATACTTTTTGGGTAGCCTTCCATGCCAAACCAACACATGGACCGGATTGGTGCCTTCAGGTGTAGCGTAGAGTGCCTTGGAAGTCGACAGGCGTAACGTAGATTGCCCTGGAAGCTGACTGACGATTAAGTGTTATATGGATAAAGTTGTCAATATGGATCAATCTGTCTATATAGATTGAGAATGATTTTGTTTGAAAGAGTTTTTTCATCGATGAAAGGAACGTGTTTTTTTAATTGGAAGGAGCAAGTATGATTTTTTTTTGGTTTTCTACATACTCTTTCCCCTTAGAAGCTTACTGAATTAGTCACTTTCTATATCATTAAACTACTACCAAACAGTAATATATAGTTGATCGAATAAGTCGAGTCTCATTAAGCTTATTAAGTTACTAAAATATAGGCCCTTCGTGTGCATGTTTGTAGATAATAGGGAATATTGTTATTTAGTTGTAATTCATATACTTTTAGTGTGTATGTTTCTAGATAATATGGAGTCATGTTATTTAGTTATAACTCATATGGATTGGTTGACTAGTAGCGGACCAAGAATTTTTACCAAGCAGATGCACCTTTAAGGTGGATCAGAGGCCTGTAAAATCGTCTGATGTGTTTTTATCCGAAATCTATTGTTTTGAGGGACGTGTTGGTTTTCTTTTGTTGATTTCAAGCGATTTTTTATTTTTTTTGTTTTTTTTTTGTTTTTTTGAGCGACTTTTTCGGTTTTTTGGTCGATGTTCTTTGTGTTTCAAATATTCTAGAGCACCCCGTCAAATTTTTAACATTGCATTATTCATAACCCCAAAAAACTTTACTGATGAAAAGAAGTTGAACCGGTGCACAAGACCCCACTTAAGGTGCGTTTGGTATGCAGACATAATAGAACACGACAAGAAGACAGAACAGAACAGAATAGGACACAACAGTTGTTTAACGTTTGGTAAGACAGGGCTGGACAGACAGAACAAATAACATGACCAACTTACCCCAGATAAGTTGCTTATATATTTTATATAATTTGATTAATTATGTAATTTGTTAAATATAATGAAATAAATATTTTTTATAACAAAATATATTATTAGAAACTTCTATTCAAGACGATTAAAGTGACACCAAAGTAAAAGGTCTATATAGTTTCGAATTTATATTTTCTAACATTTTCTATATATTTTTTACTATTAATATTAATAATTTATATAAATTTATTAAAACATAAAACCATAAAAAAATTGAGGTCAGGAAAGTGAAAAGTTAAAGAGCATAAAATAGAATAAATAAAAATTAAAGAACAGATAAAATATAAAAAAGGTGTATTTAATGTTTTAGAAGAGTATTAGATTTTATTTGAGGTCATATTAGTAAAATATAAGTTTGATCCACTCTGTTCCCGTATGTTTTCCACATAAAAGTCCCGCCAAACCTGGAACAATGATCTTTGTTCTGTTTTTGATTTGTCATGTCTAGTGTACCAAACGCATCCTTAGGGCTTAGGGGTGTTTTTGGATTGCTTATTTAAAACAACTTATGCTTTTATGTAAAAGTGCTTATTAACTTATGTGGTGTCAAAATGGAGTTTTATGAAAAATGTTGGAATTAGCTTATGGTGATACCAAAACATAAAAAGCTAATAAGTTGTTATTTAGGGGGTGTTTGGGATTGCTTATACATGTAAAATAACCAAAAAACTTCTAAGTTGTTTCGAATAAGTTAATAAGTTAGAATGAAATGACTTATTAAAAACTCTTTATTAGCGGTGACAAAACGGTATAAGCAGTTTTTTTTATCTCATTCAAACACTAAAAACTGTCTATCAACGATGACAAAACAAAATAAGTTAATAAGCCCTCTAAATAAGCAATCCCAAACATACCCTTAATAGGTCTACCCTGTGGGTAACTATTGGACAAGGTTTAGCAAACATAGGTGAATTACAGGATAAATTGTATATAGTTGTAACCCTATACACCATAAGATTGAACATTAGATTTATACGACGCCTAAAATATGTAACTATCCTAATTAATAGAATATATTCTATGAATTAAGTTATAGAAACATAAATCGTCCTATTTATCCAAAAATGTTATGATAAATTTAAAGAAGGGCTTTTGACCGTTTTAACAAATTGTTAAAAAAAATTAAAATAAAGTGCCGTGTTAACTATTTTATTGAACACCATTTGAAAATTAATGTTCTATAAACACAAGTGTTTTATAAAGAGATGGGTTACAACCGTGTAAGTTTTATATAGCTGTAATCCTATGTATGCCTAGTTACAACCGTCTCACACACATAACGAGAACCGTGACAATCGAGTCATATCGTTTTATAGCCGCGGGAAACATATAAGAGAAATGATAGATGTCATAAAGCATAAAAACACATATATCCATAAGGAAATTGCAGATTGAATGTGTATCAATATGAACATGTACACATTCAACATCAACAATACAAATATGTTTCATTTTATTTGCTAATTATTGCAAGAACCCACAAACACTACAGTACAATTTATTCGAGTGCAAATCAATTTCCCTAGGGGCACACTTCACTTAATTATTACCCAAGAACTTCTTGAACCACTTGGCCGAGTCCTTGGGGAATCGTTTTATGCCATTTTTGTAGTCGACGTAAACAATGCCAAACCTTAGGCTGTATCCCGAACCCCATTCGTATGTATCAAGAAACGACCACGGGAAAAAACCCTTCACATTTACCCCTTTCCTACATGCCAAGCCACCAATCTATAAGCAACTTTGAAATATACACTACAACAAAATCACGTTCACATGACATTTTATAAGCAACTTTAAAAATATATTTAGGTTTATAAGATAAAAAAAATTGTTCATCCTAGCGTTACAATAAACTTTTAGGATACTTTTAGACATTTTAACAAGTTTTTATATGAAAAGTATCTTTTTATAGGTTATAAAACATTTATAAAAAATGTCCCGTAAAAAAAAGATAATACGACACTTTATTTTACGGTGCGTCCTGAAAAACTTGTTAGACTGTCAAAAACATCTTGTAAACATATGTTTTTACATACAATGGTTTGGTCATGTAAAACACTCAATTAGGACACTTGGACATTTTTATCATTCTATAAACCCGATTTGGTTGTAGTAACATATAAATATATAAAGGGAAGTTTCCTTTAGGATCCAAAATTGATTAGGACCCTGAGAACCGTCCGTCCATAATGCGCCGCCATGTATCCCTCTTCGGGATGAATATTCATTATGTATAACACATTCATGATGAATATGGAAGTGTTATTCATCATGAATTACACATTCATGACGAATAACATGTCTATATTCTTGATGAATATGTCACGAATCATGTTGTCGGCGGTTCTCAGGTTCCTAATCAAATATTGGTTCCCAACGTACGTGACCAAAGAAAACACAAAGGTGGCCTTTTAACTCACTTGATAGCATCCTTAACAGCCAAGATATGTCTATAATAGAAGCTGATTCTTGCTGTATCATTGACGCCTTGCTTCACTATTCCATTATCGGCATCACCATATCCTGTAATAGAATTCAAGACGATAAATGTATAAATTCTGGTGAACCTATGGTCGATTGATCGGTTTTGGACTTTTGAGTATACCGTTTTCGGTTATGTAGATGGTTGGGCTGTTGTACTTCTCCTTCATGTGGACGAGAAGATCACGCAGGCCTTTCGGATAAACGAAAAAAATACTCACGTCAGACTGCAAAAGAAAACATCAATCAAAACTCTTTGTAAATTGAGATAAAAGAGAGAGATTTTGATAATTGTTTCAAATGGTGTTGATATCCCATCTTAATTTTTCGAGAACAAGACTTAGCAGCCAAGGGTTTGAAAATGAACTCACCGGCGTGCCAATAGGTCTCCCCTTTCTGTATGCTGTTAGAAAAAACGCAAGATTGATGTCAATTTACACACTAGAAAAGTTGAATATGTACTACAACAAAATCAGATTTATAACAAGTCAAAAATATCAAAGTGTCCTAATAAACTATTTATTTGACTTTAAGGCTGTAAAACCAAACAATTATTATGTCGTATGTATATGTATTACAACAAGTTTATCGTAATAATGTTAGACACTTTGAAAATAAAATGTTTTCTTGGTTTTTTCTTTTATAAGACACTTTTTTTATAATACACATTTTCAAATAATGTCAATTAAAAAAATTAATATGACAATTTATTTTAAAAGTAAATTGTCCTAAAATCTTGATAAGACCTCTAAAAACGTTTTATAAGTTTATTGTAACACTTTATAGAACGCACAGTTGATTGGTTTTATAAACTTAAATCCAATCTACTAAGACGTTTAAACTTTTTCCGGTCCTATAAACCGAAAGACTGTAGTGACACATTTGCTTCTTGTTTTAAAAGTTAACTATTTGTCTTCTTAATAATTGTTATCTTAGAGAAGATGGTTGCAAGTTGCATGCTTACGTACAAAGAATTGTACAAGACTTTTAACCTTGACAGATAACTAATTATAAACTGGTAAGATATCGGGTTAATTTGCTCCCGAGAGCTTACTAGATGAGCAAGTCCCCTCCAGATCATCGCAAGGTTTATCTGACCATTGACTACAGGACTCATTGGGATTTATCAACACTACAATACAAATGACTTTTACCCATAAAATTTACCCAGGGAAATTTCGTCGGTGATTACCCATGGATCACCCAGAAAATACCAATGGTTCGGTAGAATCCGATGTTTTTCGAAAAAAATACCCATGGATCGCCCAGAGAATCCCTGGGAATCACCCTTTAGCGACAGATTTCTCAGGAAAAAGTTCGTAGGCAAAAGTCTTTCTTGTAGTAGTGCAAGACACGTGCAAGTTGTCTCAGACACCTACGGTTACCAAATTGTACAAGACTGGTTACTTTGGGAACATACCAGTAAGATTTGTTCGGCCATCGGTGGAAGGACTGAAATTGATAGTGTTGGAAGAAGCAATATGAGCTGCATAATTTGACGTGTAGTAATTGATTCCAATAAAATCATACGATCCTTTAATGAGCTTTGCTTCTTCGGGACTAAATTTTGGTAACCTTCCTTGCACATACTGTCGTACGCTTTGCGGGTACTCGCCAAAAGCCAAAGGGTCCATGTACCTATTCAATTTCAATGAAACAAATGTCTAAAAACGGTGTCGATCATTAATTAAATAACACCACTAAACAGATGACCTTCACCGGCGGCGTATTTTTCCGCCACTGATCAATGACAAACCAGTCAAAGATAACATTGACCAAACTAGAACATGTGAGATATTTTGAATCTTTTTTTACAAGAACCCTATATAGAAGTTGGACTACACCACACCCACACTACAATAAAATCAGATTTGAAGGAATGCAGCTAATAAAGTGTTTTATGAGACTTAAGTTTATAATACTAAAATATAAAATTAGTTGTCAAAAAGTGTTAGAATAAGTTTATAAAACACTTTCGTGCACCTTAACAAGTTTTTTAGAACCTTTTAACATAAAGTATTGTATTAGCTATTTTATAGGATAGTTTTAAGAAGTGTCTTATAAACCTACCTTTTTTATAGGACACTTATGTTTATAGAACATTTTTTCAAATAGTGTCGTATAAAATATCTAATACTAACACTTTATTTTAAAAATGACGCCCATAACTTATTGTAATACTTTTAGTTATGACATTTTATTCTTTGGTTTTATACACATAAATCATATATATAAAACACTCTCTTAGGATACTTAAACATTTATGGCGTCCTATAAACTCAGTTTTGTTATAGTGCTCTAAAAAGAGGCAAGGTTGTGTGCACCCTAGAATGGAGGCAAAAAGTGTGTTGAGTTCGTGTGGGGTGCTTGAACCCGGATCTAATACAATATTCTAATCGTTTTAAAAAAATAGCTCTAATAAAAAAACGAAAGTTAGGTTAATTTATACAAGTTTAATGGTCAGTGTCTAACCGATGTAAGATTACTGACACCGTGATGGTATGTATATCACTTACCATCCTAACATGAAATCAAGGGCTCGTTGTGCCGCTTGTTTGTCGGCTTTGCTCGGAGAATATGGGATAAACCAGTGGGAAACTAACGTTATTCCGATCACACCCTTTTGAGTAGCCTACAAAAATGCATCAAATTATCAACAATGGTGAACAGCTTATGCACATTTTTGAGATATTTATAATCGGATGTTAAAATAAGAAGGCTAAATATCACGAGAAGGTAAAAAAACAATGTTCATTTGTTAATCATTACAAAGATCCATTTGAAGATATGTATATGTGAACCTGTATCAATAATTTATAATGATAAGTTGGTTCACATATACATCTTGAAATAGATTTTTCGGACTTTTTTCAATGGAGTCACATACAGCTTTCTCTTAATTTTCCCATCTAGCCTTAATATTTTAACTTGTTTGATAATTATTATATACATGTATAAATATGTATATATCATTTTCGTTATATATAATAAAATCTCGACCTGGTACTTTTGTTTGTAGAGTTTAACGGTGAGTGCGTGACAAAGAAGCATGTTATGTGCAACAACATAGGGCTCAGTGGCGGAATTCCCAGCAGGGCAACTGTTATTCATCCATGAAGAACATCGCCCGGGTGCAAGAGCTCCCATTTCATAGCCATTAGTAATGAAGATGTATGGCTCGTTCATCGTAATCCAATGCTTCACTCTGTCACCGAACTCCTTGAAGCACAATTCTGCGAAGTCTTGGAAGTCCTTCCTACACAAGAATCATCATCGGTTGGCATAACCACAATAGAGTGAGATCCACAGTTTAGTACAACAAAATGGGTATTTTAGGATGTTCAATCGTTGTTGAACGTCCTAATAGAGTATTTAGTGAGAGTTTAAGTTTTTATGAACCAATATATGTGGGTAATATCAATGACGTTACTATAACTTGCTAGGATTAATTATGCTCCCTAGCAAGTTGTACCAACGATGTTGGACAACCTAACACCACTTATAAAATAAAATGCCCTATTAGACTTTTTCTAAGACTATTAAAAATTGTCCTACCTTTCTATAAAACTTGTTATATAGGACACTATTCAAAAGTGTCTTGTAAAGGGAATAATAAAATGATTTACATATTGTGTCCGATTTGGTTGCCTAATTTGGTTGGTAGAACTTGTTAGCTTCCCTAACTATGTCCTAATACCTATTGTGACATCATTATATAACACTAAGTATCCTAAAATAAGGTTAGTGTGTTTTCATGAACGGATTGTTTTAGACTAAGACCATGCCGTTTTAAATTAGAGGAAAGTTATTGAGGTAAAAGAAATTCGAAGGTTACAATCATAACTAAAATGTTTATCTAAATGACTCTCTAATGTCCTAACAGACTGATTTATAAGACGATTTTGTACGTCTTAACAAGTTTTTAGAACACTTTTAATGCATAGAACACGTTTTAGAAAATTTCCTATAAACCCATCTTTTTACGATACTTGTTTCTATATGACACATTTCAAATAGCGTCATATAAAATAGCTAATAAGACGGTTTGTTCATAAAAATGTCATAAAAAACTTGTTATGACGTCCAAAATTAAGCGTCCTCTTAACGTATTACAATGCCTTTAGATATGACATTTTATTTTTGATCCTATCAATTATATAAGTCTAAGTGGTTTTTTAGGAGCGTAAAAAAATTTGGCGACCTATAAACTCAATTTTGTATAATATTTAATATACCCATTTTAGTATAGTAATTGCAAGTAAAATAAATATTAATATATATACAACAAAATACTCACGTAATCTGAGGGTGTAAAAATCCACCATACTCATCTTGTAGTGCTTGAGGAAGATCCCAATGAAAGATTGTGACAAATGGTTTGTTGCCTTTGGAGAGGAGTTCATTAATGAGATTGTTGTAGAAGGCTACACCTTCTTTATTCACCCCTCCACTTAACTTTCCACCTGAATGTGATTTGGATAAATAAAGGAAATTAAAAGAATGCATGAAATAGCAATCTACTCTATAGAAAAATTTATTATCGTATTTCAGTGTCATTAAAATAGTTTAAAAGAGTCGGTCATTAAACCATAGACAGTTTGTAGTACTTACTCGGTATAACTCGAGGCCAGGAGATGGAGAATCTGAAAGCATCTAGTCCAATATTATCCATCAGTTTCACGTCATCCTGTTGAATTTCAAAATATTAAATAACCCATAAGTTTTGCACTTCTGTCTAAAGCATTTTTTAGCAAACCAATCAACAAGTGCGGTTTTAAAAAAATGAAAATGAAAGAGCCTAGCTAGTATACAATAAAGTTCAACTTAAGTAATACTCTCTTGTTTTTCAAAACTAATACTAACGAACATAATTGTATGACTCGTTTTTTTCTTTTTGATATATTTCTAGACACTACAAAAAAAACAAGTTGAAATTCTTTTAACTTTTAAATAAAATTTCATGTTGAAACCACCTTAAAAGTGACCGTCACTGATCGTTTATCATTCCTGATATGATAATTGACAATAACTGAAATCCCTATGTCTGGTAAATATATGATGGGCGTATTTACTATTATTGACATACTATAGGGTTTCCCATTAGGTGATTGGAACTATGGGGAATTATACTGCACATTATAAACACCAGAGGGTTAAAAGTGTAAGATACTCTTATTATAAATAGAGTACCCTAATCCTTCTTTTAACCCTAATAAGATATAGGCTAATCACCTCCAGCCGTGTGCTTCCCCACGATCGACTCTCTCAAGATCGATCATCATCCCATCATAATACGATCACCTCGTTCTGGGAACCCGACAATCAATGGCAAATATGTTTAATGCTTTCACTGGATCCTCAGGATCATCGGGTATGTTTTCTTGTCATCTTATTATCTATCAAATACAAATCATGATTTTTCCAACATGTGGTATCAGAGCCCCAGGTTCAAAAATTGATTCATGATTTGTATTAGTTTTTGATGGCTTTAATTCATTGGTTTCTTTCGTGTTTATGTATGCCGCCGCAAACATCAAAACTGCATTGAATTGCAATTTTATCATCTGCGATTATAATGCTATTTTTCCATCGTATTAAACCCTAATTATGCCATGTTAATTGATCAATGTTATTTATCCCGAATTGATCAATGTATAGAATTTTTTTTTTTCGGTTGAACCTTGCTTTTCGCTTCTGTACATAGCAAAAACCTTACTTTTCGCTTCTGTACATAGCGAAAACCTTACTTTTCGCTACTGTACATAGCGAAAACCTTACTTTTCGCTACTGTACATAGCGAAAACCTTACTTTTCGCTACTGTACATAGCGAAAACCTTACTTTTCGCTTCTGTACATAGCGAAAACCTTACTTTTCGCTACTGTACATAGCGAAAACCTTACTTTTCGGTATTGTACATAGCGAAAACCTTACTTTTCGCTACTGTACATAGCGAAAACCTTACTTTTCGCTACTGTACATAGCGAAAACCTTGCACTAATATTTATGGTCTCATCATTTGTGCCCAAAGGTCAAATATGATTCTCATAATGCATTTTTTTTCCTTTTGCATAATGAACACTGAGTATACTAATTATGCCCAAAGGTGATTTAATATACCTGTGTGTCAAAAGGACTTTCTACATGCATAATTCACACGATGCTCTATTTTGTGCCCAAAGGTCAAAAGATAAGCATTGCGTTGCATAACCCTAACGTTCATGTTTACTTAGATATTAGTTATTTCTGCCCAAAGGTGATGTAACATCTAAGTAGAGCCTTACTTTGACTTATTGTTTTGGTGTTTACAATAGGTATACTCATCACTAGCTTCATCACTAAAATGGTCATAGTTTCATTACTCTAAGGAATATTACTGTTAGGCCTGCTTACTTTAACATTACTTTGATTCCATTACTTTAAGAAACATTACTTTGTCCGCCTTTTATAGCTAACTACGTCACTATGATAGTCTTCTATAACTTATATCCTCCTCCTTTCCTAATCAGTACCTAACTTTGGCATTGAGCCACTTACTGGTGCGAACTTTGCGTCATGGAAGGATCAATTACTTCTTACTCTGGGGATGCTAGACCTTGACCATGCTATTCGCCATGATGAACCCTCTGCTATTACTGCTGCGTCCACTGCAGCTCAGAAAGCGGATTTTGAAAAGTGGGAAAGGGCAAATCGCTTGTCACTAATGATGGTCAAGAACTCCATTAACCTCAGTATCCGAGGAGCTATCCCTGACTCTGATAAAGTCAAAACTTACCTCAAATCTGTTGAGGATCACTTCAAGGGATCGTCTAAGGCTCATGCAAGTAGCTTAATGCTACAGATGCTCACTCTGAAATATGAAGGAAATAGCAGTGTCCGTGAACACATTATGAAAATGATTGATATGGCTCATAAGCTTAAGAGTCTTGAGATGGAAGTCTCTGATAATTTTCTTGTGCATTTCATAATGACCTCTTTGCCTGCTCGGTTCGACACCTTCAAAGTTAACTATAATGCTATGAAGGATAAATGGTCGATAAGTGAACTGATTGCAATGTGTGTGCAAGAGGAGGATCGCCTAAAGCGGGTACAACCTGAAGCTGTTCACCTGACAACCACTGGTAATTCTAAGAAAAGGAAGGGTAACCACAGTAATCAGACTGGAAATAAAGTTCAAAAGGATAATAATCATGGTGCCGTTGCCTCTGGCTCTAAATCCTTGTCTAACAAACATAGCTGCAAATTCTGTCGTGCCAAAGGGCACGGACAGAAAGATTGCCCTAAGTTCAAGGAATGGCTAGCTAAGAAAGGTAACATCCTTTATGTAATATTTGATTCCTTTACTACTGATGTCCCAATTAATACATGGTGGGGTGATTCTGGTTCTATGGTCCATGTGACAAACTCAATGCAGGGATTCCTTACAATCCAGAAGCTACCAAAGGGCCAAAGAAAACTTAGAGTTGGAAGTGGTGATCTCTTAGATGTCGAAGCCATGGGAACTTTAAATTTACATATGAGTACCGGAAAGTGTATTAGACTAGTGGATACCTTATATGTACCGAGAATTACTCGGAACCTTGTATCCATATCTAGACTAGACCTTGAAGGTTATGTAATAATTCATGGTTGTGGCAAGATTGCTATTACTCATAATAATGAATTACTTGGTCGAGGTTTCTTGGATGGATTACTGTATAAATTGGAACTAGATCATAATTTCTCACAGTCTTTGTTGTCACTTAATATTGATGACGTAACTAAAACAACAAAATCACCTAAACAATTAGAGAATTCCTCCATGTTGTGGCATAAACGTCTTGGCCACATCTCACGAGATAGAATGACTCGACTCGTAAAGGATGGAATCTTACATTCTCTTGATTTTAGTGATTTTGAAACATGTATTAAGTGCCTCAAAGGAAAAATGGCAAAAGGGAATAAGAAAGGAACTACTAGAAGTTCCAACTTGTTGGAAATAATTCACACTGATATTAGTGGTCCTTATCCCGCATCAATCACAGGACATACATCATTTATTACATTCATTGACGATTATTCGCGTTATATGCACCTATATCTGATTAAGGAAAAATCTGAATCCTTACAAACTTTTATTGATTTTAAAACTTTGGTTGAAAACCAACTTGATCATAAAATAAAAGTTGTGAGATCAGATAGAGGAGGTGAGTATTATGGTAGACATACTGATATTGGTCAAGCTCCTGGTCCTTTCTATAACTTTTGCAAGGAACAAGGCATAATTAACCAATACACCATGCCTGGTTCTCCTCAACAAAATGGTGTTGCTGAAAGGAGAAACAGAACCTTAATGGACATGGTGAGAAGTATGCTTGCTAACACTAACTTACCTACTTTCCTATGGACTGAGGCATTAAAAACAGCCGTTCATATACTCAATAGGGTTCCATCAAAATCTGTCCCTAAAACTCCTTATGAAATCTGGACAGGTAGGAAACCGAGTCTAAAATATATGAAAGTATGGGGCTGTCCTACCGAAGCAAAAGTCTATAACCCTAACTTAAAGAAACTGGATCCTAAAACCCTTACATGTTTCTTTATCGGTTATCCTGATAACTCAAAAGGTTATCGGTTTTACTGTCCTTCCCACACTACGAGCATCATTGACACGCAGCATGCCACATTTCTTGAGAACTCAAAGATCAGTGGGAGCACGACAAATCATGACTCAGATTTGCAAGAAGTACAAGAAGCGGGGGGAAACCATTCTTCCGGTATACGTATTCCTCCGATAATTCCTCTTGTACCCACCGCTGCTCCTAATATCACTGATCCTGCTCCTCCTAACCAAAACGCCGAGGGAACATCATCATCGCCTCTTGTGCCTAACGCTGATCCTAATATCACTGATCCTACTCCTCCCGCTACTGAACCGGAAAATCAACTCAGGAGATCATCTAGGGCACGCAGGGCCACAAATTTTGATGATTTCATAACCTTTTTATCTGAAGTTGAGGACATTGGAAAGCTTACTGATCCTACCTCTTATCGAGAAGCCATTAATAGTGATCAGGCCACTCAGTGGAATGAAGCCATGATTGAAGAGCTTAATTCCATGCATCATAATGATGTTTGGGACTTGGTTGAACTTCCTGAAGGATCCAAAACTATCGGTTGTAAATGGGTCTTCAAAACCAAATTAGACCCGAAAGGAAACATCGAACGCTATAAGGCCAGACTGGTTGCAAAAGGCTTTACTCAAAAGGAAGGAATCGATTATCAAGAGACCTTCTCTCCTGTCTCTCGTAAAGATTCTTTAAGGATTGTTATGGCACTTGTAGCTCATTATGATTTAGAGTTACATCAGATGGATGTCAAGACCGCATTCTTAAATGGAGACTTGCAAGAAGACGTATACATGCGACAACCTGAAGGATTCATTCTAGAAGGTAAAGAGCATATGGTCTGCAAGTTGAAGAAATCCATTTATGGGTTGAAGCAGGCATCACGACAATGGTACCTCAAGTTCCATAAAATCGTAAAAGGGCAAGGTTTTCTAAAGAATCAAGTGGATCAATGCACCTATCTCAAGATCAGTGTGAGTAACTTTATAATCCTTGTCTTGTACGTAGATGACATCCTACTAGCAAGTAACAACTTGGATATGCTGCATGAGTCGAAGCGGATGCTTTCGCAAAATTTCGACATGAAAGATCTCGGTGATGCCTCTTATGTCATTGGTATCGAAATACATCGAGATAGGCATAATGGTGTTTTGGGTCTTTCTCAAAAGGCATATATTGAGCGTATCTTAAAACGCTATAACATGCAGCACTGTACACCCACTGTAGCTCCAGTAGTTAAAGGGGACGTGTTTGGTTCTTTCCAAACTCCGAGCACTGAGATTGAAAAGGAAGAAATGAAGATGATACCTTATTCGTCTGTAGTAGGGAGCATTATGTATGCTCAGGTCTGTACTCGTCCGGATATCGCTTATATCGCTGGTATGCTGGGACGTTACTTATCTAATCCCGGAATAGCACACTGGAAAGCAGCTAAAAAGGTTCTACGATATCTGCAAGGGACCAAAGACTACAAATTAACTTATAGAAGAAGTGACAACTTAGAAGTAGTAGGATATTCTGATTCCGATTTTGCTAAATGCAAGGAAGATAAGAAATCTACTTCTGGGTACATATTTATGTTAGCTGGTGGACCTATCTCCTGGCGGAGTCATAAACAGAAGCTGACTACAACGTCCACCATGATGGCTGAATACGTTGCCGTTTATAATGCCTCTTGTCATGGGATGTTGTTAAGAAACCTGGTCAGTGGACTCAAAATCGTCAACTCCATTTCTAGACCATTGAAGCTTTACTGTGATAACTCAGCTGCCGTAACTTTCTCGAACAGTAACAGTTCAACTGGCGCTGGGCTGTATCTTGATACAAAGTACATGTTCGTGCGCGAACGGGTTGAGGAAAATGTCCTTTGTATCGAGTACATAAGTACAAAGAATATGCTAGCGGATCCGATGACCAAAGGTCTTCCTCCTAATGTCTTCGTAGGACACGTGTCGAAGATGGGGCTTACAAAAGACTTAATTTAATAGCATATTGTACTTATTGGTCATTACTATTATCTTAATAAAATTTTCCTCTATATTCAGATTTTGTTTGTCTATTAGTTACGCTTTGAGCTCATAATGGTGTATGGACATTATTATAACGAAATCTGTCTCAGTCAATTGATCATTGCTTATTCAGTTTTAAATTTGAGTCATAGTTTGACTAGTGGGGGTCCTGAGTTGATATTCTTCTCTACGGCTGTACTTATTAGCTATGATTTCAGTTTAAAACAAAATGAGTATCATCCCGGCCGGACTTATTGGTGCTCATAGATAAAAGTTCGCTTGGTCAAGTGGGAGAATGTTGGAACCACCTTAAAAGTGACCGTCACTGATCGTTTATCATTCCTGATATGATAATTGACAATAACTGAAATCCCTATGTCTGGTAAATATATGATGGGCGTATTTACTATTATTGACATACTATAGGGTTTCCCATTAGGTGATTGGAACTATGGGGAATTATATTGCACATTATAAACACCAGAGGGTTAAAAGTGTAAGATACTCTTATTATAAATAGAGTACCCTAATCCTTCTTTTAACCCTAATAAGATATCGGCTAATCACCTCCAGCCGTGTGCTTCCCCACGATCGACTCTCTCAAGATCGATCATCATCCCATCATAATACGATCACCTCGTTCTGGGAACCCGACAATCAATGGCAAATATGTTTAATGCTTTCACTGGATCCTCAGGATCATCGGGTATGTTTTCTTGTCATCTTATTATCTATCAAATACAAATCATGATTTTTCCAACATTTCAAACATTTTATATCATTACCAATGGAATCAAAATGTGATTGGCCTCTCGTTATATTCAAACTACACTAGTATATCTTATCCTCATAAAACTCAATAATTGAAACCTCGCCAATAGTTATGGTCTAGGAGCGTCTAAGAATATTGTCATAAATATATATATATATATAGAGAGAGAGAGAAAGAGGGGAGAGCTTAGAGTAATACCTTAAAACAATGAAAAACTGATAAACATTATGATCTGGATACAACTAATTGGATTGTCTTTTTTTGTTTTCATGTAGGTGTGCATTATAAACATGTGTGTATGCATGTGTGAATGTTACAAATTATTTGGATATTGTCCAGATGAGAACAACTACCAGAGTGTTCCTCAATTTTTCATTTTCCTTGCGGTTTTTCCCTGAACCTGACTCTATATATATTATATACTTTAAAAAATCAACAGATCAATATCTGTAGGTAAAAGCTCATTACCTATCATAAATCCGCACACTACAACAAAATGAGCATATTTACTATTAAGATGCTCAAATCGTAATAATAAAATACTTAATTTGATTTCTATGTTCTATCAACTATGTGTCTAAAACGAAAATATTACAATATATTTTAATGGGTAAGCGTGGATTGGTGTGACAGTTTACGTACACTAACTAATTCCTTTGGATTAGAGTTATCGATCACATGAGAATCTCCAAAGCCACAACCCAAATATGAGAATAAAATTTAGCACAAAATTAGACAACCTAACAAATTATATCTTTTGTTAATAAAGTAGAGTTAAATAACCTAATTTGACTAAAAAAGTAAATTGTTTTTATTAATGTATTTACAAATTATTTGTGTGAATAAAAGTCAGCAATCTATGTTAAAAATGCTAAACACATGTTAAATGAATTCATGGCCTACCAACAACCATTGTCTTTTTTTTTTTTTTATGTCCTATCATTTGCTTTGTCAGTAGATCTGAATTCAGATCCACATTTAATACATACATCACGATCTGCTATTTTTAATCCTTAGAATTTATTTTTTTCGCAATCCAAAGTAATGCACTACATGACTGAAAAACAAAGGAGTTTCATCGTTGAATATCTGACAAATATTTGTTAAATCATCGTTGGATCAACCATCACCGATGGATTATCGACGAAATTTTTGGTTGGTAATCACGATAACCGGCTACTTTTTGTTTGGCCATGTGATTCTCCATAGATAACCTTTTTCAACGGATTACTACCGAGTTTTTCAATTTGTTAAATCTTTTTGTTTTATAGTGTCGATAATAAGATGGGTGATAGACAAGATAATGCAAATTGCTCACAAAAAACTATATTTGCAATTCTTATATTAAATAATATATGTATTTTAAAAGATACATTAAAGATTTATATATAGTTTCAAAACGTATATATATTTTATGTTATCTAAGTTAAGAAATATATTAGAATCTAATTTTCTAACGGATTATGTTATTTGTTGTATAATTTGTCTGTCGAAATAAATTGGCATGTGATGAAGATAGATATGAAAGGATATTATGGTGACAAACAATTTGAAGGCAAGTGTGGAAATGGTGGGACTACGTCCATTCAATAATAATAGAGTAACCGACAAATTTGGTTCACGTGGTTTCTCAAAAATAACATTTTTCGTAAAGTTGAAAAATAAAATTACAAGGTTGTCATCGTAGTGTATAAATACGTCCAAATGTATTCTTTTTCTTTAACAACCGATAAAGAATTTTGTTAAATGAGTTCTTTTATTAATTTTTTTGTTTTTAACCCATTCAAAATCGATTTAATAATTTTGGTCCTTGGAATTTTTGATCGAGTAAAATACAAAAATGTCTTTGATTTAACGGAATTTTTTTAACGACTATTAAAGAGAAGGACCAAAATTTTATGTGTTACAAACCTATTTTGTAGTGTTTTTAACTATACATGAAAAAAGTGACATTTTTGACAAACTGTAACACCCCATTTTCTAGAAATCTGAAATGATTGAAAGTTTTGGGACCAAAGTGAGAAAAGCTGAAACTGGAGGATTAAATGGCAAAACCAGGGATTAAAAAGAGTAAAACCCTTTCTCATTTCTTCATTTTGGCGGCTACCTATTTGGGAGGAGAGATTCAAGAAGATACAAACCTTGTGGAAGAGGAGTTGGAAGGATTGCTTCAAGGGGCTTGGAGGATTCATCTTCAAGGTATGATTCTCTCCCATTCTACACCTTCTTGATTGAATTAAGGGTTTGGGTGTGTAGAAACCATAATCCTTTCTATTTTTAATGTTTTGGTTGAAACCATTGGAAGTAGAAAGATTAGAGAATCACTTTGTGGGTTGTGAGCTTCTCTTTAGGAGCTTGAACCCCTTCAATGGAGGAATTGGATTTTGGGACAAGAAAATGGATTTAGGTGTAAAAAGAGATGATCCATTGGTCAAATTAATGGGGATTTGCATGTTTTAGTTTGGGTTTTGTTTCCTAAAGGTTCGGTTAGTTAAAACTATCAATTTTGGAATTTTACAAGCACTTTGGATCGATTTGAGGGTTTTTGGAGTGAAATTTCGAGCTTAATTTCAAAGTTCAGATTTGGAAGTGGCAACCAGGAAGTTGCACGGCCTGGCTCGCGGCCTGAGGTCACGGGCCAGGGGGCGCAAGTCTCTGATGTGTGTGGATTCCTCGTTTTGCTTCGTTTTCGTTCGGGTTTGGATCGAGGCATCGTTGGGGTTCATCTTAGGGGTTTAGGGAAGATCTTTTGGAGTATCATTAGATGGTTTAACACCATTTTTATGGCGTCCAATTCAGGTATTCGGTTTGAGCAAAAGTGGGTTTTGGAGCGTGTGTCGAATTGCTAAAGCTCAGGTGAGTTCCCTTAACTCTTTTGGTGCCAATGAAATGTTTTGCTAAAGTTTTCATAACTGAATATGGTTTTGAGCATGATGGCATGATTAAACACTTTGAAAATCTTTATTATTACATGATGTGGAAATGTTTATTAATGAATGCAAGTTGTTTATATGTTCTTTCTACGTAAGCGTTGAATGCATGTTCTTGTGAGTTGTTGTTATGTGTGGGGTCGGGATTGCACAGTGGGGAGGTGAACCTCGGATTGTTGAGAATCCTTAGAAAGTTGATTGGACCGTGTGCCTCGAGTCCGTTTCTTGTGCACACGGGTACGACATCTACTGGGGGGGCCGTGGGGATCTACTTGGGGCCCCGAGTGTGGACATCACATGAGGTGATGGGAGTTGAGACCACTGTGCAATACCCTTATGTGGAGTCGAGCATTTAAACTGAAATTTCGTTTATTATTGTAACGGTTGAATGTTTTAAATTACTATTTGTGTGGAACTGTTTTAAAGAGGGAATTCACTAGACCTCATGGTCTAACCCTTGCTTTTCAAAAATTAAAACCATTTTCAGGTTGGAGTTTCGTTTGGGATTTCATCTAGAGAAGATGAAAAGAGGTGACGCTGTGATAGAGGAGTAGTCTAGTGGTGGCTTGCAGTTCACCGTCGGGCTTCCTGTAGCATCTCAGTTGTGAAGGGGTTTATCCGCTGCGTACTTAGAGTTAGATTCGTTGTATTGTGTACAAATTTTGGGACCGTTTTGGTTGTAACTTTATGAATTATGTTATGTGGATTTTGGGTTGTTACACAAACCGCTATAACCAAACTTGTAGTTTGCTCTAAATAATAATACATTTCTATTTTATATAAATTGTTTTTCGACATAGAGTAACAATTAAAAATATCTCCCTCCAATCATATATGATAGTATATATATATAAGACGATAATCAAATGAGAACCTAAAATAGGTTGAGAACCGTGAAAACCAATCTAAGCCGTTAATTGATTTTAATCTATGAACATTATTATAGGCAAAAATAGGTTGAGAACCGTGAGAACCTATGAATGAATTTTTATGTTTTCAAAACCATAGGATCAAAACCAAATGACGGCTTAGATCGGTTCCCACGGTTCTCAACCTATTTTTGGTTCTCACATGATTTAACTCATATATATATATATATATATATATATATATATATATATATATATATATATATATATATATATATATATTCTATCATATATGATATGTATTCCTTTCCAAACGAACATATCCTTGAATACCTACCCATTAAGCCCAAATAAATAAAACGCAACCAGAATATGATCGAATTATTGAATAGATAAAATCAAATTCTTTAAAAATAATCTATGGAGACAAAAATTAATAAATACATATGAATATATGATCAATGATTTAAAGATATTTTAGAAAAAAGAATAAAATATGTTTGAGACAATTACGTGAATGATGTGACGATGCTATTGTAGGTAAAAAAATATATATATGATAATTCAGCCTTTGATAAAAAATGTTATAACAATTATTTGGAGTGGAGTTCTTAAGAAAATAGATTATAATTCGAAACATATAAAAATTGGAGAATGTATTTGCAGATATTATTCTCGTGTTGTAACAAGAAATAGCATGTTACACATGGAATCGCAAATGAACAATGATATGACATGGAAACCTCTTAATTAATTGTCATGTTATCTTAATTCAAATCAAAAGTTTTTTCAATTACTATAAGTGCATCAACTTGATAAAAGATAACTTGAAAGTATATTGGTATGATATATAAAGAAAAAATGAAAGTGCAAGTTTGTGAAAGTAGATTGTTAGTTAATACAATTAGCCCTGAAATAATAGTTTTATGAAACTGACGACTGTTTAAATGACTGTGCACAACGTCGTCACTTTATAAGTCTTCATTTTAAATAACATGTGAAAACATTGTTACAAGAAACACACGTCATATATACCTTGTAACGATGATAAAAGTCGTCCGCTACATCTCCGTTATCTCCGTTTGTTATCTTTCCTGCAAACACGATGGTAACAAGAATGCTAAATTAATTATAAAAAACCAACACTATCTTATCATAATCTAAAAGGTAGATAATCAAACTAAACCATAGACAGACTACTAGAGATTGCAAATTTGATCTCATTATTTAGAATAGCTAGGTCAAATTGAGTTACATTTATTCCATTACGGGTCAAATTAATAAATAAATAAAAGAGTAACGAACATAAATATTCGGCTGAAAAAGTCAAAATTCTCCTAAAATGTGTTAATTTTTTACGTCTTAAAATCATCCTATTCTAGAATTTAGATTAATAATATAACTTATGCCAATTATGTTTAATATATTAATTATTCAAAGAGTTAAATGGTCCACTCAACTCTATCTGTTTAACATCTGTTTTAATTCTTTACTAGATCCGCTCATTTTGCACGAATATCTTTTTTATACACCACGACTAATCTTATAGGAATGTCAAGTTAATATACATACAAACACTCGGTAAGTAAGAAGATATTGTTTTTTAGACTTTCAGTTCTTAATGACCACTTATCACTTATTTGATCAGAGATTCCTTAATTCAGACTGTTTGTTTTTTTTACTTTTTTAAACCTACTTATCACTTAAAATCATCTTTAGAAAAAAGTGGTCTTCTTCCATTCATATATATATATATATATATATAGACTTAAGATCATGTGAGACCAGACTATTTCTGTGAGACCAAAATATTAACACTAAACTTTCACAGCAAAAGACTGTGATGGTAAACCTTCACAGTGTTTTGCTGTGACGGTTTGCTATTTTTCTTACATTCACAGTGAATCACTGTGAAGGTTTAATGTTAATTTTTTTGGTGTCACGGTCTTACGAAAACATGTTGGTCTCACGTGAACCCAACCCTATACACACACATAAATGTATATATATATATATATATATATAGCGATCTTTTCGTCCCTCTTATTTAACGGTAAACCACCGGCGAAGTTTATAACTTGAAAAATGAAGAAACAAAATCACAAGTTTAACAAACCATAGTGAAAAAGGGTAACTCAACTAATGAAAAGGAGACCGAATTAAACCTGGAAATTGGTGGGCGAACGTATCCCAAATGCTGCGACCCTTTCCACCTTCAAATGCTGCACCTTCATACTACGTACACCAATAAACATGAAAATCCAAATTTGATCAGAAAATCTAAAAATGCAGATAAATATATATATATATATATATATATATATATATTGAAAATCCAAAATAATCATATAACAATTATACTTGGTAAGCTGCGGATGAAGCGCCGAATACGAAATCCGGCGGAAATGCAGTGCGATTGAAAGTAGAAGATTGACCCAGCAATGCTAGATTAACGAAGATGACCGCCACGAGAACCACTGGAGCAGCCATTATCGTTGGCTTTCTTTCTATGTGTTTGCGACCAAACATGCTACTCTAAAACTGTCTTTATATAGACTTGACTTTGCACGTTATACACATGCTTTTAATATATGATATGTATCATGTATGTATTGATATAATTACTTTTTTTTTTTAAGAAGGATATAATTACTTATAAATTGGATGTCGATACATCTGAACTGCAACGGAATTTAATAATTTATTTTTAAATTGACAAGGGAAATTTTGTGTAATATATTTGTTAGAAACACTACAAAACAGATTGGCTTTTCCGACGGCCAAATCCGTCGGAAAACGACAATACCGACGAATTTCCGACGGATAAGGCCGTCAGATTATGCCTGGCCACAAAACGATATTTCCGACGGATGAGGATTTTCCGACGGATATATCCGTCGAAAATCCGTCGATCTAATTTTCCTAATTTTTAAACTCATCACGTTTAATCAGATTTTCTTAATCTAAAAAATTAATTTTCCGACGGATTTTTAATATATTTTTATAATCTGATAATTAAAATAGTTTTTATTTATATACGAAAAAAAATCAAAAAACATTTCCGACGGAATATTCCGTCGGAAATTATTATTATTTTTTATTTTTTTAATAATTATAAAAATAATTTATTTTTTTATCGAGAAAAATCCAAAAAACATTTCCGACGGAATATTCCGTCGGAAATTATTATTATTTTTTATTTTTTTAATAATTATAAAAATAATTAAAAATTAAAATTTTAAATTTCTGTAAATGCTTAAAAACTGCTAAAATCTGAATGCAAATATCATAGATTAATTAAAGCCCTCCAACGAGTTCTTGTGCATAATAAATACAAATTCTCCTAATTGTTCGATAAACAGAATTTAAATACGTTAGTTCAAGTAACAAGAGTTTAACAACCAAACATCAACACTATGGCGGGGGAGGCGGAAACTGGGATGAAGTAAACTGACTTTGGCTTAACCTTTTCACCAAATCCATCATGTGCTGATGCTCCTTCTTGCGGACCTCCTCTATTTGGCGCATCTCCTCCCTCTCCTTCCTGCGGACCTCTTCTATTTGGCGCATCTCCTCCATCTCCTTCATGCGGACCTCTTCTTGTCGGCGCATCTCCTCCAAGTCCTTCTCGCGGGCCTCTTCTGATTGTTGCAGTCGGGCCTCTAATGCTTGAATCTAAAAACACAAAAAATATTATAATGAATTATATACGATTAGATAAACATTATACAAAAAGAAAAGGAAGTACACACCCGCGTATCAGAAGGCGATGCACCACTCGCATATCCACCTGAGGGTACCCCCGTCAAGACCAAATTCGGATCACTGGTGTTCCCAAAACCGTATATTCGACCTTTCTTGCTTCCCCCGGACGCCTGTTTCCACAATGCTTCATCTATTATGGGATTAGAAGTGGCATCCTCGCCGTATTTTTGGTTGACATCGCCTTTATATGTACCCTATGGTATAAAACACAAGTCAATTTCGACAGCATAACAATTGTATATGGGACGTTTCCAAATAAAACAATCCTAACGTTTGCCCAACAAATGGCAACCCAGACTAAAACAGAGATATATATACCAACATTTAAACTAAAACAATTATAATTTTGCCCAACAAATGGCAACCAAAACTAGACGTGTATATATATATATATATATATATATATATATATATATATATATTAACATTTTAAGTTAAACAATCGTAATGTTTCCCGAACAAACTATATAAAGATTTGTAATTAAAGGTAAACAATTATAAAGTTATAGGTATTCTACACTTGCCGCAATCCGGCCATCCCTCGGAGTCACGTAATCCCCTAGTGTGACAAGATCATGAAACCAACATGGGACATTTTGCCTTAATTGCAGCAGAATTGGCTGTGCACCATAGATGTTATCAAATAGTTACCTGATAATTTTGTTTCGAATAAGAATCAATATTACATCTAAATTTTCAATTGAGATGGATGTTCTTATACCTTCGAATTAGCGGATGATAATGAGATAGTACTTTGTATTTAAAGAGAATAACAAAACCCATCATTAACTTAATTACTCAATGGACACATACTGAGACCCAATTTACAATGCATGAGTAATTCATATTCTTTGTTAGGGGACATACATGATTCGTTCTTTCTGTAACATTTTTAACCTTCTATGGCAACTCAACCTAGTCATCCAGTATACATCGAATCACACATGATGGAAAATTCCATGACAAGAAATTTCTTTGTGGCTATCAAGTATGTATTTATTTTTGACTAATTTAGCATAAACATTTAATAGTGACCTATACACTTCATGTCTATAACACAATCTGTCTGTTAAAACAAAACACATGAAAGTTGTATAGCAGTCCAAGGATAAAAACTCACCTATGGAACAGAAGAAGAAGGAGAAGAAATATCAATGCAATTGACAATATAGATAGCAGAATGATCATGATCACATCCACCAACCTGCATCAATTGAACAAATACATGATCCATCCTTGAATATGATTGAAAAAAGTGGAAAATGAGTATACAACATTGGAAAGAAAAAATCAACATTTTATATTTCTGTTCCTTTTCATTGCATTTCATTCTCTCCTTTAGTTATAAGGACGGTCAAAGTGTGATTAGTGTCTACATATATACGTTTATAGAGTTTAAATAAAGTTTAACTAATCTTTAGAATAATATTTCTAGGAAAAATTGGCATGACCCAACCGTAAATACATGTTTTGCCATTTTATAATTTGTACACTTGTATATACATACCATTAATTGTACCAAAAAATTACATATATAAATACATACATTATATATACATACACTCAAATATAATTTTTACCACATCTAAATATGATTTCTTTGGAGCATTTTAACAAACACATGGTGACAAAAGATATCACATTTCCCATTAGATATTACATTTCCAATCATATCCTACCTGTGTGTAAAACCACATTTCCATTGACCATGTGTGTCCTTAAATCAACTAAACAACAAAATGAGTAAACAACTAAACAACACAGTAGAAATCGATGAATGCAAATAAATCAACTACACTACTAAATGAGTAAAAGATGAATGCAAACTAGAACAGCAAAATAGAAATCAATGCTGGAATCGATGCTAAAAACGAACAACACAGTAGAAATCGTTGCTGGCATCACTAATTAAAATAGAACAGCAAAATCGATACTGGAATCGATGCTAAAAATGAACAGAAAATCGAACATCGAACAGAAAAATGAACAGAAAAACGAACATCTTTACAGTTTACACTAAAAATCGATGAAGCTTTAAACTAGAAATCGAAAATCAAGCAGGAGCATACCTGAAAATCGAGCAGGAGATGGAGATGGGTTGTTCACTTGTTCTTGTTCGTTCGACCGTGAGGTCTGCAGATAACTTCGCGGCGGTGGCCGGAGGCTGAGCGGACGGTGGCCGGCGGAGTGCGTGAGGTGAGTGCGTGCGGTGAGAGAAAGAAGAGGCTGAGCGGACGGTGGTCACGAACACACTTGTGACAACGTGTTAGGGCACACACCCGACCTTAGTAGTTATATGAAACATGTTCATATATTTCGTATGGGTCACACTCCCCATATGGCATCAAAATAAACCACCCCTAGTCCCAACCCATGTATACCACAGTATAAATAACACACCTTCAACTTGCATAATTTAAACCACATGGAAACATGCAATACAATATAAAATGTACGAGCAATAAAAGAAAGTATCGTCAGAACTTCGGTTTAGAAAGACTTACCTGGCGTCCACGCTAAAACGTCCTCACTTGAGAATACTTCACTCTAACCGCGCACCTACATAATCACCCGACACGCAAGAGTGAATAAGCCACTCCACAATTCACTCAGAGCCAACACTCACGAGACACTACCTAAAACACTTCGACAACACAAAGCCCCAGACACTGACAGTCCGGATTCCGGACTCTGCCTTCCGGATCCGCCCCCTTTTCCGCACAAATAATACAGACTGTCCCGGATTCTCGCCTTTTCCGGTATTGGCTTCCGGTACCGACTTCCGGATTCTATCCGGATTTCCCAAAGGTTTTCGGACGAAACATCCGGAATCGACTTTCGGTAAACTGATTCCCGAGTACGTCTCTCGGAAAACTAATCGAATTCCGATAACTTTCGAAATTCTTCCCGATTCGGAAAACCTTTAAGGCAACTTTCCGAATACACACATCCGCAACACAACCAAAAACCCTCTAATCCCATTATTAACCAATAGAGATGGAATTTGAGTCTATAAGTGATTAAACCAATCAACTCTAATCAATTGTCAAACTGATTAAATTAGGTTATCACACACATAGACCACATTTAACTTCTTCTTGAGAGATACCGATCAAGTAGTCTCCCAATCAAAACCTCAACAACAAGGTCCACAATAAGCTTCCAAACATCACACAAAGCTTAAGGGATTAAGGAGAAGGAACTTACCTTGATGACGATGATTCACACCCATAAGCTCCCAATCCTAAGCTTCCCTTTCCAAATGCAATGCTCTTCACACAAAACTCTCAGCCGCCCTTCAAAATGAGTAGTAGCAATGAATGGTTTTGGGGTTTTAACCCTATTTCTTATATTTACACCAAGGTCCTCCAAGTTTCATATTTCACACCCTAGCCACCATATTTACTTTATTCCTCCCACTAATCACACCACTTCTTTAATTATTTCAAAAAGAGTCCGGTTATTACAGCATTCTCCCCTCAAAAGAATTCCGTCCCCAGAATTCCATCTTCGAACAAAGGAGGGAAATGGGCCCTCATGTCTGACTCCACTTCCCAGTCGCTTCCTTACTCTTATGGTAGCGCCACAGAACCTTCACAAGAGGTATCTTTTTAGTTCCCAACTTTCTGATTTTGCGATCCACGATCGCCAACGGTTTCTCAACATAATTCAACTTCTCATCCACGCGAATGTCTTCTAATGGTACGACCATACTTGCCTCGACCAAGCACTTCCTCGGATTTGACACGTGAAAGGTCGAATGAACTCCCCGAAGTTCCTTAGGCATCTCCAACTTATACGCCACTTCACCCACACGCTCGGTGATAACAAACGACCCGACATACCTGGGCCTTAGCTCCCCTTTCTTTCCTAAACGCACAACGCCTTTCCACGATGAAACTTTAAGCATCACTTTGTCACCCACTAGAAATCCAATCAATCTCCTCCTTTTGTTCACATATACCCTGCGGCGGTCTTAAGCCACCCTCAACTTCTCGCGAATTTGGTTGACTTATCGGCGGTTAACTGTGCGATCTGCAGTCTCACCAAATGCCTCTTTCCCACGATACATCTTTATCCTTGGAAGATTCACATATAACTGCACATGCCAACCTCTTTGCTTCTCTAAGGATTCTATTGCTTCCATTATGCATAACCCTTCAACAATAGGGCATATACCAACGAATTATCACACTTTCGGTTAACTACAACTCTTACCCCAGAAAATTCGCGTAACATAAAAATAACTCCTCAGGCCAACTGTACCAACTGTACACAACATCATCCACACACCTGTAACATCTCAGGCCAACCATATCAGATATTGTCTGCTTTGTCCACACACCTGGACTCACGGTTTTAAAACGCGCCTAATTAAGGGTTTCACACACAACTTCACTTTCTTAAAAGAACGGATTTTATGAAGTTAACGTCACAACTACATGAATCCCTTAATAAAATAACGAACACTCAGTTGCCAACCTTAACACAAGGTCAACCTTGAATGTCACCATATCTCGCAATTATAAGCTTCTTGATCAGATAACATGCAATTCGAAAATCACTTCCCCCAACATGACATATGTCTAACACAGATAATTCTTTTTTTCCCGAATCGCATTGACTACAACTCATCAATGTTAACCAATTCATACGCTCCCACCATGTCTTCATCCCGCACTTATACTTGGTCAAAAGTAGGGAACCTCCACAATCCCTCATCTGAAGCACCCACCAATCCAAACAGAACCAATCCTTAAGACACACATTCGAATTCTCCTTGCATCCAACAATCGTCCATCCACATATGAAATAAATTTAAGATTCACCCACTCAACAGGAAGGAGTGTCCATGCTCACAAAAAACTATTCCCATTAGCTTAACACCGAATGACGAGGTCACTTGGAATATTTCCCACACTACTACCAAGTCTAACCCAATGGTCCTTCATTCCGAGCACTACATTCAACTTCCTTCTCAAAACATAAAACATGTTTCCAAAGAACGGCTCACTAGAAGATGCACACTTTCGACCAACCATACAAGATAGTTTTCCTCGACCCTTAAACCATCACATACACGCAAATCCTCTTTCTTATACTCCCACTATGAGTTCATGTACCCGACGATGTCACTTTGTACCCATTGTGTTGGACAACCTAAGGGGGGGTAAGGTTGTATTTAAAATCTTTTACTTTCAAAAATTCTTTTATAAATAAATACAGTACAGAAACAGTATAAATAAATCAGAGTATACAAATAGTAAATACACAACAATTATATAAACAGATATAATTAAAATGCACAGAGATTATATAAATAAATATAAATGCAAAGCAGTTTATATAAATAAATATAATAAAGCACAGCGGAATAAAAAGAGATAAGGGATAGAGATACTTGACACAGAGATTTACTGATTTACCACCAACTGTGATAAACCAGCAGCCGAGACACTTCCCGACACGATCCAATAAATGTATTCTTTACGGTAGAAATACAAACCAAGTACAAAGGTAACGTAATTGATTCTCAAGCTTCTGCTATGAGATGTACAGGATCACACACCCGTTATTCAAATACTTACAAGAGGAGTATAACTCACAATGGGTAATCACTCTTGTATAATATCTCACACTTGGATATTTTATAAAAAAAAATGTTTTATAAAATATATATTATAAATAGTTGAGAGAGCTGAGAGGTGGTAGCAGCTTGTTGTTACTGTTCTTGTATTCTGAGGTCTAAAGTCTTCATCAACAGCATGCTTCATATATACCAAGAAGCTCCAACGGTCACATGACCTGGCGGTATACCGCCTTGCACACCGCGGTATACCGCGGTCAGAAAGCACACTGGTACACAACGGCTACATGCAAAGTTGACTTCTGGAAAAACGTACCCGCGGTATACCGGCTGTACCGTCGCGGTATACCGCCGTCAGGAAAAGCCACTTCAACCAATAGGAATTGTACACGGCCTGCCGCGGTATACCGGCTGAACAGCCGCGGTATACCGGCCTGGTGTACCCGCGGTATACCGGGTATTCCCCACGGTATACCGTCGTCAGAAAAGAAACTTTCCAGGACAGCAACCAAATCTTGCTGATCTTCTTAAAACCTTTATTAAAATTAATTTATGGGTTTTTAGAAATATCCAAGTGGTATATTATTTTAGGGTGTTTATCATTATTAGTTATAAACAATAATGACGACGTAAACACTTCCGTCTTGAACCCTTCAGATTAAATCTTCGTGTTCTTCAACAACTGCACACTTGGATTAAATTGTTAGATAAACAATAATGCGGTGTGTTTGTAATCATCAAAATAAATATATATAAATATATAGAGATGTGGTACACTTGCACCAACAATCTCCCCCTTTTTGATGATGACAAACACAACCGCTAAGCATGAGCATATGCGGTTTCTCTCCCCCGTTTGTCGAAACAAAAAGGGTCAAGAAAGACGGTATGCTTCCCCTCGAGAGATGCTCCCCCTCAAAATATGCATATAATTGAGGTAGCATAAACTCATGGGTAAATATAATAAAACGCTCCCCCTCAAATTAATAACGATATCAATTTGATTTTATAAAATTTGAGGGATAAAATAAAATGCAAAAAGCAATAGAGACAAAGATATACAAACCAGTACGAAACACTTGCACCAAAACGGATCTTAAGGCTTCAATATTCGGTTAATTTTATGTGATAAAAAATCACCACGTATTATGATCTCGTCAGGTAACCACGTATTATAACCTCGGCAGGTAACCACGTATTATAACCTCGGCAGGTAACCACGTATTATAACCTCGGCAGGTAACCACGTATTATAACCTCGGCAGGTAACCACGTATTATAACCTTGGCAGGTAACCACGTATTATAACCTCGGCAGGTAACCACGTATTATAACCTCGGCAGGTAACCACGTATTATAACCTCGGCAGGTAACCACGTATTATAACCTCGGCAGGTAACCACGTATTATAACCTCGGCAGGTAACCACGTATTATAACCTTGGCAGGTAACCACGTATTATAACCTCGGCAGGTAACCACGTATTATAACCTCGGCAGGTAACCACGTATTATAACCTCGGCAGGTAACCACGTATTATAACCTCGGCAGGTAACCACGTATTATAACCTCGGCAGGTAACCACGTATTATAACCTCGGCAGGTAACACCTACAAAAGGCAAAGAAAATATTTTTCGTGGTACCCTTTTCTTATGGGTCCTTTTAACAGTTAGTATAAAACATAAACTGCAAAAAAAAATATGTTGTCGACATAAAACAAACACGACAAACATACAAAACCATAAAAATGGTTTAAAACCATAAACGCATTCCACCCGGATTATCAACATTAAACATTCCTTTCGGAATCCATTTTCTAACCATTTTAATTTTACGATTGTATTTATCATACACATAAAATGAAGCATTTATATTCGCATTAGGTCTAGAAAAATTGCTATTATACATGCGAGCATACGGTTTCCTCCCATAATTCACATTTTTCATTTTTGACATATATGGGGGTTTTTGCGTTTTATTTTTAACAACAAATTTAGGTTTTTCAAAAACCTTTTTAATTGGCATACAATCACATTTTTCAATACACGTATTTGAACCAATGCCTTTTCGGCAATTTATACGATTTGATATATTTAGCATTTTAAGCACTTTATCATTGCTACTATTAAAAGCATTTGCTAATAAGTCATTTTTCTCATGCGATTTGCATTTAGCATTTAAATATGCAACTTCATTTTCAAGAGACTCGCATTTTGTACATGCAACACTTTCATTTTTATTTTCACTTAAGCATGCTATTTTATCATTTAAAATAACACAAGATTTACAAATATCTTTTTCACTTAATTTATTTTCTAATTTAGTGATAACATCTAAATCATAAGCAGATTTTTGTTTACCGTCATCTATTTCCTTTTTATATACAGATACGGTTTCTTTTAAATTAGAAATTTCATCTTTATATTTATTTGCGAGAGCGGCCATAGCATGAAATGATTTATATAATTCGTCAAGATTATTTTCATCGTCACTATAGTAATTATCACTATAATTATTATCATAATTATTTTTAGAAGAATATGATGAAGATACCTCATTATCATGGTCGGCCATGAAACAAAAATTTTTGGCTTCATCTATGCTTGCGCTCAACGCGCCTCCAACGAGAGCTTTTGGTGTGTTGATTTGTTTTGCTCGTTTTGGACACACACTTGCATAGTGATCCTTGTCACCACACACATAGCAAAAGCCTTTCTTTTTATTGGCTTTTTCATCGTCGCTAGATTCGTCATATTTGTCTTCACTTTTGTGGACGTTGCGACTTTGGTTTTTACTACCACGACGGTAGTCTTCATTTTCTTGAAACCTATCAATATTGGCAAACTTTTTGTTAGAAAGAAGTTTAGAAAGTTTTCTTACCAACTTGACTAAATCGTCAAGATTTTCGGGTTCATCATCGGATGAACTTGCATCTTCCTCCTCTTCCTTTTCTTTTGAGGTAACGACCTTGAGAGCGATGGATTTCTTTTTGACTTGCTCCCGGACTTGATTTCTTCTTAGTGCAATTTCGTGCACTTTAAGATTGCCGATGAGATCATCGAGCTTCATAGTTGCGAGATCTCGGGAGTCTTCCAAGGATGTGATTTTTGCCATCCACTCCGACGGAAGTGCTCGAAGAATTTTCCTTACATAGTCTTCGTTAGGATAAGTGCGACCTAATCCCTTCAAAGTAGTCATGATGAGGTTAAAACGTTTAAACATTGAGTCGATTGACTCATCTTTTGACATTTCAAATAATTCATAATCATGAACTAAAATGTTTATTTTAGAACTTTTAACTTGAGTATTTCCACGATGAGTGTCACTCAAGCTTTGCCAGATTTGATTAGCAGTTTTACAGGTATATACTCTTTCTATTTCATCGGAAGTTAAAGCAGCATATAATATATTTTTAGCCTCAAAATTTAAACAAAAAAGAGATTCTTCAGCGGGAGTCCAGTCCTTAACAGGTTTATCAACAATAACATTATTTTTTATAATAGTAGGGTTAAAATTCCCATTTTCTATAATATCCCAAATTTTTTGACTTTTGCCACGAACGTGACATTCAAATAGCTCGGCCCAAATGCCAAACTTTTCAGTATCTATCAAAGGAGTTTTAGAGAACACAAAATTAGTTTGTTGAGCCATTTAAAAAAAAATTAAAGAAATGACTTTAAAAATTTAAACAGAAAATTTTTGAAAGCCCTGCTCTGATACCAAATGTTGGACAACCTAAGGGGGGGTAAGGTTGTATTTAAAATCTTTTACTTTCAAAAATTCTTTTATAAATAAATACAGTACAGAAACAGTATAAATAAATCAGAGTATACAAATAGTAAATACACAACAATTATATAAACAGATATAATTAAAATGCACAGAGATTATATAAATAAATATAAATGCAAAGCAGTTTATATAAATAAATATAATAAAGCACAGCGGAATAAAAAGAGATAAGGGATAGAGATACTTGACACAGAGATTTACTGATTTACCACCAACTGTGATAAACCAGCAGCCGAGACACTTCCCGACACGATCCAATAAATGTATTCTTTACGGTAGAAATACAAACCAAGTACAAAGGTAACGTAATTGATTCTCAAGCTTCTGCTATGAGATGTACAGGATCACACACCCGTTATTCAAATACTTACAAGAGGAGTATAACTCACAATGGGTAATCACTCTTGTATAATATCTCACACTTGGATATTTTATAAAAAAAAATGTTTTATAAAATATATATTATAAATAGTTGAGAGAGCTGAGAGGTGGTAGCAGCTTGTTGTTACTGTTCTTGTATTCTGAGGTCTAAAGTCTTCATCAACAGCATGCTTCATATATACCAAGAAGCTCCAACGGTCACATGACCTGGCGGTATACCGCCTTGCACACCGCGGTATACCGCGGTCAGAAAGCACACTGGTACACAACGGCTACATGCAAAGTTGACTTCTGGAAAAACGTACCCGCGGTATACCGGCTGTACCGTCGCGGTATACCGCCGTCAGGAAAAGCCACTTCAACCAATAGGAATTGTACACGGCCTGCCGCGGTATACCGGCTGAACAGCCGCGGTATACCGGCCTGGTGTACCCGCGGTATACCGGGTATTCCCCACGGTATACCGTCGTCAGAAAAGAAACTTTCCAGGACAGCAACCAAATCTTGCTGATCTTCTTAAAACCTTTATTAAAATTAATTTATGGGTTTTTAGAAATATCCAAGTGGTATATTATTTTAGGGTGTTTATCATTATTAGTTATAAACAATAATGACGACGTAAACACTTCCGTCTTGAACCCTTCAGATTAAATCTTCGTGTTCTTCAACAACTGCACACTTGGATTAAATTGTTAGATAAACAATAATGCGGTGTGTTTGTAATCATCAAAATAAATATATATAAATATATAGAGATGTGGTACACTTGCACCAACACATTGATTCACATTTTCTGTCACTTGCCAAACTTTCTACTTCCAGTTTACTCATTTATTTCAACATACCATCCCCACCTCCTCAGACTAGTATGGAACATTGCCCGTCCAACATTGACCACTCCATACACGCAATTCCAACGATTACAATGCCTAACCAACGGTTTCACCACATCTTACATGAGAAATTCAACCAAGTCATTCCGAAATAACACCCAATGCTCGAAGCCACCACACACTTCTCGTTTCCCAAACGGGGTTAACCCACTCCTTTGAATTCCTTTACACACAAGGGAATAATTCAACATTTCCAAAGATTTCGTATCTACTACGAACCATCATAAATTAACCAATCCAACATCTTCATAATTATTTAAATGGCAGAGGATAAATTCGCCCATCACTCATCGAGACCAAAGAGCACACGATTTTCTCCTTTAGGTAGCCACCAACTACTACTCCACTATTTTATTCTCAAACTAGTAATACAAAATCACCAATCAAACATCCATGCATCTCATCACACATATATATGCCACCTTTAAATAACTTAACATCAATCTCCGAGCAAAGATTTCCACTTACGCTTATCCCATATCAACAACACCAGCCCCACCACTTATCCTCACAACAACTCATTACCACACCAATGACTTGCATGTCTACATTGAATAAGTTACCACTAACTTCACACAACCACCACACCACAACATCACACTAGAGGCAAAATCCTCATCATCATTTGTACACACAATAGGCCTTGTCTTCTCCATAGCAACCATAACACATATTTTAGAAATAAGGCTATCTCACGACTTTGACTTTCTGGAATATGGATGAGCCACAGAATCAAGATGGCTACTTCCCTCGAACAAGTCTTTGTCCGCATCCAACTCTTCGGGATCCACACGAAACATGCTCAAATAAACCAAATGGTGAGACACGCTCCCTTGCAGACCAACACAATCCACATGTCCCGCCTGAGTTGTGCTAACTACTTCATTCATGAACGAAACATCAACCACATAGGAAAATCACCTATCCAACTAGTGATCCTCCACTTTCATAACACTCTCATAAGGTGGTCCAGCATCCTGTCAGATACACACCTTTCCCAATCAACCCTTATTCGTGTATAAATTCGACAAAATAATCACACCAGATTCACCTTTTTCCATTTCCAGCCTCCCGACAACGATATCAGCAACAGTCGTTGACTTCAACATCAACGGCCGACAAGATGATGATGTTTCAATGGTGTCTCCGACAAACAAGAATTCCCAACAGATTCTACTTCTTCCCGCACATTGCAACTAACTTTGTGCCCCACAGTACTTACATGATTGAGGCACAAGAATTACTTGACAATTAGCCTAAATACAAGACCAGCTCAAACTTCGGCTTCACGTCGATACCATTCGTCACCATACTACAACGCTACTTATTAACAAGCTACTTTTACAAGTATCTTGTCCGCTTCGAATTTCACCCGGGACACACCCTCCCCCCGCCATCAATCGTGCCTCAAATTTCTTGGACAAGAGTACAGACTACCATAACACAAACATCACTAATGTCAAAGACTTAAATTTCTGTTATTCACCACCTTCCACAAACAGGAACACCAAGGTCACGAATCGACCTTCGACGGATCAACCACACATTTTCACTCTCGAAACCTTTCTTCATCCTTAAATGTGATATTTCCCACTACCTAGCGAGTTCATAGACTTCATGCATGACAACACAATGATTTAAATCGTTTTGCACATTTGAAAATACGCCATGAAACAAGGATAGATATGCATGACACGACACCACCATAAAAATAGCCACACACACATCGATCTCGAGGATCGCTCACACGCAACCCATGATATCTCACCACCTTGTCTAGTAATCGAGAATGCATTCACTGAAACTCTTTTCGTGCAATTTTAAAATACGGCAGAATTACTCACACGGAGCGTGTCGGTCGACTCTCACACTCATTGACATGACAGCAACGTGTCCATACCGATTTCACTTATAAAACCATGCGATCAGTTTTGTCATGATTTCTCAACAAAGGTTAACTCACTCATAAAAAGAGGTGAAATAATTCACCATTCCCCAAGTTCAAAATTTATCACACGACGTAAATAATTTGTCTTTTCTTTCAAACACACGCTTGCACGCGCCAACTCATTTTCAAAACAAGAAACTCACAAGGCACACACACACACACATATATATCTTTTGACATGAAATGCTCATGTAACTTGTTTGAAAACACAATGCATGAATCACTTTACATTGAAGGCTATTCGCTCTAGGAAGGTCAACCGTTTGCAGTCACAACAAATTAACATCGACACCTTACTTTCGACCAAACAATTAGGTTTCTCACATTTGCAACAACCTTTGGTACCGGTGTTTCCCATCATACTTGTATGTCTCAACTACCCAGTTACCACCTTGACTACCGATATGCAAAAATATGCAGCTTCACTTTTACCCACAAAGGCTAACCAATAATTGCCCCATTTTCATCTTATCCTTGCTCCATATTAACAATCAATCACGACTATCACTTCTCAACCACCCTTGCCACCCTTCCGCCGACTAGAGAATCAAAAGGCTCAACTCTACTACTCGATTCTTGAGTTGAAGCTCTCAAGATCCCAACTGATCAACATCACAAACTCCCAAAATGGAGACTCACTAGGAGCTCACCTCCAATCAGTTATTCTTCCCTATAGGCTTCCTATATCTCAGTTGTGTTCCCCTTACTCCACAGTTTAAGTTTAGGCCTATTCGGTCACCTAAATCTCTTAAACTAGCGCTCTGATACCAACTGTAACATCCCACCCAAACAAGCACGCCAAAGCTACTAAATTTAATATAAACGCCAAAACGGCCCAATCATAAGTCACACATTCGAGATTACAAAACTATGGTTCGCGGAAATAACCCTAATTACAGCTGAGAAATGTATCTAAAATATTAAAAGCAAGGTCTTCTAGTTCCACTAGACGCAAGCTCCAACTCACATCTTGCCCTTGCCCTTACTCGAGCCCTCGACTACCTACTTGCTTGAAAAGGGGTTTTACATTTTGAAAAGCGAGGGTTAGACCACAGGTCTAGTAAGATCCCTCAAGATATCAAAGTCACACCACACATGTCCAATAAAAGAGTTTATGAGAAATTATGAACAGTTACGCCCTTATCAGTTTTAAACAAACACCCGCATCCTAAAGATCCACACTTTGGTCATGAATACACTTATGACAACGAGTTAGGGCACAAGCCCGCCCTTAGTAATTATATGAAACATGTTCATATATTTCGTATGGGACACACTCCCCATATGGCATGAAAATAAACCACCCCTAGTCCCAACCCATGTATACCACAGTATAAATAGCACACCTTCAACTTGCATAATTTAAACCACATGGAAACATGCAATACAATATAAAATGTACGAGCAATAAAAGCAAGTATCGTCAGAACTTCGGTTTAGAATGACTCTGAGAAAAGTATCACAATGGAAGATTTGGATGATATAACTTCCTAGAAGGTTTGGACAATAAATTGTACAAATCACTTCTCAATGATCCATATGTTCCATATGTTACAATCTTGAGGGTACCTGCTATAGTAACTACTTCTAAAATTCATGCTTGCACTCAAGTTAAGAATGAAGAGTTATAGGATAAGAATGAAGGTGCGAAGGTGGAAAGTAGTCGAAAAGCACAGAGGTTACTCGTAAGGGCGATTCTAAATGACATATTTCAATCTCTGGACTCTTCTGTTAGTGCCAAAGACATTTGGGATGAACTAAAAATTCAACTTCAAAGTGGAATCAAAGGCCAAAAAACAGAAGAATTCAATGTCTGAATGAGTACAATTCCTTCTCGGCAATTCTAGAGGAAAAGCTAAGAGCAACTTATGATCGATTAAACACACTAATTAACAACTTATGATCGATTCAACAGACTATATGTATAGCAACCACCTGGGTTTGAGAGTTCCAAATAGCCATATCATGTATACCTTCTGGTAAAGGCTCTGTATGGTCTTAAGTAAGCATCCATAGCATGGTATGATACGCTCTCAAACTTTCTGATTGAAAATGAGTTTGAAAAAGGAAATACTGACACAACCTTGTTCATAAAGAGGTGCACTAATGAGCGACTTCTGGTACAAGAATATGTGGATGACATTATTTTTGGCTCTAGTAACCCAAAATATTGTGATAATTTATCAAAGTTGATGAAGAGTGAGTTTAAAATGAGCATGATGGGAAAATTAATTTTCTTCCTAGGTCTTGAAGTCAAACAAACTTAAGAAGGAATTTTCTTGAATCAAGCCAAATATGTCTCTAACATATTAAGGAAGTATAAGCTTCATGACTCAACTCCTAAGAAAACACCAATGGATCAAAACATGAGTTTAATCCTTCTTGAAAATTAATGGATGTCAAGAATTATAGAGGCATGATTGACTCACTTCTAGTAGGCCAAACATAACTGCTAGTAGGCCAGACATAATATTTGTTATTTGTATTTGTACTAGATATCAAGCTAATCCTAAGGGATCTCAATTATTTGTAGTCAAGATAGTTTTTAGATATCTCAGAGGCACACAATACATGTGCCTCTAGTATCCAAGGAACTATGGTTTTAAGCTAATAGCATATACAAATGCAGATCATGCCGGATGAAAACTTGACAACAAAATCACCTCTAGAAGTTGTTAACTACTTAGTGACAAGTTAGTAAGTTGGATAAGAATATTCTAATAGCCTCAAGCATTTCCATAAGAGCAAATGTTTGTCAAACTCTATGCCTTCTACAAGACAATATCTCTTAGTACCCAATCTAGCTTTGTTTCTGACTACAATGCCATCCTCATCCATTTTTGTTTCTAAACACCCATTTAGTCCTTTAGCAGTTTTATCGTTAGGTGAACAAGAGAACATAACTTCTTTCTTTAAAATTGCACCAACTCTTCTTAAGTTTTATTGTTTTATTTTGGGTCTTGTAGGGCTTTAGAAGCCTTCTTAGGTTCTACCATACTTAGAAAATTGACAAAGAAACATTCATTTGCAGTGGCAAATCTAGTTTTTACACCAGAAGAAATATTACCATTTACTTGATTTTTAATTTGCATCCCAGGTTAAATCAATGACTTTCATTATCAGGGTATTTTCGAGGAAAGGTGCATGTGGGGTTTTCGTACGCGGCTTAAAGCAAGCATTTCAGGCATTTCTTAATGAATTGCTAGATGGTCTCAGCCGTCTAGGATCCATAGATAGAGACCACGAGGGGAGAAGAACATCATCAAGTTCCTTTTTCTTGGATTTTGGCTACCTATAGGCGAAAAAATTATACTTTTCTTGGCTGACTATTCATAGGCGAACGAATTAGGCTTTTGAGAAGGACTAAGCAGTAATCTCAGTGAAATGTGAGAGGCTCATTGCGTACGAGCTTCAATAGTGAGAGTTAAGCTAGGAACGGGGAAGGATGAGCAGAGAGGGAAGGACTTTCTAACTGAACTTTACTTACCCATAGAAGGAACGACTTAGAGGGTTCAGGTTTCATGTTGAATACCTATCCCTTCCTTCTAGCATTCATGCCTCATCTTTCAAATTGATCTATCATTCCATACCGGATTTCTGGTATCTCTATCTTTTTTATTCGAATTTCGTATCTATCTGTAACACCCGTATTACACTAATGTCCAGTTTACCTTTTAAATCTCCAAAATAATCAAATTTTAAGACCACCAAAATATACGGGATATAATTTTTAATAAAATTCCGAAATGTCCACTTTAAATTGTAACGTTTTATACAAAACATAAACCAACCCAGAAGTTTAAGATTTACAATCCAAAAGTTTACTTATAATCAACCGGGGACATATCTACCCGATAGAATACATACATATATATAACCACCAAAAGCAAGTACCAATATACCCAAAAGAGCTAAGCAGACAATTGTATCAACACCCAGACTATGCTTCCTTATCTTTCCCTTTGTTTACAATCCTTTTTCATGAAAAAAATTAATCAATAACGGGTAAGCTATAAAGCTTAGTGAGTTGTATATGAAGGTACATGGTTATAATGTTATATATGTATATATATAAAACTGAAGAATGAAATGAAAACTCGAAACGAAAAGCTATTATAACATTGAAGACTAACAACTCAGAGAATTCCATGGATACATCCCAAAAGACTTACCAAATTCATAAACATAACATATCAATATTAAAAATCAATGCATCATAAGTTCAACAACAACATACGCTCTTACCGACAAACTCAACAACGAAATGTCAATTGTTCCATATGAACACCTATCTGTTGATCCAAACCCTCAGTGATTTGATAATGACCCTCTCTTAATACTTAGTGAAAATTGTAAGTAAACAATATGTACCAGAGTTTCACTATCGCTGATAACTACTAAGACCTTACAGTACCGCTGATAGGAACTCTCGCTCTTTAGATTAAACATTCAGCGAACACTGTTCACCATAATGCTCTGAGCCTGTTCAGTCCTTATGGTGATCGTTGATAAGTTAGTTGTTTACTTATGATATCTGAAGACAAGTTTCACGTCAACATAGGTTCTACGCTGAAGTCGAAGATCAAGCTCAAGAACCAGCGACAAGTCTCCTAATGAACTGATGCGGATCAACGAAGACTCAGATTTGTCCACTCAACGTGAAGTATCAAGTACAAGACTTCAGCTATCGCTGAACTTTATCATTCGCTGATATAAAATGATAATGCTCTGAATCAACGAAAGTTGATCATGAAGTCCTCCGTACAAAGTACTTTTGTCTTAACCACCCTTGCACGACTCCGTACGCTATGTCAGAAAAAGAACCTCCTTATTGTCTAAAATCGTACAACCACTCTGATACTACACTGTTCATTCATGCAGCTACTAAGGTTGTCTACAAAGGTCAATGACATGCAACCAATGAGCTGCTGCCACGTGTAAAGTGTATACTGACATGCATTAAATGCATGCAGTATATAAAGAGATGAACCCACTTCATTTTGAAGTAACTTGCTAACTCTGGACAAGTTCATCTTCTTATCTCAAGATAGGTTATTATTAGTAATTTCCTTATCTTTCTTAGTGCAAGAAACTTAGTGTTCCAACTTGTTTAGATTTAGGTTTATCCTTAATCTTGTTTCTGCAACAAGCTGTAAATTGTTAATGATTTATCAATAAACAATTTAGAAAAGTAAAATCTGTGTGTTTGTATTCAACCCCCCCCCCCCCCCCCCCTTCTACAAACTTGTATAGCCCTTCGGGACCAGCAAGTGGTATCATAGCGGATTTGTTTAATCTCATAAACAAGATCTAATCTATACTAAGATTTCTCTTCCTTGCTATTTCTGAAAATGGCTACCAACACAAACACAAACTATATAGACAATGGTTCTCTTGCTAAACCCCCTAGATTTTCCAGAGATAACTTTAACCTATGGAAAAATAGGATGATTCTCTTCTTAGAAGGTGTAAACCCTACTATGCCTTACTATCTTGAAAACGACCCATATATCCCTGTAAGAATTGATGTTGCAGTTCCAGCCGCTGAGAATAGACCTGCTATTCCAGAAAGGCTGATTCCTAAAGAAATAAATATGTGGACTGACGAAGATAAGAAGAAAGTGGCTATCGACACAAAAGCCAGATCCATACTATCCATGGCTCTTCCTGACGAAGTTAACATTCCTTCATGAACCTGAAAATCTCAAAAGCTACGTGGGACACAATATGTGTTCAGTATGAAGGTACGTCTGAAGTTCATGACTCAAGAAAGATCAACCTGGTAAGAAAAGTACGAAAGCTTCATTTCTGGTAAGAATGAAACTCTCTCTGAAGTACATCAACGTTTCAACTGTTTAATTATAGATCTGAAAACTGTTGGTAAGGAATATTCTAACTTTGAAGTGTTGACCAAGTTTTTAGAATGTTTACCTGAAAGCTGGGACAATTATTCTATGTGTCTCAAGCTGTCAAAGGATCTAAAATCAATGACCCTTTCAACCTTATATGGCACGATGCTGAATCATGAGCAATCGAGTCATCTTAAAAAGAATCTTGTAAAAGATTCCAAAAGCACCCCTGTTGCTTTAATCTCAGAGGAACCTTCCACTCAGCGACCCTCGGTCACTATCACTAAGTTGGAGAGTAACTCTGAAAGGTCATCAGATTCTGATTCTTCAGATGATGATGAATCTTTGGCTCTCCTAACTAAAAAGTTCAGGAGATTCGCCAAAAAGAAAATGTTTAGAAAGAACAAACCTATTTCCATGACTGACAAGCCAAGATCATCAGCTCTTGTTGATAAGGCTACTGCTACTTGTTTTAACTGCAAAAAGATAGGACATTTCGCTAACGAGTGCAGGTCAAAGAAAGTTTCTAGACCCTCAGCTTTTCCAAATAAATCATTTATTCCCAGGAATAAAGATGACAAATATGCAAAGCTGAAAGAAAAGTATGCGAAGCTGAAAAGCTTTAAGAAGAAATGCAAAGGCCTGATGGCTAACTATGATTGGGCTGCTTCTGAAGAAGAAGTATCATCATCTGACTCTGAAGATGATGAAGCCAATCTCTGTCTTATGGCCAAGATTGAAGATGAAGAAGAAAGTTCAGACATTCCCTCAACTTCAACCTCTGCAATTCAGGTATCACCTTCCTTCTTTACAAATATTGCAAATATCGATGAAGCTGATAGTCTTCGTAAGATCGATCTCTTGACTGGAAGTTTATATGAAGCCATGAATGGCAAAACTATAGTTAAAAATCAAAATCTTGATCTCGCTGAACAGCTTAAAAACTGTCACCTTCAAATAGAAAATCTTTCTAAAATTGAAGAAAATTTTAAAGATCAAGTTCACTTAAATCAGCTAGTCAAAATCGAGCGCGAAGAAGCTATCGCTGCATTAAGAGCTGAAAAAGCTACTGTTGATGGATGGTATAATTCCTCAACAAAGATCACTGAGATAATTAAGTCTCAGATTCCCCTGAGTGATAAACGTGGTCTTGGTTACAAAGCTGATTCTCAAGAACCAACCACTGATCATTCAATGCTCTTATTTGGAACTTTCGTATCCTCAGTCGCTGTTACTTTATCCTCTCAGTGTTCCTCGTCCAGACCGACTATCCCTGAGGAAACTCCTACCTCTTCAAAAGGTAAAGAGAAAATGGTTTATCCAAAACCTACCTCTGTCTTTAATGATAAAGGTAAAGGAATTGTTTTTAACCAAAATCCTCAGAAGGGTACCTTAGTACCAAAGCTGAATGCTTCTAAAGCTTCAGTAACCTATCCTGTAACGTCCCAAAAATTACAAGAAAATTTATTTTTTTTAAAAATGACATTTCATTAATTAAACTCGTTAAATAACCCAAAACGTTTCGTTTACAACCCAAGAATAATTATTCTCTAAAAACAGTAAACAGCGGAATAAATAGTTTAAAAAATGATAATTATTAAAACGATATAATAATCACCTCTTCACGCGCGCCAGTGTGTACCCGTCATGCGTTGGAGCTACTCGCACCTGAAACAATGATTTATTGGGAAAGGGTAAGCACGAAGCTTAGTGAATTCAACCACCATAGATAACACAGTTATTCCACACTACCCCTATGACAGATAGTTGCACATAAACAAGCATACAAGTCTACGAACAAATCATAAACATGCATACCTACCCCTACGCCACCCGCGTATAACATCTTGGGCCCCACCGACATTCTACGCCACCCGCGTATACAATCTTCGGCCCCGCCGAGTTCCTACACAACCCGCGTATACAAACACCGGCCCCCGAGTCCCTACGCCACCCGCGTATACAAACACCGGCCCCGAGTCCCTACGCCACCCGCGTAGGCCCACGAGTCCCTACGCCACCCGCGTATACATGTCAACAAAGGTATAACTAGCCACCCCACTATCTAGCCCCACATCACAAATAATTAAGGCTACCACACACGAGCTACAGTAATGTAAAACGACTGATATTAAATATAGTGAGAGAACTCACCTCGTAAGCGCGCCTAGCTCACAATTAATAAATCAAGCTCCACAAATCCAAGATCACTTCCCGACACCTAGACGAACGTTAAAAAGTATTAACACGAGACCCGGACCCTAAAATACGACGCACGCTTAAACCGTCCCTAAAACGACTTTTCAGTCTAACCAAACAGGTCTGTTCGGGACCTGATCCGACCTCTTTAAACCCAGAAATCTTCGATTAAAATACATATCTAGAAATTACTCTGAGTTAGGGTTCCAAGGACATATTATACACCTCCTAACGATTTTTCTACAATTAAATACGGATTTTATAAGAATGGTTCGCAAAACAGTGAAAAACAGCAGCTATCGGTATAAAACGACGATTTGGCCTATGCTATGTTCCGAACTGGATTTTGCACAAAACATAGAAAAGTTACTAGACTCGGAAAGGGAACTTTTGGCACCGGTTTCACCCCAATCCGAGTTACGAGTAAAGAGTTATGGTTGACACAAGACAGGGACAGAATTGCCGTTTTTACATAAAATGATAACTCTTGTTACGGTTTAGAGTTTCTCGGTTTCTACTAGGATTACGAGTCAGACCTTAGGGGAGGGTTTAAACGACTATGGCTGAGCAAAACAACGCCACCCACTGCCTCTCCGGCAGTGGTGGTCGGCGGCGGCGGCCACCGACGGCGGTGGCGGTTTGAAGAAAACTCCGGCTAGACGGGGAAAACGAACCCCCAAAACGACTCATACACGCCTAAACCTACTCTCGATCACCAACCCGTGACGTACCCAGCCCCCACCCGACTGGTGGGGCACGGCCATGGCGACACCGCCGGCGGCCAAAGCTGACGGCGGCGGTGGTGCTAGCTTCTTGGTCGATTGACACCGGAAGAAAAGAGAAGGAGAAGGAGATTCATACCTCTCGAAGGAACACGCAACACACTCCGGGAGTCTCTCTTTCCTTCTCGTTCTCCGACGAAACAAGGTGGCCGGCGGTTTTCCGGCAACACGGCGGCGGCGACGGGAGAAGGCTACGGCCGGATTCTCTTGGGGATAGCCTAGGGTTTTCTTTTTCTATTTCTTTGAGTGCAAGGCAAAAAAACGAGATGATGTTAGGGTTGTGGTTTACGCGAGAAGAAAACGAGAAAAGAAAAGGGGGTCTCGGTCCCCTTCTTGCATGGGCCGAACCCATGCCCAACTTTTGTCCAAGCCCATGATTAGCCCCTCTAAAATCCCACACCTTACATTAACCCAACTTAACTTAAGATTTAACAACGAAGGCTAACGGTGCTACTCTCGCTAAACGCAAAAATTACTAAATACAAGTAATTATAAAAACTGAGCAGAAGAAAAATAATTTAACGAACCATACCAGGACATGGGCTTTACAACTCTCCCCCGCTTGAACTAGACTTCGTCCTCGAAGTCTACGCCTGCAAACAGCTCCGGGTAGTTCTCCCGCATATCATTCTCGGGTTTCCAAGTCCACTCGGACCCCTTTCGGTGTTGCCACTGGACTTTCACTAACTGGAATCTAAATTTCTCACACCGTCTTAAAAATTTCTCGAATACATTTCTTACCAACAAAACTCCTTCAAGAACACTGAAATTATGATCAGAAGAACACTCCAACAACTGGAATCATTCCCAGTCAAACGACTTTGGTTGTCTCCCAACCTTAGATATTCTATACATCCCGATTCAATTTCAAGCTCTAACCCTCCTAAAGTTGCTCACCAATATACCTTACAGGATACTCGGATCCGATTATTCCTACCATTAACCATCGATTATCTCCTACGAGTTCTAATAGACTCCCAAAACTTAGTTAACATGAATCATCAAACCAGTAAACTTATAATCACCCACGAAGGCCATTCCACCATAACCATTCATCACAAGTAGCATCTCAGGGTTACTACTACCATCAACATAATTTCCTTAAAATCGGCTACAATTCTCCAATTACACTAAGGTGTTTGGCCTTAAGCCCAAAAGTCGATGCCCTAATATACTACTTACTTCAAAAAGGTTACTGCGCATTTATTCTCTTAATTACAAAGGGCATCATTCTCTTAACTGACACTATTCGGTCTACACTAACAACACGTGTGGAATACCCAATCTTCCACCGTCTACTTATCTTCCTCGCCCGCCATAGGGAACCTAGTTACACTGTAACAAGATACGCCTTAACGTCTACTTCCCAGGTACGTGCTCAAGACTATATCCTCCTAGTGCCCACTGGAAAGTCAAATTCATAACACATGAATATCGGGGTCCCACCCCGAGATACCCAACCGACCGTTACCAACGACTGACTGACATGACCAAGGCTCCAATGCAAACAGTCTACCAACAACATGCCTATCCCGGAATGACTCACTCCCCCAAATATGTAAGTACTCAAACTGACACATAACACTTAAAAAAACGCCTTTCCCAAAATTCTTCAACACAATCCAAATAAGAATTGGAAACACAAGAATTAGATAATGCAATTCTATTTTCAAACTCAAACTTTGTGCATGACTTAGTCGGTATTCTACGTCTCAACTCGTACAACTCCAAGTCTCTCCGATCCACTATCGTCATCCAGACATTTAAACCTCTAAGGGCAAGTTGAGAAATTACGTCAAACAATCCCTACGATTTTTCCTCAAATCGAAGTCGGCTCTATAAGCCGATGACTCTAACACAATCTTCCATCTTGGCCCGAAATAACCTGCTTATAACAATTATCATCCCTATCGTCACTCCAAGTGACTAATACTAGAATCATCCTTCTATTCCAACGACTACTAATTTAAAGCCTTCACCACTACCCCAACGATCATCACATCAAAGCAATTCAAGTACACACCTGTACTAATAGGTTTACTATAGTTGTTCCTCCTTGTGACGGCTATTCCGGGTAGATATTACAACGAGTTATTAGCACACAATAACTCACACTAATAACGCTCACGCTCAACTCCTTGGATTCCTCGTGACTTTCCCCGACTCAAGCATTGATCCTGTGCTTCCGGTAGTAGGAGCTCTACTACTACCATCCACACCTATCATCGCCCGTTCCGAGTCCCATCCCAAGGGGTCCAAGTAGTTTCTCGCCGAAACTATACACATATGCCCGCACCGGCATATGTACACACTCTTCCTAGCTCCTTAGGAATTCCATCCAAACCACTACCCTTGCTACTACCGAATCCCTACTAATCATAAGGAGTTACCTCGCGAATACCCGATCATATGCAGTGCGAAACAAATAGACATTCGAATACAGGATTCTATCCTAGAACGGTTGGACTCAAACAAGAGCTGCGCAATAGAACTAAATCAAATATTCTAAGGCTATAAATCTCTTACTGCATACAACCTAGAGGGCATCCACTTAGTAACCTATCATAATTAGCATAAATTCCTAATAGCAAGTAACAACCATACAATACATTGTATTAAGCACCAAGCAATCTAGCATACATACTCCTATGTTCTAGAAAGCAATTTTGCATACGTACTCATATGTAAACGCTATTCCCAGCTCACTAGGAATTTCATCTCATCCCACTACCCTTGCTACAACGGAATCCCTGTTAGCCATAATGAGTTGCCTCGCGAATACCCAGTCGCATGCAGCGTGAATCAAATAGACATTCGAATACAAGATTCTATCCTAGAACGGTTGGACTCAAACAAGAGCTGCGCAACAGAACTAAATCAAATATTCTAAGGCTATATGATTCTTACTGCATACAACCTATAGGGCCTTCACTTAACAACCTACTATAACTAGCATTGATTCCTACTAGCAAGCAGTCATCATACAGTACAGTGTAAACAACATAGGCAATCTAGCATGCATACCCTATGCCTAGAAAGCAATAAATACACTAAGTACCGTACCTTTCCCTTTGGCTCCGGCTGACTGTACACACTGCGCCTTTGATCACCGTTTCTCAAACGGATTTTTCCTTCCTTTTATTTTCCAAAAACTTTAAAGAAAATTTTATAGCCGCAAACTTGAGATCAAACACACCGAGATGCGTTTGATTCACTCAAGCTGTGCTCTGATACCAAGTTGTAACGTAACAAAAATTACAAGAAAATTTAATTTTTTTAAAAATGACATTTCATTAACTTAACTCGTTAAATAACCCAAAACGTTTCGTTTACAACCCAAGAATAATTATTCTCTAAAAACAGTAAACAACGGAATAAATAGTTTAAAAAATGATAATTATTAAAACGATATAATAATCACCTCTTCACGCGCGCCAGTGTGTACCCGTCACGCCTTGGAGCTACTCGCACCTGAAACAATGATTTATTGGGAAAGGGTAAGCACGAAGCTTAGTGAATTCAACCACCATAGATAACACAGTTATTCCACACTACCCCTATGACAGATAGTTGCACATAAACAAGCATACAAGTCTACGAACAAATCATAAACATGCATACCTACCCCTACGCCACCCGCGTATAACATCTTGGGCCCCACCGACATTCTACGCCACCCGCGTATACAATCTTCGGCTCCGCCGAGTTCCTACGCCACCCGCGTATACAAACACCGGCCCCCGAGTCCCTACGCCACCCGCGTATACAAACACCGGCCCCCGAGTCCCTACGCCACCCGCGTAGGCCCCCGAGTCCCTACGCCACCCGCGTATACATGACAACGCCACCCGCGTATACATGTCAACAAAGGTATAACTAGCCACCCCACTATCTAGCCCCACATCACAAATAATTAAGGCTACCACACACGAGCTACAGTAATGTAAAACGACTGATATTAAATATAGTGAGAGAACTCACCTCGTAAGCGCTCCTAGCTCACAATTAATAAATCAAGCTCCACAAATCCAAGATCACTTCCCGACACCTAGACGAACGTTAAAAAGTATTAATACGAGACCCGGACCCTATAATACGACGCACGCTTAAACCGTCCCTAAAACGACTTTTCGGTCTAACCAAACAGGTCTGTTCGGGACCTGATCCGACCTCTTTAAACCCAGAAAATCTTCGATTAAAATACATAACTAGAAATTACTCTGAGTTAGGGTTCCAAGGACATATTATACACCTCCTAACGATTTTTCTACAATTAAATACGGATTTTATAAGAATGGTTCGCAGAACAGTGAAAAACAGCAGCTATCGGTATAAAACGACGATTTGGTCTATGCTACGTTCCGAACTGGATTTTGTACAAAACACAAAAAAGTTACTAGACTCGGAAAGGGAACCTTTGGCACCGGTTTCACCCCAATCCGAGTTACGAGTAAAGAGTTATGGTTGACACAAGACAGGGGCAGAACTGCAGTTTTTACATAAAATGATAACTCTTGTTACGGTTTAGAGTTTCTCGGTTTCTACTAGGATTACGAGTCAGACCTTAGGGGAGGGTTTAAACGACTATGGCTGAGCAAAACAACGCCACCCACTGCCTCTCCGGCAGTGGTGGTCGGCGGCGGCGGCCACCGACGGCGGTGGCGGTTTGAAGAAAACTCCGGCTAGACGGGGAAAACGAACCCCCAAAACGACTCATACACGCCTAAACCTACTCTCGATCACCAACCCATGACGTACCCAGCCCCCACCCGACTGGTGGGGCACGGCCATGGCGACACCGCCGGCGGCCAAAGCTGACGGCGGCGGTGGTGCTAGCTTCTTGGTCGATTGACACCGAAAGAAAAGAGAAGGAGAAGGAGATTCATACCTCTCGAAGGAACACGCAACACACTTCGGGAGTCTCTCTTTCCTTCTCGTTCTCCGACGAAACAAGGTGGCCGGCGGTTTTCCGGCAACACGGCGGCGGCGACGGGAGAAGGCTACGGCCGGATTCTCTTGGGGATAGCCTAGGGTTTTCTTTTTCTATTTCTTTGAGTGCAAGGCAAGAAAACGAGATGATGTTAGGGTTGTGGTTTACACGAGAAGAAAACGAGAAAAGAAAAGGGGGTCTCGGTCCCCTTCTTGCATGGGCCGAACCCATGCCCAACTTTTGTCCAAGCCCATGATTAGCCCCTCTAAAATCCCACACCTTACATTAACCCAACTTAACTTAAGATTTAACAACGAAGGCTAACGGTGCTACTCTCGCTAAACGCAAAAATTACTAAATACAAGTAATTATAAAAACTGAGCAGAAGAAAAATAATTTAACGAACCATACCAGGACATGGGCTTTACAACTTGTGTAACACCTTAGGCATATCCCACATCGGCCGTGGACAGGAGAGATGCTGGGTATATTAGTAAACCTTGGCCTTACCGGACACAACGCGTTTTGGGGCCACAAGCATGCGGGTTCCTTGGGAAATCTGTGGTTAAGCGTGCTTGGGTGGGAGTAGTACCAGGATGGGTGACCTCCTGGGAAGTCCTTGCGAAGTCCTTGCCAGGTCGCCAAGAACAAAGCCGTGAGCCAGTGGGGCAAAGCGGACAATATTGTGTCGTGGTAAGCGGGGTGTTACAAATGGTATCAGAGCCACTCCTGTGTCGTTCGAGATGGTGGGGCAAACCTCATCGAGGACGATGAGTCCTTAAGGGGGGGTGTGTGTAACACCTTAGGCATATCCCACATCGGCCGTGGACAGGAGAGATGCTGGGTATATTAGTAAACCTTGGCCTTACCAAACACAACGCGTTTTGGGGCCACAAGCATGCGGGTTCCTTGGGAACTCTGTGGTTAAGCGTGCTTGGGTGGGAGTAGTACCAGGATGGGTGACCTCCTGGGAAGTCCTTGTGAAGTCCTTGCCAGGTCGCCAAGAACAAAGCCGTGAGCCAGTGGGGCAAAGCGGACAATATTGTGTCGTGGTAAGCGGGGTGTTACATATCCCTCTGGATCAAGGAATCAGATCTCAGGATCTACTCAGGGTGGATCTATTCAGCGATCTACTCCTAGACTCAAAGTGGATGTCCTTGGTAAGAAATACGAAGAACTGAATGTTCCTCCTATTTCTAAAGCCAATAGTTTATTTGGTGCTGGTCCTTCTATTTCAAAATCTAAAGCTCAACATTCAAATAGTCCTAGAACTACCTTTAGTTATAGGAAATGTTATCACTGTGGACTCCCTGATCGTATTGCTAGTAAGTGCCCCACAGCCACCAAAGCTGAAAAGATAGCTAAGGTGAAGATTTCTGCCCCCAAGGCAAAGAAGACCACTGAGGTTAAGAAATTAACCAAAGTGAAGAATGGCAAAGCTGAATCTTCAAATGCTGCGAAGACTGCTGAACCTTCCATTCCAACTACCTCCACTGACAAATGTGTATACATGGTTAAGTGGGTACCCAAGAAAAACTAATCTTCCTTTGTAATGCAGGTTAAGAAGGGTATCTGGTATCTCGATAGCGGATGCTCTAGACACATGACTGGAAAGAAAAGCCTGCTCGCTGAATACAAGGAAGAGAAGGGTCCCTCTGTGACTTTTGGTGGAAATGGAAAAGGACATACCCGAGGGTTTGGTGTACTCTCAAATGGTACAACAACCTTCAGAAGAGTCGCATATGTTGAAGGCTGAAGCATAATCTTCTAAGCATCAGTCAGCTTTGCGACAAGGATAACAAAGTAATCTTTACTAAGGAATCCTGCTTTGTCACTGACAAAAAGGAGAAGATAGCTCTCAGCGGTTATCGTTTGGAAAATGTTTATGTAATAAACATGGACTCAACAACCACTGAGAACTCCTGTTTCTTCTTAAAGGCCTCATCTGATGTCAACTGGCTATGACATAAGAGGCTCTCTCATCTGAATTTCAAGATACTGAATACTCTTTCTTCAAAAGAGTTAGTCACTGGTCTACCTCAACACTCATACGCCAAAGAGTCTTTATGTTCAGCGTGTGAAAAAAGGGAAGCAGACCAAAGCAAGCTTTAAGTCAATGCAAGTCTCATCAATGTCATCTCCTCTACAACTTCTCCATATGGATTTGTTTGGCCCTGTTAACCAACAATCCATCGCTGGAAAGAAATATACGCTGGTCATAGTTGTTGAATTCTCTCGCTTTACATGGGTAATGTTTCTCCGTTCTAAGAGTGACACCCCTGAAGAACTCATCACCTTTGTTCGGAAGATGGAAACCCTGAACAACTTGACCGTTCGCTCAATAAGGAGTGATCATGGGACTGAATTCAAAAATAGTTCTCTTGATTCCTTCTTTGAGAGCAAGGGTATTTCTCACAACTTTTCATCAGTGAGAACACCGCAACAAAATGGAGTCGCTGAAAGAAGAAATAGAACAATTATTGAAGCTGTACGTTCAAAGCTCAGTGATTCTCACCTGCCTACTCAGTTTTGGGCAGAAGCTGTCAACACTGCTTGTTTTACGCAAAACAGGTCGCTGATAGTCAAAAGATTCAATAAAACAGCCTATGAACTTTTTCATGGGATAAAGCCTTCAATCAGCTTTCTTCACATCTTTGGATGTCAGTGTTTTATACTGAATAACAGAGATGCCCTTGGAAAGTTTGATCCTAAGGCTGATGATGGAATCTTTCTTGGATATTCTTCAATATCCAAAGCCTTTAGAGTCTTCAATCGTATAAGAAAAACTGTAGAAGAAACTATTCACGTCACGTTTGACGAATCCCGTTCATCGAACTCTAAACCGTCCGCTGATACTGAAGAACTGAATCAATGGATGTTTTCTCATCTTGGTGATTCAGAAGATATCCCCACTCCTCATACTCATACAGTTGAAGATGATAGTCCTACTGTCATTCCATATATGCAGAATAGTGAAGCTGAAACATCATGGGTCTCAGCAGTTCCTTTAAACACTATACCTGCTCCTGAACCAAATGTCTCAGACATTCCATCTATTTCTCAGCAATCAGTGAATGAAATGACATCTGCACCTACTCCTCTCTTGGCTTATACTCCAGAAGTTGCTGAAGCTTCATCTTCAGCTCCTCTAGTTCAGGATGAGTCAGCGACTTATGCTCCGGCTCAGCGATGGACTGTAAATCACCCAATTGATCAAATTCTTGGTGATCCAAACGCTGGTGTTCAGACTCAACGAAGTGCATGTAACATTTGTTTATTTGTTTATTTGTTTATTTGTTAACTTTATTTCTCTAACTGAACCAAAGAAAATAGATGATGTCCTCAAAGATCCAAACTGGGTCAGCGCCATGCAAGAAGAGATGACTGAATTCAAAAGAAACAAAGTTTGGAAACTTGTTCGAAGACCAACTGACAAAACGGTGATAGGCACTAAATGGGTCTATCGAAACAAGTTGGACGAACATGGAACTGTAACCCGCAACAAGGCTCGTCTTGTTGCTCAGGGATACAGACAAGAGGAAGGCATAGATTATGACGAAAAATTTGCTCTAGTAGCAAGACTATAATCTGGTCGTCTATTCTTAGCATATGTTGTACACAAAGACTTCAAAGTATTTCAGATGGATGTTAAGTTAGCGTTTCTAAATGGAAAACTGAATGAAGAAGTCTATGTGGATCAACCTCCAGGATTCTCAGATCCTAAGTGTCCAGGTTATGTTTATAAACTAGATAAGGCACTTTATGGCTTGAAGCAAGCTCCTCGTGCATGGTATGACACTCTCTCTACTTATCTCCATATTGAACAATTTGAGCGAGATAAAATTGACAAAACTCTATTTTTTAGAATAGTGAAAGGTCATATCATTCTAGTTCAGATATATGTTGATGACATTATATTCGGTTCTACTAACCCTGATCCTTGTACTCGTTTCGCTGATAGAATGAAAGATGAGTATAAAATGAGCATGATGGGTGAGCTAACATATTTCCTTGGTCTTCAGATAAAGAAAAATGAAAAAGTAACTTTCATTAATCAGGGAAAGTATGTTAAAGATATGCTGAAGAAATTCGATTTAACTCATAGTTCAGCTATGAAAACCCCTATGGCACCACCGCTGACACTAGACAAGGATTCAAAGGGAATACCTATTAATGTCACGATGTACCGTGGGATGATCAGCTCTCTTTTGTATCTTACAGCTAGCCGACCTGATATTATGTACGCAACATGCTTGTGTGCACGATATCAAGCTGAACCTATGGAATCTCATATGACCGCTGTAAAGCGAATTTTTCGATACCTTAAGGGTACAACGAACCTAGGTGATTGGTATCCCAAAGACTCACGATTCGATCTACTCGCCTATTCAGATAGTGATTTTGCAGGTTGCAAATTGGATAGGAAAAGCACCACAGGAGGATGTTAGCTCCTGGGTGGAAAGCTGGTGAGTTGGACAAGTAAAAAGCAAAACTCAGTGTCCACCTCCACAACTGAAGCTGAGTATGTAGCCGCTAGAAGCTGTTGTTCTCCGGTCTTGTGGATGCGAAATCAACTACTAGACTATAACCTTCAGTTCTCAAAAATTCTAATCTATTGCGACAGCACAAGTGCCATCGCTATAGCCAACAATCCAGTGCTACACTCAAAGACAAAACACATCGAAATCAGATATCATTTTATCAGAGATCATATGATGAATGGTGATATAGAACTTCATTTTATCCCAACTGATTATCAGTTAGCTGATTTGTTCACCAAACCTCTTGATGAGACAAGATTCAACTTTCTCATCAGCGAGCTTGGAATGCTGAACTTTGAAGAGTAAAATCCTCAGCGGTTCACATTTGATCAGCGATACTATTATACAAACTTGTATAGCTCTCGGGATAAAATCAACTTGTATAACCTATTCAATCATCTTCTCTCTGAATAAACTTGATTCGCTGATATCAAGGTATGTTTTTCTCTCTGACAATCGCATGTGACTGCAAGATTTCAAAACAAATTGCATCGCTGAATATCTCTTCCTTAATCAGCGATATTTTGAAATTTCTAAAACCATCACTGATATTTCTATTCAGTGCTTCATGTTTTCAAAAGTGTCCCTGAGTTTTTCAAAACCTCAGAGACATCCTAAAAGAATATGAAAGGACAGTTGTGACGTCATTGCAACGGATAAACCCCGACATGTTCTTTTTCTGACACACGTTTGCACGTTTCGTTCAAACTTCCAATCAAATGCAAACACGTGTCCGTGTCATGATGAAAATCTTTTCCCGCTCAAGATTTTCTCTCTCTAATCTCTCTATATAAACAAATTCTTGGTTTATATTTTCCTTTTACGCGAACAACTTCTCCTCCAAGCAAAGAAAAGAATTCACTGTTGCATTTTGCTCTCGAGTTTTTCCAGAACAACTGTTCATCTTCTTCTTCAAACATCAAAGGTTAATATGTTCTTATTATTTACCTGTTGTTATAACTTGTTAATGATCTTCTCATTGTTTTTAAAAGATCAAACAAAAGAACCTTTTCAAATGAAATCATTTCTTTCATGGTTTTATGAACACAACCTTTCATGGTTGTTCTTCAAGTTTATACGCAAAATCTTAAACTTGTTCTTCATATATTCGTTTCCAGAAACTGGAAAACAAGACTTTTAATGGGTTTGCATTTCGTTTTCAAAACTAAGAAAAAACCTAATCTTCATTAAGACATTTTTGTCTGAATGAAATGGACAAAATTCGAACCATCTTATTTGGAAATTCTTTCCACACTAAGATTATTCTTATTTGTTAATCTTTGGTTGAACTGATAATACAGAGAAATGGCATCTTCTGACATTCCTACCGCTGAGAACATTGCTGCTGCCGCTGAGGAAGTGGAAATAATCAAGGCTCCTCAGGTCAAGTTCACTCTAGAAGAACTTGATTGGACTAAATCAAACAACCTGTATGCGCTTATCGAGTTTCCTCCTCGTAAGCAAGTCACACATCTGAAAGATGCTGTAAACTTCCTGAAGAACTGTTGCCTTTCAACAGCCCTGACCATAACACCTCCTGCACATCAGCTAATACTTGCTCAGTTCTGGTACTCTGCCAGACACTCTCAGCTACCATCAGCCAAAGATCCCTCCAAAACAATTAACTGTATCCACTGTGATACTGAAAATGGCACGATGAAGATCACCCCTGCCATCATCCGCAAAGCCCTGAACCTTCCCACTGCCTCAAAAGAAAAACCTTTTGTTCCCATCCCTGACCACAAGAAACATTCAGACAGGGAAGCCATCATTGCATTCTTTGATGCAATGGGCTACATATGGGAAACTGGAAGGGATAAGAAGCCTGAGAAGAAACTAACCCTGGTCAAGAAATCAAAAATACCCAGCAAGATGAATTTCATCTTCGCTCATTTGATCAACTGCATGACTGAAAAGACTGGCTCCTCTGACCAAGCCGCTCAACCTCAGCAAGCAATGGGGTATGCACTGCTGAAAGGTCTACACATAGACTGGGCTTCGATAATCTACGATGACCTGGTGCTAAGAGTGGACTCCGCCGCTGACCGACCATCATGGGTTCTTTATAAAAGGTTCATCAGCGCCGTCTTATAACTCTCTCAGGTTGGTCCAAAAGTTCTCGACTTCAAACCAGTGGAAAACGAGGTACGTCTTTCTACACTTTTAACTCTTCTCAACCCTACTTCTTCTACTTCTGCAGCTCCTTCAGCGATCGCACCCATCGCTGATACCCAGGCTGCAAACCCCATTCCTTCTCTTAAAAGGAAACACTCAACTACCCAACTTAGTTCCAAAAGGACTAAGATAACCAAGGAGCAACCCCACCAATCTCATGCTGAAGACTCCTCAGCTCATTCTGAAGAGCTGAAGGAACATTCAGTGGTACGCTCTGCCACACCTGAACAAGCCACCCATTCCATCCCAACTTCAGCGTCTCTAAACGCTGAGGTTACAAACTTGGAATCTACCCAACCTCCTTCAGTCTCTCAAAAGACTGAAAAAGTACTTCTCAGCGGATCCAACGCTGAACTCCGCACCCAACAAACTCTCTCATCCTTCGCTTCTCTCTCCTCTCAATTGGACCTCAATCCAGTTTTCACTGGAGCAACCATCATTCCTCCAGAAGCTAAAGCTGATACTCAAGGAATGATGGCTACAGGACCTACAGAACAACCCATGCGTACTCTTGATGACGACATAGAACTCTTCTCAGGGCATAGAAATTTTGACGATTTCACCAACCCTCCTGCAGGTACACACCAACCCATAAACACTGTAACTGAACCCCAAACTTCTGAGCTTTCCTCTGTTCACAAGTACTTATTTGTTACAGGTCCTAATTTGGGAGACATCAACGCCTCTCTAAAGAACTTGGAGACGAAGCTGACAGGTCTCACCACTACACTCTCTGACAACTCTACAACTGTAACAAACGCTGGAGAGAATCTGAACAAGTTGACAAAAGTGGTGGAAGACAAAGCCTCCAATGATGACTTGAAGAAGGTTGATAAAAGTCTCAGCGAATTTGCCAAGGTGCTCGCTGACATCTACACAGACTATCTCTCTATCAAGACTTCAGTTTCAGCCATGTCCAGTGAAGTCACAATGCTGAAGACATCGGTTGGAAAACTCGAGGGAGACGTGTCCGTTGTAAAGACTGACGTTGGCTCTTTAAAGACTAACGCAAGCTCTGTAAAGACTGACGTTGGTTCGATGAAACTTATGATGGAGTAGCTACTGAACAAATCAGCCGCCCCTGCCCCTGCACCTGAAAAGTTTTCTGCGGCGGATCGTACTGAGCTCTTGAAGATCAATCTTGCTATTTCTGGTCTAGAAAACAGATTAGCAGCTGATGAGTCTACACATTCCTCCCCCATTCATCATGAAGAAGGGGGGGGGGAGAAGAAGAACTCTAAAGACCTTCTCCACGATGAATCTGTCGAGGAGGAGAATACTCAAGACCTCACCCTCGCTGAAGAGAGTGAGAAGACAACTGAAGAAACCACCGCTGGACCTCAGGGAGATGAACACCCTGAGGAAACCGAGAAGCTTACCTCTGTATCTGAGGGGGAGCAACTCGAAGAAGAAGCTGAAGACGATGAAGTCTTCGACATCTCTGAAGATGAACCATCATCCAGTAATAACGGTGTTGATGACGATGATGATGATGATGACTCTTTTATCATCAAACAGGCTCAGAGGATCAAAGCTCTTAAAGGGATCATAATAAAAGAATCCACAGGGGAGCGGACCAAGACAAAGCCCTCAGCGTCTGAAGCTGACAAAGGAAAAAACAAAGGCGTCGCTGAGGAAGACAATCTGGCGATCTTGCTTGAAAAGCCGGTTTGTCAGGTACACTAAATCTTCCTTACTCCATCCCTCCTCTATACACTATCAGTTCTACTATCCACAAGCGTATACACTTAAACCAATTTCCTTTCTCTGATTCTACCCAAGTTCTTATCCGTAAGATCGCTGTGTTTCAGCTAATCCTCTCCCCTGTTTGAGGATATCGCTGAAGTTTCCACAACTGCGACTTCACCAACAATAATCCCAGCTGCTGCTGAAGATATAATCCCAGTCTTGGATTTGATCTCTGAGACTGATGAACCTGAAGAACAGACGCTCGCTCATACAAGCAGACCTTCTTTGGTTCCTCAAACACCAAGTGAAGATGATCAGAAAAGAATAGAAGAAATAATAAAGAGGTTTGAGGCTCAGCGTATCATTCTGAAGCGTGATCAACATCCTTCCATTCCTAAAAAGTTCAGAATTTCTAAAAAGGAATACAAGGATCACCTCAGAGCTGAACGTCTAATCGCTGAAAGAAGAGAAACTGAAGAAAAATACTGAGAACTCGCCATCCAGCTTTCTCGACAATCAGTGAAAGACCCCAAGCAGAAAAGAGCTCCAATTGAAGTTCAACGTCAGCTATGGGAAGACGCCAAGAAGATCGTGGAAGAAAAGAGAACTGTGTCCAAGTCTACTTTGATCTGTTGTAGAGAAAAGGTTCATTTCAGATATCGAGCTTCCAGAATAATCAAGGTACTCATCACTGGAAGATCAACCCTCAAAGTTTCAATCGCTGAAATCGAGATATTCAGAGAAAATGATATGTACGAAAAATTCTATGCTAAAGCTATCACGCAGTACGGTCTCTCTGAATGGTTGGAGATCAGATTAGCCATACAGAAGTCTCAGTCTAAGTACAAAGAACATTTCGAAAAGCTGATAAACAAGCAGATCAACTTCGTCTATTCTTGTGTGGATATTCCTCCTCCTCCTCCTCCTCTCGAAAGTCAGAAAAGAAAGGCCTTAGCGAAGAAAACGTCTAAATCTTCCAATGATGGTCCTCGCATTCGAAACGAAACTGGTATTGGTTTTTCTCGTGCTGAAGTCCTTGGTCCTGACCCTGATCTCTCCAGACTTGACACATCTCTTCCTGAAGGTGAGACTTTCATCCCTGGGAAAGTCATAAGCGAACCCTATGGGATATTCTTCATTGACTATGATGGACGAAAGCGTTTGCAACGCATCTCTGAGCTTCCCATCACTCCCATCGAACAGTTGAAAGATCTTATCTGCTGGTGTGACTTCAGGAATGACATTCAGGCACGACATTTGAAGCCCTTGATCTTTGAAGAAGCGCTGAACAAAAGAAATCAAGGTGTAACAGTTCCTGACAGGATGATTCCCACATCACTGACCCTTGATGAACTTCTCATAAAGGAAGAACCTCTATAAGCTGATAGGATCGCCTAAACTCTTCTATTGTATCAGTTATTCTTTTTTACTTGTAATTTATTTTTCTTGTACTTATTATCTTTCCACTTCCCTTTGTAATCTGATACAAAGTTTAATGAAAGATTTCAGCGAAAGTACCTTACTCCATCAGTACAGAAAAGATCTCAGAAAACAGTAAAAGGGACAAATATTTTATGAGTTCTTTTTATCCTTATGTTTTCATTAAATAGAAATTTTCTCTGTTGCTATGTCATAATCAAATAGGGGGAGATTGTTGATCCAAACCCTCAGTGATTTGATAATGACCCTCTCTTAATACTTAGTGAAAATTGTAAGTAAACAATATGTATCAGAGTTTCACTATCGCTGATAAGTACTAAGACCTTACAGTACCGCTGATAGGAACTCTCGCTCTTTAAATTAAACATTCAGCGAATACTGTTCACCATAATGCTATGAGCCTGTTCAGTCCTTATGGCGATCGCTGATAAGTTAGTTGTTTACTTATGATCTCTGAAGACAAGTTTCACGTCAACATAGGTTCTACGCTGAAGTCGAAGATCAAGCTCAAGAACCAGCGACAAGTCTCCTAATGAACTGATGCGGATCAGCGAAGACTCAGATTTGTCCACTCAACGTGAAGTATCAAGTACAAGACTTCAGCTATCGCTGAACTTTATCATTCGCTGATTTAAAATGATAATGCTCTGAATCAACGAAAGTTGATCATGAAGTCCTCCGTACAAAGTACTTTTGTCTTAACCACCCTTGCACGACTCCGTACGCTATGTCAGAAAAAGAACCTCCTTATTGTCTAAAATCGTACAACCACTCTGATACTACACTGTTCATTCATGCAGCTACTAAGGTTGTCTACAAAGGTCAATGACATGCAACCAATGAGCTGCTGCCATGTGTAAAGTGTATACTGACATGCATTAAATGCATGCAGTATATAAAGAGATGAACCCACTTCATTAAGGTTTATCCTTAATCTTGTTTCCGCAACAAGCTGTAAATTGTTAATGATTTATCAATAAACAATTTAGAAAAGTAAAATCTGTGTGTTTGTATCCACCCCCCCCCCCCCTTTTACAAACTTGTATAGCCCTTCGGGACCAACACTATCACATGGCTCAAGTATCGTATCACGTTAACATATCATGAATCAATTATAAAATATCAAGAATAGTGCACCACTCCCACCTTCATCTACTGGGTACGTGCAGAATAGTACTCATACTCGTCTCCTAACACACGAGATACATGAGTACAAGGAACCGGTATGCCACACCCAACCTCCGTCTCCCTGGGATACGTGGACATACACCGCTTTCTAGTGTACCACACGAAGTAGTACCCGTATTCACTGTTTACCAAGAGATTAACAAAACAGTCGTGGATCCGGACTCAACCGACATAGCGGAACAATCATAAGGAATACAAACCGGAATCAGAGGGACTTGCACAATTCACCCTTACGAAAACATTAAAGACAATTAATGCAAACAAAAATGCATATACATATGAGTAACACATAAACATGTATTTCATATAAACTCACAGTGCATAAAATGGGTCAACCAAACGTCAAACCGAATGTCGCGTTCCAACTCCGTAATCCAAGTATGTATGGCACTCCAAAAGCTCCCAATTATACCCTTATACTCCCTGGGGTATACACATTCAATTCCATAAGTATATAATTACACTATCTCATTCTATTTCATTTCTTAGTTAGCTAATTCCATTTCAATTCTTTTGTACGGCCCCCTGTTCTAACACAATTTTAACCATCTTAAACTCAGAATTACATTCTGACTTCTAAACAAGAAAGAAAATAGACTCTTTTATCTTTCATACGCCACTGACCTCATGTCCGTTGCATTTTTCTTTGATTTTATACAAAAATTACAACACAGCAGCTACAAGCTGTCAAAATTCAGCTTGACAGCCCTGTACTAAGTGCACTTTTAGCACATCTTAAAGCTGTAATTAGGTTATAATGTCATCATATAAAACAAACTAGACATTCATACCTTTCGAATGCCACTTGAATCACTCTTATACGATTTTTCTATGATTTTATACAATTGTTTTAAGTCTGCGCATTTACATGGTCATTCCACTCGAAAATCTTTATTTTTACAAGTTTTATAAGCCAATTCAACTCCAAATACCCCCAATTTCATCATTACCAACACACTCATGGTACACTACCATATTCTAACAAGAAATACACTAAATTACTAAAATCCATACACATCATAAACCACGGTTCCACAATAATAGCAAAAAAACATAAACTAATCATCATCTAGCATCAATATCATGTTACACAACCATTTTCTAACATGAAAATACCAAAATCCTAACCACATGAAACCCTAGATTCCTCAAATCATCATCAAAATACCAAAAATCATGAAATGGGTTTAAGATAGTGTTTGTACCTTTGTTTAATCTTTCAATTTCACCAATTTCTTGTTGAATCTCCTTGATTTTGAGCTTGGATAAGTTTACTATGTGAGAATCGCACCTTTGAGTGTGTGTGAGAGTTCTGGAGTTGAAATTATCAATTAGAAGAGCAAATCCCGTTTTTGTACTAATTTGGTCAACAAGTCAACCTACTTTTCCACTCTTGGCAGATTTAGTCCCTCATGCGTATCTTGGTCGTTTCAACTCCGTTTTGCACGAAACTTTCCAGATCTTTTAATTAACCTATAAGAAGATTAAGTATAAAATTTGAGCCTCTAATTCGATCCAGAAGTTCATTTTCCAATCTTATTTTGATATTTTTCACTTATAATTTTCTTGTAACGTCGTACTTTTATAACTTCCAAACGAATGACATTTTTTTAAGTTCCACCACTTCTAACACTTCATAATATACTAATCTAGGGTGTTCCAACTTGTTTCACTCAATTTGGATCATCCGTTTTCATTTTGGGTACTCTTTTTTTTCTTCCATTTAGGCTATATACTTTAATACTCAATTTCCGCAAATGCAACATTTTTGACCATTTAAGCTTATGGACCTTTTATTTACATCTAATGGGAAGTGTTGGCACTATCCACTTGCATTAATTCACTACAGGAACATGGGTTCTCCTATATAGCCCTATAGTGCACACTTAGGCAATTTCCATTTATGCACTTTTCTCATTTTCACTTTCAACTAATATAAGTAAGCACAAACACATAATATACTTTATTGACTTAGTTAAACATGTTTAACAACATAAATGGACTTTTAGTAAGTTGGATGTTACAAATACCTCCTCCTTTCGAAGATTTCGTCCCCGAAATCATGGATGCAGAAATAACGAAGGGTATTTAGCCATCATCTCGTCTTTGCATTCCCATGTCCAATTTGGTCCACGATGATGTTTCCACTTCACTAATACCAACTCTACCTCTTTTTTGCGTAAATTCACTGTTCTCTCGTTTAGAATGGCTTCGGGTTCTTCAATGTATCGTAACCGCTCATCCACTTTTACCTCTGCTAGAGGTATTGTCTCTTCGTGTTTACCAAGACACTTTCGCAAATAACACACATGAAATACATCATGAATTCCTGTGAGTTCCTCCGGTAGCTCCAACTGGTAGGCTTGCTTTCCAATACGTTTCAAGATCTTGAACGGTCCAATAAAACGTGGACTGAGTTTACCTTGCTTCCCGAATCTCAACACCCCTTTCCACGGTGAAACTTTAAGCATAACCATGTCACCAACGATGAATTCAATCGGTCTCCGACGTCGGTCATCATAGGATTTCTGTCGATCTTGTGCGGCTTTCATCCTTTCCCGTATAACCTGGATTTTGTCATGAGTGATTTGTATCAATTCGGGGCCAGCTAGCATCTTTTCTCCCGTTTCTCGCCAACAAAGAGGCGTACGACACCTACGTCCATACAAAGCCACGAAAGGAGCCACCCCAATCTTCGAGTGGTAGTTGTTGTTATATGAAAACTCAATAAGAGGTAAGTGAGTATCCCAACTTCCACCGAACTCTAGAACACAAGCACGTAACATATCTTCAAGAGTTTGGATCGTACGCTCGGATTGTCCGTCGGTCTGTGGATGATACGCGGTGTTGAGTGCGATCCGCGTCCCCAATTCGCGTTGTAGGGCGGACCAAAAGTTGGAAGTGAAACGAGAATCACGATCTGAGATTACCTTCAAAGGTACACCGTGTCGAGCAATAATCTCATCAATGTATAATTGTGCCCATCGATCCATCGCGGAGGATTCTCGAACAGGAAGAAAATGGGCGCTTTTCGTCAACCGGTCCACGATAACCCAAATGCTATCATGTTGTCGAGAAGTCTTCGGTAGTTTGGTCACAAGGTCCATAGTCAACTCCTCCCACTTCCATATAGGTATAGCGAGAGGCTGTAAACTCCCATACGGTTTCTGATGTTCTACCTTTACCCGCAAACAAGTATCGCACTGATCGACGAATCGACCGATATCACTCTTCATTCCCGGCCGCCAATAATCCTCACTGTCGGATCCAAAACTCGCATTTTGAGAACTTAGCATACAACCGCTCCTTTCTCAATAATTCCAACATCTCCCGAAGATGTGTAGCATGATCAGCTTCCGTCTTAGAGTACACCAGTATGTCGTCAATAAAGGCGATGACAGACTTATCGAGCATCGGACGACAAACTCGATTCATTAAGTCCATGAATGCTGCCGGGGCGTTCGTCAAACCGAACGGCATAACCATAAATTCGTAGTGCCCATATCGGGTACGAAAAGCTGTCTTGGGTACATCCTCCTCACGTACCTTTAACCGATGGTATCCCAATCTCAAGTCAATCTTGGAGATGTAACTTGCTCCTTGAAGCTGGTCAAATAGATCGTCAATACGCGGTGAAGGGTATTTATTCTTGATGGTTACCTTGTTCAGTTCCCAGTAATCTATGCACATCTGGAAGGAACCATCTTTCTTCTTCACGAATAAGACCGGGGCACCCCATGGTGAAGTGCTCGGTCGGATGAAACCCTTATCCAACAATTCCTGTAGCTGGCTCATCATCTCTTTCATTTCAGCAGTGCAAGACGATAAGGTGTCTTAGCAATAGGGGCGGCACCGGGTACCATATCGATCCGGAACTCTACTTGCCTATCCGGTGGTAGCCCAGACAAATCATCGGGGAATATATCCGGATACTCGCATACGATCGGTACATCTTTCACCGTCTTTTTCACTTCCTTCGCCGCATCTAGAACATATGCCAGAAAAGAAGAACATCCCTTAGATAGATAACGTCGAGCTTTTAACATAGAGATTACCTCTACATCACCCGTTCGAGGTTCACCATAAATGTATAAATAACCCCTGTCATCGATCGGTATCCGAATCATCCGCATAGAGCAAATAATATCAGCACGATTTCTTGTTAGCCAATCCATCCTAATCACAACATCGAAGACACGAATATCCATCGGTATCAAATCAACTGAGAACGCATGATCATCTAATACTAGAATACAATCCCTATACACTTTGTCAGCTATAAGAGTGATACCATTAGCCGTATCAACAGTGAATGGTTTATGAAGTCTTGTAGGCACAGATTCCAGATAACGAGTGCACAGGTGTGAAACAAACGAGTTGGTAGCACCAGAATCAAAGAGAATACGTGTTGGTCTAGAATTTAACAAGAGAATACCAGTAATGACGTCGGGTTCATCACGAGCTTTTTCTGCAGTAATCTGAAATGCACGAACTCTGGCTTTAGGTACCTCCTCCTTTTGAATGGAAGTACTAATAGTCACCGGTCGTTCTACAGATGCTTTACTTTCATCCTGTTTCATACGGGGGCAATCCCGTTGTCGATGACCCAAAACGCCGCAAGAATAACATGCTTTTTCCCTTTGAGGACAATTCGTATGGACATGACCCGTCTCGCCACAACAGAAACATTTGACCGCAGACCGGTCAATATCACACCGACCGTGGTGTGTCTTGCCACATCTCCAGCAATCTCGTGGCATGTTCGGCTATAAAAGATCACAGTTAGTTCATAATTCATAATCGATAAAATATTCAATTTACAAGTATACCTGTAGACTAAAAGCCCGTAATGATGCTCGGTGAGTAGTCTGAGAATGAGCTCTCCTCATATTGGAGAAACGAGATGGTTGGTGAGCGGGTACTGAAGATGCTCCCTCAATACGTTGTTTCTTTGATAAGGGGATCGGATCATCATCACGTCTTGTCAAGTCATGCTCGCGTCGTTGAGCATATTCCACGGCTCTGTTAAAGTCAGAGATATCACGGTTTGCAACAAAGTCTCTAATCTCCCTTCGCAGTCCGTCTATGAAATGATCAATTCGTTCGCGTTCCGACGTCAGGAATCGTAAGGCAAACCGTGCCTCCTGATTGAACTGTGTTTCATATTCAATCACTGACAAATTTCCCTGTTTAAGCTCCAATAACTCCTTTTCCAGCCTTCTCTGTAAATCCGCCGGACAATATTGATCATGAAATCGGGTCTTAAACGACTCACACGTCATATTATCCCTCACATCCTCGCTTAGGGACTCATATGTAGCATCCCACCAAGTTAAATCCCGATCGGTGAACATTGCGGTCACGTAGTTCACTTTATCCTCGTTCCAGACCCGTGTGATCCGGAACACCTTTTCGGTATTTTGTACCCATTGAATTGCCTTCACAGGATCAGAGATTCCGTTGAATTCTGTGGCACCGCTGCTACAGAACATTTTAAATGATACACGATCGGTTTTGGGCTTTGACGTAGCACCCGTGACCTTTTCTTTTCCTTTATCGGTTACTTGTTTCTCAACATCATACTTTTGTTGTTCCATAGCTTGTTGTATGAATGTCGTGAGCCTTCTCATCAATCGCTCACCTCGAGGAGACAACGGCATCTCATCGTCATCCAAGGGAAAATTTGGAGCATTCTCTCCAACATCGGGGTTTGATGGGGTGTGACTGGCAGCGTCGCCATCGGCCATCGCACTGAAAAATTTAAAATGCGCAAAGCATTAAATAATATCCTATTCCTGGTCCCCTACCCAACCTGGGTCTCTCCTAGCGGTCCATATCCCGTATAATTATCACCTAGTTACTATACAACATCAATTCTTAGTCTAAGTCTAAGTACCACTTATTGATACCTAATTCACTTAAACTACTGCTCTGATACCATATTGTAACCCCCGTATTACACTAATGTCCAGTTTACCTTTTAAATCTCCAAAACAATAAAATTTTAAGACCACCAAAATATACGGGATATAATTTTTAATAAAATTCCGAAATGTCCACTTTAAATTGTAACGTTTTATACAAAACATAAACCAACCCAGAAGTTTAAGATTTACAATCCAAAAGTTTACTTATAATCAACCGGGGACATATCTACCCGATAGAATACATACATATATATAACCACCAAAAGCAAGTACCAATATAACCAAAAGAGCTAAACAAACACTTGTATGAACACCCGGACTATGCTTCCTTATCTTTCCCTTTGTCTACAATCCTTTTTCCTGAAAAAAAAATTAATCAATAACGGGTAAGCTATAAAGCTTAGTGAGTTGTATATGAAGGTAGATGGTTATAATGTTATATATGTATATATATAAAACTGAAGAATGAAACGAAAACTCGAAACGAAAAGCTATTATAACATTGAAGACTAACAACTCGGAGAATTCCATGGATACATCCCAAAAGACTTACCAAAATCATAAACATAACATATCAATATTAAAAATCAATGCATCATAAGTTCAACAACAACATACGCTCTTACCGACAAACTCAACAACGAAATGTCAATTGTTCCATATGAACACCTATCACATGACTCAAGTATCGTATCACGTAAACATATCATTAATCAATTATAAAATATCAAGAATAGTGCACCACTCCCACCTTCATCTACTGGGTACATGCAAAATAGTACTCATACTCGTCTCCTAACACACGAGATACATGAGTACAACGAACCGGTATGCCACACCCAACCTCCGTCTCTCTGGGATACGTGGACATACACCGCTTTCCAGCGTACCACACGAAGTAGTACCCGTATTCACGGTTTACCAAGAGATTAACAAAACAGTCGCGGATCCGGACTCAACCGACATAGCGGAACAATCATAAGGAATACAAACCGGGTCAGAGGGACTTGCACAATTCACCCTTACGAAAACATTAAAGACAATTAATGCAAACAAAAATGCATATACATATGAGTAACACATAAACATGTATTTCATATAAACTCACAGTGCATAAAATGGGTCAACCGAACGTCCAACCGAATGTCGCGTTCCAACTCCGAATTACATTCTGACTTCTAAACAAGAAAGAAAATAGACTCTTTTATCTTTCATACGCCACTGACCTCATGTCCGTTGGATATTTCTTTGATTTTATACAAAAATTACAACACAGCAGCTACAAGCTGTCAAAATTCAGCTTGACAGCCCTGTACTAAGTGCACTTTTAGCACATCTTAAACCTGTAATTAGGTTATAATGTCATCATATAAAACAAACTAGACATTCATACCTTTCGAATGCCACTTGAATCACTCTTATACGATTTTTCTACGATTTTATACAATTTTTTAAGTGTGCGCATTTACATGGTCATTCCACTCGAAAATCTTTATTTTTTCAAGTTTTATAAGCCAATTCAACTCCAAATACCCCCAATTTCATCATTACCATCATACTCATGGTACACTACCATATTCTAACAAGAAATACACTAAATTACTAAAATCCATACCCATCATAAACCCCGGTTCCACAATAATAGCGAAAAACATAAACTAATCATCATCTAGCATCAATATCATGTTACACAACCATTTTCTAACATGAAAAATACCAAAATCCAAACCACATGAAACCCTAGATTCCTCAAATCATCATCAAAACACCAAAAATCATGAAATGGGTTTAAGATAGTGTTTGTACATTTGTTTAATCTTTCAATTTCACCAATTTCTTGTTGAATCTCCTTGATTTTGAGCTTGGATAAGTTTACTATGTGAGAATCGCACCTTTGAGTGTGTGTGAGAGTTCAGGAGTTGAAATTATCAATTAGAAGAGCAAATCCCGTTTTTGTACTAATTTGGTCAACCTACTTTTCCACTGTTGGCAGATTTAGTCCCTCATGTGTATCTTGGTCGTTTCAACTCCGTTTTGCACGAAACTTTCCAGATCTCTTAATTAACCTATAAGAAGCTTAAGTATAAAATTTGAGCCTCTAATTCGATCCAGAAGTTCATTTTCCAATCTTATTTTGATATTTTTCACTTATAATTTTCTTGTAACGTCGTACTTTTTTAACTTCCAAACAAATGACTTTTTTTTAAGTTCTGCCACTTCTAACACTTCATAATATACTAATCTAGGATGTTCCAACTTGTTTCACTCAATTTGGATCATCCGTTTTCATTTTGGGTACTCTTTTTTTCTTCCATTTAGGCTATATACTTTAATACTCAATTTCCGCAAATGCAACATTTTTGACCAAGCTTATGGACCTTTTCTTTACATCTAATGGGAAGTGTTGGCACTATCCACTTGCATTAAATCACTACAAGAACATGGGTTCTCCTATATAGCCCTATAGTGCACACTTAGGCAATTTCCATTTATGCACTTTTCTCATTTTCACTTTCAACTAATATAAGTAAGCACAAACACATAATATACTTTATTGACTTAGTTAAACATGTTTAACAACATAAATGGACTTTTAGTAAGTTGAATGTTACACTATCTTTCTCATATTTGACTGATTTTGTATGCTCATGCCTAATCCTCTTGATTAGACTATCTATGCCTATCTTTCAATCCAGATTTGATATCCCTCTCTAACCTCTTCAAGGCATGGGAAACCTAAAAAACAAAGGAGAGGCTAGCGGCGAAAGCAGATTGATAGGGGGTCACCCGACTCTTTCTAACTAAAACGGGGAAGGCCACCATCGCATTCAGCAATCTTTTTTAGCCAAATCGATACAAATTAATTCTTTCACACATGTAGGAGTCTTTGTGATTCCATTTGCATATCTTTGTGATATTGTCGGAACAGTTTGAAAAGTAATTTTTAAGATTTTACTTCAGTGATAACTGGAAGTCTTATCAGAGATACCCCGATGCCAACTCTGAACATAGGCCACACATTTTTTTAATTGTTGTGATAATAGTTACTATTGTGTTTCTGTGTTAGTTGATTACCCCATTCTGGTTACTTAACGTTTTATCTGGAATTTTGCTACTCACCAGTATAGTCTTTGAAGTTGCATGATGGTCAGGATGCTCCTCATCATCATGAGGGGGAGAAACGATATAAAAGTTTAAAGACACATATTATCATGTTGAGGGGGAGTTAGCAAAAGCTGAGGGTGAGTAACTGTTAGTTTGATCAGTTCCGAGATTGATCAGTTCCGAAAAGAGTTCAAAGTGCTTACAAGTGATCAATTCTTCTAATTCCTTATCAAGTGGTTTTCGCTACAAATCATTATTTCCTCCTTCGAGCATATTGGTTCTACAAGTTCTTAAAGCTGAAGCTGAAAACAAATTCAGCTCGCAGTTCAAAGATAGATTCATTGAATCTGGTGATAAAGTTGAAGATATGAAGACCAAGAGTTTTATTCAAGGGGAAACGTTAAAAGATATGATGTCAAGCAACACCAAAGTGTTTCAAAGATTCAAGGGGAAGAGAAGATCAAGACCTAAAGTTTTCAAGACCAATTTTTCTTTATATAACTTTAGGGGGATATTGTTAGGGTCATAAATGTCCTATAATATAGAAAGTAATATAAATAAAAGAATATTAATTGTAAAAGCCTTTAATTGTTAATTGGGCTTAGTCTAGCTTAATGGGCCATGGGCTTGGAGCTTAAGCCCTGGGTATATAAGGTTTAGTTTATGAGAGTTTTAGGTTAGCAGAGGGAAATAATTCTTAAGCATTCCAAAGGTATTGTAAAACTCTCTGAATGGTTCTTAACTTTGAATGAATGATAGATGGATGACAAGTTGAAATCAATCTGTGTTATTGCTTATTGATCATTGATATTACTGTTATTGCACTAATCTGGGATCCACACCATCCTAAAAAGGATTGTACATGATGGGTCAGATTGGTCATTTAAAGGACTTATCCGTGTTTTACGTACGCACTGTCTGACACCTGAGGCAAATGTTTGGTTTTTCTTTCAAAGAAACACTTTGTACCCAACCACACACGACACAAGTCTATGCATGGTACGTGTGTTCATTTTGTACTGTATAATGGAGGGGCATAAGTTTAATGTGCGACGGCTAATCTCCAATAACATCTTTGGAGGTGCTGATAGAGCCAACGCACGCATGCCACACCTCACCATTATACATGAATTAATGGAAAGGCCAAAGTCCCCGTTTTACCCACTGACCATTTTTGTAAAGACAAAATGGTCATGGATAAAATGAATTTTGAAAGACTGTTACGGAACAACACGTACTTCCACCCGAAGAGAGACAATGACGTGCTAGCTTCTTTGGAAGAAAGCATTCGGTCCCTCAGAAAAGAACTCACTACATCGCTTAGAGAACAAACGTTGTTTCATAATAAACAGATAACTGGACTGAGTGAGGAATTAAACGCTAAGTTGGATGAGATCACTACATATCTGAAGAAAACACATGATGAGAAGGTGATACGGTTGAGGTATGAAAAGTGAAGAGACGACTTCATCAGGGCCATTTGGACGAAGGAATACCCGGAGTTACTGAAGTGTCTACCACCTTTCCCCTTGGATCTTTTGTGGATGTCAGGTGAGCAACATCCTACTTATCATGAGTAGGACAGGTTCAAATCTCTGCCATTTTTATCTGCTTTAAAATAAATTCTTTAATTTTACCGCATGCAGTTAGATTTTATGAGCCTGGGGTTGTATTGTGATTTCAGAAAAATGTTGTTTTATCCATGCCACCATGCACGCAAGTCACAATAAGTTGATGCTAGTTCAGTTCTTGTTGTGATAGCCTGAATAAAATGATTGTTCTTGATACTTGCATTTGCTATCACTAGAACTAGCCTATTGATTCCTTGTTTCCCATTTATTGTTAGAATCCATGCAACACTAAACACATCACCACCTTTTTCTATGCAACCTATATTGATGTGCACAAATTGTTCAATGAAGACATTGAACCGTTCAAAGTTTTGGGAGGGAGGATGATATGGTCAAATAATTCATCTTCATACCCATATCATCCCATATACACACCTCTTTGCAAAAAAAAACAATGCATCAAAATTCAAAAAAAAATCACAAAAGGAAAATAGTCTTACATAAAAGAGCAAAGCTCCATTCTAATATTCCGTTCATTACAAAAGTGTCAAAGACACCAAAGAGACCAATGTGTCCAATTTCATTCCTCAAAGAGAAGATGGCAGAAAAATTGTGCCATAAACAGAAAACCATTAAGTTGTTGGAAAAAGGCCATGCATACAAAAAAAATTGAAAATGCCAAATGCATGATAATTTCTTGGTTGCAATTAAGTGATTCTAATTAAACAAGGAACTGTGCGTCCAGCTTATGGTTGATATTTTTTATGAATAAGTTGAAAGAAATCATTTTGTGTATGTCTATTATTGTGCATAATCTGAACTTGGTTGAAACATATTGTGTTTGTGGTTATGATGGATGGATTGGAAAAGCATCTTTTTGAATAAGCAACTTGTAGCTCAATTTTTTTTGCAATAAAGTTGCTTGAGGACAAGCAACATTTCGAATTTGCGGTTGTGATAGGGTTATTTTTATAATCCTATTTATAGCCTTTTATCATCATTTTGAGCTAATTTTATTCTCCCATTGAGTCTTTTCGTTAATTTTTAGTGCTTAATTAAGTAAATAATTAATTGATGCTTCCACGCATCAATTTAGCTCACTTTTATATAATTATAGCAAAATCTCATTTAATGTTTGTCTAATTGTAGGATTGGAAGAAAAGGGCCATTTTTTGGAGTCTACATATGTGAAGTGTGTTGGAAAAGAAGTGGATTGGACGTTGCGGACTAAAACCGAAAGACTCCATATTTTTAGGCCAATCGAATTCTTCCTTTGTGATGGGCCGAAAATAACACTTACATATATCTTTTTGGGCTAAGCTTTTGGGACATTATTTTTGGGCTTTTGCTTATTTGAATTTGGGCTTTTTGTTAATCTAGAATTGGGCCCCCATTTAAGTACTTGGGCCCCAAGCAATTTCTATCTATATATATGTATGAAGGTTGTAGTAGAACGTAGAGGCAAGTAGAAGTGAAGAAGCATCCGATTGGTAGTGTTAGGATAACATTTCGGTCCTATTTTCTACTTTGGTTCGGTTTGTATTAAGTGAGTCATAAAGTCACGGTTCATTCGAACTTGGCTCATGGCTCACACCCTTGTGGCTCAATTAACACTCGGGTTTGATCTTTTTATTTATCTAGTACGTTTTATTATAAAAAACCACTTGTTACCATTGTATTTGTTAATCTCACTTTTCTTAAACCCTTCTTAAAGCCTACGGTCATTAACTAAGTTTTTCTTGTATACGGTTTTAAAATCATTTTGATACCCCCGGTTGTGTTAATTTTAACTGCAAGCGGTTTAGATAAGGTTTGGTTGTAAAACGTTTTCCACTCATTCTAAACTCTCAATCACTAACTCTAGCCCAAACTCTCAATTTTATTATCACTAAAAATTGGAAGTCCGAATTACTCACTTCGGGTCCCCAACAAAGTTTGGTTCACAATTTGTAATTGATGGTGGAATTATAGAGTTTCCAAGTGTTAGAATTCTTCTTTTGTTACTTAAATCTCTTTCCAACATCCGGATAAGTAGTCCTAGATTTTTAACCAAATGATAAAATCTTAAGGTTAATTTTGCGTTGAATCACATTTAAAACAAGATTTCCCTTTTTAGTTTATAAATCATTTTCTCAAGTCATTAAAACGTAATTAGAATTTTCGAGTATTGTGTGATGAATTGTCCATCTCCATTATTTGTATTTACAAACGTGGTCATAGTTTTTATTGTTTTTCAAGCAATTATGGGCTAATTACCTTAGCTTGGGATATAAAGTGAAGTTGGAACCAAGACTGATAAAAAGACAAAAAGGTGTATCGTATGGTATGATTGTCCGAGTTATCTAAATCAAAGTTATATTTTATGGATGATTACAATTGATCAATTGAAAACTGGTTTATTGTATGAAGGACTTATTAAGTCACATAAAATATCGACTCCGAGATAATAAAGGAATAATGTCTCATCTTTTATCCAATTATTTGACTAATGTTCCAATGAATCTTTATACCCCGTGCTTCTTTATAATTAAAGTGTCATTAGTTATTAACCAAACTCCCAACAAAAAGATTACCCTCGAATTCATCATCTGAAATCTGTTTTTACTAATTGGACTTTTAAAAGAAGAACTTTTCCAAGCTTCTCTGTGGGATCGATACTCGGTACTTTGTACCATTATTACTTGTTATAAGGCGATAATAGAGTAAGATGTATACTTGCGTCATGGTTTATTTCTGATATTTTCAGGTACACCCAAACTAGCATAACAGGGAGCACCACCGCATGGAACTACGTCAGTTAGTAAGTTTACATTGTGAGGGGGAATGAGACATTTTTTTTACCTTATCATCCAGTTTTTTTGTGTGTCAAACAATATCCGTGTGCACGTTTTCTTATGTACATCAAGTCTTGATGCACACATTGAGGGGGAGCGACACATCATATTTCAGTCTTAGTGTCCACAAGTTAAGGGGGAGTGAGAATTAAAGGTTTCTTTCATGCTCAACTTTCGAGGGGGAGTCGGAGAGTACAATGGACAATGTCTCAATTTGTGTTTTCTTAAAAGTCCAATAGTGACCGGATACCCATCAAATCATCCAGATACCCTCTATTACCTAATGCCAATCTGGACTCGGGTAAGGTTACCGGATCGCATGCCCGGACAGTGCACCTATCTGGATAACACGCCCGAAAAGTGCATCTATCCGGACGATGCGCCCGGATACCTCCGCCGGATTCATATCCAATATAAATATCCGATCACTCTTCTCAAACATACTTTCCGGGCCTTCTCTAAAACCTCTCATAAACCACACGACGCACGAACACTCATTTCTCGCCAATTTTTTGCACAAATCTCTGAGGTATGATTTCGATTTCATGTTTTCATCATTCTCTTTATTGCACCGCACACACAAATCACCCAATCGAGATCTTAATCGACGATTCCCACCAACAACGGCGTCGGTTCGTCTTCGGATCTCAAACAATCATGTATTTCGCATGCAATCGAGTTTACTCATGTCCTGTTTAACTATATTAATGTGTTGCAATCGAGATTGTGACCTCTGCGATCGTATCTGGTGAAAATTTAGAAACCCACTTTCGATCCGGCTACATCTGGATAGTTCTGATCTATCCGGACACCACCATGTTTAAGGGTTTCCTACCGGACACTATCATATCCAGTAAGATTATTTGTCCGGATTACCTTGACATCCGGGCACCTCGGGCATCCGGTCAGTTTCCCTTTCCTGTAACTTTCCTATCCGGTAAGCATTTTTATCCGGTACCTTATACTCTCCGGAAACCAATTTTATCCAGGACACCCTTTCACCCGGATACTAATCTTAATCGTATACCATTTGATTCGGACACACATTTGTCCGGATAGTTGTTCTAGCCTGATGCTTTCTATTTGTTTATGGTCCATTATACCTTGTGCCTGGAATCCGTTACCTAATCGCCGTGCAGATATACATTGAGGTACGTCGTTCTAATCCCTATCGACCATTGAATTCTAACACTCTATCTTTCAGGAACTACAATGGCTGACGAACAATCTCACTCTCTGAACCATGGCGCGGCAAATCCCGATCATCTCATTAATGAGGCGGCCGATAATGCTCTACTTCCTTCACAACAATTTCTTGAAATCGAGGGAAACAACCATCACCTCAATACCAGTGAGTTTCGACCTCAACAGCAGGTCATTGTCGACATTCTTGCTGGCCATCCACTTAACTATGCCCTAACCGCCACAACGGACGTACTTGAATTATACCTATAACAAGTGTGACACACCATCCGTGTTGTCACTACTGAAAATAGTCGACGTATCGAGGCTCTCATTGACAACTTCCCGTTCACTCTCACACTTGAAACGTTTCGTCACCTGCTCCAGCTTCCAGCAGCTAATGCCAACGGACGCGAAGGTTATGATTCATACGTCAGCGATGATGTCCTATTTGCAGATATCTGCTCGCTGGGCTACAACCATTCCTTGAACTGCCCCTCCGCATTCAACCGAAAGTACCTGGCACCGATGTGGTACACTATGTTCATAATAATCCATTGTTGCCTATCCTAGAAGTGGAAAGGAATAGATCAGTGCAACGGAAACATTCTCCGCCTCTTTCACGCTGTTGCCTTCGACATACATGTCAACTACGCGGGCATGATCTGGCACGAACTAGTCCAAAATATTTTAACGGTGGGAAGAAGCAATGCCTGTTCATTCCGTTCATCAGATTTCTTCAACTCACCATTCGTCAGCATATGGACACCAATGCAGCAATTCCATGTCGAGCCACTCACCAGGTTTTCCCTCCCTTTAGCTTACATTATCTTGTTATCCGCAATCCATCCAACGCACAACCCATGTGTTTATCCGACGCCCTACTGGCCTACGCAAGTCCTACAGCACCGAGTGTGTTAGAATATAGTCAAGGGTTAGGATTAGACGCATCTATGGTCCAACCAGAGCCGGGGGGACCTCCCTAAGGAGCGCAACCCAAGAGACATGAGGGTCCGAGAACACGTGGAGGGAGAGTTCGGGTAGTTGTGGCTCCCGGACGAGGTGCGACGAGAGAAAATATGGGCAGGGGAACTGGGGTCGGCGGTGCTGTAGACTTGCACGCTAGTACAAGCCACCAAACCCAACCTTCTACCGCTTCATCCACCAGCCGACAACCCCAACCATCCGCCACTACCTCAATAAGCCGCACCATTCCCATTCAAACTACCGACCATTCGTCGTCACTACACGAAGTCCCGGTATTTAATGACCCCCCTTCTCCTTAGAGATAAAGATACGGAAACCAATGAACCTTAATCGCCTCTAATCTAACATTCTTCCTTTGATTCCGATAGTACCGACTCTAATAGCGACCGAGCCATTCGCCTTCAGTAAATACCACCTCGCATCGGAAGTCATCCACCACCTATCACGGAATCCCCATCAACCTCTACCACACCCTCTACCACCTCTACACCTGAGCCCAATACGATAGACATAAGGAGAGAGTAGGGAGTATAAGTTCAATATACAGAAAATGTGAGAGGGAGAGAATGGAGAAGCAAAACAAACCATAAGAGAATGGAGAGCACCCCGTCAAATTTTTAACATTGCATTATTCATAACCCCAAAAAACTTTACTGATGAAAAGAAGTTGAACCGGTGCACAAGACCCCACTTAAGGTGCGTTTGGTATGCAGACATAATAGAACACGACAAGAAGACAGAACAGAACAGAATATGACACAACAGTTGTTCAACGTTTGGTAAGACAGGGCTGGACAGACAGAACAAATAACATGACCAACTTACCCCAGATAAGTTGCTTATATATTTTATATAATTTGATTAATTATGTAATTTGTTAAATATAATGAAATAAATATTTTTTATAACAAAATATATTATTAGAAACTTCTATTCAAGACGATTAAAGTGACACCAAAGTAAAAGGTCTATATAGTTTCGAATTTATATTTTCTAACATTTTCTATATATTTTTTACTATTAATATTAATAATTTATATAAATTTATTAAAACATAAAACCATAAAAAAATTGAGGTCAGGAAAGTGAAAAGTTAAAGAGCATAAAATAGAATAAATAAAATTTAAAGAACAGATAAAATATAAAAAAGGTGTATTTAATGTTTTAGAAGAGTATTAGATTTTATTTGAGGTCATATTAGTAAAATATAAGTTTGATCCACTCTGTTCCCGTATGTTTTCCACATAAAAGTCCCGCCAAACCTGGAACAATGATCTTTGTTCTGTTTTTGATTTGTCATGTCTAGTGTACCAAACGCATCCTTAGGGCTTAGGGGTGTTTTTGGATTGCTTATTTAAAACAACTTATGCTTTTATGTAAAAGTGCTTATTAACTTATGTGGTGTCAAAATGGAGTTTTATGAAAAAATGTTTGAATTAGCTTATGGTGATACCAAAACATAAAAAGCTAATAAGTTGTTATTTAGGGGGTGTTTGGGATTGCTTATACATGTAAAATAACCAAAAAACTTCTAAGTTGTTTCGAATAAGTTAATAAGTTAGAATGAAATGACTTATTAAAAACTCTTTATTAGCGGTGACAAAACGGTATAAGCAGTTTTTTTTATCTCATTCAAACACTAAAAACTGTCTATCAACGATGACAAAACAAAATAAGTTAATAAGCCCTCTAAATAAACAATCCCAAACATACCCTTAATAGGTCTACCCTGTGGGTAACTATTGGACAAGGTTTAGCAAACATAGGTGAATTACAGGATAAATTGTATATAGTTGTAACCCTATACACCATAAGATTGAACATTAGATTTATACGACGCCTAAAATATGTAACTATCCTAATTAATAGAATATATTCTATGAATTAAGTTATAGAAACATAAATCGTCCTATTTATCCAAAAATGTTATGATAAATTTAAAGAAGGGCTTTTGACCGTTTTAACAAATTGTTAAAAAAAATTAAAATAAAGTGCCGTGTTAACTATTTTATTGAACACCATTTGAAAATTAATGTTCTATAAACACAAGTGTTTTATAAAGAGATGGGTTACAACCGTGTAAGTTTTATATAGCTGTAATCCTATGTATGCCTAGTTACAACCGTCTCACACACATAACGAGAACCGTGACAATCGAGTCATATCGTTTTATAGCCGCGGGAAACATATAAGAGAAATGATAGATGTCATAAAGCATAAAAACACATATATCCATAAGGAAATTGCAGATTGAATGTGTATCAATATGAACATGTACACATTCAACATCAACAATACAAATATGTTTCATTTTATTTGCTAATTATTGCAAGAACCCACAAACACTACAGTACAATTTATTCGAGTGCAAATCAATTTCCCTAGGGGCACACTTCACTTAATTATTACCCAAGAACTTCTTGAACCACTTGGCCGAGTCCTTGGGGAATCGTTTTATGCCATTTTTGTAGTCGACGTAAACAATGCCAAACCTTAGGCTGTATCCCGAACCCCATTCGTATGTATCAAGAAACGACCACGGGAAAAAACCCTTCACATTTACCCCTTTCCTACATGCCAAGCCACCAATCTATAAGCAACTTTGAAATATACACTACAACAAAATCACGTTCACATGACATTTTATAAGCAACTTTAAAAATATATTTAGGTTTATAAGATAAAAAAAATTGTTCATCCTAGCGTTACAATAAACTTTTAGGATACTTTTAGACATTTTAACAAGTTTTTATATGAAAAGTATCTTTTTATAGGTTATAAAACATTTATAAAAAATGTCCCGTAAAAAAAAGATAATACGACACTTTATTTTACGGTGCGTCCTGAAAAACTTGTTAGACTGTCAAAAACATCTTGTAAACATATGTTTTTACATACAATGGTTTGGTCATGTAAAACACTCAATTAGGACACTTGGACATTTTTATCATTCTATAAACCCGATTTGGTTGTAGTAACATATAAATATATAAAGGGAAGTTTCCTTTAGGATCCAAAATTGATTAGGACCCTGAGAACCGTCCGTCCATAATGCGCCGCCATGTATCCCTCTTCGGGATGAATATTCATTATGTATAACACATTCATGATGAATATGGAAGTGTTATTCATCATGAATTACACATTCATGACGAATAACATGTCTATATTCTTGATGAATATGTCACGAATCATGTTGTCGGCGGTTCTCAGGTTCCTAATCAAATATTGGTTCCCAACGTACGTGACCAAAGAAAACACAAAGGTGGCCTTTTAACTCACTTGATAGCATCCTTAACAGCCAAGATATGTCTATAATAGAAGCTGATTCTTGCTGTATCATTGACGCCTTGCTTCACTATTCCATTATCGGCATCACCATATCCTGTAATAGAATTCAAGACGATAAATGTATAAATTCTGGTGAACCTATGGTCGATTGATCGGTTTTGGACTTTTGAGTATACCGTTTTCGGTTATGTAGATGGTTGGGCTGTTGTACTTCTCCTTCATGTGGACGAGAAGATCACGCAGGCCTTTCGGATAAACGAAAAAAATACTCACGTCAGACTGCAAAAGAAAACATCAATCAAAACTCTTTGTAAATTGAGATAAAAGAGAGAGATTTTGATAATTGTTTCAAATGGTGTTGATATCCCATCTTAATTTTTCGAGAACAAGACTTAGCAGCCAAGGGTTTGAAAATGAACTCACCGGCGTGCCAATAGGTCTCCCCTTTCTGTATGCTGTTAGAAAAAACGCAAGATTGATGTCAATTTACACACTAGAAAAGTTGAATATGTACTACAACAAAATCAGATTTATAACAAGTCAAAAATATCAAAGTGTCCTAATAAACTATTTATTTGACTTTAAGGCTGTAAAACCAAACAATTATTATGTCGTATGTATATGTATTACAACAAGTTTATCGTAATAATGTTAGACACTTTGAAAATAAAATGTTTTCTTGGTTTTTTCTTTTATAAGACACTTTTTTTATAATACACATTTTCAAATAATGTCAATTAAAAAAATTAATATGACAATTTATTTTAAAAGTAAATTGTCCTAAAATCTTGATAAGACCTCTAAAAACGTTTTATAAGTTTATTGTAACACTTTATAGAACGCACAGTTGATTGGTTTTATAAACTTAAATCCAATCTACTAAGACGTTTAAACTTTTTCCGGTCCTATAAACCGAAAGACTGTAGTGACACATTTGCTTCTTGTTTTAAAAGTTAACTATTTGTCTTCTTAATAATTGTTATCTTAGAGAAGATGGTTGCAAGTTGCATGCTTACGTACAAAGAATTGTACAAGACTTTTAACCTTGACAGATAACTAATTATAAACTGGTAAGATATCGGGTTAATTTGCTCCCGAGAGCTTACTAGATGAGCAAGTCCCCTCCAGATCATCGCAAGGTTTATCTGACCATTGACTACAGGACTCATTGGGATTTATCAACACTACAATACAAATGACTTTTACCCATAAAATTTACCCAGGGAAATTTCGTCGGTGATTACCCATGGATCACCCAGAAAATACCAATGGTTCGGTAGAATCCGATGTTTTTCGAAAAAAATACCCATGGATCGCCCAGAGAATCCCTGGGAATCACCCTTTAGCGACAGATTTCTCAGGAAAAAGTTCGTAGGCAAAAGTCTTTCTTGTAGTAGTGCAAGACACGTGCAAGTTGTCTCAGACACCTACGGTTACCAAATTGTACAAGACTGGTTACTTTGGGAACATACCAGTAAGATTTGTTCGGCCATCGGTGGAAGGACTGAAATTGATAGTGTTGGAAGAAGCAATATGAGCTGCATAATTTGACGTGTAGTAATTGATTCCAATAAAATCATACGATCCTTTAATGAGCTTTGCTTCTTCGGGACTAAATTTTGGTAACCTTCCTTGCACATACTGTCGTACGCTTTGCGGGTACTCGCCAAAAGCCAAAGGGTCCATGTACCTATTCAATTTCAATGAAACAAATGTCTAAAAACGGTGTCGATCATTAATTAAATAACACCACTAAACAGATGACCTTCACCGGCGGCGTATTTTTCCGCCACTGATCAATGACAAACCAGTCAAAGATAACATTGACCAAACTAGAACATGTGAGATATTTTGAATCTTTTTTTACAAGAACCCTATATAGAAGTTGGACTACACCACACCCACACTACAATAAAATCAGATTTGAAGGAATGCAGCTAATAAAGTGTTTTATGAGACTTAAGTTTATAATATTAAAATATAAAATTAGTTGTCAAAAAGTGTTAGAATAAGTTTATAAAACACTTTCGTGCACCTTAACAAGTTTTTTAGAACCTTTTAACATAAAGTATTGTATTAGCTATTTTATAGGATAGTTTTAAGAAGTGTCTTATAAACCTACCTTTTTTATAGGACACTTATGTTTATAGAACATTTTTTCAAATAGTGTCGTATAAAATATCTAATACTAACACTTTATTTTAAAAATGACGCCCATAACTTATTGTAATACTTTTAGTTATGACATTTTATTCTTTGGTTTTATACACATAAATCATATATATAAAACACTCTCTTAGGATACTTAAACATTTATGGCGTCCTATAAACTCAGTTTTGTTATAGTGCTCTAAAAAGAGGCAAGGTTGTGTGCACCCTAGAATGGAGGCAAAAAGTGTGTTGAGTTCGTGTGGGGTGCTTGAACCCGGATCTAATACAATATTCTAATCGTTTTAAAAAAATAGCTCTAATAAAAAAACGAAAGTTAGGTTAATTTATACAAGTTTAATGGTCAGTGTCTAACCGATGTAAGATTACTGACACCGTGATGGTATGTATATCACTTACCATCCTAACATGAAATCAAGGGCTCGTTGTGCCGCTTGTTTGTCGGCTTTGCTCGGAGAATATGGGATAAACCAGTGGGAAACTAACGTTATTCCGATCACACCCTTTTGAGTAGCCTACAAAAATGCATCAAATTATCAACAATGGTGAACAGCTTATGCACATTTTTGAGATATTTATAATCGGATGTTAAAATAAGAAGGCTAAATATCACGAGAAGGTAAAAAAACAATGTTCATTTGTTAATCATTACAAAGATCCATTTGAAGATATGTATATGTGAACCTGTATCAATAATTTATAATGATAAGTTGGTTCACATATACATCTTGAAATAGATTTTTCGGACTTTTTTCAATGGAGTCACATACAGCTTTCTCTTAATTTTCCCATCTAGCCTTAATATTTTAACTTGTTTGATAATTATTATATACATGTATAAATATGTATATATCATTTTCGTTATATATAATAAAATCTCGACCTGGTACTTTTGTTTGTAGAGTTTAACGGTGAGTGCGTGACAAAGAAGCATGTTATGTGCAACAACATAGGGCTCAGTGGCGGAATTCCCAGCAGGGCAACTGTTATTCATCCATGAAGAACATCGCCCGGGTGCAAGAGCTCCCATTTCATAGCCATTAGTAATGAAGATGTATGGCTCGTTCATCGTAATCCAATGCTTCACTCTGTCACCGAACTCCTTGAAGCACAATTCTGCGAAGTCTTGGAAGTCCTTCCTACACAAGAATCATCATCGGTTGGCATAACCACAATAGAGTGAGATCCACAGTTTAGTACAACAAAATGGGTATTTTAGGATGTTCAATCGTTGTTGAACGTCCTAATAGAGTATTTAGTGAGAGTTTAAGTTTTTATGAACCAATATATGTGGGTAATATCAATGACGTTACTATAAGTTGCTAGGATTAATTATGCTCCCTAGCAAGTTGTACCAACGATGTTGGACAACCTAACACCACTTATAAAATAAAATGCCCTATTAGACTTTTTCTAAGACTACTAAAAATTGTCCTACCTTTCTATAAAACTTGTTATATAGGACACTATTCAAAAGTGTCTTGTAAAGGGAATAATAAAATGATTTACATATTGTGTCCGATTTGGTTGCCTAATTTGGTTGGTAGAACTTGTTAGCTTCCCTAACTATGTCCTAATACCTATTGTGACATCATTATATAACACTAAGTATCCTAAAATAAGGTTAGTGTGTTTTCATGAACGGATTGTTTTAGACTAAGACCATGCCGTTTTAAATTAGAGGAAAGTTATTGAGGTAAAAGAAATTCGAAGGTTACAATCATAACTAAAATGTTTATCTAAATGACTCTCTAATGTCCTAACAGACTGATTTATAAGACGATTTTGTACGTCTTAACAAGTTTTTAGAACACTTTTAATGCATAGAACACGTTTTAGAAAATTTCCTATAAACCCATCTTTTTACGATACTTGTTTCTATATGACACATTTCAAATAGCGTCATATAAAATAGCTAATAAGACGGTTTGTTCATAAAAATGTCATAAAAAACTTGTTATGACGTCCAAAATTAAGCGTCCTCTTAACGTATTACAATGCCTTTAGATATGACATTTTATTTTTGATCCTATCAATTATATAAGTCTAAGTGGTTTTTTAGGAGCGTAAAAAAATTTGGCGACCTATAAACTCAATTTTGTATAATATTTAATATACCCATTTTAGTATAGTAATTGCAAGTAAAATAAATATTAATATATATACAACAAAATACTCACGTAATCTGAGGGTGTAAAAATCCACCATACTCATCTTGTAGTGCTTGAGGAAGATCCCAATGAAAGATTGTGACAAATGGTTTGTTGCCTTTGGAGAGGAGTTCATTAATGAGATTGTTGTAGAAGGCTACACCTTCTTTATTCACCCCTCCACTTAACTTTCCACCTGAATGTGATTTGGATAAATAAAGGAAATTAAAAGAATGCATGAAATAGCAATCTACTCTATAGAAAAATTTATTATCGTATTTCAGTGTCATTAAAATAGTTTAAAAGAGTCGGTCATTAAACCATAGACAGTTTGTAGTACTTACTCGGTATAACTCGAGGCCAGGAGATGGAGAATCTGAAAGCATCTAGTCCAATATTATCCATCAGTTTCACGTCATCCTGTTGAATTTCAAAATATTAAATAACCCATAAGTTTTGCACTTCTGTCTAAAGCATTTTTTAGCAAACCAATCAACAAGTGCGGTTTTAAAAAAATGAAAATGAAAGAGCCTAGCTAGTATACAATAAAGTTCAACTTAAGTAATACTCTCTTGTTTTTCAAAACTAATACTAACGAACATAATTGTATGACTCGTTTTTTTCTTTTTGATATATTTCTAGACACTACAAAAAAAAACAAGTTGAAATTCTTTTAACTTTTAAATAAAATTTCATGTTGGAACCACCTTAAAAGTGACCGTCACTGATCGTTTATCATTCCTGATATGATAATTGACAATAACTGAAATCCCTATGTCTGGTAAATATATGATGGGCGTATTTACTATTATTGACATACTATAGGGTTTCCCATTAGGTGATTGGAACTATGGGGAATTATACTGCACATTATAAACACCAGAGGGTTAAAAGTGTAAGATACTCTTATTATAAATAGAGTACCCTAATCCTTCTTTTAACCCTAATAAGATATAGGCTAATCACCTCCAGCCGTGTGCTTCCCCACGATCGACTCTCTCAAGATCGATCATCATCCCATCATAATACGATCACCTCGTTCTGGGAACCCGACAATCAATGGCAAATATGTTTAATGCTTTCACTGGATCCTCAGGATCATCGGGTATGTTTTCTTGTCATCTTATTATCTATCAAATACAAATCATGATTTTTCCAACATGTGGTATCAGAGCCCCAGGTTCAAAAATTGATTCATGATTTGTATTAGTTTTTGATGGCTTTAATTCATTGGTTTCTTTCGTGTTTATGTATGCCGCCGCAAACATCAAAACTGCATTGAATTGCAATTTTATCATCTGCGATTATAATGCTATTTTTCCATCGTATTAAACCCTAATTATGCCATGTTAATTGATCAATGTTATTTATCCCGAATTGATCAATGTATAGAATTTTTTTTTTTCGGTTGAACCTTGCTTTTCGCTTCTGTACATAGCAAAAACCTTACTTTTCGCTTCTGTACATAGCGAAAACCTTACTTTTCGCTACTGTACATAGCGAAAACCTTACTTTTCGCTACTGTACATAGCGAAAACCTTACTTTTCGCTACTGTACATAGCGAAAACCTTACTTTTCGCTTCTGTACATAGCGAAAACCTTACTTTTCGCTACTGTACATAGCGAAAACCTTACTTTTCGGTATTGTACATAGCGAAAACCTTACTTTTCGCTACTGTACATAGCGAAAACCTTACTTTTCGCTACTGTACATAGCGAAAACCTTGCACTAATATTTATGGTCTCATCATTTGTGCCCAAAGGTCAAATATGATTCTCATAATGCATTTTTTTTCCTTTTGCATAATGAACACTGAGTATACTAATTATGCCCAAAGGTGATTTAATATACCTGTGTGTCAAAAGGACTTTCTACATGCATAATTCACACGATGCTCTATTTTGTGCCCAAAGGTCAAAAGATAAGCATTGCGTTGCATAACCCTAACGTTCATGTTTACTTAGATATTAGTTATTTCTGCCCAAAGGTGATGTAACATCTAAGTAGAGCCTTACTTTGACTTATTGTTTTGGTGTTTACAATAGGTATACTCATCACTAGCTTCATCACTAAAATGGTCATAGTTTCATTACTCTAAGGAATATTACTGTTAGGCCTGCTTACTTTAACATTACTTTGATTCCATTACTTTAAGAAACATTACTTTGTCCGCCTTTTATAGCTAACTACGTCACTATGATAGTCTTCTATAACTTATATCCTCCTCCTTTCCTAATCAGTACCTAACTTTGGCATTGAGCCACTTACTGGTGCGAACTTTGCGTCATGGAAGGATCAATTACTTCTTACTCTGGGGATGCTAGACCTTGACCATGCTATTCGCCATGATGAACCCTCTGCTATTACTGCTGCGTCCACTGCAGCTCAGAAAGCGGATTTTGAAAAGTGGGAAAGGGCAAATCGCTTGTCACTAATGATGGTCAAGAACTCCATTAACCTCAGTATCCGAGGAGCTATCCCTGACTCTGATAAAGTCAAAACTTACCTCAAATCTGTTGAGGATCACTTCAAGGGATCGTCTAAGGCTCATGCAAGTAGCTTAATGCTACAGATGCTCACTCTGAAATATGAAGGAAATAGCAGTGTCCGTGAACACATTATGAAAATGATTGATATGGCTCATAAGCTTAAGAGTCTTGAGATGGAAGTCTCTGATAATTTTCTTGTGCATTTCATAATGACCTCTTTGCCTGCTCGGTTCGACACCTTCAAAGTTAACTATAATGCTATGAAGGATAAATGGTCGATAAGTGAACTGATTGCAATGTGTGTGCAAGAGGAGGATCGCCTAAAGCTGGTACAACCTGAAGCTGTTCACCTGACAACCACTGGTAATTCTAAGAAAAGGAAGGGTAACCACAGTAATCAGACTGGAAATAAAGTTCAAAAGGATAATAATCATGGTGCCGTTGCCTCTGGCTCTAAATCCTTGTCTAACAAACCTAGCTGCAAATTCTGTCGTGCCAAAGGGCACGGACAGAAAGATTGCCCTAAGTTCAAGGAATGGCTAGCTAAGAAAGGTAACATCCTTTATGTAATATTTGATTCCTTTACTACTGATGTCCCAATTAATACATGGTGGGGTGATTCTGGTTCTATGGTCCATGTGACAAACTCAATGCAGGGATTCCTTACAATCCAGAAGCTACCAAAGGGCCAAAGAAAACTTAGAGTTGGAAGTGGTGATCTCTTAGATGTCGAAGCCATGGGAACTTTAAATTTACATATGAGTACCGGAAAGTGTATTAGACTAGTGGATACCTTATATGTACCGAGAATTACTCGGAACCTTGTATCCATATCTAGACTAGACCTTGAAGGTTATGTAATAATTCATGGTTGTGGCAAGATTGCTATTACTCATAATAATGAATTACTTGGTCGAGGTTTCTTGGATGGATTACTGTATAAATTGGAACTAGATCATAATTTCTCACAGTCTTTGTTGTCACTTAATATTGATGACGTAACTAAAACAACAAAATCACCTAAACAATTAGAGAATTCCTCCATGTTGTGGCATAAACGTCTTGGCCACATCTCACGAGATAGAATGACTCGACTCGTAAAGGATGGAATCTTACATTCTCTTGATTTTAGTGATTTTGAAACATGTATTAAGTGCCTCAAAGGAAAAATGGCAAAAGGGAATAAGAAAGGAACTACTAGAAGTTCCAACTTGTTGGAAATAATTCACACTGATATTAGTGGTCTTTATCCCGCATCAATCACAGGACATACATCATTTATTACATTCATTGACGATTATTCGCGTTATATGCACCTATATCTGATTAAGGAAAAATCTGAATCCTTACAAACTTTTATTGATTTTAAAACTTTGGTTGAAAACCAACTTGATCATAAAATAAAAGTTGTGAGATCAGATAGAGGAGGTGAGTATTATGGTAGACATACTGATATTGGTCAAGCTCCTGGTCCTTTCTATAACTTTTGCAAGGAACAAGGCATAATTAACCAATACACCATGCCTGGTTCTCCTCAACAAAATGGTGTTGCTGAAAGGAGAAACAGAACCTTAATGGACATGGTGAGAAGTATGCTTGCTAACACTAACTTACCTACTTTCCTATGGACTGAGGCATTAAAAACAGCCGTTCATATACTCAATAGGGTTCCATCAAAATCTGTCCCTAAAACTCCTTATGAAATCTGGACAGGTAGGAAACCGAGTCTAAAATATATGAAAGTATGGGGCTGTCCTACCGAAGCAAAAGTCTATAACCCTAACTTAAAGAAACTGGATCCTAAAACCCTTACATGTTTCTTTATCGGTTATCCTGATAACTCAAAAGGTTATCGGTTTTACTGTCCTTCCCACACTACGAGCATCATTGACACGCAGCATGCCACATTTCTTGAGAACTCAAAGATCAGTGGGAGCACGACAAATCATGACTCAGATTTGCAAGAAGTACAAGAAGCGGGGGGAAACCATTCTTCCGGTATACTTATTCCTCCGATAATTCCTCTTGTACCCACCGCTGCTCCTAATATCACTGATCCTGCTCCTCCTAACCAAAACGCCGAGGGAACATCATCATCGCCTCTTGTGCCTAACGCTGATCCTAATATCACTGATCCTACTCCTCCCGCTACTGAACCGGAAAATCAACTCAGGAGATCATCTAGGGCACGCAGGGCCACAAATTTTGATGATTTCATAACCTTTTTATCTGAAGTTGAGGACATTGGAAAGCTTACTGATCCTACCTCTTATCGAGAAGCCATTAATAGTGATCAGGCCACTCAGTGGAATGAAGCCATGATTGAAGAGCTTAATTCCATGCATCATAATGATGTTTGGGACTTGGTTGAACTTCCTGAAGGATCCAAAACTATCGGTTGTAAATGGGTCTTCAAAACCAAATTAGACCCGAAAGGAAACATCGAACGCTATAAGGCCAGACTGGTTGCAAAAGGCTTTACTCAAAAGGAAGGAATCGATTATCAAGAGACCTTCTCTCCTGTCTCTCGTAAAGATTCTTTAAGGATTGTTATGGCACTTGTAGCTCATTATGATTTAGAGTTACATCAGATGGATGTCAAGACCGCATTCTTAAATGGAGACTTGCAAGAAGACGTATACATGCGACAACCTGAAGGATTCATTCTAGAAGGTAAAGAGCATATGGTCTGCAAGTTGAAGAAATCCATTTATGGGTTGAAGCAGGCATCACGACAATGGTACCTCAAGTTCCATAAAATCGTAAAAGGGCAAGGTTTTCTAAAGAATCAAGTGGATCAATGCACCTATCTCAAGATCAGTGGGAGTAACTTTATAATCCTTGTCTTGTACGTAGATGACATCCTACTAGCAAGTAACAACTTGGATATGCTGCATGAGTCGAAGCGGATGCTTTCGCAAAATTTCGACATGAAAGATCTCGGTGATGCCTCTTATGTCATTGGTATCGAAATACATCGAGATAGGCATAATGGTGTTTTGGGTCTTTCTCAAAAGGCATATATTGAGCGTATCTTAAAACGCTATAACATGCAGCACTGTACACCCACTGTAGCTCCAGTAGTTAAAGGGGACGTGTTTGGTTCTTTCCAAACTCCGAGCACTGAGATTGAAAAGGAAGAAATGAAGATGATACCTTATTCGTCTGTAGTAGGGAGCATTATGTATGCTCAGGTCTGTACTCGTCCGGATATCGCTTATATCGCTGGTATGCTGGGACGTTACTTATCTAATCCCGGAATAGCACACTGGAAAGCAGCTAAAAAGGTTCTACGATATCTGCAAGGGACCAAAGACTACAAATTAACTTATAGAAGAAGTGACAACTTAGAAGTAGTAGGATATTCTGATTCCGATTTTGCTAAATGCAAGGAAGATAAGAAATCTACTTCTGGGTACATATTTATGTTAGCTGGTGGACCTATCTCCTGGCGGAGTCATAAACAGAAGCTGACTACAACGTCCACCATGATGGCTGAATACGTTGCCGTTTATAATGCCTCTTGTCATGGGATGTTGTTAAGAAACCTGGTCAGTGGACTCAAAATCGTCAACTCCATTTCTAGACCATTGAAGCTTTACTGTGATAACTCAGCTGCCGTAACTTTCTCGAACAGTAACAGTTCAACTGGCGCTGGGCTGTATCTTGATACAAAGTACATGTTCGTGCGCGAACGGGTTGAGGAAAATGTCCTTTGTATCGAGTACATAAGTACAAAGAATATGCTAGCGGATCCGATGACCAAAGGTCTTCCTCCTAATGTCTTCGTAGGACACGTGTCGAAGATGGGGCTTACAAAAGACTTAATTTAATAGCATATTGTACTTATTGGTCATTACTATTATCTTAATAAAATTTTCCTCTATATTCAGATTTTGTTTGTCTATTAGTTACGCTTTGAGCTCATAATGGTGTATGGACATTATTATAACGAAATCTGTCTCAGTCAATTGATCATTGCTTATTCAGTTTTAAATTTGAGTCATAGTTTGACTAGTGGGGGTCCTGAGTTGATATTCTTCTCTACGGCTGTACTTATTAGCTATGATTTCAGTTTAAAACAAAATGAGTATCATCCCGGCCGGACTTATTGGTGCTCATAGATAAAAGTTCGCTTGGTCAAGTGGGAGAATGTTGGAACCACCTTAAAAGTGACCGTCACTGATCGTTTATCATTCCTGATATGATAATTGACAATAACTGAAATCCCTATGTCTGGTAAATATATGATGGGCGTATTTACTATTATTGACATACTATAGGGTTTCCCATTAGGTGATTGGAACTATGGGGAATTATATTGCACATTATAAACACCAGAGGGTTAAAAGTGTAAGATACTCTTATTATAAATAGAGTACCCTAATCCTTCTTTTAACCCTAATAAGATATCGGCTAATCACCTCCAGCCGTGTGCTTCCCCACGATCGACTCTCTCAAGATCGATCATCATCCCATCATAATACGATCACCTCGTTCTGGGAACCCGACAATCAATGGCAAATATGTTTAATGCTTTCACTGGATCCTCAGGATCATCGGGTATGTTTTCTTGTCATCTTATTATCTATCAAATACAAATCATGATTTTTCCAACATTTCAAACATTTTATATCATTACCAATGGAATCAAAATGTGATTGGCCTCTCGTTATATTCAAACTACACTAGTATATCTTATCCTCATAAAACTCAATAATTGAAACCTCGCCAATAGTTATGGTCTAGGAGCGTCTAAGAATATTGTCATAAATATATATATATATATATAGAGAGAGAGAGAGAGGGGAGAGCTTAGAGTAATACCTTAAAACAATGAAAAACTGATAAACATTATGATCTGGATACAACTAATTGGATTGTCTTTTTTTGTTTTCATGTAGGTGTGCATTATAAACATGTGTGTATGCATGTGTGAATGTTACAAATTATTTGGATATTGTCCAGATGAGAACAACTACCAGAGTGTTCCTCAATTTTTCATTTTCCTTGCGGTTTTTCCCTGAACCTGACTCTATATATATTATATACTTTAAAAAATCAACAGATCAATATCTGTAGGTAAAAGCTCATTACCTATCATAAATCCGCACACTACAACAAAATGAGCATATTTACTATTAAGATGCTCAAATCGTAATAATAAAATACTTAATTTGATTTCTATGTTCTATCAACTATGTGTCTAAAACGAAAATATTACAATATATTTTAATGGGTAAGCGTGGATTGGTGTGACAGTTTACGTACACTAACTAATTCCTTTGGATTAGAGTCATCGATCACATGAGAATCTCCAAAGCCACAACCCATATATGAGAATAAAATTTAGCACAAAATTAGACAACCTAACAAATTATATCTTTTGTTAATAAAGTAGAGTTAAATAACCTAATTTGACTAAAAAAGTAAATTGTTTTTATTAATGTATTTACAAATTATTTGTGTGAATAAAAGTCAGCAATCTATGTTAAAAATGCTAAACACATGTTAAATGAATTCATGGCCTACCAACAACCATTGTCTTTTTTTTTTTTTTATGTCCTATCATTTGCTTTGTCAGTAGATCTGAATTCAGATCCACATTTAATACATACATCACGATCTGCTATTTTTAATCCTTAGAATTTATTTTTTTCGCAATCCAAAGTAATGCACTACATGACTGAAAAACAAAGGAGTTTCATCGTTGAATATCTGACAAATATTTGTTAAATCATCGTTGGATCAACCATCACCGATGGATTATCGACGAAATTTTTGGTTGGTAATCACGATAACCGGCTACTTTTTGTTTGGCCATGTGATTCTCCATAGATAACCTTTTTCAACGGATTACTACCGAGTTTTTCAATTTGTTAAATCTTTTTGTTTTATAGTGTCGATAATAAGATGGGTGATAGACAAGATAATGCAAATTGCTCACAAAAAACTATATTTGCAATTCTTATATTAAATAATATATGTATTTTAAAAGATACATTAAAGATTTATATATAGTTTCAAAACGTATATATATTTTATGTTATCTAAGTTAAGAAATATATTAGAATCTAATTTTCTAACGGATTATGTTATTTGTTGTATAATTTGTCTGTCGAAATAAATTGGCATGTGATGAAGATAGATATGAAAGGATATTATGGTGACAAACAATTTGAAGGCAAGTGTGGAAATGGTGGGACTACGTCCATTCAATAATAATAGAGTAACCGACAAATTTGGTTCACGTGGTTTCTCAAAAATAACATTTTTCGTAAAGTTGAAAAATAAAATTACAAGGTTGTCATCGTAGTGTATAAATACGTCCAAATGTATTCTTTTTCTTTAACAACCGATAAAGAATTTTGTTAAATGAGTTATTTTATTAATTTTTTTGTTTTTAACCCATTCAAAATCGATTTAATAATTTTGGTCCTTGGAATTTTTGATCGAGTAAAATACAAAAATGTCTTTGATTTAACGGAATTTTTTTAACGACTATTAAAGAGAAGGACCAAAATTTTATATGTGTTACAAACCTATTTTGTAGTGTTTTTAACTATACATGAAAAAAGTGACATTTTTGACAAACTGTAACACCCCATTTTCTAGAAATCTGAAATGATTGAAAGTTTTGGGACCAAAGTGAGAAAAGCTGAAACTGGAGGATTAAATGGCAAAACCAGGGATTAAAAAGAGTAAAACCCTTTCTCATTTCTTCATTTTGGCGGCTACCTATTTGGGAGGAGAGATTCAAGAAGATACAAACCTTGTGGAAGAGGAGTTGGAAGGATTGCTTCAAGGGGCTTGGATGATTCATCTTCAAGGTATGATTCTCTCCCATTCTACACCTTCTTGATTGAATTAAGGGTTTGGGTGTGTAGAAACCATAATCCTTTCTATTTTTAATGTTTTGGTTGAAACCATTGGAAGTAGAAAGATTAGAGAATCACTTTGTGGGTTGTGAGCTTCTCTTTAGGAGCTTGAACCCCTTCAATGGAGGAATTGGATTTTGGGACAAGAAAATGGATTTAGGTGTAAAAAGAGATGATCCATTGGTCAAATTAATGGGGATTTGCATGTTTTAGTTTGGGTTTTGTTTCCTAAAGGTTCGGTTAGTTAAAACTATCAATTTTGGAATTTTACAAGCACTTTGGATCGATTTGAGGGTTTTTGGAGTGAAATTTCGAGCTTAATTTCAAAGTTCAGATTTGGAAGTGGCAACCAGGAAGTTGCACGGCCTGGCTCGCGGCCTGAGGTCACGGGCCAGGGGGCGCAAGTCTCTGATGTGTGTGGATTCCTCGTTTTGCTTCGTTTTCGTTCGGGTTTGGATCGAGGCATCGTTGGGGTTCATCTTAGGGGTTTAGGGAAGATCTTTTGGAGTATCATTAGATGGTTTAACACCATTTTTATGGCGTCCAATTCAGGTATTCGGTTTGAGCAAAAGTGGGTTTTGGAGCGTGTGTCGAATTGCTAAAGCTCAGGTGAGTTCCCTTAACTCTTTTGGTGCCAATGAAATGTTTTGCTAAAGTTTTCATAACTGAATATGGTTTTGAGCATGATGGCATGATTAAACACTTTGAAAATCTTTATTATTACATGATGTGGAAATGTTTATTAATGAATGCAAGTTGTTTATATGTTCTTTCTACGTAAGCGTTGAATGCATGTTCTTGTGAGTTGTTGTTATGTGTGGGGTCGGGATTGCACAGTGGGGAGGTGAACCTCGGATTGTTGAGAATCCTTAGAAAGTTGATTGGACCGTGTGCCTCGAGTCCGTTTCTTGCGCACACGGGTACGACATCTACTGGGGGGGCCGTGGGGATCTACTTGGGGCCCCGAGTGTGGACATCACATGAGGTGATGGGAGTTGAGACCACTATGCAATACCCTTATGTGGAGTCGAGCATTTAAACTGAAATTTCGTTTATTATTGTAACGGTTGAATGTTTTAAATTACTATTTGTGTGGAACTGTTTTAAAGAGGGAATTCACTAGACCTCATGGTCTAACCCTTGCTTTTCAAAAATTAAAACCATTTTCAGGTTGGAGTTTTGTTTGGGATTTCATCTAGAGAAGATGAAAAGAGGTGACGCTGTGATAGAGGAGTAGTCTAGTGGTGGCTTGCAGTTCACCGTCGGGCTTCCTGTAGCATCTCAGTTGTGAAGGGGTTTATCCGCTGCGTACTTAGAGTTAGATTCGTTGTATTGTGTACAAATTTTGGGACCGTTTTGGTTGTAACTTTATGAATTATGTTATGTGGATTTTGGGTTGTTACACAAACCGCTATAACCAAACTTGTAGTTTGCTCTAAATAATAATACATTTCTATTTTATATAAATTGTTTTTCGACATAGAGTAACAATTAAAAATATCTCCCTCCAATCATATATGATAGTATATATATATAAGACGATAATCAAATGAGAACCTAAAATAGGTTGAGAACCGTGAAAACCAATCTAAGCCGTTAATTGATTTTAATCTATGAACATTATTATAGGCAAAAATAGGTTGAGAACCGTGAGAACCTATGAATGAATTTTTATGTTTTCAAAACCATAGGATCAAAACCAAATGACGGCTTAGATCGGTTCCCACGGTTCTCAACCTATTTTTGGTTCTCACATGATTTAACTCATATATATATATATATATATATATATATATATTCTATCATATATGATATGTATTCCTTTCCAAACGAACATATCCTTGAATACCTACCCATTAAGCCCAAATAAATAAAACGCAACCAGAATATGATCGAATTATTGAATAGATAAAATCAAATTCTTTAAAAATAATCTATGGAGACAAAAATTAATAAATACATATGAATATATGATCAATGATTTAAAGATATTTTAGAAAAAAGAATAAAATATGTTTGAGACAATTACGTGAATGATGTGACGATGCTATTGTAGGTAAAAAAAATATATATGATAATTCAGCCTTTGATAAAAAATGTTATAACAATTATTTGGAGTGGAGTTCTTAAGAAAATAGATTATAATTCGAAACATATAAAAATTGGAGAATGTATTTGCAGATATTATTCTCGTGTTGTAACAAGAAATAGCATGTTACACATGGAATCGCAAATGAACAATGATATGACATGGAAACCTCTTAATTAATTGTCATGTTATCTTAATTCAAATCAAAAGTTTTTTCAATTACTATAAGTGCATCAACTTGATAAAAGATAACTTGAAAGTATATTGGTATGATATATAAAGAAAAAATGAAAGTGCAAGTTTGTGAAAGTAGATTGTTAGTTAATACAATTAGCCCTGAAATAATAGTTTTATGAAACTGACGACTGTTTAAATGACTGTGCACAACGTCGTCACTTTATAAGTCTTCATTTTAAATAACATGTGAAAACATTGTTACAAGAAACACACGTCATATATACCTTGTAACGATGATAAAAGTCGTCCGCTACATCTCCGTTATCTCCGTTTGTTATCTTTCCTGCAAACACGATGGTAACAAGAATGCTAAATTAATTATAAAAAACCAACACTATCTTATCATAATCTAAAAGGTAGATAATCAAACTAAACCATAGACAGACTACTAGAGATTGCAAATTTGATCTCATTATTTAGAATAGCTAGGTCAAATTGAGTTACATTTATTCCATTACGGGTCAAATTAATAAATAAATAAAAGAGTAACGAACATAAATATTCGGCTGAAAAAGTCAAAATTCTCCTAAAATGTGTTAATTTTTTACGTCTTAAAATCATCCTATTCTAGAATTTAGATTAATAATATAACTTATGCCAATTATGTTTAATATATTAATTATTCAAAGAGTTAAATGGTCCACTCAACTCTATCTGTTTAACATCTGTTTTAATTCTTTACTAGATCCGCTCATTTTGCACGAATATCTTTTTTATACACCACGACTAATCTTATAGGAATGTCAAGTTAATATACATACAAACACTCGGTAAGTAAGAAGATATTGTTTTTTAGACTTTCAGTTCTTAATGACCACTTATCACTTATTTGATCAGAGATTCCTTAATTCAGACTGTTTGTTTTTTTTACTTTTTTAAACCTACTTATCACTTAAAATCATCTTTAGAAAAAAGTGGTCTTCTTCCATTCATATATATATATATATATATATAGACTTAAGATCATGTGAGACCAGACTATTTCTGTGAGACCAAAATATTAACACTAAACTTTCACAGCAAAAGACTGTGATGGTAAACCTTCACAGTGTTTTGCTGTGACGGTTTGCTATTTTTCTTACATTCACAGTGAATCACTGTGAAGGTTTAATGTTAATTTTTTTGGTGTCACGGTCTTACGAAAACATGTTGGTCTCACGTGAACCCAACCCTATACACACACATAAATGTATATATATATATATATATATATAGCGATCTTTTCGTCCCTCTTATTTAACGGTAAACCACCGGCGAAGTTTATAACTTGAAAAATGAAGAAACAAAATCACAAGTTTAACAAACCATAGTGAAAAAGGGTAACTCAACTAATGAAAAGGAGACCGAATTAAACCTGGAAATTGGTGGGCGAACGTATCCCAAATGCTGCGACCCTTTCCACCTTCAAATGCTGCACCTTCATACTACGTACACCAATAAACATGAAAATCCAAATTTGATCAGAAAATCTAAAAATGCAGATAAATATATATATATATATATATATATATTGAAAATCCAAAATAATCATATAACAATTATACTTGGTAAGCTGCGGATGAAGCGCCGAATACGAAATCCGGCGGAAATGCAGTGCGATTGAAAGTAGAAGATTGACCCAGCAATGCTAGATTAACGAAGATGACCGCCACGAGAACCACTGGAGCAGCCATTATCGTTGGCTTTCTTTCTATGTGTTTGCGACCAAACATGCTACTCTAAAACTGTCTTTATATAGACTTGACTTTGCACGTTATACACATGCTTTTAATATATGATATGTATCATGTATGTATTGATATAATTACTTTTTTTTTTTAAGAAGGATATAATTACTTATAAATTGGATGTCGATACATCTGAACTGCAACGGAATTTAATAATTTATTTTTAAATTGACAAGGGAAATTTTGTGTAATATATTTGTTAGAAACACTACAAAACAGATTGGCTTTTCCGACGGCCAAATCCGTCGGAAATCCGTCGGAAAACGACAATACCGACGAATTTCCGACGGATAAGGCCGTCAGATTATGCCTGGCCACAAAACGATATTTCCGACGGATGAGGATTTTCCGACGGATATATCCGTCGAAAATCCGTCGATCTAATTTTCCTAATTTTTAAACTCATCACGTTTAATCAGATTTTCTTAATCTAAAAAATTAATTTTCCGACGGATTTTTAATATATTTTTATAATCTGATAATTAAAATAGTTTTTATTTATATACGAAAAAAAATCAAAAAACATTTCCGACGGAATATTCCGTCGGAAATTATTATTATTTTTTATTTTTTTAATAATTATAAAAATAATTTATTTTTTTATCGAGAAAAATCCAAAAAACATTTCCGACGGAATATTCCGTCGGAAATTATTATTATTTTTTATTTTTTTAATAATTATAAAAATAATTAAAAATTAAAATTTTAAATTTCTGTAAATGCTTAAAAACTGCTAAAATCTGAATGCAAATATCATAGATTAATTAAAGCCCTCCAACGAGTTCTTGTGCATAATAAATACAAATTCTCCTAATTGTTCGATAAACAGAATTTAAATACGTTAGTTCAAGTAACAAGAGTTTAACAACCAAACATCAACACTATGGCGGGGGAGGCGGAAACTGGGATGAAGTAAACTGACTTTGGCTTAACCTTTTCACCAAATCCATCATGTGCTGATGCTCCTTCTTGCGGACCTCCTCTATTTGGCGCATCTCCTCCCTCTCCTTCCTGCGGACCTCTTCTATTTGGCGCATCTCCTCCATCTCCTTCATGCGGACCTCTTCTTGTCGGCGCATCTCCTCCAAGTCCTTCTCGCGGGCCTCTTCTGATTGTTGCAGTCGGGCCTCTAATGCTTGAATCTAAAAACACAAAAAATATTATAATGAATTATATACGATTAGATAAACATTATACAAAAAGAAAAGGAAGTACACACCCGCGTATCAGAAGGCGATGCACCACTCGCATATCCACCTGAGGGTACCCCCGTCAAGACCAAATTCGGATCACTGGTGTTCCCAAAACCGTATATTCGACCTTTCTTGCTTCCCCCGGACGCCTGTTTCCACAATGCTTCATCTATTATGGGATTAGAAGTGGCATCCTCGCCGTATTTTTGGTTGACATCGCCTTTATATGTACCCTATGGTATAAAACACAAGTCAATTTCGACAGCATAACAATTGTATATGGGACGTTTCCAAATAAAACAATCCTAACGTTTGCCCAACAAATGGCAACCCAGACTAAAACAGAGATATATATACCAACATTTAAACTAAAACAATTATAATTTTGCCCAACAAATGGCAACCAAAACTAGACGTGTATATATATATATATATATATATATATATATATATATATATATATTAACATTTTAAGTTAAACAATCGTAATGTTTCCCGAACAAACTATATAAAGATTTGTAATTAAAGGTAAACAATTATAAAGTTATAGGTATTCTACACTTGCCGCAATCCGGCCATCCCTCGGAGTCACGTAATCCCCTAGTGTGACAAGATCATGAAACCAACATGGGACATTTTGCCTTAATTGCAGCAGAATTGGCTGTGCACCATAGATGTTATCAAATAGTTACCTGATAATTTTGTTTCGAATAAGAATCAATATTACATCTAAATTTTCAATTGAGATGGATGTTCTTATACCTTCGAATTAGCGGATGATAATGAGATAGTACTTTGTATTTAAAGAGAATAACAAAACCCATCATTAACTTAATTACTCAATGGACACATACTGAGACCCAATTTACAATGCATGAGTAATTCATATTCTTTGTTAGGGGACATACATGATTCGTTCTTTCTGTAACATTTTTAACCTTCTATGGCAACTCAACCTAGTCATCCAGTATACATCGAATCACACATGATGGAAAATTCCATGACAAGAAATTTCTTTGTGGCTATCAAGTATGTATTTATTTTTGACTAATTTAGCATAAACATTTAATAGTGACCTATACACTTCATGTCTATAACACAATCTGTCTGTTAAAACAAAACACATGAAAGTTGTATAGCAGTCCAAGGATAAAAACTCACCTATGGAACAGAAGAAGAAGGAGAAGAAATATCAATGCAATTGACAATATAGATAGCAGAATGATCATGATCACATCCACCAACCTGCATCAATTGAACAAATACATGATCCATCCTTGAATATGATTGAAAAAAGTGGAAAATGAGTATACAACATTGGAAAGAAAAAATCAACATTTTATATTTCTGTTCCTTTTCATTGCATTTCATTCTCTCCTTTAGTTATAAGGACGGTCAAAGTGTGATTAGTGTCTACATATATACGTTTATAGAGTTTAAATAAAGTTTAACTAATCTTTAGAATAATATTTCTAGGAAAAATTGGCATGACCCAACCGTAAATACATGTTTTGCCATTTTATAATTTGTACACTTGTATATACATACCATTAATTGTACCAAAAAATTACATATATAAATACATACATTATATATACATACACTCAAATATAATTTTTACCACATCTAAATATGATTTCTTTGGAGCATTTTAACAAACACATGGTGACAAAAGATATCACATTTCCCATTAGATATTACATTTCCAATCATATCCTACCTGTGTGTAAAACCACATTTCCATTGACCATGTGTGTCCTTAAATCAACTAAACAACAAAATGAGTAAACAACTAAACAACACAGTAGAAATCGATGAATGCAAATAAATCAACTACACTACTAAATGAGTAAAAGATGAATGCAAACTAGAACAGCAAAATAGAAATCAATGCTGGAATCGATGCTAAAAACGAACAACACAGTAGAAATCGTTGCTGGCATCACTAATTAAAATAGAACAGCAAAATCGATACTGGAATCGATGCTAAAAATGAACAGAAAATCGAACATCGAACAGAAAAATGAACAGAAAAACGAACATCTTTACAGTTTACACTAAAAATCGATGAAGCTTTAAACTAGAAATCGAAAATCAAGCAGGAGCATACCTGAAAATCGAGCAGGAGATGGAGATGGGTTGTTCACTTGTTCTTGTTCGTTCGACCGTGAGGTCTGCAGATAACTTCGCGGCGGTGGCCGGAGGCTGAGCGGACGGTGGCCGGCGGAGTGCGTGAGGTGAGTGCGTGCGGTGAGAGAAAGAAGAGGCTGAGCGGACGGTGGTCACGAACACACTTGTGACAACGTGTTAGGGCACACACCCGACCTTAGTAGTTATATGAAACATGTTCATATATTTCGTATGGGTCACACTCCCCATATGGCATCAAAATAAACCACCCCTAGTCCCAACCCATGTATACCACAGTATAAATAACACACCTTCAACTTGCATAATTTAAACCACATGGAAACATGCAATACAATATAAAATGTACGAGCAATAAAAGAAAGTATCGTCAGAACTTCGGTTTAGAAAGACTTACCTGGCGTCCACGCTAAAACGTCCTCACTTGAGAATACTTCACTCTAACCGCGCACCTACATAATCACCCGACACGCAAGAGTGAATAAGCCACTCCACAATTCACTCAGAGCCAACACTCACGAGACACTACCTAAAACACTTCGACAACACAAAGCCCCAGACACTGACAGTCCGGATTCCGGACTCTGCCTTCCGGATCCGCCCCCTTTTCCGCACAAATAATACAGACTGTCCCGGATTCTCGCCTTTTCCGGTATTGGCTTCCGGTACCGACTTCCGGATTCTATCCGGATTTCCCAAAGGTTTTCGGACGAAACATCCGGAATCGACTTTCGGTAAACTGATTCCCGAGTACGTCTCTCGGAAAACTAATCGAATTCCGATAACTTTCGAAATTCTTCCCGATTCGGAAAACCTTTAAGGCAACTTTCCGAATACACACATCCGCAACACAACCAAAAACCCTCTAATCCCATTATTAACCAATAGAGATGGAATTTGAGTCTATAAGTGATTAAACCAATCAACTCTAATCAATTGTCAAACTGATTAAATTAGGTTATCACACACATAGACCACATTTAACTTCTTCTTGAGAGATACCGATCAAGTAGTCTCCCAATCAAAACCTCAACAACAAGGTCCACAATAAGCTTCCAAACATCACACAAAGCTTAAGGGATTAAGGAGAAGGAACTTACCTTGATGACGATGATTCACACCCATAAGCTCCCAATCCTAAGCTTCCCTTTCCAAATGCAATGCTCTTCACACAAAACTCTCAGCCGCCCTTCAAAATGAGTAGTAGCAATGAATGGTTTTGGGGTTTTAACCCTATTTCTTATATTTACACCAAGGTCCTCCAAGTTTCATATTTCACACCCTAGCCACCATATTTACTTTATTCCTCCCACTAATCACACCACTTCTTTAATTATTTCAAAAAGAGTCCGGTTATTACAGCATTCTCCCCTCAAAAGAATTCCGTCCCCAGAATTCCATCTTCGAACAAAGGAGGGAAATGGGCCCTCATGTCTGACTCCACTTCCCAGTCGCTTCCTTACTCTTATGGTAGCGCCACAGAACCTTCACAAGAGGTATCTTTTTAGTTCCCAACTTTCTGATTTTGCGATCCACGATCGCCAACGGTTTCTCAACATAATTCAACTTCTCATCCACGCGAATGTCTTCTAATGGTACGACCATACTTGCCTCGACCAAGCACTTCCTCGGATTTGACACGTGAAAGGTCGAATGAACTCCCCGAAGTTCCTTAGGCATCTCCAACTTATACGCCACTTCACCCACACGCTCGGTGATAACAAACGACCCGACATACCTGGGCCTTAGCTCCCCTTTCTTTCCTAAACGCACAACGCCTTTCCACGATGAAACTTTAAGCATCACTTTGTCACCCACTAGAAATCCAATCAATCTCCTCCTTTTGTTCACATATACCCTGCGGCGGTCTTAAGCCACCCTCAACTTCTCGCGAATTTGGTTGACTTATCGGCGGTTAACTGTGCGATCTGCAGTCTCACCAAATGCCTCTTTCCCACGATACATCTTTATCCTTGGAAGATTCACATATAACTGCACATGCCAACCTCTTTGCTTCTCTAAGGATTCTATTGCTTCCATTATGCATAACCCTTCAACAATAGGGCATATACCAACGAATTATCACACTTTCGGTTAACTACAACTCTTACCCCAGAAAATTCGCGTAACATAAAAATAACTCCTCAGGCCAACTGTACCAACTGTACACAACATCATCCACACACCTGTAACATCTCAGGCCAACCATATCAGATATTGTCTGCTTTGTCCACACACCTGGACTCACGGTTTTAAAACGCGCCTAATTAAGGGTTTCACACACAACTTCACTTTCTTAAAAGAACGGATTTTATGAAGTTAACGTCACAACTACATGAATCCCTTAATAAAATAACGAACACTCAGTTGCCAACCTTAACACAAGGTCAACCTTGAATGTCACCATATCTCGCAATTATAAGCTTCTTGATCAGATAACATGCAATTCGAAAATCACTTCCCCCAACATGACATATGTCTAACACAGATAATTCTTTTTTTCCCGAATCGCATTGACTACAACTCATCAATGTTAACCAATTCATACGCTCCCACCATGTCTTCATCCCGCACTTATACTTGGTCAAAAGTAGGGAACCTCCACAATCCCTCATCTGAAGCACCCACCAATCCAAACAGAACCAATCCTTAAGACACACATTCGAATTCTCCTTGCATCCAACAATCGTCCATCCACATATGAAATAAATTTAAGATTCACCCACTCAACAGGAAGGAGTGTCCATGCTCACAAAAAACTATTCCCATTAGCTTAACACCGAATGACGAGGTCACTTGGAATATTTCCCACACTACTACCAAGTCTAACCCAATGGTCCTTCATTCCGAGCACTACATTCAACTTCCTTCTCAAAACATAAAACATGTTTCCAAAGAACGGCTCACTAGAAGATGCACACTTTCGACCAACCATACAAGATAGTTTTCCTCGACCCTTAAACCATCACATACACGCAAATCCTCTTTCTTATACTCCCACTATGAGTTCATGTACCCGACGATGTCACTTTGTACCCATTGATTCACATTTTCTGTCACTTGCCAAACTTTCTACTTCCAGTTTACTCATTTATTTCAACATACCATCCCCACCTCCTCAGACTAGTATGGAACATTGCCCGTCCAACATTGACCACTCCATACACGCAATTCCAACGATTACAATGCCTAACCAACGGTTTCACCACATCTTACATGAGAAATTCAACCAAGTCATTCCGAAATAACACCCAATGCTCGAAGCCACCACACACTTCTCGTTTCCCAAACGGGGTTAACCCACTCCTTTGAATTCCTTTACACACAAGGGAATAATTCAACATTTCCAAAGATTTCGTATCTACTACGAACCATCATAAATTAACCAATCCAACATCTTCATAATTATTTAAATGGCAGAGGATAAATTCGCCCATCACTCATCGAGACCAAAGAGCACACGATTTTCTCCTTTAGGTAGCCACCAACTACTACTCCACTATTTTATTCTCAAACTAGTAATACAAAATCACCAATCAAACATCCATGCATCTCATCACACATATATATGCCACCTTTAAATAACTTAACATCAATCTCCGAGCAAAGATTTCCACTTACGCTTATCCCATATCAACAACACCAGCCCCACCACTTATCCTCACAACAACTCATTACCACACCAATGACTTGCATGTCTACATTGAATAAGTTACCACTAACTTCACACAACCACCACACCACAACATCACACTAGAGGCAAAATCCTCATCATCATTTGTACACACAATAGGCCTTGTCTTCTCCATAGCAACCATAACACATATTTTAGAAATAAGGCTATCTCACGACTTTGACTTTCTGGAATATGGATGAGCCACAGAATCAAGATGGCTACTTCCCTCGAACAAGTCTTTGTCCGCATCCAACTCTTCGGGATCCACACGAAACATGCTCAAATAAACCAAATGGTGAGACACGCTCCCTTGCAGACCAACACAATCCACATGTCCCGCCTGAGTTGTGCTAACTACTTCATTCATGAACGAAACATCAACCACATAGGAAAATCACCTATCCAACTAGTGATCCTCCACTTTCATAACACTCTCATAAGGTGGTCCAGCATCCTGTCAGATACACACCTTTCCCAATCAACCCTTATTCGTGTATAAATTCGACAAAATAATCACACCAGATTCACCTTTTTCCATTTCCAGCCTCCCGACAACGATATCAGCAACAGTCGTTGACTTCAACATCAACGGCCGACAAGATGATGATGTTTCAATGGTGTCTCCGACAAACAAGAATTCCCAACAGATTCTACTTCTTCCCGCACATTGCAACTAACTTTGTGCCCCACAGTACTTACATGATTGAGGCACAAGAATTACTTGACAATTAGCCTAAATACAAGACCAGCTCAAACTTCGGCTTCACGTCGATACCATTCGTCACCATACTACAACGCTACTTATTAACAAGCTACTTTTACAAGTATCTTGTCCGCTTCGAATTTCACCCGGGACACACCCTCCCCCCGCCATCAATCGTGCCTCAAATTTCTTGGACAAGAGTACAGACTACCATAACACAAACATCACTAATGTCAAAGACTTAAATTTCTGTTATTCACCACCTTCCACAAACAGGAACACCAAGGTCACGAATCGACCTTCGACGGATCAACCACACATTTTCACTCTCGAAACCTTTCTTCATCCTTAAATGTGATATTTCCCACTACCTAGCGAGTTCATAGACTTCATGCATGACAACACAATGATTTAAATCGTTTTGCACATTTGAAAATACGCCATGAAACAAGGATAGATATGCATGACACGACACCACCATAAAAATAGCCACACACACATCGATCTCGAGGATCGCTCACACGCAACCCATGATATCTCACCACCTTGTCTAGTAATCGAGAATGCATTCACTGAAACTCTTTTCGTGCAATTTTAAAATACGGCAGAATTACTCACACGGAGCGTGTCGGTCGACTCTCACACTCATTGACATGACAGCAACGTGTCCATACCGATTTCACTTATAAAACCATGCGATCAGTTTTGTCATGATTTCTCAACAAAGGTTAACTCACTCATAAAAAGAGGTGAAATAATTCACCATTCCCCAAGTTCAAAATTTATCACACGACGTAAATAATTTGTCTTTTCTTTCAAACACACGCTTGCACGCGCCAACTCATTTTCAAAACAAGAAACTCACAAGGCACACACACACACACATATATATCTTTTGACATGAAATGCTCATGTAACTTGTTTGAAAACACAATGCATGAATCACTTTACATTGAAGGCTATTCGCTCTAGGAAGGTCAACCGTTTGCAGTCACAACAAATTAACATCGACACCTTACTTTCGACCAAACAATTAGGTTTCTCACATTTGCAACAACCTTTGGTACCGGTGTTTCCCATCATACTTGTATGTCTCAACTACCCAGTTACCACCTTGACTACCGATATGCAAAAATATGCAGCTTCACTTTTACCCACAAAGGCTAACCAATAATTGCCCCATTTTCATCTTATCCTTGCTCCATATTAACAATCAATCACGACTATCACTTCTCAACCACCCTTGCCACCCTTCCGCCGACTAGAGAATCAAAAGGCTCAACTCTACTACTCGATTCTTGAGTTGAAGCTCTCAAGATCCCAACTGATCAACATCACAAACTCCCAAAATGGAGACTCACTAGGAGCTCACCTCCAATCAGTTATTCTTCCCTATAGGCTTCCTATATCTCAGTTGTGTTCCCCTTACTCCACAGTTTAAGTTTAGGCCTATTCGGTCACCTAAATCTCTTAAACTAGCGCTCTGATACCAACTGTAACATCCCACCCAAACAAGCACGCCAAAGCTACTAAATTTAATATAAACGCCAAAACGGCCCAATCATAAGTCACACATTCGAGATTACAAAACTATGGTTCGCGGAAATAACCCTAATTACAGCTGAGAAATGTATCTAAAATATTAAAAGCAAGGTCTTCTAGTTCCACTAGACGCAAGCTCCAACTCACATCTTGCCCTTGCCCTTACTCGAGCCCTCGACTACCTACTTGCTTGAAAAGGGGTTTTACATTTTGAAAAGCGAGGGTTAGACCACAGGTCTAGTAAGATCCCTCAAGATATCAAAGTCACACCACACATGTCCAATAAAAGAGTTTATGAGAAATTATGAACAGTTACGCCCTTATCAGTTTTAAACAAACACCCGCATCCTAAAGATCCACACTTTGGTCATGAATACACTTATGACAACGAGTTAGGGCACAAGCCCGCCCTTAGTAATTATATGAAACATGTTCATATATTTCGTATGGGACACACTCCCCATATGGCATGAAAATAAACCACCCCTAGTCCCAACCCATGTATACCACAGTATAAATAGCACACCTTCAACTTGCATAATTTAAACCACATGGAAACATGCAATACAATATAAAATGTACGAGCAATAAAAGCAAGTATCGTCAGAACTTCGGTTTAGAATGACTCTGAGAAAAGTATCACAATGGAAGATTTGGATGATATAACTTCCTAGAAGGTTTGGACAATAAATTGTACAAATCACTTCTCAATGATCCATATGTTCCATATGTTACAATCTTGAGGGTACCTGCTATAGTAACTACTTCTAAAATTCATGCTTGCACTCAAGTTAAGAATGAAGAGTTATAGGATAAGAATGAAGGTGCGAAGGTGGAAAGTAGTCGAAAAGCACAGAGGTTACTCGTAAGGGCGATTCTAAATGACATATTTCAATCTCTGGACTCTTCTGTTAGTGCCAAAGACATTTGGGATGAACTAAAAATTCAACTTCAAAGTGGAATCAAAGGCCAAAAAACAGAAGAATTCAATGTCTGAATGAGTACAATTCCTTCTCGGCAATTCTAGAGGAAAAGCTAAGAGCAACTTATGATCGATTAAACACACTAATTAACAACTTATGATCGATTCAACAGACTATATGTATAGCAACCACCTGGGTTTGAGAGTTCCAAATAGCCATATCATGTATACCTTCTGGTAAAGGCTCTGTATGGTCTTAAGTAAGCATCCATAGCATGGTATGATACGCTCTCAAACTTTCTGATTGAAAATGAGTTTGAAAAAGGAAATACTGACACAACCTTGTTCATAAAGAGGTGCACTAATGAGCGACTTCTGGTACAAGAATATGTGGATGACATTATTTTTGGCTCTAGTAACCCAAAATATTGTGATAATTTATCAAAGTTGATGAAGAGTGAGTTTAAAATGAGCATGATGGGAAAATTAATTTTCTTCCTAGGTCTTGAAGTCAAACAAACTTAAGAAGGAATTTTCTTGAATCAAGCCAAATATGTCTCTAACATATTAAGGAAGTATAAGCTTCATGACTCAACTCCTAAGAAAACACCAATGGATCAAAACATGAGTTTAATCCTTCTTGAAAATTAATGGATGTCAAGAATTATAGAGGCATGATTGACTCACTTCTAGTAGGCCAAACATAACTGCTAGTAGGCCAGACATAATATTTGTTATTTGTATTTGTACTAGATATCAAGCTAATCCTAAGGGATCTCAATTATTTGTAGTCAAGATAGTTTTTAGATATCTCAGAGGCACACAATACATGTGCCTCTAGTATCCAAGGAACTATGGTTTTAAGCTAATAGCATATACAAATGCAGATCATGCCGGATGAAAACTTGACAACAAAATCACCTCTAGAAGTTGTTAACTACTTAGTGACAAGTTAGTAAGTTGGATAAGAATATTCTAATAGCCTCAAGCATTTCCATAAGAGCAAATGTTTGTCAAACTCTATGCCTTCTACAAGACAATATCTCTTAGTACCCAATCTAGCTTTGTTTCTGACTACAATGCCATCCTCATCCATTTTTGTTTCTAAACACCCATTTAGTCCTTTAGCAGTTTTATCGTTAGGTGAATAAGAGAACATAACTTCTTTCTTTAAAATTGCACCAACTCTTCTTAAGTTTTATTGTTTTATTTTGGGTCTTGTAGGGCTTTAGAAGCCTTCTTAGGTTCTACCATACTTAGAAAATTGACAAAGAAACATTCATTTGCAGTGGCAAATCTAGTTTTTACACCAGAAGAAATATTACCATTTACTTGATTTTTAATTTGCATCCCAGGTTAAATCAATGACTTTCATTATCAGGGTATTTTCGAGGAAAGGTGCATGTGGGGTTTTCGTACGCGGCTTAAAGCAAGCATTTCAGGCATTTCTTAATGAATTGCTAGATGGTCTCAGCCGTCTAGGATCCATAGATAGAGACCACGAGGGGAGAAGAACATCATCAAGTTCCTTTTTCTTGGATTTTGGCTACCTATAGGCGAAAAAATTATACTTTTCTTGGCTGACTATTCATAGGCGAACGAATTAGGCTTTTGAGAAGGACTAAGCAGTAATCTCAGTGAAATGTGAGAGGCTCATTGCGTACGAGCTTCAATAGTGAGAGTTAAGCTAGGAACGGGGAAGGATGAGCAGAGAGGGAAGGACTTTCTAACTGAACTTTACTTACCCATAGAAGGAACGACTTAGAGGGTTCAGGTTTCATGTTGAATACCTATCCCTTCCTTCTAGCATTCATGCCTCATCTTTCAAATTGATCTATCATTCCATACCGGATTTCTGGTATCTCTATCTTTTTTATTCGAATTTCGTATCTATCTGTAACACCCGTATTACACTAATGTCCAGTTTACCTTTTAAATCTCCAAAATAATCAAATTTTAAGACCACCAAAATATACGGGATATAATTTTTAATAAAATTCCGAAATGTCCACTTTAAATTGTAACGTTTTATACAAAACATAAACCAACCCAGAAGTTTAAGATTTACAATCCAAAAGTTTACTTATAATCAACCGGGGACATATCTACCCGATAGAATACATACATATATATAACCACCAAAAGCAAGTACCAATATACCCAAAAGAGCTAAGCAGACAATTGTATCAACACCCAGACTATGCTTCCTTATCTTTCCCTTTGTTTACAATCCTTTTTCATGAAAAAAATTAATCAATAACGGGTAAGCTATAAAGCTTAGTGAGTTGTATATGAAGGTACATGGTTATAATGTTATATATGTATATATATAAAACTGAAGAATGAAATGAAAACTCGAAACGAAAAGCTATTATAACATTGAAGACTAACAACTCAGAGAATTCCATGGATACATCCCAAAAGACTTACCAAATTCATAAACATAACATATCAATATTAAAAATCAATGCATCATAAGTTCAACAACAACATACGCTCTTACCGACAAACTCAACAACGAAATGTCAATTGTTCCATATGAACACCTATCTGTTGATCCAAACCCTCAGTGATTTGATAATGACCCTCTCTTAATACTTAGTGAAAATTGTAAGTAAACAATATGTACCAGAGTTTCACTATCGCTGATAACTACTAAGACCTTACAGTACCGCTGATAGGAACTCTCGCTCTTTAGATTAAACATTCAGCGAACACTGTTCACCATAATGCTCTGAGCCTGTTCAGTCCTTATGGTGATCGTTGATAAGTTAGTTGTTTACTTATGATATCTGAAGACAAGTTTCACGTCAACATAGGTTCTACGCTGAAGTCGAAGATCAAGCTCAAGAACCAGCGACAAGTCTCCTAATGAACTGATGCGGATCAACGAAGACTCAGATTTGTCCACTCAACGTGAAGTATCAAGTACAAGACTTCAGCTATCGCTGAACTTTATCATTCGCTGATATAAAATGATAATGCTCTGAATCAACGAAAGTTGATCATGAAGTCCTCCGTACAAAGTACTTTTGTCTTAACCACCCTTGCACGACTCCGTACGCTATGTCAGAAAAAGAACCTCCTTATTGTCTAAAATCGTACAACCACTCTGATACTACACTGTTCATTCATGCAGCTACTAAGGTTGTCTACAAAGGTCAATGACATGCAACCAATGAGCTGCTGCCACGTGTAAAGTGTATACTGACATGCATTAAATGCATGCAGTATATAAAGAGATGAACCCACTTCATTTTGAAGTAACTTGCTAACTCTGGACAAGTTCATCTTCTTATCTCAAGATAGGTTATTATTAGTAATTTCCTTATCTTTCTTAGTGCAAGAAACTTAGTGTTCCAACTTGTTTAGATTTAGGTTTATCCTTAATCTTGTTTCTGCAACAAGCTGTAAATTGTTAATGATTTATCAATAAACAATTTAGAAAAGTAAAATCTGTGTGTTTGTATTCAACCCCCCCCCCCCCCTTCTACAAACTTGTATAGCCCTTCGGGACCAGCAAGTGGTATCATAGCGGATTTGTTTAATCTCATAAACAAGATCTAATCTATACTAAGATTTCTCTTCCTTGCTATTTCTGAAAATGGCTACCAACACAAACACAAACTATATAGACAATGGTTCTCTTGCTAAACCCCCTAGATTTTCCAGAGATAACTTTAACCTATGGAAAAATAGGATGATTCTCTTCTTAGAAGGTGTAAACCCTACTATGCCTTACTATCTTGAAAACGACCCATATATCCCTGTAAGAATTGATGTTGCAGTTCCAGCCGCTGAGAATAGACCTGCTATTCCAGAAAGGCTGATTCCTAAAGAAATAAATATGTGGACTGACGAAGATAAGAAGAAAGTGGCTATCGACACAAAAGCCAGATCCATACTATCCATGGCTCTTCCTGACGAAGTTAACATTCCTTCATGAACCTGAAAATCTCAAAAGCTACGTGGGACACAATATGTGTTCAGTATGAAGGTACGTCTGAAGTTCATGACTCAAGAAAGATCAACCTGGTAAGAAAAGTACGAAAGCTTCATTTCTGGTAAGAATGAAACTCTCTCTGAAGTACATCAACGTTTCAACTGTTTAATTATAGATCTGAAAACTGTTGGTAAGGAATATTCTAACTTTGAAGTGTTGACCAAGTTTTTAGAATGTTTACCTGAAAGCTGGGACAATTATTCTATGTGTCTCAAGCTGTCAAAGGATCTAAAATCAATGACCCTTTCAACCTTATATGGCACGATGCTGAATCATGAGCAATCGAGTCATCTTAAAAAGAATCTTGTAAAAGATTCCAAAAGCACCCCTGTTGCTTTAATCTCAGAGGAACCTTCCACTCAGCGACCCTCGGTCACTATCACTAAGTTGGAGAGTAACTCTGAAAGGTCATCAGATTCTGATTCTTCAGATGATGATGAATCTTTGGCTCTCCTAACTAAAAAGTTCAGGAGATTCGCCAAAAAGAAAATGTTTAGAAAGAACAAACCTATTTCCATGACTGACAAGCCAAGATCATCAGCTCTTGTTGATAAGGCTACTGCTACTTGTTTTAACTGCAAAAAGATAGGACATTTCGCTAACGAGTGCAGGTCAAAGAAAGTTTCTAGACCCTCAGCTTTTCCAAATAAATCATTTATTCCCAGGAATAAAGATGACAAATATGCAAAGCTGAAAGAAAAGTATGCGAAGCTGAAAAGCTTTAAGAAGAAATGCAAAGGCCTGATGGCTAACTATGATTGGGCTGCTTCTGAAGAAGAAGTATCATCATCTGACTCTGAAGATGATGAAGCCAATCTCTGTCTTATGGCCAAGATTGAAGATGAAGAAGAAAGTTCAGACATTCCCTCAACTTCAACCTCTGCAATTCAGGTATCACCTTCCTTCTTTACAAATATTGCAAATATCGATGAAGCTGATAGTCTTCGTAAGATCGATCTCTTGACTGGAAGTTTATATGAAGCCATGAATGGCAAAACTATAGTTAAAAATCAAAATCTTGATCTCGCTGAACAACTTAAAAACTGTCACCTTCAAATAGAAAATCTTTCTAAAATTGAAGAAAATTTTAAAGATCAAGTTCACTTAAATCAGCTAGTCAAAATCGAGCGCGAAGAAGCTATCGCTGCATTAAGAGCTGAAAAAGCTACTGTTGATGGATGGTATAATTCCTCAACAAAGATCACTGAGATAATTAAGTCTCAGATTCCCCTGAGTGATAAACGTGGTCTTGGTTACAAAGCTGATTCTCAAGAACCAACCACTGATCATTCAATGCTCTTATTTGGAACTTTCGTATCCTCAGTCGCTGTTACTTTATCCTCTCAGTGTTCCTCGTCCAGACCGACTATCCCTGAGGAAACTCCTACCTCTTCAAAAGGTAAAGAGAAAATGGTTTATCCAAAACCTACCTCTGTCTTTAATGATAAAGGTAAAGGAATTGTTTTTAACCAAAATCCTCAGAAGGGTACCTTAGTACCAAAGCTGAATGCTTCTAAAGCTTCAGTAACCTATCCTGTAACGTCCCAAAAATTACAAGAAAATTTATTTTTTTTAAAAATGACATTTCATTAATTAAACTCGTTAAATAACCCAAAACGTTTCGTTTACAACCCAAGAATAATTATTCTCTAAAAACAGTAAACAGCGGAATAAATAGTTTAAAAAATGATAATTATTAAAACGATATAATAATCACCTCTTCACGCGCGCCAGTGTGTACCCGTCATGCGTTGGAGCTACTCGCACCTGAAACAATGATTTATTGGGAAAGGGTAAGCACGAAGCTTAGTGAATTCAACCACCATAGATAACACAGTTATTCCACACTACCCCTATGACAGATAGTTGCACATAAACAAGCATACAAGTCTACGAACAAATCATAAACATGCATACCTACCCCTACGCCACCCGCGTATAACATCTTGGGCCCCACCGACATTCTACGCCACCCGCGTATACAATCTTCGGCCCCGCCGAGTTCCTACACAACCCGCGTATACAAACACCGGCCCCCGAGTCCCTACGCCACCCGCGTATACAAACACCGGCCCCGAGTCCCTACGCCACCCGCGTAGGCCCACGAGTCCCTACGCCACCCGCGTATACATGTCAACAAAGGTATAACTAGCCACCCCACTATCTAGCCCCACATCACAAATAATTAAGGCTACCACACACGAGCTACAGTAATGTAAAACGACTGATATTAAATATAGTGAGAGAACTCACCTCGTAAGCGCGCCTAGCTCACAATTAATAAATCAAGCTCCACAAATCCAAGATCACTTCCCGACACCTAGACGAACGTTAAAAAGTATTAACACGAGACCCGGACCCTAAAATACGACGCACGCTTAAACCGTCCCTAAAACGACTTTTCAGTCTAACCAAACAGGTCTGTTCGGGACCTGATCCGACCTCTTTAAACCCAGAAATCTTCGATTAAAATACATATCTAGAAATTACTCTGAGTTAGGGTTCCAAGGACATATTATACACCTCCTAACGATTTTTCTACAATTAAATACGGATTTTATAAGAATGGTTCGCAAAACAGTGAAAAACAGCAGCTATCGGTATAAAACGACGATTTGGCCTATGCTATGTTCCGAACTGGATTTTGCACAAAACATAGAAAAGTTACTAGACTCGGAAAGGGAACTTTTGGCACCGGTTTCACCCCAATCCGAGTTACGAGTAAAGAGTTATGGTTGACACAAGACAGGGACAGAATTGCCGTTTTTACATAAAATGATAACTCTTGTTACGGTTTAGAGTTTCTCGGTTTCTACTAGGATTACGAGTCAGACCTTAGGGGAGGGTTTAAACGACTATGGCTGAGCAAAACAACGCCACCCACTGCCTCTCCGGCAGTGGTGGTCGGCGGCGGCGGCCACCGACGGCGGTGGCGGTTTGAAGAAAACTCCGGCTAGACGGGGAAAACGAACCCCCAAAACGACTCATACACGCCTAAACCTACTCTCGATCACCAACCCGTGACGTACCCAGCCCCCACCCGACTGGTGGGGCACGGCCATGGCGACACCGCCGGCGGCCAAAGCTGACGGCGGCGGTGGTGCTAGCTTCTTGGTCGATTGACACCGGAAGAAAAGAGAAGGAGAAGGAGATTCATACCTCTCGAAGGAACACGCAACACACTCCGGGAGTCTCTCTTTCCTTCTCGTTCTCCGACGAAACAAGGTGGCCGGCGGTTTTCCGGCAACACGGCGGCGGCGACGGGAGAAGGCTACGGCCGGATTCTCTTGGGGATAGCCTAGGGTTTTCTTTTTCTATTTCTTTGAGTGCAAGGCAAAAAAACGAGATGATGTTAGGGTTGTGGTTTACGCGAGAAGAAAACGAGAAAAGAAAAGGGGGTCTCGGTCCCCTTCTTGCATGGGCCGAACCCATGCCCAACTTTTGTCCAAGCCCATGATTAGCCCCTCTAAAATCCCACACCTTACATTAACCCAACTTAACTTAAGATTTAACAACGAAGGCTAACGGTGCTACTCTCGCTAAACGCAAAAATTACTAAATACAAGTAATTATAAAAACTGAGCAGAAGAAAAATAATTTAACGAACCATACCAGGACATGGGCTTTACAACTCTCCCCCGCTTGAACTAGACTTCGTCCTCGAAGTCTACGCCTGCAAACAGCTCCGGGTAGTTCTCCCGCATATCATTCTCGGGTTTCCAAGTCCACTCGGACCCCTTTCGGTGTTGCCACTGGACTTTCACTAACTGGAATCTAAATTTCTCACACCGTCTTAAAAATTTCTCGAATACATTTCTTACCAACAAAACTCCTTCAAGAACACTGAAATTATGATCAGAAGAACACTCCAACAACTGGAATCATTCCCAGTCAAACGACTTTGGTTGTCTCCCAACCTTAGATATTCTATACATCCCGATTCAATTTCAAGCTCTAACCCTCCTAAAGTTGCTCACCAATATACCTTACAGGATACTCGGATCCGATTATTCCTACCATTAACCATCGATTATCTCCTACGAGTTCTAATAGACTCCCAAAACTTAGTTAACATGAATCATCAAACCAGTAAACTTATAATCACCCACGAAGGCCATTCCACCATAACCATTCATCACAAGTAGCATCTCAGGGTTACTACTACCATCAACATAATTTCCTTAAAATCGGCTACAATTCTCCAATTACACTAAGGTGTTTGGCCTTAAGCCCAAAAGTCGATGCCCTAATATACTACTTACTTCAAAAAGGTTACTGCGCATTTATTCTCTTAATTACAAAGGGCATCATTCTCTTAACTGACACTATTCGGTCTACACTAACAACACGTGTGGAATACCCAATCTTCCACCGTCTACTTATCTTCCTCGCCCGCCATAGGGAACCTAGTTACACTGTAACAAGATACGCCTTAACGTCTACTTCCCAGGTACGTGCTCAAGACTATATCCTCCTAGTGCCCACTGGAAAGTCAAATTCATAACACATGAATATCGGGGTCCCACCCCGAGATACCCAACCGACCGTTACCAACGACTGACTGACATGACCAAGGCTCCAATGCAAACAGTCTACCAACAACATGCCTATCCCGGAATGACTCACTCCCCCAAATATGTAAGTACTCAAACTGACACATAACACTTAAAAAAACGCCTTTCCCAAAATTCTTCAACACAATCCAAATAAGAATTGGAAACACAAGAATTAGATAATGCAATTCTATTTTCAAACTCAAACTTTGTGCATGACTTAGTCGGTATTCTACGTCTCAACTCGTACAACTCCAAGTCTCTCCGATCCACTATCGTCATCCAGACATTTAAACCTCTAAGGGCAAGTTGAGAAATTACGTCAAACAATCCCTACGATTTTTCCTCAAATCGAAGTCGGCTCTATAAGCCGATGACTCTAACACAATCTTCCATCTTGGCCCGAAATAACCTGCTTATAACAATTATCATCCCTATCGTCACTCCAAGTGACTAATACTAGAATCATCCTTCTATTCCAACGACTACTAATTTAAAGCCTTCACCACTACCCCAACGATCATCACATCAAAGCAATTCAAGTACACACCTGTACTAATAGGTTTACTATAGTTGTTCCTCCTTGTGACGGCTATTCCGGGTAGATATTACAACGAGTTATTAGCACACAATAACTCACACTAATAACGCTCACGCTCAACTCCTTGGATTCCTCGTGACTTTCCCCGACTCAAGCATTGATCCTGTGCTTCCGGTAGTAGGAGCTCTACTACTACCATCCACACCTATCATCGCCCGTTCCGAGTCCCATCCCAAGGGGTCCAAGTAGTTTCTCGCCGAAACTATACACATATGCCCGCACCGGCATATGTACACACTCTTCCTAGCTCCTTAGGAATTCCATCCAAACCACTACCCTTGCTACTACCGAATCCCTACTAATCATAAGGAGTTACCTCGCGAATACCCGATCATATGCAGTGCGAAACAAATAGACATTCGAATACAGGATTCTATCCTAGAACGGTTGGACTCAAACAAGAGCTGCGCAATAGAACTAAATCAAATATTCTAAGGCTATAAATCTCTTACTGCATACAACCTAGAGGGCATCCACTTAGTAACCTATCATAATTAGCATAAATTCCTAATAGCAAGTAACAACCATACAATACATTGTATTAAGCACCAAGCAATCTAGCATACATACTCCTATGTTCTAGAAAGCAATTTTGCATACGTACTCATATGTAAACGCTATTCCCAGCTCACTAGGAATTTCATCTCATCCCACTACCCTTGCTACAACGGAATCCCTGTTAGCCATAATGAGTTGCCTCGCGAATACCCAGTCGCATGCAGCGTGAATCAAATAGACATTCGAATACAAGATTCTATCCTAGAACGGTTGGACTCAAACAAGAGCTGCGCAACAGAACTAAATCAAATATTCTAAGGCTATATGATTCTTACTGCATACAACCTATAGGGCCTTCACTTAACAACCTACTATAACTAGCATTGATTCCTACTAGCAAGCAGTCATCATACAGTACAGTGTAAACAACATAGGCAATCTAGCATGCATACCCTATGCCTAGAAAGCAATAAATACACTAAGTACCGTACCTTTCCCTTTGGCTCCGGCTGACTGTACACACTGCGCCTTTGATCACCGTTTCTCAAACGGATTTTTCCTTCCTTTTATTTTCCAAAAACTTTAAAGAAAATTTTATAGCCGCAAACTTGAGATCAAACACACCGAGATGCGTTTGATTCACTCAAGCTGTGCTCTGATACCAAGTTGTAACGTAACAAAAATTACAAGAAAATTTAATTTTTTTAAAAATGACATTTCATTAACTTAACTCGTTAAATAACCCAAAACGTTTCGTTTACAACCCAAGAATAATTATTCTCTAAAAACAGTAAACAACGGAATAAATAGTTTAAAAAATGATAATTATTAAAACGATATAATAATCACCTCTTCACGCGCGCCAGTGTGTACCCGTCACGCCTTGGAGCTACTCGCACCTGAAACAATGATTTATTGGGAAAGGGTAAGCACGAAGCTTAGTGAATTCAACCACCATAGATAACACAGTTATTCCACACTACCCCTATGACAGATAGTTGCACATAAACAAGCATACAAGTCTACGAACAAATCATAAACATGCATACCTACCCCTACGCCACCCGCGTATAACATCTTGGGCCCCACCGACATTCTACGCCACCCGCGTATACAATCTTCGGCTCCGCCGAGTTCCTACGCCACCCGCGTATACAAACACCGGCCCCCGAGTCCCTACGCCACCCGCGTATACAAACACCGGCCCCCGAGTCCCTACGCCACCCGCGTAGGCCCCCGAGTCCCTACGCCACCCGCGTATACATGACAACGCCACCCGCGTATACATGTCAACAAAGGTATAACTAGCCACCCCACTATCTAGCCCCACATCACAAATAATTAAGGCTACCACACACGAGCTACAGTAATGTAAAACGACTGATATTAAATATAGTGAGAGAACTCACCTCGTAAGCGCTCCTAGCTCACAATTAATAAATCAAGCTCCACAAATCCAAGATCACTTCCCGACACCTAGACGAACGTTAAAAAGTATTAATACGAGACCCGGACCCTATAATACGACGCACGCTTAAACCGTCCCTAAAACGACTTTTCGGTCTAACCAAACAGGTCTGTTCGGGACCTGATCCGACCTCTTTAAACCCAGAAAATCTTCGATTAAAATACATAACTAGAAATTACTCTGAGTTAGGGTTCCAAGGACATATTATACACCTCCTAACGATTTTTCTACAATTAAATACGGATTTTATAAGAATGGTTCGCAGAACAGTGAAAAACAGCAGCTATCGGTATAAAACGACGATTTGGTCTATGCTACGTTCCGAACTGGATTTTGTACAAAACACAAAAAAGTTACTAGACTCGGAAAGGGAACCTTTGGCACCGGTTTCACCCCAATCCGAGTTACGAGTAAAGAGTTATGGTTGACACAAGACAGGGGCAGAACTGCAGTTTTTACATAAAATGATAACTCTTGTTACGGTTTAGAGTTTCTCGGTTTCTACTAGGATTACGAGTCAGACCTTAGGGGAGGGTTTAAACGACTATGGCTGAGCAAAACAACGCCACCCACTGCCTCTCCGGCAGTGGTGGTCGGCGGCGGCGGCCACCGACGGCGGTGGCGGTTTGAAGAAAACTCCGGCTAGACGGGGAAAACGAACCCCCAAAACGACTCATACACGCCTAAACCTACTCTCGATCACCAACCCATGACGTACCCAGCCCCCACCCGACTGGTGGGGCACGGCCATGGCGACACCGCCGGCGGCCAAAGCTGACGGCGGCGGTGGTGCTAGCTTCTTGGTCGATTGACACCGAAAGAAAAGAGAAGGAGAAGGAGATTCATACCTCTCGAAGGAACACGCAACACACTTCGGGAGTCTCTCTTTCCTTCTCGTTCTCCGACGAAACAAGGTGGCCGGCGGTTTTCCGGCAACACGGCGGCGGCGACGGGAGAAGGCTACGGCCGGATTCTCTTGGGGATAGCCTAGGGTTTTCTTTTTCTATTTCTTTGAGTGCAAGGCAAGAAAACGAGATGATGTTAGGGTTGTGGTTTACACGAGAAGAAAACGAGAAAAGAAAAGGGGGTCTCGGTCCCCTTCTTGCATGGGCCGAACCCATGCCCAACTTTTGTCCAAGCCCATGATTAGCCCCTCTAAAATCCCACACCTTACATTAACCCAACTTAACTTAAGATTTAACAACGAAGGCTAACGGTGCTACTCTCGCTAAACGCAAAAATTACTAAATACAAGTAATTATAAAAACTGAGCAGAAGAAAAATAATTTAACGAACCATACCAGGACATGGGCTTTACAACTTGTGTAACACCTTAGGCATATCCCACATCGGCCGTGGACAGGAGAGATGCTGGGTATATTAGTAAACCTTGGCCTTACCGGACACAACGCGTTTTGGGGCCACAAGCATGCGGGTTCCTTGGGAAATCTGTGGTTAAGCGTGCTTGGGTGGGAGTAGTACCAGGATGGGTGACCTCCTGGGAAGTCCTTGCGAAGTCCTTGCCAGGTCGCCAAGAACAAAGCCGTGAGCCAGTGGGGCAAAGCGGACAATATTGTGTCGTGGTAAGCGGGGTGTTACAAATGGTATCAGAGCCACTCCTGTGTCGTTCGAGATGGTGGGGCAAACCTCATCGAGGACGATGAGTCCTTAAGGGGGGGTGTGTGTAACACCTTAGGCATATCCCACATCGGCCGTGGACAGGAGAGATGCTGGGTATATTAGTAAACCTTGGCCTTACCAAACACAACGCGTTTTGGGGCCACAAGCATGCGGGTTCCTTGGGAACTCTGTGGTTAAGCGTGCTTGGGTGGGAGTAGTACCAGGATGGGTGACCTCCTGGGAAGTCCTTGTGAAGTCCTTGCCAGGTCGCCAAGAACAAAGCCGTGAGCCAGTGGGGCAAAGCGGACAATATTGTGTCGTGGTAAGCGGGGTGTTACATATCCCTCTGGATCAAGGAATCAGATCTCAGGATCTACTCAGGGTGGATCTATTCAGCGATCTACTCCTAGACTCAAAGTGGATGTCCTTGGTAAGAAATACGAAGAACTGAATGTTCCTCCTATTTCTAAAGCCAATAGTTTATTTGGTGCTGGTCCTTCTATTTCAAAATCTAAAGCTCAACATTCAAATAGTCCTAGAACTACCTTTAGTTATAGGAAATGTTATCACTGTGGACTCCCTGATCGTATTGCTAGTAAGTGCCCCACAGCCACCAAAGCTGAAAAGATAGCTAAGGTGAAGATTTCTGCCCCCAAGGCAAAGAAGACCACTGAGGTTAAGAAATTAACCAAAGTGAAGAATGGCAAAGCTGAATCTTCAAATGCTGCGAAGACTGCTGAACCTTCCATTCCAACTACCTCCACTGACAAATGTGTATACATGGTTAAGTGGGTACCCAAGAAAAACTAATCTTCCTTTGTAATGCAGGTTAAGAAGGGTATCTGGTATCTCGATAGCGGATGCTCTAGACACATGACTGGAAAGAAAAGCCTGCTCGCTGAATACAAGGAAGAGAAGGGTCCCTCTGTGACTTTTGGTGGAAATGGAAAAGGACATACCCGAGGGTTTGGTGTACTCTCAAATGGTACAACAACCTTCAGAAGAGTCGCATATGTTGAAGGCTGAAGCATAATCTTCTAAGCATCAGTCAGCTTTGCGACAAGGATAACAAAGTAATCTTTACTAAGGAATCCTGCTTTGTCACTGACAAAAAGGAGAAGATAGCTCTCAGCGGTTATCGTTTGGAAAATGTTTATGTAATAAACATGGACTCAACAACCACTGAGAACTCCTGTTTCTTCTTAAAGGCCTCATCTGATGTCAACTGGCTATGACATAAGAGGCTCTCTCATCTGAATTTCAAGATACTGAATACTCTTTCTTCAAAAGAGTTAGTCACTGGTCTACCTCAACACTCATACGCCAAAGAGTCTTTATGTTCAGCGTGTGAAAAAAGGGAAGCAGACCAAAGCAAGCTTTAAGTCAATGCAAGTCTCATCAATGTCATCTCCTCTACAACTTCTCCATATGGATTTGTTTGGCCCTGTTAACCAACAATCCATCGCTGGAAAGAAATATACGCTGGTCATAGTTGTTGAATTCTCTCGCTTTACATGGGTAATGTTTCTCCGTTCTAAGAGTGACACCCCTGAAGAACTCATCACCTTTGTTCGGAAGATGGAAACCCTGAACAACTTGACCGTTCGCTCAATAAGGAGTGATCATGGGACTGAATTCAAAAATAGTTCTCTTGATTCCTTCTTTGAGAGCAAGGGTATTTCTCACAACTTTTCATCAGTGAGAACACCGCAACAAAATGGAGTCGCTGAAAGAAGAAATAGAACAATTATTGAAGCTGTACGTTCAAAGCTCAGTGATTCTCACCTGCCTACTCAGTTTTGGGCAGAAGCTGTCAACACTGCTTGTTTTACGCAAAACAGGTCGCTGATAGTCAAAAGATTCAATAAAACAGCCTATGAACTTTTTCATGGGATAAAGCCTTCAATCAGCTTTCTTCACATCTTTGGATGTCAGTGTTTTATACTGAATAACAGAGATGCCCTTGGAAAGTTTGATCCTAAGGCTGATGATGGAATCTTTCTTGGATATTCTTCAATATCCAAAGCCTTTAGAGTCTTCAATCGTATAAGAAAAACTGTAGAAGAAACTATTCACGTCACGTTTGACGAATCCCGTTCATCGAACTCTAAACCGTCCGCTGATACTGAAGAACTGAATCAATGGATGTTTTCTCATCTTGGTGATTCAGAAGATATCCCCACTCCTCATACTCATACAGTTGAAGATGATAGTCCTACTGTCATTCCATATATGCAGAATAGTGAAGCTGAAACATCATGGGTCTCAGCAGTTCCTTTAAACACTATACCTGCTCCTGAACCAAATGTCTCAGACATTCCATCTATTTCTCAGCAATCAGTGAATGAAATGACATCTGCACCTACTCCTCTCTTGGCTTATACTCCAGAAGTTGCTGAAGCTTCATCTTCAGCTCCTCTAGTTCAGGATGAGTCAGCGACTTATGCTCCGGCTCAGCGATGGACTGTAAATCACCCAATTGATCAAATTCTTGGTGATCCAAACGCTGGTGTTCAGACTCAACGAAGTGCATGTAACATTTGTTTATTTGTTTATTTGTTTATTTGTTAACTTTATTTCTCTAACTGAACCAAAGAAAATAGATGATGTCCTCAAAGATCCAAACTGGGTCAGCGCCATGCAAGAAGAGATGACTGAATTCAAAAGAAACAAAGTTTGGAAACTTGTTCGAAGACCAACTGACAAAACGGTGATAGGCACTAAATGGGTCTATCGAAACAAGTTGGACGAACATGGAACTGTAACCCGCAACAAGGCTCGTCTTGTTGCTCAGGGATACAGACAAGAGGAAGGCATAGATTATGACGAAAAATTTGCTCTAGTAGCAAGACTATAATCTGGTCGTCTATTCTTAGCATATGTTGTACACAAAGACTTCAAAGTATTTCAGATGGATGTTAAGTTAGCGTTTCTAAATGGAAAACTGAATGAAGAAGTCTATGTGGATCAACCTCCAGGATTCTCAGATCCTAAGTGTCCAGGTTATGTTTATAAACTAGATAAGGCACTTTATGGCTTGAAGCAAGCTCCTCGTGCATGGTATGACACTCTCTCTACTTATCTCCATATTGAACAATTTGAGCGAGATAAAATTGACAAAACTCTATTTTTTAGAATAGTGAAAGGTCATATCATTCTAGTTCAGATATATGTTGATGACATTATATTCGGTTCTACTAACCCTGATCCTTGTACTCGTTTCGCTGATAGAATGAAAGATGAGTATAAAATGAGCATGATGGGTGAGCTAACATATTTCCTTGGTCTTCAGATAAAGAAAAATGAAAAAGTAACTTTCATTAATCAGGGAAAGTATGTTAAAGATATGCTGAAGAAATTCGATTTAACTCATAGTTCAGCTATGAAAACCCCTATGGCACCACCGCTGACACTAGACAAGGATTCAAAGGGAATACCTATTAATGTCACGATGTACCGTGGGATGATCAGCTCTCTTTTGTATCTTACAGCTAGCCGACCTGATATTATGTACGCAACATGCTTGTGTGCACGATATCAAGCTGAACCTATGGAATCTCATATGACCGCTGTAAAGCGAATTTTTCGATACCTTAAGGGTACAACGAACCTAGGTGATTGGTATCCCAAAGACTCACGATTCGATCTACTCGCCTATTCAGATAGTGATTTTGCAGGTTGCAAATTGGATAGGAAAAGCACCACAGGAGGATGTTAGCTCCTGGGTGGAAAGCTGGTGAGTTGGACAAGTAAAAAGCAAAACTCAGTGTCCACCTCCACAACTGAAGCTGAGTATGTAGCCGCTAGAAGCTGTTGTTCTCCGGTCTTGTGGATGCGAAATCAACTACTAGACTATAACCTTCAGTTCTCAAAAATTCTAATCTATTGCGACAGCACAAGTGCCATCGCTATAGCCAACAATCCAGTGCTACACTCAAAGACAAAACACATCGAAATCAGATATCATTTTATCAGAGATCATATGATGAATGGTGATATAGAACTTCATTTTATCCCAACTGATTATCAGTTAGCTGATTTGTTCACCAAACCTCTTGATGAGACAAGATTCAACTTTCTCATCAGCGAGCTTGGAATGCTGAACTTTGAAGAGTAAAATCCTCAGCGGTTCACATTTGATCAGCGATACTATTATACAAACTTGTATAGCTCTCGGGATAAAATCAACTTGTATAACCTATTCAATCATCTTCTCTCTGAATAAACTTGATTCGCTGATATCAAGGTATGTTTTTCTCTCTGACAATCGCATGTGACTGCAAGATTTCAAAACAAATTGCATCGCTGAATATCTCTTCCTTAATCAGCGATATTTTGAAATTTCTAAAACCATCACTGATATTTCTATTCAGTGCTTCATGTTTTCAAAAGTGTCCCTGAGTTTTTCAAAACCTCAGAGACATCCTAAAAGAATATGAAAGGACAGTTGTGACGTCATTGCAACGGATAAACCCCGACATGTTCTTTTTCTGACACACGTTTGCACGTTTCGTTCAAACTTCCAATCAAATGCAAACACGTGTCCGTGTCATGATGAAAATCTTTTCCCGCTCAAGATTTTCTCTCTCTAATCTCTCTATATAAACAAATTCTTGGTTTATATTTTCCTTTTACGCGAACAACTTCTCCTCCAAGCAAAGAAAAGAATTCACTGTTGCATTTTGCTCTCGAGTTTTTCCAGAACAACTGTTCATCTTCTTCTTCAAACATCAAAGGTTAATATGTTCTTATTATTTACCTGTTGTTATAACTTGTTAATGATCTTCTCATTGTTTTTAAAAGATCAAACAAAAGAACCTTTTCAAATGAAATCATTTCTTTCATGGTTTTATGAACACAACCTTTCATGGTTGTTCTTCAAGTTTATACGCAAAATCTTAAACTTGTTCTTCATATATTCGTTTCCAGAAACTGGAAAACAAGACTTTTAATGGGTTTGCATTTCGTTTTCAAAACTAAGAAAAAACCTAATCTTCATTAAGACATTTTTGTCTGAATGAAATGGACAAAATTCGAACCATCTTATTTGGAAATTCTTTCCACACTAAGATTATTCTTATTTGTTAATCTTTGGTTGAACTGATAATACAGAGAAATGGCATCTTCTGACATTCCTACCGCTGAGAACATTGCTGCTGCCGCTGAGGAAGTGGAAATAATCAAGGCTCCTCAGGTCAAGTTCACTCTAGAAGAACTTGATTGGACTAAATCAAACAACCTGTATGCGCTTATCGAGTTTCCTCCTCGTAAGCAAGTCACACATCTGAAAGATGCTGTAAACTTCCTGAAGAACTGTTGCCTTTCAACAGCCCTGACCATAACACCTCCTGCACATCAGCTAATACTTGCTCAGTTCTGGTACTCTGCCAGACACTCTCAGCTACCATCAGCCAAAGATCCCTCCAAAACAATTAACTGTATCCACTGTGATACTGAAAATGGCACGATGAAGATCACCCCTGCCATCATCCGCAAAGCCCTGAACCTTCCCACTGCCTCAAAAGAAAAACCTTTTGTTCCCATCCCTGACCACAAGAAACATTCAGACAGGGAAGCCATCATTGCATTCTTTGATGCAATGGGCTACATATGGGAAACTGGAAGGGATAAGAAGCCTGAGAAGAAACTAACCCTGGTCAAGAAATCAAAAATACCCAGCAAGATGAATTTCATCTTCGCTCATTTGATCAACTGCATGACTGAAAAGACTGGCTCCTCTGACCAAGCCGCTCAACCTCAGCAAGCAATGGGGTATGCACTGCTGAAAGGTCTACACATAGACTGGGCTTCGATAATCTACGATGACCTGGTGCTAAGAGTGGACTCCGCCGCTGACCGACCATCATGGGTTCTTTATAAAAGGTTCATCAGCGCCGTCTTATAACTCTCTCAGGTTGGTCCAAAAGTTCTCGACTTCAAACCAGTGGAAAACGAGGTACGTCTTTCTACACTTTTAACTCTTCTCAACCCTACTTCTTCTACTTCTGCAGCTCCTTCAGCGATCGCACCCATCGCTGATACCCAGGCTGCAAACCCCATTCCTTCTCTTAAAAGGAAACACTCAACTACCCAACTTAGTTCCAAAAGGACTAAGATAACCAAGGAGCAACCCCACCAATCTCATGCTGAAGACTCCTCAGCTCATTCTGAAGAGCTGAAGGAACATTCAGTGGTACGCTCTGCCACACCTGAACAAGCCACCCATTCCATCCCAACTTCAGCGTCTCTAAACGCTGAGGTTACAAACTTGGAATCTACCCAACCTCCTTCAGTCTCTCAAAAGACTGAAAAGGTACTTCTCAGCGGATCCAACGCTGAACTCCGCACCCAACAAACTCTCTCATCCTTCGCTTCTCTCTCCTCTCAATTGGACCTCAATCCAGTTTTCACTGGAGCAACCATCATTCCTCCAGAAGCTAAAGCTGATACTCAAGGAATGATGGCTACAGGACCTACAGAACAACCCATGCGTACTCTTGATGACGACATAGAACTCTTCTCAGGGCATAGAAATTTTGACGATTTCACCAACCCTCCTGCAGGTACACACCAACCCATAAACACTGTAACTGAACCCCAAACTTCTGAGCTTTCCTCTGTTCACAAGTACTTATTTGTTACAGGTCCTAATTTGGGAGACATCAACGCCTCTCTAAAGAACTTGGAGACGAAGCTGACAGGTCTCACCACTACACTCTCTGACAACTCTACAACTGTAACAAACGCTGGAGAGAATCTGAACAAGTTGACAAAAGTGGTGGAAGACAAAGCCTCCAATGATGACTTGAAGAAGGTTGATAAAAGTCTCAGCGAATTTGCCAAGGTGCTCGCTGACATCTACACAGACTATCTCTCTATCAAGACTTCAGTTTCAGCCATGTCCAGTGAAGTCACAATGCTGAAGACATCGGTTGGAAAACTCGAGGGAGACGTGTCCGTTGTAAAGACTGACGTTGGCTCTTTAAAGACTAACGCAAGCTCTGTAAAGACTGACGTTGGTTCGATGAAACTTATGATGGAGTAGCTACTGAACAAATCAGCCGCCCCTGCCCCTGCACCTGAAAAGTTTTCTGCGGCGGATCGTACTGAGCTCTTGAAGATCAATCTTGCTATTTCTGGTCTAGAAAACAGATTAGCAGCTGATGAGTCTACACATTCCTCCCCCATTCATCATGAAGAAGGGGGGGGGAGAAGAAGAACTCTAAAGACCTTCTCCACGATGAATCTGTCGAGGAGGAGAATACTCAAGACCTCACCCTCGCTGAAGAGAGTGAGAAGACAACTGAAGAAACCACCGCTGGACCTCAGGGAGATGAACACCCTGAGGAAACCGAGAAGCTTACCTCTGTATCTGAGGGGGAGCAACTCGAAGAAGAAGCTGAAGACGATGAAGTCTTCGACATCTCTGAAGATGAACCATCATCCAGTAATAACGGTGTTGATGACGATGATGATGATGATGACTCTTTTATCATCAAACAGGCTCAGAGGATCAAAGCTCTTAAAGGGATCATAATAAAAGAATCCACAGGGGAGCGGACCAAGACAAAGCCCTCAGCGTCTGAAGCTGACAAAGGAAAAAACAAAGGCGTCGCTGAGGAAGACAATCTGGCGATCTTGCTTGAAAAGCCGGTTTGTCAGGTACACTAAATCTTCCTTACTCCATCCCTCCTCTATACACTATCAGTTCTACTATCCACAAGCGTATACACTTAAACCAATTTCCTTTCTCTGATTCTACCCAAGTTCTTATCCGTAAGATCGCTGTGTTTCAGCTAATCCTCTCCCCTGTTTGAGGATATCGCTGAAGTTTCCACAACTGCGACTTCACCAACAATAATCCCAGCTGCTGCTGAAGATATAATCCCAGTCTTGGATTTGATCTCTGAGACTGATGAACCTGAAGAACAGACGCTCGCTCATACAAGCAGACCTTCTTTGGTTCCTCAAACACCAAGTGAAGATGATCAGAAAAGAATAGAAGAAATAATAAAGAGGTTTGAGGCTCAGCGTATCATTCTGAAGCGTGATCAACATCCTTCCATTCCTAAAAAGTTCAGAATTTCTAAAAAGGAATACAAGGATCACCTCAGAGCTGAACGTCTAATCGCTGAAAGAAGAGAAACTGAAGAAAAATACTGAGAACTCGCCATCCAGCTTTCTCGACAATCAGTGAAAGACCCCAAGCAGAAAAGAGCTCCAATTGAAGTTCAACGTCAGCTATGGGAAGACGCCAAGAAGATCGTGGAAGAAAAGAGAACTGTGTCCAAGTCTACTTTGATCTGTTGTAGAGAAAAGGTTCATTTCAGATATCGAGCTTCCAGAATAATCAAGGTACTCATCACTGGAAGATCAACCCTCAAAGTTTCAATCGCTGAAATCGAGATATTCAGAGAAAATGATATGTACGAAAAATTCTATGCTAAAGCTATCACGCAGTACGGTCTCTCTGAATGGTTGGAGATCAGATTAGCCATACAGAAGTCTCAGTCTAAGTACAAAGAACATTTCGAAAAGCTGATAAACAAGCAGATCAACTTCGTCTATTCTTGTGTGGATATTCCTCCTCCTCCTCCTCCTCTCGAAAGTCAGAAAAGAAAGGCCTTAGCGAAGAAAACGTCTAAATCTTCCAATGATGGTCCTCGCATTCGAAACGAAACTGGTATTGGTTTTTCTCGTGCTGAAGTCCTTGGTCCTGACCCTGATCTCTCCAGACTTGACACATCTCTTCCTGAAGGTGAGACTTTCATCCCTGGGAAAGTCATAAGCGAACCCTATGGGATATTCTTCATTGACTATGATGGACGAAAGCGTTTGCAACGCATCTCTGAGCTTCCCATCACTCCCATCGAACAGTTGAAAGATCTTATCTGCTGGTGTGACTTCAGGAATGACATTCAGGCACGACATTTGAAGCCCTTGATCTTTGAAGAAGCGCTGAACAAAAGAAATCAAGGTGTAACAGTTCCTGACAGGATGATTCCCACATCACTGACCCTTGATGAACTTCTCATAAAGGAAGAACCTCTATAAGCTGATAGGATCGCCTAAACTCTTCTATTGTATCAGTTATTCTTTTTTACTTGTAATTTATTTTTCTTGTACTTATTATCTTTCCACTTCCCTTTGTAATCTGATACAAAGTTTAATGAAAGATTTCAGCGAAAGTACCTTACTCCATCAGTACAGAAAAGATCTCAGAAAACAGTAAAAGGGACAAATATTTTATGAGTTCTTTTTATCCTTATGTTTTCATTAAATAGAAATTTTCTCTGTTGCTATGTCATAATCAAATAGGGGGAGATTGTTGATCCAAACCCTCAGTGATTTGATAATGACCCTCTCTTAATACTTAGTGAAAATTGTAAGTAAACAATATGTATCAGAGTTTCACTATCGCTGATAAGTACTAAGACCTTACAGTACCGCTGATAGGAACTCTCGCTCTTTAAATTAAACATTCAGCGAATACTGTTCACCATAATGCTATGAGCCTGTTCAGTCCTTATGGCGATCGCTGATAAGTTAGTTGTTTACTTATGATCTCTGAAGACAAGTTTCACGTCAACATAGGTTCTACGCTGAAGTCGAAGATCAAGCTCAAGAACCAGCGACAAGTCTCCTAATGAACTGATGCGGATCAGCGAAGACTCAGATTTGTCCACTCAACGTGAAGTATCAAGTACAAGACTTCAGCTATCGCTGAACTTTATCATTCGCTGATTTAAAATGATAATGCTCTGAATCAACGAAAGTTGATCATGAAGTCCTCCGTACAAAGTACTTTTGTCTTAACCACCCTTGCACGACTCCGTACGCTATGTCAGAAAAAGAACCTCCTTATTGTCTAAAATCGTACAACCACTCTGATACTACACTGTTCATTCATGCAGCTACTAAGGTTGTCTACAAAGGTCAATGACATGCAACCAATGAGCTGCTGCCATGTGTAAAGTGTATACTGACATGCATTAAATGCATGCAGTATATAAAGAGATGAACCCACTTCATTAAGGTTTATCCTTAATCTTGTTTCCGCAACAAGCTGTAAATTGTTAATGATTTATCAATAAACAATTTAGAAAAGTAAAATCTGTGTGTTTGTATCCACCCCCCCCCCCCCCCTTTTACAAACTTGTATAGCCCTTCGGGACCAACACTATCACATGGCTCAAGTATCGTATCACGTTAACATATCATGAATCAATTATAAAATATCAAGAATAGTGCACCACTCCCACCTTCATCTACTGGGTACGTGCAGAATAGTACTCATACTCGTCTCCTAACACACGAGATACATGAGTACAAGGAACCGGTATGCCACACCCAACCTCCGTCTCCCTGGGATACGTGGACATACACCGCTTTCTAGTGTACCACACGAAGTAGTACCCGTATTCACTGTTTACCAAGAGATTAACAAAACAGTCGTGGATCCGGACTCAACCGACATAGCGGAACAATCATAAGGAATACAAACCGGAATCAGAGGGACTTGCACAATTCACCCTTACGAAAACATTAAAGACAATTAATGCAAACAAAAATGCATATACATATGAGTAACACATAAACATGTATTTCATATAAACTCACAGTGCATAAAATGGGTCAACCAAACGTCAAACCGAATGTCGCGTTCCAACTCCGTAATCCAAGTATGTATGGCACTCCAAAAGCTCCCAATTATACCCTTATACTCCCTGGGGTATACACATTCAATTCCATAAGTATATAATTACACTATCTCATTCTATTTCATTTCTTAGTTAGCTAATTCCATTTCAATTCTTTTGTACGGCCCCCTGTTCTAACACAATTTTAACCATCTTAAACTCAGAATTACATTCTGACTTCTAAACAAGAAAGAAAATAGACTCTTTTATCTTTCATACGCCACTGACCTCATGTCCGTTGCATTTTTCTTTGATTTTATACAAAAATTACAACACAGCAGCTACAAGCTGTCAAAATTCAGCTTGACAGCCCTGTACTAAGTGCACTTTTAGCACATCTTAAAGCTGTAATTAGGTTATAATGTCATCATATAAAACAAACTAGACATTCATACCTTTCGAATGCCACTTGAATCACTCTTATACGATTTTTCTATGATTTTATACAATTGTTTTAAGTCTGCGCATTTACATGGTCATTCCACTCGAAAATCTTTATTTTTACAAGTTTTATAAGCCAATTCAACTCCAAATACCCCCAATTTCATCATTACCAACACACTCATGGTACACTACCATATTCTAACAAGAAATACACTAAATTACTAAAATCCATACACATCATAAACCACGGTTCCACAATAATAGCAAAAAAACATAAACTAATCATCATCTAGCATCAATATCATGTTACACAACCATTTTCTAACATGAAAATACCAAAATCCTAACCACATGAAACCCTAGATTCCTCAAATCATCATCAAAATACCAAAAATCATGAAATGGGTTTAAGATAGTGTTTGTACCTTTGTTTAATCTTTCAATTTCACCAATTTCTTGTTGAATCTCCTTGATTTTGAGCTTGGATAAGTTTACTATGTGAGAATCGCACCTTTGAGTGTGTGTGAGAGTTCTGGAGTTGAAATTATCAATTAGAAGAGCAAATCCCGTTTTTGTACTAATTTGGTCAACAAGTCAACCTACTTTTCCACTCTTGGCAGATTTAGTCCCTCATGCGTATCTTGGTCGTTTCAACTCCGTTTTGCACGAAACTTTCCAGATCTTTTAATTAACCTATAAGAAGATTAAGTATAAAATTTGAGCCTCTAATTCGATCCAGAAGTTCATTTTCCAATCTTATTTTGATATTTTTCACTTATAATTTTCTTGTAACGTCGTACTTTTATAACTTCCAAACGAATGACATTTTTTTAAGTTCCACCACTTCTAACACTTCATAATATACTAATCTAGGGTGTTCCAACTTGTTTCACTCAATTTGGATCATCCGTTTTCATTTTGGGTACTCTTTTTTTTCTTCCATTTAGGCTATATACTTTAATACTCAATTTCCGCAAATGCAACATTTTTGACCATTTAAGCTTATGGACCTTTTATTTACATCTAATGGGAAGTGTTGGCACTATCCACTTGCATTAATTCACTACAGGAACATGGGTTCTCCTATATAGCCCTATAGTGCACACTTAGGCAATTTCCATTTATGCACTTTTCTCATTTTCACTTTCAACTAATATAAGTAAGCACAAACACATAATATACTTTATTGACTTAGTTAAACATGTTTAACAACATAAATGGACTTTTAGTAAGTTGGATGTTACAAATACCTCCTCCTTTCGAAGATTTCGTCCCCGAAATCATGGATGCAGAAATAACGAAGGGTATTTAGCCATCATCTCGTCTTTGCATTCCCATGTCCAATTTGGTCCACGATGATGTTTCCACTTCACTAATACCAACTCTACCTCTTTTTTGCGTAAATTCACTGTTCTCTCGTTTAGAATGGCTTCGGGTTCTTCAATGTATCGTAACCGCTCATCCACTTTTACCTCTGCTAGAGGTATTGTCTCTTCGTGTTTACCAAGACACTTTCGCAAATAACACACATGAAATACATCATGAATTCCTGTGAGTTCCTCCGGTAGCTCCAACTGGTAGGCTTGCTTTCCAATACGTTTCAAGATCTTGAACGGTCCAATAAAACGTGGACTGAGTTTACCTTGCTTCCCGAATCTCAACACCCCTTTCCACGGTGAAACTTTAAGCATAACCATGTCACCAACGATGAATTCAATCGGTCTCCGACGTCGGTCATCATAGGATTTCTGTCGATCTTGTGCGGCTTTCATCCTTTCCCGTATAACCTGGATTTTGTCATGAGTGATTTGTATCAATTCGGGGCCAGCTAGCATCTTTTCTCCCGTTTCTCGCCAACAAAGAGGCGTACGACACCTACGTCCATACAAAGCCACGAAAGGAGCCACCCCAATCTTCGAGTGGTAGTTGTTGTTATATGAAAACTCAATAAGAGGTAAGTGAGTATCCCAACTTCCACCGAACTCTAGAACACAAGCACGTAACATATCTTCAAGAGTTTGGATCGTACGCTCGGATTGTCCGTCGGTCTGTGGATGATACGCGGTGTTGAGTGCGATCCGCGTCCCCAATTCGCGTTGTAGGGCGGACCAAAAGTTGGAAGTGAAACGAGAATCACGATCTGAGATTACCTTCAAAGGTACACCGTGTCGAGCAATAATCTCATCAATGTATAATTGTGCCCATCGATCCATCGCGGAGGATTCTCGAACAGGAAGAAAATGGGCGCTTTTCGTCAACCGGTCCACGATAACCCAAATGCTATCATGTTGTCGAGAAGTCTTCGGTAGTTTGGTCACAAGGTCCATAGTCAACTCCTCCCACTTCCATATAGGTATAGCGAGAGGCTGTAAACTCCCATACGGTTTCTGATGTTCTACCTTTACCCGCAAACAAGTATCGCACTGATCGACGAATCGACCGATATCACTCTTCATTCCCGGCCGCCAATAATCCTCACTGTCGGATCCAAAACTCGCATTTTGAGAACTTAGCATACAACCGCTCCTTTCTCAATAATTCCAACATCTCCCGAAGATGTGTAGCATGATCAGCTTCCGTCTTAGAGTACACCAGTATGTCGTCAATAAAGGCGATGACAGACTTATCGAGCATCGGACGACAAACTCGATTCATTAAGTCCATGAATGCTGCCGGGGCGTTCGTCAAACCGAACGGCATAACCATAAATTCGTAGTGCCCATATCGGGTACGAAAAGCTGTCTTGGGTACATCCTCCTCACGTACCTTTAACCGATGGTATCCCAATCTCAAGTCAATCTTGGAGATGTAACTTGCTCCTTGAAGCTGGTCAAATAGATCGTCAATACGCGGTGAAGGGTATTTATTCTTGATGGTTACCTTGTTCAGTTCCCAGTAATCTATGCACATCTGGAAGGAACCATCTTTCTTCTTCACGAATAAGACCGGGGCACCCCATGGTGAAGTGCTCGGTCGGATGAAACCCTTATCCAACAATTCCTGTAGCTGGCTCATCATCTCTTTCATTTCAGCAGTGCAAGACGATAAGGTGTCTTAGCAATAGGGGCGGCACCGGGTACCATATCGATCCGGAACTCTACTTGCCTATCCGGTGGTAGCCCAGACAAATCATCGGGGAATATATCCGGATACTCGCATACGATCGGTACATCTTTCACCGTCTTTTTCACTTCCTTCGCCGCATCTAGAACATATGCCAGAAAAGAAGAACATCCCTTAGATAGATAACGTCGAGCTTTTAACATAGAGATTACCTCTACATCACCCGTTCGAGGTTCACCATAAATGTATAAATAACCCCTGTCATCGATCGGTATCCGAATCATCCGCATAGAGCAAATAATATCAGCACGATTTCTTGTTAGCCAATCCATCCTAATCACAACATCGAAGACACGAATATCCATCGGTATCAAATCAACTGAGAACGCATGATCATCTAATACTAGAATACAATCCCTATACACTTTGTCAGCTATAAGAGTGATACCATTAGCCGTATCAACAGTGAATGGTTTATGAAGTCTTGTAGGCACAGATTCCAGATAACGAGTGCACAGGTGTGAAACAAACGAGTTGGTAGCACCAGAATCAAAGAGAATACGTGTTGGTCTAGAATTTAACAAGAGAATACCAGTAATGACGTCGGGTTCATCACGAGCTTTTTCTGCAGTAATCTGAAATGCACGAACTCTGGCTTTAGGTACCTCCTCCTTTTGAATGGAAGTACTAATAGTCACCGGTCGTTCTACAGATGCTTTACTTTCATCCTGTTTCATACGGGGGCAATCCCGTTGTCGATGACCCAAAACGCCGCAAGAATAACATGCTTTTTCCCTTTGAGGACAATTCGTATGGACATGACCCGTCTCGCCACAACAGAAACATTTGACCGCAGACCGGTCAATATCACACCGACCGTGGTGTGTCTTGCCACATCTCCAGCAATCTCGTGGCATGTTCGGCTATAAAAGATCACAGTTAGTTCATAATTCATAATCGATAAAATATTCAATTTACAAGTATACCTGTAGACTAAAAGCCCGTAATGATGCTCGGTGAGTAGTCTGAGAATGAGCTCTCCTCATATTGGAGAAACGAGATGGTTGGTGAGCGGGTACTGAAGATGCTCCCTCAATACGTTGTTTCTTTGATAAGGGGATCGGATCATCATCACGTCTTGTCAAGTCATGCTCGCGTCGTTGAGCATATTCCACGGCTCTGTTAAAGTCAGAGATATCACGGTTTGCAACAAAGTCTCTAATCTCCCTTCGCAGTCCGTCTATGAAATGATCAATTCGTTCGCGTTCCGACGTCAGGAATCGTAAGGCAAACCGTGCCTCCTGATTGAACTGTGTTTCATATTCAATCACTGACAAATTTCCCTGTTTAAGCTCCAATAACTCCTTTTCCAGCCTTCTCTGTAAATCCGCCGGACAATATTGATCATGAAATCGGGTCTTAAACGACTCACACGTCATATTATCCCTCACATCCTCGCTTAGGGACTCATATGTAGCATCCCACCAAGTTAAATCCCGATCGGTGAACATTGCGGTCACGTAGTTCACTTTATCCTCGTTCCAGACCCGTGTGATCCGGAACACCTTTTCGGTATTTTGTACCCATTGAATTGCCTTCACAGGATCAGAGATTCCGTTGAATTCTGTGGCACCGCTGCTACAGAACATTTTAAATGATACACGATCGGTTTTGGGCTTTGACGTAGCACCCGTGACCTTTTCTTTTCCTTTATCGGTTACTTGTTTCTCAACATCATACTTTTGTTGTTCCATAGCTTGTTGTATGAATGTCGTGAGCCTTCTCATCAATCGCTCACCTCGAGGAGACAACGGCATCTCATCGTCATCCAAGGGAAAATTTGGAGCATTCTCTCCAACATCGGGGTTTGATGGGGTGTGACTGGCAGCGTCGCCATCGGCCATCGCACTGAAAAATTTAAAATGCGCAAAGCATTAAATAATATCCTATTCCTGGTCCCCTACCCAACCTGGGTCTCTCCTAGCGGTCCATATCCCGTATAATTATCACCTAGTTACTATACAACATCAATTCTTAGTCTAAGTCTAAGTACCACTTATTGATACCTAATTCACTTAAACTACTGCTCTGATACCATATTGTAACCCCCGTATTACACTAATGTCCAGTTTACCTTTTAAATCTCCAAAACAATAAAATTTTAAGACCACCAAAATATACGGGATATAATTTTTAATAAAATTCCGAAATGTCCACTTTAAATTGTAACGTTTTATACAAAACATAAACCAACCCAGAAGTTTAAGATTTACAATCCAAAAGTTTACTTATAATCAACCGGGGACATATCTACCCGATAGAATACATACATATATATAACCACCAAAAGCAAGTACCAATATAACCAAAAGAGCTAAACAAACACTTGTATGAACACCCGGACTATGCTTCCTTATCTTTCCCTTTGTCTACAATCCTTTTTCCTGAAAAAAAAATTAATCAATAACGGGTAAGCTATAAAGCTTAGTGAGTTGTATATGAAGGTAGATGGTTATAATGTTATATATGTATATATATAAAACTGAAGAATGAAACGAAAACTCGAAACGAAAAGCTATTATAACATTGAAGACTAACAACTCGGAGAATTCCATGGATACATCCCAAAAGACTTACCAAAATCATAAACATAACATATCAATATTAAAAATCAATGCATCATAAGTTCAACAACAACATACGCTCTTACCGACAAACTCAACAACGAAATGTCAATTGTTCCATATGAACACCTATCACATGACTCAAGTATCGTATCACGTAAACATATCATTAATCAATTATAAAATATCAAGAATAGTGCACCACTCCCACCTTCATCTACTGGGTACATGCAAAATAGTACTCATACTCGTCTCCTAACACACGAGATACATGAGTACAACGAACCGGTATGCCACACCCAACCTCCGTCTCTCTGGGATACGTGGACATACACCGCTTTCCAGCGTACCACACGAAGTAGTACCCGTATTCACGGTTTACCAAGAGATTAACAAAACAGTCGCGGATCCGGACTCAACCGACATAGCGGAACAATCATAAGGAATACAAACCGGGTCAGAGGGACTTGCACAATTCACCCTTACGAAAACATTAAAGACAATTAATGCAAACAAAAATGCATATACATATGAGTAACACATAAACATGTATTTCATATAAACTCACAGTGCATAAAATGGGTCAACCGAACGTCCAACCGAATGTCGCGTTCCAACTCCGAATTACATTCTGACTTCTAAACAAGAAAGAAAATAGACTCTTTTATCTTTCATACGCCACTGACCTCATGTCCGTTGGATATTTCTTTGATTTTATACAAAAATTACAACACAGCAGCTACAAGCTGTCAAAATTCAGCTTGACAGCCCTGTACTAAGTGCACTTTTAGCACATCTTAAACCTGTAATTAGGTTATAATGTCATCATATAAAACAAACTAGACATTCATACCTTTCGAATGCCACTTGAATCACTCTTATACGATTTTTCTACGATTTTATACAATTTTTTAAGTGTGCGCATTTACATGGTCATTCCACTCGAAAATCTTTATTTTTTCAAGTTTTATAAGCCAATTCAACTCCAAATACCCCCAATTTCATCATTACCATCATACTCATGGTACACTACCATATTCTAACAAGAAATACACTAAATTACTAAAATCCATACCCATCATAAACCCCGGTTCCACAATAATAGCGAAAAACATAAACTAATCATCATCTAGCATCAATATCATGTTACACAACCATTTTCTAACATGAAAAATACCAAAATCCAAACCACATGAAACCCTAGATTCCTCAAATCATCATCAAAACACCAAAAATCATGAAATGGGTTTAAGATAGTGTTTGTACATTTGTTTAATCTTTCAATTTCACCAATTTCTTGTTGAATCTCCTTGATTTTGAGCTTGGATAAGTTTACTATGTGAGAATCGCACCTTTGAGTGTGTGTGAGAGTTCAGGAGTTGAAATTATCAATTAGAAGAGCAAATCCCGTTTTTGTACTAATTTGGTCAACCTACTTTTCCACTGTTGGCAGATTTAGTCCCTCATGTGTATCTTGGTCGTTTCAACTCCGTTTTGCACGAAACTTTCCAGATCTCTTAATTAACCTATAAGAAGCTTAAGTATAAAATTTGAGCCTCTAATTCGATCCAGAAGTTCATTTTCCAATCTTATTTTGATATTTTTCACTTATAATTTTCTTGTAACGTCGTACTTTTTTAACTTCCAAACAAATGACTTTTTTTTAAGTTCTGCCACTTCTAACACTTCATAATATACTAATCTAGGATGTTCCAACTTGTTTCACTCAATTTGGATCATCCGTTTTCATTTTGGGTACTCTTTTTTTCTTCCATTTAGGCTATATACTTTAATACTCAATTTCCGCAAATGCAACATTTTTGACCAAGCTTATGGACCTTTTCTTTACATCTAATGGGAAGTGTTGGCACTATCCACTTGCATTAAATCACTACAAGAACATGGGTTCTCCTATATAGCCCTATAGTGCACACTTAGGCAATTTCCATTTATGCACTTTTCTCATTTTCACTTTCAACTAATATAAGTAAGCACAAACACATAATATACTTTATTGACTTAGTTAAACATGTTTAACAACATAAATGGACTTTTAGTAAGTTGAATGTTACACTATCTTTCTCATATTTGACTGATTTTGTATGCTCATGCCTAATCCTCTTGATTAGACTATCTATGCCTATCTTTCAATCCAGATTTGATATCCCTCTCTAACCTCTTCAAGGCATGGGAAACCTAAAAAACAAAGGAGAGGCTAGCGGCGAAAGCAGATTGATAGGGGGTCACCCGACTCTTTCTAACTAAAACGGGGAAGGCCACCATCGCATTCAGCAATCTTTTTTAGCCAAATCGATACAAATTAATTCTTTCACACATGTAGGAGTCTTTGTGATTCCATTTGCATATCTTTGTGATATTGTCGGAACAGTTTGAAAAGTAATTTTTAAGATTTTACTTCAGTGATAACTGGAAGTCTTATCAGAGATACCCCGATGCCAACTCTGAACATAGGCCACACATTTTTTTAATTGTTGTGATAATAGTTACTATTGTGTTTCTGTGTTAGTTGATTACCCCATTCTGGTTACTTAACGTTTTATCTGGAATTTTGCTACTCACCAGTATAGTCTTTGAAGTTGCATGATGGTCAGGATGCTCCTCATCATCATGAGGGGGAGAAACGATATAAAAGTTTAAAGACACATATTATCATGTTGAGGGGGAGTTAGCAAAAGCTGAGGGTGAGTAACTGTTAGTTTGATCAGTTCCGAGATTGATCAGTTCCGAAAAGAGTTCAAAGTGCTTACAAGTGATCAATTCTTCTAATTCCTTATCAAGTGGTTTTCGCTACAAATCATTATTTCCTCCTTCGAGCATATTGGTTCTACAAGTTCTTAAAGCTGAAGCTGAAAACAAATTCAGCTCGCAGTTCAAAGATAGATTCATTGAATCTGGTGATAAAGTTGAAGATATGAAGACCAAGAGTTTTATTCAAGGGGAAACGTTAAAAGATATGATGTCAAGCAACACCAAAGTGTTTCAAAGATTCAAGGGGAAGAGAAGATCAAGACCTAAAGTTTTCAAGACCAATTTTTCTTTATATAACTTTAGGGGGATATTGTTAGGGTCATAAATGTCCTATAATATAGAAAGTAATATAAATAAAAGAATATTAATTGTAAAAGCCTTTAATTGTTAATTGGGCTTAGTCTAGCTTAATGGGCCATGGGCTTGGAGCTTAAGCCCTGGGTATATAAGGTTTAGTTTATGAGAGTTTTAGGTTAGCAGAGGGAAATAATTCTTAAGCATTCCAAAGGTATTGTAAAACTCTCTGAATGGTTCTTAACTTTGAATGAATGATAGATGGATGACAAGTTGAAATCAATCTGTGTTATTGCTTATTGATCATTGATATTACTGTTATTGCACTAATCTGGGATCCACACCATCCTAAAAAGGATTGTACATGATGGGTCAGATTGGTCATTTAAAGGACTTATCCGTGTTTTACGTACGCACTGTCTGACACCTGAGGCAAATGTTTGGTTTTTCTTTCAAAGAAACACTTTGTACCCAACCACACACGACACAAGTCTATGCATGGTACGTGTGTTCATTTTGTACTGTATAATGGAGGGGCATAAGTTTAATGTGCGACGGCTAATCTCCAATAACATCTTTGGAGGTGCTGATAGAGCCAACGCACGCATGCCACACCTCACCATTATACATGAATTAATGGAAAGGCCAAAGTCCCCGTTTTACCCACTGACCATTTTTGTAAAGACAAAATGGTCATGGATAAAATGAATTTTGAAAGACTGTTACGGAACAACACGTACTTCCACCCGAAGAGAGACAATGACGTGCTAGCTTCTTTGGAAGAAAGCATTCGGTCCCTCAGAAAAGAACTCACTACATCGCTTAGAGAACAAACGTTGTTTCATAATAAACAGATAACTGGACTGAGTGAGGAATTAAACGCTAAGTTGGATGAGATCACTACATATCTGAAGAAAACACATGATGAGAAGGTGATACGGTTGAGGTATGAAAAGTGAAGAGACGACTTCATCAGGGCCATTTGGACGAAGGAATACCCGGAGTTACTGAAGTGTCTACCACCTTTCCCCTTGGATCTTTTGTGGATGTCAGGTGAGCAACATCCTACTTATCATGAGTAGGACAGGTTCAAATCTCTGCCATTTTTATCTGCTTTAAAATAAATTCTTTAATTTTACCGCATGCAGTTAGATTTTATGAGCCTGGGGTTGTATTGTGATTTCAGAAAAATGTTGTTTTATCCATGCCACCATGCACGCAAGTCACAATAAGTTGATGCTAGTTCAGTTCTTGTTGTGATAGCCTGAATAAAATGATTGTTCTTGATACTTGCATTTGCTATCACTAGAACTAGCCTATTGATTCCTTGTTTCCCATTTATTGTTAGAATCCATGCAACACTAAACACATCACCACCTTTTTCTATGCAACCTATATTGATGTGCACAAATTGTTCAATGAAGACATTGAACCGTTCAAAGTTTTGGGAGGGAGGATGATATGGTCAAATAATTCATCTTCATACCCATATCATCCCATATACACACCTCTTTGCAAAAAAAAAACAATGCATCAAAATTCAAAAAAAAATCACAAAAGGAAAATAGTCTTACATAAAAGAGCAAAGCTCCATTCTAATATTCCGTTCATTACAAAAGTGTCAAAGACACCAAAGAGACCAATGTGTCCAATTTCATTCCTCAAAGAGAAGATGGCAGAAAAATTGTGCCATAAACAGAAAACCATTAAGTTGTTGGAAAAAGGCCATGCATACAAAAAAAATTGAAAATGCCAAATGCATGATAATTTCTTGGTTGCAATTAAGTGATTCTAATTAAACAAGGAACTGTGCGTCCAGCTTATGGTTGATATTTTTTATGAATAAGTTGAAAGAAATCATTTTGTGTATGTCTATTATTGTGCATAATCTGAACTTGGTTGAAACATATTGTGTTTGTGGTTATGATGGATGGATTGGAAAAGCATCTTTTTGAATAAGCAACTTGTAGCTCAATTTTTTTTGCAATAAAGTTGCTTGAGGACAAGCAACATTTCGAATTTGCGGTTGTGATAGGGTTATTTTTATAATCCTATTTATAGCCTTTTATCATCATTTTGAGCTAATTTTATTCTCCCATTGAGTCTTTTCGTTAATTTTTAGTGCTTAATTAAGTAAATAATTAATTGATGCTTCCACGCATCAATTTAGCTCACTTTTATATAATTATAGCAAAATCTCATTTAATGTTTGTCTAATTGTAGGATTGGAAGAAAAGGGCCATTTTTTGGAGTCTACATATGTGAAGTGTGTTGGAAAAGAAGTGGATTGGACGTTGCGGACTAAAACCGAAAGACTCCATATTTTTAGGCCAATCGAATTCTTCCTTTGTGATGGGCCGAAAATAACACTTACATATATCTTTTTGGGCTAAGCTTTTGGGACATTATTTTTGGGCTTTTGCTTATTTGAATTTGGGCTTTTTGTTAATCTAGAATTGGGCCCCCATTTAAGTACTTGGGCCCCAAGCAATTTCTATCTATATATATGTATGAAGGTTGTAGTAGAACGTAGAGGCAAGTAGAAGTGAAGAAGCATCCGATTGGTAGTGTTAGGATAACATTTCGGTCCTATTTTCTACTTTGGTTCGGTTTGTATTAAGTGAGTCATAAAGTCACGGTTCATTCGAACTTGGCTCATGGCTCACACCCTTGTGGCTCAATTAACACTCGGGTTTGATCTTTTTATTTATCTAGTACGTTTTATTATAAAAAACCACTTGTTACCATTGTATTTGTTAATCTCACTTTTCTTAAACCCTTCTTAAAGCCTACGGTCATTAACTAAGTTTTTCTTGTATACGGTTTTAAAATCATTTTGATACCCCCGGTTGTGTTAATTTTAACTGCAAGCGGTTTAGATAAGGTTTGGTTGTAAAACGTTTTCCACTCATTCTAAACTCTCAATCACTAACTCTAGCCCAAACTCTCAATTTTATTATCACTAAAAATTGGAAGTCCGAATTACTCACTTCGGGTCCCCAACAAAGTTTGGTTCACAATTTGTAATTGATGGTGGAATTATAGAGTTTCCAAGTGTTAGAATTCTTCTTTTGTTACTTAAATCTCTTTCCAACATCCGGATAAGTAGTCCTAGATTTTTAACCAAATGATAAAATCTTAAGGTTAATTTTGCGTTGAATCACATTTAAAACAAGATTTCCCTTTTTAGTTTATAAATCATTTTCTCAAGTCATTAAAACGTAATTAGAATTTTCGAGTATTGTGTGATGAATTGTCCATCTCCATTATTTGTATTTACAAACGTGGTCATAGTTTTTATTGTTTTTCAAGCAATTATGGGCTAATTACCTTAGCTTGGGATATAAAGTGAAGTTGGAACCAAGACTGATAAAAAGACAAAAAGGTGTATCGTATGGTATGATTGTCCGAGTTATCTAAATCAAAGTTATATTTTATGGATGATTACAATTGATCAATTGAAAACTGGTTTATTGTATGAAGGACTTATTAAGTCACATAAAATATCGACTCCGAGATAATAAAGGAATAATGTCTCATCTTTTATCCAATTATTTGACTAATGTTCCAATGAATCTTTATACCCCGTGCTTCTTTATAATTAAAGTGTCATTAGTTATTAACCAAACTCCCAACAAAAAGATTACCCTCGAATTCATCATCTGAAATCTGTTTTTACTAATTGGACTTTTAAAAGAAGAACTTTTCCAAGCTTCTCTGTGGGATCGATACTCGGTACTTTGTACCATTATTACTTGTTATAAGGCGATAATAGAGTAAGATGTATACTTGCGTCATGGTTTATTTCTGATATTTTCAGGTACACCCAAACTAGCATAACAGGGAGCACCACCGCATGGAACTACGTCAGTTAGTAAGTTTACATTGTGAGGGGGAATGAGACATTTTTTTTACCTTATCATCCAGTTTTTTTGTGTGTCAAACAATATCCGTGTGCACGTTTTCTTATGTACATCAAGTCTTGATGCACACATTGAGGGGGAGCGACACATCATATTTCAGTCTTAGTGTCCACAAGTTAAGGGGGAGTGAGAATTAAAGGTTTCTTTCATGCTCAACTTTCGAGGGGGAGTCGGAGAGTACAATGGACAATGTCTCAATTTGTGTTTTCTTAAAAGTCCAATAGTGACCGGATACCCATCAAATCATCCAGATACCCTCTATTACCTAATGCCAATCTGGACTCGGGTAAGGTTACCGGATCGCATGCCCGGACAGTGCACCTATCTGGATAACACGCCCGAAAAGTGCATCTATCCGGACGATGCGCCCGGATACCTCCGCCGGATTCATATCCAATATAAATATCCGATCACTCTTCTCAAACATACTTTCCGGGCCTTCTCTAAAACCTCTCATAAACCACACGACGCACGAACACTCATTTCTCGCCAATTTTTTGCACAAATCTCTGAGGTATGATTTCGATTTCATGTTTTCATCATTCTCTTTATTGCACCGCACACACAAATCACCCAATCGAGATCTTAATCGACGATTCCCACCAACAACGGCGTCGGTTCGTCTTCGGATCTCAAACAATCATGTATTTCGCATGCAATCGAGTTTACTCATGTCCTGTTTAACTATATTAATGTGTTGCAATCGAGATTGTGACCTCTGCGATCGTATCTGGTGAAAATTTAGAAACCCACTTTCGATCCGGCTACATCTGGATAGTTCTGATCTATCCGGACACCACCATGTTTAAGGGTTTCCTACCGGACACTATCATATCCAGTAAGATTATTTGTCCGGATTACCTTGACATCCGGGCACCTCGGGCATCCGGTCAGTTTCCCTTTCCTGTAACTTTCCTATCCGGTAAGCATTTTTATCCGGTACCTTATACTCTCCGGAAACCAATTTTATCCAGGACACCCTTTCACCCGGATACTAATCTTAATCGTATACCATTTGATTCGGACACACATTTGTCCGGATAGTTGTTCTAGCCTGATGCTTTCTATTTGTTTATGGTCCATTATACCTTGTGCCTGGAATCCGTTACCTAATCGCCGTGCAGATATACATTGAGGTACGTCGTTCTAATCCCTATCGACCATTGAATTCTAACACTCTATCTTTCAGGAACTACAATGGCTGACGAACAATCTCACTCTCTGAACCATGGCGCGGCAAATCCCGATCATCTCATTAATGAGGCGGCCGATAATGCTCTACTTCCTTCACAACAATTTCTTGAAATCGAGGGAAACAACCATCACCTCAATACCAGTGAGTTTCGACCTCAACAGCAGGTCATTGTCGACATTCTTGCTGGCCATCCACTTAACTATGCCCTAACCGCCACAACGGACGTACTTGAATTATACCTATAACAAGTGTGACACACCATCCGTGTTGTCACTACTGAAAATAGTCGACGTATCGAGGCTCTCATTGACAACTTCCCGTTCACTCTCACACTTGAAACGTTTCGTCACATGCTCCAGCTTCCAGCAGCTAATGCCAACGGACGCGAAGGTTATGATTCATACGTCAGCGATGATGTCCTATTTGCAGATATCTGCTCGCTGGGCTACAACCATTCCTTGAACTGCCCCTCCGCATTCAACCGAAAGTACCTGGCACCGATGTGGTACACTATGTTCATAATAATCCATTGTTGCCTATCCTAGAAGTGGAAAGGAATAGATCAGTGCAACGGAAACATTCTCCGCCTCTTTCACGCTGTTGCCTTCGACATACATGTCAACTACGCGGGCATGATCTGGCACGAACTAGTCCAAAATATTTTAACGGTGGGAAGAAGCAATGCCTGTTCATTCCGTTCATCAGATTTCTTCAACTCACCATTCGTCAGCATATGGACACCAATGCAGCAATTCCATGTCGAGCCACTCACCAGGTTTTCCCTCCCTTTAGCTTACATTATCTTGTTATCCGCAATCCATCCAACGCACAACCCATGTGTTTATCCGACGCCCTACTGGCCTACGCAAGTCCTACAGCACCGAGTGTGTTAGAATATAGTCAAGGGTTAGGATTAGACGCATCTATGGTCCAACCAGAGCCGGGGGGACCTCCCTAAGGAGCGCAACCCAAGAGACATGAGGGTCCGAGAACACGTGGAGGGAGAGTTCGGGTAGTTGTGGCTCCCGGACGAGGTGCGACGAGAGAAAATATGGGCAGGGGAACTGGGGTCGGCGGTGCTGTAGACTTGCACGCTAGTACAAGCCACCAAACCCAACCTTCTACCGCTTCATCCACCAGCCGACAACCCCAACCATCCGCCACTACCTCAATAAGCCGCACCATTCCCATTCAAACTACCGACCATTCGTCGTCACTACACGAAGTCCCGGTATTTAATGACCCCCCTTCTCCTTAGAGATAAAGATACGGAAACCAATGAACCTTAATCGCCTCTAATCTAACATTCTTCCTTTGATTCCGATAGTACCGACTCTAATAGCGACCGAGCCATTCGCCTTCAGTAAATACCACCTCGCATCGGAAGTCATCCACCACCTATCACGGAATCCCCATCAACCTCTACCACACCCTCTACCACCTCTACACCTGAGCCCAATACGATAGACATAAGGAGAGAGTAGGGAGTATAAGTTCAATATACAGAAAATGTGAGAGGGAGAGAATGGAGAAGCAAAACAAACCATAAGAGAATGGAGAGCACCCCGTCAAATTTTTAACATTGCATTATTCATAACCCCAAAAAACTTTACTGATGAAAAGAAGTTGAACCGGTGCACAAGACCCCACTTAAGGTGCGTTTGGTATGCAGACATAATAGAACACGACAAGAAGACAGAACAGAACAGAATATGACACAACAGTTGTTCAACGTTTGGTAAGACAGGGCTGGACAGACAGAACAAATAACATGACCAACTTACCCCAGATAAGTTGCTTATATATTTTATATAATTTGATTAATTATGTAATTTGTTAAATATAATGAAATAAATATTTTTTATAACAAAATATATTATTAGAAACTTCTATTCAAGACGATTAAAGTGACACCAAAGTAAAAGGTCTATATAGTTTCGAATTTATATTTTCTAACATTTTCTATATATTTTTTACTATTAATATTAATAATTTATATAAATTTATTAAAACATAAAACCATAAAAAAATTGAGGTCAGGAAAGTGAAAAGTTAAAGAGCATAAAATAGAATAAATAAAATTTAAAGAACAGATAAAATATAAAAAAGGTGTATTTAATGTTTTAGAAGAGTATTAGATTTTATTTGAGGTCATATTAGTAAAATATAAGTTTGATCCACTCTGTTCCCGTATGTTTTCCACATAAAAGTCCCGCCAAACCTGGAACAATGATCTTTGTTCTGTTTTTGATTTGTCATGTCTAGTGTACCAAACGCATCCTTAGGGCTTAGGGGTGTTTTTGGATTGCTTATTTAAAACAACTTATGCTTTTATGTAAAAGTGCTTATTAACTTATGTGGTGTCAAAATGGAGTTTTATGAAAAAATGTTTGAATTAGCTTATGGTGATACCAAAACATAAAAAGCTAATAAGTTGTTATTTAGGGGGTGTTTGGGATTGCTTATACATGTAAAATAACCAAAAAACTTCTAAGTTGTTTCGAATAAGTTAATAAGTTAGAATGAAATGACTTATTAAAAACTCTTTATTAGCGGTGACAAAACGGTATAAGCAGTTTTTTTTATCTCATTCAAACACTAAAAACTGTCTATCAACGATGACAAAACAAAATAAGTTAATAAGCCCTCTAAATAAACAATCCCAAACATACCCTTAATAGGTCTACCCTGTGGGTAACTATTGGACAAGGTTTAGCAAACATAGGTGAATTACAGGATAAATTGTATATAGTTGTAACCCTATACACCATAAGATTGAACATTAGATTTATACGACGCCTAAAATATGTAACTATCCTAATTAATAGAATATATTCTATGAATTAAGTTATAGAAACATAAATCGTCCTATTTATCCAAAAATGTTATGATAAATTTAAAGAAGGGCTTTTGACCGTTTTAACAAATTGTTAAAAAAAATTAAAATAAAGTGCCGTGTTAACTATTTTATTGAACACCATTTGAAAATTAATGTTCTATAAACACAAGTGTTTTATAAAGAGATGGGTTACAACCGTGTAAGTTTTATATAGCTGTAATCCTATGTATGCCTAGTTACAACCGTCTCACACACATAACGAGAACCGTGACAATCGAGTCATATCGTTTTATAGCCGCGGGAAACATATAAGAGAAATGATAGATGTCATAAAGCATAAAAACACATATATCCATAAGGAAATTGCAGATTGAATGTGTATCAATATGAACATGTACACATTCAACATCAACAATACAAATATGTTTCATTTTATTTGCTAATTATTGCAAGAACCCACAAACACTACAGTACAATTTATTCGAGTGCAAATCAATTTCCCTAGGGGCACACTTCACTTAATTATTACCCAAGAACTTCTTGAACCACTTGGCCGAGTCCTTGGGGAATCGTTTTATGCCATTTTTGTAGTCGACGTAAACAATGCCAAACCTTAGGCTGTATCCCGAACCCCATTCGTATGTATCAAGAAACGACCACGGGAAAAAACCCTTCACATTTACCCCTTTCCTACATGCCAAGCCACCAATCTATAAGCAACTTTGAAATATACACTACAACAAAATCACGTTCACATGACATTTTATAAGCAACTTTAAAAATATATTTAGGTTTATAAGATAAAAAAAATTGTTCATCCTAGCGTTACAATAAACTTTTAGGATACTTTTAGACATTTTAACAAGTTTTTATATGAAAAGTATCTTTTTATAGGTTATAAAACATTTATAAAAAATGTCCCGTAAAAAAAAGATAATACGACACTTTATTTTACGGTGCGTCCTGAAAAACTTGTTAGACTGTCAAAAACATCTTGTAAACATATGTTTTTACATACAATGGTTTGGTCATGTAAAACACTCAATTAGGACACTTGGACATTTTTATCATTCTATAAACCCGATTTGGTTGTAGTAACATATAAATATATAAAGGGAAGTTTCCTTTAGGATCCAAAATTGATTAGGACCCTGAGAACCGTCCGTCCATAATGCGCCGCCATGTATCCCTCTTCGGGATGAATATTCATTATGTATAACACATTCATGATGAATATGGAAGTGTTATTCATCATGAATTACACATTCATGACGAATAACATGTCTATATTCTTGATGAATATGTCACGAATCATGTTGTCGGCGGTTCTCAGGTTCCTAATCAAATATTGGTTCCCAACGTACGTGACCAAAGAAAACACAAAGGTGGCCTTTTAACTCACTTGATAGCATCCTTAACAGCCAAGATATGTCTATAATAGAAGCTGATTCTTGCTGTATCATTGACGCCTTGCTTCACTATTCCATTATCGGCATCACCATATCCTGTAATAGAATTCAAGACGATAAATGTATAAATTCTGGTGAACCTATGGTCGATTGATCGGTTTTGGACTTTTGAGTATACCGTTTTCGGTTATGTAGATGGTTGGGCTGTTGTACTTCTCCTTCATGTGGACGAGAAGATCACGCAGGCCTTTCGGATAAACGAAAAAAATACTCACGTCAGACTGCAAAAGAAAACATCAATCAAAACTCTTTGTAAATTGAGATAAAAGAGAGAGATTTTGATAATTGTTTCAAATGGTGTTGATATCCCATCTTAATTTTTCGAGAACAAGACTTAGCAGCCAAGGGTTTGAAAATGAACTCACCGGCGTGCCAATAGGTCTCCCCTTTCTGTATGCTGTTAGAAAAAACGCAAGATTGATGTCAATTTACACACTAGAAAAGTTGAATATGTACTACAACAAAATCAGATTTATAACAAGTCAAAAATATCAAAGTGTCCTAATAAACTATTTATTTGACTTTAAGGCTGTAAAACCAAACAATTATTATGTCGTATGTATATGTATTACAACAAGTTTATCGTAATAATGTTAGACACTTTGAAAATAAAATGTTTTCTTGGTTTTTTCTTTTATAAGACACTTTTTTTATAATACACATTTTCAAATAATGTCAATTAAAAAAATTAATATGACAATTTATTTTAAAAGTAAATTGTCCTAAAATCTTGATAAGACCTCTAAAAACGTTTTATAAGTTTATTGTAACACTTTATAGAACGCACAGTTGATTGGTTTTATAAACTTAAATCCAATCTACTAAGACGTTTAAACTTTTTCCGGTCCTATAAACCGAAAGACTGTAGTGACACATTTGCTTCTTGTTTTAAAAGTTAACTATTTGTCTTCTTAATAATTGTTATCTTAGAGAAGATGGTTGCAAGTTGCATGCTTACGTACAAAGAATTGTACAAGACTTTTAACCTTGACAGATAACTAATTATAAACTGGTAAGATATCGGGTTAATTTGCTCCCGAGAGCTTACTAGATGAGCAAGTCCCCTCCAGATCATCGCAAGGTTTATCTGACCATTGACTACAGGACTCATTGGGATTTATCAACACTACAATACAAATGACTTTTACCCATAAAATTTACCCAGGGAAATTTCGTCGGTGATTACCCATGGATCACCCAGAAAATACCAATGGTTCGGTAGAATCCGATGTTTTTCGAAAAAAATACCCATGGATCGCCCAGAGAATCCCTGGGAATCACCCTTTAGCGACAGATTTCTCAGGAAAAAGTTCGTAGGCAAAAGTCTTTCTTGTAGTAGTGCAAGACACGTGCAAGTTGTCTCAGACACCTACGGTTACCAAATTGTACAAGACTGGTTACTTTGGGAACATACCAGTAAGATTTGTTCGGCCATCGGTGGAAGGACTGAAATTGATAGTGTTGGAAGAAGCAATATGAGCTGCATAATTTGACGTGTAGTAATTGATTCCAATAAAATCATACGATCCTTTAATGAGCTTTGCTTCTTCGGGACTAAATTTTGGTAACCTTCCTTGCACATACTGTCGTACGCTTTGCGGGTACTCGCCAAAAGCCAAAGGGTCCATGTACCTATTCAATTTCAATGAAACAAATGTCTAAAAACGGTGTCGATCATTAATTAAATAACACCACTAAACAGATGACCTTCACCGGCGGCGTATTTTTCCGCCACTGATCAATGACAAACCAGTCAAAGATAACATTGACCAAACTAGAACATGTGAGATATTTTGAATCTTTTTTTACAAGAACCCTATATAGAAGTTGGACTACACCACACCCACACTACAATAAAATCAGATTTGAAGGAATGCAGCTAATAAAGTGTTTTATGAGACTTAAGTTTATAATATTAAAATATAAAATTAGTTGTCAAAAAGTGTTAGAATAAGTTTATAAAACACTTTCGTGCACCTTAACAAGTTTTTTAGAACCTTTTAACATAAAGTATTGTATTAGCTATTTTATAGGATAGTTTTAAGAAGTGTCTTATAAACCTACCTTTTTTATAGGACACTTATGTTTATAGAACATTTTTTCAAATAGTGTCGTATAAAATATCTAATACTAACACTTTATTTTAAAAATGACGCCCATAACTTATTGTAATACTTTTAGTTATGACATTTTATTCTTTGGTTTTATACACATAAATCATATATATAAAACACTCTCTTAGGATACTTAAACATTTATGGCGTCCTATAAACTCAGTTTTGTTATAGTGCTCTAAAAAGAGGCAAGGTTGTGTGCACCCTAGAATGGAGGCAAAAAGTGTGTTGAGTTCGTGTGGGGTGCTTGAACCCGGATCTAATACAATATTCTAATCGTTTTAAAAAAATAGCTCTAATAAAAAAACGAAAGTTAGGTTAATTTATACAAGTTTAATGGTCAGTGTCTAACCGATGTAAGATTACTGACACCGTGATGGTATGTATATCACTTACCATCCTAACATGAAATCAAGGGCTCGTTGTGCCGCTTGTTTGTCGGCTTTGCTCGGAGAATATGGGATAAACCAGTGGGAAACTAACGTTATTCCGATCACACCCTTTTGAGTAGCCTACAAAAATGCATCAAATTATCAACAATGGTGAACAGCTTATGCACATTTTTGAGATATTTATAATCGGATGTTAAAATAAGAAGGCTAAATATCACGAGAAGGTAAAAAAACAATGTTCATTTGTTAATCATTACAAAGATCCATTTGAAGATATGTATATGTGAACCTGTATCAATAATTTATAATGATAAGTTGGTTCACATATACATCTTGAAATAGATTTTTCGGACTTTTTTCAATGGAGTCACATACAGCTTTCTCTTAATTTTCCCATCTAGCCTTAATATTTTAACTTGTTTGATAATTATTATATACATGTATAAATATGTATATATCATTTTCGTTATATATAATAAAATCTCGACCTGGTACTTTTGTTTGTAGAGTTTAACGGTGAGTGCGTGACAAAGAAGCATGTTATGTGCAACAACATAGGGCTCAGTGGCGGAATTCCCAGCAGGGCAACTGTTATTCATCCATGAAGAACATCGCCCGGGTGCAAGAGCTCCCATTTCATAGCCATTAGTAATGAAGATGTATGGCTCGTTCATCGTAATCCAATGCTTCACTCTGTCACCGAACTCCTTGAAGCACAATTCTGCGAAGTCTTGGAAGTCCTTCCTACACAAGAATCATCATCGGTTGGCATAACCACAATAGAGTGAGATCCACAGTTTAGTACAACAAAATGGGTATTTTAGGATGTTCAATCGTTGTTGAACGTCCTAATAGAGTATTTAGTGAGAGTTTAAGTTTTTATGAACCAATATATGTGGGTAATATCAATGACGTTACTATAAGTTGCTAGGATTAATTATGCTCCCTAGCAAGTTGTACCAACGATGTTGGACAACCTAACACCACTTATAAAATAAAATGCCCTATTAGACTTTTTCTAAGACTACTAAAAATTGTCCTACCTTTCTATAAAACTTGTTATATAGGACACTATTCAAAAGTGTCTTGTAAAGGGAATAATAAAATGATTTACATATTGTGTCCGATTTGGTTGCCTAATTTGGTTGGTAGAACTTGTTAGCTTCCCTAACTATGTCCTAATACCTATTGTGACATCATTATATAACACTAAGTATCCTAAAATAAGGTTAGTGTGTTTTCATGAACGGATTGTTTTAGACTAAGACCATGCCGTTTTAAATTAGAGGAAAGTTATTGAGGTAAAAGAAATTCGAAGGTTACAATCATAACTAAAATGTTTATCTAAATGACTCTCTAATGTCCTAACAGACTGATTTATAAGACGATTTTGTACGTCTTAACAAGTTTTTAGAACACTTTTAATGCATAGAACACGTTTTAGAAAATTTCCTATAAACCCATCTTTTTACGATACTTGTTTCTATATGACACATTTCAAATAGCGTCATATAAAATAGCTAATAAGACGGTTTGTTCATAAAAATGTCATAAAAAACTTGTTATGACGTCCAAAATTAAGCGTCCTCTTAACGTATTACAATGCCTTTAGATATGACATTTTATTTTTGATCCTATCAATTATATAAGTCTAAGTGGTTTTTTAGGAGCGTAAAAAAATTTGGCGACCTATAAACTCAATTTTGTATAATATTTAATATACCCATTTTAGTATAGTAATTGCAAGTAAAATAAATATTAATATATATACAACAAAATACTCACGTAATCTGAGGGTGTAAAAATCCACCATACTCATCTTGTAGGGCTTGAGGAAGATCCCAATGAAAGATTGTCACAAATGGTTTGTTGCCTTTGGAGAGGAGTTCATTAATGAGATTGTTGTAGAAGGCTACACCTTCTTTATTCACCCCTCCACTTAACTTTCCACCTGAATGTGATTTGGATAAATAAAGGAAATTAAAAGAATGCATGAAATAGCAATCTACTCTATAGAAAAATTTATTATCGTATTTCAGTGTCATTAAAATAGTTTAAAAGAGTCGGTCATTAAACCATAGACAGTTTGTAGTACTTACTCGGTATAACTCGAGGCCAGGAGATGGAGAATCTGAAAGCATCTAGTCCAATATTATCCATCAGTTTCACGTCATCCTGTTGAATTTCAAAATATTAAATAACCCATAAGTTTTGCACTTCTGTCTAAAGCATTTTTTAGCAAACCAATCAACAAGTGCGGTTTTAAAAAAATGAAAATGAAAGAGCCTAGCTAGTATACAATAAAGTTCAACTTAAGTAATACTCTCTTGTTTTTCAAAACTAATACTAACGAACATAATTGTATGACTCGTTTTTTTCTTTTTGATATATTTCTAGACACTACAAAAAAAACAAGTTGAAATTCTTTTAACTTTTAAATAAAATTTCATGTTGAAACCACCTTAAAAGTGACCGTCACTGATCGTTTATCATTCCTGATATGATAATTGACAATAACTGAAATCCCTATGTCTGGTAAATATATGATGGGCGTATTTACTATTATTGACATACTATAGGGTTTCCCATTAGGTGATTGGAACTATGGGGAATTATACTGCACATTATAAACACCAGAGGGTTAAAAGTGTAAGATACTCTTATTATAAATAGAGTACCCTAATCCTTCTTTTAACCCTAATAAGATATAGGCTAATCACCTCCAGCCGTGTGCTTCCCCACGATCGACTCTCTCAAGATCGATCATCATCCCATCATAATACGATCACCTCGTTCTGGGAACCCGACAATCAATGGCAAATATGTTTAATGCTTTCACTGGATCCTCAGGATCATCGGGTATGTTTTCTTGTCATCTTATTATCTATCAAATACAAATCATGATTTTTCCAACATGTGGTATCAGAGCCCCAGGTTCAAAAATTGATTCATGATTTGTATTAGTTTTTGATGGCTTTAATTCATTGGTTTCTTTCGTGTTTATGTATGCCGCCGCAAACATCAAAACTGCATTGAATTGCAATTTTATCATCTGCGATTATAATGCTATTTTTCCATCGTATTAAACCCTAATTATGCCATGTTAATTGATCAATGTTATTTATCCCGAATTGATCAATGTATAGAATTTTTTTTTTCGGTTGAACCTTGCTTTTCGCTTCTGTACATAGCAAAAACCTTACTTTTCGCTTCTGTACATAGCGAAAACCTTACTTTTCGCTACTGTACATAGCGAAAACCTTACTTTTCGCTACTGTACATAGCGAAAACCTTACTTTTCGCTACTGTACATAGCGAAAACCTTACTTTTCGCTTCTGTACATAGCGAAAACCTTACTTTTCGCTACTGTACATAGCGAAAACCTTACTTTTCGGTATTGTACATAGCGAAAACCTTACTTTTCGCTACTGTACATAGCGAAAACCTTACTTTTCGCTACTGTACATAGCGAAAACCTTGCACTAATATTTATGGTCTCATCATTTGTGCCCAAAGGTCAAATATGATTCTCATAATGCATTTTTTTTCCTTTTGCATAATGAACACTGAGTATACTAATTATGCCCAAAGGTGATTTAATATACCTGTGTGTCAAAAGGACTTTCTACATGCATAATTCACACGATGCTCTATTTTGTGCCCAAAGGTCAAAAGATAAGCATTGCGTTGCATAACCCTAACGTTCATGTTTACTTAGATATTAGTTATTTCTGCCCAAAGGTGATGTAACATCTAAGTAGAGCCTTACTTTGACTTATTGTTTTGGTGTTTACAATAGGTATACTCATCACTAGCTTCATCACTAAAATGGTCATAGTTTCATTACTCTAAGGAATATTACTGTTAGGCCTGCTTACTTTAACATTACTTTGATTCCATTACTTTAAGAAACATTACTTTGTCCGCCTTTTATAGCTAACTACGTCACTATGATAGTCTTCTATAACTTATATCCTCCTCCTTTCCTAATCAGTACCTAACTTTGGCATTGAGCCACTTACTGGTGCGAACTTTGCGTCATGGAAGGATCAATTACTTCTTACTCTGGGGATGCTAGACCTTGACCATGCTATTCGCCATGATGAACCCTCTGCTATTACTGCTGCGTCCACTGCAGCTCAGAAAGCGGATTTTGAAAAGTGGGAAAGGGCAAATCGCTTGTCACTAATGATGGTCAAGAACTCCATTAACCTCAGTATCCGAGGAGCTATCCCTGACTCTGATAAAGTCAAAACTTACCTCAAATCTGTTGAGGATCACTTCAAGGGATCGTCTAAGGCTCATGCAAGTAGCTTAATGCTACAGATGCTCACTCTGAAATATGAAGGAAATAGCAGTGTCCGTGAACACATTATGAAAATGATTGATATGGCTCATAAGCTTAAGAGTCTTGAGATGGAAGTCTCTGATAATTTTCTTGTGCATTTCATAATGACCTCTTTGCCTGCTCGGTTCGACACCTTCAAAGTTAACTATAATGCTATGAAGGATAAATGGTCGATAAGTGAACTGATTGCAATGTGTGTGCAAGAGGAGGATCGCCTAAAGCGGGTACAACCTGAAGCTGTTCACCTGACAACCACTGGTAATTCTAAGAAAAGGAAGGGTAACCACAGTAATCAGACTGGAAATAAAGTTCAAAAGGATAATAATCATGGTGCCGTTGCCTCTGGCTCTAAATCCTTGTCTAACAAACATAGCTGCAAATTCTGTCGTGCCAAAGGGCACGGACAGAAAGATTGCCCTAAGTTCAAGGAATGGCTAGCTAAGAAAGGTAACATCCTTTATGTAATATTTGATTCCTTTACTACTGATGTCCCAATTAATACATGGTGGGGTGATTCTGGTTCTATGGTCCATGTGACAAACTCAATGCAGGGATTCCTTACAATCCAGAAGCTACCAAAGGGCCAAAGAAAACTTAGAGTTGGAAGTGGTGATCTCTTAGATGTCGAAGCCATGGGAACTTTAAATTTACATATGAGTACCGGAAAGTGTATTAGACTAGTGGATACCTTATATGTACCGAGAATTACTCGGAACCTTGTATCCATATCTAGACTAGACCTTGAAGGTTATGTAATAATTCATGGTTGTGGCAAGATTGCTATTACTCATAATAATGAATTACTTGGTCGAGGTTTCTTGGATGGATTACTGTATAAATTGGAACTAGATCATAATTTCTCACAGTCTTTGTTGTCACTTAATATTGATGACGTAACTAAAACAACAAAATCACCTAAACAATTAGAGAATTCCTCCATGTTGTGGCATAAACGTCTTGGCCACATCTCACGAGATAGAATGACTCGACTCGTAAAGGATGGAATCTTACATTCTCTTGATTTTAGTGATTTTGAAACATGTATTAAGTGCCTCAAAGGAAAAATGGCAAAAGGGAATAAGAAAGGAACTACTAGAAGTTCCAACTTGTTGGAAATAATTCACACTGATATTAGTGGTCCTTATCCCGCATCAATCACAGGACATACATCATTTATTACATTCATTGACGATTATTCGCGTTATATGCACCTATATCTGATTAAGGAAAAATCTGAATCCTTACAAACTTTTATTGATTTTAAAACTTTGGTTGAAAACCAACTTGATCATAAAATAAAAGTTGTGAGATCAGATAGAGGAGGTGAGTATTATGGTAGACATACTGATATTGGTCAAGCTCCTGGTCCTTTCTATAACTTTTGCAAGGAACAAGGCATAATTAACCAATACACCATGCCTGGTTCTCCTCAACAAAATGGTGTTGCTGAAAGGAGAAACAGAACCTTAATGGACATGGTGAGAAGTATGCTTGCTAACACTAACTTACCTACTTTCCTATGGACTGAGGCATTAAAAACAGCCGTTCATATACTCAATAGGGTTCCATCAAAATCTGTCCCTAAAACTCCTTATGAAATCTGGACAGGTAGGAAACCGAGTCTAAAATATATGAAAGTATGGGGCTGTCCTACCGAAGCAAAAGTCTATAACCCTAACTTAAAGAAACTGGATCCTAAAACCCTTACATGTTTCTTTATCGGTTATCCTGATAACTCAAAAGGTTATCGGTTTTACTGTCCTTCCCACACTACGAGCATCATTGACACGCAGCATGCCACATTTCTTGAGAACTCAAAGATCAGTGGGAGCACGACAAATCATGACTCAGATTTGCAAGAAGTACAAGAAGCGGGGGGAAACCATTCTTCCGGTATACGTATTCCTCCGATAATTCCTCTTGTACCCACCGCTGCTCCTAATATCACTGATCCTGCTCCTCCTAACCAAAACGCCGAGGGAACATCATCATCGCCTCTTGTGCCTAACGCTGATCCTAATATCACTGATCCTACTCCTCCCGCTACTGAACCGGAAAATCAACTCAGGAGATCATCTAGGGCACGCAGGGCCACAAATTTTGATGATTTCATAACCTTTTTATCTGAAGTTGAGGACATTGGAAAGCTTACTGATCCTACCTCTTATCGAGAAGCCATTAATAGTGATCAGGCCACTCAGTGGAATGAAGCCATGATTGAAGAGCTTAATTCCATGCATCATAATGATGTTTGGGACTTGGTTGAACTTCCTGAAGGATCCAAAACTATCGGTTGTAAATGGGTCTTCAAAACCAAATTAGACCCGAAAGGAAACATCGAACGCTATAAGGCCAGACTGGTTGCAAAAGGCTTTACTCAAAAGGAAGGAATCGATTATCAAGAGACCTTCTCTCCTGTCTCTCGTAAAGATTCTTTAAGGATTGTTATGGCACTTGTAGCTCATTATGATTTAGAGTTACATCAGATGGATGTCAAGACCGCATTCTTAAATGGAGACTTGCAAGAAGACGTATACATGCGACAACCTGAAGGATTCATTCTAGAAGGTAAAGAGCATATGGTCTGCAAGTTGAAGAAATCCATTTATGGGTTGAAGCAGGCATCACGACAATGGTACCTCAAGTTCCATAAAATCGTAAAAGGGCAAGGTTTTCTAAAGAATCAAGTGGATCAATGCACCTATCTCAAGATCAGTGTGAGTAACTTTATAATCCTTGTCTTGTACGTAGATGACATCCTACTAGCAAGTAACAACTTGGATATGCTGCATGAGTCGAAGCGGATGCTTTCGCAAAATTTCGACATGAAAGATCTCGGTGATGCCTCTTATGTCATTGGTATCGAAATACATCGAGATAGGCATAATGGTGTTTTGGGTCTTTCTCAAAAGGCATATATTGAGCGTATCTTAAAACGCTATAACATGCAGCACTGTACACCCACTGTAGCTCCAGTAGTTAAAGGGGACGTGTTTGGTTCTTTCCAAACTCCGAGCACTGAGATTGAAAAGGAAGAAATGAAGATGATACCTTATTCGTCTGTAGTAGGGAGCATTATGTATGCTCAGGTCTGTACTCGTCCGGATATCGCTTATATCGCTGGTATGCTGGGACGTTACTTATCTAATCCCGGAATAGCACACTGGAAAGCAGCTAAAAAGGTTCTACGATATCTGCAAGGGACCAAAGACTACAAATTAACTTATAGAAGAAGTGACAACTTAGAAGTAGTAGGATATTCTGATTCCGATTTTGCTAAATGCAAGGAAGATAAGAAATCTACTTCTGGGTACATATTTATGTTAGCTGGTGGACCTATCTCCTGGCGGAGTCATAAACAGAAGCTGACTACAACGTCCACCATGATGGCTGAATACGTTGCCGTTTATAATGCCTCTTGTCATGGGATGTTGTTAAGAAACCTGGTCAGTGGACTCAAAATCGTCAACTCCATTTCTAGACCATTGAAGCTTTACTGTGATAACTCAGCTGCCGTAACTTTCTCGAACAGTAACAGTTCAACTGGCGCTGGGCTGTATCTTGATACAAAGTACATGTTCGTGCGCGAACGGGTTGAGGAAAATGTCCTTTGTATCGAGTACATAAGTACAAAGAATATGCTAGCGGATCCGATGACCAAAGGTCTTCCTCCTAATGTCTTCGTAGGACACGTGTCGAAGATGGGGCTTACAAAAGACTTAATTTAATAGCATATTGTACTTATTGGTCATTACTATTATCTTAATAAAATTTTCCTCTATATTCAGATTTTGTTTGTCTATTAGTTACGCTTTGAGCTCATAATGGTGTATGGACATTATTATAACGAAATCTGTCTCAGTCAATTGATCATTGCTTATTCAGTTTTAAATTTGAGTCATAGTTTGACTAGTGGGGGTCCTGAGTTGATATTCTTCTCTACGGCTGTACTTATTAGCTATGATTTCAGTTTAAAACAAAATGAGTATCATCCCGGCCGGACTTATTGGTGCTCATAGATAAAAGTTCGCTTGGTCAAGTGGGAGAATGTTGGAACCACCTTAAAAGTGACCGTCACTGATCGTTTATCATTCCTGATATGATAATTGACAATAACTGAAATCCCTATGTCTGGTAAATATATGATGGGCGTATTTACTATTATTGACATACTATAGGGTTTCCCATTAGGTGATTGGAACTATGGGGAATTATATTGCACATTATAAACACCAGAGGGTTAAAAGTGTAAGATACTCTTATTATAAATAGAGTACCCTAATCCTTCTTTTAACCCTAATAAGATATCGGCTAATCACCTCCAGCCGTGTGCTTCCCCACGATCGACTCTCTCAAGATCGATCATCATCCCATCATAATACGATCACCTCGTTCTGGGAACCCGACAATCAATGGCAAATATGTTTAATGCTTTCACTGGATCCTCAGGATCATCGGGTATGTTTTCTTGTCATCTTATTATCTATCAAATACAAATCATGATTTTTCCAACATTTCAAACATTTTATATCATTACCAATGGAATCAAAATGTGATTGGCCTCTCGTTATATTCAAACTACACTAGTATATCTTATCCTCATAAAACTCAATAATTGAAACCTCGCCAATAGTTATGGTCTAGGAGCGTCTAAGAATATTGTCATAAATATATATATATATATATATAGAGAGAGAGAGAGAAAGAGGGGAGAGCTTAGAGTAATACCTTAAAACAATGAAAAACTGATAAACATTATGATCTGGATACAACTAATTGGATTGTCTTTTTTTGTTTTCATGTAGGTGTGCATTATAAACATGTGTGTATGCATGTGTGAATGTTACAAATTATTTGGATATTGTCCAGATGAGAACAACTACCAGAGTGTTCCTCAATTTTTCATTTTCCTTGCGGTTTTTCCCTGAACCTGACTCTATATATATTATATACTTTAAAAAATCAACAGATCAATATCTGTAGGTAAAAGCTCATTACCTATCATAAATCCGCACACTACAACAAAATGAGCATATTTACTATTAAGATGCTCAAATCGTAATAATAAAATACTTAATTTGATTTCTATGTTCTATCAACTATGTGTCTAAAACGAAAATATTACAATATATTTTAATGGGTAAGCGTGGATTGGTGTGACAGTTTACGTACACTAACTAATTCCTTTGGATTAGAGTCATCGATCACATGAGAATCTCCAAAGCCACAACCCAAATATGAGAATAAAATTTAGCACAAAATTAGACAACCTAACAAATTATATCTTTTGTTAATAAAGTAGAGTTAAATAACCTAATTTGACTAAAAAAGTAAATTGTTTTTATTAATGTATTTACAAATTATTTGTGTGAATAAAAGTCAGCAATCTATGTTAAAAATGCTAAACACATGTTAAATGAATTCATGGCCTACCAACAACCATTGTCTTTTTTTTTTTTTATGTCCTATCATTTGCTTTGTCAGTAGATCTGAATTCAGATCCACATTTAATACATACATCACGATCTGCTATTTTTAATCCTTAGAATTTATTTTTTTCGCAATCCAAAGTAATGCACTACATGACTGAAAAACAAAGGAGTTTCATCGTTGAATATCTGACAAATATTTGTTAAATCATCGTTGGATCAACCATCACCGATGGATATTTTTGGTTGGTAATCACGATAACCGGCTACTTTTTGTTTGGCCATGTGATTCTCCATAGATAACCTTTTTCAACGGATTACTACCGAGTTTTTCAATTTGTTAAATCTTTTTGTTTTATAGTGTCGATAATAAGATGGGTGATAGACAAGATAATGCAAATTGCTCACAAAAAACTATATTTGCAATTCTTATATTAAATAATATATGTATTTTAAAAGATACATTAAAGATTTATATATAGTTTCAAAACGTATATATATTTTATGTTATCTAAGTTAAGAAATATATTAGAATCTAATTTTCTAACGGATTATGTTATTTGTTGTATAATTTATCTGTCGAAATAAATTGGCATGTGATGAAGATAGATATGAAAGGATATTATGGTGACAAACAATTTGAAGGCAAGTGTGGAAATGGTGGGACTACGTCCATTCAATAATAATAGAGTAACCGACAAATTTGGTTCACGTGGTTTCTCAAAAATAACATTTTTCGTAAAGTTGAAAAATAAAATTACAAGGTTGTCATCGTAGTGTATAAATACGTCCAAATGTATTCTTTTTCTTTAACAACCGATAAAGAATTTTGTTAAATGAGTTCTTTTATTAATTTTTTTGTTTTTAACCCATTCAAAATCGATTTAATAATTTTGGTCCTTGGAATTTTTGATCGAGTAAAATACAAAAATGTCTTTGATTTAACGGAATTTTTTTAACGACTATTAAAGAGAAGGACCAAAATTTTATGTGTTACAAACCTATTTTGTAGTGTTTTTAACTATACATGAAAAAAGTGACATTTTTGACAAACTGTAACACCCCATTTTCTAGAAATCTGAAATGATTGAAAGTTTTGGGACCAAAGTGAGAAAAGCTGAAACTGGAGGATTAAATGGCAAAACCAGGGATTAAAAAGAGTAAAACCCTTTCTCATTTCTTCATTTTGGCGGCTACCTATTTGGGAGGAGAGATTCAAGAAGATACAAACCTTGTGGAAGAGGAGTTGGAAGGATTGCTTCAAGGGGCTTGGAGGATTCATCTTCAAGGTATGATTCTCTCCCATTCTACACCTTCTTGATTGAATTAAGGGTTTGGGTGTGTAGAAACCATAATCCTTTCTATTTTTAATGTTTTGGTTGAAACCATTGGAAGTAGAAAGATTAGAGAATCACTTTGTGGGTTGTGAGCTTCTCTTTAGGAGCTTGAACCCCTTCAATGGAGGAATTGGATTTTGGGACAAGAAAATGGATTTAGGTGTAAAAAGAGATGATCCATTGGTCAAATTAATGGGGATTTGCATGTTTTAGTTTGGGTTTTGTTTCCTAAAGGTTCGGTTAGTTAAAACTATCAATTTTGGAATTTTACAAGCACTTTGGATCGATTTGAGGGTTTTTGGAGTGAAATTTCGAGCTTAATTTCAAAGTTCAGATTTGGAAGTGGCAACCAGGAAGTTGCACGGCCTGGCTCGCGGCCTGAGGTCACGGGCCAGGGGGCGCAAGTCTCTGATGTGTGTGGATTCCTCGTTTTGCTTCGTTTTCGTTCGGGTTTGGATCGAGGCATCGTTGGGGTTCATCTTAGGGGTTTAGGGAAGATCTTTTGGAGTATCATTAGATGGTTTAACACCATTTTTATGGCGTCCAATTCAGGTATTCGGTTTGAGCAAAAGTGGGTTTTGGAGCGTGTGTCGAATTGCTAAAGCTCAGGTGAGTTCCCTTAACTCTTTTGGTGCCAATGAAATGTTTTGCTAAAGTTTTCATAACTGAATATGGTTTTGAGCATGATGGCATGATTAAACACTTTGAAAATCTTTATTATTACATGATGTGGAAATGTTTATTAATGAATGCAAGTTGTTTATATGTTCTTTCTACGTAAGCGTTGAATGCATGTTCTTGTGAGTTGTTGTTATGTGTGGGGTCGGGATTGCACAGTGGGGAGGTGAACCTCGGATTGTTGAGAATCCTTAGAAAGTTGATTGGACCGTGTGCCTCGAGTCCGTTTCTTGTGCACACGGGTACGACATCTACTGGGGGGGCCGTGGGGATCTACTTGGGGCCCCGAGTGTGGACATCACATGAGGTGATGGGAGTTGAGACCACTGTGCAATACCCTTATGTGGAGTCGAGCATTTAAACTGAAATTTCGTTTATTATTGTAACGGTTGAATGTTTTAAATTACTATTTGTGTGGAACTGTTTTAAAGAGGGAATTCACTAGACCTCATGGTCTAACCCTTGCTTTTCAAAAATTAAAACCATTTTCAGGTTGGAGTTTCGTTTGGGATTTCATCTAGAGAAGATGAAAAGAGGTGACGCTGTGATAGAGGAGTAGTCTAGTGGTGGCTTGCAGTTCACCGTCGGGCTTCCTGTAGCATCTCAGTTGTGAAGGGGTTTATCCGCTGCGTACTTAGAGTTAGATTCGTTGTATTGTGTACAAATTTTGGGACCGTTTTGGTTGTAACTTTATGAATTATGTTATGTGGATTTTGGGTTGTTACACAAACCGCTATAACCAAACTTGTAGTTTGCTCTAAATAATAATACATTTCTATTTTATATAAATTGTTTTTCGACATAGAGTAACAATTAAAAATATCTCCCTCCAATCATATATGATAGTATATATATATAAGACGATAATCAAATGAGAACCTAAAATAGGTTGAGAACCGTGAAAACCAATCTAAGCCGTTAATTGATTTTAATCTATGAACATTATTATAGGCAAAAATAGGTTGAGAACCGTGAGAACCTATGAATGAATTTTTATGTTTTCAAAACCATAGGATCAAAACCAAATGACGGCTTAGATCGGTTCCCACGGTTCTCAACCTATTTTTGGTTCTCACATGATTTAACTCATATATATATATATATATATATATATATATATATATTCTATCATATATGATATGTATTCCTTTCCAAACGAACATATCCTTGAATACCTACCCATTAAGCCCAAATAAATAAAACGCAACCAGAATATGATCGAATTATTGAATAGATAAAATCAAATTCTTTAAAAATAATCTATGGAGACAAAAATTAATAAATACATATGAATATATGATCAATGATTTAAAGATATTTTAGAAAAAAGAATAAAATATGTTTGAGACAATTACGTGAATGATGTGACGATGCTATTGTAGGTAAAAAAATATATATATGATAATTCAGCCTTTGATAAAAAATGTTATAACAATTATTTGGAGTGGAGTTCTTAAGAAAATAGATTATAATTCGAAACATATAAAAATTGGAGAATGTATTTGCAGATATTATTCTCGTGTTGTAACAAGAAATAGCATGTTACACATGGAATCGCAAATGAACAATGATATGACATGGAAACCTCTTAATTAATTGTCATGTTATCTTAATTCAAATCAAAAGTTTTTTCAATTACTATAAGTGCATCAACTTGATAAAAGATAACTTGAAAGTATATTGGTATGATATATAAAGAAAAAATGAAAGTGCAAGTTTGTGAAAGTAGATTGTTAGTTAATACAATTAGCCCTGAAATAATAGTTTTATGAAACTGACGACTGTTTAAATGACTGTGCACAACGTCGTCACTTTATAAGTCTTCATTTTAAATAACATGTGAAAACATTGTTACAAGAAACACACGTCATATATACCTTGTAACGATGATAAAAGTCGTCCGCTACATCTCCGTTATCTCCGTTTGTTATCTTTCCTGCAAACACGATGGTAACAAGAATGCTAAATTAATTATAAAAAACCAACACTATCTTATCATAATCTAAAAGGTAGATAATCAAACTAAACCATAGACAGACTACTAGAGATTGCAAATTTGATCTCATTATTTAGAATAGCTAGGTCAAATTGAGTTACATTTATTCCATTACGGGTCAAATTAATAAATAAATAAAAGAGTAACGAACATAAATATTCGGCTGAAAAAGTCAAAATTCTCCTAAAATGTGTTAATTTTTTACGTCTTAAAATCATCCTATTCTAGAATTTAGATTAATAATATAACTTATGCCAATTATGTTTAATATATTAATTATTCAAAGAGTTAAATGGTCCACTCAACTCTATCTGTTTAACATCTGTTTTAATTCTTTACTAGATCCGCTCATTTTGCACGAATATCTTTTTTATACACCACGACTAATCTTATAGGAATGTCAAGTTAATATACATACAAACACTCGGTAAGTAAGAAGATATTGTTTTTTAGACTTTCAGTTCTTAATGACCACTTATCACTTATTTGATCAGAGATTCCTTAATTCAGACTGTTTGTTTTTTTTACTTTTTTAAACCTACTTATCACTTAAAATCATCTTTAGAAAAAAGTGGTCTTCTTCCATTCATATATATATATATATATATATAGACTTAAGATCATGTGAGACCAGACTATTTCTGTGAGACCAAAATATTAACACTAAACTTTCACAGCAAAAGACTGTGATGGTAAACCTTCACAGTGTTTTGCTGTGACGGTTTGCTATTTTTCTTACATTCACAGTGAATCACTGTGAAGGTTTAATGTTAATTTTTTTGGTGTCACGGTCTTACGAAAACATGTTGGTCTCACGTGAACCCAACCCTATACACACACATAAATGTATATATATATATATATATATATATATATATATATATATATAGCGATCTTTTCGTCCCTCTTATTTAACGGTAAACCACCGGCGAAGTTTATAACTTGAAAAATGAAGAAACAAAATCACAAGTTTAACAAACCATAGTGAAAAAGGGTAACTCAACTAATGAAAAGGAGACCGAATTAAACCTGGAAATTGGTGGGCGAACGTATCCCAAATGCTGCGACCCTTTCCACCTTCAAATGCTGCACCTTCATACTACGTACACCAATAAACATGAAAATCCAAATTTGATCAGAAAATCTAAAAATGCAGATAAATATATATATATATATATATATATATATATATTGAAAATCCAAAATAATCATATAACAATTATACTTGGTAAGCTGCGGATGAAGCGCCGAATACGAAATCCGGCGGAAATGCAGTGCGATTGAAAGTAGAAGATTGACCCAGCAATGCTAGATTAACGAAGATGACCGCCACGAGAACCACTGGAGCAGCCATTATCGTTGGCTTTCTTTCTATGTGTTTGCGACCAAACATGCTACTCTAAAACTGTCTTTATATAGACTTGACTTTGCACGTTATACACATGCTTTTAATATATGATATGTATCATGTATGTATTGATATAATTACTTTTTTTTTTTAAGAAGGATATAATTACTTATAAATTGGATGTCGATACATCTGAACTGCAACGGAATTTAATAATTTATTTTTAAATTGACAAGGGAAATTTTGTGTAATATATTTGTTAGAAACACTACAAAACAGATTGGCTTTTCCGACGGCCAAATCCGTCGGAAAACGACAATACCGACGAATTTCCGACGGATAAGGCCGTCAGATTATGCCTGGCCACAAAACGATATTTCCGACGGATGAGGATTTTCCGACGGATATATCCGTCGAAAATCCGTCGATCTAATTTTCCTAATTTTTAAACTCATCACGTTTAATCAGATTTTCTTAATCTAAAAAATTAATTTTCCGACGGATTTTTAATATATTTTTATAATCTGATAATTAAAATAGTTTTTATTTATATACGAAAAAAAATCAAAAAACATTTCCGACGGAATATTCCGTCGGAAATTATTATTATTTTTTATTTTTTTAATAATTATAAAAATAATTTATTTTTTTATCGAGAAAAATCCAAAAAACATTTCCGACGGAATATTCCGTCGGAAATTATTATTATTTTTTATTTTTTTAATAATTATAAAAATAATTAAAAATTAAAATTTTAAATTTCTGTAAATGCTTAAAAACTGCTAAAATCTGAATGCAAATATCATAGATTAATTAAAGCCCTCCAACGAGTTCTTGTGCATAATAAATACAAATTCTCCTAATTGTTCGATAAACAGAATTTAAATACGTTAGTTCAAGTAACAAGAGTTTAACAACCAAACATCAACACTATGGCGGGGGAGGCGGAAACTGGGATGGAGTAAACTGACTTTGGCTTAACCTTTTCACCAAATCCATCATGTTCTGATGCTCCTTCTTGCGGACCTCCTCTATTTGGCGCATCTCCTCCATCTCCTTCATGCGGACCTCTTCTATTTGGCGCATCTCCTCCATCTCCTTCATGCGGACCTCTTCTTGTCGGCGCATCTCCTCCAAGTCCTTCTCGCGGGCCTCTTCTGATTGTTGCAGTCGGGCCTCTAATGCTTGAATCTAAAAACACAAAAAATATTATAATGAATTATATACGATTAGATAAACATTATACAAAAAGAAATGGAAGTACACACCCGCGTATCAGAAGGCGATGCACCACTCGCATATCCACCTGAGGGTACCCCCGTCAAGACCAAATTCGGATCACTGGTGTTCCCAAAACCGTATATTCGACCTTTATTGCTTCCCCCAGACGCCTGTTTCCACAATGCTTCATCTATTATGGGATTAGAAGTGGCATCCTCGCCGTATTTTTGGTTGACATCGCCTTTATATGTACCCTATGGTATAAAACACAAGTCAATTTCGACAGCATAACAATTGTATATGGGACGTTTCCAAATAAAACAATCCTAACGTTTGCCCAACAAATGGCAACCCAGACTAAAACAGAGATATATATATACCAACATTTAAACTAAAACAATTATAATTTTGCCCAACAAATGGCAACCAAAACTAGACGTGTATATATATATATTAACATTTTAAGTTAAACAATCGTAATGTTTCCCGAACAAACTATATAAAGATTTGTAATTAAAGGTAAACAATTATAAAGTTATAGGTATTCTACACTTGCCGCAATCCGGCCATCCCTCGGAGTCACGTAATCCCCTAGTGTGACAAGATCATGAAACCAACATGGGACATTTTGCCTTAATTGCAGCAGAATTGGCTGTGCACCATAGATGTTATCAAATAGTTACCTGATAATTTTGTTTCGAATAAGAATCAATATTACATCTAAATTTTCAATTGAGATGGATGTTCTTATACCTTCGAATTAGAGGATGATAATGAGATGGTACTTTGTATTTAAAGAGAATAACAAAACCCATCATTAACTTAATTACTCAATGGACACATACTGAGACCCAATTTACAATGCATGAGTAATTCATATTCTTTGTTAGGGGACATACATGATTCGTTCTTTCTGTAACATTTTTAACCTTCTATGGCAACTCAACCTAGTCATCCAGTATACATCGAATCACACATGATGGAAAATTCCATGACAAGAAATTTCTTTGTGGTTATCAAGTATGTATTTATTTTTGACTAATTTAGCATAAACATTTAATAGTGACCTATACACTTCATGTCTATAACACAATCTGTCTGTTGAAACAAAACACATGAAAGTTGTATAGCAGTCCAAGGATAAAAACTCACCTATGGAACAGAAGAAGAAGGAGAAGAAATATCAATGCAATTGACAATATAGATAGCAGAATGATCATGATCACATCCACCAACCTGCATCAATTGAACAAATACATGATCCATCCTTGAATATGATTGAAAAAAGTGGAAAATGAGTATACAACATTGGAAAGAAAAAATCAACATTTTATATTTCCGTTCCTTTTCATTGCATTTCATTATCTCCTTTAGTTATAAGGACGGTCAAAGTGTGATTAGTGTCTACATATATACGTTTATAGAGTTTAAATAAAGTTTAACTAATCTTTAGAATAATATTTCTAGGAAAAATCGGCATGACCCAACCGTAAATACATGTTTTGCCATTTTATAATTTGTACACTTGTATATACATACCATTAATTGTACCCAAAAATTACATATATAAATACATACATTATATATACATACACTCAAATATAATTTTTACCACATCTAAATATGATTTCTTTGGAGCATTTTAACAAACACATGGTGACAAAAGATATCACATTTCCCATTAGATATTACATTTCCCATCATATCCTACCAATGTGTAAAACCACATTTCCATTGACCATGTGTGTCCTTAAATCAACTAAACAACAAAATGAGTAAACAACTAAACAACACAGTAGAAATCGATGAATGCAAATAAATCAACTAAACTACTAAATGAGTAAAAGATGAATGCAAACTAGAACAGCAAAATAGAAATCAATGCTGGAATCGATGCTAAAAACGAACAACACAGTAGAAATCGTTGCTGGCATCACTAATTAAAATAGAACAGCAAAATCGATACTGGAATCGATGCTAAAAATGAACAGAAAATCGAACATCGAACAGAAAAATGAACAGAAAAACGAACATCTTTACAGTTTACACTAAAAATCGATGAAGCTTTAAACTAGAAATCGAGAATCAAGCAGGAGCAGACCTGAAAATCGAGCAGGAGATGGAGATGGGTTGTTCACTTGTTCTTGTTCGTTCGACCGTGAGGTCTGCAGATAACTTCGCGGCGGTGGCCGGAGGCTGAGCGGACGGTGGCCGGCGGAGTGCGTGAGGTGAGTGCGTGCGGTGAGAGAAAGAAGAGGCTGAGCGGACGGTGGCCGGCGTGAGGTGAGTGCGTGCGGTGAGAGAAAGAAGAGGCTGATAGTTTAGGCCTTAGGGTTTCGTGAGAGTGAGAAGTGAGAGAAGAGGGAAAGAGTGATGGGTTTAGCTGAGTGTGAGAAGTGAGAGAAGAGGGAAACGTGATTTAGGTGTTTTAATTTTAAGTGTTTTGAAAATTTTCGGGTTTATTAAATAAACATACAAAAAATTTCAGGTTTAATAAATTTGATTTTTTTTTCTCACATGATTATTGTTAACATTTTAATTATTATTATTTTTGGAATTTTAATTTTATTCTTAGCATTATTTACTATATTATTATTATTATTATTATTATTATTATTATTATTATTATTATTATTATTATTATTATTATTAAATAATACTGATAATATTGTTATTACAGGTTAAAACAAAAAAATTGAATTAAACCCGTCAAAGTCGAACAAAACCGAATAAAAACCATCTTCAACTGCTATAATCGAATAAAACTTATTTAAAACATAATTTAAGCGAACAACCCAATAGATCGACTAAACGAAATTGAACCGATCAAAACTCAATTGAACATATAAGCCCAATAGAACTTACCATAGTCCAGTAGAACTCATTAAGCCTAGTAGAACCCATTATGATCGTTGGTGACTTATTAAGGCACAATAACACTAGTCATGATTTATTATGTGTGGGTACACGTATCGAGTGCATAAATGCATGTGTGGTGTATTATGGTCAATTAAACAACTAAGAACCATTAGCCTCCGATATGAACCACTAAACAAACCATTATAAGCCACTATGCTATTTTATGGCTTATTAAGGCCCAATAATACAAACGGTGACTTATTACATGCTTTGATACACGTATCAACTACATATATGTATGTGTTGTGTATTAGGGTCAATTAAACAACTAACCACCACTATACCCCGATATGAACCACTAAACCACCATTATAGTCAAATATGACAATTTATGATTTATTAAAACCTAATAACACAAGTAGTGACTTATTACGTGCTTGTGTACACTTTCGGATTACATAGATGCATGAGTTCTGTATTAGGGTCCATTAGACAACTAACCACCATTAGACCACTATATGAACCACTAGACCACCATTATAGCCAATTATGACATTTTATGACTTATTAAGACACAATAACACAAGTGGTTACAATTGTGTGCTTGTGTACACATATCGACTACATACATCATGCATGTGTTGTCTAGTAGGGTAAACTAGACAACTAACCACCATTATACCCCCACATGAACCACTAAACCATTGTTATAGACCAATATAATATTTTACGACTCATTAAGGCCCAATATAATACCACATGTGATTTATTACGTGTATGTTTGTAAATATGTATTACAAATATGCATGTGGAGTGTAGTTGGTTCGATAACACAATTAAGACACACTATAGTCTAATAGCAACCACTAAGCCACAATAAACCCTACAAAGACCAATTTGACATGAATAAGTATTTATGGACATGAATTGTGGAAAAAAACACAAAAACGTAATTTTTTTTAAAAATCCGTCACAAATCCGTCACATATCCGTCACAAAGTTCATAAAAAAAATTAAAAAAATATATATTTCAAGAAATTTCCGACGGAAATTTAAAAATATTATTTTTTTTAAATTTCCGTCGGAAACTAATAAGATTTTTTAAAAAACATTGACTTTTAAAAAAATTAAAAATAAAATCTTATAAATTTCCGACGGAATTTTAAAAAATTAAATTTTTTAAATTTCCGTCGGAAATTAATAAGATTTTTAAAAAACATTAATTTTTAAAAAATTAAAAATATATATATTTCAAGAAATTTCCGACGGATATTTAAAAATATTATTTTTTTAAATTTCCGTCGAAAATAATAAGATTATTTAAAAAACATTGATTTTTAAAAAATTTAAAAATAAAATCTTATAAATTTCCGACGGAAATATAAAAAAATTAAATTTTTTAAAATTCTGTCGGAAATCCGTCGGAAATTAACAAGATTTTATTTTTTAATGGCTATTTAGTTTAATTAATTAATTGTAATTTATTATTTAATTGCTAATTACGTTAATTAAGTAACTTAATTGTAATTTAACAAATATTTGTGACGGATTTGTGGCGGATTGGAATTCCGTCACAAATCCGTCACAAACATTTTCGAGAATATATGATTTTCTTTTTTTTAGAACTTGAGTGACGGATTTGTGACGGATTTCCGACGGCTTAACATTTTTGTTGACTTTTATTGACTTTTCTTGGTTCCGTCGGATATCCGTCGGAAAATCCGTCAGAAACGTCCGTCGGATTAGGTCATTTGTTTAGTAGTGAAACTAAAATTGGAAATTTTATAAAATATTGAGTAAACTCTAATTTTGCTCCCCGTGGTTTACTAAAATCTTTGAAAGTGGGACCTAAGTTTTATTAACTCTATAAATCGTTCTTGTGGTTGTTATTTTGCCCTGAAAATGGTCCCTCGTCACTAACTCCGTTAGTGACAGGGGTATTTTTGTCCATTTAATATTCTTCTTTCTTTTTTAAGAGGCCAAGGCCCGTTCCAGCTACTTTACTCCATTGGTTGGAAGCAACATAAATACTGGTGGATAGAAAGTATATATGCTGATGAGTCAAATGGCTCCAATTCCAGAAGCTTTGTTGCTACACGTTTTCATGTTTTCCATGTATCCTTTAAGCGTACAAGCACCAAGCAGTACATTGAACCAGAAGCTGAAACTCCTGGATTGTACTCATTCACCTTGTTCACCAAAAGAAATGGATATCTGCAAAAAAGAACAAACAAAACCCAAATCAGATATCAAGACAATGCGTCAAAATTCCTACAAAAAAAAAAGTTAAAGCAGACAGAAGTCAAACGATTCGATGTAATATACTAATATGTACAAGGAAAACTACTCACCGGTGTGGCAAAATGTAATATCCCGGGTAAATCCGTTAATTTAAACTCTAGTTCCGTTAAGTTTATTTTCTTTATAATTGATGTTAGGGTAAGTTTAGGAGGGTTTATAAGTTTAAAGGGTAAAAGTTTGACCAAAGGATAAATTAAAGGTTGTTTTAGTTATTAGTGAGGAGTTTAGGGGTGTGTGGTCAATAAGGAATAGTACAAGGGCTAGAATAGTAATTAGGGTTTGATATACACCCTTATGAGTTTAGATATTTTCACAAAAACAGAAACAATTCAGTGTGTGTGTGCGTGTGTTTTGGGAAGAAAAGAAGAGGAAAAAGGGAAGAAAGCTAGGGATTCAACTTGGAGTGATTGGAAGAGAAATTAAGGTATACTTCTTTTATGTTTTGTGTTTATAATCAATGGTACTATGTTTCTATCGGAGTAGAATCATCCATAGCATGTTTGGGGTCGATTTCAGTCGGTTTCTGGGTTAAAATGTGCAAACCGACAGAGGTGTCCGGACACAGTATGAATGTGTCCGGTAGTCCTGTTGGTAGTGTCCGGGTAGTTCTACTGATGGTGTCCGGATGATATTATAGTAGTGTCCGGACGAGTCTTTTATCCGGGTAAGTCTCTTTTTCTATGTTTTCCGGATGAATTAGATACCGGATGACGTCCGGATTACCTTGGTGTCCGGACTCCTTTGTTGTCCGGATTAGTCTGTGGTGTCCGGATTCCTCGTGTTGTCCGGATAGTTGTCCGGGTACTTTGAGGTTTCCGGATAACTTGGCTGTTTGGGTAAAATTTGAGGATAAAAGTTATGTAGATGTATCTAGAGTCCATAACCTGCTAGTAAGTCTTATACATAAGTTGGTAAGGAGATATTTGTATGTAAATGGTTTCAGATTCTGAGGTATTTGGATAAAGGATCGGATAGCTCGGAGAAAGGCTTGAAAGCATTTTTGTTAAGCTAACAGGTGAGTTTTACTTTAAAAGTATTTTCAACTGGAATACATACGTATGGTTTGAGAATGTGATAATTAGTGATTAATGTGCTTATATGTATGGTGTACATGATTGATAATATATTGAGATATATGTTATGGTTATATTGCACGAAACGAGTATAAGTGAGCCGAATTATTGTTCGGCGGGGCTGTATGGAAATACAGCGGGGCTGCATGAAATGGCAGTGGAGCTGTAGGTAATTGCAGCGGGGCTGTATGTAATTACAGTGGAGTCGACTGTATTGTACGGTGACGATGATTAGTTGGCTTGCTACCGACTAATGTGGCCAGGGGAAAGAAGATGAGATGAGGAGAGATACACGGTGCACGAGTCCTAATGTGGTATTTATATACGTGTGGTATATGCGTGCTTATACGAAAGGTTTTATGTAACCTATTTTGATACAAAGTATTATGTGAAAAGAGTTTTATATTGATTTTGGAAAAGACCGGGATTAACTCACTAGACAAGTTTGGTCTAACCCTCATTTTGTTTTCAAAAACATGTTTTCCAGGTCAAGGATCTTTGGTTAACAAAGGGAAGAATAAAGCATAGGAGGCGATTGCTAGCTGATGAAGATTTGGATATGTTTACATTTCAGTATTGTATAGTTTGAGACTTTGAGACCGAATGTGAATTATCATGTATTTTGTTATGAAAGTAACGACGCTATGTATGAAATGTTAATTGTTATATATTATGTATGTTTTGGGATACTGGGTCGTTACAGATGGTATCAGAGCCCTAGTTTAAGAGATTTAGGTATTTGGATTTATACCTAGACTTAAACTGCATGTGAAGTAGGATGTCCTTATTATTTTAGAACCCTGGGATGTTAAGTATAAAAAAGGTAGAAGGAACATCATGTAAGGTATGTTCAAATTACACCTGGCCAGTGTAAGCGTGAACTTACAAGTACATGTTTGAACTGAAATACCTTGTTATATGGGGTATGTGCTTATGTGTATGTTAACTTTGTTTAAATCTACAGAATGGAAAGCGGAACACGAAATTCGAATCGAAGAGGAGGAAGAAATCCGAATAGAACTAATCCGCCAATAAGAACTGGGGGCAGAGTCGGAGGTAGAACTGGGGGTAGGACTGGAGGCCGAACTGGAGGCGGAACTCAGCAACAAGATACAGAGTTCGTTACGAGAGGTGATTTAATGGCAGAGATGGGGAGGCTACAAGCCAGTATTCAGGCAATGTTTGATCGGAATCGTCACGGTGAAGCTGAAACACCGGATCCTGAAACGGAAGCTGAAATGCCAATTACACCAACTGTTGTACAGGTGTCAAGGAGGTGCGACTACAAAATGTTCTTAAGTTGTAGACCTCCGACCTACTCTGGGGATAGGGATCCCGTGAATGCGATGAAATGGTTAAAGGAGATAGAGGCTATCTTTAAGACGAGCAAGTGCGCCGAAGAAGATAAAGTGTTATATGGAGCAACAATGTTAAAGGGGGATGCATTATACTGGTGGGAAGCTCATATTCATTCTGAAGGATCTGATATATACTCCACTTTCTCTTGGAAGGAATTCGTTATAGCATTTAAGAAGCAGTTTTGTTCCCAAGCCGCAGTTAAACAATTGGAAGGAGAGTTTATGAATTTGAGGCAAGGAAATTTATCAGTTAGGGACTATACTGCCCGTTTTCTGGAAAAGTCACGTTTCGCAGAATACTATGTGGCCACAGAGGCAATGAAGACAGAAAGGTTTATTTTCGGGTTAAATTCGGAAGTCAGAAAGTTAGTGACTGCAACAGGACCTGATAACTTCTCAGCCGCAGTAAATGCCGCGGAAAATGTAGAACGAGATATTAAGAGATATGCAAATGATAAGAGTGCTGGGAAAAGAAAATCGGAAGAGATGACACATGATTCAATGGAGTACGAAATTCAGAGGTTCGATAGTCGCCTACCTTTTAGACCGAATGAAAAACTATGTCCAAAATGCAATCGCGTACATCAAGGAAATTGTTATGTTGATCCTAGAAGTTGTTACAAGTGTGGAAGGGCTGGACACGTCGCTAAGAATTGTCGCTCAAATCGATTTTGTTTCGTTTGCAATTCCCCTGATCATATTCAGTCAGACTGTCCACAATGGAAGGTACGACAGGGTAGTACAACGGGGAAACCAATAAGTGTCAGGACGGGAGAGATACAAGGGTCTGAAGAACCGAAGGCAAAGGGACGAGTATTCCAAATGACAACGCAAGATGAGGAGGAGATTCCGGATGAGGATACAAGTACATTTCTAATAAACTCTATACTTGCTAAGGTGTTATCTGACTTCGGTGCGAAGTGGTTCTTGGTATTTCTGTGCTTATATTGCTGATCTGTGTTAGAGACATAGGTGGGTGTGGGGTGGCTATTCATTTAGTTTCTATGGCTTTGAATAAGTTCGAGGTAGTAGTAATAGGTATTCATACCTTATTGCCTAACCGAATTCCGGGACGGAATTCTTTAAAGGAGGAGATGATGTAATACCCCGGGTAAATCCGTTAATTTAAATTCTAGTTCCGTTATGTTTATTTTCTTTATAATTGATGTTAGGGTAAGTTTAGGAGGGTTTATAAGTTTAAAGGGTAAAAGTTTGACCAAAGGATAAATTAAAGGTTGTTTTAGTTATTAGTGAGGAGTTTAGGGGTGTGTGGTCAATAAGGAATAGTACAAGGGCTAGAATAGTAATTAGGGTTTGATATACACCCTTATGAGTTTAGATATTTTCACAAAAACAGAAACAATTCAGTGTGTGTGTGCGTGTGTTTTGGGAAGAAAAGAAGAGGAAAAAGGGAAGAAAGCTAGGGATTCAACTTGGAGTGATTGGAAGAGAAATTAAGGTATACTTCTTTTATGTTTTGTGTTTATAATCAATGGTACTATGTTTCTATCGGAGTAGAATCATCCATAGCATGTTTGGGGTCGATTTCAGTCGGTTTCTGGGTTAAAATGTGCAAACCGACAGAGGTGTCCGGACACAGTATGAATGTGTCCGGTAGTCCTGTTGGTAGTGTCCGGGTAGTTCTACTGATGGTGTCCGGATGATATTATAGTAGTGTCCGGACGAGTCTTTTATCCGGGTAAGTCTCTTTTTCTATGTTTTCCGGATGAATTAGATACCGGATGACGTCCGGATTACCTTGGTGTCCGGACTCCTTTGTTGTCCGGATTAGTCTGTGGTGTCCGGATTCCTCGTGTTGTCCGGATAGTTGTCCGGGTACTTTGAGGTTTCCGGATAACTTGGTTGTTTGGGTAAAATTTGAGGATAAAAGTTATGTAGATGTATCTAGAGTCCATAACCTGCTAGTAAGTCTTATACATAAGTTGGTAAGGAGATATTTGTATGTAAATGGTTTCAGATTCTGAGGTATTTGGATAAAGGATCGGATAGCTCGGAGAAAGGCTTGAAAGCATTTTTGTTAAGCTAACAGGTGAGTTTTACTTTAAAAGTATTTTCAACTGGAATACATACGTATGGTTTGGGAATGTGATAATTAGTGATTAATGTGCTTATATGTATGGTGTACATGATTGATAATATATTGAGATATATGTTATGGTTATATTGCACGAAACGAGTATAAGTGAGCCGAATTATTGTTCGGCGGGGCTGTATGGAAATACAGCGGGGCTGCATGAAATGGCAGTGGAGCTGTAGGTAATTGCAGCGGGGCTGTATGTAATTACAGTGGAGTCGACTGTATTGTACGGTGACGATGATTAGTTGGCTTGCTACCGACTAATGTGGCCAGGGGAAAGAAGATGAGATGAGGAGAGATACACGGTGCACGAGTCCTAATGTGGTATTTATATACGTGTGGTATATGCGTGCTTATACGAAAGGTTTTATGTAAACTATTTTGATACAAAGTATTATGTGAAAAGAGTTTTATATTGATTTTGGAAAAGACCGGGATTAACTCACTAGACCCGTTTGGTCTAACCCTCATTTTGTTTTCAAAAACATGTTTTCCAGGTCAAGGATCTTTGGTTAACAAAGGGAAGAATAAAGCATAGGAGGCGATTGCTAGCTGATGAAGATTTGGATATGTTTACATTTCAGTATTGTATAGTTTGAGACTTTGAGACCGAATGTGAATTATCATGTATTTTGTTATGAAAGTAACGACGCTATGTATGAAATGTTAATTGTTATATATTATGTATGTTTTGGGATACCGGGTCGTTACACAAAATCTCACGAATTTGGTTGATATCAAGAACCGTAGGAAATGCAGGAAACCTAAAAACATTGGAGACATCAGAGAGCTAGATACGATCATAGAAAACAAGGGTTTTAAACTTGGAAGGAAAAGGAAGTAAGAGTACTGAGTTCAATTGGGGTTTCGTCTTTTGAGCTATCACTAGCAGTTGAGGCACAATTGGCGATGAAACTGGTTTGCCTTGTCTTCAATTGGGTGGATAACAGAGGGGGTCTGGAGAAGGAGACCACACAACTCTTATTACGATCCACGTCAATACCACAAAAAACCTCATCTATAGCGAGTGCCCTATTTTCCTTTTTATTAGATGTTGTGGTTTTTATTAATCCTTCAAAGGCATATTCAGATCTGGGATCTGTGCCCAAAGTTTGCCGATAGAACTCGAATTCCAGGTCTCAGGCTTCCGATAAAATTCAGCTAAGCGTCTAATATACGAAATCAAAAGCTGGATCTGACGGAGAAGACGAATATTCATCCCAATTAAACCCGTCAAAATTGCCACCGCCCACCACCACCACCAAATGGACCATCGCTGCCACCAAATAACCCCCCTCCTTCTCCTTCTTCATCAACACCAAAGTCGTCGATTCTCAATCTCTTTTTAACACGAGAGTGTTTTCTAGCAAGTGTCTTCGGTAGGTGCTAGGTTTCACAGGCGGTGGAGCAACGACATCTATCGGCAAAATTTGGGCATAGATTTCGAGCCGTTGTTGATCAGCTCTGTTTTTTTTTACCTCTACTTTCAATGGAGTAAAGTAGCTGGAACGGGTCTGACCTGTTAAAAAAGAAAGAAGCTTAAACGGACAAAAATGCCCCTCGGAGAAAATTAACGTAGTTAGTGACGAGGGATCATTTTCAGAGCAAAATAAGAACCACAAGGACGATTTATAGAGTTAACAAAGCTTAGGTCCCACTTTCAAAGGTTTTAGTAAACCACAAGACCAAAATTAGAGTTTACTCTAAAATATTATATTGGTGGTGGGATGGAGGCGGCCATGGTGTCAATGGTGGTGGTGGCGACGGCGGCGACGGTGGCTGGTGGTGGCGCCAACGACAACGACATGTGGTGATGACGAGTGGTGGTGGGGGTGTCTAGGGGTGCTCACAGGTTGGGTTGGTCGGGTTGAAGGCATTTTAACAACCCAACCCAATCATTGCGGTTTGAAAAATCTTAACCCAACCCAACCCAATCAAAAGTGCAACTCAACCCAACCCAAACCGTTCGGGTTAGGTCGGGTTGGTCGGGTTGAAACTTTTATTGATCCTTTCACCATTTAACTAAGTTATCGTGTCTAAACAAATTGCTACATGTTTCTAAATATCTAAATGTTCAACAGATTTCTAAATCGTCTAATAAAAGATTGCTTATAAATCGATATTAATTAAATGTGATCAAATGTCTAAATTCCTTCTTACATTAACACCTATTCTTACACGATCATTCGTATATATGTGTATATATAGGGTATATATAGAGGGTTGAGTTCCGGTGAGAAGTTGAGTTATAGTCAGAAGGGTGAGAAGTGCTTATTAACCGTTATATACACATTAGAATGAGATGCATCGGATCAATTCCCCTATAAAAAACGATTCATCGGTGGACTTGAGATTAAAAATGATATAGGGTTCAGATCTACTTCTCACGATCCTTCACCTATGTATGTATAAGGCATGCTCTATTAAAAACTTAGAATTAATTAGGAACCCGATAACCATCCACAATACAATGTGTGATATTTATCAAGTATATAGATGTGTTTTTCATCAAGTGTTTTCATCTTTATAATGAATATTCATTTTGAAGAAAGACAAATAACATGTTATAAACGGTTTTACACACACACACACACACACATATATATATATATATATATATATATATATAGCCTTAGGTTCAATAGAGAAGTCCACATATTTAGATAAATAGAACCTTTGTAATTCACATATATGAACCTTTGTAATTCACATATGAACTCTTTATAACTAATTCATATATGAATCTTGTGATTCATATATGAACCTTTGTGTTTCATATATAAAACTAATTAACTGTAGGTTCATATATGAATCAGTTGAACCAATTAATTGATTCATATATGAATCTTTGTGTTCATATATGAACCTTTGTGATTCATATATGAATTTTTTTAACTAATTCATATATGAACATTTGTGTTCATATATGAATCTTTGTGATTCATATATGAATTTTTTTAACTACTTCTCATATGAACAAATTAACTGATTCATATATGAATCATAAAGGTTCATATATGAATTAGTTAAAAAGAGTTAATATGTGAATTACAAAGGTCCATATATGTGAATCACACAGATTCATATATGAACTCAGCCCGTGTATTTTTTACGAAACTACCCCTCTATCTTGTGCAGACCACGCGAGTAATTATCCGCTGTTTCTCGGTCAAAGTCGCCGATCTTGACCGAATAAATGGCCAAGATCACTTCTCTATTTCTTTAAATATTTGGACTTCTCTATTGAACCATTCCCTCTATATATATATATATATATATATATATATATATATATATATATATATATATATATATATATATATATATATATATATATATATATATATATATATAAATGATTGTTGTAAAAGTCGTAGTTCAATATTAAAAACAGAGATCACTATCAATCAATAAATTAGTTAACCACGTCTGATTCGAAATTTTAAAATTTGAGAAAATCAAGTTAATGATTTGGTACCGTCATTAAAATAGATTTGAGAGCGTTGAATGCGAGAATAATAAAACAAGGATGATACTATTCCTACCTCTGCACGATTCTTATCATTAGAGCTGTAAACGAACCGAACGAACACAAACAAGGGCTTGTTCATGTTCGTTCGTTTAACTTAACCGAACAAACGAACGAACACGAACAAACATTTTGGTGTTCGTGTTCGTTCATTTAAAAAATTGGTTTGTTCGTGTTCGTTTATGTTCGTTCGTTTAAGTCTTAAACGAACAAACTTAACCGAACATAAACGAACGAACATTTTGGGTCGTGTTCGTTCATTTAAAAAAAATATTACTTAGCCCAAAGGCCCAAGGGAGAAGGATAACCACATTGCACCCATTTTCATAGGTACTCCAATTAATTTTTTTTACTTAGACTCAAGCCCAAAGGGCCAAGCCACTATAGAGTGAGAAAGTAGGGGAATGGAAGAGGCATATTAATAGTTGATACCAAGGCCTTTAGATGGTTTATCCCACCGATGTGAGATGAAACCTTAAGCAAAATGGAGAAGGAACAAAAGGTAAACCCAGGTTCAATCCATGCTCAAGTTCACGCCAATAAGGCTTAAACCATCAAGTTCAAGCCACAAGACTCGAACCAAAACAAATAGGTTCAAGCCAATAAGGCTCAAACCATCAAGTTCAAACCACAAGACTCAAACCCAAACGAAAAAATCAATAGCAACCCACAGCCACAAGGCAAGGCTCAAGCCAATGGGCTTGAACCACCATAGTTGGCTAAAGAGTTGATGTGCTAAAAAATGGAAGGATGAGGATTGTATTTATAATAGGGGATTGAGCAATGAAAGGGGTAAGGAACCGATGTGGGATAGGTGAAAATCCCATTTTCTTTGACTCATCTCTCAATCCCACATCGTTTAGAGTAAACTATTTTTTAAATCCACAAACATATATTAACTATTAAGCATCCATGCTGATTGAAAACAAGTCGTCATTTTTTCTTATGTTTTTTTAATATATAAATATAAATATAAAAAATATTAGTCATTAATTACCAAATGATTAAACGAACATAAACGAACAATACTAACCGAACGTAAACGAACATAAATGAACGAACGTTCACGAACGTAAATGAACGAACGTTCACGAACGTAAATGAACGAACGAGACCTTCGTTCATGTTCGTTCGTTTAACTAAACGAATGAGAAAATTTGTTCATGTTCGTTCGTTTATTAAATAAACGAACATAAACGAACTTCCCGTCGAACGGTTCACGAACGGTTCGCTGAACGTTCGGTTCGTTTACAGCCCTACCTATCATCTGCCAATTTTGTCCTCCATCGATCTCTTTCACAAACATAATATAATTTTAATATTTACATTTTACCCCCCCTATACTAATTAAATAAATTTACTTTATACCTTTTATTTTTATAATTTTCATTTTATACCTTTATTATATTAACACATAAAATCGTATATTAGCTAAAATACGTTAAAAAAATACGTTTTAATTTTAACAAATTACACCATTATAATCGTCTCTTCGATACGTTCGAAATGAGCCCAAGATTGAATATTTTTTGATTTAATTATTTTATTATATATCATATATATTACATAAATATTTATAACGAAATCTTAATATTTTTTAGCATGAAAATAAAATTGTTATATTATTTTATTAGACTCATTTCGAAGTTATCGACGAGACGATTATAATGACGTAATTTGTTTAAATTAAAAAGTCTTTTTGTTTATAAATGCGACATCACGGGTTGGCGGGTTAGGTCGGTTTGGCTTGGGGTTAACCCGTTATCAACCCAATATATGCGGGTTGGTGAAAAATAGTATCGATTATACATCGGGTTGGCTCGGATTGAGTTTTTTGCCTCGGTTGGGTTGGGTTGGCCGAGTTGGTTCATGTTCGTACGTTTAACTTAACCGAACAAACGAACGAACACGAACGGTAAACGAACGAGATTTTTTGTGTTCATGTTCGTTTGTTAAGAATTTTTTTTTGTTCGTGTTCGTTTATGTTCGTTCATTAAGAGTTAAACGAACGAACTTAAATGAACATAAACGAACGTAAACGAACGTAAACGAACGAAATTACATTAACAAAATGAAAAACCGGGTTAACTTAGGAGGTATAAAAAATAAATTCTAAAAGATCAATTTACTTGATGAGTTTACACATTAATTTCATATTATATTAATATGTTTATTATAAGCAGACATAAACGAACATAAACGAACGTAAACGAACGAACATTAACGAACATAAATGAACGAACGAGACCATTGTTTATATTCGTTCATTTAACTAAACGAACAAAAAAATGTGTTCATGTTCGTTCATTTATTAAATAAACGAACATAAACGAACTTCCCGCCGAACGATTTATATATGTGTCTATATTATATTATAAATATTTCAACTTTAATGTTCTAAATTATTTTAATTGGTTTTGAGAAAAGTATCAAAGTTTTTTTTTATAAATATGTTTAAAGAATGACGTTTTTTGAGGAGTTCATGATTTGAGGATTTGAAAGTGGTGAAAGTGGTTAGAGGTAAGAATAAACTAATAAGAGTCCACTATTTAAAATTTTGAAAGTTGTTAAAAAGTATTTTCTTAACGTATTTTAGTTAATATTGGGATCATTTCGAAATAATACAATTAAATCATAAAATAAGAAGGTATCGACTAATAGTAATATAATTAAATCAAAAAATAACGTAAACGTATGACATATGGCAATATAATTAAATAAAAAATATTTAATACTGAGCTCATTTCGAAGGTATCGACGAGACGATTATAATGGAGTAACTTATTAAAATTAAAAAGTATTTTTTAACATATTTTAGTTAATATACAATTATATGTGTTAATATAATAAAAGTGTAAAATGATAAATAGAAAACTAAAAGGTATAAAGTAAATTAATTATATAAGTATAAGGGATGAAATGTAAATTTGAAATTAATAAAATAAAAAAATGCAATGTGAGGGGAAGGGGGTATACGAATGTGGCAAGGGGGGTAGGGATAGAAAATCCCTAAAACAATTAGGAAGGGACACACATAATGAAAGGGTATGTTGCATCTGACACGCTATACGTGGAACCAACCACATCCACAACCCCTGGATAAAAATTGTTTATTTTGATGTCATTCTTTCGAAATTTTACACTTTCTATAAATGAGGTTTTCCCCCTCAAGTTTTTACTTGCATGATTTTATAACATATTCAAGGGTTGTGTTTTTGTCTTGATTGTTGTAATTTTATTAATTTTCTGTTATTGCTTTTATCACTTTGTATTACCTATATTTTTTTTAAAGACAATAAACTTTGTTGGAACCAAAAAAGAGCACCAAATACACCCGAGGCCCGCAAGATGCGGAGCCACATGAGAGAAAACAACGGAAAACCAACAAGGGAACACCATGAGACCATGAAACAATGAACACATACACCTAAAAGCAGCCGAAAAGCAACAAACTAGACACCAAAACAAACCCAGCAAAGGCGAGCGAACACCAACAAGAAACGAGGTGACCACGAGCCTTATCAGATGGGATATACCTGACCTCTCAACAAAACTGTAAAGAAGGTTCGAGACCACCAAGACACTTATTCAGAACAACTAAATTCGCCATCCTCGCCTTCTACAGGAAGCTGCTACAGTATAATAGCGAAGATTTTCGAACCACAAAGGATGACCATAAGAGGGAGACGTGGAGATAAAAGATCTGGTGTACAAGGAACGACATCAGATCGTATAACTCAGCCATGCTCCCTTAAGCAGATCCGATAATTAAGTGCCAAATTTTGAAACCCAATCTATCCACGTTATCGAAATCCTCTTCTTCCTTCTACTACTCACCTAGAAATAGGAGATGAGTTGCGCGTCATGGACAAAGTCCCTTCCCGATGTAACACCCCAAAAATTGGAACAAACAAAAATTTCCATAAAACGAAAATTGTGGTATATATTTGCCAAAGCATTAGTCTCCCAAAAATGGGGAATAATAATCACCTGTTAATTACAACTTTGTAATTTAAAGTAATGGAAATAACATCCTAATAATCTAATTTCACTAAGAAACAAGATTACAATTCGAGTGCCATCCAATTCTTCCAAAAGTAAAGCTCTTCTATATACCGGTGTCCCAAAAGTTAGTTCCCCAAACTCACTCTATTCTCGGCTAGATCTTAGAGACGGCGTCGCTAGAACCTGAGATACAAGTCGACACCAAACAAGTGTTAGTTTGAACAATTAATAATAAGCAGTGAATAACATATAAACCAAATATGTCAACATGGAAATTAATAGTTAGAGTCAATGGGGGAGACCCATAGCACCAATCACGTTTCACCCAAAGAACCGATATACCTTAGTGTCAACTACCATGAATGACACCGAAAAATCCCGACACATCTGAGGACTACATCCACTGCATTACCCCGAATGATGGAGATCTTGGTACATACCCACACAATAGCACCCAAGACTATATCCTTCTAATGGTTATTTGATGATTCACCGAATATTCCAAATAAGCCATAAAACACTTTTACTCCATGTGAAATGTATACAATATCATCATAGGCAACTTGAAGCTTAACCACCACATATATCACAAATGGAAACCTTCTATAACAGTCCAAGACTCTCCAAGGGTCAAGTATGCATATAATTCCACATAAAACTGATAATGTTATTTTATTAACCTCATTTACATCACTTTTATTATATTTTTAGTATTAATTTATATAAATAAATCGAGTCGTTAAGTCTTTTCTTTATAGTTTGCTTAGATTTTAGGATTTAAAATAAATTGGAAATGTGGATGAGAATTTATGCTTTTATTATATAAAATTACTCATTTACAATATCGTTTTTTGAAGGAAGTTTGGAAGCAACTTTTGGGTGAATAAAGTGTAATACACCGGGTAAGTTCGTTAGTTAAATGTTAGTTCCGTTAAATTTATTTAACTTTATAATTAATGTTTAGGGTAAGTTTGGGTTAAATTAGGAGTTAAGGGTGTTTTGGGTCATTAATGGATAGCTTAGGGTTTAAAGGGTAAATATTGGTTAGATATTATCCCTTAGTTAAATCAGATATTTCAAAAACAGCAAATATCCAGATTAAGGTGTGTGTGTGTGTGTGTGTTTTGGAGAGAAAAGAAGCAAAAGAAGAGAAAGGAGGTTAGGGCTTCAAATTGGTGTGCTTGAAAGTGAACCTGAGGTATGTCTCTTTGTATTTTATGTTTGTAATTGGTATTAGAAGGTTTCTATCGGAGTAGAAACATCATTTACATAACTGGTAATAATTCAGTCGAATTCTGGGTGAAATTGGGATGAACTGTCAGAGGTTTCCGGATACGATGAGAGTGTCCGGTAGTTTTGGTTGATAGTATCCGGAACTTGTTCTAGTGGTTTCCGGACAAGTCAAGTTACCTGGTAAGTTCCTTTTTTCCCTAAGTTTCCGGTTAAAATGAGATACCGGATGGTATCCGGATTACTTTGGTGTCCGGGTGTTATCCGGATTGGTTATGTTATCCGGAAAGTTGATGTTTACCGGATAGTTGTGTTGTCCGGATAGTCTGTGTTATCCGGGAAGTTTGGGTTGTCCGGGAACTTTAGTTGTTTAGTCAATTTTGAGAGTTTAGATGCTTTTGACTATCCAGTAACCTATGTATTGTTAGTTATTGGACAGGGAGTGAATGAGGACTAAATGTACTGTGGACTCGACTTAAGTTTGGGTTTGGGGGTAACAATTGAGGATAAGAGTTTGATAGGTTATTTAGGATTCTCAGCCTGCTAGAGAGTTTTATGTGTTCTATATGGTAAAGAGAACGATGTATTTGATTTGTTACAGATTCTGTGAACTTGAAGTGAAAGTAGAGTCGTTTTGAGAAAAAGCTTGGAGAACGTTTTGATAAGTCTAACAGGTGAGTTTTACTTTAAAACGTTTTTAAACTGGAATACATTTATGTGTGGATTGGGAATCTAATAGATGGTGTGATTATGTGCTTATGTCTGAAATATAATATATTGAGGTATTGTATTTACATGAGTATTCTACTATACGAGAATACGTTGGCCGGGCTTAGGACCGGTGTGTTGGCTGTAATATTCGTACGACGTTGTTGGCTGTAATTGTCGTACATCGGAGTTAATTTATTAGTTGGCTTGCAACCAACTAATATGGCCAAGAGAATGAGATGGGAAAATACATGATGATTGAGTCATAACTGGTAATTGTGTTTGTATTATGTGAATGGTGGTGAGCAAAGGATTTTCAAAGAAACAGGGATTTTCTCACTTAGACCATTAGGTCTAACCCTCATTTTGTTTTAAATATGTATTCCAGGGCGTGGATCGGATAAGAGCAAGTAAGAGAAATAATCAGTGGATAGCTTTTTTGGAAGAAGGATGTTATGAAGACTAAGATGTGTTGCTGTTCTAATTTCATAACTAGATATCATGTATGTAATTAGCAAAAAGTTTGTAACGAAATACCTTATTCTGGATGTAAAGAATAAGGGACCTTACTTGTTATATTATGAATCGTTTGGTTATGTAACGATGTTATGAAATATATGTTATTTGTTGTATGTTTGGGAATCGGGTTGTTACAGATGGTATCAGAGCCCTAGTTTAAGGGATTTAGGTATTAGTATCTATACCTAGACTTAAACTGCATGTGAAGTAGGATGTCCCTATTATTGTAGAACCTTGGGATGTTAAATATAAAAAGGTAGAAGGAACATCATGTAAGGTAATTTCAGATTTACACCTGGCCAGTGTAATTGTGATCTTACAGGTACATGTTGAACTGGAATACCTTGTTATATGGGGTATGTGTTTATGTGTATGTTAACCTTGTTTGAATCTACAGAATGGCAAGCGGTACTAGACAAACGAATCGGGGAGGAGGAAATCCTAATAGAACAAATCCAACAGTTGGGGCAAGGGGAAGAGGGGGAAAAGAGGTAGAGGCAGAACCGGAGGCAGAGTTCAGGGGCACGGCACGGAATTTGTTACCAGAGACGACTTAGCAGCTGAAATGGGAAGATTACAAGCCAATATCCAAGCTATGTTCAACCAAACTCATAATACTGAGACAGAAAGACCAGATCCTACTCATGAAGAGGAGATGCCCATTACACCTACTGTCGTACCAGTGGTGAAGAAATGTGATTATAAAATGTTCCTAAGTTGTAAGCCTCCGACCTACGCAGGAGACAGGGACCCTGTGAAAGCTATGAGGTGGCTGAAAGAAATAGAAGCTATCTTCAAGACTAGTAAATGTGCTGAAGAGGATAGAGTACTTTATGGAACCGCAATGTTGAAAGGCGATGCTTTATACTGGTGGGAAGCTCATATTTCTTCGGGAGGGTCTGACATATATTCTACCTTCTCTTGGGAAGAATTCGTTATAGCTTTTAGGAAACAGTTTTGTCCTCAAGCAGCAGTAAAACAATTGGAAGGGGAGTTTATGAACTTGCAGCAGGGGAATTTGTCAGTTCGGGACTACACCACTCGTTTTTTGGAAAAGTCTCGTTTCGCGGAATACTACGTTGCCACGGAAGCAATGAAGATTGAAAGGTTTATCTTCGGATTGAATGCAGAAGTTAGAAGTTTTGTGATTGCTAAAGGACCAGAAACTTTCTCCGCCGCAGTAGACGCCACGGAAACCGTGGAGCAAGATAAAGGGAGAAGTATTAGTGATAAAGGTGCGGGGAAAAGGAAGTGGGAAGGACCGCAGTATGATCCAAAGAAGTCCAGGTTTCAGCGATTTGATAACCGTCCACCTTTCTGACCAGCGGAAAGACCTTGTCCGAAATGCAACCGTATCCACCAAGGAAATTGTCAAGTTGATCCTCGGGTTTGTTTTAGGTGGGGGAAGACCGGACATGTTGTTAAAGACTGTCGAGTGACGCGGTTTTGTTTCTCATGTAATTCCCTGGATCACATTCAGTCTGATTGTTCGAGGGGAAGAATACAGCAAGGGGGTACATCATGGAAACCAGCGGTTGTCAGACCGGTAGTACCAAGACTAGAGCCACCAATAACAAGGGGTCATGCATTTCAGATGACATCACAAGAAGCGGAGGAAACTCCGGATGCGGTTACAGGTACATTTTTAATAAACTCTACACGTGCTAAAGTGTTATTTGACTCCGGTGCAAACCGATCGTTCGTGTCTCCTTCATTTGCTGCTTATCTGCGTTTAAAGCCTAAAGTGTTAGATCATACTTTAATGGTAGATACTGCAAATGATAAACAAGTGTCGGTTAATGAAGTTTTTGATAGTTGTGTGATAAATATAGAAGGGTGCGGAGTACCGATTCAGTTATTTCCTATAGCTTTGATAGAGTTTGATGTAGTAGTGGGGATGGATTGGTTAGCCGAGAATCAGGCTAACATAGTTTGTGATAAGAAATTAATCAATGTTGTCTTGCCTGAGAGGGGACCGGTAGTGATTTATGGTGATCGTAAAAATAATCAGTCTTGCCTTATTTCTATGATGAAAGCTCGGAAGAGTGTTAGTAAAGGCTGCCAGAGTTACTTAGCTTATGTGATAGATATTAAGCAAGAAAAGAATAATAAGTTGGAAGATATTCCTGTTGTCCGTGAATTTCCAGATGTTTTCCCCGAAGACTTGAATAGTCTTCCTCCTGTTAGACAAGTAGAGTTTGGTATAGATCTGATTCCTGGAGCCGCTCCTGTTGCTCGTGCACCGTATCGTTTGGCGCCACCAGAGATGAAAGAAATGATGACGCAACTGCAAGATCTTTCCGATAAGGGCTTCATCAGACCCAGTTCTTCGCCGTGGGGTGCACCAGTCTTGTTTGTGAAAAAGAAGGATGGTTCGATGAGAATGTGTATTGATTATCGGGAACTGAATAAGCGCACGATCAAGAACAAATATCCGCTTCCTAGAATTGATTACCTCTTTGATCAACTAGTTGGAGCTTGCTATTTCTCCAAGATTGATCTAAGATCTGGTTATCATCAGCTGAAGGTTAAAGAAGAAGACGTACTGAAAATTGCTTTTCGCACACGGTATGGTCACTATGAACTCGTTGTAATGAAGTTTGGACTGACGAACGCTCCAGCTGCTTTTATGGATCTAATGAACCGAGTATGTAAGCCATATCTCGATAAATTTGTTATTGTGTTTATCGATGATATCCTTATCTACTCCCGATCCAAAGAAGAGCACGCACAACATCTTCGTTTAATTCTGGAATTGTTGAAGAAGGAACAGTTATACGCTAAGTTCTCTAAATGTGATTTCTGGCTACGGGAAGTTCAGTTTCTCGGACATGTAGTTTCCGAGAAAGGCATTCAAGTGGATCCAATGAAAGTGGAAGCGATTGAAAAGTGGGAACCACCGAGAACGCCAACCGAAGTACGTAGTTTTCTGGGTTTAGCCGGCTACTATCGAGAGTTTATAAAGGACTTCTCTCGTATCTCTACGCCGTTGACCAGCTGACTCGAAAGAATATAAAGTTTGAATGGAAAGCGGAACAGGATGAAGCATTCAGAATTTTGAAAGAAAGACTTTGTAGCGCACCGATTTTGTCAGTACCGGAAGGTTCCGAAGACTTTGTTGGATATATTGATGCTTCCAAACTGGGATTGGGATGTGTACTTATGCAGCGTGGAAAGGTTATTGTTTATGCTTCTCATCAGTTAAAAGATCATGAAAGACAGTATCCTACACACGACATGGAACTGGCAGCAGTTGTATTCGCGTTGAAGATTTGGAGACATTATCTTTACGGCTCTAAATGTCAAATTTATACCGATCATAAGAGTCTCCAACATCTTTTTGATCAGAAGGAATTAAATATGAGGCAAAGAAGATGGCTAGAATTGGTGAATGATTATGACTGTGAAATCCTTTATCATCCAGGAAAGGCGAACTTGGTAGCTGATGCGCTGAGTCGTCAAGAAAGAAGTGGAACAATAAAAGCTATTGCACTACGAACTGAGCTTCTACCTAACATTTTCGACGAACTGAAGAAGTGTCAAGTAGAAGCCTATCAGGAAGAATATTTGAAATCAGAACGGTTAGTGGGGTTATCAGCATTGCTAGTGAAAGATGATCGTGGGTTATTGTGTCTGGGGAACATAATTTAGGTGCCTCGTTTGGGTGGTTTACGTGATCGTGTACTACAAGAAGCTCATCAATCTCGATTCTCTATTCATCCAGGTACGAATAAGATGTACAAAGACCTAAAACAATTCTATTGGTGGCCGGGAATAAAAAGAAGCATTGCTCAACATGTGGAAGGTTGTACTACTTGTAAGAAGGTAAAGATTGAACATCAAAAGCCGTTTGGTCAGTTACAACGATTAGAAATACCGATGTGGAAATGGGATCAGATTACTACAGATTTCATCACAAAGCTACCAAGGACTCCGAAGGGATTTGATTCTATTTGGGTGATAGTCGACAGGTTGACGAAGTCTGCACACTATTTACCGATAGAGGAAACTGATTCATTGGAACGATTAGCTAATTTGTACATTGACGAAATAGTAACTCGACATGGAGTTCCAATCTCGATCATTTCTGATCGTGATAGTCGTTTTACTTCAAGATTCTGGAGATGTTTTCAAAAGGAAATGGGGACGCAGATAAAGTTAAGCACATCATATCATCCTCAAACTGACGGTCAGAGTGAACGAACGATTCAGACATTAGAAGATATGCTCCGGGCTTGCATTATTGACTTTGGGGGATCGTGGGATAAGCATTTACCATTGATCGAAATTGCCTACAATAACAGTTATCATTCCAGCATTCAAGCGGCACCGTTTGAAGTTTTGTATGGTAGAAAATGTCGAACTCCTTTGTGTTGGAACGAAGTGGGAGAGAAACAGCTAACGGGGCCAGATATAGTTCAGTTAACCGCGGATAAAATTACTTAGATTCGGGAAAGATTGAAAGTGGCTCAAGACAGACAGAAAAGCTACGCCGACCGACGCCGAAAGCCGTTAGAATTCCATGTTGGAGATTTTGTGATGTTAAAAGTCTCGCCTTGGAAAGCAGTCATCCGATTTGGGAAACAAGGTAAACTGAGCCCGAGGTACATTGGACCGTTTGCAATTACAGAAAGGATCAGTGAAGTAGCATACAAGTTGGATCTTCCGCCAGAGTTAAGCAGGATTCACAACGCGTTTCATATATCAAACTTTCGAAAGTGTTTGGTTACACCAGATCAGGCAGTTTCTCTACCTGACATACAAGTTGATGAAAAGTTGAATTATGTGGAAGAACCTGAAGCCATTGTTGACAGTAAAGTCAAAGTTTTGCGGAATAAGGAGATCAGACAGGTAAAGGTTCAGTGGCGACATGATAAGGGGCAGGATGCTACATGGGAATCGGAATCAGAGATGAGAACTAAGTACCCGTATCTTTTTGCCTAACCGAATTCCGGGACGGAATTCTTTTAAGGGGGAGATGATGTAATACCCCGGGTAAGTTCGTTAGTTAAATGTTAGTTCCGTTAAATTTATTTAACTTTATAATTAATGTTTAGGGTAAGTTTGGGTTAAATTAGGAGTTAAGGGTGTTTTGGGTCATTAATGGATAACTTAGGGTTTAAAGGGTAAATATTGGTTAGATATTATCCCTTAGTTAAATCAGATATTTCAAAAACAACAAATATCCAGATTAAGGTGTGTGTGTGTGTGTGTTTTGGAGAGAAAAGAAGCAAAAGAAGAGAAAGGAGGTTAGGGCTTCAAATTGGTGTGCTTGAAAGTGAATCTGAGGTATGTCTCTTTGTATTTTATGTTTGTAATTGGTATTAGAAGGTTTCTATCGGAGTAGAAACATCATTTACATAACTGGTAATAATTCAGTCGAATTCTGGGTGAAATTGGGATGAACTGTCAGAGGTTTCCGGATACGATGAGAGTGTCCGGTAGTTTTGGTTGATAGTATCTGGAACTTGTTCTAGTGGTGTCCGGACAAGTCAAGTTACCCGGTAAGTTCCTCTTTTCCTTAAGTTTCCGGTTAAAATGAGATACCGGATGGTATCCGGATTACTTTGGTGTCCGGGTGTTATCCGGATTGGTTATGTTATCCGGAAAGTTGATGTTTACCGGATAGTTGTGTTGTCCGGATAGTCTGTGTTATCAGGGAAGTTTGGGTTGTCCGGGAACTTTAGATGTTTAGTCAATTTTGAGAGTTTAGATGCTTTTGACTATCCAGTAACCTATGTATTGTTAGTTATTGGACATGGAGTGAGGACTAAATGTACTGTGGACTCGACTTAAGTTCGGGTTTGGGGGTAACAATTGAGATTAAGAGTTTGATAGGTTATTTAGGATTCCCAGCCTACTAGAGAGTTTAATGTGTTCTATATGGTAAAGAGAACTATGTATTTGATTTGTTACAGATTATGTGAACTTGAAGTGAAAGCAGAGTCGTTTTGAGAAAAAGCTTGGAGAACGTTTTGATAAGTCTAACAGGTGAGTTTTACTTTAAAACGTTTTTAAACTAGAATACATTTATGTGTGGATTGGGAATCTAATAGATGGTGTGATTATGTGCTTATGTCTGAAATATAATATATTGAGGTATTGTATTTACTTGAGTATTCTACTATACGAGAATACGTTGGCCGGGCTTAGGACCGGTGTGTTGGCTGTAATATTCGTACGACGTTGTTGGCTGTAATTGTCGTACATCGGAGTTAATTTATTAGTTGGCTTGCAACCAACTAATATGTCCAAGAGAATGAGATGGGAAAATACATGATGATTGAGTCATAACTGGTAGATGTGTTTGTATTATGTGAATGGTGGTGAGCAAAGGATTTTCAAAGAAACAGGGATTTTCTCACTTAGACCATTAGGTCTAACCCTCATTTTGTTTTAAATATGTATTCCAGGGCGTGGATCGAATAAGAGAAAGTAAGAGAAATAATCAGTGGATAGCTTTTGGAAGAAGGATGTTATGAAGACTAAGATGTGTTGCTGTTCTAATTTCATAACTAGATATCATGTATGTAATTAGCAAAAAGTTTGTAACGAAATACCTTATTCTGGATGTAAAGACTAAGGGACTGTTAGGACTAAAAGTCCTATAAAATAGAAAGTGATATAAAGAAAAGAATTGTTTTCTTTATTTGTTTGTAAAAGCCTTTTAAGCTAAATGGGCTTAGATTAGTGTTTGTGGTCCATGGGCTTAGGCTTAAAGCCCTTGGTATATAAAGTTGTTTTTCCAATCATTAGGTTAGTAGTGGTGAGATTAGTCGTGCGCTTAACAGAGTTTAGAGAGAGAGTTTGTTCATCATTCTAATCTTGTAACTCTCTGCATTCAATCACTAAAGGATTACTCGTTTTATATTCATTGTTACATGTTAATCTGGGATCCACAATTGGTATCAGAGCAGTATGTCAATCTGAAGAAGATTTTAGAAGAAGAAGTCAAGAATGCTCCTCCAGAGCAGTATGTCAATCTTCGCGAGTACCTTGCCAAAGATCTTCTCAAAGCCATAGAAGACCGGCTTGAATTCAGAAGCTGCATCAGATATTTTGAAGTGCTCTTTGCTATCCGAAAGCGCTATGTTCCAGACTGGCGTGAGCGCGAACTTCTATTCCAAGGGGGAGAACTGATACAAATTCAAAGACAAAGATCATCATCATGAGGGGGAAAAACGTTATAAAAGTTCAAAGACCCAGACTATCAAGTTGAGGGGGAGTAAGCAAAAGTTGAGGGGGAGTAACTGTTATAACCTATGCTGAAAATATTACAATGTGCATGGTTCTTCTATCCGTTTAACAAAGTGCTGAAGTTTTCAAAGCTAATTCAACTCGTGGTTCAACTCGTGATACTAAGAAGACCAAGAGCATATTTCAAGGGGGAGCGTGAAAGATATGAAGACAAGCAACACTAAAGTGCTTCAAAGATTCAAGACGAAGAGAAGATCAAGATCGGAAGAGTTCAAGTTCATATTTTTTCTTTATATAACTTTAGGGGGAGATTGTTAGGACTAAAAGTCCTATAAAATAGAAAGTGATATAAAGAAAAGAATTGTTTTCTTTATTTGTTTGTAAAAGCCTTTTAAGCTAAATGGGCTTAGATTAGTGTTTGTGGTCCATGGGCTTAGGCTTAAAGCCCTTGGTATATAAAGTTGTTTTTCCAATCATTAGGTTAGTAGTGGTGAGATTAGTCTTGTGCTTAACAGAGTTTAGAGAGAGAGTTTGTTCATCATTCTAATCTTGTAACTCTCTGCATTCAATCACTAAAGGATTACTCGTTTTATATTCATTGTTACTTGTTAATCTGGGATCCACAGGGACCTTACTTGTTATATTATGAATCGTTTGGTTATGTAACGATGTTATGAAATATATGTTATTTGTTGTATGTTTGGGAATCGGGTTGTTACATAAAGCTTGTAGAAAGGATCGACTTTTGGACATATTTTGAAGATGAAGCCGAAGACATGTTATGAAGAATTTTTGTTGTACGCATGCGGGCCAAGATTTTTGTTGAAGTCGTGTATTGAATCCGAGAATGGGCCGAATTAATGAACAATTGGATTTCACATTTTAATTAGGCCTTGGATTGAGTTTTATGGGCCAAAAGCCGGTTTAAGGGGTGTAAAAACAAATAAGTTTAGTATTGTAATTTTAATTATTTAGGGAAAAACCCTTAAGGGTATTTTGGTCATTTTTACCCATCTATTTTTTCTATAAATAGATGGGTTCGGATGATGTTTAACATATCCATCTTAGACATCACTAACCTCTAGTTCCATTTTCCCTTCTCATTTCTTCATTTAGGGGTTGTTTGGCAGTTGCTGAATGGTTTGGTGCAGATTGATTAAGTGGTCGAATGATAAAGAGACTTTTATGATATAGTTCAAAGTGAAATATGGTTGTTTTGTAATTGTTCAAAATGAAATCAAGGCGCTTGATGGTTAAGGGAGGTCTATGATAGAAAATCATTCAGAGGGTTTTAGAACCATTAAGAGGCAGACTATTTTTTTGCCAAACAAGATTCACCTTTTAGCGATTCAAATGTTGCCTCTTAATGGAACCATTAAGAGGTAAACAAACAACCCCTTAGTGAAGAAATGGTAAAGTGAAGATTAGGCGTGTGATCTCGTTTTTAGTTACATTCGGTTTTTGGTTTCGATCCATTGCCGATTTGAAGTTATTATAATCAAGTGATTACAAGTTAAAGCATTTGAAGCGTTCTCCGAGTTCTCTTGTCTCATCTCGTTTACATTTCACATTCTTCACATTCTCACATCTTAAAAATTAGTTTTCAAGAATTTTGCGTTTTTACCCCGTAATCTTAGCAATGATCGATTCTCACTTGGTAGTGATCAAAGTTCCTTGTGATTATTATGTGATTACGATTACGTGTTTTCTAAAAATTCTCATTTAATTCAGAGTTTCATAGTTCGGTTTTATACTTTTCGGGGAACAATGAATTGTGGTTTTCAGTTAGATTTTATAAATCCAATTGTGGCTCGTAATTATTACCCAAAAAGACAACAGACAAGTCTTTAATTTTCGAAACGATCCATAGTGCGCAAGTTACCAATTTCGTTCTTGTAACACCCCGAATTCGTATAAGTACTCTTTTCACCTTAGTGTCGCATGATATATGTAGTATGTGATCTTATACCCGTAACATTATTGCATGGTAGAAAGCATTAGACTCGAACTCGGGAACATTTTGAGTTGCATACCTTAGTCGTTATCAGAAAACATGGTGGAAATGGGCCGGGACAAACGCGACGAGAATGCCCGGGGGCATTCTCGCGGGTCACTATCGCGATCCATAGTGCGCAAGTTACCAATTTCGTTCTTGTAACACCCCGAATTCATATAAGTACTCTTTTCACCTTAGTGTCGCATGATATATGTAGTATGTGATCTTATACCCGTAACATTATTGCATGGTAGAAAGCATTAGACTCGAACTCGGGAACATTTTGAGTTGCATACCTTAGTCGTTATCAGAAAACATGGTGGAAATGGGCCGGGACAAACGCGGCGAGAATGCCCGGGGGCATTCTTGCGGGTCACTATCGCGAGCAACCTCAAGACCCACGGTACAATTCGGGTGAGAGTGCCCGACAAGTATGCCAGGGTCACTCTCGCGGTGTCACAATCATCGAAGGAGCTCCTCGCCGAACCCTTTAGCCGCAATACATTATTGGCGAGAGTGCCCGACGAGTATCCCCGAAGCACTCTCGCGTGTCAAGGTCACCCGACGTGTAATTCCTTTAAATACAAGCGCAAGTCTGGATTTTGAGGGGAAATCAGTTTTTAGAGTGGAAAGGGTCGATTTCCTTCTCTTGTGAGGCGTTTTCTTCTCAATCTTCACCCATTCTAATTTATTTCTTCAACCACAAATCTTTGTGCATTTAATAGCTTGAACGTAGGGTTCCATTATCATTTATTGCAAGGATCTTAAGCTTCTTCAAGTCTCAAAAGCTAGGGGTTTCAAGTTCATCTCCTAAGGTTTTCATCTAAAAACTAGGGTTTCTTCTACGGTGAGTTTTCTTGACTTATAAATATTATTTATTTGTCATTATGTGCACTAGTTGAATACTTGTGATCATTATGGGTTTTGCTCAAAACTAGGGTTTCATGAGTTTGATATGAAGAAAAAGGGTTTGACCATTATTATCTCCTTCCTACATGTTTTTACTAAGATTAAGATGATAAGGTATTGGAAATCGTTACTCAAAAACTATTATTTCATATTTTGTCCTAGTAATGTACATAGTCCTAATGGTTAGCACATTTTATGAAGACTTTGCATAAAGTCACAAATGGATAGATGTGTATTGACATTTATAGTTTGGAAATATGCATCTTCTCCATCTTTTGGTATGTAAGAAACGAATAGTGAATAAACACATATTGGTGTTAGACACTCGATTATAATGTGAGATTTTGACATGTATGACTAGTTGGATCTCATAACATTGTTTGTGATTATGTTTGGTGGACAATGATGTCTAACTCCTTGTGCACGAGGAGTTAGATTTGCATTGATTGATATGTTCATAATTGTTGGACTTCTTGGGCCACTAGCGAGTAGGCAATAAGGGACATTGAGGTCCTTGAGGTGTAACTCGTCTAGCTTGGATAGGCAATATGGTCCCGTAAGTCCTTGAGGTGTAACTCGACGGAGTAGGCAATAAAGGCATGAATAAGATGGTTTGAGGTTGTGATGTCTTCTTGGCATGGGAACTAAAATCGGGACTTGAGGTGCAATCCAATAACATCATGTGTGACTCCATTCACGTGTTTTCGTCACCCCGATGGTAACAGGTCTTCCCCGTATTTCAATGGACATTCTCTTGTGTGTTTATGTTCAAGTTGGAACACTCTGACAAGACTGATTGTGGTGATTAATATCACACAAATCCGGTAACTCTGGTTTAAAATGCGGTATCACTTTCTTTTATGAAGTATATGAATTTATAAACTCTCACTAGACTTTTGGTCTAACTGTTGGTCCCGAAGGGTTATACAAGTTTGTAGAAGGGGGCAAGGGGGGGGGGGTTTGAATACAAACACACGATTTTTACTTTCTAAATTGTTTATTGATAAATCAAAACAATTTACAACTTGTTGCGGAACAAGATTAAGGATTAACCTAATCTAAACAAGTTAAGAACACTGAGTTTCTTGCACTAGAATAAAGACAGAAAGGAGATAAGGAAATTACGAATAATAACCTAACACACAGTAGTAAGGAAGAAGAAGATGGCCCGAGCACTTTATTTCTGAAGTAGGGTTCTTCTTATGTACTGCATGCATTTAATGCATAGTAGTGTTACTTTACACGTGGCGGCAACTGAGTGGTTGCATGTTTTGACCTTTGTAGACAACCTTAGTAGCCGCATGGTGCACAGTGTAGAATCAGAGTTTGTTGTACGATTCTAGACAGAAGGGAGGTCCGTTCTGACATTTCGTACGGAGACGTGCAAGGGAGGTAAGACAATAGTACTTTGTAAGGAGACTTCATGATCAGCTTTCGTTGAATCAGTACTTTATCAGCGAATGATAAAGCTCAGCGATTGCTGAAGTCTTCTACTTGATACTTCACGTTGAATGGACAATTCTGTTACTTCGCTGATATCCGCATCAGTTCATTAGTAGATTTGTCGCTGGTTCTTGGGCTTAATCTTCGACTTCAGCGTAGAACCTTTGTTGCCGTGAAACTTGTCTTCAGGAATCATAAGTAAACAACTAAACTATCAGCGATCATCATAGATACTGAACAGGCTCTGAGCTACTGGATGAACAGTGTTCGCTGAATGTCTAATCTAAAGAGCGAGAGTTCCTATCAGCGGCACTGTAAAGTCTTAGTACTTATCAGCGATAGTGAAACTCTAATACATATTGTTTACTTACAATTTTCACTAAGTGTTAAAGAGAGGGTCATTATCAAATCACTGAGGGTTTGGATCAACAATCTCCCCCTATTGATTATGACATAGCAACAAATAAAACTGCTAAGTATGAAAACACAAGGATAAAAAGAACTCATAAAATATTTGTCCCTTTTACTGTTTTCTGGGATCTTTTAAGTACTGATGGAGTAAAGTACATTCACTGAAAATTTTCTTTTAACTTCGTATAAGATTACAGAGGGAAGTAGAAAAATTACAAGTACAACAAATTTAAATTACAAGTACAAAAGAGGTAAGCTAATAAGGATAGAAGAAATACAAGGAAATCCTATCAGCCTTCAAGATGTTCTTCCTTAATGAGAAGTTCATCAAGGGTCTTTGTTGTTGGGATCATCCAGTCAGGGACCGTTACACCTTGATTTCTTCTTTCTTGTACTTCTTTGAAGATCAGGGGCTTGAGATATCTTGCCTGAAGATCGCGTCTGAATTCATACCAATAGATGAGATCCCTGAGCTGTTCAATGGGAGTGATGGGAAGCTCAGTGATACGTTGAAAACGTTGTCCTTCATCGTAGTCGAGAAAGAAGATACCATAAGGTTCGCTTATGACTTTTCCATAGACGAAACGTTCACCAGGTGGCAGAGAGGAATCCAGCGCTGAGAGATCAGGATCAGGACCAAGTACTTCAGCACGTGAAAAACCTATACCTGTTTCGTTCCGGATAGGAAGACCTGAATCTGATGGTTTGGACTTTTTCTTTGCATTGGCCCTTCTTTGTTGAGTCGCAAGAGGAGGAGGAGGAGGAGTATCCACAGCAGAAGAAACCAAGTCGATCTGAGAATTTATGATTTTCTCGACATGGCTCTTATATTGTGAGGTAGATCGCTGAATGGCTATTCGCATCTCCAACCATTCAGAGAAACCGTACTTATTGATCGTAGCAGCGTAGATGTTTTCCTTAGTACCGTTTTCTCTGAATAGATCAACCTTAACAACTGGAACATCTATGGTCGATTTTCCTCTGATGAATACCTTGTGAATTTTGGCAGCCCGATATCAATAGTGCAGTCTTTCTATACCTTGGTCTTTTCTTCAACGATCTTCTGGGTGTCTTCCCATAACTGATGTTGGACTTTGATGGGAGCTCTTTTCAGTTTGGGATCATTCATCGATTCTTGGGCAAGCTGGATGGCGAGGGCCTTATCTTTTTCTTCACCTTCCTTCTTTTCGGCGAGTAATCTTGTGGCTTTAAGATGATCAGCGAACTCTTTCTTTGATAACCTGTACTTTTTAGGAACATGGACTTTGGAGCGAGGGAGGATGATTCGCTGATCCTCGAATTTCTTGATCATTTCTTCTCTCCTTTTCTGATCCTCTTCACTTAGCTTTTGAGGAGCTAAGGAAGGTCTATTTTTGTGAGAGAGAAGTTGTTCTTCAGGTTCATCGGTCTCAGTGATTAAATCCAAGACCGGGATTATTTCTTCAGCTCTTGTGGCTGGGATTATTGTTGGTGCAGTAGTGGGGACTTTAGATGGATCCTCAAACAGGAGAGAGGACTAGCTGAAACACATCGATTGTTTAAGTAAGAACATGGGAAGAAAGAGATAGAGAAAAGAATGGGGTTTAAGTGTATAGAGGTTTTATGGAGAGGAGAACTGAGATTGAGAATGGATAGAGAAGATATGCAGTGTAAGAGAAGAGAAGATATTGTACCTGACAAACTGGCTTTATCTGAAGGATGGCCAGATTGCCTTCTGCAGCGAGGCCTTTGTTTTTGCCTTTGTCAGCTTCAGATGCTGCAGGCTTTGTCTTGGTCGTCTCCCCTGAAGGTTCATTTATCGAAATCCCTTTCTCAGGGGCCTTCTTGGGCTCAACGAAGAAGAAGTCATCATCATCATCATCATCGTCATCATCATCATCTTTAGGGGATGATGATGGTTCTTCATCATCGATATCGATGGTTTCTTCGTCTTCAGCTTCTTCTTCTTCAGACTCGACCTCATCAGCGTAAGGTTCAGTCACATCAGCAACAACTTCCTTGTGTTGCACTTCAAGTTGCTACCCCTCAGATACAGAGGGAGGTTTCTCGGTTCCCTCAGGGTTTTCAACTCCCTGAGGTTGTGTAGCAGAAGTAGCAGCAGCATTTTCATTTTTCTCCCCCTCCGAATTATGGGGAAGATCTTCAGCTTTCTTGTCCCCCTCTTCCACATTATGAGTGGGGGAAGAAATAGATTGTTCAGCAGCAGCAGCAGTCATAGGATTACTGTCTTCCAGGCCAGTAAGTCCCATGAAGGTTTCAATCACAACTAATCTTGCTTCTAGGCCATAAATAGTAGGACTGATCTTTTAGAGATCATCTCGATCGGCCTGAGTAAAGTGAGACTTTGGGGTATCAAGGCGATTGAGTATCTGCTGAAGGAGATCTTTAACCGTGGTGACCTCACCCTTAAGAGTACCAACCTCTGTCTTCAATGATGTGACTTCATTGGACAGAGTGGTGAAGTTTGTTGCCAGGGTGGTGTTGGTGAGGTTGAGATTGTTGATGTTTGTGGAAGTTTCAGCGAGAGTGGTAGAAAAAGTTCCTATGCTGCCATCCACCTTCTCCATATCAGCTTTGGAGGCTTTTTCATCAACGACCTCGGTCAACTTTATAAGGTTCTCTCCAGCGTCTGTAACCGCTGAAGAGTTTGTGGAGAAAGTGGTGTTGTAAGATTCCACCTTTGTTTCCAGGGCCTTCAGGGAGGTGTTGATATCCCCTAAATTAGGACCTGAACAGTTATTAACTTATGAACAGAGGAAAGCTCAGAAGTTTGGGGTTTTGAGAGAAGAGTTGGTTGAGTTATGTGTATACCTGCAGGTGGGTTTGCGAAGTTGTCGAAACCTCGTAAACCTGAGAAGTGTTCCATGTCGTCGTCGAGAGTGCCTTGGCGCATGGAGGTGCCTGCAGATCCTAAGTTTGTCTCCATCATCGCATGTAGAGTATCAGCAGCTGAATCATGAACGATAACGGGTGTCCCTGAGAATGTTGGGAAAATTGGTGGAGTGTCCAAAGAATGAGTGGGAGGAGTGAAGGATGAGAAGATTGGTTGGGTGCGAGGTTCAGCGTTGGATCCGCTGACAATCACTTCAGTCTGTAGAGAGGCTGAAGGAGGTGGGTTAAGTTCCAAGTTTATAACCTCAGTGTTTAGAGACGCTGAAGTCGGAATTGAAGGGGTGGCTTGATCAACTGTGGCAGAGCGTACCACGGAACTATCCATCAGCTCTTCAAAGTGAGCTGTGGAGTCTTCAACATGTGAATGCTTGGAGGGTTGCTCCTTGGTTTTCTTGATCCTTTTGGAATCAAGTTGGGAAGATGATTGTTTCCTTTTTCGAGGAGTGGAGGGTGCAGCTTGGGTATCAGCGGTGGGGATTTCCGCTGAAGTAGCCACAGAAGTAGAAGAATGAGGATTAAGAAGAGATAAGAGAGTAGTAAGACGTACCTCGTTTGGCAGAGGCTTGAAGTCGAGCACCTTAGGGCCAACCTGAGAGAGTCTCAGATCACCCTCTTTTGGGTATTTGTCCCCAAGGCCAAGTTGAAAGATGGCACTGATGAATCGGGGATATGGAACCCATGACGGTCTATCACCCATATCAACTCTGAACGCAAGGTCATCATAGATGACTGAGGCCCAGTCAACATGGAGACCTTTCAGCAATGCATAGCGCATTCCTTGCTGAGGTTGAGCAGCTTGATCAGAGGAGCCGGACTTCGCTGTCATGCAACTTATCAAGTGAGCGAAAATGAAGTTCATTTCGCTTGGCATTTTGTACTACTTGATCAGGGTCAGTTTCTTCTCAATCTGCTTGTCCCTCCCTGTGTCCCATGCGTAACCCATTTCATCAAAGAATGCAGTGATGGCTTCCCTATCAGCATAGTTTTTGTGGGTTGGGAGAGGGACAAAGGGGTTTTCTTTGGTGGCAATGGTTAGGCTGAGTGCACGTCGGATGATGGCAGGATTGATTTTGGTTATGCCAAATTTGGTGTCACAGAGAATGACATCAAGGAGTTTCTTAGGGTCTTTGGTTGAAGCAACCTGAGCTCGTCTGGCAGTATACCAGAACTGAGATAGAAGGAATTTATGGGCAGGGGGTACGAAGGTTAAGGCTTTGAATAAGCAGCAGGTTTGGAGAAAATTCACAGCATCATCCAGATGCCTGACTTGCTTTCGTGGAGGAAAATCGAAAAGCGCATAGAGGTTGTTTGATTTTGAAAAATTTACTTCCTTAAGCGTGAACTTGACTTGAGGAGCTTTGGGAAGAGTCAGTTTCTCAGCAGCAGGCGATTTCTCAGCGGTAGGAGCAGCAGTAGAAGATGCCATTTCTGTTTAACATATATAAACATGAAGAAGAGATAAAGAACAATGTCTTAATGTGGAAAGATTTTCCAATAAGATGTTGTTGATTTTTGTCCATTTCATTCAGACCAAAGATGTCTTAATGAAGATTAGGGTTTTCTAGTTTTGACAAAAAGAGACAAGAACTAGTGAATGACTTATTTTCCAGTTTCCTTTAAAGATAATGATTCTAGAAAAACATATAAAGAACAAGTTTAAGATTTTTGTTTTAAACTTGAAGAACAACCATGAAGGTTGTGTTCATAAAATCATGAAAGAAAATGATTTCATTTTAAAAGGTTATTTTGTTTGATCCTTTAAAAACAATTATAAGATCAGAAACAAGTTAAAATAGGTAAATAATAAGAATATTAACCTTGTTGTCGAAGAAGGAGATGAACAGTTTTCTGGAAAAACTCGAGTTCAAAATGCAACAGTAATTTCTTGCTTGGAGAAGAAGATGTTCGCGTAAAGGAAAAATATAAACTCGAAAGGGTTTATATAGTGAGAGTAGAGAGAGAAAAACTATGAGTGGGAAAGTTTTTCATCATGACACGAACACGTGTTTGCATTTGATTGGATGGTAAACGAAACGTGCAAACGTGTGTCAGAAAAAGAACGTGCCAGGGTTTATCCGTTGTGATGATGTCACAAACGTCCTTTCATATTTTAGGATGTCTCTGAGGTTTTGAAAGCTCAGGGACATTTTGAAAACATGAAGCACTGAATAGAAATATCAGTGTTAGTTTTAGAAATTTCAAAGTATCGCTGTTAAGGAAGAAATATTCAGCGATGCAATTTGTTTTTGAAATCTTGCATTTTTGCGAACGTCAGCGAGTAAAGAGAGAACATACCTTGATATCAGCGAATTAACTTTGTTCAGAGAGAAGATGATAGAATGGGTTATATAAGTTGGTTTTATCCGGTCGCTGATCAAATGCGAACCGCTGAAGATTTTACTCTTCAAAGTTCAGCATTCCAAGCTCGCTGATGAGAAAGTTGATTCTTGTCTCATCAAGAGGTTTGGTGAAAAGATCAGCTAACTGAAAATCAGTTGGGATAAAATGAAGTTCTATATCACCATTCATCACATGATCTCTGATAAAATCATACCTGATTTCGATATGTTTGGTCTTTGAGTGTAGTACTGGATTGTTGGCTATAGAGATGGCACTAGTGCTGCCGCAATAGATTGGAATTTTCGAGAGCTGAAGGTCATAGTCCAGTAGTTGATTTCTCATCCACAAGACCTGAGAACAACAGCTTCCAGCGGCTACATACTCATCTTCAGCAGTGGAGGTGAACACTGAGTTTTGCTTTTTACTTGTCCAACTCACCAGCTTTCCGCCCAGGAGCTGACAGCCTCCTGTGGTGCTTTTCCTATCCAATTTGCAACCTGCAAAATCACTATCTGAATAGGCGATTAGATCAAACCCTAAATCTTTGGGATACCAAAGACCTAGGTTCGGAGTACCCTTAAGGTAACGAAAGATTCACTTTATAGCGATCATATGAGATTCCTTAGGTTCAGCTTGATATCGTGCACACAAACAGGTTGCGTACATAATATCAGGTCGGCTAGCTATAAGATACAAAAGAGAGCCGATCATCCCACGGTATGTCGTGACATTAACAGGTATTCCAGAAGAATCCTTGTTTAGTGTCACCGGCGGTGCCATAGGGTTTTTCATAGCTGAACTCTGAGTTAAATCAAATTTCTTCAGCATATCTTTAACATACTTTCCCTGATTAATGAAAGTTCCCTTTTCATTTTGTTTTATCTTAAGACCAGGGAAATATGTTAGCTCACCCATCATACTCATTTTATACTCTGCTTTCATTCTATCAGCGAAACGAGTACAAAGGTCAGGGTTAGTAGAACCAAATATAATGTCATCAACATATATCTGAACGAGAATAATATGAACTTTTACTTTCCTGAAGAATAGAGGCTTATCGATTTTACCACGCTCAAATTTTTCAATACAGAGATAAGTAGAGAGAGTGTCATACCATGCACGAGGAGCTTTCTTTAAGCCATAAAGTGCCTTATCCAGTTTATAAACATAACCTGGATGCTTAGGATCTGAGAATCCTGGAGGTTGTTCCACATAGACTTCTTCATTCAGCTTTCCATTGAGAAACACTGATTTAACATCCATTTGATAAACTTTGAAGTCTTTGTGTACAGCGTAGGCTACAAAAGGAAGAATAGATTATAGTCTTGCTACTGGAGCAAATGTTTCGTCGTAGTCTATACCTTCCTCTTGTCTGTATCCCTGAGCAACAAGACGAGCCTTGTTGCGGGTTACAGTTCCATGTTCGTCTAGCTTGTTTCGATAGACCCATTTAGTGCCTATCACTGTTTTGTCAGTTGGTCTTCGAACAAGTTTCCAAACTTTGTTTCTTTCAGATTCTGTTAGCTCTTCTTGCATAGCGCTGACCCAGTTTGGATCTTGGAGGGCATCATCTGTTTTCTTTGGTTCAATCAGAGAAATAAAGTTAACAAATAAACAAATGTTACCTGCACTTCGTCGAGTCTGAACACCAGCGTTTGGATCACCAAGTATTTGATCAATTGGGTGATTAATAGTCCATCGCTGAGCCGGGTATGAGTCACTGACTCAACTTGAACTGGAGGAGCTGAAGATGAGGCTTCAGCAACTTCTGGAATATCAACGAAGAGAGGAGTAGGTGCAGATGTCATTACATTTACTGATTGCTGAGAAGTAGATGGAATGTCTGAGACATTTTGTTCAGAAGCAGGCATAGTGTTTAGAGGAACATCTGAGACCCATGAAGTTTCAGCTTCACTAGTCTGCATGTTTCGGATGATAGTAGGACCATCATCTTCAACGGTATGAGTATGAGGAGCGGGAATATCTTCTGAATAACCAAGATTTGAAAACATCCATTGATTCAGTTCTTTAGTATCAGCAGAGGGTCGAGAATTTGCTGAACGGGATTCGTCAAAAGTGACGTGAATAGTTTCTTCAACAGTCTGTCTTCTTCGATTGAAGACTCTGAAGGCTTTGGAGACTGAGGAGTATCCAAGAAAGATTCCATCATCAGCCTTAGGATCAAACTTTCCAAGGGCATCTCTTTTGTTCAGTATGAAACAGTGACATCCAAAGATGTGAAGAAAGCTAATTGAAGGCTTTCTCCCATGGAAAAGTTCATAGGCTGTCTTGTTGAATCTTTTGACTATCAGCGACCTGTTTTGCGTAAAACAAGCAGTGTTGACAGCTTCTGTCCAAAACTGAGTAGGCAGGTGAGAATCGCTGAGCATTGAACGTGCAGCTTCAATGATAGTTCTATTTCGTCTTTCAGCGACTCCGTTTTGTTGCGGTGTTCTCACTGAAGAAAAGTTGTGAGAAATACCCTTACTCTCAAAGAAGGAATCAAGAGAACTCTTTTTAAATTCAGTCCCATGATCTCTCCTTATTGAGCGAACGGTCAAGTTGTTCAGGACTTCCATTTTCCTGACAAAGGTGATGAGTTCTTCAGGGATGTCACTCTTAGAACGGAGAAATATTACCCAGGTATAGCGAGAGAATTCATCAACTATGACCAGTGTATATTTCTTTCCAGCGATGGATTGTTTGTTAACAGGGCCAAACAAATCCATATGGAGAAGTTGTAGAGGAGATGACACTGAGGAGACTTGCTTTGATTTAAAGCTTGCTTTGGTCTGCTTCCCTTTCTCACACGCTGAACATAAGGACTCTTTGGCGTATGAGTGTTGAGGTAGACCAGTGACTAACTCTTTAGAAGAAAGAGTGTTCAATGTCTTGAAGTTGAGATGGGAGAGCCTATTATGCCATAACCAGTTGGCATCAGATGAAACTTTTGAGAAGAAACAGGAGTTCTCAGTGGTTGTTGAGTCCATGTTTATAACGTAAACATTTTCCAAACGATAACCGCTGAGAGCTATCTTCTCCTTTTTGTCAGCGACAAAGCAGGATTCCTTAGTAAAGATTACTTTGTTATCCATGTCGCAAAACTGACTGATGCTTAGAAGATTATGCTTCAGTCCTTCAACATATGCGACTCTTCTGAAGGTTGTTGTACCATTAGAGAGTACACCAAACCCTCGGGTATGTCCTTTTCCGTTTCCACCGAAAGTTACAGAGGGACCCTTCTCTTCCTTATACTCAGTGAGCAGGTTCTTCTTACCAGTCATGTGTCTAGAGCATCCGCTATCGAGATACCAGATACCCTTCTTAACCTGCAAACAAAGGAAGATTAGTTTGACTTGGGCACCCATTTCATCATGTGTACACACTTGTCAGTGGAGGTAGATGGAATGGAAGGTTCAGCATTCTTCACAGCATTTGAAGATTCAGCTTTATCAGTCTTCACTTTGGTTAATTTCTTAACCTCAGTGGTCTTCTCTGCCTTGGGAGCAATAATCTTCACCTTAGCTATTTTTTCAGCTTTGGTGGCTGTAGGGCACTTACTAGAAATATGATCTGTAAGTCCATAGTGATAACATTTCCTATAACTAAAAGTAGTTCTAGGACCATTTACATGCTTAGCCGTTAGTTTTAAATGAGCAGGGCTAGCACAAAGTATACCTCTGGCATTGGAAATGAGAGGAACTTTCAGTTCTTCAGATTTCCTACCAGTTATATCCACTTTAAGTCTAGGAGTAGATCGCTGAATAAATCCATGGATCTTGTTCTTAGAAGTAGAGGGATAAGTCACCGACGCTTTAGAAGCATTCAGCTTAGGTACACAAGTACCCTTCTGAGGTTTTTGGTTAAAAGCAATTCCTTTACCTTTGTCTTTAGAGACTGAGGTAGGTTTTGGATAAATAATTTTCTCTTTACCTTTCGAAGTTAAGGTAGAGATTTCCTCAGGGATGGGAGGTTTTGAAGAGGAACACTGAGATGAGAAAGTGTCAGGGATTGAGGATACGAATATTCCAAACTTAAGCATTGAACGGTCAGTGGTTTGTTCTAGAGTATCAGCTTTGTAACCAAGACCACGTTTATCACTCAGGGGAATCTGAGACTTAATTATCTCAGTGATCTTTGTTGAGGAGTTATACCATCCATCAACAGTAGCTTTTTCAGCTTTTAATGCAGCGATAGCTTCTTCGCGTTCGATTTTGACTAGCTGATTTAAATGAACTTGATCTTTAAAATCTTCTTCAATCTTAGAAAGCTTTTCTATTTGAAGGTGACAGTTTTTAAGCTGTTCAGCGAGGTCAAGGTTTTGATTTTCAATAACAGTTTTGCCATTCATGGCTTCATATAAACTTCTAGTCAAGAGATCGATCTTTCGAAGACTATCAACTTCATCAATATTTAAAATATTGGTAAAGAAGGAAGGTGATACCTTAGTAGCAGAGGTTGAAGTAGAGGGAATGTCAGAATTTTCTTCCCCATCTTCAAGTTTGGCCATGAGACATAGATTGGCTTCATCATCATCTTCAGAGTCAGATGATTCTTCTTCATCAGAGGCAACCCAATCATAGTCAGCCATCAGGCCTTTGCCTTTCTTCTTAAAGGTTTTCAGCTTTGAATACCTTTCTTTCAGCTTTTTGTATTTTTCATCTCTAGTCCTGGGAGTAAAGTTTTTCTTGGGAAAAGCTGAGGATCTATAGACTTTCTTTGACCTACACTCGCTAGCAAAATGTCCTATCTTTTCACAGTTATAGCAAGTAGCAGTAGCCTTATCAACATGGGTTGATGATCTTGGATTGTCAGTAATAGCAAGAGGTTTGTTCTTTCTGAAATTACTCTTTCTAGCAAATCTCCTGAACTTATTAGCCATGAATGCCAGAGTTTCATCATCATCTGAAGCGTCAGAATCTGATGAACGTTCAGAGTTAGTTTCCAACTCAGTGACATTGATAGTAGATCACTGAGTGGAAGGTAACTCTGAGAGTAAAGCAACAGGGGTGCTTTTGGAATCTTTTACAAGATTCTTCTTAAGATGACTCGATTGCTCATGATTAAGCATCGTTCCATATAAGGTAGAAAGAGTGATGGATTTTAGATCCTTTGATAGCTTGAGACACATTGAATAACTGTCCCAACTTTCATGTAAACATTCTAAGAACTTTGTCAGTACTTCAAAGTTAGAATATTCCTTACCAACAGTTTTAAGATCTATTATTAAGCAGTTAAAACGTTGGTGTACTTTAGAGAGATATTCATTCTTACCACAAATGAAGCTTCCGTACTGTCTTACCAGGTTGATCTTACGTGAGTCCTGGACTTCAGAAGTACCTTCATACTGAACACAGATTGTGTCCCACATGGCTTTGGATATCTTCAGGTTCATGACGGAAGGGTAGACTTCGTCAGGAAGAGCCATGGAAAGAATGGATATGTCTTTAGTGTCGAGAGCCACTTTCTTCTTATCTTCATCAGTCCACATATGAATTTCCTTGGGAACCAACCTTTCTGGAATAGCAGCTCTATTCTCAGCGGCTGGAATTTCAGGATCAATTCTTATAGGAATATATGGACCATTTTCGATGTAATAAGGTATAGTTGGGTCTACACCTTCTAAGAAGAGAATCATCCTATTTTTCCACAGATTAAAGTTATCTCTGGAGAATCTTGGGGGTTTTGCAAGAGAACCGTTGTCAATATAGTTTGTGTTTATGTTGGTAGCCATTTTAAGAAATAGCAAGGAAGAAGAGATTCGTATAGATAAGATCTTGTTTATGAGATTAACAAATCTGCTCTGATACCACTTATTGGTCCCGAAGGGTTATACAAGTTTGTAGAAGGGGGGGGGGGGGGTTGAATACAAACACACGATTTTTACTTTCTAAATTGTTTATTGATAAATCAAAACAATTTACAACTTGTTGCGGAACAAGATTAAGGATTAACCTAATCTAAACAAGTTAAGAACACTAAGTTTCTTGCACTAGATTAAAGACAGAAAGGAGATAAGGAAATTACGAATAATAACCTAACACACAGTAGTAAGGAAGAAGAAGATGGCCCGAGCACTTTATTTCTGAAGTAGGGTTCTTCTTATATACTGCATGAATTTAATGAATACCAGTGTTACTTTACACGTGGCAGCAGCTGAGTGGTTGCATGTTTTGACCTTTGTAGACAACCTTAGTAGCCGCATGGTGCACAGTGTAAAATCAGAGTTTGTTGTACGATTCTAGACAGAAGGGAGGTCCGTTCTGACATTTCGTACGGAGACGTGCAAGGGAGGTAAGACAATTGTACTTTGTAAGGAGACTTCATGATCAGCTTTCGTTGAATCAGTACTTTATCAGCGAATGATAAAGCTCAGCGATTGCTAAAGTCTTCTACTTGATACTTCACGTTGAATGGACAATTCTGTTACTTCGCTGATATCCGCATAAGTTCATTAGTAGATTTGTCGCTGGTTCTTGGGCTTAATCTTCGACTTCAGCGTAGAACCTTTGTTGACGTGAAACTTGTCTTCAGGAATCATAAGTAAACAACTAAACTATCAGCGATTAGCACAGAGACTGAACAGGCTCAGAGTTACTGGATGAACAGTGTTCGCTGAATGTCTAATCTAAAGAGCGAGAGTTCCTATCAGCGGTACTGTAAAGTCTTAGTACTTATCAGCGATAGTGAAACTCTAATACATATTGTTTACTTACAATTTTCACTAAGTGTTAAAGAGAGGGTGATTATCAAATCACTGAGGGTATGGATCAACACTAACACTTGTGATATTGCAATTGTGGATTTTAGGTCCCACTAGCGGTGCGTCTATGACGCGTTGATTTTGGTCGACTGTGCCTATAGGAGCTTGGAGGGTCGGGCTTTTTGGGGATTCGTGAAGAGAGATTTTTGGGGACATAGCGACACCCATGTTAATCTAGTTAATCAATTTCTAGATTAGTAGGTTGTTGTGTATTATGTCTTAATACCCACTACTTTAACTTTGTCCAAACTATCCCATTATATTATGGGTTTTAGTTAGCCTAATTTAGAAGTTTTTATTTTACCCATTTTCCGGAATTTCCCTATTTTTGTTTGTCTAAATCTAGGGTGTTACAGTTCTCGCATTTACTTTTTAGTCATTTAAACTCAAGCAATTTACTTTTTTGTCATTTACTTTCTGCCATTTACTTTCTCGCACTTAATTCTCGTCATATAACTAGTGTCATTTATAATTCGCGCAATTTACTTTTTTCCATTTCTTAATTTCGTTACTTGCGCAACAAGTTTTCTTTCCTAAATTTTAGTACTTGCATTTTGTTTTATACATTGTCCATCTCCATTATTTGCATTCCGAGTCTTTACTCATTTCTAAAAAGAAACCAAGCTATGAGGGGATAATCTCCTTAGCTTGGGGTATGAAGTGAAATTGAGACCGAAACCGATGAAAAAGTAAAAAGATGTTTTGAATGTAGCATGATTGTCCGAGTTATTTAAATCAGGATTATATTTTATGGAAGATTACATTTTATCCAATTGACAACTAGTTATGTGTATGAAGAGTTTTTAAGTTACATAAAATACCAATCTTGTGATAACGAAAGAATGCTATAATATCTTATTACCGAATCATTTCTGTTCTTAATGGATCTTTGTTGTAACACCCCACCCAAACAAGCACGCCAAAGCTACTAAATTAAATATAAACGCCAAAACGGACCAATCATAAGTCACACATTCGAGATTACAAAACTAAGGCTCGCGGAAATAACCCTAATTACAGCTGAGAAATGTATCTAAAATATTAAAAGGAACGTCTTCTAATTCCACTAGACGCAAGTTCCAGCTCACATCTTGCCCTTGCCCTTACTCGAGCCCTCGACTACCTGCTTGCCTGAAAAGGGTTTTACATTTTGAAAAACGAGGGTTAGACCACGAGGTTTAGTGAGATCCCTCAAGATATCAAAGTCACACCACACATGTCCAATAAAAGAGTTTATGAGAAATTATGAACAGTTACGCCCTTATCAGTTTTAAACAAACACCCGCATGTTGATGATCCACACTTTGGTCACGAACACACTTGTGACAACGTGTTAGGGCACACACCCGACCTTAGTAGTTATATGAAACATGTTCATATATTTCGTATGGGTCACACTCCCCATATGGCATCAAAATAAACCACCCCTAGTCCCAACCCATGTATACCACAGTATAAATAGCACACCTTCAACTTGCATAATTTAAACCACATGGAAACATGCAATACAATATAAAATGTACGAGCAATAAAAGAAAGTATCGTCAGAACTTCGGTTTAGAAAGACTTACCTGACGTCCACGCTAAAATGTCCTCACTTGAGAATACTTCACTCTAACCGCACACCTACATAATCACCCGACACGCAAGAGTGAATAAGCCACTCCACAATTCACTCAGAGCCAACACTCACGAGACACTCCCTAAAACACTTCGACAACACAAAGCCCCAGACACTGACAGTCCGGATTCCGGACTCTGCCTTCCGGATCCGCCCCCTTTTCCGCACAAATAATCTAGACTGTCCCGGATTCTCGCCTTTTCCGGTATTGGCTTCCGATACCGACTTCCGGATTCTATCCGGATTTCCCAAAGGTTTTCGGACGAAACATCCGGAATCGACTTTTGGTAAACTGATTCCCGAGTACGTCTCTCGGAAAACTAATCGAATTCCGATAACTTCCGAAATTCTTCCCGATTCGAAAACCTTTAAGGCAACTTTCCGAATACACACATCCGCAACACAACCAAAAACCCTCTAATCCCATTATTAACCAATAGAGATGGAATTTGAGTCTATAAGTGATTAAACCAATCAACTCTAATAAATTGTCAAACTGATTAAATTAGGTTATCACACACACATACCACATTTAACATCTTCTTGAGAGATACCGATCAAGTAGTCTCCCAATCAAAACCTCAACAACAAGGTCCACAATAAGCTTCCAAACATCACACAAAGCTTAAGGGATTAAGGAGAAGGAACTTACCTTGATGACGATGATTCACACCCATAAGCTCCCAATCCTAAGCTTCCCTTTCCAAATGCAATGCTCTTCACACAAAACTCTCAGCCGCCCTTCAAAATGAGTAGTAGCAATGAATGGTTTTGGGGTTTTAACCCTATTTCTTATATTTACACCAAGGTCCTCCAAGTTTCATATTTCACACCCTAGCCACCATCTTTACTTTATTCCTCCCACTAATCACACCACTTCTTTAATTATTTCGAAAAGAGTCCGGTTATTACAGCATCCTCCCCTCAAAAGAATTCCGTCCCTAGAATTCCATCTTCGAACAAAGGAGGGAAATGGGCCCTCATGTCTGACTCCACTTCCCAGTCGCTTCCTGACTCTTATGGTAGCGCCACAGAACCTTCACAAGAGGTATCTTTTTAGTTCCCAACTTTCTGATTTTGCGATCCACGATCGCCAACGGTTTCTCAACATAATTCAACTTCTCATCCACGCGAATGTCTTCTAATGGTACGACCATACTTGCCTCGACCAAGCACTTCCTCGGATTTGACACGTGAAAGGTCGAGTGAACTCCCCGAAGTTCCTTAGGCATCTCCAACTTATACGCCACTTCACCCACATGCTCGGTGATAACAAACGACCCGACATACCTGGGCCTTAGCTCCCCTTTCTTTCCTAAACGCACAACGCCTTTCCACGATGAAACTTTAAGCATCACTTTGTCACCCACTAGAAATCCAATCAATCTCCTCCTTTTGTTCACATATACCCTGCGGCGGTCTTAAGCCACCCTCAACTTCTCGCGAATTTGGTTGACTTATCGGCGGTTAACTGTGCGATCTGCAGTCTCACCAAATGCCTCTTTCCCACGATACATCTTTATCCTTGGAAGATTCACATATAACTGCACATGCAAACCTCTTTGCTTCTCTAAGGATTCTATTGCTTCCACTATGCATAACCCTTCAACAATAGGGCATATACCAACGAATTATCACACTTTCGGTTAACTACAACTCTTACCCCAGAAAATTCGCGTAACATAAAAATAACTCCTCAGGCCAACTGTACCAACTGTACACAACATCATCCACACACCTGTAACATCTCAGGCCAACCATATCAGATATTGTCTGCTTTGTCCACACACCTGGACTCACGGTTTTAAAACGCGCCTAATTAAGGGTTTCACACACAACTTCACTTTCTTAAAAGAACGGATTTTATGAAGTTAACGTCACAACTACATGAATCCCTTAATAAAATAACGAACACTCAGTTGCCAACCTTAACACAAGGTCAACCTTGAATGTCACCATATCTCGCAATTATAAGCTTCTTGATCAGATAACATGCAATTCAAAAATCACTTCCCCCAACATGACATATGTCTAACACAGATAATTCTTTTTTTCCCGAATCGCATTGACTACAACTCATCAATGTTAACCAATTCATACGCTCCCACCATGTCTTCATCCCGCACTTATACTTGGTCAAAAGTAGGGAACCTCCACAATCCCTCATCTGAAGCACCCACCAATCCAAACAGAACCAATCCTTAAGACACACATTCGAATTCTCCTTGCATCCAACAATCGTCCATCCACATATGAAATAAATTTAAGTTTCACCCACTCAACAGGAAGGAGTGTCCATGCTCACAAAAAACTATTCCCATTAGCTTAACACCGAATGACGAGGTCACTTGGAATATTTCCCACACTACTACCAAGTCTAACCCAATGGTCCTTCATTCCGAGCACTACATTCAACTTCCTTCTCAAAACATAAAACATGTTTCCAAAGAACGGCTCACTAGAAGATGCACACTTTCGACCAACCATACAAGATAGTTTTCCTCGACCCTTAAACCATCACATACACGCAAATCCTCTTTCTTATACTCCCACTATGAGTTCATGTACCCGACGATGTCACTTTGTACCCATTGATTCACATTTTCTCTCACTTGCCAAACTTTCTACTTCCAGTTTACTCATTTATTTCAACATACCATCCCCACCTCCTCAGACTAGTATGGAACATTGCCCGTCCAACATTGACCACTCCATACACGCAATTCCAACGATTACAATGCCTAACCAACGGTTTCACCACATCTTACATGAGAAATTCAACCAAGTCATTCCGAAATAACACCCAATGCTCGAAGCCACCACACACTTCTCGTTTCCCAAACGGGGTTAACCCACTCCTTTGAATTCCTTTACACACAAGGGAATAATTCAACATTTCCAAAGATTTCGTATCTACTACGAACCATCATAAATTAACCAATCCAACATCTTTATAATTATTTAAATGGCACAGGATAAATTCGCCCATCACTCATCGAGACCAAAGAGCACACGATTTTCTCCTTTAGGTAGCCACCAACTACTACTCCACTCTTTTATTCTCAAACTAGTAATACAAAATCACCAATCAAACATCCATGCATCTCATCACACATATATATGCCACCTTTAAATAACTTAACATCAATCTCCGAGCAAAGATTTCCACTTACGCTTATCCCATATCAACAACACCAGCCCCACCACTTATCCTCACAACAACTCATTACCACACCAATGACTTGCATGTCTACTTTGAATAAGTTACCACTAACTTCACACAACCACCACACCACAACATCACACTAGAGGCAAAATCCTCATCATCATTTGTACACACAATAGGCCTTGTCTTCTCCATAGCAACCATAACACATATTTTAGAAATAAGGCTATCTCACGACTTTGACTTTCTGGAATATGGATGAGCCACATAATCAAGATGGCTACTTCGCTCGAACAAGTCTTTGTCCGCATCCAACTCTTCGGGATCCACACGAAACATGCTCAAATAAACCAAATGGTGAGACACGCTCCCTTGTAGACCAACACAATCCACATGTCCCGCCTGAGTTGTGCTAACTACTTCATTCATGAACGAAACATCAACCACATAGGAAAATCACCTATCCAACTAGTGATCCTCCACTTTCATAACACTCTCATAAGGTGGTCCAGCATCCTGTCAGATACACACCTTTCCCAATCAACCCTTATTCGTGTATAAATTCGACAAAATAATCACACCAGATTCACCTTTTCCATTTCCAGCCTCCCGACAACGATATCAGCAACAGTCGTTGACTTCAACATCAACGGCCGACAAGATGATGATGTTTCAATGGTGTCTCCGACAAACAAGAATTCCCAACATAATCTACTTCTTCCCGCACATTGCAACTAACTTTGTGCCCCACAATACTTACATGATTGAGGCACAAGAATTACTTGACAATTAGCCTAAATACAAGACCAGCTCAAACTTCGGCTTCACGTCGATACCATTCGTCACCATACTACAACACTACTTATTAACAAGCTACTTTTACAAGTATCTTGTCCGCTTCGAATTTCACCCGGGACACACCCTCCCCCCACCATCATCCGTGCCTCAAATTTCTTGGACAAGAGTACAGACTACCATAACACAAACATCACTAATGTCAAAGACTTAAATTTCTGTTATTCACCACCTTCCACAAACAGGAACGCCAAGGTCACGAATCGACCTTCGACGGATCAACCACACATTTTCACTCTCGAAACCTTTCTTCATCCTTAAATGTGATATTTCCCACTACCTAGCGAGTTCATAGACTTCATGCATGACAACACAATGATTTAAATCGTTTTGCACATTTGAAAATACACCATGAAACAAGGATAGATATGCATGACACGACACCACCATAAAAATAGCCACACACACATCGATCTCGAGGATCGCTCACACGCAACCCATGATATTTCACCACCTTGTCTAGTAATCGAGAATGCATTCACTGAAACTCTTTTCGTGAAATTTTAAAATACGGCAGAATTACTCACACGGAGCGTGTCGGTCGACTCTCACACTCATTGACATGACAGCAACGTGTCCATACCGATTTCACTTATAAAACCATGCGATTAGTTTTGTCATGATTTCTCAACAAAGGTTAACTCACTCATAAAAAGAGGTGAAATAATTCACCATTCCCCAAGTTCAAAATTTATCACACGACGTAAATAATTTGTCTTTTCTTTCAAACACACGCTTGCACGCGCCAACTCATTTTCAAAACAAGAAACTCACAAGGCACACACACACACACACACATATATATATATCTTTTGACATGAAATGCTCATGTAACTTGTTTGAAAACACAATGCATGAATCACTTTACATTGAAGGCTATTCGCTCTAGGAAGGTCAACCGTTTGCAGTCACAACAAATTAACATCGGCACCCTACTTTCGACCAAACAATTAGGTTTTTCACATTTGCAACAACCTTTGGTACCGGTGTTTCCCATCATACTTGTATGTCTCAACTACCCAGTTACCACCTTGACTACCGATATGCAAAAATATGCAGCTTCACTTTTACCCACAAAGGCTAACCAATAATTGCCCCATTTTCATCTTATCCTTGCTCCATATTAACAATCAATCACGACTATCACTTCTCAACCACCCTTGCCACCCTTCCACCGACTAGAGAATCAAAAAGCTCAACTCTACTACTCGATTCTTGAGTTGAAGCTCTCAAGATCCCAACTGATCAACATCACAAACTCCCAAAATGGAGACTCACTAGGAGCTCACCTCCAATCAGTTATTCTTCCCTATAGGCTTCCTATATCTCAGTTGTGTTCCCCTTACTCCACAGTTTAAGTTTAGGCCTATTCGGTCACCTAAATCTCTTAAACTAGCGCTCTGATACCAACTGTAACATCCCACCCAAACAAGCACGCCAAAGCTACTAAATTAAATATAAACGCCAAAACGGCCCAATCATAAGTCACACATTCGATATTACAAAACTATGGTTCGCGGAAATAACCCTAATTACAGCTGAGAAATGTATCTAAAATATTAAAAGCAAGGTCTTCTAGTTCCACTAGACGCAAGCTCCAGCTCACATCTTGCCCTTGCCCTCACTCGAGCCCTCGACTACCTACTTGCTTGAAAAGGGGTTTTACATTTTGAAAAGCGAGGGTTAGACCACAGGTCTAGTAAGATCCCTCAAGATATCAAAGTCACACCACACATGTCCAATAAAAAGAGTTTATGAGAAATTATGAACAGTTACGCCCTTATCAGTTTTAAACAAACACCCGCATCCTAAAGATCCACACTTTGGTCATGAACACACTTATGACAACGAGTTAGGGCACAAGCCCGCCCTTAGTATTTATATGAAACATGTTCATATATTTCGTATGGGACACACTCCCCATATGGCATGAAAATAAACCACCCTTAGTCCCAACCCATGTATACCACAATATAAATAGCACACCTTCAACTTGCATAGTTTAAACCACCTGGAAACATGCAATACAATATAAAATGTACGAGCAATAAAAGCAAGTATCGTCAGAACTTCGGTTTAGAATGACTCTGAGAAAAGTATCACAATGGAAGATTTGGATGATATAACTTCCTAGAAGGTTTGGACAATAAATTGTACAAATCACTTCTCAATGATCCATATGTTCCATATGTTACAATCTTGAGGGTACCTGCTATAGTAACTACTTCTAAAATTCATGCTTGCACTCAAGCTAAGAATGAAGAGTTATAGGATAAGAATGAAGGTGCGAAGGTGGAAAGTAGTCGAAAAGCACAGAGGTTACTCATAAGGGCGATTCTAAATGACATATTTCAATCTCTGGACTCTTCTGTTAGTGCCAAAGACATTTGGGATGAACTAAAAAATCAACTTCAAAGTGGAATCAAAGGCCAAAAAACAGAAGAATTCAATGTCTGAATGAGTACAATTCCTTCTCGGCAATTCTAGAGGAAAAGCTAAGAGCAACTTATGATCGATTAAACACACTAATTAACAACTTATGATCGATTCAACAGACTATATGTATAGCAACCACCTGGGTTTGAGAGTTCCAAATAGCCATATCATGTATACCTTCTGGTAAAGGCTCTGTATGGTCTTAAGCAAGCATCCATAGCATGGTATGATACACTCTCAAACTTTCTGATTGAAAATGAGTTTGAAAAAGGAAATACTGACACAACCTTGTTCATAAAGAGGTGCACTAATGAGCGACTTCTGGTACAAGAATATGTGGATGACATTATTTTTGGCTCTAGTAACCCAAAATATTGTGATAATTTATCAAAGTTGATGAAGAGTGAGTTTAAAATGAGCATGATGGGAAAATTAATTTTCTTCCTAGGTCTTGAAGTCAAACAAACTTAAGAAGGAATTTTCTTGAATCAAGCCAAATATGTCTCTAACATATTAAGGAAGTATAAGCTTCATGACTCAACTCATAAGAAAACACCAATGGATCAAAACATGAGTTTAATCCTTCTCGAAAATTAATGGATGTCAAGAATTATAGAGGCATGATTGACTCACTTCTAGTAGGCCAAACATAACTGCTAGTAGGCCAGACATAATATTTGTTATTTGTATTTGTACTAGATATCAAGCTAATCCTAAGGGATCTCAATTATTTGTAGTCAAGATAGTTTTTAGATATCTCAGAGGCACACAATACATGGGCCTCTAGTATCCAAGGAACTATGGTTTTAAGCTAATAGCATATACAAATGCAGATCATGCCGGATGAAAACTTGACAACAAAATCACCTCTAGAAGTTGTTAACTACTTAGTGACAAGTTAGTAAGTTGGATAAGAATATTCTAATAGCCTCAAGCATTTCCATAAGAGCAAATGTTTGTCAAACTCTATGCCTTCTACAAGACAATATCTCTTAGTACCCAATCTAGCTTTGTTTCTGACTACAATGCCATCCTCATCCATTTTTGTTTCTAAACACCCATTTAGTCCTTTAGCAGTTTTATCGTTAGGTGAACAAGAGAACATAGCTTCTTTCTTTAAAATTGCACCAACTCTTCTTAAGTTTTATTGTTTTATTTTGGGTCTTGTAGGGCTTTAGAAGCCTTCTTAGGTTCTACCATACTTAGAAAATTGACAAAGAAACATTCATTTGCAGTGGCAAATCTAGTTTTTACACCAGAAGAAATAATACCATTTACTTGATTTTTAATTTGCATCCCAGGTTAAATCAATGACTTTCATTATCAGGGTATTTTCGAGGAAAGGTGCATGTGGGGTTTTCGTACGCGGCTTAAAGCAAGCATTTCAGGCATTTCTTAATGAATTGCTAGATGGTCTCAGCCGTCTAGGATCTATAGATAGAGACCACGAGGGGAGAAGAACATCATCAAGTTCCTTTTTCTTGGATTTTGGCTTCCTATAGGCGAAAAAATTATACTTTTCTTGGCTGACTATTCATAGGCGAACGAATTAGGCTTTTGAGAAGGACTAAGTAGTAATCTCAGTGAAATGTGAGAGGCTCATTGCGTACGAGCTTCAATAGTGAGAGTTAAGCTAGGAACGGGGAGGGATGAGCAGAGAGGGAAGGACTTTCTAACTGAACTTTACTTACCCATAGAAGGAACGACTTAGAGGGTTCAGGTTTCATGTTGAATACCTATCCCTTCCTTCTAGCATTCATGCCTCATCTTTCAAATTGATCTATCATTCCATACCGGATTTCTGGTATCTCTATCTTTTTTATTCGAATTTCGTATCTATCTATAACACCCGTATTACACTAATGTCCAGTTTACCTTTTAAATCTACAAAATAATCAAATTTTAAGACCACCAAAATATACGGGATATAATTTTTTATAAAATTCCGAAATGTCCACTTTAAATTGTAACGTTTTATACAAAACATAAACCAACCCAGAAGTTTAAGATTTACAATCCAAAAGTTTACTTATAATCAACCGGGGACATATCTACCCGATAGAATACATACATATATATAACCACCAAAAGCAAGTACCAATATACCCAAAAGAGCTAAACAGACAATTGTATCAACACCCAGACTATGCTTCCTTATCTTTCCCTTTGTCTACAATCCTTTTTCATGAAAAAAAAATTAATCAATAACGGGTAAGCTATAAAGCTTAGTGAATTGTATATGAAGGTACATGGTTATAATGTTATATATGTATATATATAAAACTGAAGAATGAAATGAAAACTCGAAACGAAAAGCTATTATAACATTGAAGACTAACAACTCAGAGAATTCCATGGATACATCCCAAAAGACTTACCAAATTCATAAACATAACATATCAATATTAAAAATCAATGCATCATAAGTTCAACAACAACATACGCTCTTACCGACAAACTCAACAACTAAATGTCAATTGTTCCATATGAACACCTATCTGTTGATCCAAACCCTCAGTGATTTGATAATGACCCTCTCTTAATACTTAGTGAAAATTGTAAGTAAACAATATGTATCAGAGTTTCACTATCGCTGATAAGTACTAAGACCTTACAGTACCGCTGATAGGAACTCTCGCTCTTTAAATTAAACATTCAGCGAATACTGTTCACCATAATGCTATGAGCCTGTTCAGTCCTTATGGCGATCGCTGATAAGTTAGTTGTTTACTTATGATCTCTGAAGACAAGTTTCACGTCAACATAGGTTCTACGCTGAAGTCGAAGATCAAGCTCAAGAACCAGCGACAAGTCTCCTAATGAACTGATGCGGATCAGCGAAGACTCAGATTTGTCCACTCAACGTGAAGTATCAAGTACAAGACTTCAGCTATCGCTGAACTTTATTATTCACTGATATAAAATGATAATGCTCTGAATCAACGAAAGTTGATCATGAAGTCCTCCGTACAAAGTACTTTTGTCTTAACCACCCTTGCACGACTCCGTACGCTATGTAAGAAAAAGAACCTCCTTATTGTCTAAAATCGTACAACCACTCTGATACTACACTGTTCATTCATGCAGCTACTAAGGTTGTCTACAAAGGTCAATGACATGCAACCAATGAGCTGCTGCCACGTGTAAAGTGTATACTGACATGCATTAAATGCATGCAGTATATAAAGAGATGAACCCACTTCATTTTGAAGTAACTTGCTAACTCTGGACAAGTTCATCTTCTTATCTCAAGATAGGTTATTATTAGTAATTTCCTTATCTTTCTTAGTGCAAGAAACTTAGTGTTCCAACTTGTTTAGATTTAGGTTTATCCTTAATCTTGTTTCCGCAACAAGCTGTAAATTGTTAATGATTTATCAATAAACAATTTAGAAAAGTAAAATCTGTGTGTTTGTATTCAACCCCCCCCCCCCATCTACAAACTTGTATAGCCCTTCGGGACCAGCAAGTGGTATCATAGCGGATTTGTTTAATCTCATAAACAAGATCTAATCTATACTAAGATTTCTCTTCCTTGCTATTTCTGAAAATGGCTACCAACACAAACACAAACTATATAGACAATGGTTCTCTTGCTAAACCCCCTAGATTTTCCAGAGATAACTTTAATCTATGGAAAAATAGGATGATTCTCTTCTTAGAAGGTGTAAACCCTACTATGCCTTACTATCTTGAAAACGACCCATATATCCCTGTAAGAATTGATGTTGCAGTTCCAGCCGCTGAGAATAGACCTGCTATTCCAGAAAGGCTGATTCCTAAAGAAATAAATATGTGGACTGACGAAGATAAGAAGAAAGTGGCTATCGACACAAAAGCCAGATCCATACTATCCATGGCTCTTCCTGACGAAGTTTACCATTCCTTCATGAACCTGAAAACCTCAAAAGCTATGTGGGACACAATATGTGTTCAGTATGAAGGTACGTCTGAAGTTCAGGACTCAAGAAAGATCAACCTGGTAAGAAAAGTACGAAAGCTTCATTTCTGGTAAGAATGAAACTCTCTCTGAAGTACATCAACGTTTCAACTGTTTAATTATAGATCTAAAAACTGTTGGTAAGGAATATTCTAACTTTGAAGTGCTGACCAAGTTTTTAGAATGTTTACCTGAAAGCTGGGACAATTATTCTATGTGTCTCAAGTTGTCAAAGGATCTAAAATCAATGACCCTTTCAACCTTATATGGCACGATGCTGAATCATGAGCAATCGAGTCATCTTAAAAAGAATCTTGTAAAAGATTCCAAAAGCACCCCTGTTGCTTTAATCTCAGAGGAACCTTCCACTCAGCGACCCTCGGTCACTATCACTGAGTTGGAGAGTAACTCTGAAAGGTCATCAGATTCTGATTCTTCAGATGATGATGAATCTTTGGCTCTCCTAACTAAAAAGTTCAGGAGATTCGCCAAAAAGAAAATGTTTAGAAAGAACAAACCTCTTTCCATGACTGACAAGCCAAGATCATCAGCTCTTGTTGATAAGGCTACTGCTACTTGTTTTAACTGCAAAAAGATAGGACATTTCGCTAACGAGTGCAGGTCAAAGAAAGTTTCTAGACCCTCAGCTTTTCCAAATAAATCATTTATTCCCAGGAATAAAGATGACGAATATGCAAAGCTGAAAGAAAAGTATGCGAAGCTGAAAAGCTTTAAGAAGAAATGCAAAGGCCTGATGGCTAACTATGATTGGGCTGCTTCTGAAGAAGAAGTATCATCATCTGACTCTGAAGATGATGAAGCCAATCTTTGTCTTATGGCCAAGATTGAAGATGAAGAAGAAAGTTCAGACATTCCCTCAACTTCAACCTCTACAATTCAGGTATCACCTTCCTTGTTTACAAATATTGCAAATATCGATGAAGCTGATAGTCTTCGTAAGATCGATCTCTTGACTAGAAGTTTATATGAAGCCATGAATGGCAAAACTATAGTTAAAAATCAAAATCTTGATCTCGCTGAACAACTTAAAAACTGTCACCTTCAAATAGAAAATCTTTCTAAAATTGAAGAAAATTTTAAAGATCAAGTTCACTTAAATCAGCTAGTCAAAATCGAGCGCGAAGAAGCTATCGCTGCATTAAGAGCTGAAAAAGCTACTGTTGATGGATGGTATAATTCCTCAACAAAGATCACTGAGATAATTAAGTCTCAGATTCCCCTGAGTGATAAACGTGGTCTTGGTTACAAAGCTGATTCTCAAGAACCAACCACTGATCATTCAATGCTCTTATTTGGAACTTTCGTATCCTCAGTCGCTGATACTTTATCCTCTCAGTGTTCCTCGTCCAGACCGACTATCCCTGAGGAAACTCCTACCTCTTCAAAAGGTAAAGAGAAAATGGTTTATCCAAAACCTACCTCTGTCTTTAATGATAAAGGTAAAGGAATTGTTTTTAACCAAAATCCTCAGAAGGGTACCTTAGTACCAAAGCTGAATGCTTCTAAAGCTTCAGTGACCTATCCCTCTGGATCAAGGAATCAGATCTCAGGATCTACTCAGCGTGGATATATTCAGCGATCTACTACTAGACTCAAAGTGGATGTCCTGGGTAAGAAATACGAAGAACTGAATGTTCCTCCTATTTCTAAAGCCAATAGTTTATTTGGTGCTGATCCTTCTATTTCAAAATCTAAAGCTCAGCATTCAAATAGTCCTAGAACTACCTTTAGTTATAGGAAATGTTATCACTGTGGACTCCCTGATCGTATTGCTAGTAAGTGCCCCACAGCCACCAAAGCTGAAAAGATAGCTAAGGTGAAGATTTCTGCCCCCAAGGCAAAGAAGACCACTGAGGTTAAGAAATTAACCAAAGTGAAGAATGGCAAAGCTGAATCTTCAAATGCTGCGAAGACTGCTGAACCTTCCATTCCAACTACCTCCACTGACAAATGTGTATACATGGTTAAGTGGGTACCCAAGAAAAACTAATCTTCCTTTGTAATGCAGGTTAAGAAGGGTATCTGGTATCTCGATAGCGGATGCTCTAGACACATGACTGGAAAGAAAAGCCTGCTCGCTGAATACAAGGAAGAGAAGGGTCCCTCTGTGACTTTTGGTGGAAATGGAAAAGGACATACCCGAGGGTTTGGTGTACTCTCAAATGGTACAACAACCTTCAGAAGAGTCGCATATGTTGAAGGCTGAAGCATAATCTTCTAAGCATCAGTCAGCTTTGCGACAAGGATAACAAAGTAATCTTTACTAAGGAATCCTGCTTTGTCACTGACAAAAAGGAGAAGATAGCTCTCAGCGGTTATCGTTTGGAAAATGTTTATGTAATAAACATGGACTCAACAACCACTGAGAACTCCTGTTTCTTCTTAAAGTCCTCATCTGATGTCAACTGGCTATGACATAAGAGGCTCTCTCATCTGAATTTCAAGATACTGAATACTCTTTCTTCAAAAGAGTTAGTCACTGGTCTACCTCAACACTCATACGCCAAAGAGTCTTTATGTTCAGCGTGTGAAAAAAGGGAAGCAGACCAAAGCAAGCTTTAAGTCAAAGCAAGTCTCCTCAATGTCATCTCCTCTACAACTTCTCCATATGGATTTGTTTGGCCCTGTTAACCAACAATCCATCGCTGGAAAGAAATATACGCTGGTCATAGTTGTTGAATTCTCTCGCTTTACATGGGTATTCTTCAATATCCAAAGCCTTTAGAGTCTTCAATCGTATAAGAAAAACTGTAGAAGAAACTATTCACGTCACGTTTGACGAATCCCGTTCAGCGAACTCTAAACCGTCCGCTGATACTGAAGAACTGAATCAATGGATGTTTTCTCATCTTGGTGATTCAGAAGATATTCCCACTCCTCATACTCATACAGTTGAAGATGATAGTCCTACTGTCATTCCAAATATGCAGAATAGTGAAGCTGAAACATCATGGGTCTCAGTTGTTCCTTTAAACACTATACCTGCTCCTGAACCAAATGTCTCAGACATTCCATCTATTTCTCAGCAATCAGTGAATGAAATGACATCTGCACCTACTCCTCTCTTGGCTTATACTCCAGAAGTTGCTGAAGCTTCATCTTCAGCTCCTCTAGTTCAGGATGAGTCAGCGACTTATGCTCCGGCTCAGCGATGGACTGTAAATCACCCAATTGATCAAATTCTTGGTGATCCAAACGCTGGTGTTCAGACTCGATGAAGTGCAGGTAACATTTGTTTATTTGTTAACTTTATTTCTCTAACTGAACCAAAGAAAATAGATGATGTCCTCAAAGATCCAAACTGGGTCAGCGCCATGCAAGAAGAGATGACTGAATTCGTAAGAAACAAAGTTTGGAAACTTGTTCGAAGACCAACTGACAAAACGGTGATAGGCACTAAATGGGTCTATCGAAACAAGTTGGACGAACATGGAACTGTAACCCGCAACAAGGCTCGTCTTGTTGCTCAGGGATACAGACAAGAGGAAGGCATAGATTATGACAAAAAATTTGCTCCAGTAGCAAGACTATAATCTGGTCGTCTATTCTTAGCATATGTTGTACACAAAGACTTCAAAGTATTTCAGATGGATGTTAAGTTAGCGTTTTTAAATGGAAAACTGAATGAAGAAGTCTATGTGGATCAACCTCCAGGATTCTCAGATCCTAAGTGTCCAGGTTATGTTTATAAACTAGATAAGGCACTTTATGGCTTGAAGCAAGCTCCTCGTGCATGGTATGACACTCTCTCTACTTATCTCCATATTGAACAATTTGAGCGAGGTAAAATTGACAAAACTCTATTTTTTAGAATAATGAAAGGTCATATCATTCTAGTTCAGATATATGTTGATGACATTATATTCGGTTCTACTAACCCTGATCTTTGTAGTCGTTTCGCTGATAGAATGAAAGATGAGTATAAAATGAGCATGATGGGTGAGCTAACATATTTCCTTGGTCTTCAGATAAAGAAAAATGAAAAAGTAACTTTCATTAATCAGGGAAAGTATGTTAAAGATATGCTGAAGAAATTCGATTTAACTCATAGTTCAGCTATGAAAACCCTATGGCACCACCGCTGACACTAGACAAGGATTCAAAGGGAATACCTATTATTGTCACGATGTACCGTAGGATGATCAGCTCTCTTTTGTATCTTACAGCTAGCCGACCTGATATTATGTACGCAACATGCTTGTGTGCACGATATCAAGCTGAACCTATGGAATCTCATATGACCGCTGTAAAGAGAATTTTTCGATACCTTAAGGGTACAACGAACCTAGGTGTTTGGTATCCCAAAGACTCACGATTCGATCTAATCTCCTATTCAGATAGTGATTTTGCAGGTTGCAAATTGGATAGGAAAAGCACCACAGGAGGATGTTAGCTCCTGGGTGGAAAGCTGGTGAGTTGGACAAGTAAAAAGCAAAACTCAGTGTCCACCTCCACAACTGAAGCTGAGTATGTAGCCGCTGGAAGCTGTTGTTCTCCGGTCTTGTGGATGAGAAATCAACTACTAGACTATGACCTTCAGTTCTCAAAAATTCCAATCTATTGCGACAGCACAAGTGCCATCGCTATAGCCAACAATCCAGTGCTACACTCAAAGACAAAACACATCGAAATCAGATATCATTTTATCAGAGATCATGTGATGAATGGTGATATAGAACTTCATTTTATCCCAACTGATTATCAGTTAGCTGATTTGTTCACCAAACCTCTTGATGAGACAAGATTCAACTTTCTCATCAGCGAGCTTGGAATGCTGAACTTTGAAGAGTAAAATCCTCAGCGGTTCACATTTGATCAGCGATACTATTATACAAACTTGTATAGCTCTCGGGATAAAATCAACTTGTATAACCTATTCAATCATCTTCTCTCTGAATAAACTTGATTCGCTGATATCAAGGTATGTTTTTCTCTCTGACAATCGCATGTGACTGCAAGATTTCAAAACAAATTGCATCGCTGAATATCTCTTCCTTAATCAGCGATATTTTGAAATTTCTAAAACCATCACTGATATTTCTATTCAGTGCTTCATGTTTTCAAAAGTGTCCCTGAGTTTTTCAAAACCTCAGAGACATCCTAAAAGAATATGAAAGGACAGTTGTGACGTCATTGCAACGGATAAACCCCGACATGTTCTTTTTCTGACACACGTTTGCACGTTTCGTTCAAACTTCCAATCAAATGCAAACACGTGTCCGTGTCATGATGAAAATATTTTCCCGCTCAAGATTTTCTCTCTCTAATCTCTCTATATAAACAAATTATTGGTTTATATTTTCCTTTTACGTGAACAACTTCTCCTCCAAGCAAAGAAAAGAATTCACTGTTGCATTTTGCTCTCGAGTTTTTCCAGAACAACTGTTCATCTTCTTCTTCAAACATCAAAGGTTAATATGTTCTTATTATTTACCTATTGTTATAACTTGTTAATGATCTTCTCATTGTTTTTAAAAGATCAAACAAAAGAACTTTTTCAAATGAAATCATTTCTTTCATGGTTTTATGAACACAACCTTTCATGGTTGTTCTTCAAGTTTATACGCAAAATCTTAAACTTGTTCTTCATATATTCGTTTCCAGAAACTGGAAAACAAGACTTTTAATGGGTTTGCATTTCGTTTTCAAAACTAAGAAAAAACCTAATCTTCATTAAGACATTTTTGTCTGAATGAAATGGACAAAATTCGAACCATCTTATTTGGAAATTCTTTCCACACTAAGATTATTCTTATTTGTTAATCTTTGGTTGAACTGATAATACAGAGAAATGGCATCTTCTGACATTCCTACCGCTGAGAACATTGCTGCTGCCGTTGAGGAAGTGGAAATAATCAAGGCTCCTCAGGTCAAGTTCACTCTAGAAGAACTTGATTGGACTAAATCAAACAAACTGTATGCGCTTATCGAGTTTCCTCCTCGTAAGCAAGTCACACATCTGAAAGATGCTGTAAACTTCCTGAAGAACTGTTGCCTTTCAACAGCCCTGACCATAACACCTCCTGCACATCAGCTAATACTTGCTCAGTTCTGGTACTCTGCCAGACACTCTCAGCTACCATCAGCCAAAGATCCCTCCAAAACAATTAACTGTATCCTCTGTGATACTGAAAATGGCACGATGAAGATCACCCCTGCCATCATCCGCAAAGCCCTGAACCTTCCCACTGCCTCAAAAGAAAAACCTTTTGTTCCCATCCCTGACCACAAGAAACATTTAGACAGGGAAGCCATCATTGCATTCTTTGATGCAATGGGCTACATATGGGAAACTGGAAGGGACAAGAAGCCTGAGAAGAAACTAACCCTGGTCAAGAAATCAAAAATACCCAGCGAGATGAATTTCATCTTCGCTCATTTGATCAGCTGCATGACTGCAAAGACTGGCTCCTCTGACCAAGCCGCTCAACCTCAGCAAGTAATGGGGTATGCACTGCTGAAAGGTCTACACATAGACTGGGCTTCGATAATCTACGATGACCTGGTGCTAAGAGTGGACTCCGCCGCTGACCGACCATCATGGGTTGTTTATAAAAGGTTCATCAGCGCCGTCTTCCAATTTGGCCTGAAGGACACCTACCCAATCGATGGAGACCTGAAACTCTCTCAGGTTGGTCCAAAAGTTCTCGACTTCAAACCAGTGGAAAACGAGGTACGTCTTTCTACACTTTTAACTCTTCTCAACCCTACTTCTTCTACTTCTGCAGCTCCTTCAGCGATCGCACCCATCGCTGATACCCAGGCTGCAAACCCCATTCCTTCTCTTAAAAGGAAACACTCAACTACCCAACTTAGTTCCAAAAGGACTAAGATAACCAAGGAGCAACCCCAACAATCTCATGCTGAAGACTCCTCAGCTCATTCTGAAGAGCTGAAGGAACATTCAGTGGTACGCTCTGCCACACCTGAACAAGCCACCCAGTCCATCCCAACTTCAGCGTCTCTAAACGCTGAGGTTACAAACTTGGAATCTACCCAACCTCCTTCAGTCTCTCAAAAGACTGAAAAAGTACTTCTCAGCGGATCCAACGCTGAACTCCACACCCAACAAACTCTCTCATCCTTCGCTTCTCTCTCCTCTCAATTGGACCTCAATCCAGTTTTCACTGGAGCAACCATCATTCCTCCAGAAGCTAAAGCTGATACTCAAGGAATGATGGCTACGGGACCTACAGAACAACCCATGCATACTCTCGATGGCGACATAGAACTCTTCTCAGGGCATAGAAATTTTGACGATTTCACCAACCCTCCTGCAGGTACACACCAACCCATAAACACTGTAACTGAACCCCAAACTTCTGAGCTTTCCTCTGTTCACAAGTACTTATTTGTTACAGGTCCTAATTTAGGAGACATCAACGCCTCTCTAAAGAACTTGGAGACGAAGCTGACAGGTCTCACCACTACACTCTCTGACAACTCTACAGCTGTAACAAACGCTGGAGAGAATCTGAACAAGTTGACAAAAGTGGTGGAAGACAAAGCCTCCAAAGATGACTTGAAGAAGGTTGATAAAAGTCTCAACGACTTTGCCAAGGTGCTCGCTGACATCTACACAGACTATCTCTCTATCAAGACTTCAGTTTCAGCCATGTCCAGCGAAGTCACAATGCTGAAGACATCGGTTGGAAAACTCGAGGGAGACGTGTCCGTTGTAAAGACTGACGTTGGCTCTTTAAATACTAACGTAAGCTCTGTAAAGACTGACGTTGGTTCGATGAAACTTATGATGGAGTAGCTACTGAACAAATCATCCGCCCCTGCCCCTGCACCTGAAAAATTTTCTGCGGCGGATCGTACTGAGCTCTTGAAGATCAATCTTGCTATTTCTGGTCTAGAAAACAAATTAGCAGCGATTGAAGTTTGTGTGGGGATCCCTGGCCAAGAACACAGGGAACCTACAACAGCTGATGAGTCGACACATTCCTCCCCCATTCATCATGAAGAAGGGAGGGGGGGGGGGGAGAAGAAGAACTCTAAAGACCTTCTCCACGATGAATCTGTCGAGGAGGAGAATACTCAAGACCTCACCCTCGCTGAAGAGAGTGAGAAGACAGCTGAAGAAACCACCGCTGGACCTCAGGGAGATGAACACCCTGAGGAAACCGAGAAGCTTACCTCTGTATCTGAGGGGGAGCAACTCGAAGAAGAAGCTGAAGACGATGAAGTCTTCGACATCTCTGAAGATGAACCATCATCCAGTAATAACGGTGTTGATGACGATGATGACGATGATGACTCTTTTATCGTCAAACAGGCTCAGAGGATCAAAGCTCTTAAAGGGATCATAATAAAAGAATCCACAGGGGAGCGGACCAAGACAAAGCCCTCAGCGTCTGAAGCTGACAAAGGAAAAAACAAAGGCGTCGCTGAGGAAGACAATCTGGCGATCTTGCTTGAAAAGCCGGTTTGTCAGGTACACTAAATCTTCCTTACTCCATCCCTCCTCTATACACTATCAGTTCTACTATCCACAAGCGTATACACTTAAACCAATTTCCTTTCTCTGATTCTACCCAAGTTCTTATCCGTAAGATCGTTGTGTTTCAGCTAATCCTTTCCCCTGTTTGAGGATATCGCTGAAGTTTCCACAACTGCGACTTCACCAACAATAATCCCAGCTGCTGATGAAGATATAATCCCAGTCTTGGATTTGATCTCTGAGACTGATGAACCTGAAGAACAGACGCTCGCTCATATAAGCAGACCTTCCTTGGTTCCTCAAACACCAAGTGAAGATGATCAGAAAAGTAGAGAAGAAATAATAAAGAGGTTTGAGGCTCAGCGTATCATTCTGAAGCGTGATCAACTTCCTTCCATTCCTAAAAAGTTCAGAATTTCTAAAAAGGAATACAAGGATCACCTCAGAGCTGAACGTCTAATCGCTGAAAGAAGAGAAGCTGAAGAAAAATACTGAGAACTCGCCATCCAGCTTTCTCGACAATCAGTGAAAGACCCCAAGTAGAAAAGAGCTCCAATTGAAGTTCAACGTCAGCTATGGGAAGACGCCAAGAAGATCGTTGAAGAAAAGAGAACTGTGTCCAAGTCTACTTTGATCTGTTGTAGAGAAAAGGTTCATTTCAGATATCGAGCTTACAGAATAATCAAGGTACTCATCACTGGAAGATCAACCCTCAAAGTTTCAATCGCTGAAATCGAGATATTCAGAGAAAATGATCTGTACGAAAAATTCTATGCTGAAGCTATCACGCAGTACGGTCTCTCTGAATGGTTGGAGATCAGATTAGCCATACAGAAGTCTCAGTCTAAGTACAAAGAACATTTCGAAAAGCTGATAAACAAGCAGATCAACTTCGTCTATTCTTGTGTGGATATTCCTCCTCCTCCTCCTCTCGAAAGTCAGAAAAGAAAGGCCTCAGCGAAGAAAAAGTCTAAATCTTCCAATGATGGTCCTCGCATTCGAAACGAAACTGGTATTGGTTTTTCTCGTGCTGAAGTCCTTGGTCCTGACCCTGATCTCTGCAGACTTGACACATCTCTTCCTGAAGGTGAGACTTTCATCCCTGGGAAAGTCATAAGCGAACCCTATGGGATATTCTTCATTGACTATGATGGACGAAAGCGTTTGCAACGCATCTCTGAGCTTCCCATCACTCCCATCGAACAGTTGAAAGATCTTATCTGCTGGTGTGACTTCAGGAATGACATTCAGGCACGACATCTGAAGCCCTTGATCTTTGAAGAAGCGCTGAACAAAAGAAATCAAGGTGTAACAGTTCCTGACTGGATGATTCCCACATCACTGACCCTTGATGAACTTCTCATAAAGGAAGAACCTCTATAAGCTGATAGGATCGCCTAAACTCTTCTATTGTATCAGTTATTCTTCTTTACTTTTAATTTATTTTGCTTGTACTTATTATCTTTCCACTTCCCTTTGTAATCTGATACAAAGTTTAATGAAAGATTTCAGCGAAAGTACCTTACTCCATCAGTACAGAAAAGATCTCAGAAAACAGTAAAAGGGACAAATATTTTATGAGTTCTTTTTATCCTTATGTTTTCATTAAATAGCAATTTTCTCTGTTGCTATGTCATAATCAAATAGGGGGAGATTGTTGATCCAAACCCTCAGTGATTTGATAATGACCCTCTCTTAATACTTAGTGAAAATTGTAAGTAAACAATATGTATCAGAGTTTCACTATCGCTGATAAGTACTAACACCTTACAATACCGCTGATAGGAACTCTCGCTCTTTAAATTAAACATTCAGCAAATACTGTTCACCATAATGCTATGAGCCTGTTCAGTCCTTATGGCGATCGCTGATAAGTTAGTTGTTTACTTATGATCTCTGAAGACAAGTTTCACGTCAACATAGGTTCTACGCTGAAGTCGAAGATCAAGCTCAAGAACCAGCGACAAGTCTCCTAATGAACTGATGCGGATCAGCGAAGACTCAGATTTGTCCACTCAACGTGAAGTATCAAGTACAAGACTTCAGCTATCGCTGAACTTTATCATTCGCTGATTTAAAATGATAATGCTCTGAATCAACGAAAGTTTATCATGAAGTCCTCCGTACAAAGTACTTTTGTCTTAACCACCCTTGCACGACTCCGTACGCTATGTCAGAAAAAGAACCTCCTTATTGTATAAAATCGTACAACCACTCTGATACTACACTGTTCATTCATGCGGCTACTAAGGTTGTCTACAAAGGTCAATGACATGCAACCAATGAGCTGCTGCCATGTGTAAAGTGTATACTGACATGCATTAAATGCATGCAGTATATAAAGAGATGAACCCACTTCATTTTGAAGTAACTTGCTAACTCTGGACAAGTTCATCTTCTTATCTCAAGATAGGTTATTATTAGTAATTTCCTTATCTTTCTTAGTGCAAGAAACTTAGTGTTCCAACTTGTTTAGATTTAGGTTTATCCTTAATCTTGTTTCCGCAACAAGCTGTAAATTGATAATGATTTATCAATAAACAATTTAGAAAAGTAAAATCTGTGTGTTTGTATTCAACCCCCCCCCCCCCCCCTTTTACAAACGTGTATAGCCCTTCGGGACCAACACTATCACATGGCTCAAGTATCGTATCACGTTAACATATCATGAATCAATTATAAAATATCAAGAATAGTGCACCACTCCCACCTTCATCTACTGGGTACGCGCAGAATAGTACTCATACTCGTCTCCTAACACACGAGATACATGAGTACAAGGAACCGGTATGCCACACCCAACCTCCGTCTCCCTGGGATACGTGGACATACACCGCTTTCTAGTGTACCACACGAAGTAGTACCCGTATTCACTGTTTACCAAGAGATTAACAAAACAGTCGTGGATCCGGACTCAACCGACATAGCGGAACAATCATAAGGAATACAAACCGGAATCAGAGGGACTTGCACAATTCACCCTTACGAAAACATTAAAGACAATTAATGCAAACAAAAATGCATATACATATGAGTAACACATAAACATGTATTTCATATAAACTCACAGTGCATAAAATGGGTCAACCAAACGTCAAACCGAATGTCGCGTTCCAACTCCGTAATCCAAGTATGTATGGCACTCCAAAAGCTCCCAATTATACCCTTATACTCCCTGGGGTATACACATTCAATCCCATAAGTATATAATTACACTATCTCATTCTATTTCATTTCTTAGTTAGCTAATTCCATTTCAATTCTTTTGTACGACCCCCTGTTCTAACACAATTTTAACCATCTTAAACTCAGAATTACATTCTGACTTCTAAACAAGAAAGAAAATAGACTCTTTTATCTTTCATACGCCACTGACCTCATGTCCGTTGCATTTTTCTTTGATTTTATACAAAAATTACAACACATCAGCTACAAGCTGTCAAAATTCAGCTTGACAGCCCTGTACTAAGTGCACTTTTAGCACATCTTAAAGCTGTAATTAGGTTATAATGTCATCATATAAAACAAACTAGACATTCATACCTTTCGAATGCCACTTGAATCACTCTTATACGATTTTTCTATGATTTTATACAATTGTTTTAAGTCTGCGCATTTACATGGTCATTCCACTCGAAAATCTTTATTTTTACAAGTTTTATAAGCCAATTCAACTCCAAATACCCCCAATTTCATCATTACCATCATACTCATGGTACACTACCATATTCTAACAAGAAATACACTAAATTACTAAAATCCATACCCATCATAAACCCCGGTTCCACAATAATAGCGAAAAACATAAACTAATCATCATCTAGCATCAATATCATGTTACACAACCATTTTCTAACATGAAAATACCAAAATCCTAACCACATGAAACCCTAGATTCCTCAAATCATCATCAAAATACCAAAAATCATGAAATGGGTTTAAGATAGTGTTTGTACCTTTGTTTAATCTTTCAATTTCACCAATTTCTTGTTGAATCTCCTTGATTTTGAGCTTGGATAAGTTTACTATGTGAGAATCGCACCTTTGAGTGTGTGTGAGAGTTCTGGAGTTGAAATTATCAATTAGAAGGGCAAATCCCGTTTTTGTACTAATTTGGTCAACAAGTCAACCTACTTTTCCACTCTTGGCAGATTTAGTCCCTCATGCGTATCTTGGTCGTTTCAACTCCGTTTTGCACGAAACTTTCCAGATCTCTTAATTAACCTATAAGAAGCTTAAGTAAAAAATTTGAGCCTGTAATTCGATCCAGAAGTTCATTTTCCAATATTATTTTGATATTTTCACTTATAATTTTCTTGTAACGTCGTACTTTTATAACTTCCAAACGAATGACATTTTTTTAAGTTCCGCCACTTCTAACACTTCATAATATACTAATCTAGGGTGTTCCAACTTGTTTCACTCAATTTGGATCATCCGTTTTCATTTTGGGTACTCTTTTTTTTTCTTCCATTTAGGCTATATACTTTAATACTCAATTTCCGCAAATGCAACATTTTTGACCATTTAAGCTTATGGACCTTTTCTTTACATCTAATGGGAAGTGTTGGCACTATCCACTTGCATTACTTCACTACAGGAACATGGGTTCTCCTATATAGCCCTATAGTGCACACTTGGGCAATTTCCATTTATGCACTTTTTTCATTTTCACTTTCAACTAATATAAGTAAGCACAAACACATAATATACTTTATTGACTTAGTTAAACATGTTTAACAACATAAATGGACTTTTAGTAAGTTGGATGTTACAAATACCTCATCCTTTCGAAGATTTCGTCCCCGAAATCATGGATGCAGAAATAACGAAGGGTATTTAGCCATCATCTCGTCTTTGCATTCCCACGTCCAATTTGGTCCACGATGATGTTTCTACTTCACTAATACCAACTCTACCTCTTTGTTGCGTAAAATCACTTTTCTCTCGTTTAGAATGGCTTCGGGTTCTTCAATGTATCGTAACCGCTCATCCACTTTTACCTCTGCTAGAGGTATTGTCTCTTCGTGTTTACCAAGACACTTCCGCAAATAACACACATGAAATACATCATGAATTCCTGTGAGTTCCTCCGGTAGCTCCAACTGGTAGGCTTGCTTTCCAATACGTTTCAAGATCTTGAACGGTCCAATAAAACGTGGACTGAGTTTACCTTGCTTCCCGAATCTCAACACCCCTTTCCACGGTGAAACTTTAAGCATAACCATGTCACCAACGATGAATTCAATCGGTCTCCGACGTCGGTCATCATAGGATTTCTGTCGATCTTGTGCGGCTTTCATCCTTTCCCGTATAACCTGGATTTTGTCATGAGTGATTTGTATCAATTCGGGGCCGGCTAGCATCTTTTCTCCCGTTTCTCGCCAACAAAGAGGCGTACGACACCTACGTCCATACAAAGCCACGAAAGGAGCCACCCCAATCGTCGAGTGGTAGCTGTTGTTATATGAAAACTCAATAAGAGGTAAGTGAGTATCCCAACTTCCACCAAACTCTAGAACACAAGCACGTAACATATCTTCAAGAGTTTGGATCGTACGCTCGGATTGTCCGTCGGTCTGTGGATGATACGCGGTGCTGAGTGCGATCCACGTCCCCAATTCGCGTTGTAGGGCGGACCAAAAGTTGGAAGTGAAACGAGAATCACCATCTGAGATTACCTTCAAAGGTACACCGTGTCGAGCAATAATCTCATCAATGTATAATTGTGCCCATCGATCCATCGAGGAGGATTCTCGAACAGGAAGAAAATGGGCGCTTTTCGTCAACCGGTCCACGATAACCCAAATGCTATCATGTTGTCGAGAAGTCTTCGGTAGTTTGGTCACAAGGTCCATAGTCAACTCCTCCCACTTCCATATAGGTATAGCGAGAGGCTGTAAACTCCCATACGGTTTCTGATGTTCTACCTTTACCCGCAAACAAGTATCGCACTGATCGACGAATCGACCGATATCACTCTTCATTCCCGGCCGCCAATAATCCTCACTGTCGGATCCAAAACTCGCATTTTGAGAACTTAGCATACAACCGCTCCTTTCTCAATAATTCCAACATCTCCCGAAGATGTGTAGCATGATCAGCTTCCGTCTTAGAGTACACCAGTATGTCGTCAATAAAGGCGATGACAGACTTATCGAGCATCGGACGACACACTCGATTCATTAAGTACATGAATGCTGCTGGGGCGTTCGTCAAACCGAACGACATAACCAGAAATTCGTAGTGCCCATATCGGGTACGAAAAGCTGTCTTGGGTACATCCTCCTCACGTACCTTTAACCGATGGTATCCCAATCTCAAGTCAATCTTGGAGATGTAACTTGCTCCTGAAGCTGCTCAAACAGATCGTCAATACGCGGTGAAGGGTATTTATTCTTGATGGTTACCCTGTTCAGTTCCCAGTAATCTATGCACATCTGGAAGGAACCATCTTTCTTCTTCACGAATAAGACCGGGGCACCCCATGGTGAAGTGCTCGGTCGGATGAAACCCTTATCCAACAATTCCTGTAGCTGGCTCATCATCTCTTTCATTTCAGCAGTGCAAGACGATAAGGTGTCTTAGCAATAGGGGCGGCACCGGGTACCATATCGATCCGGAACTCTACTTGCCTATCCGGTGGTAGCCCAGACAAATCATCGGGGAATATATCCGGATACTCGCATACGATCGGTACATCTTTCACCGTCTTTTTCACTTCCTTCGACGCATCTAGAACATATGCCAGAAAAGAAGAACATCCCTTAGATAGATAACGTCGAGCTTTTAACCTAGAGATTACCTTTACATCACCCGTTCGAGGTTCACCGTAAATGTATAAATAACCCCTGTCATCGATCGGTATCCGAATCATCCGCATAGAGCAAATAATATCAGCACGATTTCTTGTTAGCCAATCCATCCTAATCACAACATCGAAGACACGAATATCCATCGGTATCAAATCAACTGAGAACGCGTGATCATCTAATACTAGAATACAATCCCTATACACTTTGTCAGCTATAAGAGTGATACCATTAGCCGTATCAACAGTGAATGGTTTATGAAGTCTTGTAGGCACAGATTCCAGATAACGAGTGCACAGGTGTGAAACAAACGAGTTGGTAGCACCAGAATCAAAGAGAATACGTGTTGGTCTAGAATTTAACAAGAGAATACCAGTAATGACGTCGGGTTCATCACGATCTTTTTCTGCAGTAATCTGAAATGCACGAACTCTGGCTTTAGGTACCTCCTCCTTTTGAATGGAAGTACTAATAGTCACCGGTCGTTCTACAGATGCTTTACTTTCATCCTGTTTCATACGGGGGCAATCCCGTTGTCGATGACCCAAAACGCCGCAAGAATAACATGCTTTTTCCCTTTGAGGACAATTCGTACGGACATGACCCGTCTCGCCACAACAGAAACATTTGACCGCAGACCGGTCAATATCACACCGACCGTGGTGTGTCTTGCCACATCTCCAGCAATCTCGTGGCATGTTCGGCTATAAAAGATCACAGTTAGTTCACAATTCATAATCGATAAAATATTCAATTTACAAGTATACATGTAGACTAAAAGCCCGTAATGATGCTCGTGGAGTAGTCTGAGAATGAGCTCTCCTCATATTGGAGAAACGAGATGGTTGGTGAGCGGGTACTGAAGATGCTCCCTCAATACGTTGTTTCTTTGATAAGGGGATCGGATCATCATCACGTCTTGTCAAGTCATGCTCGCGTCGTTGAGCATATTCCACGGCTCTGTTAAAGTCAGAGATATCACGGTTTGCAACAAAGTCTCTAATCTCCCTTCGCAGTCCGTCTATGAAATGATCAATTCGTTCGCGTTCCGACGTCAGGAATCGTAAGGCAAACCGTGCCTTCTGATTGAACTGTGTTTCATATTCAATCACAGACAAATTTCCCTGTTTAAGCTCCAATAACTCCTTTTCCAGCCTTCTCTGTAAATCCGCCGGACAATATTGATCATGAAATCGGGTCTTAAACGACACACACGTCATATTATCCCTCACATCCTCGCTTAGGGACTCATATGTAGCATCCTACCAAGTTAAATCCCGATCGGTGAACATAGCGGTCACGTAGTTCACTTTATCCTCGTTCCAGACCCGTGTGATCCGGAACACCTTTTCGGTATTTTGTAGCCATTGAATTTCCTTCACAGGATCAGAGATTCCGTTGAATTCTGTGGCACCGCTGCTACAGAACGTTTTAAATGATACACGATCAGTTTTGGGCTTTGACGTAGCACCCGTGACCTTTTCTTTTCCTTTATCGGTTACTTGTTTCTCAACATCATACTTTTGTTGTTCCATAGCTTGTTGTATGAATGTCGTGAGCCTTCTCATCAATCTCTCACCTCGAGGAGACAACAGCGTCTCATCGTCATCCAAGGGAAAATTTGGAGCATTCTCTCCAACATCGGGGTTTGATGGGGTGTGACTGGCAGCGTCGCCATCGGCCATCGCACTGAAAAATTTAAAATGCGCAAAGCATTAAATAATTTCCTATTCCTGGTCCCCTACCCAACCTGGGTCTCTCCTAGCGGTCCATATCCCGTATAATTATCACCTAGTTACTATACAACATCAATGCTTAGTCTAAGTCTAAGTACCACTTATTGATACCTAATTCACTTAAACTACTGCTATGATACCATATTGTAACCCCCGTATTACACTAATGTCCAGTTTACCTTTTAAATCTCCAAAATAATAAAATTTTAAGACCACCAAAATATACGGGATATAATTTTTAATAAAATTCCGAAATGTCCACTTTAAATTGTAACGTTTTATACAAAACATAAACCAACCCAGAAGTTTAAGATTTACAATCCAAAAGTTTACTTATAATCAACCGGGGACATATCTACCCGATAGAATACATACATATATATAACCACCAAAAGCAAGTACCAATATAACCAAAAGAGCTAAACAAACACTTTTATCAACACCCGGACTATGCTTCCTTATCTTTCCCTTTGTCTACAATCCTTTTTCCTGAAAAAAAAATTAATCAATAACGGGTAAGCTATAAAGCTTAGTGAGTTGTATATGAAGGTACATGGTTATAATGTTATATATGTATATATATAAAACTGAAGAATGAAACGAAAACTCGAAACGAAAAGCTATTATAACATTGAAGACTAACAACTCGGAGAATTCCATGGATACATCCCAAAAGACTTACCAAAATCATAAACATAACATATCAATATTAAAAATCAATGCATCATAAGTTCAACAACAACATACGCTCTTACCGACAAACTCAACAACGAAATGTCAGTTGTTCCATATGAACACCTATCACATGGCTCAAGTATCGTATCACGTAAACATATCATTAATCAATTATAAAATATCAAGAATAGTGCACCACTCCCACCTTCATCTACTGGGTACATGCAAAATAGTACTCATACTCGTCTCCTAACACACGAGATACATGAGTACAACGAACCGGTATGCCACACCCAACCTCCGTCTCTCTGGGATACGTGGACATACACCACTTTCCAGCGTACCACACGAAGTAGTACCCGTATTCACGGTTTACCAATAGATTAACAAAACAGTCGCGGATCCGGACTCAACCGACATAGCGGAACAATCATAAGGAATACAAACCGGAGTCAGAGGGACTTGCACAATTCACCCTTACGAAAACATTAAAGACAATTAATGCAAACAAAAATGCATATACATATGAGTAACACATAAACATGTATTTCATATAAACTCACAGTGCATAAAATGGGTCAACCGAACGTCCAACCGAATGTCGCGTTCCAACTCCGTAATCCAAGTATGTATGGCACTCCAAAAGTTCCCAATTATACTCTTATACTCCCTGGGGTATACACATTTAATTCCATAAGTATATAATTACACTATCTCATTCTATTTCATTTCTTAGTTAGCTAATTCCATTTCAATTCTTTTGTACAACCCCCTGTTCTAACACAATTTTAACCATCTTAAACTCAGAATTACATTCTGACTTCTAAACAAGAAAGAAAATAGACTCTTTTATCTTTCATACGCCATTGACCTTATGTCCGTTGGATATTTCTTTGATTTTATACAAAAATTACAACACAGCAGCTACAAGCTGTCAAAATTCAGCTTGACAGCCCTGTACTAAGTGCACTTTTAGCACATCTTAAAGCTGTAATTAGGTTATAATGTCATCATATAAAACAAACTAGACATTCATACCTTTCGAATGCCACTTGAATCACTCTTATACGATTTTTCTACGATTTTATACAAATTTTTAAGTGTGCGCATTTACATGGTCATTCCACTCGAAAATCTTTATTTTTTCAAGTTTTATAAGCCAATTCAACTCCAAATACCCCCAATTTCATCATTACCATCATACTCATGGTACACTACCATATTCTAACAAGAAATACACTAAATTACTAAAATCCATACCCATCATAAACCCCGGTTCCACAATAATAGCGAAAAACATAAACTAATCATCATCTAGCATCAATATCATGTTACACAACCATTTTCTAACATGAAAATACCAAAATCCAAACCACATGAAACCCTAGATTCCTCAAATCATCATCAAAACCCCAAAAATCATGAAATGGGTTTAAGATAGTGTTTGTACCTTTGTTTAATCTTTCAATTTCACCAATTTCTTGTTGAATCTCCTTGATTTTGAGCTTGGATAAGTTTACTATGTGAGAATCGCACCTTTGAGTGTGTGTGAGAGTTCAGGAGTTGAAATTATCAATTAGAAGAGCAAATCCCGTTTTTGTACTAATTTGGTCAACCTACTTTTCCACTGTTGGCAGATTTAGTCCCTCAGGTGTATCTTGGTCGTTTCAACTCCGTTTTGCACGAAACTTTCCAGATCTCTTAATTAACCTATAAGAAGCTTAAGTATAAAATTTGAGCCTCTAATTCGATCCAGAAGTTCATTTTCCAATCTTATTTTGATATTTTTCACTTATAATTTTCTTGTAACGTCGTACTTTTATAACTTCCAAACGAATGACTTTTTTTTAAGTTCTGCCACTTCTAACACTTCATAATATACTAATCTAGGGTGTTCCAACTTGTTTCATTCAATTTGGATCATCCGTTTTCATTTTGGGTACTCTTTTTTCTTCCATTTAGGCTATATACTTTAATACTCAATTTCCGCATAATATACTTTATTGACTTATGTTCAACTAATATAAGTAAGCACAAACACATAATATACTTTATTGACTTAGTTAAACATGTTTAACAACATAAATGGACTTTTAGTAAGTTGAATGTTACACTATCTTTCTCATATTTGACTGATTTTGTATGCTCATGCCTAATCCTCTTGATTAGACTATCTATGCCTATCTTTCAATCCAGACTTGATATCCCTCTCTAACCTCTTCAAGGCATGGGAAACCTAAAAAACAAAGGAGAGGCTAGCGGCGAAAGCAGATTGATAGGGGGTCACCCGACTCTTTCTAACTAAAACGGGGAAGGCCACCATCGCATTCAGCAATCTTTTTTAGCCAAATCGATACAAATTAATTCTTTCACACATGTAGGAGTCTTTGTGATTCCATTTGCATATCTTTGTGATATTGTCGGAACAGTTTGAAAAGTAATTTTTAAGATTTTACTTCAGTGATAACTGGAAGTCTTATCAGAGATGCCCCGATGCCAACTTTGAACATAGGCCACACATTTTTTTAATTGTTGTGATAATAGTTACTACTGTGTTTCTGTGTTAGTTGATTACCCCATTCTGGTTACTTAACGTTTTATCTGGAATTTTGCTACTCACCAGTATAGTCTTTGAAGTTGCATGATGGTCAGGATGCTCCTCATCATCATGAGGGGGGAGAAACGATATAAAAGTTTAAAGACACATATTATCATGTTGAGGGGGAGTTAGCAAAAGCTGAGGGTGAGTAACTGTTAGTTTGATCAGTTCCGAGATTGATCAGTTCCGAAAAGAGTTCAAAGTGCTTACAAGTGATCAATTCCTCTAATTCCTTATCAAGTGGTTTTCGCTACAAATCATTATTTCCTCCTTCGAGCATATTGGTTCTACAAGTTCTTAAAGCTGAAGCTGAAAACAAATTCAGCTCGCAGTTCAAAGATAGATTCATTGAATCTGGTGATAAAGTTGAAGATATGAAGACCAAGAGTTTTATTCAAGGGGAAGCGTTAAAAGATATGATGTCAAGCAACACCAAAGTGTTTCAAAGATTCAAGGGGAAGAGAAGATCAAGACCTAAAGTTTTCAAGACCAATTTTTCTTTATATAACTTTAGGGGGATATTGTTAGGGTCATAAATGTCCTATAATATAGAAAGTAATATAAATAAAAGAATATTAATTGTAAAAGCCTTTAATTGTTAATTGGGTTTAGTCTAGCTTAATGGGCCATGGGCTTGAAGCTTAAGCCCTAGGTATATAAGGTTTAGTTTATGAGAGTTTTAGGTTAGCAGAGGGAAATAATTCTTAAGCATTCCATACGTATTGTAAAACTCTCTGAATGGTTCTTAACTTTGAATGAATGATAGATGGATGACAAGTTGAAATCAATCTGTGTTATTGCTTATTGATCATTGATATTACTGTTATTGCACTAATCTGGGATCCACACCATCCTAAAAAGGATTGTACATGATGGTCAGATTGGTCATTTAAAGGACTTATCCGTGTTTTACGTACGCACTGTCTGACACCTGAGGCAAATGTTTGGTTTTTCTTTCTAAGAAACACTTTGTACCCAACCACACACGACACAAGTCTATGCATGGTACGTGTGTTCATTTTGTACTGTATAATGGAGGGGCATAAGTTTAATGTGCGACGGCTAATCTCCAATAACATCTTTGGAGGTGCTGATAGAGCCAACGCACGCATGCCACACCTCACCATTATACATGAATTAATGGAAAGGCCAAAGTCCCCGTTTTACCCACTGACCATTTTTGTAAAGACAAAATGGTCATGGATAAAATGAATTTGAAAGACTGTTACGGAACAACACGTACTTCCACCCGAAGAGAGACAATGACGTGCTAGCTTCTTTGGAAGAAAGCATTCGGTCCCTCAGAAAAGAACTCACTACATCGCTTAGAGAACAAACGTTGTTTCATAATAAACAGATAACTGGACTGAGTGAGGAATTAAACGCTAAGTTGGATGAGATCACTACATATCTAAAGAAAACACATGATGAGAAGGTGATACGGTTGAGGTATGAAAAGTGAAGAGACGACTTGATCAGGGCCATTTGGACGAAGGAATACCCGGAGTTACTGAAGTGTCTACCACCTTTCCCCTTGGATCTTTTGTGGATGTCAGCTGAGCAGCATCCTACTTATCATGAGTAGGACAGGTTCAAATCTCTGCCATTTTTATCTGCTTTAAAATAAATTCTTTAATTTTACCGCATGCAGTTAGATTTTATGAGCCTGGGGTTGTATTGTGATTTCAGAAAAATGTTGTTTTATCCATGCCACCATGCACGCAAGTCACAATAAGTTGATGCTAGTTCAGTTCTTGTTGTGATAGCCTGAATAAAATGATTGTTCTTGATACTTGCATTTGCTATCACTAGAACTAGCCTATTGATTCCTTGTTTCCCATTTATTGTTAGAATCCATGCAACACTAAACACATCACCACCTTTTTCCATGCAATCTATATTGATTTGCACAAATTGTTCAATGAAGACATTGAACCGTTCAAAGTTTTGGGAGGGAGGATGATATGGTCAAATAATTCATCTTCATACCCATATCATCCCATATACACACCTCTTTGCAAAAAAAAAACAATGCATCAAAATTCAAAAAAATTTCACAAAAGGAAAATAGTCTTACATAAAAGAGCAAAGCTCCATTCTAATATTCCGTTCATTACAAAAGTGTCAAAGACACCAAAGAGACCAATGTGTCCAATTTCATTCCTCAAAGAGAAGATGGCAGAAAAATTGTGCCATAAACAGAAAACCATTAAGTTGTTGGAAAAAGGCCATGCATACAAAAAAAATTGAAAATGCCAAATGCATGATCATTTCTTGGTTGCAATTAAGTGATTCTAATTAAACAAGGAACTGTGCGTCCAGCTTATGGTTGATATTTTTTATGAATAAGTTGAAAGAAATCATTTTGTGTATGTCTATTATTGTGCATAATCTGAACTTGGTTGAAACATATTGTGTTTGTGGTTATGATGGATGGATTGGAAAAGCATCTTTTTGAATAAGCAACTTGTAGCTCAATTTTTTTGCAATAAAGTTGCTTGAGGACAAGCAACATTTCGAATTTGCGGTTGTGATAGGGTTATTTTTATAATCCTATTTATAGCCTTTTATCATCATTTTGAGCTAATATTATTCTCCCATTGAGTCTTTTCGTTAAATTTTAGTGCTTATTTAAGTAAATAATTAATTGCTGCTTCCACGCATCAATTTAGCTCACTTTTATATAATTATAGCAAAATCTCATTTAATGTTTGTCTAATTGTAGGATTGGAAGAAAAGGGCCATTTTTTGAAGTCTACATATGTGAAGTGCGTTGGAAAAGAAGTGGATTGGACGTTGCGGACTAAAACCGAAAGACTCCATATTTTTAGGCCAATCGAATTCTTCCTTTGTGATGGCCGAAAATAACACTTACATATATCTTTTTGGGCTAAGCTTTTGGGACATTATTTTTGGGCTTTTGCTTATTTGAATTTGGGCTTTTTGTTAATCTAGACTTGGCCCCCCATTTAAGTACTTGGGCCCCAAGCAATTTCTATCTATATATATGTATGAAGGTTGTAGTAGAACGTAGAGGCAAGTAGAAGTGAAGAAGCATACGATTGGTAGTGTTAGGAAAACATTTCGGTCCTATTTTCTACTTTGGTTCGGTTTGTATTAAGTGAGTCATAAACTCACGGTTCATTCGAACTTGGCTCATGGCTCACACCCTTGTGGCTCAATTAACACTCGGGTTTGATCTTTTTATTTATCTAGTACGTTTTATTATAAAAAACCACTTGTTACCATTGTATTTGTTAATCTCACTTTTCTTAAACCCTTCTTAAAGCCTACGGTTCCTAACTAAGTTTTTCTTGTATACGGTTTTAAAATCATTTTGATACCCCCGATTGTGTTAATTTTAACTGCAAGCGGTTTAGATAAGGTTTGGTTGTAAAACGTTTTCCACTCATTCTAAACTCTCAATCACTAACTCTAGCCCAAACTCTCAATTTTATTATCACTACAAATTGGAAGTCCGAATTTTTCACTTCGGGTCCCCAACAAAGTTTGGTTCACAATTTGTAATTGATGGTGGAATTATAGAGTTTCCAAGTGTTAGAATTCTTCTTTTGTTACTTAAATCTCTTTCCAACATCCGGATAAGTAGTCCTAGATTTTTAACCAAATGATAAAATCTTAAGGTTAATTTTGCGTTGAATCACATTTAAAACAAGATTTCCCTTTTTAGTTTATAAATCATTTTCTCAAGTCATTAAAACGTAATTAGAATTTTCGAGTATTGTGTGATGAATTGTCCATCTCCATTATTTGTATTCACAAACGTGGTCATAGTTTTTATTGTTTTTCAAGCAATTATGGGCTAATTACCTTAGCTTGGGGTATAAAGTGAAGTTGGAACTAGGACTGATAAAAAGACAAAAAGGTGTATCGTATGGTATGATTGTCCGAGTTATCTAAATCAAAGTTATATTTTATGGATGATTACAATTGATCAATTGAAAACTGGTTTATTGTATGAAGGACTTATTAAGTCACATAAAATATCAACTCCGAGATAATAAAGGAATAATGTCTCATCTTTTATCCAATTATTTGACTAATGTTCCAATGAATCTTTATACCCCGTGCTTCTTTATAATTAAAGTGTCATTAGTTATTAACCAAACTCCCAACAAAAAGATTACCCTCGAATTCATCATCTGAAATCTGTTTTTACTAATTGGACTTTTAAAAGAAGAACTTTTCCAAGCTTCTCTGTGGGATCGATACTCGGTACTTTGTACCATTATTACTTGTTATAAGGCGATAATAGAGTAAGATGTATACTTGCGTCATGGTTTATTTCTGATATTTTCAGGTACACCCAATCTAGCATAACAGGGAGCACCACCGCATGGAACTACGTCAGTTAGTAAGTTTACATTGTGAGGGGGAATGAGACATTTTTTTTACCTTATCATCCAGTTTTTTGTGTTTCAAACAATATCCGTGTGCACGTTATCTTATGTACATCAAGTCTTGATGCACACATTGAGGGGGAGCGACACATCATATTTCAGTCTTAGTGTCCACAAGTTAAGGGGGAGTGAGAATTAAAGGTTTCTTTCATGCTCAACTTTCGAGGGGGAGTCGGAGAGTACAATGGACAATGTCTCAATTTGTGTTTTCTTAAAAGTCCAATAGTGACCGGATACCCATCAAATCATCCAAATACCCTCTATTACCTAATGCCAATCTGGACTCGGGTAAGGTTACCAGATCGCATGCCCAGACAGTGCACCTATCTGGATAACACGCCCGAACAGTGCATCTATCCGGATGATGCGCCCGGATACCTCCGCCGGATTCATATCCAATATAAATATCCGGTCACTCTTCTCAAACATACTTTCCGGGCCTTCTCTAAAACCTCTCATAAACCACACGACGCACGAACACTCATTTCTCGCCAATTTTTTGCACAAATCTCTTAGGTATGATTTCGATTTCATGTTTTCATCATTCTCTTTATTGCATCGCACACACAAATCACCCAATCGAGATCTTAATCGACGATTCCCACCAACAACGGCGTCGGTTCGTCTTCGGATCTCAAATGATCATGTATTTCGCATGCAATCGAGTTTACTCATGTCCTGTTTAACTATATTAATGTGTTGCAATCGAGATTGTGACCTCTGCGATCGTATCTGGTGAAAATTTAGAAACCCACTTTCGATCCGGCTACATCTGGATAGTTCTGATCTATCCGGACACCACCATGTATAAGGGTTTCCTACCGGACACTATCATATCCAGTAAGATTATTTGTCCGGATTACCCTGACATCCGGGCACCTCGGGCATCCGGTCAGTTTCCCTTTCCTGTAACTTTCCTATCCGATAAGCATTTTTATCCGGTACCTTATACTCTCCGGAAACCAATTTTATCCAGGACACCCTTTCACCCGGATACTAATCTTAATCGGATACCATTTGATTCGGACACACATTTGTCCGGACAGTTGTTCTAGCCTGATGCTTTCTATTTGTTTATGGTCCATTATACCTTGTGCCTGGAATCCGTTACCTAATCGCCGTGCAGATATACATTGAGGTACGTCGTTCTAATCCCTATCGACCATTGAATTCTAACACTCTATCTTTCAGGAACTACAATGGCTGACGAACAATCTCACTCTCTGAACCATGGCGCAGCAAATCCCGATCATCTCATTAATGAGGCGGCCGATAATGCTCTACTTCCTTCACAACAATTTCTTGAAATCGAGGGAAACAACCATCACCTCAATACCAGTGAGTTTCGACCTCAACATCAGGTCATTGTCGACATTCTTGCTGGCCATCCACTTAACTATGCCCTAACCGCCACAACGGACGTACTTGAATTATACCTATAACAAGTGTGACACACCATCCGTGTTGTCACTACTGAAAATAGTCGACGTATCGAGGCTCTCATTGACAACTTCCCGTTCACTCTCACACCTGAAACGTTTCGTCACCTGCTCCAGCTTCCAGCAGCTAATGCCAACGGACGCGAAGGTTATGATTCATACGTCAGCGATGATGTCCTATTTGCAGATATCTGCTCGCTGGGCTACAACCATTCCTTGAACTGCCCCTCCGCATTCAACCGAAAGTACCTGGCACCGATGTGGTACACTATGTTCATAATAATCCATTGTTGCCTATCCTCGAAGTGGAAAGGAATAGATCAGTGCAACTGAAACATTCTCCGCCTCTTTCACGCTGTTGCCTTCGACATACATGTCAACTACGCGGGCATGATCTGGCACGAACTAGTCTAAAATATTTTAACGGTGGGAAGAAGCAATGCCTGTTCATTCCGTTCATCAGATTTCTTCAACTCACCATTCGTCAGCATATGGACACCAATGCAGCAATTCCATGTCGAGCCACTCACCAGGTTTTCCCTCCCTTTAGCTTACATTATCTTGTTATCCGCAATCCATCCAACGCACAACCCATGTGTTTATCCGACGCCCTACTGGCCTACGCAAGTCCTACAACACCGAGTGTGTTAGAATATAGGCAAGGGTTAGGATTAGACGCATCTATGGTCCAACCAGAGCCGGAGGGACCTCCCTAAGGAGCGCAACCCAAGAGACATGAGGGTCCGAGAACACGTGGAGGGAGAGTTCGGGTAGTTGTGGCTCCCGGACGAGGTGCGACGAGAGAAAATATGGGCAGGGGAACTGGGGTCGGCGGTGCTGTAGACTTGCACGCTAGTACAAGCCACCAAACCCAACCTTCTACCGCTTCATCCACCAGCCGACAACCCCAACCATCCGCCACTACCTCAATAAGCCGCACCATTCCCATTCAAACTACCGACCATTCGTCGTCACTACACGAAGTCCCGGTATTTAATGACCCCCTTCTCCTTAGAGATAAAGATACGGAAACCAATGAACCTTAATCGCCTCTAATCTAACATTCTTCCTTTGATTCCGATAGTACCGACTCCAATAGCGACTGAGCCATTCGCCTTCAGTAAATACCACCTCGCATCGGAAGTCATCCACCACCTATCACGGAATCCCCATCAACCTCTACCACACCCTCTACCACCTCTACACATGAGCCCAATACGATAGACATAAGGAGAGAGTAGGGAGTATAAGTTCAATATACAGAAAATGTGAGAGGGAGAGAATGGAGAAGCAAAACAAACCATAAGAGATATGGTCTGAAAAGGAGATAATCATCTGTCAGCCATCCCCTAGCCAGTGTCTGCCAGGTAGCCACATCTGCTATCCCATCTCATCCGTTAGGACGGGATATTGAACAAGACGTCGTGGACCTAGCGACGCAATTGCACGCCCCACTCAGCCACTCCGTCATCTCTCAAAAGATGTCGGTTTCAACTTCACACAGGGACTTAGCACAAGATCTACCGTTCTCTCACTCGGAGAGTTCAAGTATTGAAACAAGAGAACAGCCTCCCCAGTCCATGAATCTTTGGGTGCACAATGGAGCCTAGAGCCTTTCACTGAAATATTTTCTTTGGCTAGGACACAATCACCATTATCTGCTAATGTTGGAGCTCTTAGTGACCCAGCTAGAACATCCGTAGTATCTCTACCACTTGGTGGAATACGAGGATCGGGTGGAAGTCCTAATACAGTCAACCTCACGCCAACTGTGACTGTAGGAGGCACGATGTTGACTCAACGGTTGTTACCCCAACTGAAAATCTATGTGGTTCAGGAGTTAGATTACACGAATTTGTTTAAAAGGAATATTTGGAAGGCGCCTTAAAGGATGTCCAAACAGGTATGGCCAAGGAATTCAAGGAGGATTTGGACAAGCTCAAAACTCTATTGAAAGGGAAGGAGAAAATAGTCGAACCTGAAACTGTCACACCATATCCACCACCTCAGTCTGCTTCCGTCCAACCATCATACTCGGTGGATGAACTAAGAGCCATGCTCCTTGGCAAGCTACTCCAACAATCAAACACAGATTCCTCATCCGAAGCTGATCTGCTTTCACTGCTGCAATCACGGGTATCCTCTCAACCCATACAACTTACGACATACCTTGATCAAATTGACAGGACCCTTCAGAACGTGCAACAAACCCTTGCAACGCTTTCTGACCGAGTTTCTCATCTGGAGACCACCTATAAGAGTCAGGGTAAAGGAGTCAAGTGCATACACAATGACAAGGATGATCCTGATCATCGTAAAGAGGAGAACAAACGCCAATGCCTATCCGTGTTCGATCCAGAAAATGTCAAAACCGCATCGGAAGCTCAACCGGAACCATCAACAGCGGCACCCACAGAAGAGCACGGTGAACTGCAAAATCAAATGAACTTGATAGATATGGTTGTGGACATGGACATTTCTGATGAAGAAGACCTGACGGTTGAAAAGCCTGAGGGAGAAAAAGAACAGTTGATCGAGTTCACAGCAATGGAACAACTTGCACTAGAAATCGTTGATCCAGAATCAGAACTCGACCCGGAAACCGAAAATCTATGGCATGCTAAAACAATCATCGCAATTAACTCCGAGGTCAATATGATCATCCCCACTCCAGCCGATGAAGACATAGACCACAATCAGTTACTTCTTCAAAATATTCAAGCTACTGAATTACCACCAGATGTTCAAAGTGCTCAATCTTCCATCCCTGATTTGCCCGAAACATCTGAAAAGGAAACCCCGACATCTCCTCAAACCGAGACAAATCCAAATCAACTCGAACAACCAGTCACATGGGAAAAGATCATAATTCTAATCCCGTTTCTCGAAGAATCCCTAAAGAATTTATTCGTTCACTGGTTAAGGCTCTCGATCCAATTCTGTGCCATGGAATTTCAGTCTTTGATGACACTCGTCGAATACAGTACTTGGAAGTTATGAAACGGTGTCAGTCAGTTAAGAACGTCAGAACCAAGCATAAAATCACCAAGATTGCCAACATCCAGTCCGGTCGCATTCTGAACGTGTGATATCTGATTTTCACAGTTACAAGGGAAGATGGGAAGGATTGGACGTTTTCTAAGGCCGACTTAAAAAATCTGCAGTTGATTGATTTTCACGCCATTCTGAAGGATTTGCGGACCAGAACTATCAAACCTCTTCATGTGACTAAAGCACTCGAAGTCCTCAAAAGGTTCCTAAAATGCACAATTTCACTGTCATACATCACAGACTTTCAAATGGGAATCGAAAACAATCAAAACGCACCAGAAATGGATAAATACCCGGTAAGCACGATGTTGTTCGAGCCAGAGTTTGGAATTATCTACCACAATGCTAAAGGCAAAAAAAAGTTTCTCAGATTCAATCAAGTTAACCGATACTGTGATGGAACTCTGGGAATTGTTCAACAAACTCTAAAATAGATTGACCTCAAAGGAGAAAAGAAACTTTATGTCCTAAAATGTCAACTCCTTGAAGAGAATGCTTCTAATGCTCTTTAGATCTGAAAGGGATTTCTTTAGAAAATAGGATGTGGATGATTGGACGTCTCACGCCTGATGCAAATAGCCATGAAACTTAAGCTTTAGAAGCAATATGAAAACAATGGAGGATTCGATATTATCGAACATCGAAAGTTTCTATTCCAAGAGAATTCTAGACATGAAGGATACGAATCATCCAAGGAATTGTTTCGTTGTAGAATGGCTAAAGGTAGTCCAATTGGGGCTCATATGCTTAAAATGATTAGGCATATGGAGCTCACTGAAGGAATAGGATTTCCTTTATGAAATAGTAAGTTGTAGATGTAGTTTTACAATCGTTGCCAAAGAGTTACAGTCAATTTGTGATGAACTACAACATGCATGACTTCAAAAAGTCTCCCCCCTAAAACAGCTTAATATGTTATGAGCAGCCGAGCAAAAGCTTGCAAGAAAAAGTAAATTCTTTTGACAAACTTACTTCTAAAAATCTTAGAAGCCACAAGGTACTAGTAGAAAGATGACTTTTTGCCACAATTTTGAAAATACAAGTTAGCTACGGTTGAGCTTAAAATTGTGGCTCAAAGTCATAAATAAAAATGAAGTATTGTTTTATCCACATTTTAACTCAATAACCATGACCATTACCAAACACCTCCAAACATAAATTCACAGTTTATGTAAAACCGTGACCAAGTGGTTTCTTATGGCCATATTATTTTTACCGTGGACAATAACAGTCAAAAGTTGTGGCCATAAATAGATACATAGTCACAGTTTTTGACTAAACCATGACTTTGTGTCATGATGGTTATTGGTTATGGTCATGAAGATGCGTATCACTATGTGAAGCCAATTTTTCGTTTCTACTAGCAAAAAATATATAGTCACGAAAATATGTTAAACATAAGCAAAAGTCATATGTATTTATGGAAACACTTTTTTTTTGTAACGGTCAACTGCTATAATGGCCATAAGATAATCAATTTAAACCATAAGTATAAGTAGTTATGGACACCATGTAGTTATTTTGTGTGACTAAAAGGAAACCAGTCACTCTGTTCTATAATTTATCACAACAATATATCAAAAATTCGTCACCGCTGATTTAAAACTTCTGTGGCTATAAATAGTTCTTGCCACAATTATAGTTATTTTGTGTGACCAAAAGACAACAAATACCTACAGTAAAATTCAATGTAAGAATACATCATGAATTGGCCACGCTTACTAGCAAATTTGTGTGACTAGACTTGTTTATTGTCATAGGTTTGGCTATTTCATGTAAAAAATGGTAACCAATGATCCTAATTTTTAAAATTTAGTGTAACCATATGTTAACACCAGATCTATTAGGTAATCATCATAATATTCATTGATAATGAACAAACTAGAGATTTACACAAGAATTGAACACTTTCTCTCTCTAGAATGCTCTCAAATCTATCTCTAGATCTATTACAATGAACTCTCTAACCTAATGCTTAAACTCTAAGTAAACTATTTATACTTCCTAATTACAACACATTAAACTCTAATTACATTGACTTTACATGACTTTAGAAGACTTTGACTATCTTTGACTTTCACAATACTTGGAGAATTACATTGAATTTACAATAAATCTTGAATACAATGTTTTTCGCTAACATTCTACCCCTTTGGATTCATGATTAATTTTTTTTTACAACAATCTTCAGCTCTTGATCTTCAAACAGCTTTATCTTCAAAAACTCACTTTGAACTAGATGCTTTGACAATCTTCAAACTTTCAGCTTTGAAGAATATTCATATAAACTTGAAAAGTCTTTGTCTTTCTCTTTGTAAAGTCATTCTCCTTGAATATAAACTTCAACAAATTTTCATCTAGTCTTGAACACGAATTTTAGATCTTTGCAGCTTTGAACTTTCCATTTTTGATCTTTGAAAACTTTGAAGCTTAGAACTCAAACTGTAAATTCTTTGAACTTTGTATCTTCATCTCTTTGAACAATAACAATCTTTGAACATCGATTTCTCTCGAATCATCTCAAAACATCTTCTTGACTTTGGAAAATCTTCTTTTAATCTTGAAATTGAATCATTCAAACTGTCTCCACCTTTTCTTCTGTGGATATTTCTCCCCCTTTTTGATGATTGTGAGCATCATGATCATCAAAAAAATTCAGTTTAAGCATTGTCAATTCCAAAAGATATATATCTGAATCTTTTCAAATTCAGATAGAATGAATGTGGTAACCCTGAAACAACAGATGAATCAGTTAAATTGCATGTAAGTAGTACTGAGCCACTTAGTACAATGGATGTACTTTGGAAATGAGTTTTTTGATGTTCACTCCCCCAGGGCTTCCATTCAATCATCGAAAAACACAAAGGAATTTCTATGAACGTTATGACAAGAAAACATATTTCTTGTGTGTACGTGCATGTGTAGAAATGAATGAAACAACTTATGCTTTATTAAGCTCAAATTGTGTAAACTATTGAAATAGCAACAAGTTTCCCACAAACTCAATGTGCATGATCGAAGTGCGAAGGTGGGGCAAACTTTCTCCTTTTTAATATCCAAATCTTCCGAATAAAGATTAGATAATTTATATGTTGCGTCCCCAAGAAAAATTGAAACATTTCTTTGTTGAGAAAGAAATGAGTAGCTGGTGGGGTTAAAGCAAGAGTTGGCATGGGTCATTGCCTATTTCAATGATGGTCACCAAAGAATGTGAACCAATCAGTAATGTGGTTGCCCGGCTCAGAAAAGGGTTGGTGCAGAGTTCTCTTATTCTTTTAACTCTGTTCTCACACCCTCTTTCTGTTTTTAATCCGCTCACTTCTACCCAAACTCTCATTTACATTTTACCGCTCAGCACTATGAGGTTGTTCAACAGGATGAACTTCCTCCCCCTCTCTTTGATGTAGACCCCTCACCCCTCAATCACTCAAGTATAATGTTGATCCAAACCCTCATTGATTTGATAATGACCCTCTCTTATATACTTAGTGAAAATTGTAAGTAAACAATATGTATTAGAGTTTCAGTATCGCTGATAAGTACTAAGATCTTACAGTACCGCTGATAGGAACTCCCGCTCTTTAGATTAAACATTCAGCGAACACTGTTCACCATAATGTTCTGAGCATGTTCAGTTCTTATGATGATCGCTGATAAGTTAGTTGTTTACTTATGATCCCTGAAGACAAGTTTCACGTCAACATAGGTTCTACGCTGAAGTCGAAGATCAAGCTCAAGAACCAGCGACAAGTCTCCTAATGAACTGATGCGGATCAGCGAAGACTCAGATTTGTCCACACAACGTGAAGTATCAAGTACAAGACTTCAGCTATCGCTGAACTTTATCATTCGCTGAATAGAAAATGATAATGTTCTGAATCAACGAAAGCTGATCATGTAGTTCTCCGTACAAAGCACTTTTGTCTTAACCACCCTTGCACGACTCCGTACGAAATGTCAGAAAAGAACCATCTATTGTCTGAAATCGTACAACCACTCTGATACTACATTGTTCATTCATGCGGCTACTAAGGTTGTCTACAAAGGTCAATGACATGCAACCAATCCACTGATGACACATGTAAAGTGTATACTGACTTGCATTAAATGCATGCAGTATATAAAGAGATGAACCCACTTCATTTGAAGTAACTTGCTAACTCTGGACAAGTTCAATCTCTTATCTCAAGATAGGTTATTATTAGTAATTTCCTTATCTCTCTTAGTGCAAGAAATCTTTGTGTTCCAACTTGTTTAGATTTAGGTTTATCCTTAATCTTGTTTCCGCAACAAGCTGTAAATTGTTAATGATTTATCAATAAACAATTTAGAAAAGTAAAATCTGTGTGTTTGTATTCAACCCCCCCTTCTACAAACTTGTATAACCCTTCGGGACCAACAAGTGGTATCAGAGCGGATTTGTTTAATCTCATAAACAAGATCTAATCTAAGATTTTTCTCTTCCTTGCTATTTTCTGAAAATGGCCACCTCCACAAACACAAATTATATAGACAATGGTTCTCTGGCTAAACCCCCTAGATTTTCTAGAGATAACTTCAACTTATGGAAAAATAGGATGACTCTCTTCTTAGAAGGTGTAGACCCTACTATGCCTTACTATCTTGAAAACGGCCCATTCATCCCTGTAACAATTGATCCTTCAGTTCCAGCTGCTGCGAATAGACCTGCTATTCCTGAAAGGCTGATTCCTAAGGAAATACACATGTGGACCGTTGAAGATAAGAAGAAAGTGGCTATAGATACAAAATCCAGATCCATACTATCCATGGCTCTTCCTGATGAAGTTTACCATTCTGTCATGAATCTGAAATCATCAAAAGCCATGTGGGACACAATATGTGTCCAGTATGAAGGAACGTCTGAAGTCCAGGACTCAAGAAAGATCAACCTGGTAAGACAATACGAAAGCTTCATTTCTGGTAAGAATGAAACTCTCTCTGAAGTTCACCAACGTTTCAACTGTTTAATTATAGATCTGAAAACTGTTGGTAAGGAATATTCTAACTTTGAAGTGCTGACAAAGTTTCTAGAATGTTTACCTGAAAGCTGGGACAATTATTCTATGTGTCTCAAGCTGTCAAAGGATCTAAAATCAATGACCCTTTCAACCTTATATGGCATGTTGCTGAATCATGAGCAATCGAGCCATCTTAAGAAGAATCTTGTAAAAGATTCCAAAAGTACCCCTGTTGCTATAATCTCAGAGGAACCTTATACTCAGCGACCCTCGGTCACTATCACTGAGTTAGAAAGTAACTCTGAAAGGTCATCAGACTATGATTCTTCAGATGATGATGAATCTTTGGCTCTCCTAACTAAAAAGTTCAGGAGATTTGCCAAAAAGAAAATGTTTAGAAAGAACAAACCTCTTTCCATAACTGACAAGCCTAGATCACCAGTCTTTGTTGATAAGGCTACTGCTACTTGTTTTAACTGCGAAAAGACAGGACATTTTGCCAACGAGTGCAGGTCAAAGTAAGTTTCTAGACCCTCATCTTTTACAAAGAAATCCTTTGTTCCAAGAAATAAAGATGACAAATACTCAAAGCTGAAAGAAAAATATGCGAAGCTGAAAAGCTTTAAGAAGAAAGGAAAAGGCCTGATGGCTAACTGTGATTGGGCTGCTTCTGATGAAGAAGCATCATCATCTGACTCTGAAGATGATGAAGCAAATCTATGTTTAATGGCCAAGATTGAAGAAGAGGAAGAAAATTCAGACATTCCCTCCACTTCAACCTCTGCAATTAAGGTATCACCTTCCTTCTTTACCAATATTGCAAATATTGATGAAGCTGATAGTCTCCGTAAGATCGATCTCTTGACTAGATGTTTATACGAAGCCATGAACGGCACAACTGCGGTTGAAAACCAAAACCTTGATCTCGCTGAACAGCTTAAAAGCTGTCACCTTCAAATAGAAAAGCTTTCTAAAATTGAAGAAGATTTTAAAGATCAAGTATATTTAAATCAGTTAGTCAAAATCGAACGAGCAGAAGCTATCGCTGCATTAAAAGCTGAAAAAGCTACTGTTGAAGGATGGTGTAATTCTTCAACAAAGATTACTGAGATAATTAAGTCTCAGATTCCACTGAGTGATAAACGTGGTCTGGGTTACAAATATGAAATTCCAAAACCAACCACGGAGCGTTCAATGCTTAAATTTGGAACGTTCGTATCCTCAGTCGCTGATACTTCATCTTCTCAGTGCTCCTCATCATTACACCAATCCCTGAGGAAACTCCTACCTCGAAAGGTAAAGAGAAAATGGTTTATCCAAAACCTACCTCTATCTTGAAAGATAAAGGTAAAGGAATTGTTATTTACCAAAATCCTCAGAAGGGTACTTTAGTACCTAAGCTGAATGCTTCTAAAGCTTCAGTGACCCATCCCTCTGGATCAAGAAAGCAGATCTCTGGATCTATTCAACGATCTACTCCTAGACTCAGAGTGGATGTCCTTGGTAAGAAATCAGAAGAACTGAATGTTCCTCCTATTTCTAAAGCAAATAGTTTACTTGGTGCTGATACTTCTAATTCTAAATTAAAAGCTCAGCATTCAAATGGTCCCAGAACTACTTTTAGCTATAGGAAATGTTATCACTGTGGACTCACTGATCATATTGCTAGTAAGTGCCCCACAACCACCAAAGCTGAAAAGATAGCTAAGGTGAAGATTGCCTCCAAGGCAAAGAAGACCACTGAGGTTAAGAAATTAACCAAAGTGAAGAATGACAAAGCTGAATCTTCAAATACTGCGAAGACTGCTGAACCTTCCATTCCAACTACTTCCACTGACAAATGTGTATACATGGTTAAGTGGGTACCCAAGAAAAACTAATCTTCCTTTGTATTGCAGGTTAAGAAGGGTATCTGGTATCTCGATAGCGGATGCTCTAGACACATGACTGGAAAGAAAAGCCTGCTCGCTGAATACAAGGAAGAGAAGGGTCCCTCTGTGACCTTCGGTGGAAATGGAAAAGGACATACCCGAGGGTATGGTGTACTTTCAAATGGTACAACTTCCTTTAGAAGAGTCGCATATGTTGAAGGCTGAAGCATAATCTTCTAAGCATCAGTCAACTTTGCGACAAGGATAACAAAGTGATTTTCAGTAAGGAATCCTGCTTTGTCACTGACAAAAAGGAGAAGATAGCTCTCAGCGGTTATCGTTTGGAAAATGTTTATGTAATAAACATGGACTCGACAACCACTGAGAACTCCTGTTTCTTCTCAAAAGCCTCATCTGATGTCAACTGGCTTTGGCATAAGAGGCTCTCTCATCTAAATTTCAAGACACTGAATACTCTTTCTTCAAAAGAGTTAGTCACTGGTCTACCTCAACACTCATACGCCAAAGAGTCTTTATGTTCAGCGTGTGAGAAAGGAAAGCAGACCAAAGCAAGCTTTAAATCAAAGCAAGTCTCCTCAGTGTCATCTCCTCTACAACTACTCCATATGGATTTGTTTGGCCCTGTTAACAAACAATCCATCACTGGAAAGAATTATACGCTGGTCATAGTTGATGAATTCTCTTGTTACACATGGGTTATGTTTCTCCGTTCCAAGAGTGACACCCCTGAAGAACTCATCACCCTTGTTCGGAAGATGGAAACCCTGAACAACATGACCGTTCGCTCAATAAGGAGTGATCATGGAACTGAATTCAAAAACAGTTCTCTTGATTCCTTCTTTGAGAGTAAGGGTATTTCTCACAACTTTTCTTCAGTGAGAACACCGCAACAAAATGGAGTCGCTGAAAGAAGAAATAGAACAATTATTGAAGCTGCACATTCATTGCTCATCGATTCTCACCTGCCTACTCAGTTTTGGGCAGAAGCTGTCAACACTGCTTGTTTTACGCAAAACAGGTCGCTGATAGTCAAAAGATTCAATAAAACAGCCTATGAACTTTTTCATGGGAGAAAGCCCTCAATCAACTTTCTTCACATCTTTGGATGTCAGTGTTTCATACTGAACAACAGAGATGCCCTTGGAAAGTTTGATCCCAAGGCTGATGATTGAATCTTTCTTGGATACTCCTCAGTTTCCAAAGCCTTCAGAGTCTTCAATAGTAGAAGACAAACTGTAGAAGAAACTATTCACGTCACGTTTGACGAATCCCGGTCAGCGAACTCTAAACCGTCCGCTGATACCGAAGAACTGAATCAATGGATGTTCTCTCATCTTGGTGATTCAGAAGACATTCCCACTCCTCATGCTCATCCCGTTGAAGATGATGGTCATACTATCATCCCAAACATGCAGAATAGTGAAGCTGAATCATCATGGGTCTCAGTTGTTCCTTTAAACACTATACCTGCCGCTGAACCAAATGTCTCAGACATCCCATCTATTTCTCAGCAATCGGTAAATGAAATGACAAATGCAATTATTCCTCTCTTAGCTGATACTCCAGAAGTAGCTGAAGCCTCATCTTCAGCTCCTCCAGTTCAGGATGAGTCAGCGACTTATGCTCCGGCTCAGCGATGTACTGTAAATCACCCAATTGATCAAATTCTTGGTGATCCAAACGCTGGTGTTTAGACTCGACGAAGTGCAGGTAACATTTGTTTATTTGTTAACTTTATTTCTCTAACTGAACCAAAGAAAATAGATGATGCCCTCAAAGATCCAAACTGGGTCAGCGCCATGCAAGAAGAGCTGACTGAATTCGAAAGAAACAAAGTTTGGAAACTTGTTCGAAGACCAACTGATAAAACAGTGATATGCACTAAATGGGTCTATCGAAACAAGTTGGACGAACATGGTACTGTAACCCGCAACAAGGCTCGTCTTGCTGCTCCGGGATACAGACAAGAGGAAGGTATAGATTATGACGAAATATTTTCTCCAGTAGCAAGACTTGAATCTATTCGTCTATTCTTAGCATATGCTGTACACAAAAACTTCAAAGTACATCAGATGGATGTTAAGTCAGCGTTTCTAAATGGAAAGCTGAATGAAGAAGTTTATGTGGAACAACCTCCAGGATTCTCATATTCTAAGCGTCCAGGTTATGTTTATAAACTGGATAAGGCACTTTACGGCTTAAAGCAAGCTCCTCGTGCATGGTATGCCACTCTCTCTACTTATCTCCATATTGAACAATTTGAGCGAGGTAAGATTGACAAAACTCTATTTTTTAGAAAAGTGAAAGGTCATATCATTCTAGTTCAAATATATGTTGATGACATTATATTTGGTTCTACTAACCCTGAGCTTTGTACTCGTTTCACTGATAGAATGAAAGATGAGTATAAAATGAGCATGATGAGTGAACTAACATATTTCCTTGGTCTTCAGATTAAGCAAACTGAAAAAGGAACTTTTATTAATCAGGGAAAGTATGTTAAAGATATGCTGAAAAAAATTCGATTTAACTCAAAGTTCAGCTATGAAAACCCCTATGGCACCACCGCTGATACTGGACAAGGATTCAATGGGAATACCTGTTAATGTCACGCTGTACCGTGGGATGATCGGCACTCTCTTGTATCATACAGCTAGCCGACTCGATATTATGTATGCAACATGTTTGTGTGCACGATATCAAGCTGAACCTATGCTATCTCACATGAAAGCTGTAAAGCGAATTTTTCGATACCTTAAGGGTACAGCGAACCTAGGTCTTTGGTATCCCAAAGACTCAGGATTCGATCTAACCGCCTATTCAGATAGTGATTTTGCAGGTTGCAAATTGGATAGGAAAAGCACCACAGGAGGATGTCAGCTCCTGGGTGGAAAGCTGGTGAGTTGGACAAGTAAAAAGCAAAACTCAGTGTCCACCTCCACAGCTGAAGCTGAATATGTAGCTGCTGGAAGCTGTTGTTCTCAAGTCTTGGGGATGAGAAATCAGCTACTAGACTATGATCTTCAGCTCTCCAAAATTCCAATCTATTGCGACAGCACAAGTGACATCGCTATAGCAAACAATCCAGTACTACATTGAAAGACCAAACACATAGAAATCAGATATCGTTTTATCAGAGATCATGTGATGAATGGTGATATAGAACTTCATTTTATCCCAACTGATTATCAGTTAGCTGATTTGTTTACCAAACCTCTTGATGAGACAAGATTCAACTTTCTCATCAACGAGCTTGGAATGATGAACTTTGAAGGGTAAAATCTTCAGTGGTTCACATTAGATCAGCGACACTATTATACATCATGTATAGTTCTGTGGATAAAATAAACTTCTATAACCTATTCGACCATCTTCTCTCTGAATAAACTTGGTTAGCTGATATCAAGGTATGTTTTCTCTCTCTGACAATCGCATTCAAATGCAAGATTTCAAAACAAAAATGCATCGCTGAATATCTCTTCCTTAACAGCGATATTTTAGAAATTTCTAAAAACCATCACTGATATTTCCATTAAGTGCTTCATGTTTTTAAAAAGAGTCCTCGAACTTTCAAAACCTCAGAGACATCCTAAAAGGAATATGAAAGGACAGTTGTGACGTCATTGCAACGGATAAACCCCGACACGTTTTTCTTTCTGACACACGTTTGCACGTCTCGTTCAAACTTCCAATCAAATGCAAACACGTGTCCGTGTCATGATGAAAATCTTTTCCCGCTCAAGATTTTCTCCCTCTAATCTCTCTATATAAACAAACTCTTGGTTTATATTTTTCTTTTACGCGATTAATCTTCCTCCGCAAGAAAGAAAAACTATTGCATTTGTGCTCTCAAACCTTCAAGAACTGTTCATCATCTTCTTCATCAAACATCAAGGTTAATATGTTCTTATTTTTTATCAAATGTGTATAACTTGTTTCTGATCTTCTCTTTGTTTTTAACAAGATCAAACAAAAGAACTTCTTAAAAATGAAATCATTTCTTTCATGGTTATATGAACACAACCATTTCATGGTTGTTATTCAAGTTTAAATGCAAAAATCTTAAACTTGTTCTTCATTCGTTTCCAGAATCTATTTCTTCATAGAAAACTGGAAAACAAGAATAAATGGGTTTTACATTTCGTTGTTAAAACTGCAAAACCCTAAACTTCATTAAGACATTGTTGTCTGAATGAAATGGACAAAATTCGAACCATCTTATTGGAAATCCTTTCCACATTAAGATTATTCTTATTTGTTAACATCTTTGGTTGAACTGATAATACAGAGAAATGGCATCTTCTGACATTCCTGCTACCGCTGAGAACATCGCCGCTGATACTGAGGAAGTGGAAATTATCAAGGCTCCTCAGGTTAAGTTCACTCTGGAACAACTAGATTGGACCAAAACGAACAACCTTTCTGCGCTTCTCGAGTTTCCTCCTCGAAAGCAAGTCACACATCTGAAAGATGCTGTGAATTTCCTAAAGAATAGCTGCATTTCAACATCCCTGACCATCACACCTCCTGCAAATCAGCTACTACTATCCCAGTTCAGGTACTCTGCCAGACACTCTCAGCTACCATCCGCCAAAGATCCCTCCAAAACAATTGATTGTATCCTCAATGATACTGAGTATGGCACAATAAAGATCACACCTGCCATCATTCGCAAAGCTCTGAACTTTCCCAACGCTACAAAAGAAAAACCTTTTGTTCCTTTCCCTGACCATAAGAAACTCGCTGACAAAGAAGCCCTTATTGCATTTTTCGATGCAATGGGCTATGTATGGGAAATTGGCAGAGACAAGAAGCCCGAGAAGAAGCTGACCCTGCTAAAGAAGTCGAAAATGCCCAGCGAGATGAACTTCATCTTCGCTCACTTAATCAGCTGCATGACTGCAAAGACCGGCTCCTATGACCAAGCCGCTCAACCTCAGCAAGCAATGGGATACGCTCTGCTGAAAGGTCTACATATTGACTGGGCATCTATTATGTATAATGATGACTTGGTGCAAAGAGTAGATTCTGCCGCTGACAGGCCTGCATGGGTTCCATACCCAAGATTCATCAGCGCCATCTTCCAATATGGCCTGAAGGATAGCTACCCGCAAGAGGGTGACCTGAAACTCTCTCAGGTTAGCCCTAAGTTACTTGACTTCAAACCGGTGGAAAATGAGGTACGTCTTTCTACCCTTTTAACTCTTCTCAACCCTACTTCTTCTACTTCTGTGGCTCCTTCAGCGACAATACCCATCGTTGATACCCAGGCCACAAAATCCTCTCCTTCTAAGAAAAGGAAACAATCATCTACACAACTTAGTTCCAAAAGGACTAAGATAACCAAGGAGCAACCCCAGCAATCTCGTGCTGAAGACTCCTCAGCTCATTCTGCGGAGGTGAAGGAACGTTCAGTGGTACGCTCTGCCACACCTGAACAACCCATCCATTCCATCCCAACTTCAGCGTCTCTAAACGCTGAGGTTACAAACTTGGAATCTACCCAACCTCCTTCAGTCTCTCAAAAGACTCGAGAAGTACTTCTCAGCGAATCCAACACTGAACTCTCTACCCAACCTCCATTCTTATCCTTCGCTTCTCCCTCTACTCATTTGGTCTCTCCTCCAGTTATCGCTGGAGCTGCCATAATTTCTACAGAAACTAAAGCTGATACTCCAGGAATGATGAAGACAGGACCTGCAGGACAATCCATGGGCACGTTTGAAGATGACATGGAACATTTTTCAGGAACCCGAAATTTTGACGAGTTCATCAATCCTCCTGCAGGTACACACCAAACCATAAACACTGTAACTAAACCCCAAACTTCTGAGCTTTCCTTTGTTCACAAGTACTTATCTGTTACAGGTCCTAATTTGGGAGACATCAACGCCTCTCTGAAAGCTGTGGAGACAAAGCTGACAGGTCTCACCACCACTCTCTCCAACAACTCTTCAGCTGTAACAACTGCTGGAGAGAATCTTACAAAGCTGACAACTGTCGTCGAACAGAATGCCTCAAAAGCTGACTTGGAGAAGGTTGATAAATCACTCACCGATATTGCCAAAGTTCTCTCTGATATCTACACGGACTACCTCGACATCAAGAAATCAGTTGACACCATGTCCAACGAAGTCACATCGCTGAAGACATCGGTTGGCACACTCGAAGGTGATTAGTCTACTGTAAAGGCTGATGTCAGTTCAGTAAAAACTGACATGAGTTCTGTGAAGACTGATGTCAATACAATGAAGAATGACATCACCTCTATTCAGACATTATTGCAGCAGATCCTGACCAACACGACCGCCCCTGCAACTGTCCCTGCATCTGAAAATTTTACAGCGGCGGATCGCACTGAGCTCGAGAAGATCAATCCTGCTATTTCTGGCCTTGAAGACAGATTAGCAAAGATTGAAGTTTGTATAGGAATCTCTGGCCAAGAAGACAGAGAAAACACAGCTGCTGAGTCAACACATTCCTCCCCCATTCATCATGAAGAAGGGGGGGGGGGGGGGGGGAGAGAAGAAGACTGAAGACCTTCTCCACGATGAATCTGTCGTGGAAAAGAAGACTGAAGACCTCACCCTCGCTGAAGAGAGTGAGAAGATAGCTGAAGAAACCACCGCTGGACCTCAGGGAGTTGAAAACCCCGAGGAAACCGAGAAGCTCGCCTCTGTATCTGAGGGGGAGCAACTCGAAGAAGAAGCTGATAAATTTGAATCCGAATCAGAAGACGATGAAGCCGTCGACATCTCTGATGATGAACCATCCTCTTCTCCAAAGAATGATGATGATGATGACGAAGATGACGATGACTTCTTTATCGTCAAACCTGCTCCGAGGATCAAAGCTCTTAAGGGAATCTCAATAAATGAACCTTCAGGGGAGCCGACAAAGACAAAGCCCTCAGCATCTGAAGCTGAGAAAGGCAAAGGCAAAAGCGTCGCTGAAGATGACAATCTGACGATCTTGATTGAAAAGCCGGTTTGTCAGGTACACTAAATCTTCCTTACTCCATCCCTCCTCTATACACTTTCAGTTCCACTATCCAAGCCTATACACTTTAAACCTACTTCCTCTCTCTGTCTCTACCCAAGTTCTTACTCGAAAGATCGCTGTGTTTCAGCCAGTCCTCTCCCCTGCTTGAGGATATCGCTGAAGGTTTCACAACTGCGACTTCACCAATAATGCCAGCTGCTGCTGAAGAAATAATCCCAGTCTTAGATTTGATCTCTGAGACTGATGAACCTGAAGAACAGATGCTCTCTCACAAAAACAGACCTTCCTTGGTTCCTCAAAAGCTAAGTGAAGAGGATCAAGAAAAGAGAGATAAAATGATCAAGAGACTCGAGGATCACCGAATCATACTAAAACGTGATCAACTTCCTTCCATTCCTAAAAAGTACAAAATCTCTAAAAAGGAATACGAGGATCATGTCAGAGCTGAACGTCTACTCGCTGAAAGAAAAGAAGCTGAAGAAAATGACAGAGAATACGCCATCCAGCTTTCTCAACGATCAGTGAAAGACCCCAAGCTGAAAAGAGTTCCTATTGAAGTTCAACGTCAGCTGTGGGAAGAAGCCAAGAAGATAACTGAAGAAAAGAGAACTGTATCTAAGTCCACTCTAGACTGGTGCAAAGAAAAGGTACATTACAGATTCTCTCCTGCAAGAATCAACAAGGTACTCATCAGTGGAAGATCAACCCTGAAAATTTCAATCGCTGAAATCGAGGTATTCAGAGCCAATCATCACTACGAAAAATTCTATGCCGAAGCTGTCACGAAATTCGGTCTCTCTGAATGGTCTACTCTTGTGTGGATATTCCTCCTCCTCCTCCTCTCGAAAGTCAGAAAATAAAGGCCTCAGTGAAGAAGAAGAAGTCAAAATCTTCAAATGATGGTCCTATCATATGAAATGAAACAGGTATTGGTTTTTCCCGAGCTGAAGTCCTTGGTCCTGACCCTGATCTTTCCGGACTCGATACATCTCTTCCTGAAGGTGAGACTTTCATCCCTGGAAAAGTCATAAGCGAACCCTACGGGATATTCTTCATTGACTACGATGGTGGAAAGCGTTTTCAACGCATCTCTGAACTTCACATCACTCCCATCGAACAGCTGAAAGCTCTTATCTACTGGTGTGACTTCAGGAATGATATTCAGGCAAGACATCTAAAACCCTTGATTTTTGAAGAAGCGCTGATCAAAAGAAAACAAGGTGAAACCGTTCCTGACTGGATGATTCCCACATCAAAGACCCTTGATGAACTTCTCATTAAGGAAGAACCCTTTATAAGCTTCACGTCAACATAGGTTCTACGCTGAAGTCGAAGATCAAGCTCAAGAACCAGCGACAAGTCTCCTAATGAACTGATGCGGATCAGCTAAGACTCAGATTTGTCCACACAACGTGAAGTATCAAGTACAAGACTTCAGCTATCGCTGAACTTTATCATTCGCTGAATAGAAAATGATAATGTTCTGAATCAACGAACGATGATCATGAAGTTCTCCGTACAAAGTACTTTTGTCTTAACCACCCTTGTACGACTCCGTACGAAATGTCAGAAAAGAACCATCTATTGTCTGAAATCGTACAACCACTCTGATACTACACTGTTCATTCATGCGGCTACTAAGGTTGTCTACAAAAGTCAATGACATGCAACCAATCCACTGATGACACGTGTAAAGTGTATACTGACTTGCATTAAATGCATGCAGTATATAAATAGATGAACCCACTTCATTTGAAGTAACTTGCTAACTCTGGACAAGTTCAATCTCTTATCTCAAGATAGGTTACTATTAGTAATTTCCTTATCTCTCTTAGTGCAAGAAATCTTTGTGTTCCAACTTGTTTAGATTTAGGTTTATCCTTAATCTTGTTTCCGCAACAAGCTGTAAATTGTTAATGATTTATCAATAAATAATTTAGAAAAGTAAAATCTGTGTGTTTGTATTCAACCCCCCTTCTACAAACTTGTATAACCCTTCGGGACCAACATATAACTTCTTGGGTAAGAAACACTGTTAACGTGAATCCATAGAAGTTCTTTAAGTTCTCACACCGATTCCCATGAAACTTTGTCCTAAAAATTTGTGTTGTTCAACAGTTTTACTGGAACAATTATATCACAGCATTCGAATTACATTGTCAACAAAATAAATGCTCCACAAGAATATCGTTAATATTTGAGCATTTGAACTTTGAAGATCTCTCACAACCACAATACTGAATGATTGAAATGAATTCAAAAGACTTGTTTGAGAATCTGACAATGTGTCACTGGTCAAATATCATGAAAGATAATCATGAACGGTTAGGGTATCAAAGAAATGAGATTTGTTTATATGAACAAATATAAACAATCTTTGAAATAAACTCACAATCTTTTAAGCTGAAATATATATATATATATATATATATATATATATATATATATATATATATATATATATATGATGCTCAACAAAATGGAATACAAACGGGAGTATTATCATCGAAAAATTGTTTCGTTTTGAGACATGGTAATAACAAAGTCAATAAGAATTTGTACCGATGTGTATTAATACTTGAAAGTATAGAAAAGATAATACACAAGTATTAATCTTTGGAAACATACGGTCAGATATGATGTTATAATTCGAGATCGATATGAAAAAAATTTAAAATCACACTTCTAAATTCATAAAATTTGTTTGAAATTGAGAAGTGGTTTGAACATTTAAGGAAAAACGTTTTTCATGCTTGAAAGTCATTCTTCTTTCAAACAATCTGAGATTAAGATCAGAATATACTTACATTCAACGATATTTGAGTTCCCCCTCAATCATGATAAAATGATTTAAAAAACAGATAAGCTCCCCCTTAACATATGAAAAAGTTCTTTATCTTGAACAAAATCTGCAAAATAACAAGACTTGGATCAAAATATCCTTAAACATTAAAGCGAGTTCTGAATTACTAGGATTGATGAAACTTCATAAATCAAAGTCATTGAAGACCGAGTCCTGATCTGATATGATTAGAAGTCAATTCTCTTTGAAGTACGGGTTCTAAACTGAATTATTCAAAAGCCAATTATCTTTGAACAACGAGTTCTGAATTGTTGTATTCAGAAGTCAAAATCTATTATACCCCCCATTAAAAGCACATGTACTCTTCTTGAAAATTCTTCACAACTTTTCTTCTGTTTTCTAGTCATGTGGTTGTTATACTTATTAAATTCAACACTACACATGATGAACTTGCAAAACAGATTAAGCAGGTTTTGGTACATAACGTAACTTGGGTCCTGGCTTATGAGGTGCAGTTTTATTTGAAGAAATTCTATATGTACCGTACCAATATTGAACATAATTTTTATGAACAAAATCACTAGTTCCACAGTAAGAACAACAAATTTTCTTTTGTGCTAACCTGATTAAATGATTTACAGAATAAACTAAATGAGGTTTAACAAAAAGACTTACCTTAAAAGGCATTGTTCTTCTTGGCATTTGGAGTGGGAAGCGTTAACTTTGGATCATCTTTGACAAGAGTAGAGTCTTTAACTTTCCAAACCATTTTCAATTTCTTTAAAACATTATTATCTTTAGGCTTAGAGAAGTTACTATCATAATTATCAAACGGAGGACTATTGAAAAGATTAGAAGGATAAATCTGATCTGTTGAAAAACTTTTTGATTTGACATACACATTTGCTTTAAGTTAACTTGAAGCAATTTTAAATAAAAGCACAGAATCAGTTGAATCATCATATGGAGACTGAACAATAGTATCCGGACTAGCTTGTTATGATAACTCAACTTTAAAGTTTATGTCTTCAAGTTCTTTGAATTTGGTAGGAAAAATGTTTCTTTCCTCAAAAATCTGGTCAAATTTCATTTGAAGATCAGATTATACCTTTTGGTCCTTCAAAGCCTCAGTAGCTAACTCAGATAATTTCTTTGTTAGTTTAGAATCTCAGCTTCAAAGATTTTTCTTTCATCTTCAAAATCTTTTTCTAAACTCTTTCGTTTATCAGATATGTTGGGATTAAAATCTAATTGAATAGAAGTTCTAGGTATATTTTGTAACATTGTATTTGGGCTTTAAACATGTAATGGGCCATAGGCCTTAATATCCTAGCCTAGGTATATAATGTTTTGTTTAGCCTATTGTTTAGGTTAATCATCCACAGTCATCCTAATTCGTATCATAACCATTGTAATCACGTTATTGAAATTCTATGAATGGTTAATGAAAGAGGGATTACAAGTTGAAATCATATTGTGTTTATTGTTAATCTTTCTGTGATTTCTACTACTTTGCACTAATCTGGGATCCACAATTGGTATCAGAGCATACAGACTGATTCATTCAAAAGGTTTCTAGTAAGTTTCTGGTATTCTGTCGACTGTTCTTGAGTTCTAAAACATCATATTTTTATTTCTGATAAAATTGATTGTTTATGCTCATTCCATTAGATTCATACTGGCTTTGTTAGCGTTTCTGCAAAATCAATCTTCTAAAGTTTGAGTCTCTGTTCTTGATAAAAGCATATTTTTTCATCAAAATCATGGGTTTTTGCTTAGAAATCGATTAGGGTATTTTTAGTTTCAGTTTTTGGGTGTTTCTTAACCTTTCAGGAACAAGTTCTCACAACCCTAGTTCGATAATCGATTCGATTTTTCAGCACAACCGTCGTGTCCGGACGCCAGTCCATCTATCCGGAAGTTCTCAGTGTATCCAGGTAAGTCATCGAATTCGCTATTTCCCGGACATCTTCTGTCCGGATTGTCTATTGTTTCGGGTAAACTCCTAGTATCCGGAAGTCTCATCCGTTATCTTATCCGGTTTGTTGATACTTCCCGGTAAGCCTTAAGTATCCAGTATATTATCCGGATAGCCAATCTATCCTATTACATACCCAGACTGCATCTGTTACCGGATTCTTCCTGTTCGGACACTCCAGCTTCCCTGTCACCCCATCCGGTAAGTAATTTTATTCGGTAACTTTATTTTTTCCCTGACACTTTTGTCTATGCTGTAATTTTGATTTACCCGGTAACCTAGTGTTATCCGGTAAATTCATTTTTATCCGGTGATTTTGTTATTCGGACCACTTCACACACCCGGATCCGGTCACTTCCAGATCCGGACACTTCTTTTATCCGGATTCCTATCCAGTAAGACTATCATTTTTAATTTCTTACTAGTTTACTTTAAGTCACTCTTAGAACCTGCGTTAGGACTGTCACTCGTAGTGCCTTGCGTTAGGATTTCCAACCTTGAATCAACATTTCTGTCTAACGATCACGTTAGTGCACACATCATGATGTCTCGCGACGCCTTAGCAATCGGTACCAACGCCAAGTCTCCGACTCTTTATCGGGGCAAATATACAGTCAATGGCGAGACACATTCATCATCTTTACCGAAGCTAAAGATAACTTCGAATTCATCTGGCAAGCTCTATTAACTCCGACTTCTACTGTTTATAGAAGTATTGAAAAATAGGCTAAGTGTTGACACCGACAGAGGTTCTGCCAAGACACCGATAGAAGAACAAGTGAAGACTTAACTGAAGATATTCACACAAGAAAAGGCCACAGAGCCTCTGCCAAACCTGACAGAGCATCTGTGGTATGAAGACTGAAGACTTAGAAGAATCCTGAAGTTCAAGACAAAGACACTCGTTCATCTCATGTGCCTCTGCTGTACGAAGATCCCGAAGATCATTCGTACAAGGCGTGCCCTGACAATTCCACGTGTCAAACTCTTATGAGTTTCAGCCTTTGCAGAATTGCGGCGCACTATGTTAACGTTGTACCAGTAGCAGTTCCACGATCGTGTCTTGTACCTTTAGTCCTTTATGTCTAGAACTTGTCCCCTGATGAATAGTATAAATAGAAGGCTTATGTTGAGCTCTTCTATTAAGCTTTGCACGACACACACAACTCTTAGAGCAGAATTCTTGTAATACCTTCGGTGTTCTTGGTGTTCTTATCATATCAAATACAGTGAATAATTGAGTTAATTATCTATGTTATTTCCACTTTCTGTATTTGATATTGTGTGTCTTTCTAGCAAACAGTATCTTATTAGTTCGTTTAAAACGCTTCCGCACCCTTATTTGTTTGAACTAATAGATACTGAAATCATTGTTAAGTAATATAGGAACCAACAATTGGTATCAGAGCCATCCTTGATTTTCTATATCAAGAGATCCTCTCTTACAATGATTTCTGGTAGAAACTTGGTTTGTCTTTGACCTGGCCTTTATATTTGTAACGTCCCAAAAATTACAATAATTTTTGGACTTGTAAAATACCATATTTATTAAATTAAATCACAGGCGTTTAACTCAAAATAAACGTTTAAACAAAACCTCGTTAAGTTAAACGGTCAACTTAAATAAAACAGCGGAAATGTACTAAGTTTAAAAATAAATAAATACGAAGGTCTTCTCAACGCGCCAGTGTGTACCGTCACGCCTTACTGCCACTCGCACCTGAAACAGTAATTTTATAGGGAAAGGGTAAGCACGAAGCTTAGTGAATTCAAGCACCAACATAGGATAGCAATCATATGAACACTACCCCTAACCACAGATAAATACAATTAATCCACACATGCCAGTTCAAGAACATATCCTAAATAGGCAAACTCATGCAAGGACATAACAGTCCACCTCGGCACCCCGAGGTCTACATAGTCAATACAACCATCGGCCCCGCCGAACATCGGTCCAACCGAATAAATACAACCATCGGCCCCGCCGAACATCGATCCAACCGAATAAATACAACCATCGGCCCCGCCGAACAACGGTCCAACCAAATAAATACAACAGTACAGGTATTCTCGTAAACATTAATACAATTGGATATTACCCACAACCAAATCAACTAACACACACGTGCTACCGAGGAATATATATAAAACCATCGATCTCCCCGATCATACAACAACAACTGTATGTATATATAAAACCATCGGTCTCCCCGATTCTACAACACACTCGTGTAGGAATCCCTCGGTCTCCCCGAGTTCATCCCATACTTGTACACAATTCCTCGGTCCCACCGAGTTCACACAACACTAAAACACTATTCCTCGGTCCCACCGAGCCCTCGGTCCCACCGAGATGTATATAACACTCATTTACAATTCCTCAGTCCCATCGAGCCCCCGGTCCCACCGAGATGTATATAACACTCCTTTATACTAGGCATTAATTAAACCTAGTACTACGCACCACAATTCAGCTAGTACACACAACAATTCAGCTAACACATACAAACTACCGTAATGTACATATAATCCCTATTCTACGTAGTGAGAGAACTCACCTCGATACGCAACGCAGATTCCACAAACAGCAATACGATCCCGCCACTCCAAATCACTTCTTCCCACCTAAAGAAGTGCTACCAAGTGTCAACACGACGCCCCAACCCTCAATTATAAACATAAGACTAAACGAGCGACATTTCAGATTTTCGGTCTAACTGCAGGTCTGTTCGGGACCTGCTTATCCCCCTCTAGACCGACTAATCTAGAGATTAAGTCCCAAAAACAGGAGGGTATAGGTCTTAGCTTTCCAAGGACATATTATACGCGTTCTAACGATTTTCCTACGATTTAATATGAGTTTTCTAAGAATGGGACGCGAGTCTGTCGTATTCGGACCTGCTGTAAAAACAGCTATTTTATACCTAGCTAGAGGTCGAACCAGACTTTTGCTAAAACACGAAAAGCGTGTCCGACACATAATGTGAACCGTTGGCACCGGATTCGTCTCAAACTGAGCTACGAAGAGAAAGATATGGCCGATGCAAAACGGGGACAGAATGAGATTTTTCACATAAAATGATAACTTTATTTTCGTTTCGGGTTTACGCGATCGGGTCACGGATCAGGGTTAGCAATTTGGGTTTTATGGCTACAAGGGGCTGGACTCTACCGCGCACCGCCCACTGCCACCTCCGGCAGTGGTGGTCACCGGCGGCGGCGGGCGGCGGCGGCCGGCGGCGTTGGTTTCGATATCACAAACCGGCGACATAACCCTTCCTAAAATATCACAGCTCACACACACACACTCACCTACACACACACACACACACACACACACACACACACACACACGTACGACTAATCCACCGGTCAGGCACGTGACAACCGGTGTACGACGGCGCCATGCCGTCGGCAGCCATGGCTGCAACGGTGGCGATGGGTGGTGGTGCTTAGATGGCGACGAAAGATTGAGACCCAAGGGAAGAGACACTTACCTCTTGAAGACGAAACAGCCGCAAACTTCGACGAGTTTCAGGTCTCTCTCTCTCTCTCTCTCTCTCTCTCTCTCTCTCTCTCTCTCTCTCTCTCTCTCGCTGCTCCCTCTTCTCGCCGGCAGAACCAGCGGCGCCGGCGGTGTGGGGGTCTCGCGGTGGTAAGCGGTGGTAAGCGGTGGCAGCAAAGAAGGAAAGGGGAGGGGAGGTGCAGCTAGAGTTTCTTTTGCCCTGGTCGTTTTTTGTGCTCGACGTAAAGCAGAAAACGGAGACGGGAGGGGTCGGTTTTAAGCCGATCCCATGCACCTCGTTTACCAATTTTCACAAATATCCCATAGGTTCCAACACTTGGCACTTTTGGTCCCTGGGTTTTCCATACCATTGCAAAAGAAATAAGGTTTTGCCATAATTTAACATTCAAGGTCTTCCTCGACAAAACCCGTTAAATAAATTAAAATAAAACATCCGCACCGGGACACGGGCTTTACAATATTTTTCAACAGACTATGTTTTTCTGCCATTTTCTACTAGTTCGACCTTGGTAAACTTACAGAACCTGTTTCTTAGGTTAAAACTCCATTTCAGTGCATTGCTCAAGGTTTTTAAGCTTAATAACACTTTTAGAAACATCCACTTCATCATCTGAAAGTTTTCTGTTCATACTCTGTTTTCTGGTATTTTCCAAAACCTTTAAAAATGGCAAACACAAACAATTTTTTCACCGCTGGTTCTTTAACCAAGCCACCCACTCTGCTGAGAGACGAGTACCCTCAACGGAAGATACGAATGATTCACGTCTTCGAGGGTACTGACAAAGAACTCGTCTACTATATCAAAAATCCTCCTTTCGTACCAATGATCACTGTACCTCGTGTACCAGCCACAGATGACACGCTAGAGATTCCTGAGCACGAGAAACCAAAGACCAAAGATAAGTGGTCCGAACCAGATTGGGCAAAATATGAAGTTGATCAGAAGACCAAAAGACTTCTGATAATGGCCATCCCCAATGACCTCTTCCAATCCCTAGATGCGTGTGAATCTGCATACGATCTATGGAAGGAACTGGAGAAACAATTGGAAGGAGGGGCCAAAACTCAGAAGAACCGCAGAGCCCAATGCATCAATGAATACTATGCATTCAAAGCTCTGCCGACAGAATCTCTGCAGTCAACCTACGATCGGTTCAACTCTCTGATCAACAAATGCAAGAAGTTCGGGATTCACAGAACCTCTGAGGAAAACAACGTCATGTTCCTAAAAAGCCTAAATGAAGAATGGCTCCAGTTGTCTATGTCTCTGCAAACTAATCAGGACTTAGACTGCTGGACTCTGTCAGATCTTTATGGAACGTTGGCAGCCCAAGAACCTCATATTACACAAGCAAAAGCTCAAGTAAGTACACCCCTTGCACTTGTTGGTAAAGCTACAGAAGCTAAAGAGAAGCCGAAGAAGGAGAAAGTTGTGGAAGAAAAGACGGAGAAGAAGAAGAGGGTATTGGTCGTTGATAGTGAAGAGGAGGAGGTGGTGGAAGAAGATGAGGCAACTATGGCCTCGATAGAAAAGTCTTTAGCTCTATTGACTCGAGAGTTCAGCAGAGGATACCAGAAGAAGTCTGGTTATGAACGCAATGGAAGAGATGATCATGGTGATTCAAGGAATCAGGGAAGAGAAGGATCGAATGACCAACAGAAGTCAACTGACAAGAATGATAGAGGTGGTGACCGACAGAAGTCCGACGACAGAGCTGGCAACGCCTCCCAGAACCAGGGATGCTTCAATTGTGGCAAGCCTGGCCACTATGCTGCTGACTGCAGGAGCAAATCAAACCGCCCTCAGAGGGATTCTGCTTTCTACAAAAAGAAAGCGGAATATTATGCTCAGAAGTCGCTAATGGTGAACCAGGAGAACTAGCTGTCAGACGAATCATCTGATGAAGGCGACAAGAATGCCTTGTTCTGTGGAATGGCAGAGGTCAGCTCATCCGACTCTGATAGTGAGGTATCCACTTCTGACTCTTACTCTAATCAAGCAGAAGCTGATTTGCTTAAACTGACCATTGAATTCTCTGAACTTAAAAAGACATGTGATAGTGCTCAGAAGAACCTCACCTTCTTTGAGAGAGAAGCCAGACTTCTCACTCAAGAAAAGGCTAAAATCTTTCAAGAAAAGGAAGAAATTGAAACTACTTGGAAAAAGCACCTAAATCCTTTGAAAGAAAATATTTTTGAACTCAACTCTGCCTTGAAAGTTAAAACTAAAGAACTTATGGACGTTGAGAGCGACAAAATGAATATCCTAGCTCTAAAACATTATTTTCAAAAGGAAAGAGAAGTCCTCTGTCAAGATCGACTCAGAAGATATCTCTTAATTAAGAAATATCAAGATGCACAGAAGGTGTACGAGAAAATTAATACACAAATAGGGAGACGGGGAATTGGCTTATGTGATATAGATCCATACACTGGAACCAAAAGAGACAAGTCTCTGTCGTCTCTGTTTTGTAATGGTGATACAAGAAAACCTGGATTTCCAAACCTACTCTCTGTAAGTAAAAGGCGAAAAGTCTCTGGGAACCTCACGAGAGGAAACCTCTAAAGATGATAAATGTGTGGTATCAAAACACAGATTTGTCACCTTCAATCTCTGACAAAAGAGAATCCAAACCTAAGAAATATCTGAAAACTCAAGATCAGATAGGAATCATCAAGTTTGGCGATCCCGAGACTCAAACACAGGTTGCTTTTGTCTGCATGATAGACTCTAAAAAGAAACTATCGGCAGAGGCACCTGAGTTCAAGCCCACCTCTTCAGAAGAAAAATTGCTTCATATCTCAAAAAGGGAGTTAGTGGAAATTGGGAAAAACAACTTCTATGAAAACCTCTATACATCCTCTGTGGAACAAAAACTCTCTGAGGAAATTTTGATAGACACTTCTGTTGATTTAAAAGATAGTCTCAAAGAAAAGGAAGAAAGTGAGTATAGCACATGCTCTGAAAGTCCAGCCTCTGTCGACATAGATATAAGTGAATCAACCTCTGTATACGAGGACGATTTATCCTCTGACGAATCTGAGACTGACTCAAATGAGTCAGAGATAGTACCTTGTGACTCAGAGGGTTTTAAGTTACCCTCTGGAATTCTTAACAGAGCTATTCCTCCTAAGGAAAAAATCACAAGTGTCCCTATCTGTCCAGATTTCTTGGACATATGTATACAAGCTAAAACCTCTCTTGAGCTTGAAAAGATCAAACAAAAGGAAATGTCTTCTCAAAATCCAACAAGTTCAAAAATTTCAAAACCCTTAAGGCCTTTCAAAGAAAAACTAACCTGCCAACAGAAGGGTAAATGGGTTGAAAATAACAAATCTTTTTCTTCTGTGACAGATAAACCTGCAGAAGTTCACCACAGAGAAAGGGGTCAACAGAAGGCTACTATCCCCAGAGGATTTTCAAAACAAAAATCTAGTCTACATAGGTCTTCTTGTAATAGGAAGTCAGATGTTAGGATAGATTGTAAAAATAAAGCCTCTGTACCCCTGTTTAATGTTTTCAATGAAAAGTTCAAGCAAATCTTTTCGCAAGTTCATTATTGTCATTGTTTTGATCTCATGTTTCAATTGAACCAACATTTCTCAAGTCCTCACTGTTTCCTCTCTTTGCCCAAAAAGAATGCAAAGTTCAAGGGAAAGAAGAAACAAATTGGTTCTTCAACAGAAGCTAAAACCAATCCCAAGGATGCTAAGGCAACCTTGAAGACCTCTGACAAAAAGGGACCCAATTGGATATGGGTACCTAAAAATCTCTGATTGTCTTGCAGAAGCAGTATGTGCCGATCTGGTATCTTGACTCCGGAAGCTCGCGGCACATGACTGGCGACAGAGATCTACTATCCTCTTACAAAGACAAACTCGATGGAGGATCAGTAACCTTTGGCGACAACAAGAAGGGATATATAAAAGGCTACGGAGTCATCAAGAAGGAAAACATAACCGTATGCAAAGTTGCATATGTGTATGGCCTTAAGCACAATCTTCTAAGTGTTAGCCAACTCGGCGATATGGGTTTCGACGTAATGTTCAAAAGAACCTTCTGCTCTCTACAAGGTGAGGACACAGGAGTCGAACTTCTGCGAGCCGAACGAAGAGGCGATCTATACCTTATAAACTTCTGTACCAAGAACAAGAAGGACAAGCTCTGCCTTGTTGCTTGAAAAAATGAAGAAGCCTGGTTATGGCATAACAGGTTCTGCCACTTAAACTTTCACACTCTAGATAAGCTTGTCAAACTTAATTTAGTTAAAGGTCTGCCAAATGTCAAATTTAATAAAGATCATTTGTGTTGTGCTTGCGAAATGGGGAAACTCAAAAGAGCTTCCCATAAATGCAAGACTGATGTGTCTTGCCCTAGGCCTCTGTACATGCTTCATGTTGACCTCTGCGGTCCAATTGCTACATAGAGCCTAGGTGGCAAGAAATATATAATTATTTTGATCGATGAATACTCAAGATTTACATGGGTTGAATTTGTCAGAAAGAAATCAGATGTTCCAAACATTCTGATAAATTTAATGAAAAGAATCCAAGTTCTATATGAGTGCAGGATTTAGAAATTAAGAAGCGACAATGGCACAGAATTCAAAAACTCTGTCATTGAAGCCTATCTTACAGAAGAAGGCATTTCACAGAACTTCTCTGTTGCACGCACCCCACAACAGAATGGCGTGGTTGAATGAAAGAACCGCACGTTTGTAGAGGTTGCAAGAACTATGCTGACAGCATCAGGATTACCAATCTCTTTCTGGGAAGAAGCAGTATCAACTGCCTGCTACACCCAAAATTGATCAACCATAGTAAAGAGGCACATCAAGACACCGTATCAACTGATTAACAAAAGGCGACCAAACATCAAGTTCTTCCATGTATTTGGATGCAAGTGCTTCATCTTAAATGATAAAGAAGCAAGAGGAAAGTTTGAGGTGAAAGCAGATAAAGGCAAGTTCATTGGGTACTCTGCCACCTCTAAGGCTTATAGAGTTTATCTTCTGCGATCCAGAACCATTGTGGAAAGCATCAATGTATCTTTTGACGATTCCTTTCAAAAGACTTCTGAACAAATCAGTTCAGAACTCGGTCTGAAAAAAGGAATCCTCTGGCATCTCACCCACAAGATAAGCAGACCAAAATCTGCTATTTGAAGAGATGTTCCATGATGATATTGATTCCTCTGCTGGAGATGCCAGAGCCTCTAGAGAAACATCTTCTGCCAACCAGACTGAGTCAGGTATATCGCTAACTGGTACATTAAATACGTCATCCTCTTCTGTAAATCATGCAGATGCACGTGTTGAGGGGGAGCCAATAGAAGATGAAGCAACCAAAGATACTACCACAGAGGCACTGGAAACACCAACTCCAGCAACCACAGAGGAACCAATACTAGAGGAAAATGAGGACTCAGTCTCTATATACTCAGATGCATCCATTCCAACTCTTATCCCAATAATCCCACAAGCTGCAGAACCAAGTTCAAGCATAGAAGTACCTTCCAATACAGAGGTTGCGCAAGAATCAACAATTGCAACCTCAGAAGTTCAACTTGATGATCCGAATGACCATCTCCCCAGGACTACCAAGTGGACTATGAGTCATCCTCAGAGCCAAATCATTAGCGATCCTTCTGATAAAGTCAAGACAACTGCATATTTTTGTTTCTTTACAACTTTTATCAGTGTGATCGAGCCAAAACGCATTTCTGAAGCCCTAGATGATCCAAACTGGGTAGATGCTATGCAAGAAGAGCTTCTGCAGTTTGAGAGAAACAAGGTATGGACCCTAGTTCCTCTGTCAAAGTGGAAACAAGCAATAGGGACTAAATGGGTCTTCAGAAACAAGAAGGATGAGGACGGGGTGGTTATTAGAAATAAAGCGAGATTGGTGGCCAAGGGATATCGCCAAGAAGAAGGTATTGATTACGATGACACTTTTGCCCCTGTCGCACGGCTCGAAGCAATAAGAATCTTCTTAGCCTTCGCAGCCAACAGAGGTTTCAAAGTCTTTCAAATGGATGTAAAATATGCCTTTCTAAATGGTGAAATTCAAGAAGAAGTCTATGTCCAGCAGCCGCCAGGGTTTGAAAGTGCCAAGTACCCAAAATACGTGTATTATCTCGACAAAGCTCTGTATGGACTGAAACAGGCTCCAAGAGCATGGTATGAACGCCTTTCAACCTTTCTTCTCCATAATGATTTCGACAGAGGTACAACCAATACTACTTTGTTTTACAAAAGAAAAGTAATGAGATTCTGCTTGTACATATCTATGTGGATGACATTATTTTTAGGTCTACAAATGCACAACAGTGCAAAGATTTTGAAAAACTCATGCATAGTGAGTTTGAAATCAGTATGATGGGAGAATTAAACTTCTTCCTAGGACTCCAAGTAAAACAATCATCAGAGGGAATTTTTATAAACCAAGCTAAATATGTCTCTGACATACTCTCAAAATTCAGTCTCTCTGATGCCTCTGTAATGAAGACCCTAGTGGCCACTGGAAATAAGTTATACTCAGATCCAAATGGCAAATCTGTAGAGTGCAAGCTCTATAGAGGTATGATTGGGTCACTTTTATACCTAACTGCAAGTAGACCTGATATAAGGTATGCCACAGGCCTCTGTGCAAGATATCAAGCTAACCCAAAGGAATCCCACCTTATTGCTGTAAAGAGGATCTTCAGATACCTCAAAGGGACCAAAAATCTTGGGCTCTGGTATCTGAAGAACTTTGGCTTTGGTTTTAAGGCATACACAGATTCATATTATGGAGGATGCAAGCTTGATCGAAAAAGTACCTTTGGGAGTTGTCAATTCCTGGGTGGTAAACTAGTCAGCTGGACTTCGAAGAAGCAGAACTGTGTGTCTACGTCTACAGCAGAAGCTGAATATCTCGCTGCTGCTAGCTGTTGCTCTCAAGTTCTGTGGATGAAAACTCATCTAAAGGACTATGGTTACTCAATATACAAGATACCCATCCTCTGTGATTCAAAAAGTGCCATAGCCATATCTGCCAATCCAGTACAGCACTAAAAAACAAAGCATATCGATATCCGTTACCACTTTCTGAAACATCATGTTGAACATGGCACAATCGAAATGCACTTTGTGTCCACTGAATATCAGCTTGCACACTTATTGGTAAGTAAGTTGGGTATGATAAACATGAATTAAATCCTCTTGTGAATATGTATATATTTAAACTTCTGTATGTAAATTCATTATCACCAAAAGTTCTGTACCCAAAAGAGCTTCTGTGGAATTGATCAGAGCCTCTGACAATTTCCACAGAACCTCTGGTGAGTTTGACCTATGTTCTATGCACTACTTATCTCATTTGATCCAAGCATAGGTCAAGGGGGAGCAGAAGTTGACTTTGAACTAACCCACAGAAGTTGTTAATTCAAGGGGGAGCCAAAGAGGAGTCGTGATCAGCCAAACCCACAGAAGTCAGGTAGTTCATCGAGCAAAGGTAAGTCAAAAGGAGAATGTCTTGCACAAAATCTTTTTCCAAAACAGTTTTTGCAGGACACTAATTTTCAAATATGTCCTAAAAACAGTGTTTAAGACAGTAAAAACTTTGGATGATCAAAATGTTTTATGAATCTCTAGTTATTAGAAGTTTTCAGTCATAGAGCCTCTGCTGGCTTTGACAGAGCCTTAAAGCCTCTGTGAATGGAAATTTTGAGCTAACGATCTATCGATCCTCTCCAATGTATTTTCAAGAATTTTTGGTAAAGGTGCAAGCAAAGAGGAGATAAAAAGCAAGGCTCAGATCACAGAGCTCATTCCACTACAGAGCTTCTGTTGATTCTGACACTTGGCTTTTTAAGGAAATTCTGTAACCTGCGGGTTATTTCTGTAAAGTGACAGTCATTCAGAGGTAGAAACGCCCACGCACCAAGCATTAATGGGCCACGCACGACGTCTAATCGTATTCTGACACCACTGACATGACAAATTTTCATTGGACGTGCGTGCCACACGTTCTTCTGAAACATTTCCCCAACTGTAGAACTCGAGTGCGGACCCCAAATGTTTATTGAATTCACTTTTACCGTGAAATTCTATCCGTTTTCTACCCCACTATGTAACCCCGTTTACCTTCATTCCTATTCCTTTTTACGAATTTAATTATCTTTTCTTCACAGGAGAACCTTGCAAAACCTACAACTTCTCCATTTCTACTCATTTCTTTAAAGAAACCTGCAATGGATTTCACGAGCAATGCTCCGGCGAACTCCCCAACCCATTCCGAGCACTCACAAAACATAGAAATAGCTGGAAATAGAGAACAAGACAACTCAGGTGAGTCAGTTGCTTTCACTCCGACCACTCATCTGCAAAACTTCTTTGCGCATGACCATTTCGAAGCCAATCTTCCCTTGAAACCCAACAATCATTTCCTTGTTCCCTCAAGAACAGCATTTGGGGAGGAACATGTGATATTACTGAACATCCTGGAAAACCATTACCTTTACCCTCTGTTGACCAAAAACGTTAAAATGATCCCTGCCAGATACCTCATCCAATTCTGGCAGAGCTGTTTCTATGACCAAGACAACAAGCAAATCAAGGGGTACATATCCAAACTAGGCCAAGCCGAATATCTGGAAGTCAAATTCAACAGAACTATGTTCTCCCTTGAATTTGGCCTACCAATACGAGGACTTCTAGGAATCAAGAAGTACGCAGAGGATCCTTCTGATACAGAGCTCTACAGATTCACAGAGATGTTGGGGTACAACACAACACTGAAGAAGAGGAACGATTTCCGAAGAAATAGGTTCCCCCCTCTGTGGAACACTCTCTCCTCTATCCTGAACAGGTGCCTGACTGGAAAAGTGGGTAGTCCAGATCAATCATTTCATCAATTCATGGTAATCATGTACGGGGTGTACTATGAGTTGCCTCTAGACTATGGCACTCTCATGATGCAGGAGATTTTCAACACAATAGACCACCGAATCTCAACACAGAGGGCAAATGGAAACTCAACCAAAGATCTTCCCCACTACGATATCAGAGGATTCTAGGTGTCCTACTAGAATCTCTGATTCGATTAGAGAAATGGCCAATGGAGGGCCCTGTTGTGAAAACATACCCTATGGGAAAGAATACGCCAACAGAACATGAAGCTGGATATGACTTCTGCAGACCTCTTCCAACCATACTTCTGGCATATGCAAGTGACCAAGAACTTAAGTTAGCATATATACGCGATCACCGGACTCCTGAACCGAGTCCAGTGACACCCCCGCGTCTAGGAGCCTCTATAGATGACCCGATAGTGGAGAGGATGACAGATGAGGAGTGGGCAGCGGCCTATGCTAAACACCAACAAGTTCAAGAGAACTTTCATCTTCAAAGAAGTCAGCTATAAGCCTCTTCAACAAAGAGAAAACCCTCTGCCACACCTCCCAAGAAGAAGAAGAAGGCCCCCAAATCAAAGAAAACAACGGCGGGAACTTCTTCAAGCATCCAACAAACTCAACAATCCCCACCACATGAAACAATGGTTGAATCCTCTGCACCTACCCCTCCTCCAAAAGAAAAGAAGAGGAAAAGAAAACATAAGTCTTCTGAGGAGGGTTCCCCCATACCAAAGCGAAGGAAACACAAGAAGAAATCAAAGAAACCTCTTACACCTCTGCAGCCAATTCCAGAAGAAGCTAAAATGGCAGAAGAAGCCCATGAACAACCTCTGCGATCCCCAACTCCTATCAACTATGCAGACCATGGTGACTTCAACGCTTTCCTTGAAAACCCGGAATTTGCGAATACCTTGGATACATCCGGGTGGACCGCAGAAGCCTCTCTGAAACCCCAAATGTCCGAGTCTCAGATTACGACTCTGATATAGCAGAAGATAATAGGACCCCAGAAGGCATTCAAGCCAAAACTCCAGAGGGAATCCTACACCCAGATGTCCAAACCTTACTTGGTAGTCACCCCTGTTATGATGTACTCCGAAAAAGCCCAGAGGATATGGATGACTTCGATCAGATAGAGGGTACAAGAAAGACTATTAGGTTAGGATGCTCAACAGAGGGTGAAACTAAAAAAGATGCCGTAGATGGAAGAGGCACACAACCCCAACCATCTCCCAGTGCAACCCACATTTCTATTACCGCCAGTCTAGTGGCAGAAGGTAATATTGAACAAGAGCAGCACAACTCGAACCCACCACAAACCGACCGGGCAGAGGAAATTCTTTCTACCTCTGTACCACTTGAAACCAGGGAAACCATTCTGAGGGAGTCCTCTCCAAAGGACTTACCTTTAGTAAGTGATCAATTGCCCCAGATCACAACAGACACCCCTACAGAGGAATTTGTTTCCTCTGACACGCACACACGACTAAGTCCAACCGGCTCTTCAGAGGAGCCTAGAGTGCACATGGACGAAGGGACTCTAGACAAGTCCCCGGGTCAACTTGAGAATACTCATGTACCCGTCTCTGGAGCAGATCAGGACAATGTTCTCAACAGAACCTCTATAGAGTCTGAGGCTCAAAAAGCCCCTGCTCAGAAGCAACGTGCAGGTCAGAAGGTACGCAGGATAAGGGTCAGGATGACTCTGATGATGATTCTGATGATTTATCAGGTCATCCTAAGGGGGAGAATACAAGGGGAAAAGCTGCAAACAGAGGTCTACCAGCTCCACCAATTCAAGCAGAACCTATCTCCCAAGCAACCCTAACTGAAACAACCCCAGAAACCCAACAGAACTCCACAGAGGCAACAACCACCTCTGTGGAAACAACCCAAGAATAAATACAAACCCAAACCCATATAACCGTTGAAGACTTGCCATCCCCATCACCCAAACCAACAGAACTAGTCCAAATCCTCACATCCTCCGAAGAAGACCAACCAACACCAACAACACCTAAACCAACAGAAGACAAACCCCCTTCTCCAACACCAAAAACACTAGAAGCTGCAAAGTCAAAATCACCATTTCCCACACCTAAAACCAGAACCAAGACTTTGGCTTACAAAAGAAAATATTTGAGCAAGTCTACAGAAGCCTCACCAACCAAACCCACATCTCCATTCAAGACCTCAGAAACACAAGTGTCAAAATCAACAGAGGCAACCCCCGCAAAACCTACAGAAGCACCAACAACCAAGCCCTCAGAAGCTCAACCGCTAAAACAAACAGAGGCAACCCATTCTGTACAAAAAGAAGATCCACAGCCGAAGGCAAAAGACAAAGTCAAGGGAAAAGAGATTGTGACAGAGGAACCAAAGACGAAGAAGCCAAAGCATCAACCAACAGAGAAACTGATTAAGAGCGCATTCGATGCATATGTGACACCAAAGCCAGAAGAAGAAGACTGGGCTTTCGGTGTTACCCCTCTATCAAACATACAAGTTCTGGATCTGAAGGCAAAACCTACAGAAGATCGAGTGACCCAAATTAAAAAGTAAATGGATGCTCTGCGCATACCCATGCCTCCACCTGGTGTACCTCCACGACAAATGGAAGAAGTGGTGTACATGTACCTATACAACAGAACTATCAGAGATCCTCTGCCACCATCCATTCAAGACCCCAAATTCCGTGCTGAGCTCGAAAAAATCTTCACCAGAACAACACCCAAGCCTGTTAACCAAATCTACTCAATCTCCAAAATCGACAAGGTCATATACTGTAAGTTCTCTCAAACCAGAACCACACCTAAGACTTACTACAACATCTATAAGGTCAAAAGAATGGACAGAACCGAGAACCAATTCTCAGATGCTGATCTTAGGAACTTAAGCCCCTACGACCTACCCGACATTCTGAACTGGACAAAACAGAACTTCACAATAGGAGATGCAGTTCGAAGGGCATACAGGGTGATCAGAAAGGCCATGCGCGCGAAACTTCTGTTATATAGCCTAGTCGAATTCCATGTAGGACGAGATCTCGGAGTGAGAACCCTAAGCCTTACCACCAGAAGATGACTGCCCATCCTCTGCCATACCCAACTCAATCATAACATCCCCAAAGTTTAGTTATGTCTACCAAGATCCTGTGGGAAAATCAAGATTGTTTCTGGAGATGGACTGCCAAAAATATGCAACAAGTACTCTCACAGAGTTCGGAGCCAACCTCATGGAGCACAGAGGAACGGAATTGATGGATAAAGCCTCTAGATATAGATTGATAGAGGTCATCGACTCGGTAATCAACTTCAGAACCCTCTGCATCAGAATCTATCATCAGCTTAAAGAAGTAGGACTCGACAACAGAAGTTTCAACGACTTCCAAAACGCCAACGTCTGAGTTAGTCTACAAATATCAGCTACTTTTTCTTTCATCATGTAATCAAATGTAAGTGCCTCTGGCATAATCTTATATGAAAAGAAAATGTTCTACAGAGGTCAAATACCTCTTGTTGTGTTCTTAGTCTAGAAAACCGTGCATGTTTAAATTTTTATTTTTCAATACTTAGGGGGAGATTGTTAGCTCCAACTTCTACTGTTTATAGAAGTATTGAAAAATAGGCTAAGTGTTGACACTGACAGAGGTTCTGCCAAGACACCGATAGAAGAACAAGTGAAGACATAACTGAAGATATTCACAGAAGACAAGGCCACAGAGCCTCTGCCAAACCTGACAAAGCCTCTGTGGTATGAAGACTGAAGACTTAGAAGAATCCTGAAGTTCAAGACAAAGACACTCGTGCTTCTCACGTGCCTCTGCTGTACGAAGATCCCGAAGATCATTCGTACAAGGCGTGCCCTGACAATTCCACGTGTCAAACTCTTATGGGTTTCTACCTTTGCAGAATTGCGGCGCACTATGTTAACATTGTACCAGTAGCAGTTCCACGATCGTGTCTTGTACCTTTAGTCCTTTATGTCTAGAACTTGTCCCCTGATGAATAGTATAAATAGAAGGCTCATGTTGAGCTCTTCTATTAAGCTTTGCACGACGTACACACCTCTTAGAGCATAATTCTTGTAATACCTTCGGTGTTCTTGGTGTTCTTATCATATCAAATACAGTGAATCATTGAGTTAATTATCTGTGTTATTTCCACTTTTTGTATTTGATATTGTGTGTCTTTCTACCAAACAATATCTTATTAGTTCGTTTAAAATGCTTCTGCACCCTTATTTGTTTGAACTAATAGATACTTAAATCATTGTTAAGTAATATAGGAACCAACAAGCTCTCACTGAAGGCCTACAAGAAACTCCAATGACTACTGTACCAACTCAAGCAGAAGGTGCTTTAGCTCGACCTACAGCCAAAACTTACATCCATATGACCGACGAGGAGAAGAGCAGATTTGATGGTGAAAAACATGCCAAGAAATATTTGGTTCAGAGTCTACCGAATGAGATTTACACGGCCATTGACAGCTACAAGGACACTTCCAAAGACATGTGGGATCAAATTGAGAAGATGATGAGCGAGAGTAAAGTAGGAAACCAACTGAAGGTCAACAACTGCATCACCAAATTTGACGGTTTCAAACAGCGCAAGGGCGAATCAATTACTCAGGCATATGAACGATTCTGCCTTCTTCTGAACGACCTCCACAAGAACAAGATCACTCGATCTAACACAGAGAATGCCCTTAAGTTCTTAAATAATCTTTTGCCAGAATGGAAAGTGTCCGCTTCACATATCAAACACAACAATCTTATTAAGAATGTTCCAATCCATGAATTGTACGAGATGCTCATGCAAGACGAGGATGAAGTTATGGAGACAATGAGCGCTCAGAAATCTCCAGTCGATCCCCTCACTCTAGTATCCTCAAAAAGGGGCAAGTCATCTGTTAATGCCAAAAGTCACACCAAAGGAACAACTTAAGGTCGACGTGGACTTAAACAACTAAAGAAAGGATATTTCGACGAAACGTGCGACGAGGATAAAAATAAAGGAGACAAGGGATTTGATGACGCAGGAAAAACCTCAATCGAGTAAAAACCTGCGGCGACAGGGGGTGTCGTCGCTGCACTATGGTTGCCAATCAGGGGCGATATCCTTGGTACTGGCGTCGGTCGTACGATGGTTACAATACAAATGAAGGAAATGCTTCGAAATGTAAAGTACAAGTGTTTGAAATGTAAAACAAATGTTTGTCGTGTGTGAATAAAAAGTGTGAACAGCTGGTCGAGAGTTGTTGTCGTGCGTCGAGAGCGATACTTGAGTTGTTCTTCGAGTGTTCTTGAGTTCACTGTAGAACTCTTGAATTCAGTATCAGATGTTAGCTTTCAGTAGATGAATTCTTGGATTCAATAGAAGATGTCCCCGAAATGAGGCTTGAGCTTGATCTTTTATATTCTTCGGGAGCTTTAACTACATCATTAAAGGCTTTGATGACTTGTTTTAACGGTCGCTGTCTTCAATGTGGGATTAAACGCTTGTTAATGACTTCGTCGGTTATAGTCGTTGCCCATTAATGACTTTGACTCCTACATTAACCACTTAACAAACGTAACAGTTATATTATGTGTTAGCTTGGTTGAGGTCGCATGGTCTTTATGCGACGGTCGTGCGGAGTGGGCGTCGTCGAGGTCGAGTGTCGCGATGAACTCTCGACTTACCTTTCGAGAGGGACGACAGATATTTTCTGGGTCTTTGTCGGGACCTTATCTTAATACAAGATATAGTTCATAACGAGTGTCTTACCTTTTCTGTTCGTGGTCAAGACCTGCATTAACAAACAAAAGAAACGGATGTTTGACTGTTAACGGTTAGTATAATCGTACTACCGTCTTAAGTCTCAGATGTCGGTCTTATGGAACATACGACTATCGCCAAAATATAAGACCATTTGGTCGTAGGACCAGGATGTCAGGACGATGTTGTCGTAGGACCAGAGCGATATAACACCGATGATAGGAGACTGTCGACGTAAGACCGACGAGCCGTAACTGACGACATAAGACTAGTGACGTAGGACTAGTGATGTGTGAAGTGTGATACGTGACGTGCGATCATGAGATGTAATATTACTATTGACCCAATATGTCAATTATCGTGGTTATTTAACGTATGTCGGGGATCTGATAATAACGGGAATTATCCTTATCGGTCGGGGGTAATCAATGTCCAAGGATTATGTCGAGGGTACTTCCTAGGTCGGTCGAGGGTGTGATTTTTTACCCAAACAGTTAGCCCCCCGAGATCTGAATTTCAAAGCCAGTGGAATTTCAGATCTCACACTAAAGTAAAATGCGTTGCTACAGAGACGTGTTACTTTTGCTAAGATCATTAGAGGAAAACTGACTTGGTCAGCCAAAGAAGGTGACACAAGTTGTGCTTGCCATTTGAGGCCGGGAAAGGAGAAAGAATACCCCGACAGCTGGGTCGGGAATCTCGAAGAAGACAGGGACGGTAGTCTGTTAATGCCAAAAATCGCACCAAAGGAACAACTTAAGGTCGGTGTGGACTTAAACAACTAAAGAAATGATATTTCGACGAGACGTGCGACGAGGATAAAAATAAAAAAGACAAGGGATTTGATAACGCAGGAAAAACCTCAATCGAGGAAAAAAACTACTGACGACAGGGGGTGTCGTCGCTGCACTATGGTCGCCAATCAGGGGCGATGTCCTTGGTACTGGTGTCGGTCGTACGATGGTTACAATACAAATGAAGGAAATGCTTCGAAATGTAAAGTACAAGTGTTTGAAATGTAAAACAGGTGTTTGTCGTGTGTGAATACAAAGTGTAAACAACTGTTGGTCGAGAGCTGTTGTCGTGCATCGAGAGTGATTCTTCAAGAGATAGCTCTTTTGGCTATATTATTCTTGAGTTTGCTGTAGGGTTCTTGAACTCTGTTTCAGATGATAGCTTTCAGTGTATGATCTCTTGAGTTTTACTCCGAATGTTAGCTGCTAGCTGTCCCCTTGAAATGTTGATTAAGCTTGATACTTATAGTCCTTGGGAGTTTTGATTAGCTCATTGATTGCTTCATTACCAGCTATAATGGTCGCAACGGTCTGTAACGACTGCCGGCGTGAACCTTCATAATGGCCTTCGTCCGTTACGACTATCCTCAGGTAACGGCTTGCGTCAGACAACGGTTTGCGTAGGATATAGTTGTTGCTTCTTTAATGGCTTTGACTCATGCATTAAACACTTAACAAAACGTAACAGTCAAGGTTAACGTTAGTATTGATCGAAGGTATAATGATCTTACGCGGTGGTCGTGCGGAATTCGTCGGTTGACGCTATGGTTGAGCGTCATGAGGGACGTACGACTTACCTTTTACTAGAGACGACAGATGTCTTCTGGGTCCTTGTCGAGACCTTATCTTAATACAAGATTTGGATTATGACGTGCGACTTACCTGTTTTGGTCGTGGTCGTACGACGTGATTTTTTGCCCAAACAGTTTGCCCCCAAAATTTGAAAATTGAATGTCGAATTCAAGTTTTAAATTTTTCTTGTCGAACTCTCAGACTTGTGATCTGGGTTGAGGGACTTACCTGGTTGCTTTGGAACTAGACCGGTTCGCCTTTAACCGAACGAGAAGTTGAAAAGTGGAACGAGTCGTGACGTCATTCTGACGCACGATGATGCTTACCAGCTGTCGAAGACAGGTGTCGAAGATCCGGGTGGGCATGTGAAAGGACGCGGACGCCTGTTGATCATCAGCAGACTCGACTTGTTTCGATTTCCTGCATAAATAGAGATCACAATGGGTTGTTTTCTTTAGAAAAAGTTTTATATTTCTAGGATCTCGACTTTGTTCAAATCTTGGGTGGTCGGAGATCTATCAAGGGTTATGATACCCGAATTGTTGTCGATGTCGGTTACGATGAACACGATGTCTGTGTATTCTACGCATCTGGCGACGATGTCTTCTACCACGTCATCCCTTTCGTCGGCCGACAGGGGCGAGGGTGTAAAGACGGGAGAGAACGAGGAGGAACTTATGGTGATCAACTTTACGCTGTCGCCATCCTTCTCGTTTGACTACGCCCTCGTCAGGATGAAGTCACTTCCGCATCTGGGGAAACATCAGCCCTTAGTTTCCGAGGAGTGTTCTCAAAGGATCTCTGTTGAAGAGTTAGAGTTGTGTTTAGCCGAACTGGCGTTTTTTGTAAGTTTTTCTTTCAAAACTTGTGTTATCGATGTTCTTTTGCTGATCATTTAATATGTTTCTTTTGTCTTTTGCAGATGTTTTGGTTTCCTCTCATAAAATATATGAAGGCAGAGAAAATGTTGAAGTGGAGGTCGATTGTCGAGAAAAATATATTCCTTCCTCCAACCTTAACATTAATCTTAAGAGCCACATTCTCAGAATGTCCAAGCATAAGGTGTTGGAAGACAACGCCTAATATACTCGTTTGATCCTTGCATCGGTTCTTCAGGATTGGCAGGGCTTCGAGTGTCGAGACTGTTGAACAGAGCTTGCGATCGATATGCTTCTTCAGTTCTAGGGAAGATTTTTGTGTTTACGAACTAGGCTTTTCATGTTCAACCAGTTATGGTTGGTATGTAACTACTTTATTCGTCCGACTATTGGTCGTTCATATGTAATCTTTTAATGAAGTTCCTTTTCTCGCTGAACTCGTGCTTTCAATTACATATGTCGTGGATAAATGTAATATTGATCATAAAGTTCGTTAAGTACGAAACAAACGAAGGATCATGCGACTTAGGCATTCATTGCAATGTAACGGTTGAACCATGAATCACCTATTTGGACTTACATGTGACTGTATCGTATAACGAATTTCTAGAATATATGCCCCTGTGATAAAACAATTTAAGTCACACACTTAGATACTCACGTCATGCGTACCTGCGATAAAGTTTGTTAGAGGTCGGTCGTCGGACCACCAACGATCTTACTGGGTTTACTGTTGTGTTTGAAAAAACTTTATATAATAGGAAGGTGATTCTAAAAGAATTTTTTTTTCAGATGCGTCGCGTTCCAACTCCGTGGGATTTCTTGATCGTCGAGGGTCTGGAGTCGATAGGCTCCTTTACCGACGACTCCGGAGATGCGGTAGGGACCTTCCCACTTGGTAGTAAGCTTACCAGCGTTGAGCTCCTGGGTATTTGGGAATACCCGACGGAGGACGTAATCGCCTTCTTGAAAGACATTAACTTTGACGTGTTTATTGATGTCGTTCGACCGCCTGCTTCTGCGACGCCATCCTGATCAAGGCGGATTCTCTGAGCTCTTCGAGGGCATCGAGGTCATAACTTAAATCAACCAAGTTATGGTCGACAGAAGTATGCCTCGAGGTCGGGAGATGAACTTTGATTGGTAGGACGGATTCACAACCGTAGACGAGAGAGAAGGGGGTTTGTCCTGTGGACGTGCGTGGCGTCGTGCGATTTGCCCATAGGACAGAAGGGAGTTCTTCGACCCATCTTCCCTTTGCGGCTTTTAATCGTTTTTTGATCGAAGCTACAATAGTCTTATTACTCGACTCGGCAAGTCCATTGGCTTGGGGTTATCTGGGAGTCGAGGTCGTCAGTTTGATGCTTCTATATTCACAGAACTGTTGTGTCCTGTCGCTTATGAATTGGAATCTATTGTCGCAGACAATTTCAGACGGAATCCCAAACCTGCATATGATGTTAGTCTGGAGAAAAGAGATAACTTATTTATCCCTAATTTAGGAGAAAGCATCCACTTCGACCCATTTAGAAAAGTAGTCCGTAAGTACGAGGAGAAATACCTTTTGCCCCGGAGCAGGCGGCAGTTTGCCGACGATGTCCATTCCCCATCTCATGAAGGGCCAAGGGATAAGTGTTGAGTGCAAAGGTTCTGAGGGTCTATGAGACATACCTGAGTGTCATTGACAGGGGTCGCAACTCTGGACGTACTTGATGGCGTCTTGTCGCAGTGTTGGCCAAAAATATCCTTTTCGGGATATACGATTAGCTAAACTACGACCTCCTGAATGATTACCGCATTCGCCGTCGTGCATTTCTTGGAGGATTTTCTGGGCTTGATTTTTGCTGATGATGCACCTTAAATTTAAGCCTGTCGATGATCGCCGATAAAGCTTATTTTCGATCATGACGTATTTAGATGCTTTGAATTTGATTTTTCGAGCCTCCATTTTATCTTCGGGGAGTTGGTCGTGCACGAGGAAATTTCTAATGTCGCGCGACCAATCAACTTCTTCGTATTCGATCTGGATAACGTCTGCGTTTCTAATGGACGACGCCGTCGGGTGTATCATAGGAATAACATCGAATATTGGCTCGACTAAAGCTGACCCAAGATTTGCTAATGTGTCGGCTTGAGTGTTCTGGTCCCACGGAATCTGTTCAATAGAAAACGATTTAAATTTTTTGGAAATAATTTCTTTCGCCACGCTTAGATATGCTGTCATTTTTGAATCCTTGGCTGCGAATTCTCCATTGATCTGATTTACTACCAGTAGGGAATCGCTTTTGACATGTAGTGTGGTTACCCCCGAGTCGTGGGCCATATTCATTCCCACGATTAGGGCTTCGTACTCAGCTTCGTTATTGGTGGTTTTGAAGTCGCATCGCACGGAGTACACCATCTTGCCCCCTTGTGGCGACTTTAAGACGATGCCCAGCCCAGATCCTCTAACGTTGGATGAACCGTCGACATACAAAATCCAAGGCAGGTCGTCGTGAGTCGCCACAGTTGACACTTCGAGTTCTGCTTCTTTCTCCAATTCTGGGCTGAAATCAGCAATGAAGTCTGCTAACGCTTGCGATTTGATTGCGGTTCTGGGTTTGAATTCGATGTCATAACTACTGAGATATATACTCCACTTGCCAATCGACCTGTCAACTCAGGTTTTCTTAAGACAGACTTAAGAGGGAAATTAGTCACGACAGTAATAGGATGCGATTCAAAGTAGTGACGTAATTTTTTAGCAACAGTAACTAGCGATAAAAGCAATTTTTCCATAGAGGAATACCTGGTTTCCGCGTCTAAGAGGGATTTACTTACATAATAGATCGGCAATTGCTGTTTTTCATCTTCGCGTGTTAGAACGGCACTTACTGCATTTGGACTAACAGCCAAATATAGCTGTAGGACCTCATGATCATATGGTTTTGACAATAAAGGAGGCGACATCATATACTTTTTCAGATTTTGCAATGCTCGCTCATGATCGTCGGTCCTGTCGAAAACTCTGTTTTTCCTGAGAACGTTATAAAATAAGTGACATTTGTCGGAGGATCGAGAGATAAACCTGTTTAGAGCCGCTACTCGACCAGTCAGTTTCTGGACTTCTTTGAAATTTCGAGGAGACTTGATCTCGATGATGGCTTTGATCTGGTCGGGATTAGCCTCAATGCCCCGACGGGTGACCATGTAACCTAAGAACTTTCCAGTGCTGACGCCAAAGGAGCATTTAGTTGGATTGAGCTTCATGTTATATTTCCGAAGGATGTCGAATGATTGCCTATGGTCATCGATATGGTCGATCGCTTGCTTTGACTTTACCAACATGTCGTCGATATATACCTCCATCGTGTCTCCAAGGTGGTCTTTGAACATCTTGTTTACCAGTCGCTGATAAGTGGACCCTGCATTTTTTAATCCGAAAGGCATAACTTTGTAACAATAAATACCTCGGTCTGTCATGAAAGCAGTTTTCTATTGGTCATTGTCGTGCATCAGAATTTGGTTATATCCAGAATAGGCGTCCATGAACGTTAATAACTCATGCCCCGCGGTTGCGTCGACCATGGCGTCGATATGAGGTAACGGGAATGGATCCTTTGGACAGGCCTTATTGAGATCCGTGAAGTCGATACAGACTCTCCATTTTCCATTCTTTTTAGCTACTACCACGATGTTAGCGAGCCAATCGGGATATTTTACTTCTCGAATCTTTCCTGTCTTGAGGAGATTGTCGACTTCGTCGTTAATTACCTTATTTATTTCTGGAGCGAACTTGCGGCGCTTTTGCTTTATGGGTTTGAATGACGGGTCGACATTAAGTTTATGGGAAATGACGTCGGGATCGATGCCAACCATATCTTCATGCGACCAGGCGAAGCAATCGGCATACTCCTGTAAAAAAGATATGAGTTTACCTTTAATGTTGGGATCAAGGGATGAACCTATGAGGATTTTTTGATCAGGCTTGCTTTGATCCAGAACGACTTCCTCCAGATGATATTCGTCGACTGTTGTTGGGGGTTCTTGCACATTTTTTACACCCACCATCTGTTCCATGTTCTCTTTGTCTGCCATTTTCCTGTAATAGAATACAAAGGAACTCCAAGAAACTGTTAGTATAGTGCACGCTCGTCGAGGATTTTCTCTAGATGTAGTCCCACGAATGGCGCCAAACTGTTAATGCCAAAAATCGCACCAAAGGAACAACTTAAGGTCGATGTGGACTTAAACAACTAAAGAAAGGATCTTTCGACGAGACGTGCGACGAGGATAAAAATAAAGAAGACAAGGGATTTGATGACGCAGGAAAAACGTCAATCGAGGAAAAAACCTGCGGACGATAGGGGGTGTCGTCGCTGCACTATGGTCGCCAATCAGGGGCGATGTCCTTGGTACTGGTGTCGGTCGTACGATGGTTACAATACAAATGAATGAAATGATTCGAAATGTAAAGTACAAGTGTTTGAAATGTAAAACATGTGTTTGTCGTGTGTGAATACAAAGTGTAAACAACTGTTGGTCGAGAGCTGTTGTCGTGCGTCGAGAGTGATTCTTCAAGAGATAGCTCTTTTGGCTCTATTATTCTTGAGTTTGCTGTAGGGTTCTTGAACTCTGTTTCAGATGATAGCTTTCAGTGTATGATCTCTTGAGTTTTACTCCGAATGTTAGCTGCTAGTTGTCCCCTTGAAATGTTGATTAAGCTTGATACTTATAGTCCTTGGGAGTTTTGATTAGCTCATTGATTGCTTCATTACCAGCTATAATGGTCGCAACGGTCTGTAACGGCTGCCGGCGTGAACATTCATAATGGCCTTCGTCCGTTACGGCTATCCTCAGGTAACGGCTTGCGTCGGACAACGGCTTGCGTCGGATATAGCTGTTGCTTCTTTAATGGCTTTGACTCCTGCATTAAACACTTAACAAAACGTAACAGTCAAGGTTAACGTTAGTATTGATCGAAGGTATAATGATCTTACGCGGAATTCGTCGGTCGACGCTATGGTCGAGCGTCATGAGGGACGTACGACTTACCTTTTACTAGAGACGACGGATGTCTTCTGGGTCCTTGTCGAGACCTTATCTTAATACCAGATTTGGATTATGACGTGCGTCTTACCTGTTTTGGTCGTGGTCGTACGACGTGATTTTTTGCCCAAACATAGTCCTGAAGCAGCCGTCTTCGAGGGCTGACATTTCGTCGAGGGTTGTCACCCCTAAAGAGGCGAGGGCGTCATCCAACTGTTCTGGCGCGATGGACGCGACACCAGCAAGTTCGGCGCTTCCGGCGACAGTGACGAAGCTAGTGTCCAAGGTGTTGTCCCCAGCATCTACCGACAAGGGGGACGGGTCATCGGCCGATGGTATCCTAGACGGGACGACGTTGTTGGTGTCCTAGACGGGACGACGTTGTTTCCTCAGCTGGGGAAATATTTGCTCCCGTCTTTCAGGGAACGTTTTCTTATCGAGGAGGCAGGGGTCCATGTCGCTGGGTTGGCGTTCCCGGTCGATGTGGTCCTGTGATCTGGCGTTCACAACCGATATGGTCTGGCGTTCACAGCCGTCGTGGTCGTTATAGACCTATGTTACGTTGTGTAAGCTTTGCTTTAGCGATAATCGGTAAGAATTTTACCTTTCTATTGAACCTGAGTATTACATGTCATGGACAGATGTAATATCAACTGAAGAAATTCATTAAGTGCAAGAATGAACAAGAAGTCGTGCGACTTGGGAATCCATTGTTATACAACGATTATAACGTAAGTCACAAAACTTTCATTTTTTTCGAATCGTATAAGCAAATGTAAGCGCGTGCGATCGAAGCATTCATTCTGAACATGAAATTTTTCTAAGTTAAAGAACATAGATTGTGGGGTCGTAAGACCTTACGATCGTGTGATTTGATCATACGATGAACTTGAATCACGTGTTCCTATAGTTATACAATCGAGTCGTCTAATAAAACTGATTGTTTATATCGTGGTATTTTACAGAAGTCGTACGATAGACTTAGTAACTTATGTCGTGCGATCTTGCATTGACCTTTTGAGTGCTTTGGAACACTCGACGGGGAACGTAGTAGCCTTCTTGAAAGACTTTAGCTTCGACGTTCTTGCTGAAGTGTCGCTTGACCGCTTGCCCCTGGGTGCCGAGGTCGTCAGCTCGATGTCGCGGTCTTCTCAGAACTGTCGAGTCCTGTTGCTTATGAATTAGGATCCATTGTCGCAGACAATTTCGGATGTCGCGCGACCAATTATTTTGGATTTCTTATTGGCGACTTTTGTGTTTTGACATGCATCTTACCATGACTGGTGATTATGAGATTCAATGTACAAGTTGTCTTTATTGACGACAATACACTTTGGCATGTGTCATGACTAGCTATTATGCGAGTCGCTTCTATGGGCGACCAAAAATATTTTACCTGTGTTTTTCGTGACCGGCGATCACAAAAATGTGGGTCGTCTTTTATTGACGACTATAAATTGCTACATGCGTTTGCCATCACTGGAGATCATGAAAAAATGCGAGTCGTCTCTTATTGACGACTATAAATCATACGACCTGTGCTTTTTTAAGTCGTAGAGACTTTGGTCTCTCACGATGTAAATCATAAAACCTATATTCTTATGACCTTGCGAACCATGGAATCGATGAGCGCCTTTTTTCGAGGACTTTTGAAATCGAATGGGGTGTTTTTTCAGCTTGCAAAGGGTGTACCGAGCCCCCGAGTCCTTTGGATGATGCGATACATGCGATACTTTGACGGAGCATTTTTTTTATTAGGGATTGAATCTGGCTTCGAGCCGCATTCAATTCCAATTGGAGTTGAATCAGGGGATCTTGATAATTCGCCATATACGTCGTTTTTGTTTGACGGGCTTGAATGACGGATTGACGTTAAGCTTGTGGGAAATGACGCTAGGGTCGATCCCGACCGTGTCTTCATGCGACCAGGTGAAACAATCAGCTTGTTCCTGCAAAAAAGATATGAGTTTTTCTTTAATGCAAGGATCGAGGGACGACCCCAAAAGAATTTTTTGGTCAGGCTTGCTCTGATCCAGAACGATTTCCTCTAAGTGACCATCATCGACTACTGCTGGGAGATCTTGCACATTTTTAGGCTCCGCATGTACCGGGATAGCGGTTGGTTCCGGATTTCCTTTATCTGCCATTTCCCTGGAACAGAGCTTAGGGGAAACTACAACAAACCGTTAGTAAAGCGCACGTTCGTCGAATATTTTCTCTAGATGAAGTCCCACGGATGGCGCCAAACTATTAATGCCAAAAATCGCATCAAAGGAACAACTTAAGGTCGATGTGGACTTAAACAGCTAAAGAAGGGATCTTTCGACGAGACGTGCGACGAGGATAAAAATAAAGGAGACAAGGGATTTGATGACGCAGGAAAAACCTCAATAGAGGAAAAAATCTGCGGACGACAGGGGGGTGTCGTCGCTGCACTATGGTCGCCAATCAGGGGCGATGTCCTTGGTACTGGCGTCGGTCGTACGATGGTTACAATACAAATGAAGGAAATGCTTCGAAATGTAAAGTACAAGTGTTTGAAATGTAAAACAAATGTTTGTCGTGTGTGAATACAAAGTGTGAACAGCTGGTCGAGAGTTGTTGTCGTGCGTCGAGAGCGATACTTGAGCTGTTCTTCGAGTGTTCTTGAGTTCACTGTAGGACTCTTGAATTCAGTATCAGATGTTAGCTTTCAGTAGATGAATTCTTGGATTCAATAGCAGATGTCCCCGAAATGAGGCTTGAGCTTGATCTTTTATAGTCTTCGGGAGCTTTAACTACATCATTAAAGGCTTTGATGACTTGTTGTAACGGTCGCTGTCTTCAATGTGGGATTAAATGCTTGTTAATGACTTCATCGGTTATAGCCGTTTCCCATTAATGACTTTGACTTTTGCATTAACCACTTAACAAACGAAACAGTTATATTATGTGTTAGCTTGGTTGAGGTCGCATGGTCTTTATGCGACGGTCGTGCGGAGCGGGCGACGTCGAGGTCGAGTGTCGCGATGAACTCTCGACTTACCTTTCGGTAGGGACGACAGATATTTTCTAGGTCTTTGTCGGGACCTTATCTTAATACAAGATATGGTTCATAACGAGTGTCTTACCTTTTCTGTCCGTGGTCAAGACCCGCGTTAACAAACAAAAGAAACGGATGTTTGACTGTTAACGGTTAGTATAATCGTACTACCGTCTTAAGTCTCAGATGTCGGTCTAATGGAACATACGACTATCGCCAAAATATAAGACCATTTGGTCGTAGGACCAGGATGTCAGGACGATGTTGTCGTAGGACCAGAGCGATATAACACCGATGACAGGAGACTGTCAACGTAAGACCGACGAGCCATAACTGACGATATAAGACTAGTGACGTAGGACTAGTGATGTGCGAAGTGCGATACGTGACGTGCGATCATGAGATGTAATATGACTATTGACCCAATATGTCAATTATCGTAGTTATTTAACGTATGTCGGGGATATGATAATAACGGGTATTATTCTTGCCGGTCGGGGGTAATCAATGTCCATGGATTATGTCGAGGGTGCTTCCCAGGTCGGTCGAGGGTGTGATTTTTTACCCAAACATCATCCAGCCGACACTCCAAGAGAGCCCAAGTATCCAGTGAATAAGAACCTGAAGTTGATGAAATAGAGGAAAGCGACTCTGACCCTGAGCTGACTACAATAAAGAAAGCTATGGCCCTGGTCACCAAGTCTTTTCAGAAAATGAAGTTCTTCAAGAAACCCTCCTCGAATAATCAGCGCTACTCGACTTCTCCCAACAAGAGCCATGATTATAAAGAGATGTATGAAGAAAAGAAAAAGTCGGACGATCACAAGCAGTCAGATAATAAGGAGAAGAATGAACGAAAGCCCGAGTCAAAGAACAAAGATGAGCCATTAACGTGCTATAACTGCGGTAAATTGGGCCACTTTGCTAAAGACTGCCGAAATCCCATTGTACGCAACGCGGACTACTATAAGGCGAAACTGATGTTGCCTGGACATAAAGCTGCATGAAAGGTAGTATTGGTTGAAGACGACTTCTGACTTAACTGTTCCGATGATGAAAGATTCTGAAGATGGTGATGCTTTTATGGGCAACCACTCTCCTCCGCCAACTCAAAGAAATCTGATAAAACCCATATCTAGCAATGTAATATGAACAAGTATAGAGAGAATCTAGAGAGCAAATGTGTCATCCATATATTGAACATATGAGTACAAAATGACATTAACATGAAGTGTTTCTCTAAGCTCTAGATTGTTACTAGTTAATGAACTCGACATGCCTATTTATACCCATAACATACAAGGTATAAAGGCATTTACAATACAATATAGACTATTACAGAACATTGACTTTACAGTAAATCTTGAATACAATAATGCTCTAACAATCTCCCCCTTTGGATTCAAGATTTAAAAAAATATGATAGCAGTCTTCAGCTCTTGATCTTCAAAACCTTAACTTTGACCACTTTGAACGTTGAAGCTTTGGCACTCTTCAAACAATTGAATCTTCACAAGTTCACGTTGAACTTTGATGCTTTGATAGTCTTTAAACTCTCATCTTTGAACAGTCTTCAGTCAAACGTGAAAAATCTTTGTCTTTCACAATGTAAAGTCAATCTTCTTCAATACAATCTCCAACAAATTGTCTTCAAGTCTTGAACGTGAATTTCAGATCATTGTAGCTTTGAACTTTGAAGCTTTGAAAAACATTGAAGCTTTGAACTTTGAAGCTTTAAAAAACATTGAAGCTTTGAACTTTGAAGCATTGAAATCTTTGAAGCTTTGAACTCAAAGTTTGAATGATTTCTTGAACTTTGTATCTTCATCTTCTTTGACCTTGAAATTGTCTTTGAATAACGAACTCTCTTGAAACATCTCCGAATGTCTTCTTGACTTTAGCATATCATTTCTCCCCCTTAATCTGTCATTGACAAAACTTCCTTTTCTTAAGGGTATAATTTCTCCTATGTTCTTTAATATACTATTTCTCCCCCTTTTTGATGATTGTGAGCATCATGATCATCAAAACCTTTATCAATTTCAGCACGCCTTTTATACACCACAAGTAACATTCTCCTCCTTTTTGATCTGATAAAACGTCAATTCCAAAAGAATTTATCCGAATCTTTTCAAATTCAGACAAAAGAATGTGGTAACCCTGAAACAACGGATGAATCAGTTAAAATGCCTGTAAGTAGCAGGGAGCCACTTAGTACAACAGATGTACTTTGTAAATGAGCTTTTTGATTTCACTCCCCCAAGTCTTCCATTCAATCATCGAAAATCACAAAGGAAATTCTATGAACGTTATGACAAGAAAACATATTCCTTGTGTGTAAGTGCTTGTGTAGAAATGAATAAAGCAACATATGATTGAATAATATAGGCTCAAAGTGTGTAAACTATTGAGACAACAACAATTGTCCACGGACTCAATGTGCATGAATGAAGAGCGAAGGTGGGGCAAACTTCCTTCTTTTTCAATATCTAGACCTTCCGAGTGAAGATCAGATAGATTATATGTTGCGTCCCCAAGAAAAATGAAACATTCCTTTGTTAAGAAAGAGATGAGTAACTGGTGGGGTTAAATGCAAGAGTTGGCATGGGCTGACTGCCTGTTTCAATGATGGTCACCAAAGAATGTGAACCAATCAGTAATGTGGCTTCCCGGCACAAAAAATGGATGGTGCAGAGTTCTCTTATTCTTTGAACTCTGTTCTCACACCCTCTTTCTATTTTTAATCTGCTCACTTCTACCCAAACTCTCTTTTACATTTTACCTCGGCACATTGAGATACTCAACCGGATGAGATATCTCCCCCACACTTTGATGTAGACCCCTCAATCACTCAAGGATAACTTCTTGGGTAGGAAACACTGGTTAACGTGAATCCATAGAAGTTTAATAATCTCACACTGATCCCATTAAATTGTCCTAAAATGATGTGTTGTTCAACAGTTTAGCTTGAACAAATAAACTTCAGTATTTGAATAACATCGTCATCAGAATGTATGCTCCTCAGTATTTGAGCATTTGAACGATTAAGAATTTCTCAAAACAAGGATATTTGAACGAATGAAATGAATTCGAAAGACTTGTTTAAGAATCTGACAATGTATCAATCAGATCAAATATGAATGATAACCATGTAAGGTTTTAGGATATCAAAGAATTGAAATTTGTTTATATGAACAAATATAAACAATCTTTGAATGAAACGTTTAAGTTTTCACGCTGAAAAAAATAAGATGCTCAACAAATTTGAAATGCAAATCGGAGTATTACCATCGAAAAATTGTTTCATTTTGAGACATGGTAATAACAAATTCAATATGAAGCTGAACCGATGTGTATGAATACTTGAAAGTATAGAAAAGATAATACACAAGTATTAATCTTTGGAAACACACGGCCATAAGTGATGTTATAATAATCCGAGATCTCCATGAAAAACATTTAAGAAAACGTTTTTCATGCTTGAAAGTCGTTCTTCTTTCAAACAATCGGAGATTAAGATCAGAAGATACGTACAATTAGAAAAATTTGAGCTCCCCCTCAAATTATGATATAATGATTTAAAATCAGTTAAGCTCCCCCTTAACTTGTGCAAAAGATCTTTATGAGTACAAAATCTGCACAAAGAACAAGACTTGGATTAAAATATCCTTAAACGTGAAAACGAGTTCTGAATTACCAGGTTTGAAGTAAATTCAGAAGTCATAGTCGTTGAAGAACGAGTCCTGACCTAATATGATCAGAAGTCAAAATCGTTGAAGTACGGGTCCTAAACTGATATGTTTAGAAGCCATAATTTCTTTGCTCCTCCTTAATGGCACATGTACTCTTCAAAACATTTCACTGCTTCTCTTCTGTTTTTTCAGTCATGTGTGTGATATATATGTAACATTCAACATAACACATGATGAACCTACAAAACAGATTAAGCATATTTTGGTACCCAACGGGACTTGGGTCCTAGTGTGTTAGGTGAAGATTTCTTAGAAGGAATACTGTAAGTACCGTACCAATAAGAAGTATAATCTTTATGCACAAAATCATTTGAACCATAGTAGGAACAACAAAGATTAGGTGGAACAGAAGATTTACCTTTCGGAGCATTGTTCCTCTTTGCTTTTGATGTGGATGCAGATGATTTTGGGACATCTTTCTTTGGAACTGTTGTGCCTTTAACTCTCCATTCCATCTTCACCTTTTTGAAGACTGGAACTTCTTTAAGATTGGAAGTATTAACTTTAGGCACTTTTGAATCCTTATCCGATTTATCAAGCAAATGATTATAAAAGAGATTTGTTGAACGAATCTGATCTTTTGAGAAATCAGTTGATCTATTAATTTGTTTAGAAGAAATGTTTTTAAAACTCGAACTTGAAGCAGTTTTAAAAGAGCATTCAGAATCATTTGAATCAACAAATGGAGTCTGAAAGATAATATCAGGACTAACCTTCTTTGAGACATCAAATTTAAAAATGACGTCTTCAAGTTCTTTAACTTTGTTTTTCAAAACATTTTTCTCTTTAAAAATTAGATCAAATTTATTTTGGAGATCAGATTTGATCAATTGATCTTTCTTAATATTAGCTGATAAACCAGATAATCTTTTGGTAAGATTAATAATCGCATCTTCAAAATATTTGCGTTCCGATTCAAAATCTTTTTCCAAGAACTTTCTCTTATCAATTATCTCTTTGAAAGCTTCCATATTTTTCTTTTTAAGGATTTTATTTTCCTTTTCAAAGAGATTTTTCTTTTCTACAAAATCTTTTCTATCCTTTTTAAAAGATTTTCTAAATCAGAGATTTTCACGTAAAGTTCAGAACTTTTAATCTCAAAAAATTTTCGTTCAGTTTCAAAATCAGCTCTTTCTTTTTCGAGATTCTCTTTTTCAAGAAATAAAACTTTCTCAAAGTCAGAAACTTGTTTTGAAAGTTTTATACATTTCAGTTCAATTACTTCCTTTTCTTTAAGAACTTTCTTTGAAGAAAGAGACTCACTTTCACGTTCAGAAAGCTTTTTCTTCAATTCAACGTTTTCATCTTCGAACATTGTTCTTTTCTCTTGAACTCTTTTTAATTGATATCTAAGATATGAGTTCCCCTTCTCTCTCTTGTCTTCAATGCTCTTCAGATCAGCATTTTCTTTTTGAAAGATTGTTACTTTCTCTTGAAGTTTCTTGATTTGATCGCGCAGACTCGAGATGTCTCTCTTTGCTTCAAGATCTGCAATATAAACTTCAATATCAATAATTCTTTTAGTAAGTTTAGCATTTGAAGAAGAAAAGTCTAAAATTTGTCTCTTCATATTAGCATTTTCTTCTTCTTTATTTAACACAGGAGCTAAAGGATTTGATGTATTAGCTTTAAAAGTTTGCTTCAAACCTTCACTACTAGATTTAACAAAAGTTTTAGATATTGGAGATATTTCTGTTTTAAGAGCTTGCTTCAAACTTTCATTATTAGATTTAACAGACATTTGTGATATTGGAGGTATTTCTGTTTTTATAGTTTGCTTCAAAACCATTTCTCTTTTTGATATTGCTAGATGGATCTTTCAGAAAATCAAACAGAAAGTGTATGAAATACACTATAGAAAAACATTTATATAAAAATTTTCTTGAAAAACTCTTTAAAGTGTATGAAATACAATATAGAAAAAATTTCGGAATAATTTTTTTTTAATTAACACTGATCAAGTTGGATGCGAAACCACGGAATCCGTATGTATAAGTATACAAAACCAAAGATTTCGTATGTATAAGGATGCGAAACCAAAGATTTCGTATCAAGAAGGATGCGAAACCAATGGATTCGAATGTATAAGGATCCGAAACCAACAGATTTCGTATACTTAAGGATGCGAAACCACAGATTTCGTATGCTTAAGGATCCGAAACCCAAACTTGTGAAAAATTTCAAAAGTAACAAATATCACTTCTCTTTGTGATCCGAAACCAAGCATGAATGATCCGAAATCCCTATCAATGATCCGAACTCCCTATGAACAATCCGAGACCTTCACTTAAACCCCAAAAATCCCTGATTCAGCCATAATTTCTTCAATTCTTGATCAATTGCTATGAATTTTGCACAGATTTGCTAGAAATCATATTCCGCACACTTTTCTTGTTGATTACAAATCCTAATTCGATCGATTTAATCGAATAAAGATCCAAAAACAGTAAGAACAGGGTTTTCGAACAAAATGTGTAAGATGATCAAATTCGATGAATTTCGTGCAGAATTTGGAAGTAATCCAAGAATTAAAGATGATCAGGGATGTAAATCGAGTGCTATGATGGCAAGAATCAATCAAAAAGATAAAAAATGGTAGAAAATGTGGAATATGGATGAACAGTAATCGAAGAACACTCAGAAATCATCATGAACAGTGATCGATGAAGGATCCGAATTCTTCAGGACAGTGTAAAAATTCTCTAATTTGCTTCTTAATTTGCTTAAATCTTCTGTTTGTGCTCTGATACCAATTGATAAAACCCAGATCTAGCAATGTAATATGAACAAGTATAGAGAGAATCTATAGAGTAAATGTGTCATCCATATATTGAACATATGAGTACAAAATGACATTATCATGAAGTGTTTCTCTAAGCTCTAGATTGTTACTAGTTAATGAACTAGACATGCCTATTTATACCCATAACATACAAGGTATAAAGGCATTTACAATACAGTATAGACTATTACAGAACATTGACTTTACAGTAAATCTTGAATACAATAATTCTCTAACAAAATCTTTGTCAGGTATGTGCCCATATCTATCAAACCATAGCCGATCAGATGCAACCACTTGTTCAAAGAATAGACTCCTATAAGGCTTCCACTGATGAACAAATGCTTGAAATTAACCTTTTAAAAGAAAAGCTAGATGTTCAAAAGCGGATATCTGAAAAATATAAGTCTGACAATGTCAATCTGAAAGAAAAGTGTGCAAATCTTTCCATTGCCCCCAAAGATCTTAGGGCTAAGATATCTGAGTTAACTTTAAAGCTTGATCAGTGTGAGGGTGAGAAAGAAGAGATTATTTATCAATGCTCCTCTCTTCAAGTTCAACACAAAGAGTTTATTTCGAAAATAACTGATCTTGAAACTAAACATCATAAAAGAGGTCAAACTGATCAAACAATTCACATGAACAAACCTAAGGAATTCACGTATTTTAACAAAGAATGGGGAATTGGGTACGATAACCCACAGAACTTGAAAAGTATTTTGACAATGAGACCTACTCTTTACGAATTTAATTTTCTTGCTCTCGACAAAAAGTTTCCCGAATACAAAATCAAATAGACTGGACCACTCGAAGAGAAGGAAGAGGAAACTTAAGAATACAAACGCGCACAGACCACTAAAATGTATTTACATTTTGCGTATGAACCTCTTAACTATTCCTACAAGAAAAATAAATCCAAGTACCTTTCGAATGACTACTTTGACGACTACAAGGTTGCAAAGCCCAAGGATTCCTCTAAAAAGGATGAGGCCCCAACACCTGATCCCAAAACTGAGACGGATGAGTTTAAACTCTATGTTCCTCCTCTCGTTTTGGAATCAAAGATAGTCGAGTCAGAGGAGACACTCGAAAAGGAAAGGAATAACTTTCAAAAGGATAAACAGGAGTTTTTAACTGAACTTGAGAAACTCAAATCCTCCAAAACCGACTGTGTTCAAAAGAATCTTAACTCTGAATTTCAAAAAGCTTCCGCAACAGATTCTTCCGATAACACAGATTCAAAGTCTTCCTCACCTCCCTCAACCAATCCTGGTCCATCTATGCCTAATATAGATTTTTCAGCATATATAAATTCCGATGACAGTTCAGATGAAGAGTTTCCTAAGTTTGAATTTGACAAACCTCTTCCAAACCACATCGACTTTCTGTCTAAGGCGGTAAATCATCCGGTCAAATTTCTTAAAGGCAAGTGTTCTTCAAAACTCAAGACCCCGGCTGCAAAAAACGTTTCTAAAACCGATTCTCATTCTAAAACCCGTTCACAAACGCGACAAAAGACCGGTCGATCAAATGATAGAAATCCTTCCTACTCAAACTCTGCTGACCATGCCGTTAATGATTTTTCAGATAAAAATGGTCGTGCAAAACAAGACAAACCAAAGTAGGTAGCCAAAGGATCTAACAAGAGCAAGTCGGAGTCAAAGTCATTTAATTCTACTTTCAATTCTAGGAAGAACGTTAATAATTGTGGTTTTCAGGATTTGAATAGTTATGTTGAGCAAAGTACTAAATTTCCGTTAAGACTTTATTCAATACAGCAGTTGAATCAATTATCCCATGATTGTTTGTGTTGTTCTAACTGTGGATTGAATGACTTTAGTGATAATCGTTATGCATCTGATTGGTTTGGTTCTTATCATGTTTGTAACTCTAAACCTATGAGTAAATCTCGTAAGCCCAAAAGGAAGCCCAATTCAAAATGGGTTCCCCAGTCAGGTGTTAAACCTAATCCTCCAGGACCCATTTTCAAATGGGTACCTAAAAATCCCTAATCTCGTTTTTGCAGGACGGTCATGTGTGGTACATAGACTCAGGATGCTCCAAGCACATGACCGGAAGAAGAGAGCTGCTCACGAACTTCAAAGAGAAATAATGCGGAGACGTGAGGTTTGGGAACGATGATAAAGCGCCGATTATGGGCTACGGAGACATAGTTCAAGATAAGATCACAATCAAGAAGGTGTCATACGTCGCAGGATTGGGATACAACCTGTTCAGCATCGGACAGTTCTGCGACAAAGATCTTGAGGTCAACTTCAAAGCTAAAAGGTGTAGCGTCCGTACTGAAGACGGAAAGGAATTACTTGTTGGAACTTGGAACACCAACCTCTACACCATCGACCTCTCTGTCCTGAAGACCGATGATTCCGTCTTCCTCATGTCGAAGGCCAATTCTCAACAAGCGTGGATCTGGCATCGACGACTCTCACACCTCAACTTTAAGAATATCAACAAATTGGTGCTAGGCAGACACGTTAAAGGCATGCCCGAGCTCAAGTTCAAGAAAGACAGACTCTGCGGAGCATGCGAAATGGGCAAGATGAAGCGAGCTACTCACAAGCCGAAGGTCGCTCCGAGCACGTCTCGGTCCCTCAAACTCATCCATATGGATTTGTGTGGACCGATGCGCGTTCAGAGCATCAACAAGAAGAAATACGTCTTGGTGATGGTCGATGATTTCTCGCGCCACACATAGGTGAAGTTCCTGCACTCGAAAGACGAGACCCCAGATCTGATTATTACCCATCTGAAGACCATTCAGCTGAACCGCCGACAACTAATTCAGTCAATCAAGATGGACAACGGGACGAAGTTCAAGAACCAAACACTGAACGAATACCTGACATCCGTCGGTATTTCGCACAACTTTTCTGCCGCAAGGACTCCTCAGTAAAACGGAGTGGTAGAACGGCGGAACCGTACACTTGTCGAAGCCGCTCGCACAATGCTGTCACAATCTAAGCTGCCACTTTTTCTCTGGGCTGAAGCTATTGCAATGGTTTGCTACACACAAAACTGCTCCATCATCAACAAGCGGTTCAACAAAACCCCATACGAGATTATCAACAACCGCATCTCGAATATCAAGTACTTCCACGCATTCGGGTGCACGTGCTACGTCTTAAATGACAATGATGACCTCGGCAAGTTCAGTCTAAAGGCAAATGAAGGAGTATTCATCGGATACTCGATGCAGGCTAAAGCTTATCGTGTTTACAACAAACAGACTAAATTCATCATCGAAAGTGTAAATGTGACTTTTGACGAAGCCGCAGATTTAGCTTCTGAACAAATCGGTTCAGAACCCGCTTTAACGGGCGTGTTAGCTTCTAAACTCTCTCGTTCGGGATCTACACAAACCCCAGTAAATCTAAATCATGCATCTACGTCAAAATCACATCTTTCTGATTTAGATTTACTTTTTGAGCACTTTTACGATGAATTCTTTAACATGCCCAATCCTCGTATAATTGTGCAACCTAGGGATAGAGCTGCTCAACTCGAGACCTCGACGAATTTCTCTGGTCCGCCACCATCAACATGTACTCCAGCTCTAACTCTGGAAACCGCTCAAAGTTCAACGGACACAACTACTGAAACGGAGATTACATCGAAGGAACCTGTACCAATTTCAGAGATCGCTCCTGAATATTTGTCCTCAACAACTCAAAAGGATCAACCTCTGGATTCCCCAAAAGTTGCCCAACCAACGACGAATCCCTCTCCGTCTCCTCAAATGAACCGTCTGTCATCTCTTGAAGCCGTTAAAGATCTTCCCTCCGGTGAGTATGTGGACCCGGACAACTCTCATGCGACACATCAATCACTTCCACACACCACCAATTGGACAAAAGCATACCCTCTCCATCAGATAATCGGCGATCCTTCCACTCCAGTTCAGACGCGAGGTGCGTCTGCCAACATCTGCTTGTTTTCCGGCTTCCTAAGCAAAATCGAGCCAAACACCGTTTGTGAAGCTCTCAATGATCCAGACTGGGTCATGGCGATGCAAGAGGAACTCAACCAGTTTGATGCCCTCAAGGTATGGCGACTCGTCCCACGTTCGGCCAACAAAGCGATTATCGGAACCAAGTGGATCTTCAAGAACAAGAAAGACGAAGATGGCATCGTTGTCTGCAATAAGGCCTGCCTCGTGGCCAAAAGATACCGCCAGCAAGAGGGAAATCACTACGACGAGACATACGTTCTGGTAGCAAGAATCGAGGCAATTCGTATGTTCCTTGCATACGCCGCACACAAGAACTTTACAGTCTTCCAAATGGATGCCAAGACCGCCTTCCTCAACGGAGTTATCAAGGAAGAGATATACGTCTCGTAACCGGACGGGTTCGTGGAAGACTCCAAGCCAAACCATGTCTAATCCTCGACAAGGCTCTATACAGTCTCAAACAAGCTCCACGTGCCTGGTATGATGCCCTGTCTAAATTCCTAATCAAAGCAGGTTTTTCAACAGGTAAAATTGACACTACTTTGTTTATTAAGAATGAAAATGATCATATAGAATTAGTCCAAGTTTATGTTGATGATATCATTTTCGGTTCCACTAACCCTCAGTACTGTAAGAATTTTTCAAAACTTATGGGAGAGTATTTTCAAATGAGTTTGTTAAGTGAGATGAATTTCTTCCTCGGTCTTCAAGTTAAGCAACTGTCGACCGAGATATTCATAAACCAGGCTAAGTACATCCGGGACATTCTTCGGAAATACCAGATGGAACAATCCTCACCTATGAAAACTCCCATGACCCCTGGTACGCGGTTACACATCGATCCTAACAGAAAATATGTGGACCCTAAAACCTATCGAGGGATAATAGTTTCTTTGATGTACTTGATGGCGAATAGACCGGACATCATGTTCTCAACATTTTTATGCGCCCGTTTTCAATCAAAACAAAAAGAGTCTCATTTAATTGCGGTCAAACGAATATTTCATTACTTAAAAGGTACTGTTGATCTTGGCTTGTGGTACCCGAAAGAGACAGGTTTTGAGCTCATAGCTTATTTAGATGCGGACCACGCGGGTAGCATGCTAGATTGGAAAAGCACATCGGGACACGTGCAGTTCCTGGGCGATAGCTTAGTCAGCTGGGCATCCAAGAAGCTGCAGTGCGTCTCCACATATACTGCTGAGGCGGAGTACGTGGCCACCGCGAGCTGCTTTTCTCAAGTCATCTAGATGTGCACCCAACTCAAGGACTATGGCTTCACCTACTCGAAGGTGCCCATCTACTGCGACTCGAAGAGCACAATTGCCATTTCAAGTAATCCGGTACAGCACACTAAGACGAAGCACATAGACGTTCGGTACCATTTTATCAAGGATAAAGTCTAAAGATATATAATCGAACTCTACTTCGTTAATACAGAACATCAGTTAGCAGACCTCTTTACAAAACCCTTGGACGAAAAACGCTTTAACTATCTTGTGTCCAAGCTAGGTATGCTAAATCTGAAGACTTAACTTGAATATGCATCCGATACAAGTTCCATACACTTACAAGAAACTGTCTCTTCATCATCTGGTGCTCCGTCTCTAGATGATCAAGTAGACACTTCCTCGTCTATGTATCCTACTTGTATCACGCACATCTCAAGTTAAATCTCTGTATTAATTAGGTAGATTTCTTTTGTTTGCTTTCACTTCGTTTGTGTTTTCCTTTCTTTTCAGTTACTGTCGTCTACATTTTTTTTGATTCATCTTTGTGTTTCACAAATTTGTTCATGTGTTCAGGGGGAGCACATACGCGTAATTTCATCAAGTCTGCTCTACGTTTGAGGGGGAGCGTCACACATTTTTTTCTTATCACATAAGTTTTTTGTGTGGCTCACCCCAATGTTTTTCTTAAAATCACATATTATGCACAATCCGAGGGGGAGCATTTTTCAAAACTCTATAAATGTTTTTGGGAAAGAAAAGTCATTTTTTGAAAATCCGAGGGTGCTATTTTCTAGAATTTCCAAAAAGTATCCGGACAGGTATCCGGACAAGTTATCCGGAAACCATCCTATCCGGATAGGTATCCGGACCAGGTAGGTTTTTTGACGACCCACCCGGATACCACTTGCCCTATATATATCCGGACCCTTCCCTATTCACATTTTTTTCCCGGAAACTCTCCCTAAACCCTCTCGTCTCCTTCAAACTCTCGGATCTCTCTCACTCGATCATTTTGTTCGTGTTTTTGGCTTCACAATCAGGTATGTTGTTCGAGCTTAAGTTTTATATGTTTTTGATCACTGTTACACGTTCATCGCACACACACACTTCGATTTCTCAATCGAAAATGGGTTTTGGAAACCGAACCCCTCGTCGACTCGCCTTCCTTACATTTTGGCCATTTTTGGCTATATTATTGCTCCATAATTGCTCCTATACTAGTTTAGATCACTCTAATGTAGCTAGATCTGTGGATTACTTGTTATTTTGGCTGATTAGATCTAACCGGATGTCGTCCGGATAGTTTCAAACTATCCGGACACATTCAAAGTTATCCGGAAACCTTCAACCCGTTAGATATTTTATCCGGTAACCATCTCGTCTGGTAACCTCGTTTTATCCGAAAAGCATCTCATCTGGTATCCTAAGTTGTCCGAAAACCTTCATGGTTTCCGGTAAGTTCAACTATCAGGGTAAGTTCCTTTGTCCGGTAAGTTCCTTTGTCTGGTAAGTTCTGTTGTTCGATAAGCTCGTTTGTCCGGTAAGTTCAAATTGTCCGGTAACTCTGTGTATCCGGATACCTAATGTACCCGGTAACTTATGTTATTCGGTGACCATTTTATCCAAACACCCCGTTTTACCGGGTACTTCTAGTTTTCGGACACCTTGGCCATTCTAGTACCCTGTTCCACACTGCCATTCCTCAATCCGTTCCAGATTGAGCCGATCATCGCCAAGGTACGCACCAACACTTTTCAACCGCTAATATTCTAATATTGTGTCTTTCAGGCATACAAATAGCGGATCAATAACAACAAGGCAACCCTCCTCATGAGGAATTCATTGATGAAAAGGCCGACAACGCCTTAGTTCTACCGGACCATGTTTCTGAAATCGAGGGCAACAATCATCACCTCCATGCTGTTGAGTTCTGACCATAACATCGTATGGTCTTGGACATCCTACTCGGTCATCCACTTCGTTATGCGCTCACCACTACCACCGACGTCCCGGTTCTATACTTACAGCAAGTCAGCAATACCATCCTAGTCGTCACTGTCAACATCACTCAGACGATCACTGCCACAATCGATCATCATCCGTTCGTCCTAACGCCAGATTCTTTTTGACGATTACTATCTCTGCCAGAAGCTACTGACGGCGGCCGAGCTTCTTACGACCCTTCCATCGATGACGAGACCCTATGTGCCGATATTCGGGCACTCGGGTACAACCATGCGCTGAACCGCCCATCATCCTTCCACCGGAAATACCTCACTCCGATTTGGTACACATTATTCACGATTCTGAATCGATGCATGTCTTCTAGATGGAAAGGCATCGACCAATGTACCGGAAGCTTTCTAAAACTATTTCATGCCGTGATCTACGATCTACACGTGGACATCTCCACGATCATTTGGCACAAGCTAGTTCAGACTATACGGGCCAACGGCGGCACAAAACAACGCAAGTTTATTCCATATCTCCGATTCCTTCACCTTTCTATCCGTCAACACATGGACGTAAACCCGGCCATTCCAAGATGCTCAAATCACCCGATATGTCCTCCTTTTAGCTTACATTACCTTGTAGTTCGCAACCCATCCATCGTACAAGCCATGCCTATACCCGAAGCCTTACTAGCATATGCGGATCCACAAGCACCGAGTGTGTTAGAATATAGGCGAGCGTTATATGCTCCTATGGTCCAGCCAGAGCCGGAGGGACTTCCCCGAAGAGCTAGGCCCGAGCGACGTCAGGGTCATAGGACAAGAGGTGGTAGAGTCCAGGTAGTTGGGGCTCCCGGACAGGGCATGCTGAGAGTACACTCTACTGTGAGGGGAACCGAAGCTGACGATGCGGAGGATTCGCGTGCCAGTACAATCCATGCCACCCGATCTTCCTCAAGACAACAACCTACTTCCCCACATACTATCTCAACCACCCGTATAACCAATGTCGTCGGACCGTCGACTACTCTACACGAGATCCCGGTCGTCACTGCCCCTATGCTTGACCAGGACACCAGAACCGACACCACTGAACCAATATCGCCATACACCCAAACCGAAGTCCTTGATTCTGAAACCACCGACTCCGATACGGAATGTGTTAGCTTCAATCTTCCTAATCATAGAAGTATTTAGAAGTAGTGAAAAATAGGCTAAGTGAAGAAAGCCTCTTACAAAGGCTCTGCCGACATTACCGAGAAATCAAGGTCAAGAAGCTACAGAAGCAGCAGAGGCTTCCTACAGAACCTCTGTTGTACTCAAAGAAGACCCAAGACTCGGAAACAAAGGTGGACTGCTCCACAGAGGACCAGACCACAGAAGCTCTGTAACTCATTACAGAGCCTCTGTGGTCCTCACTGAAAGACTTGAAGATATTTATAATATCTTGCTACTGTTACAAGACCCGTTCATCAACTTGCATGGTAGCATGCCCTGTCCAACGTCGACGTGTCAAACTCTGATTGGACTCAGTAGGGCTTAGTACATATTAGACGTCTGCTGCATTAAATGCAATACAGCACGTCTGACTGTTCATGCCATCCCTCCAACTGTTCACGACATCCGTTCTACTATTCATCAGTACCGTTCTGAATAGTAACCTGCTTTATGGTCCCCTTTAGATTAGTATATAAGGAAGACTCATGTTGAGTTCTTCCTTATCACTCATCACTTTCTTATCACTTATCACTAATCACATATATCAAAAAGAACCCAAAAAGCTTATTCACCTTAAAAGTCATATCTGTTTTAAAGCTTTACTTACTCTTTGTTCTTAATCTGTTCTTGATATATATATATATATATATATATTCAGTAAACCTCAAAGAAATTATATTCTGTTCACTGTTTATTTATATTTCGTTCTAAATCTATCAAACATATCTGTTAGTTCTTCAAATACGCTTCCGCATCAAACCTTAACTTGAACTAATAGATCTGATAATCTTGTTTAAGCAAAACGGGAACCAACAATTGGTATCAGAGCGAAGCTTGATTTTCAATATCAAGTGATCCTTGTTTTACAACATTGTTGATAGATTTCATTTCTCTTCATCACCATATTTCTGGATATTAGTTGTACCCAGAAAACCTCCCAGATCTTCATACTAATAAATCCTCCATCAGATTATCCTTTCCTCAAAATGACAAATACAAATAACTTTTTCACTGCTGGTTCTTTAACCAAACCTCCTACTCTTCTTAGAGATGAGTATCCTCAATGGAAAATAAGAATGGTTCATTTTTTTTAGGGTACTGAAAAAACTCTCAAACAATATCTATACAATCTTCCTCCGGTTCCTATGATAACTATGCTACGTGTACCAGCTACTGCTGAATCTCCTGAAATCCCTGAATATCAAAAACCTAAACCAAAAGAAGAATGGTCAAATGAAGATAAAGCAGAAGATGAAGTTGCTCAGAAAACAAAAAGAATATTGATCATGGCAATCCCCAATGAACTTTTTCAATCCTTAGATGCATGCGAAACAGCGCACGATCTCTGGAAAGAATTAGAAAGACAGTTGGAAGGGGGTGCTAAAACTCAGAAGAACCGAAGGGCACAATACATAAATGAATATCATGATTTCAGAGCCTCTGCAACAGAATCTCTGCAAACAACATACGACCGGTTCAACTCTCTCATAAACAAATGCAAAAAGTCTGGTATTCACAGAACCACGGAAGAAAATAACGTCATGTTTCTAAAGAGCCTGAACGATGAGTGGCTTCAGTTGTCTATGTCTTTACAAACAAATCAAGATCTAGACTCCTGGACACTCTCTGATCTCTATGGAACACTTGCTGCACAAGAGCCTCAAATAGCTCAAGCTAAAACACTAACCATTGTGCCATACGCATTGGTTAGTAAATCTACAGAGGCTGCAGACAGACCAAGAAATGAGAGATCTACAGAGGAGAAAAAGAAGGAGAAAAAGAAGATGATAATGGTTGATAGCGAAGAAGACGAGCTGATAGAGGAAGAGATAACTCTTGCGTCATTAGCTAAATCAATGGCTCTATTGACAAGAGAGTTTAGAAATAACCAAAGGAATTCCGGTAGAAGAGATGATGAAAGAAGAGAAGAATCAAGTGACCGACAGAGGTCAGACTACAGAAATGATGACCAACAGAGGTCGAGCGACAGAAGCTACAGAGGAAATGATCGACAGAGATCAGATGACAAGGTAGGCCACACACAAGAATGCTACAAATGTGGTAAACCTGGTCATTACGCAAACGAATGCCGAACAGAGAAAGGTGGAGACCTACAGAAGTCTGACGACCGAACTGGAAACACCTCCCAAGGTTGTTTCAACTGCAGAAGGACTCAGCTTTTTACAAAAAGAAGGCCGAGTATTACGCACAAAAATCTCTAATGGCAAACAAAGGGCATTCAGAGGCAAACAAGGAGGACTTTGAATCAGACTCCACCTCTGACGATGAATTCCCTACAAATGCCCTGTTCTGTGGTATGGCAGAAGTCAACTCCGGCACTGACAATGAGGTATCCACTTCAAACTCTATCTCAAGTACTGATTCTGTAGATGATGATTTATTTAAACTTAACATTGAACTGAATGAAGTAAATGAAAGCATTCAGAAAAGACTGACCTTTAATGAGAGAGAAGTAAGGCTTCTCACTCAAGAAAAAGCCAAAATCTTTGAAGAAAAAGAAAAAGTCGAAAAATATTGGAGCAAAAATATAGATCCTTTAAAAAGGCAAATTTCTGATCTAACCTATGCTTTAAAAATCAAAACAAAAGAACTTTCAGTTTCAAAAAGTGAAACAACAGACATAAGAGCTCTCAAAGAATACTTTCAAAGAGAAAGAGAGGTACTTTGGCAAGATCTTTTAAGAAGAGAAGTTTTACTTAAAAACTATAAAGATGCACAGAAGGTGTATGAAAAGGTAAACTCTCAAATAGCAAGACGAGGTATAGGGTACAGTGATGTTACCTTAGGAATTGAAAATAAACGACTAAAACCACTGTCTTCTCTATTTGTTTTGGGAAAAACTAATAAACCAAACTTTCCAAACTTACTCTCTGTAAGTAAAAGGGTTAAAATCTCTGCAGAACCTCACTTGAGGAAACATACAAAGATGATCAATGTGTGGTATGAAAACACAGATTCATCATCTTCAACCTCTGTCAATAGAGGAATCAAACCAAAGAAATATCTGAAAACACAATATCAGATTGGTATCTTTAAGTTTGGTAAACCAGAGACTCAAACACAGGTTGCTTTTGTCTGCATGATAAATGTCGAAAAGAAATTATCAGCAGAAGCTCCTGAGTTTAAACCCTTCTTTTCAGAAGAAAAACTTGAAGAATCTATTGAAAAAGAAATTTTGGAAGTTTTAAAATCAAATGTTTTAGAAAGTCTCTGTACATCTTCTGTAAATCAAAAACTCGCTGACGAGATCTCATCAGAAACCTCTACCATCTATGAAAGTATCTCTACAGAGGAAGAAAGCTCGTACGATACATGCTCAGAAAATCCAGCCTCTGTCGAAAGAGATGACTCAACCTCTGCATATGAGGACGATTCATCCTCTGACGACTCAAAGACCGATTTCAAATCAGGGATAATTCACTGTGACGCAGAGGATGTTAAATTCTCCTCTGAGGTTCTTAACAGAACCATCTCTCCAAAAGAGAAAATCACAGGGATCCCTATCTGTCCAGATTTTCTCAAAATGTATATTCAAGTTAAAACCTCTGCAGAGCTTGAAAATCTAAAAAGGTCTCTATAGCTCCTAAAAGCTCAAAATTTTCAAAACCTTTAAGGAAAATTAAAGAGAATCCCACTTGGCAACAAAAGGGAAAATGGCCTGAAGCTAACAAGTATTTTTCCTCTGTGACAGTGAAGAAAGATGTTCACCACAGAAGAGAGTCACAGAAGGCAGGAACTAAAAAAGACTTTTGCAAACAACATTCTAGTATTCATAGATCTTCTTGTAATAGGAAATCTAATGTAAAGAAAGAATGTAATGCCTCTGTGGCTCAGTTCAATGAATTCAATGAAAAGTTCAAACAAATCACATCTCATATTCAATACTGTCATTGTTTTGATCTTATGTTCAAACTAAATAAACACTTCTCAAGTCCAGATTGCTTACTCTCCATAAACTTTCAAACTCAAAAGTCAGAACCAAAAGAGAAACAATCTGATTCTTCTAAAAAGGATAAAATGTATTTCAAGAATGCTAAAGCAAACATGAAAAATTCTAACAATATTGGACCCATATGGATATGGGTACCTAAATCTCTGTGATTGTCTTACAGAAGCTACATGTGCCAATCTGGTATCTTGACTCTGGATGCTCAAGGCACATGACTGGCGACAGAAGATTACTATCCACGTACAAAGAAACACACGATGGTGGATCTGTAACTTTTGGAGACAACAACAAGGGACATATCAAAGGCTATGTAGTCATACAAAAAGAAAATGTCTCTGTATACAAAGTTGCATATGTGGATTGCCTCAAACACAACCTACTCAGTGTAAGTCAACTTTGTGATACAGGATTCGATGTGTTATTTAAAAGAACTTTCTGCTCTCTACAAAGTGAAAACACAGGAATGGAACTTCTGCGAGCTGAAAGAAGAGGTGATTTATACCTAATGAATTTTAATTCAAAATCCAAAGAAAAAGTCTGCCTAGTAGCTTGCAAAAGTGAAGAAGCTTGGTTATGGCACAACAGGTTCTGTCACTTAAACTTTCACACCTTAGATAAACTAGTAAAACTTAATCTAGTTAAAGGTTTGCCAGATGTTAAATTCAATAAGGATCATTTGTGTTCGGCCTGTGAAATGGGAAAACACAGAAGGGCTTCCCACAAAGGCAAAACATACGTGTCTTGCACTAGGCCTCTGTACATGCTTCATGTCGACCTCTGCAGTCCCATTGCCATACAGAGCCTAGGTGGCAAGAAATACATACTTGTCCTAATTGATGAGTATTCACGTTTCACATGGGTTGAATGAAACACCCTGAAAACGGAGTCAATTTAAACCTTGAAATTTCCACCAGTTATGATCAAAAACTTTCAAACTTATATAGCCTGAGGATCAAATGAAAGGTTTCTATATACAATTGACATTACTTAAATAACTTATTAATCTAATCACCTCATAACAATCAGATTAATCGAATTATCTAAACAACTGTCCCAAAGACTTCAAAGAATAACTAGATCCTTTGTTATCTCTAAGTCTGAATCTCTCCAAAAGTTCTCTTCTCTCGTTCCCGCTACTTCCCGGAGCTTGTACCTGGTAAGAAGATTCAACTTGAAACATTAGGCTTTCGCCTAGTGAGAATACTCAAATCAAAATAAAGTTTAATAATTAAAACATGAACAGATAACTCAAACCTGTTATCACCCATCTTACCGTACGACAACTCCTTTCCAAATCGGGGAATCTACCCCACTCCCATTCCTACGACTCACTCATTTAATTGTAACCACAAAAATAAGAGTTAACTCTGAATCATTCCAGATTCACAATCAAAATTCACACACAAGAAATTACAAGTCAAAACTTGCCTATTTCTTAATCAGGAAGTAGAGATTACAAATTACTTTATGCCTATCTCTAAGCTTCCTCTCATCACAGGGAAATCTCCGATCTTCCCGAAAACAATGGAAATCTCTGATATTCCATAAATCGAAATGGGAATTACAAATCAAAATCTGCCTATTCCACATTCCACCTCTGCATCAATGGTCCCAATGGGATTATAATATCGCGATACTCAATCGGGACTCACGATGGTTCGAGGTTCACCCAATTACTAAAATTACACCCCTTTGGTCTATGGCGAGTAATCGGTTCCCATTATACCGTACCCAAGTGCCCTCGGTGACCGGATGCCTATTTTAGTAAAAGCACATAATCACATAATATAATACAATCGATACTACAATATACGTCCAGCATAGAATGTATCATTTCTCTGAACATATTCTATATATAAAATAAAGAATATTATTACTCCACATCTCAATCTCTTTATTACCCCTTCTCTGAAATCCGATATGATGATCACCATCTCAATAGTTATTTATATTTTCGAACTCATAGATAGGCCTTTATAATATATCTCCATTTGGCTTCTCAATCACATTTAGAGTTTATAATCATCTAACATATTGCATATAACGGATAATCCTGCTCATTATACGTTCATGCATATATATAAAGCATCTAATTCAAGATTAATTACTGAATTTTAAAGAGAGTTGAATAAACTCACCTGATGCGTTATTACTTCTTTTAGTCCTTTTTAACACGTAACGGCTCCTTTCTTCACTACCACAGCTTACTGTATTATTCAATTACATATACTGACATTAATCATCAAAACAGAACCCTTTACAACTGAAAATCCTTAATCTCTTAAAATCACATCTCAAGTCGCAATGAACTGAAGTCGCAATCACCTATTGCGATTTCACTTCCAAATCGCAACCAACTGAAGTCGCAGTCCTCTATTGCGATCCCAAATCCAAATCGCAGTCAACGGTTGCGATTCCAACCTCAAATCGCAACTCACCATTGTGATTTCACCCCATGTCGCAGTGAACTGTTGCGACTACAGTACCAAGTCGCAACTGTCCATTGCGATTTCGACCCAAGTCGCAACCAACTGTTGCGATTCCAAAACCAAGTCGCAATGGTCTACTGCGATTCCAACTCCAAATCGCAATTGCCCATTGCAACATTCATGAATGTCGCAACTCAAGGTTGCGACTTCGATGATATTCATCCAAGTCTCAGTCCACTAAAACATTCTAAAACCCAGAATTTTGCAGTTTTACTCTATGTTTGATTATGCAAACTTGCAGATATGTTTAATACACTTATCTTAACACATCCAAAAACTCAGATTCTCATTATCATCATATTTTACCAAAACCCAAACTAAACTCTCAAGAAAGCTTTTAACTAAAAGGATAAAGAATTAGTGATGTTTACCTTGTTTAATTCTTGCTTTCCAATTGAAAAGGAAACTGGTTTCTTCTTCTCTTTTCTCAATTCTTTCCCAATCTCGGTTCTCTTTCTCTTCTCAAAACCGAAAACATACACACACACCAAAGATAAAGTTTCACACTCACAATTAGTCTTGTAAGTTCTTAATTGATGACACCTCATCCTTAACTTAGACATGAGTCATAGGACTCTTACCAAACAAACCTCCAACTTTAAAGAAATAACAATACGATCCCTCAAATTGGAAATTCTCTTAAATCAACACTTGTAAACAATTACAACTTAACCCTCAAGTTAATTTGTAATTCACAAAATAATATAACTGGAAATTTTGGGATGTTACATTGAATTTGTTAGAAAGAAATCAGATGTTCCAAATGTATTGATAAATCTAATGAAAAGAATCCAAGTTCTTTATGATTGCAGAATACAGAAGTTAAGAAGTGACAATGGCACAGAATTTAAAAACTCTGTCATTGAAGCCTATCTTTCAACAGAAGGAATATCACAGAACTTCTCTGCAGCTCGCACTCCACAACAGAACGGTGTTGTCGAAAGAAAGAATCGAACACTTGTGGAAGCCGCAAGAACTATGCTGTCAGCATGCGGATTATCAATGAACTTTTGGCCAGAAGCAATTTCTACTGCGTGTTATACTCAGAATCGTTCAACTGTTGTGAAAAGACACCTCAAGACGCCTTACGAATTGCTTAACAAAAGGCGGCCAAACATCAAATTTTTCCATGTATTCGGATGCAAATGCTTTGTCTTAAACGACAGGGATTCAAGAGGAAAGTTTGATGTAAAAGCTGATGAAGGCAAATTCATTGGATACTCTGCCACTTCTAAAGCCTACAGAACATTCCTTACAAAGTCTCACAAGATTGTAGAAAGCATCAATGTTTCTTTTGATGATTCATTCCAAATGACTTCTGAGCAAATCAGTTCAGAACTCGGAATTAAAGGAAAATCCTCTGTCATCTCACAAGCAAAAGAAGATTTGAATCTTCTATTTTTAGAGATGTTACACGATAACATTGATCCTTCTGTTGGAACCATCAGAGTTTCTGAAGAACCATCCTCTATCGGACAAAATCCTACAGGTATGACTCTAACTGGTCCAAATAATGCTTCATCTTCTTCTATAAATACTACAGATGCAAATGCCGAAGAAGAAAATGCAGAAGATGAAACTTCAAGAAAAACGACCACAGAAGCTGCTGAAAACAAACTCCACAATCCACAGAAGAACCAATTACAGAGGAAGTTGAGGACCAAGACTATACGTCCTCAGAGGAACAAACTCCACCACCACTCATACCAATCATTCAACAAACGGTAGGATCAACTACCAAGGCACGAAAAACGACAGAGGCTACACGAGAAGAAGAAACACCAGAAGCCTCTGAAGAAAGTTTTGATGACATTGATGATCATCTTCCACGCACAACTCAGTGGACAAAAAGCCATCCTCCAAGCCAAATAATTGGAGAACCTTCTGACTCAGTAAAAACAAGGTCTGCCACTGCTAATTTTTGTTTCTTTACAAATTTTATTAGTGTGATAGAACCAAAGAAGATTTCTGAAGCCCTAGATGACCCAAACTGGGTAGACGCCATGCAAGAAGAGCTTCTGCAATTTGAGCGTAACAGAGTATGGACTTTAGTACCTCTGCCAAGAGGGAAACAGGCCATTGGGACTAAATGTGTCTACAGAAACAAGAAGGATGAAGATGGAGTGGTCATCAGAAATGAAGTAAGATTAGTAGCAAAAGGATATAGACAAGAAGAAGGCATAGACTACGATGAGACTTTTGCCCCTGTCGCACGGCTTGAAGCAATAAGAATATTCTTAGCCTTCGCAGCCCACAGAGGTTTTAAAGTCTATCAGATGGACGTAAAATCAGCTTTTCTAAACGGTGAAATCCAAGAAGAGGTTTACGTAAATCAGCCACCAGGTTTTGAAAGCTCAAAGTTCCCAAGGCATGTATACTACCTTGAAAAGGCTCTATACGGACTAAAACAGGCTCCAAGAGCATGGTACGAACGAATTTCCACCTTTCTTCTAGAAAATGGCTACAACAGAGGTACAACAGATACTACATTATTTTATAAACGCAAAAATAGTGAGATAATGCTTGTACAAATATACGTAGATGACATAATTTTTGGGTCTACAAATTCAGAAGAGTGCAATTTTTTTGAAAAACTCATGCAGAGTGAGTTTGAAATGAGTATGATGGGAGAATTAACATTCTTCCTCGGACTTCAAGTCAAACAATCTTCAGAGGGAATTTTTATAAATCAAGCCAAATATGTCTCTGACATTATTTTAAAATATAATCTCTCTGATACCTCTGCAATGAAGACTCCAATGGCCACTGGAAATAAGTTATTCTTAGATCCAAATGGTATTTCTGTAGAATGTACTCTCTACAGAGGCATGATTGGATCTCTGTTATACTTAACAGCAAGCAGACCTGACATTATGCATGCCACATGTCTTTGTGCACGTTATCAAGCTAATCCAAAGAAATCACATTATGATGCTGTAAAGAGAATATTTAGATACCTGAAAGGGACCAACAATCTTGGTCTCTGGTATCCACAGAACTCTGGTTTTAGTCTTAAAGCTTATACAGATTCAGACTATGGAGGATGCATGCTCGACAGAAAGAGTACCTCTGGGAGTTGTCAATTCCTAGGTGGTAAACTAGTCAGTTGGACCTCCAAGAAGCAAAATTGTGTCTCCACATCCACTGCAGAAGCTGAATACGTTGCTGCTGCTAGCTGTTGTTCTCAGGTTCTATGGATGAAGACTCAGCTAAAAGACTACGGCCACATCCTATTCAAAATACCCATCTTCCGTGATTCCAAAAGTGCCATTGCTATCTCTGCCAACCCTGTGCAACACTCAAAAACCAAGCATATCGATATAAGGTACCATTTCTTGAAACATCATGTTGAATACGGTACAATCGAAATGCATTTCGTGCCCACAGAATATCAACTCGCTGACTTATTCACCAAAGCACTAGACGAGAAAAGATTCAACTTCTTGGTGGGTAAGTTAGGAATGATTAACATGGTGTGAAAATCCTCTGTAAGTATAGCTTTATCTTCTGTAAATAAGTATAAATATCTATTATTACTTAAGTTATTGCTTTGATAAATTTATTTCTGTATGTATTTTTTTGTGTGTGCAAAAATAATTCTTGGTTACAGAGCTTCTGTGGGTCCGCTCAAATCTTCTGATAACCCTTACAGAACCTCTGGTAAACATGATCTATGCTCAATACAAATCTTACCATCCTTTGAACCAAGCATAGATCAAGGGGGAGCAAAAGGAAAATTCTTGATCTACAGAAGTGATTAGATCAAGGGGGAGCAAAAGGGACCCTGAAATGATCTACAGAGGTAAATCTTTCAAAGGAAAGCCAAAGAAGAATGTTGATAATTCTCCATCGACAGAAGTAAGACAAAACTGCCGAGAACAGAAGAACCAAAAGGTATGTCTCTCGCACAAAAGGTTTTTGGAAAACAGTTTTCTAGGACAAGAATTGTCAAATATGTCCTAAATATGCTGTGAATAACATTTCAAAAGTCAAAAGCTCAAAAAGTTTCACAAAATTCAAATTAGGAGAAATTTAAGGTCATAGAGCTTCTGCTGAGCTCAACAGAGGTTCTGCAGGAAATATGCTCTGTGATCACAAATTAACCCTCTGTCGATCTTTTGGAATGTTATCTCGGAAACCGAAAACACACACCATGACCTTCTCGAACAAAACGTTTTTCAAAACAGTTTTCTCGGACACCAACTTTCAATAATGTGCGAAAAACTTCTCTTAACACAGATCAAAAATTGGATGATCAGAAAGTTAATAGAATTCAAGTTATAAGATTTTTTCTCTCATAGAGCTTCTGCTGGCTCTCACAGAGCTTCTGCAAGTTCCATCAGAGCCACAAAACCTTTGTGAGTAAAATTTCTTGACAAAATCCTATTGATCCTCTCCAATGTCTTTACAAACTTTTTCGTTCAAAGAAGAACCTTCAGAGTCATGACAACAATGAGATATATGAGAAGAGGTTAAAAATCAAGATTTTCAAAATCACAGAGCTTCTGTAAAACACAAAAGTTCTGCCATTTTGTTATCTGGGCATCTCTGTAGTAATAACGGTTAATTTTACTGAGAGTGAAACTCATGTGGCTAAAAACAACCTCACACGCCTAACATTAATGGGCCGCGCACGACGTCCTGTCATATTCTGACAAGGCCTACGTGTCCCATTTTCATTGGGCATACATGGAACGTTTTTATTTGGAAAGTTGAACCCGTCGTTCTAACTTGAGTACGGATTCCAAATTTTAATCCTTTGCCATATATTTTACTCTTTCGAATTCTACCAATTTACCCTCCTATAAAAACCAAGCTTACCCTCTCATAAAACCTTTTACAAACTCTTATCTTCTTCTCCGGCGAAACCCTGTAAAAGCTTGCAAAAACCTTGTTCTTAAAATCAAATGGCTTCATATTCTAAAGCTATCTCCCAAGAACTCTCTCCGGCGAACTCACCGGAACACTCACCTGCCCATTCTGAACATTCAGAAAACCCCAACCTTGCAAGAAATATTGCACAACAAGATTCCGGGGACTCAACAGACTTTGCTCCGACGACACACTTGCAAAACTTCATAGCAAAAGATCACTTCGAAACCATACTTCCTATCAAATCCAACAACTGCTATTTGGTCCCCTCACCCACTGCTTTCGGCGAAGCCCATGCTATTCTTCTGAACATAATGGAAAATCACATCCTCTTCCCTCTACTCTCAAGAACCCCAAACAAAATTCCAGTCCGTTATCTGAACCAATTTTGGCAAAGCTGCTGATTTGATAAAGACGATTCTCTTATCAAAGGGTACATTTCAAGACCTGATAAATCTGAGCACCTTGAACTCAAGTTCAACAGAACAATGTTCTCACTTGAATTCAACCTACCAACAAGGGGTCTTCTGGGATTGAAGAGTTATGCAGAACAACCAACAGACGAAGAGCTCTGTCGCTTCGTGGAAATGCTTGGGTACAACACCCAACTACGGAAGAGAAATGACTTCCGCAGAGGAAGATTACCACCTCTGTGGAACACTTTGTTCTCTATTCTTAACAGATGCCTGACAGGGAAAATAGGGAGTATTGACCAAAGCTCACATCAAATCTTAAGCATCATGTATGGGGTTTACTATGATCTTCCACTAGATTATGCGACCATAACGATGCAAGAGATCATAAACACCATCGACAGAAAGAACAACACGAGAAGGGTCAAAGAGAACGATCCCAACTTTCTACCACCTCTGCAATTCCAAAGAATATTGGGAGTACTGTTCGAACCTCTACTGCTAATCCAAAACTGGCCAATGGAAGGACCAACTCCCAAACAGTTCCCGATGAACAAGAATACCCCCACTGATCATACTGATGGCTACTCACACTGCAGACCTCTGTCAAAGAAGCTTCTGCGCTATGCATCGAATAAATCCCTTAAGAAAGAGTATATACGCGATCATAGAACTCCTAAACCGAGTCCTATGACACCCCCGCGTTTAGGTGTCCCCCTAGGAACAATGATAGCAAAACGTCTTTCCGCTCAAGAAGAAAAGGATCAGAAGTTAGCAAAGCACATGGCTATTCAACTCAGCTTTATAGCCAAACGTGCAGAACTTATGGGAAAGAAGTATTCATCAAGAACCTCTGCATCTACTCCAAAAGCTAAGAAGAGAAAAACTGCAGAAGGCACCTCAACAAGCGCTGCAGAAGATCAACCTTCACCTCCTCATGCCACAGAAGTTGGCTCCTCTGCTCCTCCCTCTTACCCAAAAATGAAGAAGAAAAGAAGATTGAAATCAACAGAGGAAGGGGCACCAAAACCTAAGAGAAGGAAAACCAAAAGGAAGCATGGTAAATCACTTGAAAAGTTGGTTACCATTGCAGAAGAGGAAACTGCAGAAGAAGAAAATGCAGAAGAAAGAACTGAAGAAGAAGTTGCAGAAGAAGGAATGGCTACAGAAGAGTATCAATCACCCTATCAATCTCCAGATAGATTTGCTCACCAAGGAGACCTGAACGACTTCTTACAGAACCCTGACATTGCCAACACCCTAAATACAGCAGGGTGGACGGCACAACCTCTCGACCACCACTCTCCAGAAGAACAAGATTTCTCCATTTCTGGCATTGACACACATCTGCAAGAAGATGACACAACACCCAAAGATCAATCAGCCAACACCCCTGTTATTTTACAAAACCCTTTCATTCAAGGATTGGACGTCCACGGAAGGAGTCCAAACCCAGCTTCAGAAGAAATAGAACAAACAGAAGCTGAGTGGAATAGAGGTAAAATAACAGAGGCTTCTGAGAAAATAATGGAAGAAGAAAAAGAAAAAGGGGCCGAAGTTGTACAAAAAGAGGGATTTGCAACAACAGATACAGGAATAGAAATCTTTGAGGTGGATTCAGATGAAGAAGAAGCTGTATGGATACGAAAAGGTCTCTATCATCCAGATGTCATGAGATTATATGGCACTAATCCAATGTACGACTTCTTACGCGCAGAGCAAGGAACTTCAAAAGAAGCAAGGGAAAAAGCACCAAGCCGTAGGATAACTACAAAGGCTGAAATAATAGACGGTGATGTAGTGCTTGGGTGCTTAACAGAGGAAGCAGCAAGAAAAGATGCCTGGATAAATAGAGGCACACAACCAAAACCAACTCCCAGTGCAACCCACATTTCTAACTCCGCTGGTCTAGCTGCAGAAGGAGTTATTGAAAAGAGCAGCACAGCTCGATCCAAACCCAACCCATCCAGCCAGAAGTCACCCTTTCGACTTCTGCGCCTACAAAAACCGGGGAATCCATTCCTAGGGAGTCTCCTCAAAGAGACTCACCTATTGTTCGTGATCAATTGCCCTAGATCACCCTAGAACACCCTACAGAGGAATTCGTTTCCTCTGCCACGCACACATTAGGACCAAAACTTCTTTCAGAGAGAAGTAGTGAGCACAGAGACGAAGAGACTCTAGACAAGTCTCCTAGTCAACTGAAGGACATTCCAATACCCACCTCAGGAGTGGATTTGGACACTGTTCTTCACAGAACTTCTGTAGAGATCGAAACTCAGGTTTCTTCTCAAGGATCAGAAGGAAATTCTTCCACCCCCATCGTACAAACAAGGGTGAACGAAGGTGTCCCAGGAACAGGGACTCACTCTCGAGACGAATGTGTTCCTCCAGAGGTTACACAAGGAACACAAGTATCAAGGGATGAGTTCCAAACCCTTGTCACCTCTGTGAACCAAACAATGAAAGAGTTGCAAAGCTCTTTCAAATCCTTTACAGAGACAACATCTACGGCTATCCTGAATCTGAACACCAAAATGGACAATCTGTCCACAGAGGTAAAAACCGCCATCTCAGAGATGAAGTCTTCTGCCGAAACTACTGCCAAAGCTACAGCCACTTCTTCCGCTCAGGAATTCGGAACAACTGCAACTTCTGCTTTCAGGGACTCTGTCAAAAATTTCCTTGAACAAATGAATACACAATCCAACAGAGCAGAGGGCATTACTCCTGCAGATTTACAGAATGCCCTATCACAAGTCCAAGCAGAGGCAATACGCAACACGACAATGATGCAACCAAAAGACTATATGACCAGAGCACAACTTACAGAGCTCGGACAGAACGTCATTAACCAGGTCACAGAAGTCATTGTCTCCTTCACAACTGCAAATGCTAACTATGTCAAGGATTTCAGAAAGAGTGTCGGCAGAATGCGTTTCAAAACAGAAGCAGAGCTTGCGACATTGATTGGCCTCTGCGATGATGTCTGTGAAAAGTTGATGGCAGCAGGAGCTGAATTACCGAAGAAGCCCAACACTTCTTGCAGAACAGAGGGTACTTCTGATAAAAGTCAGGATGATTCTGATGATGACCAACCTGGTCCATCAGATAATCCTGAGGGGGAGAATCTAAGAGAGAAAGCTACGAGCAGAGGAAAACAAAGTCCACCATTCGCAGCAGAACCAATCAGCCAAGCCCCTCTAGAACAAACCCAACAACAACAAACCCAAAAGACCACATAGACAACACCCATCTCTGTGGAATCATCTCCTGACGAAACCAAAATTCCAGAAGCAGATCAACAAACCACAAAGGCAACAACCGCCCCTGAGGTAATCACTTTGGAAGAAACAGATGAACAAACCACAGAGAAAACACCCACCTCTGTGGAAACACCCCAAACCATACCGAGAAGAAAGTCGATTGCCACCAAACCAAAAAGAGCAACGACCTCTGCTTCTGACGTTCTGAAAAGGATGCACACAACAATGAGTGATCGTATGGCGAAGAGAAAAGAAATGGCAAGAAGATTCGATGTCAATACTTCATCAACAGAAACTGAGCTCACAGAAGAAGTCAACAAACAACCTCCAACAGAGGTTACAGAGCAACTCAAGCCAACAGAACCATCGCCACAAAAGTCCTCTAAATCACAAATGTCAAAACCCACAGAGGCAACCCCCATCAAGCCAACAGAAGTGCCAACCTCCAAACTTACAGAAGCAACAGTTTCTGCCCCGCCAAAAGCCAAAGATAAGGGCAAAGGAATACTGACAGAAGAGCCTAAGAAGAAAACATTGCCAAAGTCAACAGAGAAACTAATGAAGAGTGCGTTTGATGCCTTTCAAACCCCAAAGCCTGAAGAAGTTGACTGGACACATGGATTGAAGCCTCTGTCTGACATTCCTCTAACTGGTAGAGCCGCAAAAGTTGTTCAACAGATGGAGAGTCTCAGAAGACAAGTACCACAACAAAGCCAAGAACCAAAGCAATCCTATCAGACAAATCATCCAGTAGATCATGTGACACATCCAAGGATCAGAGAAGAATTTGAGAACATCTTCACAAGGACAAAGCCAAGAACCAGAGCAGATGTCTTCTCAATCCACAAGATCAAAAAGGTGATCTTCTGCAGATTCTCCTTCACAAGAACCTATCCAAGGGTCAGGTACAATCTTTACAAAGTCATAAGAGAGAACAATTCAGAATCTACCTTCGCTGATGTTGACCTAAGAAATATCAATCCTTATGATCTACCTGACCTTCTACAATGGACAAAGGACAACTACAACACAGAGCCAAACACCAGAGCCTATCAAGTGTTGAGAAAAGCGATGAGGGAAAAGCTTCTGCTCTACAGCGTGATAGATTTTCAGCTAGGAAAGGATCTTGGTCTCAAAAATCTAGATCTACGACCACCATAAGATCGCTGCCCACCGGACGCCGTACCTAACTCAATCATTATAGAACCAAGGTTTGGGTTAGTATTTCAAAACCCACTAGGCGAGGTCAAACGTTTTGTACCCATGGATTGTCAGAAGTACGCAACCAGTACTCTGAACAAATTCAGAGCAAGCCTTGTAAAATACAGAGGGACAGAGAAAATGGATAGAGATGCTGCAGATACCTTCATCAGAGAGATAGACGCCACAATCCGCCTAAGAGAACTCTGCATCGGATTCTACAAAGAGATCAGAAGAGTCGGAAGAGACAACAGAAGCTACAACGATTTCAAAGATGCCAAAATCTGATTCTCAGACCTCCAATCTCTGCAAACAAAGTTAAAGCTTATCTTTCATTGTACTCAAATGTAAAATGCCTCTGGCATATTTCTAAATGAAAGAAATTTCGAGGTACTGTTTAACCTCTGTCTTATCTAACTTAGCCTAACTTAACTCAAGTTCAAATTTTTATTTTTCACTACTTAGGGGGAGATTGTTAGCTTCAATCTTCCTAATCATAGACGTATTTAGAAGTAGTGAAAAATAGGCTAAGTGAAGAAAGCCTCTTACAGAGGCTCTGCCGACATTACCGAGAAATCAAGGTCAAGAAGCTAGAGAAGCAGCAGAGGCTTCCTACAGAACCTCTGTTGTACTCAAAGAAGACCCAAGACTCGGAAACAAAGGTGGACTGCTCCATAGAGGACAAGACCACAGAACCTCTGTAACTCATTACAGAGCCTCTATGGTCCTCACTGAAAGACTTGAAGATTTTATAATATCTTGCTACTGTTACAGGACCCGTTCATCAACTTGCATGGTAGCATGCCCTGTCCAACGTCGACGTGTCAAACTCTGATTGGACTCAGTAGGGCTTAGTACATATTAGACGTCTGCTGCATTAAATGCAATACAGCACGTCTGACTGTTCATGCCATCCCTCCAACTGTTCACGACATCCGTTCTACTATTCATCAGTACCGTTCTGAATAGTAACCTGCTTTATGGTCCCCTTTAGATTAGTATATAAGGAAGACTCATGTTGAGTTCTTCCTTATCACTCATCACTTTCTTATCACTTATCACTAATCACATATATCAAAAAGAACCCAAAAAGCTTATTCACCTTAAAAGTCATATCTGTTTTAAAGCTTTACTTACTCTTTGTTCTTAATCTGTTCTTGATATATATATATTCAGTAAACCTCAAAGAAATTATATTTTGTTCACTGTTTATTTATATTTCGTTCTAAATCTATCAAACATTTTTGTTAGTTCTTCAAATACGCTTCCGCATCAAACCTTAACTTGAACTAATAGATCTGATAATCTTGTTTAAGCAAAACGGGAACCAACAGAATGAGCCATCCGTATATCAATGAGACCACCCCGTATCGGACGTCGCCCGCCTATAAACGAGGAAACTCCATCCAACTCACCCACACCCTAAAAAATCCCTACATCCGAGCCTGTGACGGGAGCCATAAGGAGAGAAGAGGGATATTTAGTCAAAATTTGGAACAAGTGAGACGAAGAGAATGGAGATTGAAAAAGAATCATGAGAGGGCGAGCTTACAAAATAGAGCGGAGAATGAGCGTAACCGAAGCAGTATCACCCAGGTAGCCACATCTGTTGCCTCGTCTCATCCGTTGGGACGAGACATTGAAGAATCTGTTGTGGACCTAGCGACGCAAATGCACACCTTGCCTAGCCACTCAACCAGCTCTCAACCGCTAGTTGTTTCAATTTCTCACGGGGACTTAGCACAATGTCTATCGTTCTCTCACTCGGAGAGTTTCGATATTGAAACTAGAGAACAGCCTCCCTCGTTCTTGACTTCTTTCTGTGCACCATTGAGTCTAGAGCCCTTTGTTATTATAACATCTTCTTTGGCCGGGACACAAATCATTACATCTGCTAACATCGGTGCTCTAAGTGACCCGATTGGAACATCCATAGTAAGTCTGCCATTGAGAGGATTACAAGGTCTGATGGAAATCCTACCATAGTTAATATCACGCCAGCTATGAACGTAGGTGGTACCTCTGTTGAATCAACAGTTGTAACCTCAACGGGTAATCTAACTGATCACAGCGGTGATTTACCTGAATTAGTGTAAAGGATATATTTGGACGGCGCCTTAAAGAGTGTCCGCGAAGAGATGGAAAAGGAGTTTAGAACAGAGCTCGACAAAGTCAAGAGCTTACTCAAAGGAAAGGACAAAGTGGTAGAAACTTACACCGCACCAATACCTCTACCGGCACCTATTTTGCAATGTTACTCGGTGGATGACCTAAAGACCATGCTCCTAGCCCAATTGCTCCAACACACCAACACTGACTCCTCAACAGAAGTAGATCTAATTTCAGTGCTCCGATCACAAGCATCTGTTCAACCGTCATCCGTCAACACCTGATTGGATCATGTTAACACGAACCTGAAGGACATTCAGAACGCCCTTACAAACCAGATTCACGTCGTATCACAATAATGGTAAGAAAATAGACAGCGAAAGCATATTAAATAAAGCCATTAATGTGAGTGATTGTTTAAACGATATAATAACTGTGAGTATCAAATATAGAACAGGGATAATGATAACAAGATCAAGTATAAAACGCTGCTCGTATATTGATAATGAATCACACCAAGAACACGTTCAAGTGTGTGTTCGAAAATCTCACAGGGAACAATATCGTACGGAGGTAGTGCTCGGGATTACTGCAGTGTGTGTTTAAACAATTGTGGAAAACTATTCTTACAAAAGCTTACAATCGTTTGTTCCACTACCTCACTATTTATAGCCCTGATAAAGTGTAGACAGTGTACTATCGTACCCTGGAATGACACGTGGAAAGTGTGTCTCCCTTCATTAGGGCATACGTGGAAAGTATGGACATGTGTCTAACACTTAGGATTTCTTACGAGACTTAGGCTTCACAGAGGTCTTCACTTCAACAAAGTTCTTTTGCAGGAGATCTGTTGGTCTTCTGTTGTTGGAAGTCTTCTGCCAGAGCTCTGTTGAGCTCTGTTGGATCTGCCAGAGCTCTGTCGAGCTCTATTGGTCTTCTTGTTGAACTTCTTCCAATTCTTCTGTCTGATCTCTGATGGTCTTCTGACTTGATACTATTTTCAATACTTTTACTTGACAGATACTTGGGGCTAACAATCTCCCCCTAAGTATTGAAAATAAAAATTTGGAAATACAGAGATGTAAACAAAAGAACAGAGAACATTTTGCCTATGTTGAAACCTTGCACTATTCTTTTAGGATATTACAATACGAAGTAAAAGAATAGTTATATTTAACCATAATTATCTCCCCTTAGGATTCTGTCAAATCTTCTGATCAGCTCACGGAAGTCCAGCATAAGATCTATCTGTTCGATGCAGAGCCTCAATTGCTCTTCTAGACACTTCTCTCTTGGGAGATTCTGAATTATATTCTTGAGATACACCAGCGACTCACTTGAGTACTTATGGGCTTCAGATATTCTGATGGCCTTCTTGATCTTCTTCTGTCGGCAGATGAAGACTAGAGGATTTTCAACTACTGTTCCAGTCCTGTAGTGGCCATAACCCTTAAGGTTTTCGTTTGGTGGTGCAACCGCAAGTTTCTCAACTTCGAACTCTATGCCTAGCTGAAAATCAATCTGAGTTCTGAGATTAACGTGCTCTTGCATGGTGAATCGAACCTCTGGTAGCGCAGTTCTTGCTGGTTTGTATCTTTCGGAGAAGTTCAAGCAATAGGCGTGAAGCATGATCAGATAGTATGGATTCAGAAGCACAAGATCGTTGTCGTTGAAGAATTTATTCCTGCCTTCTGTTAATTCAATAGTGTACTCATGGTATACGACTCTGTCATGTTGGAATTTCTTATGCTTGATGTCCAAGATTCTACGAATACCGAAGTTTATGTTTATGGCTCTGTTCAGATTTGACTTTGTTTGAATAAACTTCAGCCTTGATTCAGAAATGGTGTTTATTCTGATGGGATTGAGGTACGGGTTGATGGGTTTGGCATTTACAGGAATGATGTCCCTGTCAGCATAGAGATAAACAAAAAATTCCTCTAAGGATGGTTTCTCGGTGTGTTGGGTTGATGTTTCTGGGTTCTGTTCTGGCTGAATTGGGTTCTGGTCTTCATGTGTTTCAGCCATGAGGATATCAACATGTCATCCGGGCTCTTGTAGAACTTGGGGTTTGACTTGAGGTTGGGCTTGGCTTGGTTGTTCTTCAGCAGAGATTGGGATTGATCTCTCTGGTTCATTTCTTAGAGATGTAGGAGGGGTGTCGAGTATGATGATCTCTGGTGGTTGTTGAGTTTACTCTTCTGGTGTTTTGATGGTTCTGTCTTTGAACATGTAGTCAAATACCACCATAGTCATTTCTGGCATGGCTTCTTCTGTTGTCCCCTTATCTCCTCTTTCTGCCTCAGGCTCTGTCGTCTCTGTCGTTTTGCCTTTCCCTTTTCCCTTTTCCTTCTCTTTCTCAGCCTCTTTCTCTTTCTCTTTTTCCTTCACCCCCTTTTGTTGATCTGCGGACTCACCCATTTGGCTATTTGATTGAGCTTCCTTAGCATCTTCAAAATCATCTTCATTATCAGAGGAATCCACGTCAGAGAGTCTCTGAACAATGGGTGAGGACCGGGCAACAAACTTTGGCCTCTTGCGTGATGGCTCTCCTTCTGGTGCTCCTTCTGCAGGTCTTTTAAGTGTAGCAGTCTATAAAATAGCATCTGTGAAGTTTGTGACTGCCTTTTTCATTGCTTCTTCAACCTCTGTTGCCGCAATTCTGATTTCATCTACTTGACTCTCAAAGTTTACTTTGTGAATGTCAAGAGATGCCTGCACGTGTTTCTCTGTCGCCTGGGCTTTCATGACAAATTTAGATGAAATCGTCATCATTCGGCTAAGAACTGATTTTCTAAAGTTGCTCATCTGACCGACTGTCATTGGTAGATCGTTGGGGTTGGGGCTGGAGATGTTGAGTGGAGTAGTAGATGATGTTGTTGCGTCTTTGATGGATTTCTGTTAGGGTCAATTTATGTTGATTTAAAGTTCAGGGTTTAAACTGTAATTCTTTATTTTGAGCCTTATTAGTGAACGGGTCGTGGGCTTGTTAACCACGGGCCCGCCATATAAATAGATTGCTTAGTGGTATCAGAAGCTAGATGTTCAATCTAGATAGGGTTCACCACGGGCCCGCCATATATAAACCTCTCCCGTGTCACACTGATTTTTTGTCTCCAGTAGTCAATCATCCGGTCAATTTTCTAAAGGGTAGCAGTTCTCAAACAAAGGCCACAGCTGTGATCAAGATTTCTCAATCAAAACCAACTTCTAAACCTGTTTCTAAAAAGCAATCACAGCCGAGGCAGGAGACCGGACCATTGCCTACCAAAAATACTGTTCCTTCTAAAGTCACTGACCATTCTGTCCCTGTTATTTCAGATAATAATGGTCGAGCAAAAACCAGAAAAACCAAAGTGGCTAAACAAGGAATCTATCAAGGATGCAGCGTCAAAGTCGTTCCCTACTGCTTTCAATTCTAGAATAAACAAAGACAGATTGGAATCGTTTTGAAGTTTCTTTCCCGATTAAACTTAATTCAGTTCATCAATTGATTCAATTATCGCGTGATTGTTTAGTTTGTTCTAGATGTGGTTGGAATGATTTTGATCAAATTAACTTAAATAATTGGTATGGGTCAAATCACAAGTTTAATCATACACCCAAACGAAACCCTCGTAAAACCAACAAGAACCACCATACTCAACGAGGGTATCAATCAGAGGTTAAACCTTAGCGGGAGACAAAACCCAATGCAACACGGGCCGCTCCCATTGAGGTTAAACCGGCACCAAAGAGGCAACATGCGAAAAATAATGTTCCTCCAAAAGGTGTAAATTCAACCCCAAGGAGACAACCTGTCCCAAAACCAGCTTCTGCTAAAGGTGTACAATCTACACCTAAGGGGAAAGCTGTGTCAAAGCCAGTTCCTCCGAGAGGTGCCAAATCTAACCCTCCAGGACCCAAACAAATTTGCAGCACGATCATGTGTGGTACTTAGATTCTGGATGCTCCAAGCACATGACCGGAAGAAAGGAGCTTCTCACGAACTACAAGGAAGAATACGGTGGACACGTGAGATTTGGAAACGATAACAAGGCGCCGATCGTGGGCTACGGCGACATTGTTCAAGATAAGCTCACAATCAAGAAGGTATCACACGTCGCGGGATTGGGACACAATCTGTTCAGCATCGGGCAATTCTGCGACAAAGATCTCGAGGTTAGCTTAAAAAAGACACGGTGTAGAATCCTCAACGATGACGGAAAGGAGTTATTGGTTGGAAAACGCGAGACCAATCTCTACACGATCGACCTCGCAACTCTGAATCCCGATAACCCCGTCTGCCTCATGTCAAAGGCCAATTCCCAAAAAGCTTGGATTTGGCATCGGAGACTATCGTACCTAAATTTCAAGAGTATCAACAAGTTGGTGTTGGGCGGACACGTAAAAGGCATGCCCAACCTTCAGTTCGTGAAGGATCGTCTCTGCGGGACATGTGAGCTGGGAAAGATGAAGTGAGTGCCGCACCCGCCGAAGGCAACTCCGAGCACGACCCGGACCCTAGAACTTATTCATATGGATCTGTGTGGGCCGATGCGTGTTCCAATCATAAACAAGCGCAAATATGTTCTCGTGATGGTGGACGACTTCTCGCGCTACACCTGGGTGTTGTTTCTCCGTTCGAAAGACGAAACTGCGGAGCTAATCATCGATCACCTGAAGACTGTCCAACTGAATAAAATGCAACAAGTTCAGTCTATTAGAACCGACAATGGGACGGAATTCAAGAATCAGACGGTAGACAATTATCTGACTTCAGTCGGCATTGCTCACACCTTCTCGGCTGCACGCATTCCTAAGCAAAACGGAGTGGTGGAACGACGCAACCGCACTCTTGTCGAGGCTGCTCGCACTATGCTTTCCCAAGCCAACCTGCCGCTATTTATGTGGGCCGAAGCGGTGTCTACGGCTTGTTACACTCAAAACCGCTCCATCCTCAACAAGCGGTTCAACAAGATGCCGTACGAGATCATGAACAACCACGTTCCGAACATCAAGTACTTTCATGCGTTCGGATGCACGTGCTACATTATGAATGACAAAGATGATCTTGGCAAATTCAGCCCCAAGGCGGACAAAGGTGTCTTCATCGGATACTCCATGCAGGCTAAGGCATATCGCGTTTACAACAAACGGACCAAATCCGTTGTTGAAAGCATAAACGTGACATTCGACGAAGCCGCATATTTGGCTTCTGAACAACTGGTGTGTTAGCTTCCGGACCTCCAAGTTCGGGATCTACACAAGCGACAGTAAATCCGAATCATGCATCTTCATCGAATGATAACTCTTCTGATTTAGATTTATTGTTTAAGTATTTTTATGATGACATCTTTAATGTTTCCTCTACTGTCTCAGCACAACCTCGACTTGAAGTTGCTCGTATTGAGGACTCGTCGCACCTATCCGGTCCGCCGCCTTCTACAAGCACGCCGTCCATCACTGTGGAGACAACACAACCGTCGTCATCAACATCTACTGATACTGTTATCCCCCCGGAGGAACCTGTTACAAATCCGGAAATCACTCCTGGTGATTCGTCTTCTGATACAACCGACGATCAACTTTTGAACTCCTCGGAACCGGGAGTTGTTCAACCATCGACGAATCCTCCCCCACCTCCTCCGAGAAATCAACCTGCAACACTCGAAGCGGTAGAAGACCTACCTTCTGGTGGTTATGAGGATTCAGACGAGTCTCACACTACTCAACAACCGCTTCCGCATACCACCAAATGGAAGCGAGCTCATCCCTTACACCAAATCATCGGTGATCCCTCCACACCTGTTCAAACACGAGGTGCATCCGCCAACTTCTGTCTATTTTCCAGCTTCTTAAGCAACATCGAGCCGACGAACGTACGTGAAGCGCTTGAAGATCCGGACTGGATCATTGCTATGCAAGAAGAGCTCAACCAATTCGAGGCTCTGAAGGTATGGCGACTGGTTCCTCGTCCAAAGAACAAGACGGTGATAGGAACCAAATGGATCTTCAAGAATAAAAAGGATGAAGACGGAATCGTCGTACGCAACAAGGCGCGTCTAGTGGCCAATGGGTACCGTCAACAAGAAGGGATCGATTATGATGAAACCTATGCTCCGGTAGCAAGAATCGAAGCCATCCGAATGTTCCTTGCTTATGCCGCACACAAGAACTTCACAGTCTTCCAAATGGATGTGAAGACCGCGTTTCTCTACGGTAATATCGAGGAAGAAGTTTATGTGTCGCAACCAGAAGGATTCATGGAGGACTCGAAGCCTGAACACGTCTACATTTTAGACAAGGCGCTTTACGGTCTAAAGCAAGCTCCGCGAGCATGGTACAAAACTCTGTCCGAGTTTTTTATAAAGTCCAAATTCACACGAGGTAAAATCGATTTGACTTTATTCATCAAAAATGAAAATGGTCACATACTCCTCGTTCAAGTCTATGTAGATGATATAATATTCGGCTCTACCAGTCCCCTATATGCTAAGAACTTTGCCGCTCTTATGGCAAAAAATTTCAAAATGAGCATTCTTTGCAAGATGAATTTCTTCCTTGGTCTTCAAGTTAAACAACTGTCGACCGGGATATTCATAAACCAGGCTAAGTACATCCGGGATATTCTTCGGAAATTCCAGCTAGACCAGTCCTCGCGGGATGATAGGTTTTCTAATGTACTTAACTGCAAGTAGGCCGGATATTATGTTCTCAACTTTCTTGTGTGCCCGATATCAATCAAAACCTAAAGAGTCCCATATGACTGCTGTCAAACGAATCTTTCGTTATTTACATGGTACTGCTGATATTGGTCTGTGGTATCCGAGAGAGACAGGTTTTCAACTATCCGCCTATTCCGATGCGGATCACGCGGGCTGCATGCTGGACCGGAAGAGCACGTCGGGTCACATTCAATTTTTAGGAGATAGCCTGGTAAGTTGGGCATCAAAGAAGCAGCAATGCATTTCAACATCAACTACCAAGGCGGAGTACGTGGCTGCCGCGAGCTGTTGTTCCTAAGTCATCTGGATGAGGACGCAACTCAAAGACTATGGTTTCACGTACGTCAAGGTCCCGATTTACTGTGACTCGAAGAGCGCCATCGCTATATCAAGTAACCCGGTTCAACACACCAAGACGAAGCACATCGACGTTCGGTATCACTTCATTAAGGATCACGTCGAAAGAGGTACCATCAAACTCTACTTCGTAAATACTGAACATCAGCTAGCAGACCTATTTACCAAAGCATTGGACGAAAAACGTTTTAATACTCTTGTGTCCAAGTTAGGTGTGCTAAAACTGACGACTTAATCCGATTGTATACCAGTTACAAGTTCCATACATATACGAGTAACTATCTACTCCTCATCCGGTGTTTACCCTCCTGATGAATGATCAAACACTTCCTCGCACTTGTATTCTACTTGTTCCAGTTACACCGATAGATTTAGTCTCTGTATTTATTTCGTAGATTTCGTTTGTTGTCCTTTCTTTCTTCGTGTGTTTCTTTTTGTTGGTCCCGAAGGGTTACACAAGTTTGTAGAAGGGGGGGGGGGGGGGTGAATACAAACACACAGATTTTACTTTTCTAAATTGTTTATTGATAAATCATTAACAATTTACAGCTTGTTACGGAAACAAGATTAAGGATAAACCTAAATCTAAACAAGTTGGAACACAAATGTTTCTTGCACTAAGAGAGATAAGGAAATTACTAATAATAACCTATCTTGAGATAAGAGATTGAACTTGTCCAGAGTTAGCAAGTTGCTTCAAATGAAGCGAGTTCATCTCTTTATATACTGCATGCATTTAATGCAAGTCAGTATATATTTTACACGTGTCATCAGCTGGTTGGTTGCATGTCATTGACCTTTGTTGACAACCTTAGTAGCCGCATGGAATGAACAGTGTAGTATCAGAGTGGTTGTACGATTTCAGACAATCGGAGGTTCTTTTCTGACAATTCGTACGGAGTCGTGCAAGGGAGGTTAAGACAAAAGTATTTTGTACGGAGGACTTCATGATCAGCTTTCGTTGATTCAGAGCATTATCATTTTTATTCAGCGAATGATAAAGTTCAGCGATGGCTGAAGTCTTGTACTTGATACTTCACGTTGAGTGGACAAATCTGAGTCTTCGCTGATCCGCATCAGTTCATTAGGAGACTTGTCGCTGGTTCTTGAGCTTGATCTTCGACTTCAGTGTAGAACCTATGTTGACGTGAAACTTGTCTTCAGGGATCATAAGTAAACAACTAACTTATCAGCGATCACCATAAGTACTGAACAGACTCAGACAATTATGGTGAACAGTTTCGCTGAATGTTTAATTTAAAGAGCGAGAGTTCCTATCAGCGGTACTGGAAGATCTTAGTACTTATCAGCGATAGTGAAACTCTGATACATATTGTTTACTTACAATTTTCACTAAGTATATAAGAGAGGGTCATTATCAAATCCCTGAGGGTTTGGATCAACAATCTCCCCTTATTTGATTATGACATAGCAACAGAGAGAATTGCTATTTAATGAAAACATAAGGATAAAAAGAACTCATAAAATATTTGTCTCTTTTACTGTTTTCTGGGATCTTTTCTGTACTGATGGAGTAAAGTACGTTCGCTGAAATTTTTCTTTAAACTTTGTAAAGATTACAGATGGAAGTGGAAAAATTACAAGTACAAGCGAAATAAATTACAAGTACAGAAGGATAACTGATAAGATAGATGAAAGAGGCGATCCTATCAGCTTACAAAGGTTCTTCCTTAATGAGAAGTTCATCAAGGGTCTTTTCAGTGGGGATCATCCAGTCAGGAACCGTTACTCCCTTTTTTCTTTTGTTCAGCGCTTCTTCAAAGATTAAGGGTTTTAGATGTCGTGCTTGAATGTCTTGTTTGAAGTCACACCACCAGATGAGATCTCTGAGCTGTTCGATTGGAGTGATTGGAAGCTCAGCGATCCGTTGAAAACATTTTCATCCATCGTAGTCAAGAAAGAATATTCCATATGGATCACTGACTACTTTACCAGGGACGAATAGTTCACAGGGTGGCAAAGATATGTCAAGGGCAGAAAGATCAGGGTCAGGACCAAGCACTTCAGCGCGAGAGAAACCGATACCAGTTTCATTTCTTATGACAGGACCTGAGTCTGAATCTTGACGTTTCTTCTTTGAAGAGGCCCTTTTTCTTTTCAGCTTAAGATCAGGAGGAGGAGGAATGTCCACACAAGAAGATATCAAATCGATCTGTCTGTTTATCAGCTTTTCGAAATGATCCTTATACTTAGATTGAGACGTTTGGATAGCTAACCTCATCTCCAGCCATTCAGAGAGACCATACCTTTTTACAGTGTCAGCGCGAAAGGCTTCAGATTGGCCATCTTCTCTGAAAAGTTTGATGTCAACAATAGGTACTCCGATAGAGGTTCTTCCAGAGATGAATACCTTGTTGATCTTCGCTGGACGATATCTGAAGTGTATTTTCTCTTTACACCAGTTCAGGGTGGTCTGAGAAACTTCAGTTTTCTTCTCCACGATCTTCTGGGCTTCTTCCCAAAGCTTACGTTGGACTTGGATGGGAACACGTTTCAGCTTGGGGTCTTTGACAGATTCTTGAGTAAGCTTGATGGCGTATTCTCTGTCTTTTTCTTCATCTTCCTTTCTTTCAGCGACTAGGCGTTCAGCTCAGAGATGTTCCTTGTATTCCTTTTGGGAAATTCTGAACTTTGGAGCGACTGAAGGAAGTTGATCACGCTTCAGAGTGATTCGCTGATCCTCGAATCGCTTTATTATTTCCTCTCTTCTTTTCTGATCCTCTTCACTTAGCTTTTGAGGAACTAAGGAAGGTCTGTGTTTGTGCGAGAGTAGCTGTTCTTCTAGTTCATCAGTCTCAGAGATTAAATCCAAGACTGGGATTATTTCTTCAGCAGCAGCTGGTATTATTGGTGAAGTCGCAGTTGTGGAACCTTCAACGATATCCTCAAACAGGGGAGAGGACTAGCTGAAACACATCGATCTTACAAGTAAGAACTTGGGTAGAATCAGAGAGAGAGAGAATTTGTTCAAGTGTATAGGCTTAGGTAGTAGCACTGATAGTGTATGATAGAGGAGGGATGGAGTAAGAGATGTTTAATTTACCTGACAAACCGGCTTTTCAAGCAAGATCGCCAGATTGTCATCTTCAGCGACGCTTTTGCCTTTGCCTTTCTCAGCTCTAGAGGCTGAGGGCTTTGTCTTTGTCCGCTCCCCTGAAGGTTCATTTATCGAGATTCCTTTAAGAGCTTTGATCCTCGGAGCAGGTTTGACGATAAAGAAGTCGTCATCATCATCTTCATCATCATCATTCTTCGGAGAAGAGGATGGTTCATCATCAGGGATGTCGATGGCTTCATCATCTTCTGCTTCGGATTCTTCAGCGTCTTCTTCGAGTTGCTCCCCCTCAGATACAGAGGCGAGCTTCTCGGTTCCCTCAGGGTTTTCAACTCCCTGAGGTTCAGCGTTGGTTTGTTCAGCATCCTTCTTCTCTCCCCTGATAGATTCATCATGGGAAAGGTCTTCAGCGCTCTTGGAGTTTTCTTCAGCGCTCTTCTCCCCCTCTTTATCATGATGACTGGGGGAGGAGTAAGTTGACTCAGCAGCTTTGGTAGGTTCTCTGTCTTCTTGGCCAGAGATACCTATACAACTTTCAATCTTTGCTAATCTGTCTTCAAGGCCAGAAATAGCAGGATTGATCTTTTTCAGCTCAGTGCGATCCTCCGCTGTGAAATTTTCAGATTCAGGGACAGGGGCAGGATCAGGAGCAGGAGTATTCGCTTTGTGTAGCAGCTGCTCGATCATCGTTTTCATCGAACTAACATCGGTCTTTACGGAACCTAAGTCAGTCTTTACAGCAGATATATCTCCATCTAGTTATCCAACCGATGTTTTCAGCGTTGTGACCTCGCTGGACATGGATGAAACTGAATTTTTGAGAGAGGTGTAGTATGTGTAGATGTCAGCGAGCACTTGTGCGAAGTCGCTGAGAGTCTTATCAACTTGCTTTATGTCGTCTGTGGAAGCCTTCTTCTCTACCACCGTTGTCAGCTTTGTAAGATTCTCTCCAGCGTTTGTTACAGCTAGAGAGTTGTTGGAGAGAGTGGTTGTGAGACCTGTCAGCTTTGTTTCCACGGACTTCAGAGAGGCATTGATGTCTCCCAAATTAGGACATGTAACAGATAAGAACTTGTGAACAAAGGAAAGCTCAGAAGTTTGGGGTTTAGTTACAGTGTTTATGGTTTGGTGTGTACCTGTCGGAGGATTGATGAAGTCGTCAAAACTTCAGGTTCCTGAAAAATGTTCCATGTCGTCTTCAAAAGTTCGTTGACGTATGGTCATCTCTGTAGGTCATGTGCCCATCATTCCTTGAAGAGTATATTCGTTAACTTCTGGAGGAATGACAGGTGCGTCAGTGATAACTGGAGTAGAGTCCAAATGAGTGGAGGGAGGAACGAAGGATAAGAATGGAGGTTGGGTTCCGAGTTCAGCGTTGGATTCGCTGAGAATCACTTCATCAGTCTTTTGAGAGACTGAGGGAGGTTGGGTAGGTTTCAAGTTTGTAACCTCAGCGTTTAGAGACGCTGAAGTTGGGATGGAATGGATGGCTTGTTCTGGTGTGGCAGAGCGTACCACTGAACGTTCCTTCAGCTCTGCAGAAGTAGCTGAGGAGTCTTCAGCATGAGATTGCTGGGGTTGCTCCTTTGTTTTCTTGATCCTTTTAGAATCAAGTGGGGTAGATGAGTGTTTCCTTTTCTTAGAAGGAGAGGATTTTGTGGCCTGGGTATCAGCGATGGGTATTGTCGCTGAAGGAGCCACAGAAGTAGAAGAAGAAGGGTTGAGAAGAGTTAAAAGGGTAGAAAGACGTACCTCATTTGCAACTGGTTTGAAGTCAAGTACCTTAGGGCCAACTTGAGAGAGTTTCAGGTCACCCTCTTGCGGGTAGCTGTCCTTCAGGCCATATTAAAAGATGGCGCTGATGAATCTTGGGTATGGAACCCATGCAGGTCTGTCAGCGGCATAATCTACTTTTTGCAGCAAGTCATCATAGATAATAGATGCCCAGTCAATATGTAGACCTTTCAGCAGAGCGTATCCCATTGCTTGCTGAGGTTGAGCGGCTTGGTCAGAGGAGCCGGTATTGGCAGTCATGCAGCTGATAAGATGAGCGAAGATGAAGTTCATCTCGCTGGGCATTTTTGACTTCTTCAGCAGGGTCAGCTTCTTCTCTGGCTTCTTGTCTCTGCCAATTTCCCATACATAGCCCATTGCATCGAAAAATGCAATAAGAGCTTCTTTGTCAGCGAGTTTCTTATGGTCAGGGAAAGGAACAAAAGGCTTTTCTTTTGTAGCGATGGGAAAGTTCAGAGCTTTGCGAATGATGGCAGGTGTGATCTTTATCGTGCCATACTCAGTATCGCAGAGGATGCAATCGATTGTTTTGGAGGGATCTTTGGCTGAAGGTAGTTGAGAGTGTCTCGCTGAGTACCAGAATTGTGAGAGCAAAAGCTGATGTGCATGAGGAGTTATGGTCAGGGCTGTGGAGATGCAGCAATTCTTTAGGAATTTCACAGCATCATCTAGATGTGTGACTTGCTTTCGAGGAGGAAACTCGAGAAGCGCAGAGAGGTTGTTCACCTTAGTCCAATCCAGTTTGTCAAGGGCAAACTTGACTTGAGGAGCCTTGAGGATTTCCACTTCCTCAGAATCAGCGGAGATGTTCTCAGTGGTAGCAGGAATATTAGACGTTGCCATTTCTCTGTATTATCAGTTTAACCAAAGATGTTAACAAATAAGAATAATCTTAATGTGAAAAGAATTTCCAATAAGATGTTTCGAATTTTGTCCATTTCATTCAGACACAGATGTCTTAATGAAGATTAGGGTTTGTCTTGTTTTTGAAAACGAAAGAAATTTCAAACCCAAAAAAAATCTTGTTTTCCAGTTTTCTTTGAAGATTGAGATTCTGGAAAAACGAATGTGTGGAGAACAAGTTTATGATTTTTGCATTTAAACTTGAAGAACAACCATGAAATGGTTGTGTTCATAAAACCATGAAAGAAAATGATTTTATTTTTAAGAAGTTCTTTTGTTTGATCTTGTTTAAACAAAGAGTAGATCAGAAACAAGTTATTTGCATTCGGTAAATAAATAAGAACATATTAACCTTGATGTTTGATGAAGAAGATGAACAGTTGTTCTTGAGAAAAATCGAGAGCCAAATGCAACAGTGAATTCTTTCTTTGCTTGGAGGATAATTTCTTCGCGTAAAAGAAAAATGTAAACAAAGAATTTGTTTATATAGAGATTTTAGAAAGAGAAAATCTTGAGCGGGAAAAGATTTTCATCATGACACGGACACGTGTTTGCATTTGATTGGCGAGGAAACGAAACGTGCAAACGTGTGTCAGAAAGAAGAACGTGTCAGGGCGTATCCGTTGTAATGACGTCACAATTGTCCTTTCATATTCTTGGTTGTCTCTGAGGTTTTGAAAAAACTCAGTGACAATTTAGAAAAACATGAATCACTGAATAGAAATATCAGTGAAGGTTTTAGAAATTTCAAAGTATCGCTGATAAGGAAGAGATATTCAGCGATGTGATTTGTTTTGAAATCTTGCATTTACATGCGATTTGTCAGAGAGAGAAAAACATACCTTGATATCAGCGAATCAAGTTTATTCAGAGAGAAGATGATAGAATGGGTTATATGAGTTGATTTTATCCTATTGCTGATCAAATGTAAACCGCTGAGGATTTTATCCTTCAAAGTTCAGCATTCCAAGCTCGCTGATGAGAAAGTTGAATCTTGTCTCATCAACAGGTTTGGTGAATAGATCAGCTAACTGATAATCAGTTGGAATAAAATGAAGTTCTATATTTCCATTCATCACATGATCTCTGATAAAGTGATACCTGATTTCGATGTATTTTGTCTTTGAGTGTAGCACTGGATTATTGGCTATAGCGATGGCACTTGTGCTGTCGCAATAGATTGGAATTTTGGAGAGCTGAAGATCATAGTCTAGTAGCTGATTTCTCATCCACAAGACTTGAGAACAACAGCTTCCAGCGGCTACATACTCAGCTTCAGCTGTGGAAGTGGACACTGAGTTTTGCTTCTTACTTGTCCAACTTACCATCTTTCCACCCAGGAGCTGACATCCTCCTGTGGTGCTTTTCCTATCCATTTTGCAACCTGCAAAATCGCTATCTGAATAGGCGGTTAGATCGAATCCTGAATCTTTGGGATACCAAAGACCTAGATTCGCTGTACCCTTAAGATATCCAAAGATTCGCTTTACAGCTTTCATATGAGATATCTTAGGTTCAGCTTGATATCGTGCACACAAGCATGTTGCAAACATAATATCGGGTCGGCTAGCTGTAAGATACAGTAGTGAGCCGATCATCCCACGGTATAGCGTGACATTGACAGGAACACCCTTAGTGTCCTTATTAAGTGTCAGCGGTGGTGCCATAGGGGTTTTCATAGCTGAACTTTCTTTTAAGTCGAATTTCTTCAGCATATCTTTAACATATTTTCCCTGATTAATGAAAGTTCCTTTTTCAGTTTGCTTAATCTGGAGACCAAGGAAATATGTTAGTTCACCCATCATGCTCATTTTATACTCATCTTTTATTCTATCAGCGAAACGAGTACAGAGCTCAGGGTTCGTAGAACCAAATATAATGTCATCAACATATATTTGAACTAGAATGATATGACCTTTCACTTTTCTAAAAAATAGAGTTTTGTCAATCTTACCTCGCTCAAAATTTTCAATATGGAGATAAGTAGAGAGAGTGTCATACCATGCACGAGGAGCTTGTTTTAAGCCATAAAGTGCCTTATCCAGTTTATAAACATAACCTGGATGCTTAGGATCTGAGAACCCTGGAGGTTGTTCCACATACACTTCTTCATTCAGCTTTCCATTCAGAAACGCTGACTTAACATCCATCTGATGTACTTTGAAGTTTTTGTGTACAGCATATGCTAAGAATAGACGAATAGATTCAAGTCTTGCTACGGGAGCAAATGTTTCGTCATAATCTATGCCTTCCTCTTGTCTGTATCCCTGAGCAACAAGACGAGGTTTGTTGCGGGTTACAGTACCATGTTCGTCCAACTTGTTTCGATAGACCCATTTAGTGCCTATCACAGTTTTGTCAGTTGGTCTTCGAACAAGTTTCCAAACTTTGTTTCTTTCGAATTCAGTCAGCTCTTCTTGCATGGCGCTGACCCAGTTTGGATCTTTGAGGGCATCATCTACTTTCTTTGGTTCAGTTAGTGAAATAAAATTTACAAATAAACAAATATTACCTGCACTTCGTCGAGTCTGAATACCAGCGTTTGGATCACCAAGAATTTGATCAATTGGGTGATTTACAGTCCATCGCTGAGCCGGAGCGTGAGACGCTGACTCAACTTGAACTGGAGGAGTTGAAGATGAAGCTTCAGCGACATCGGGAGTATCAGCCAAGAGAGGAATGAATGCAGTTGTCAGTATATTCACTGATTGCTGAGAAGTAGATGGAGTATCTGAGATATTTGGATCAACTGCAGGTATAGTGTTTATAGGAACATCTGAGACCCATGATGTTTCAGCTTCACTATTCTTCATGTTTGGAATGATAGTGGGACTATCATCTTCTACTGGATGAGCATGAGGAGTGGGAATATCTTCTGAATCCCCAAGATGAGAAAACATCCATTGATTCAGTTCTTCAGTATCAGCGTTCGGTTTAGAGTTTGCTGAACGGGATTCGTCAAACGTGACGTGAATTGTTTCTTCAACAGTTTGTCTTCTACGATTGAAGACTCTGAAGGCTTTGGAAACTGAGGAGTATCCAAGAAAGATTCCATCATCAGCCTTAGGATCAAACTTTCCAAGGGCATCTCTGTTGTTAAGTATGAAACACTGACATCCAAAGATATGAAGAAAAAAGCTAATTGAAGGCTTTGGAAACAAGCAGTGTTGACAGCTTCTGCCCAAAACTGAGTAGACAGGTGAGAATCGCTGAGCATTGAACGTGCAGCTTCAATAATTGTTCTATTTCTTCTTTCAGCGACTCCATTTTGTTGCGGTGTTCTCACTGAAGAAAAGTTGTGAGAAATACCCTTACTCTCAAAGAAGGAATCAAGAGAACTGTTTTTGAATTCAGTCCCATGATCACTACTTATTGAGCGAACGGTCAAATTGTTCAGGGTTTCCATCTTCCGAACAAAAGTGATGAGTTCTTCAGGGGTGTCACTCTTGGAACGGAGAAACATAACCCATGTATAACGAGAGAATTCATCAACTATGACCAGCGTATATTTCTTTCCAGCGATGGATTGTTTGTTAACAGGGCCAAAGAAATCCATATGGAGTAGTTGTAGAGGAGATGACACTGAGGAGACTTGCTTTGATTTAAAGCTAGCTTTGGTCTGCTTCCCTTTTTCACACGCTGAACATAAAGACTCTTTGGCGTATGAGTGTTGAGGTAGACCAGTGACTAACTCTTTTGAAGAAAGGGTTTTCAGTGTCTTGAAATTTAGATGAGAGAGCCTCTTATGCCATAGCCAGTTGACATCAGATGAGGCTTTTGAGAAGAAACATGAGTTCTCAGTGGTTGTTGAGTCCATGTTTATTACATAAACATTTTCCAAACGATAACCGCTGAGAGCTATCTTCTCCTTTTTGTCAGTGACAAAGCAGGATTCCTTAGTAAAGATTACTTTGTTATCCATGTCGCAAAGCTGACTGATGCTTAGAAGATTATGCTTCAGCCCTTCAACATATGCGACTCTTCTGAAGGAGGTTGTACCATTTGACAGTACACCATACCGTCGGGTATGTCCTTTTCCATTTCCACCGAAAGTCACAGAGGGACCCTTCTCTTCCTTGTATTCAGCGAGCAGGCTTTTCTTTCCAGTCATGTGTCTAGAGCATTCGCTATCGAGATACCAGATACCCTTCTTAACCTGCAATACAAAAGAAGATTAGTTTTTCTTGGGTACCCACTTAACCATGTATACACATTTGTCAGTGGAAGTAGTTGGAATGGAAGGTTCAGCAGTCTTCGCAGCATTTGAAGATTCTGCTTTGTCTTTCTTTACTTTGGTTAATTTCTTAACCTCAGTGGTAGGATTCACCTTGACCTGATTTGCACCAGGGTTGGTCTTCTTTGCCTTGGGGGCAATCTTCACCTTAGCTATCTTTTCAGCTTTGGTGGTTGTGGGGCACATACTAGCAATATGATCAGTGAGTCCACAGTGATAACATTTCCTATAGCTAAAAGTAGTTCTAGGACCATCTGAATGCTGAGCTTTTAATTTAGAATTAGAAGTGCCAGCACGAAGTAAACTATTGGCTTTAGAAATGGGACGAACATTCAGTTCTTCAGATTTCTTACCAAGGACATCCACTCTGAGTCTAGGAGTAGATCGCTGAATAGATCCAGAGTTCAGCTTCCTTGATCCAGAGGGATGGGTCACTGAGGCTTTAGAAGCATTCAACTTTGGTACTAAGGTACCCTTCTGAGGATTTTGGTAAATAACACTTCCTTTACCTTTGTCTTTAAAGACAGAGGTAGGTTTTGAATAAACCATTTTCTCCTTGCCTTTTGATGAGGTAGGAGTTTCCTCAGGGATTGGTGTAATGGACGAGGAGTACTGAGAAGATGAAGTATCAGCGACTGAGGATACGATCGTTCCAAATTTAAGCATTGAACGCTCAGTGGTTGGTTTTGAAGTTTCATATTTGTAACCCAAACCACGTTTATCACTCAGTGGAATCTGAGACTTTATTATCTCAGTGATCTTTGTTGAAGAATTACAGCATCCTTCAACAGTAGCTTTTTCAGCTTTTAATGCAGCGATAGCTTCTGCTCGTTCGATTTTGACTAGCTGATTTAAATATACTTGATCTTTAAAATCTTCTTCAATTTTAGAAAGCTTTTCTATTTGAAGGTGGCAGTTTTTAAGCTTTTCAGCGAGATCAAGGTTTTAGTTTTCAACCACAGTTTTGCCATTCATGGCTTCATATAAGCTTCTAGTCAAGAGATCGATTTTGCGGAGACTATCAGCTTCATCAATATTTGCAATATTGGTAAAGAAGGAAGGTGATACCTGAATAGCAGAGGTTGAAGTAGAGGTAATGTCTGAACTTTCTTCCTCTTCTTCAATCTTGGCCATAAGACATAGATTTGCTTCATCATCTTCAGAGTCAGATGATGATGCTTCTTCATCAGAAGCAGCCCAATCATAGTTAGCCATCAGGCCTTTGCCTTTCTTCTTAAAGCTTTTCAGCTTCGCATATTTTTCTTTCAGCTTTTAGTATTTGTCATATTTATTCCTTGGAACAAAGGATTTTTTGTAAAAGCTGAGGGTCTAGAAACTTTCTTAGACCTGCACTCGTTAGCAAAATGTCCTGTCTTTTCGCAGTTAAAACAAGTAGCCATAGCCTTATCAACAAAAGCTGATGATTTAGGCTTATCAGTTATGGAAAGAGGTTTGTTCTTTCTAAACATTTTCTTTTTGGCTAATCTCCTGAACTTTTTAGTTAGGAGAGCCAAAGATTTATCATCATCTGAGGAATCAGAATCTGATGACCTTTCAGAGTTACTTTCTAACTCAGTGATAGTGACCGAGGGTCGCTGAGTAGAAGGTTCCTCTGAGATTAAAGCAACAGGGGTGCTTTTGGAATCTTTTACAAGATTCTTCTTAAGATGGCTCGATTGCTCATGATTCAGCAACGTGCCATATAAGGTAGGAAGGGTCATTGATTTTAGTTCCTTTGACAGCTTGAGACACATAGAATAATTGTCCCAGCTTTCAGGTAAACATTCTAGAAACTTTGTCAGTACTTCAAAGTTAGAATATTCCTTACCAACAGTTTTCAGATCTATAATTAAGCAATTAAAACGTTGGTGAACTTCAGAGAGAGTTTCATTCTTACCAGAAATGAAGCTTTCGTATTGTCTTACCAGGTTGATCTTTCTTGAGTCCTGGACTTCAGACGTTCTTTCATACTGAACACATATTGTGTCCCACATGGCTTTTGAGGATTTCAGGTTCATGACGGAATGGTAGACTTCGTCAGGAAGAGCCATGGATAGTATGGATCTGGCTTTTGTATCTATAGCCACTTTCTTCTTATCTTCATCGGTCCACATGTGTATTTCCTTTGGAATCAGCCTTTCTGGAATAGCAGGTCTATTCGCAGTGGCTGGAACTGCAGGATCAATTGTTATAGGGATGAATGGGCCGTTTTCAAGATAGTAAGGCATAGTAGGGTCTACACCTTCTAAGAAGAGTGTCATCCTACTTCTCCATAAGTTGAAGTTATCTCTGGAAAATCTAGGGGGTTTTGCAAGAGAACCATTGTCTATATAATTTGTGTTTGTGTTGGTGGCCATTTTCAGATAATAGCAAGGAAGAGAAATATCTTAGATTAGATCTTGTTTATGAGATTAAACAAATCCGCTATGATACCACTTGTTGGTCCCGAAGGTTTACACAAGTTTGTAGAAGGGGGGGGGGGGGGTTGAATACAAACACACAGATTTTACTTTTCTAAATTGTTTATTTATAAATCATTAACAATTTACAGCTTGTTGCGGAAACAAGATTAAGGATAAACCTAAATCTAAACAAGTTGGAACACAAAGGTTTCTTGCACTAAGAGAGATAAGAAAATTACTAATAATAACCTATCTTGAGATAAGAGATTGAACTTGTCTAGAGTTAGCAAGTTGCTTCAAATGAAGTGAGTTCATCTCTTTATATACTGCATGCATTTAATGCAAGTCAGTATATACTTTACACGTGTCATCAGCTGGTTGGTTGCATGTCATTGACCTTTGTTGACAACCTTAGTAGCCGCATGGAATGAACAGTGTAGTATCAGAGTGGTTGTACGATTTCAGACAATCGGAGGTTCTTTTCTGACAATTCGTACGGAGTCGTGCAAGGGAGGTTAAGACAAAAGTATTTTGTACAGAGGACTTCATGATCAGCTTTCATTGATTCAGAGCATTATCATTTTTATTCAGCGAATGATAAAGTTCAGCGATAGCTGAAGTCTTGTACTTGATACTTCACGTTGAGTGGACAAATCTGAGTCTTCCTTGATCCGCATCAGTTCATTAGGAGACTTGTCGCTGGTTCTTGAGCTTGATCTTCGACTTCAGCGTAGAACCTATGTTGACGTGAAACTTGTCTTCAGGGATCATAAGTAAACAACTAACTTATCAGCGATCACCATAAGTACTGAACAGACTCAAACAATTATGGTGAACAGTTTCGCTGAATGTTTAATTTAAAGAGCGAGAGTTTTTATCAGCGGTACTGGAAGATCTTAGTACTTATCAGCGATAGTGAAACTTTGATACATATTGTTTACTTACAATTTTCACTAAGTATATAAGAGAGGGTCAATATCAAATCACTGAGGGTTTGGATCAACACTTTTATTTCATGCTGTCGTCTATGTCTGTTTATCCATCCATCTCGGTGTCTAACTGTGCGTTATTTTCTCAGATACTAAATAGCGGATCAAGATCCACAACAACCTCCGGAAGAGCGAATCCCTCAAGAAGAGGAAATCATAGACGAAGCAGCGGACAATGCCTTGGTCGACCCTGACCATGGCACTGAAATGGAGGCGAACAATCATTACCTTGATCCAGATCAGTTCCGTCCATAGCCACAACATCGTGTTCTGATGGACATCCTTACACGTCACCCTCTCCGTGAGGCAATCACCGCCACTGCTGACCTTCCACTCATATATGTCCTTCAGGTATGGTTCAGTGCCCGGGTCGTCACTGCTGGGAATACACAGACGATCACCGCCCAGATTGACAACCAACCTTTCACGCTGACAAAGGACTCCTTCCGCCGCCTTCTTTCACTTCCGAAAGCCATCGCTGGCAGACATCAAAGATACGACCCCGCGGTCAATGACGAAACGTTATACGCTCAAATCCGCGCGCTCGGCTACAATTCCGCGCTTCCGCGGCCATCGGCGTTCAATCGTAAGTACCTGGCTCCGATATGGTACACTCTTTTCACCATCCTCAATCGTTGCCTTTCTTCAAGATGGAAAGGCATAGACCAATGCACCGGCGACTTCCTACGCCTTATTCATGCTGTGTGCTACAATCGCCACGTCGACTTCGCCATGATCATCTGGCGTGAGATAGTGCAGGCTATTCGACACATCGGAGGTACCAAACAGAAAAAGTTCCTTCCATACCCGTGTTTCCTCTCGCTTGCAGTTCGTCAACACATGGACGCTAATCCGGCGATACCTCGACGTGTTGCACACCCGGTATATGTCTCATTCGACACCCAAACGCAAACCGCGTAATAACAAAAGAAAATACTTTAAACAACGGGGTTTCCAATCAGAGGTTAAACCACAGCGGGAGACCCAACCCATTCCAAAACGGGCTTCTTCTACTGAGGTTAGACCGGCACCAAAGAGGAAACCTGCTGCCAAACTTGTTCCTCCAAAGGGTGTAAAATCTACACCTAGGAGGCAACCTGTGCCTAAACCAGTTCCCACAAACGGTGTAAAACCTACACCTAAGGGGAAAGCTGTGTCAAAGCAAGTTCCTCAAAGAGGTGCCAAACCTAACCCTCCCGGTCAGCTAAACTTGTTTTACAGGACGGTCATGTGTGGTTCGTAGACACTGGATGCTCCACACACATGACCAGAAGGAGGGAGCTGCTCACGATCTACAAGGAAATACATTAAGAAGACGTGAGATTTGTCTATACCTGTAATTTCACGACTGCTCATGTGTTTAGGGGGAGCATGATCAGCCATCAGGTAAGTATACTCTACTATTGAGGGGGAGCGTCACACACAATTTGTTAAATGCTGAAAAGTTTTTTGTGTGTATGGATACTCCCGTGTGCATTTCACACTACGCGCACATTCTGAGGGGGAGCATCCAACTGGATGTTCATCAGTTGAGGGGGAATGACACAGTGTTTTTCTTTAAACGTTCAAAAGTTTTTTCTGTGTGTCGGACTCTCCATTGCACAAGTTTGCAATATTCGAGGGGGAGCAAGGTAATCCCCACGCTCAATTTGAGGGGGAGCGAGAGAAGGTTCGTTTCTTAAATCCACATAGTCCTATTTCTGCAAAATCAACAAGGACATGAAAAGTATTTTTTTTTAAAAATCCAGAGTTTCCGGACAGGTATCCGGAAACCCAATCTGTCCGGATGAGTTTCCGGACCGGGTCCCTATCCGGTAAATTTAATTCATCCGGAATCCTTCGTTGTCCGGATAAGTGGGTTTGTCTGGTAAGCTTTGCTCTTCCAGTGTGTTGTCCAGACACCCCTGTTCCGTCTATCCAGTACCTGTTTTCCAACTGCCAGTCCTCAATCTGTTTCAGATTGATCCATTTACAGCAAAGGTATGCGCCAGAACTTGTTTATCCATCCTGTTTACTAACTTTGGATCTTTTACAGATATTCCATGGCGGATCAACAACCTCAACAAAATCCGAAGGGAAGCTTCACCCTGTTTGTCTTAAAAGTCTAAATGTTTTTTGTGTTGATCACTCCCAAGTAAGTAACACTCTCACTCTGAGGGGAAGCAAGTCAATCCCCATGTATGTTTTGAGGGGGAGCATGATAATATCAGTGCTTTGCATATGCCTGAAGCCCTACCTGTGATAGCATATAGACGAGAGTTAGGGAATCCCATGGTCCAGCCAGCGCCGGAGGGACCTTCCTCGGGACATAGAACATGTGAGAAGGAGGGAGTTAAGGTCGAAAGCGAACCAAGAAAGATTGAGCCGTAAAGATAAAGAGGCTCATGAGCGAACCCAACCGAGTGATATCCGGGTCGCCACATCTGCTATCCCGCCTCATACGTTGGGACGGGGTATTGAAGAAACGAAGGTTTTGAACTTTTGAGTGGGAAAGATGAAGGGTTTTTGAATGATCAGAAAGCGTAAGAAACGAAATGGGTCATGGTAATGGATATTTATACGCTAAACATGTGGCTGGGTGAACGTCGTATGTACTGTAGGCACCCGAGTGTCAGTAGGTGGAGTGGCCTGAACAGTGTATCGTGGGAACAGCTAACGGTTGGTTTCTCAATCAGAGGTTGCCACGTTGATTTTGGTCTGACAACTTTTGGGCTAGCAAACCTCCACGGTTAAAGATGTGTGGGTGACACGTGGTTGATGTTTAAAGAATGACCCGCATCTCTGATGACGTGTTTCTGATGACGTGGTAGAAAAAACCGACAGAGCTCTGGTGGAGCTCAGCACAGTTTTGTCTCTGTTGAGTGATCTTTCCTTTTCTTTCAAGTATCCCAAGATATTTCACCTTTACCCAAAAATACTTAAAAATCCTGTTTGTTATGAGAGTGGTCAAAGAACAAAAACAGAATTGTCTTCGAGATTTCACAGAGCTCCGATGAGGAACAACAGAGGCTCTGGTGAAAGGTCAGAGTTCTGGTATGTTTTTTACATTATCAAAAGATTTTCAACAGAACAGGTTTTCCCTTCCTTGAAAGTTCAGAGAGCAAAGTCATTTTGAATTTGGAAATGTGATTTTGACTTGCTCCCCCTAAAATCATGCACTTTTTCCTTTATAAGCTCCCCCTTGAAAGATGATCTTATTTGAAAGATTTTTCTATTCAGCCGAAAAAAACTTTATACAAAAGAAGAAAAAAAATATATACAAACAAATTCACTGAAAGCTTGTTAAAAAAATATGCACGACAGAGTTCTGGTGAACATCAAAGACTCTGTTGAACTATCCTACCCAACTGTTTGACAGAGCTCTGGTATTATCATCAGAGGCTCTGTTGAGTTTTGAACAGGGTTAGGAGGACATGTTCAGCATACCCATCTTGCTGATTAAGAAGTTAAATCTCCTTTCATCAAGGGCTTTGGTGGACAAATCAGCAAGTTGGAAGTCAGTTGAAACAAAATACATTTCAATCGTCCCTTTTTCAATATGGTCTTTTATGAAGTGGTAACTTATGTCGATGTGTTTCGTCTTGGAGTGCTGAACTGGATTAGCTGTTATTGCTATGGCACTCTTGGAGTCGCACAGAATTGGAATTTTATTGTACTCCATGCTATAATCTTTGAGTTGAGTTTTCATCCAGAGCACTTGAGAGCAACAACTAGCAGCAGCAACATACTCTGCTTCTGCTGTAGAGGTTGATACGCAGTTCTATTTCTTAGATGTCCAACTCACCAGTTTATCACCAAGCAATTGACAGCTACCAGAAGTACTCTTTCTGTCGTTCTTGCATCCTCCATAATCTGAATCTGTGTATGCTACAAGCTCGAAACCAGAATTAAGAGGATACCAGAGACCCATAAATTGAGTCCCTTTTAAATATTTAAATATGCGTTTGACAGCAGAAAAGTGTGATACTTTAGGATTTGCTTGAAATCTGGCACACAGACAAGTTGCAAACATTATATCAGGTCTGCTAGCAGTTAAATACGGAAGTGACCCTATCATGCCTCTGTAGTTCTTGACATCTGTAGGTTCACCATTAAGGTCAGAGTCAAGCTTAACTCTAGTGGCAATAGGAGTTTTCATTGGATTTGAATTGTTGAGCTTATATTTTTTCAGAATATCAGAGATATATTTGGACTGATATATGAAAGTCCCTCTGATGGGTTGTTTTACTTGTAAACCAAGAAAGAAAGAAAGTTCTCCCATCATGCTCATTTTGAATTCACTTTTCATCAAATCCTCAAACTTATCACAGTACTCTTGCCGTGTAGACCCAAAAATAATGTCATCAACATATATTTGCACCAGAAGTATATCATTCTTATACCTTCTAAAGAAAAGAGTTTTATCGACAATACCTTTTTCGAAGTGATTAGTCAACATAAAGTTTGACAGGGTTTCATACCAGGCTCTGGGAGCTTGCTTAAGGCCATACAGAGCTTTGTCTAGCTTGTAAACGTGGTCTGGAAACTCTGGACATTCAAAACCTGGTGGTTGCTGAACATACACTTCTTCTTGTAGTCTGCCATTCAGAAAAGCAGATTTGACGTCCATCTGGTAGACCTTGAAACCCTTGTGAGCAGCATAGGCTAAGAAGATTCTGATTGCTTCTAGCCTAGCCACAGGTGCAAAAGTCTCGTCATAGTCAATGCCTTCTTCTTGGCTATATCCCTTAGCAACCAGACGGGCTTTGTTTCTGGTGATAATCCCATCTTCATCCTTCTTGTTCCTAAACACCCACTTGGTTCCAATGGCAGCTTTGCCTTTTGGGAGTGGAACCAAGGACCAAACTTTGTTTCTTTAAAACTCCAGAAGCTCCTCTTGCATAGCTTCGATCCATTTTGGGTCTTCAAGGGCTTCAGTGATCTTCTTCGGCTCAATCATGCTTAAAAAATTTACAAAGAAGGCTTCATTGAATGTGGCCGATCTTGTCTTCACACCATCTTCAGCAGCACCAATAATAAGATGATGAGGGTGATCCTTTGTCCATCTTGTCATGGGAGCATGGACAAGAGGTGGGGTTTGTGCTTCTGATGGGAAAAGACGAACTTCAGCGTCAGAGCTCTATGGATTAGGACCAGGGCTCTGTGGCACACAACTTTGGAGAGTGGCCTCATTGCTCTGTGAGTTGCCAACAGGGCTCTGTGAAAGTGAGCTTTCAAATAGGGAGTCTCTGCCAATATTGGTTAACAAAGGTGATGATGGCTCTTGCTCAGGTTCTCTTTGTGGTTCCTCAGTTCTCTGAATAACACCTGTAGACAGAGAAGTAGATGGTGAAGTATTGGAGGGACCAATAAGATTGTACCTGTCAGATTCTGTTCTGTTGAATTCTGAGCTTGGTCATCTCTGTTGATATTGACAGAAGAATCATCATCATCGAAGAAATCATCAAATATGAGATTGATATTTTCTTCCCTTGATTTTGAAGAACTTGGATTTTTCTGCTCTGTATGTGTCCCCTCTGTTGATTTGCGATCAGAGGAACTTGATGTAATTTCATCAAATGACACATTTACACTTTCTTGAATGACACGGGTTCTGGCATTGTAGACTATGTAAGCTTTAGAGGTTAAGGAATAACCAATAAAGATTCCTTCATCCGCCTTCTTGTCGAATTTACCCATCTGTTCTCTGTCATTCAAGATATAGCACATGCAGCCAAAAATGTGAAAATATTTCAAATTTGGCCTTCTGTTGTTGATGAGTTCATAGGGAGTCTTCTTAAATCTCTTCACTATTACAGCTCTGTTTTGGGTAAAACGGGCTGTTGAGACTGCCTCTGCCCAAACGTTGATAGGAAGGACAGAACCGGCCAACATGGTTCTTGCGGCTTCTACCAGAGTTCTATTCTTTCTTTCCACCACACCATTCTGTTGTGGAGTTCTGGCAGCTGAGAAGTTTTGGGAAATTCCTTCCTCTGATAGGTAGGCATCGATTCTTGCGTTCTTGAATTCTGTCCCGTTATCACTTCTCAACTTTTGAACTTTAAGTCCTAACAGAATCTGTATCCTTCTCAACAAATTTATTAGAATTTCTGGGACATCAGATTTTACTCTGATGAACTCGATCCAAGTATATCTAGAGAATTCATCAATAAGCACAAGAATATACTTGTTACCCGACAGAATTTGCACACATATTGGACCACAAAGATCCACATGAAGCATATGCAAAGGTCTAGGGCAATTGTGATCACTCTTAGTTCTGTGTGAAGATCTTTTCATCTTACCTAATTCACAGGCAGAACAGAGACGGTCTTTGTCAAATTTTAACGAAGGCAGTCCTTTTACTAAGTTCAATTTCACGAGCTTGTCAAGATTTGAAAATTTTAAGTGGGCAAATCTTTTATGCCAGAGCCAGGCATCTTCATTTTTCAAAGACACTAAACAGAGTTTTTCTGTTGTAGAGTTTTGATTTGGATTAAAATTCATTTTGTACAGATTGCCTTTTCTATCGGCTCTTAACAGTTCTTGACCGGACTCGGAAAGTAACAAGGAACAATACTTCTTCCTAAAATTGACATCGAATCCATGATCACAGAGTTGACTTATATTGAGAAGATTACGGTTTAATCCCTCAACATAAGCAACCTCAGAAACTAAAACACCACCATTAACTAAAGTACCATATCCTCTAATATGTCCACCATTGTGTCCTCCAAAGGTTATTGCACTTCCCTTCTTGTTCTTGAAAGAAGTCAGTAGCTCCTTATTGCCCGTCATGTGCCTGGAGCATCCGGAATCTAAATACCAGATCTGCACATGAGGTTTCTACAAGACAGATTAGTTTCTTTTAGGTACCCATTGCATGATGGGTCCTTTCTTGTTAGGCTTTTGGGTGTTATCAGTCTTTCCTACTTGCTTTCCATTCTGTGATGGCGTGCCAGAGGTCTTTCTCTGTGTATTCTGAACAGTCTTGAAATTCTTCTTTTGAGATGACTGATTCAGAACAAAGTGGGGACCATTCATATGATTTTGTAGTTTTAACAATAATTGAATACAATTGCAATTAAAGGAACATGAAGATAACTGAGGCAAGTTGTTTTTATTCAAAAATTGTTGGTTGAATGGTGCTTTATTCTGAAAAACTTTAGGACCAGATGTCTTAGCATACATTCTGTCCTGATTTGGTTTCTTAAAGCCGTTGTTTCTTGGAACAAACTCTCTTGACAAAAAGTTGTTTTTCTTTGGAACAGACTCTTGTGACCAAAAAGAATTTATTTGATTTACACCAGAATTGGGAATAGGTCTGTCGTTGACTATCCATTTTACCTTCTGTTCTGGTGTAAACCTGGCTGGTTTGAAAACATGGGGTACAGAGGTGGTGTTCATTGGAACATTTCTTGCATTCTATCCTTTCTTATCTTCTAATGTATTAGAAGCAAGAATCTTGAAACCTTTGTTATCAATCTCAGTTACCGGTATAAATCTAGCTTGTTTCTTAAAGAATGCGACATCCTTTTTCAAATTGAAACATCCTGCGGGCATCTGCTTTGGTTTATGCAAAACTTTCTTTTGAGTACAGAAAATTTTCTCATCTACCTCAGAGTCAGAGTCACTGTCAGAGCCTAGAAAGTCTCTGGTGGCTCTGTTGAGGGTGTTAGACTCGGGGGTTATCATTGAGATATTGGTTTTGACAGACTTAAACTTCCTCAATTTGGGTTTTGATGCATCCAAAACAGTATTTTCCTCAAGAATTCTTTTAATATCCTCTTCAAAAGATGTTTGAATTGATTCAGAAGTAGGAGAGAAGACTGGGGCTTCCGGGTTGAGTTTGTTCTGTGTTTTATCATCAGAGGACTCAGCCACAGAAGTAACAGACTTCTGTCCTTTGAAAGAGTTGAAATTAAAGATCTCTTTTGTATCCAGACTCTTAACAGAATTAGGAAGTATGATTCTAGTTCTTCCTTGATCAAGAATAAACTTTAAAGATTGTTTATTAACCTTTTCATGATTCAAGGAGTCATAGCTAACATTCCTATAGTCATGTCTTCTGGTTCTTTTGAAAACATCTGAGGTTTTGATTCTTTTAAAAGCAGCAGTACCAGAGATTACATCCTCTTGGATTTTCCCAACACAAAAAGGAGAGGACAGAGATGTCTTCTTCTTTTCATTATAGGGAGCAAGGTCAGAGAAACCGAGACCTTGCGTATCCATCTGTGAGTTTATCTTAATATGCACATCTTGTGCATCCTGGTACTTCTTGATTTGAATTTCCTTTCTCTATAGGGATTGATGTAAAACCTCCCTTTCTGTTTGAAAATAATCTTTTAAAGCAACAAAATTAAGTCATTCAGTTTCAGACTTCTTAACCTCTTCAGACTTTTTCAGAAAAATGCTTTCCTTCTTTTGTTGTAAGATCTCTAGCTCAGATTTCTCTTTGAATATTTCTTCCTTTTCCTGTTCCAAGAGAGTTTTCTCTCTCTTGTAGTAGGACAGATCCTTCTGAGCTTGCTTTCTTAACTCTTTTTCCTCATAAAGCTTTTGTTTTAAGAGTTGAAACTCCTCTGTTAGCAAAGAAACATTCATTTCTAACTCCGAGTCAGACTTTGATTCAGATGAACATACCTTGGCACTGGGTCTGGTGATCTCTAGCGCTCTGTTGTCTAGCTCTGTTACGGTAAGAGCAAATGCATGAGCTATATCTTCTTCTTCAGACCTTTCTATCCTTTCTCCGGTCATCCAATCAACTTCTCCCAAACTTTCATCATCCACAGCAACATTGGCTTGCTCTGGTTCACCGTCAGAAGATGAATCAGAAATCCAATTCTCCATCTCAGCAACGTAGCTTCTTTCTCTGTAATTGTACTTATATTTGTTCTTGTAGTAATCCTGGTCTTTTATCAGTTTACCTCTGCAATTTGCAGAGAAATGGCCAGGTTTGCAACATCTAAAGCAACGTCCATCGTTCTGGTTGATGGGTTGGGCAGCATCAGCTTTTTGTGGAACTGGAGCATTATACTTCTTTTGAGGTTGTGGTTGCGGTCTCTGTTCTGTTGGAGCTCTGTTCTGGTGGTTCTGTTGTTGAGGTGCAACATAACCTCTTCTATCTTCCTTTCCTTCTCTCTCATATCTACCTCTTCTGTAGAATGCCTTGTTACCAAATCTATTGTTAAACTGTTGAGTTATTAAAGCAAGAGATTGGGCAAAGGCTTCGATATCGTCATCTTCTGATGAGCTTTCCTCTGCATCACTTTTAGCTACCAGACTCTTTTTACCCTTCTTCTTCTCTTTCTTCTTATCTCTGCTGGAACTTTCTCTGTTGGATTTTCCTTCTGTCATATTTTTTGAATCAGAAATCAAGGCGATTGGTCCTGCAATGGTAGATTTGCCTTTTTGCTTGACAACATCCTTCTCTGGTGCGGCAAGAGTCCCATACACGTCGGTAAGAGACCACGCATCTAGATCCTGGTTAGCTTGTAAAGACATAGACAGATTTAACCATTCATCATTCAAACTTTTCAAAAACAGAACATTGTTCTCTTCCTTCGACCTAATAACCCCACACTTTTTACATTTGTTGATTAGAACATTGAATCTGTTGTAGGTTTGTTGTAAGGTTTCCTCAGGAAGTGCCTTGAAATCGTTGTATTCATTAATACATTGGGTCCTTCTGTTCTTTTGGGTCTTAATTCCACCCTCAAGTTGATTTAGAAGCTGATCCCAGATTTCTTTGGATGTAACACATGAATCTAGTTCTTGAAATATCTCGTTTGGAATGGCCATTATCAGAAGTCTAACTGCCTTAAGGTCATTTTCCATTTGAAGTTTCTCTTCATTAGTAAACCCGGTGGTTTTATGTTAAAGATAAGCAGTAATCTCAGCAGTAGTTTCTGTTGCAGGTACACGTGGAACCAAAACCATGGGTTGGCAAGGTCCATTCGTGACAGAACGCATTAAATCTCTGTCCATACCATCAAGGAAGTTAACCATCCTAATCTTCCATTGAGTATATTCATCTCTCAGAAGAGTAGGAGGCTTGGTCAGAGAACCGGCAGTATAAATGGCGTTGATGTTATTTGCCATTTTTCAGAAAAACAGAGTATATCGGTTTTCAAAGATTTTTCAAACTGAAAGTGAACAGTAACCAATGGAACAGTAATGAACAGTAGAGAAGATCTTTAAACTAGACTGGTAAGCGTAAAACAGTGATAAAGTAACTTTTAAACTTTAAACTGTAAAACAGAGTATACTAGGAAGCTTTGAAACACACACACAATCAACAACAGTGAATCAACCTTGGTAGATTGGATGCATTGATTTGAGCAAATCAAGCAAGCTCTGATACCAACTGTAGGTTCCCAGATTCACGTTGTATCACAATAATGGTAAGAAAATAGACAGCGGAAGCATATTAAATAAATCCATTAATGTGAGTGATTGTGTAAACGATATAATAACTGTGAGTATCAAATGTAGAACAGGGATAATGATAACAAGATCAAGTATAAAACGCTGCTCGTATATTGATAATGAATCACAACAAGAACACGTTCAAGTGTGTGTTCGGAAATCTCATAGGGAACAATATCGTACGGAGGTAGTGCTCGGGATTACTGCAGTGTGTGTTTAAACAATTGTGGAAAACTATTCTTACAAAAGCTTACAATCGTTTGTTCCACTACCTCACTATTTATAGCCCTGATAAAGTGTAGACAGTGTACTATCGAACCCTGGAATGACACGTGGAAAGTGTGTCTCTCTTCATTAGGGCATACGTGGAAAGTATGGACACGTGTCTAACACTTAGGATTTCTTACGAGACTTAGGCTTCACAGAGGTCTTCACTTCAACAGAGTTCTTTTGCAGGAGGTCTGTTGGTCTTCTGTTGATAAACGGTTCTTCTGTTGGAAGTCTTCTGCCAGAGCTCTGTTGAGCTCTGTTGGATCCGCCAGAGCTCTGTCGAGCTCTGTTGGTCTTCTTGTTGAACTTCTTCCATGTCTTCTGTCTGATCTCTGATGGTCTTCTGACTTGATACTATTTTCAATACTTTTACATGACAGATACTTGGGGCTAACAGTTTCCTCACTCGAACATACCTGTAAGAGTCAAGCTGGCGGACTCAAACGCTCCCACGATGACTAGGATGATCCTGATCACCATGAGGGGGAGAACAAGCGCCAACGATTATCATAGTTTGATCCAATCAACATCGATTCTACTCGAACGGTTCAATCGGAACCATCAACCACTATGGCACCATCAGAAGATCAGCCACAAACTTAACGAAGTCTAGTCGAGATGGTCATTGACATGAACATCTCAGATGAAGAAGACCCAATGGTTGAAAAGCCCGAGAGAGAATCCCAAGAACTGATTGTCTACACCGTACCGGAAAGGCCAGAATTCGAGATGATAGATCTTGACTTGGAGATCGACCCGAAAACGGAAAATGCATGGTATGAAAAAGCCGCCAGTGCAATAAACTCCGAGGTAAACTTGATCTTAACAACCGATGTCGACGACGAATTTGACTACGATCAGTTCCTGCTGCAATCCATTCAGAGTACACCCGCCTATGCTGAACTGATTCCCGAGACTTCTACATCAGCACATCTGACATCTCCTCAGCATCAAACCGCTTCTGATCAACCACCACAATCTGTCAGATGGGAGAAAATCATAATACCGATTCCTTTCCTTGAAGACTCCCTGAAAAGGTTGTTTGTCCACAAACTATGAGTGCTTGATCAAACTTTTTCCTCGGATTAGCCAAATTCGACTACGCTTACAAGAAACAGTACTTAGAGGTCATGAAAAGATGTTTACCGATCAGTCAGGTCCGAACCAAGCACAAGATCACCGAAGTTATCAACATCAGGTCCGACTGAATCTTGAAGATCTGGTACCCAGTCTTTACTGTCAAACGAGAAGACGGGAACGAATGGATATTCTCCGAAGCCGACTTCAAGAATCTCCGACTGAACGACTTCCACCCAACCCTCAAAGACCTCCAGACTTGAACGATCTGACCGCTTCACATCACCAAAGAGCTTGAAGCTGTAAAGCGATTCCCGAAACACAAGGTAACAATGTCATACAATACTGATTTTCAGATGGGAGTCGAGCACCAGACGAAGAAAATAAATCTGCTGAAACCCGACCAGAATGCCCCAGAACTGAAAATCTATCCAATTAACACTTTTTTGCTACAACCATAATTCGAAATTGTGTATCTCAACGAACAGAACGAAAAGAAGTTTCTCTGCTTCAGTCAAGTAGAAAGATTCTGCGATGGAACTCTGTTAAAGGTTAGAGATGCGCTAAGAGACATAATTACCAAGGAAAAAAAATTCCGGATTTCGTTTGCTGCAAGTCTAAACGAAACAAACGCCCGAGACGCCTTGGAAATTGTTAAAAACCGCATTGAGTTCCGTAAATCCTTTTGAAGCTTCAAGATTCTTTTTGCACTCCGAAAGAGATACGTTTCGAAATGGCGCGAGATTGAACTTCGATTCAAAGGGGGAATAGTTGGGATTAAAATCTAATTGAATAGAAGTTCAAAGGTATATTTTGTAACATTGTATTTGGGCTTTAAACTGGTAATGGGCCATGGGCCTTAATATCTTAGCCTATGTATATAATGTTTTGTTTAGCCTATTGTTTAGGTTAATCATCCACAATCATCCTAATTCGTATCATAACCATTGTAATCACGTTATTGAAATTCTCTGAATGGTTAATGATAGAGGGATGACAAGTTGAAATCATATCGTGTTTATTGTTAATCTTTCTGTGATTTCTACTACTTTGCACTAATCTGGGATCCACAAGCTATATCTTTAAAAACTTCAACATTCTTCTTTTCAAAACTCTTCTTTTCCTTTTCTAAATCACTTTTCATGCATTCAAAATCTTTTCTTTCTTTTTCTAACATTCTTTCCAAAACATATATTTTTCTAGAAAACTCAACTGACTTTTGTTTAAAATATTTTCTTTCAGTTTCAAAAACCATTCTTTCTTTCTCAAAATTGCCTCTTTCAATTATCAAGACTTTCTCAAAGTGAGAAACTTGTTTTGAAAGTTTGATACATCTTAGCTCAATAACTTTCTTTTTTCTTCAAAGGATTTCATAGAAAAATTTGACAACTTCTGTACAAACCCTTTTTCAAATTCTTCCTTTTCTTTTGCAAAATTTATTTCAAAATTAGAAATTTTCTATTTCAAATCAGCATTCTCAGTTTCCAAATTTGTTGTTTTTTCTTCAAGTTTCTTCATCTGATCTAGAGAACATGATTTTTCAGGAAATTGAGTAGCTTCAAGATTTGAGATTCTACCTTTCAGATCAGCATTTTCAGTTTCAATAGATGTTGCTTTCTCTTGAAGCATCTTCATTTGATCCCTAAGATTTGAATTCTCAAGTTTTAATTTCTCTCGTTCTGCTTCAAGATCTGGTGTTTCAGGCATATATATCATTGCCCACTCTCTTTCTGAGTAAATTGTTCTCCCATTTTCTATATAAGCAGGCATCTTGATATGAACTTGAAAAGAAATTGAACAAGAAAATAAGATGTAAAATATCAAAAATATTACCTAATAGAGTGATCGTCAAGAGAAACTACGCTTAGAAGTTGAATTACGTGCACACTCAAAAGTATAAGATCAAAAATACACGGTTAAAGTCAGAAATTTTTTCAAAAAATTAAAATTTGAAATACAAATATTAAATTTGTCTTCCAAAAATTAATTCTGAATAATCAGCACAAAAATTTTGAACTTTAATCGGTACGAATAAACGCAGGTACAATAACCACAAGGGTTGTGGTGTACTAGTTAAGGCCCTGGGGGATGTGGTGGAATATCCCATTTGCCCAGAGTTCTAATCCAGACGTACACAACAACTGTGTCCACTGAGGTTTAATCAGGGCTGATGTCTTACAGTCAAAAACTAACACGAAAAAAGGACTACAAGTGAAAAATACTAAGACTCGACAAAAATAAGGACTAAAAATGACAAAAACTGAAAATTAAGACTAAGAGGACGCAAAATGACAAAACTAGAAACTTAACACTACAAGGACTAAAAGTGTAAAATTCTAAAAATAAAAGTCTAGGGACCAAAAATGTAAAAATACTAAACTATAAACTCCGGGGACCGGATTTGACACACTCTAAAACTATAAGTCCAGGGACTAAAATTGACAGAAACTAAACTTCTCTAACAGACTTAACGAAAATACTAATGAAGGACTAAAATTGAAAAGAATTAAACGGAAAATACTAACGGACAGTTAACTAACCTAACTAACAGGCCCTTAACCGGAAAAGGACTAAAAATATAACAAACTTTAAAAAGAACCAAAAAATGTAACATATTTAACGGAAAAACCTAACTGAAAGTTAACTAAAAGACACTTAACAAAACCATATGTCACGTATTAGTAAAGGTTAATATGAAATATTTGTAGTTATAAGTAGTTTATGGTCGTGATTTTAACCAATAGTCACGGTTTTAACAATTCAGTGTCACCACTTGTCATTAAATGGAAATGGTTTATATAAAATTTGGGTGGCTATAAATAGTATATAGTCACGGTTTTAGCTATTTTCTGTAACTAATACGCTACTTATAACCACCATTTGTAACAATTAAATGTAACCCTATGTAATGAAATGACCACAGTTAATGTAAAATTTACGTTGCTATAAGTAGTTTATGGTCACGGTTTTGGTTAACTTTTGTGACCAAAAGTTGATAAATAGCTACATTTTAACAATTTAGTGTAATCAAATATTTTGAATTGACAACGGTTAATATGAAACTTATGTGGCGTTAACTGGTTTGTGGCTAAGATTTTAGTTACTTCTTGTGACCAAAATATATCACAATAAACAGTTAATATAAAATTTGCATGACTATAATTTGTTTATGGCTACAGTTTTAGTTATTTCGCATGACCAAAAGGCAACCCATAGTCATAGTTCTAATATTTATGGTAATCATATGTGATGAATTGATCATGTTTAATATAAAATTTGCTTGACGATAAGTAGTTTATGGCCACGTAAAAACAAATATACATAGTTATAGGGTAACCATTGGTCACCTTCAAAAGCAAAATTTGACGCTATAAGTAGTTTATTGTCATGGTTTTCTTTATGTTGGGTGTCCAAAAGGTGACTAATAGCCACAATTATAAAAAGTAAACATAGATATATGTAATAAATTGGTAATCTTTAACGTGAGCTTTGTGGCGATAAGTATTATGGCCACAATCATAGGAAAAAGGCTCAAATACTATAAACTAATGGAAACATTTATGTCACAGCGTTTAGACTATGCATGGCTATGGTTTTTCATATGATATAGTGACACATTTTATATGTAGGCAAAAGGGTACCAATAGCCATGGGAAAATAGGCTACATTTTGAGAGAAAACAAAATTGTGGCTAAAGGCCTATGGCCACGGTTTTTAAACGTGTTATGTACTAGTGAGGAGACACTGAAAAGAAATACCAAAGAAGGGTGACTGCTTTCATTATAACAAATACGAGCATTGAAGGAGGAACTGTCCTATTTAACATTAAGAAAAGAAGAGATGAAGTGTAACTTTCTTTTTCCATGTATCTATGTAATATAGGCTAACCTTTAAGTGTAACTTTCTTTTTCCATGTATCTATGTAGTATAGGCTAACCTTTATATTTATTGGTCTCAACATTGGGCAAAAACATGAAAAATAAGCACTCATTTAAGTAGCGCTCTTTGTTTTTACTCCATCATTAAGACCACCCAATAACAAGTTTAAATGGACAAAGCTTTTGTTTAGTTGTTAATTAGCACGATCTGAGGAGGATTTAGCAATGATTATGATATTTAACTTTCTAGTTGTTACAAAAATTGAGATCTTGCATGCCCTCTAGCTACTTGCAGCTCCTTTTCAAATGGTGTATGTAACTTCCCTTGAGAATGGGATTCTCTTTTAGAAGTTGAAAGTTCTAGAGATTGGTTTTCTTTCCTTTGTTCTTCTTGTAAGCCATCTGAATTCAAAGGAATACTTAAATCCAATGAGGTTTCAACAACTTGATTTTCCATAGGAATTGCAGGTCTATAACCATTTGGAACAATTGTCCATAGATTAATTAATGGAAATTTACAACCTTTATCATCACTTATCCCATGGCATTTAAGCCTGAGTTCCGAACCTCTTCTCATAAAAATCTTCTTGTTATTCCCCGGTCCTAAACTTTGATGCTCAGAAGTAATTAATTTAGTGCTAACCTATTAATATTTTCCTCCATCATCTTTTACTTTATGTCTTAGAATCTATACGCTTTTGACACTAAGTAGTAAGTAACGAATATGATTTCACTTAGAACCTAACAAACACGTACAAATATGTGCAGAAATTTGATACTTGGTTTCTGTTGTATATTTCGTAATAAGGTGTGTGCTAAAGTCGCTTTTTGATAATATATCTATTCAGAGTAAAGTGGACAATGCTAATAGATTGACGCCATATGTGTAGAGGAATTCCATAAACACTCAACATTGTTTGTGCAGCCTCTATCGACGTTCAATTTCTTCTCTCTATAACACCATTCAGGTTAGGTATTGTGGTTGATACCCTTGTTCGGAAGATAAACACCTAGTACACTATTTGTAAATGTAGTTTCGTGGTTACAACCTATACTTCTAACTAGAGTGTTGTTGAGAACCTCAATCTCCTTGATGGATTTACTATATGATTTAGAATCTTCATCAACAATTACTGTAATATACTTGTTTATGGAAACACTTTGAACATTAGAAGGTCACACATTCCCATATGTATCAATTTAAGTGGACATGTGCATGAAGTGTCTTCTTCTTAGTTATGTGAGGCTCTCTTCTAATTTTCAGTTTCACATGGAGAGCACAATACTCCTTTAAAAAACCCAATCTTCAGTAATGCCTTACCTAAGTCCCTTTTTACCAGAGTGTTGAGATTTTTTGAAGTTTATGTGAGAGTCGTATGTGCCACAACCACCTGTATTCTAAACAAGCCTTAATTCGAACAAATAAAATATTTTCTCTAGCATTTATATGTTAATATAATATTCATCATGAATATACATATTCAGTGTAATATTCATGATGAATATATATACATATGGGTATCCAGAAAGTAAACCAATCCAATTAAAACCGAACGATCCAATTAGAATCGACCGACTATAATTGGATATGTAATTGTAATTGAATTGGATCATATTCATAATACCAACATCCATTTTGGATCTTTCGGTTCTTGCATGGGAATCTAGAACATACCTAAACTAACTGAAGTGAACCGACCAACATCCAACTACCCATCCAGTTAAACACTCGATGACCTTCCTGTTATCCATCCAACCATTATCCAACTATCATCCCATTAATTTGTTTTGTGTTGTCAAACTTAGAATTTGTTTTGTGTTGGTTTTTGAACTATTAGCCTCGCTTGTATTGGTTTTAGTACAAATTAAAAGTGTGTTAGCCCCAAGTATCTCTGATGTAAAAGTATTGTAACTACTCTAAGTCATGAAGAACAAAGGTAGCTTTGATTGTGAAGACTACGTTGAACCAGAGATAGCCCAGAGAACGCTCAATCAGAGGACGCATAACCAGAGGATGATCTATCCAGTAAGATCCCCAAGGCCCCCTGTGATCTTTCCTATTGAAGCTTGACGCGTTAGCACAAAGCGGTTATTTTAACTTTAAACGTGGTACTCGATGATTGGTTAGTATGTTGACTTTCCTATTTAGGCTATAAATAAGAGATACAATTGCATATCTTAGTACACACTCAATACGCATTCCATATATTGTGCAATCCGTAACAACCTAGATAGAGAGAGAACTATAAAGAGAGTTTTACACACACACACTGTGTTCTTGGTGTTCTTAACTGTAATCTCTTGAATTCACGATCAATACATATGAATACAATGGCTCTTCAATCTGGTGATTTCTTTCTTGTAGTTATTGTTTGTGATCACTTGAGATATTTCATTTCTGAAGCTCCCGCTCATCTTTTCTTACGAATATCTCATACAAGTAGAATCTGGGAACCAACAATTGGTATTAAAGCAGATTAATTTTCTTAAATCAAATAGATCCAATCTATTTTCCAGGTTGATTCTATTTGATATACCATTTCCTTTCTAATATCGTAATTTCTTTATATGTCCAGTTTTTCCCAGATTTTGGGATTTCAATCATATTCCTGTGTTTAATTGTGATTCTTGATTTAGATTGGAAAACAATCATTATTCCTTCAATTAATCTTCTAGAGTTTGAAACTTCTTGAGTTAATTAGCTTATCAATTTAGTTTCCCAGTTTTTATTCAGGTTTGTTCATCCGGTTCACCTTCTTTTTCTAAAAATGGCAAATCCAAATTTGAATGCCTTTACACTGCTGGTTCTCACACCAAACCCCCAACTCTTCTCCATGAGGAATATCCTAAATGGAAAATCCAGATGGTTAAATTTCTTGATGGCATTGAGAAGGATCTTATAAGATCTGTTACTGAAGGACCACAAGTACCAATGGTTAATGTCCCACGTGTACCTGCAACTACAACTACTGCAGAAGCTCCTGCTCATCTTGCTCCAAAAACTCTGAATGCTGATACAACTGATAAATCCAAAATAGAGGATGATGGGAAGATAACTAGCATGATGATTATGGCTATACCCAATGATTTATTCCAGCAGTTAGACTCTTGCAACTGCTAAATCCATATGGGTTCAGCTGACTAACCAGTTAGAAGTAGTAATTAAGACTTAAAAGAACCGAAGGACTCAATGCATTAATAAGTACAATGATTTTGTTATATTACTATATGAAACCCTTCAGCAAATGTATGATAGGTTCAATGTACTGACTAACAAATGCAGGAAGTGCGAGGTTATTCATTTATAGGAAGACAACCAATCTATTGTTTCTAAAGAGCTTGAACGATGAGTGGCTACAGCTCTATATGTCTCTACATGAAAATAAACACTTAGAAGTATGGATATAATCAAGCAAAAAAGCTTATATGGGTGGTCCTCTGGCCCTTATCTCTGAATCTAAAATAAAAAGCTTATCTGGCAGAGCAATCAGCGATAGTGAAGTCAGAGACATGCAAGACAAAGACAGGCAGGTCAGAGACAGACCAATGAGAGACAGAGAAGAGAAAAGAAGAGGGAAGAAGGTTTTAGTTGTTGAGAGGGATGAGGAATCCAGACTATATGAGTTTGACAATTGTAATGAATACATAAATTCTTTTGCACAATCACTCAACAATTCAACAAAAGGTTTGGTAAGAGATTATTTGAAAGAAGAGATGGAAGAGATGACAGAAGAAGAGGTTATCAGAAGCCGGTTCAATTCCAAGAATAGAGGCCAATGTAGATGCAACCAAAGTTCATACCATAGGAATCCCCAAAGCAAGAGGTTGCAGTAGTTCCTCAGAACCAGAATGATGGTTTATGGGTTAGATATGGAAAACCATGTCATTTTTATGCCAATTGCAAGGCTCGCTTGATTAAGGACCAAGACTATTACAAAACAACTATAAATAAAACTACAAGGAGGGAATTCTAGTTGCAGAGATTAAGAGTTGTGTCTCTGACTCATCTTCTGAAAAGGAACCAGAGCATGCACACTTATGTGGTATGGCTCTGAGTGTTGATGATCAAGCTGATGACTCTTCCAAGAATAAAGATACATTGGAATCCTCATATTATAATGCAAAGGTATGTACTATCTTTGACTCTAATGATCAAAATTAAACATCAGATGTATGTTATAAAATTAACTGATGAATTTCAAGAACTAAAACTGAAGCTCTCTATTGAAAAGGATAATCGAAAAAAAGCTCAGAAAGACTTAATTTTCTATAAAAGAGAAAAAGAGCTTTTGGAAAAGGAGAAGAAAGAGATCTTCAAAGGAAAGTCTGAACTTGAGAAATCCCAGATTTCTATGGAGAAATCCTTTTCAGAAAAATGTGAAGTGCTTGAGAAAGCTATTAAAGACAAGGAAGAAGAGATAAAGACATCTGAATATGAAATCCTCAACTTTATGGCCTTAAAGAAAATTTTCAAAATGAAAAGGGAAGTTTTGCACCAATCTCTACTAAGGATATCAGGGCTTGGGTTTTAGTGACTTAGACCCTTATACAGGAAAGAAAAAGACATCTCTGTCTTCTACCTGGAAAGTCTAAAAGCCTGATTTTGCATCTCTGTATGACTCTCTTATATTCAAAAGAATGAGAACTTCTGAAGGATCATGTATAAAATAGCTAAAGTTTAAAACTTCTTTTTACAACATTACCTATGATCTGAAGAAAATTTCAAAACCAAATGTAGAGGAATCCTCTGACTCCTCAATAAAAGATTAAGGTATCTTTAAACCTTCAAACAAGGTGTCAGAAAATTTTCAAGAAAATGATCCAAAAGAAGCCTTCAATTTTTTTCCTTTAAGGTACATGACTCTCTACCTCTGAACCGAGTTCCTCTAAGTCTAAAGGTCAAAACTAACTTAATTCAAAGGCAGTAGGACTTGTCTCTTCAACCATAGAGGATGAACTCAAAAGAGTTTTTGAAAATGATTTAAGAAGTGTTTTGGAGCAAAACTTAGTCCATAAACCTGATATCACACTTGCATTTTAAAAGATCTAAAATTTTCTTCTCAAAACAGTGACAACGGGTGTGATACTTCTCCAAAAGGAACCATTTATGGTGATTAAGAAATGGACTTTCTTGATTCAGACTCTAAATACGATTCAGAGAGAGAGTCATCTAAAGATGCACCAGAGATAGTTGTGGAAAGGTCAGAGGAGTCAAAGCTTTACTCTAGAATCTTTAATAAAACCATTCTATTCGCAAAGAAAGAATCCAAGATTCCAATATGTCCTTACTTTATGGAAATGTGCATCAAAGCCAAAACTTCACTTGAATTAGAAAAGGCCAAGGGTAAAACTATTCCTTTATCTTCTAAGCCTTGTCTTTTCATGCCTATAAAATTCACACATGAACAAAAAAGGAAATAGGTAATGAATGACATATATGTTCCTCATGTTTCAGTGAAAAGCAAGGAAAATTGGGAACAAATGGGTTAAGAGAGGAGCCCAAGCAGAGAAGAAGGCCAATTTTCATACAAATAAGTTTGAACTAGATAAAAAGTTCTATAGAACAACTGATGCTAGGGCAGATAGTTTTAAAAGGGCCAATGTTCACATGCTTATGAATGAAAATAAAAGTTGTTAGCTCCAATAGATTAATCTTAAGAAGTATTAAAAAAAGTAGGCTAAGTTCAAGAATCGTAGAAGACCTCTGTCGGACATCACCGAGACTCTTTGCACGTATCAGAACCTCTATCGACCTCTGTCGACCACTCCTCAAGAATCTAAGCTTAACCAGAAGATCAACCTCGGACCACAGAGCCTCTGTTAAACTCCACAGAGCCTCTGTGTGACCAAACTTCTTGAAGACAAAGACTTGTGCATTTTGAAGACAAATGATCCTGTGCATCTCACGTGCCTCTACTTGTACGAAGATTTTGAAGATCAATAGTACAACCACGATTACCTACTTACCAGGTGTCACCTTTTCATGGGTGACAGCCTTTTACATGTACTATTTCACGTCCCACGACTACTGTATGTAGAGAGCACTATCTGCCATTTCAGGCATACAGCACACAATTCACACACGCTGAATTTCTAGAGCGAGAGTATTCTTGAGAGAAAAACCACACACAAGTGTGTGTTCTTGGTGTAAACTCCATTGTTCTTAATGAAAATGAAGATGACTTGTTGAGCAAATCTTATTCTGTTTAGTCTTCTTTATTTGTCATTTTAGTCTGTGAATCTACCAAACTGTTCAACCCTTTTCTATGCACTAAAATGCTTCCGCACATAATTTCTATACTCTGTTTTGTGTATTTAAGGTTGAACATATAGTTGTTGAGTCTATCTGGGATCAACAATTGGTATCAAAGCAAACATTGATTTTCAATATCAAAGGATCGTCTCTGCAACGATTCTGACTCATTTGGTTGATTTTCTGGTTTGATTTTCGACCTGTTATTCATTTATAAGAACAACCCCTGATTTTTGGCTTTTTCAACCTGTTTGAATCTGGCCCATTAATAGGATATGTTTCTTCTTCAAAATTGTTCAAGTGTGTGTTGTTGATCATTTAGAACTCGTTTCTTCCTAGATTTAGCTTGTGTTTTAAATATGTCCTATATTTAAATTGTGTTCTCTCTTATCTTCAGTACCTATATCCTGTTTTTCTTCAAAACTCTATTTCTTCAAAAATGGCAAACGCAACCAACTTTTTCATTGTTGGTTCTCAAACTAAGCCTCCAAATCTATTGAGAGATGAATATCCTCAATGGAAGATTCGTATGATTCACTTCTTGGAGGGAGTTGATAATGAACTTATTACCTATATCAAAAACCCACTATATGTCCCTATGGTCACTATCCCAAGGGTACCTGCAACTAATACAACACCTGAGGTACCTGAATATGACAAACCTAGAGATATTGACAAGTGGTCTCCTTAAGACTGAGAGAAATATGAGATGGGAAAGAAAACCAAACGTTTACTCATCATGACAATCCCAAATGATCTATCTCAATCTCTTGATGCTTGTGAATCAGCTTATGATCTGTGGATAGAACTTGAGAAACAACTTGAGGGAGGAGTGAAGACTCAAAAAAATAGGAGAGCTTAATGCATAAATGAATACTATGCATTCAAAGCTCTGCCCATTGAATCACTCCAAAACACCTATGACAGATTCAACTCTTTAATCAACAAGTGTAAGAAGTTTGGTATCCACAGAACCCCTGAAGAAAACAATGTGATGTTCTTCAAAAGTTTAAACGAAGAATGGCTTCAACTGTCCATGTCACTCCAAACAAATCAGGATCTTGACGCATGGACTTTGTTGGTCCTGAAGGGTTATACAAGTTTGTAGAAGGGGGGGGGGGGGGGTTGAATACAAACACACAGATTTTACTTTTCTAAATTGTTTATTGATAAATCATTAACAATTTACAGCTTGTTGCGGAAACAAGATTAAGGATAAACCTAAATCTAAACAAGTTGGAACACAAAGATTTCTTGCACTAAGAGAGATAAGGAAATTACTAATAATAACCTATCTTGAGATAAGAGATTGAACTTGTCCAGAGTTAGCAAGTTACTTCAAATGAAGTGGGTTCATCTCTTTATATACTACATGCATTTAATGCAAGTCAGTATACACTTTACACGTGTCATCAGTGGATTGGTTGCATGTCATTGACCTTTGTAGACAACCTTAGTAGCCGCATGAATGAACAGTGTAGTATCAGAGTGGTTGTACGATTTCAGACAATAGATGGTTCTTTTCTGACATTTCGTACGGAGTCGTGCAAAGGTAGTTAAGACAAAAGTACTTTGTACGGAGAACTTCATGATCAGCTTTCGTTGATTCAGAACATTATCATTATCTATTCAACGAATGATAAAGTTCAGCGATAGCTGAAGTCTTGTACTTGATACTTCACGTTGTGTGGACAAATCTGAGTCTTCGCTGATCCGCATCAGTTTATTAGGAGACTTGTCGCTGGTTCTTGAGCTTGATCTTCGACTTCAGCGTAGAACCTATGTTGACGTGAAACTTGTCTTCAGGGATCATAAGTAAACAACTAACTTATCAGCGATCATCATAAGAACTGAATAGGCTCAGAACATTATGATGAACAGTGTTCGCTGAATGTTTAATCTAAAGAGTGAGAGTTCCTATCAGCGATACTGTAAGATCTTAGTACTTATCAGCGATAGTGAAACTCTAATACATATTGTTTACTTACAATTTTCACTAAGTATATAAGAGAGGGTCATTATCAAATCACTGAGGGTTTGGATCAACAATCTCCCCCTATTTGATTATGACATAGCAACAGAGAGAATTGCTATTTAATGAAAAACATAAGGACAAAAAGAACTCATAAAATATTTGTCCCTTTTACTGTTTTCTGGGATCTTTTCAGTACTGATGGAGTAAAGTACATTCGCTGAAATCTTTCTTTAAAACTTTGAATCAGGTTACAAAGGGAAAAAGAAAGATTACAAGTACGAGCGAACTAAATTACAAGTACAGAAGAATAACTGATACAATAGAGAAAAAGGGCGATCATATCAGCTTATAAAGGGTTCTTCCTTAATGAGAAGTTCATCAAGGGTCTTTGATGTGGGAATCATCCAGTCAGGAACGGTTACACCTTGTTTTCTTTTGAACAACGCTTCTTCAAAAATCAAGGGTTTCAGATGTTTTGCCTGAAGATCATTCCTGAAGTCACACCAGTAGATAAGAGCTTTCAGCTGTTCGATGGGAGTGATGTGAAGTTCAGAGATGCGTTGAAAACGCTTTCCACCATCGTAGTCAATGAAGAATAACCCATAGGGTTCGCTTATGACTTTTCCAGGGATGAAAGTCTCACCTTCAGGAAGAGATGTATCGAGTCCGGAAAGATCAGGGTCAGGACCAAGGACTTCAGCTCGGGAAAAACCAAAACCTGTTTCATTTCGTATGATAGGACCATCATTTGAAGATTTTGACTTCTTCTTCTTCACTGAGGCCTTTCTTTTCTGACTTTCGAGAGGAGGAGGAGGAGGAATATCCACACAAGAGTAGACCATGTCGATCTGCTTGTTTAACAGCTTTTCGAAAGGTTCTTTGGATTTAGATTGAGACTTCTGTATGGCTAACCTCATCTCCAACCATTCAGAAAGACCAAATTTTGTGACAGCTTCGGCATAGAATTTTTCGTAGTGATGATTGTCTCTGAATACCTCGATTTCAGCGATTGAAATTTTCAGGGTTGATCTTCCACTGATGAGTACCTTGTTGATTCTTGCAGGAGAGAATCTGTAATGTACCTTTTCTTTGCACCAGTCTAGAGTAAACTTAGTTACAGTTCTCTTTTCTTCAGTTATCTTCTTGGCTTCTTCCCACAGCTGACGTTGAACTTCAATAGGAACTCTTTTCAGCTTGGGGTCTTTCACTGATCGTTGAGAAAGCTGAATGGCGTATTCTCTGTCCTTTTCTTCAGCTTCTTTTCTTTCAGTGAGTAGACGTTCAGCTCTGACGTGATCCTCGTATCCCTTTTTAGAGATTTTGAACTTTTTAGGAATGGAAGGAAGTTGATCACGTTTTAGAATGATTCGCTGATCCTCGAATCTCTTGATCATTTCATCTCTCTTTTCTTGATCCTCTTCACTTAGCTTTTGAGGAACCAAGGAAGGTCTGTTTTTGTGAGAGAGCATATGTTCTTCAGGTTCATCAGTCTCAGAGATCAAATCTAAGACTGGGATTATTTCTTCAGCAGCAGCTGGTATTATTGGTGAAGTCGCAGTTGTGGAACCTTCAGCGATATCCTCAAGCAGGGGAGAGGACTGGCTGAAACACAGCGATCTTTCGAGTAAGAACTTGGGTAGAGACAGAGAGAGGAAGTAGGTTTAAAGTGTATAGGCTTGTGGATAGTGGAACTGAAAGTTTATAGAGGAGGGATGGAGTAAGGAAGATTTAGTGTACCTGACAAACCGGCTTTTCAAGCAAGATCGTCAGATTGTCATCTTCAGCGACGCTTTTGCCTTTGCCTTTTTCAGCTTCAGATGCTGAGGGCTTTGTCTTTGTCCGCTCCCCTGAAGGTTCATTTATCGAGATTCCCTTAGAAGCTTTGATCCTCGGAGCAGGTTTGACGATAAAGAAGTCATCGTCATCTTCGTCATCATCATCATCATTCTTTGGAGAAGAGGATGGTTCATCATCAGGGATGTCGACGGCTTCATCGTCTTCTGCTTCGGATTTGGATTTATCAGCTTCTTCTTCGAGTTGCTCCCCCTCAGATACAGAGGCGAGCTTCTCGGTTTCCTCAGGGTTTTCAACTCCCTGAGGTCCAGCGGTGGTTTCTTCAGCTGTCTTCTCACTCTCTTCAGCGAGGGTGAGGTCTTCAGTCTTCTTTTCCACGACAGATTCATCGTGGAGAAGGTCTTCAGTCTTCTTCTCCCCCCCTTCTTCATGATGAATGGGGGAGGAATGTGTTGACTCAGCAGCTGTATTTTCTCTGTCTTCTTGGCCAGAGATTCCTACACAATCTTCAATCTTTTCTAATCTGTCTTCAAGGCCAGAAATAGCAGGATTGATTTTCTCGAGCTCAGTGCGATCCGCCGCTGTAAAATTTTCAGATGCAGCGACAGTTGCAGGGGCGGTCGTGTTGGTCAGGATCTGCTGCAACAATGTCTGAATAGAAGTGATGTCATTCTTCATTGTATGGACATCGGTCTTCACAGAACTCATGTCAGTTTTTACTGAACTGACATCATCCTTTACAACAGACCAATTTCCTTCGAGTGTGCCAACCGATGTCTTCAGCGTTGTTACTTCGCTGGACATGGTGTCAACTGATTTCTTGATGTCGAGGTAGTCCGTGTAGATATCAGAGAGAACTTTGGCAAAATCGGTGAGTGATTTATCAACCTTCTCCAAGTCAGCTTTGGAGGCATTCTTTTCGACGACAGTTGTCAGCTTTGTAATATTCTCTCCGGCGGTTGTTACAGCTTTAGAGTTATCCGTAAGAGTAGTGGTGAGACCTGTCAGCTTTGTCGCCACAGCTTTCAGAGAGGCGTTGATGTCTCCCAAATTAGGACCTGTAACAGATAAGTACTTGTGAACAAAGAAAAGCTCAGAAGTTTGGGGTTTATTTACAGTGTGTATTGGTTGGTGTGTACCTGCAGGGGGATTGATGAACGATGTCAAAATTACGGGTTCCTGAAAAATGTTCCATGTCGTCTTCAAATGTGCGTTGACGTATGGTCATCTCTGCAGGTCCTGTGCCCATCACTCCTTGAAGAGTATTTTCTTTAGCTTCTGGAGGAATGACAGGTGCTTCAGTGATAACTGGAGTAGAGTCCAAATGAGTAGAGGGAGAAGCGAAGGATAAGAATGGAGGTTGGGTACTGAGTTCAGCGTTGGATTCGCTGAGAATCACTTCATCAGTCTTTTGAGAGACTGAAGGAGGTTGGGTAGGTTCCAAGTTTGTAACCTCAGCGTTTAGAGACGCTGAAGTTGGGATGGAATGGATGGGTTGTTCAGGTGTGGCAGAGCGTACCACTGAACATTCCTTCAGCTCTGCAGAAAGAGCTGAGGAGTCTTCAGCATGAGATTGTTGGGGTTGCTCCTTGGTTATCTTAGTCCTTTTGGAACTAAGTTGGGTAGATGATTGTTTCCTTTTCTTAGAATGAGAGGATTTTGTGGCCTGGGTATCAGCGATGGGTATTGTCGCTGAATGAGCCACAAAAGTAGAAGAAGTAGGGTTGAGAAGAGTTAAAAGGGTAGAAAGACGTACCTCATTTTCCACCGATTTGAAGTCAAGTACCTTAGGGCCAACCTGAGAGAGTTTCAGGTCACCCTCTTGCGGGTAGCTGTCCTTCAGGCCATATTGGAAGATGGCGCTGATGAATCTTGGGTATGGAACCCATGCAGGTCTGTCAGCGGCATGGTCTACTCTTTGTACCAAGTCATCATAGATTAAAGATGCCCAGTCAATATGTAGACCTTTCAGCAGAGCGTATCCCATTTCTTGCTGAGGTTGAGCGGCTTGGTCAGAGGAGCCGGTCTTTGCAGTCATGCAGCTGATTAAGTGAGCGAAGATGAAGTTCATCTCGCTGGGCATTTTCGACTTCTTTAGCAGGGTCAGCTTCTTCTCGGGCTTCTTTTTCTCTGCCAATTTCCCATACATAGCCCATTGCATCGAAAAATGCAATGATGGATTCTTTGTCAGCGAGTTTTTATGGTTAGGGAAAGGAACAAAAGGTTTTTCTTTTGTAGCATTGGGAAAGTTCAGAGCTTTGCGAATGATGGCAGGTGTGATCTTTATTGTGCCATACTCAGTATCGCTGAGGATACAATCAATTGTTTTGGAGGGATCTTTGGCGGATGGTAGCTGAGAGTGTCTGGCAGAGTACCCGAACTGGGATAGTAGTAGCTGATTTGCAGGAGGTGTGATGGTCAAGGCTGTTGAAATGCAGCTATTCTTTAGGAAATTCACAGCATCTTTCAGATGTGTGACTTGCTTTCGAGGAGGAAACTCGAGAAGCGCATAAAGGTTGTTCGTTTTGGTCCAATCTAGTTGTTCCAGAGTGAACTTAACCTGAGGAGCCTTGATAATTTCCACTTCCTCAGTATCAGCGGCGATGTTCTCAGCGGTAGCAGGAATGTCAGACGATGCCATTTCTCTGTATTATCAGTTCAACCAAAGATGTTAACAAATAAGAATTATCTTAATGTGGAAAGAATTTCCAGTATGATGGTTCGAATTTTGTCCATTTCATTCAGACAAAAATGTCTTAATGAAGATTAGGGTTTTTCAGTTTTAACAACGAAATGTAAAACCCATTTATTCTTGTTTTCCAGTTTTCTATGAAGAAATAGATTCTGGAAACGAATGAAGAACAAGTTTAAGATTTTTGCATTTAAACTTGAAGAACAACCATGAAATGGTTGTGTTCATAAAACCATGAAAGAAATGATTTCATTTTTAAGAAGTTCTTTTGTTCGATCTTGTATAAGCAAGGAGAAGATCAGAAACAACTTATACGTATTTGATAAAAAATAAGAACATATTAACCTTGATGTTTGATGAAGAAGATGATGAACAGTTCTTGAAGGTTTGAGAGCACAAATGCAATAGTGATTCTTTCTTGCGGAGGAAGATTGTTCGCGTAAAGGAAAATATAAACCAAGAGTTTGTTTATATAGAGAGATTAGTGAGAGAAAAATATTGAGCGGGAAAAGATTTTCATCATGACACGGACACGTGTTTGCATTTGATTGGAAGTTTGAACGAGACATGCAAACGTGTGTCAGAAAGAAAAACGTGCCGGGGTTTATCCGTTGCAATGACGTCACAACTGTCCTTTCATATTCTTTTCGGATGTCTATGAGGTTTTGAAATTTTAGGGACTATTTTACAAACATGAAGCACTGAATGGAAATATCAGTGATGGTTTTTAGAAATTTCAAAATATCGCTGTTAAGGAAGAGATATTCAGCGATGCATTTTGTTTTGAAATCTTGCATTTGAATGCGATTTTCAGAGAGAGAAAACATACATTGATATCAGCTAACCAAGTTTATTCAGAGAGAAGATGATCGAATAGGTTATAGCAGTTTATTTTATCCACAGAACTATACAGGATGTATAATAGTATCGCTGATCTAATGTGAACCACTGAAGATTTTACCCTTCAAAGTTCAGCATTCCAAGCTCGCTAATGAGAAAGTTGAATATTGTCTCATCAAGAGGTTTGGTAAACAAATCAGCTAACTGATAATCAGTTGGGATAAAATGAAGTTCTATATCACCATTCATCACATGATCTCTGATAAAATGATATCTGATTTCTATATGTTTGGTCTTTGAATGTAGTACTGGATTGTTTGCTATAGCGATGGCACTTGTGCTGTCGCAATAGATTGGAATTTTGGAGAGCTGAAGATCATAGTCTAGTAGCTGATTTCTCATCCACGAGACTTGAGAACAACAGCTTCCAGCAGCTACATATTCAGCTTCAGCTGTGGAGGTGGACACTGAGTTTTGCTTTTTACTTGTCCAACTCACCAGCTTTCCACCCAGTAGCTGACATCCTCCTGTGGTGCTTTTCCTATCCAATTTTCAACCTGCAAAATCACTATCTGAATAGGCGGTTAGATCGAATCCTGAGTCTTTGGGATACCAAAGACCTAGGTTCGATGTACCCTTAAGGTATCGAAAAATTCGCTTTACAGCTTTCATATGAGATAGCATAGGTTCAGCTTGATATCGTGCACACAAACATGTTGCATACATAATATCGGGTCGACTAGCTGTAAGATACAAGATAGAGCCGATCATCCCACGGTACAACGTGACATTAACAGGTATTCCCTTTGAATCCTTGTCAAGTATCAGCGGTGGTGCCATAGGGGTTTTCATATCTGAACTTTGAGTTAAACCGAATTTTTCAGCATATCTTTAACATACTTTCCCTGATTAATAAAAGTTCCTTTTTAAGTTTGCTTAATCTGAAGACCAAGGAAATATGTTAGTTCACCCATCATGCTCATTTTATACACATCTTTCATTCTATCAGCGAAACGAGTACAAAGCTCAGGGTTAGTAGAACCAAATATAATGTCATCAACATATATTTGAACTAGAATGATATGACCTTTCACTTTTCTAAAAAATAGAGTTTTGTCAATCTTACCTCGCTCAAAATGTTCAATATGGAGATAAGTAGAAAGAGTGTCATACCATGCATGAGGAGCTTGCTTTAAGCCGTAAAGTGCCTTATCCAGTTTATAAACATAACCTGGACGCTTAGGATCTGAGAATCCTGGAGGTTGTTCCACATAAACTTCTTCATTCAGCTTTCCATTTAGAAACGCTGACTTAACATCCATCTGATGTACTTTGAAGTTTTTGTGTACAGCATATGCTAAGAATAGACGAATAGATTCAAGTCTTGCTACTGGAGCAAATGTTTCGTCATAATCTATACCTTCCTCTTGTCTGTATCCCTGAGCAACAAGACGAGCCTTGTTGCGGGTTATAGTACCATGTTCGTCTAACTTGTTTCGATAGACCCATTTAGTGCCTATCACCGTTTTATCAGTTGGTCTTCGAACAAGTTTCCAAACTTTGTTTCTTTCGAATTCAGTCAGATTTTCTTGCATGGCGCTGACCCAGTTTGGATCTTTGAGGGCATCATCTATTTTCTTTGGTTCAGTTAGAGAAATAAAGTTAACAAATAAACAAATGTTACCTGCACTTCGTCGTGTCTGAACATCAGCGTTTAGATCACCAAGAATTTGATCAATTGGCTGATTTACAGTCCATCGTTGAGCCGGAGCATAAGTCGCTGACTCATCCTGAACTGGAGGAGCTGAAGATGAGGCTTCAGCTACTTCTGGAGTATCAGCTAAGAGAGGAATACTTGCATTTGTCATTTCATTTACTGATTGCTGAGAAATAGATGGGATGTCTGAGACATTTGGTTCAGCGGCAGGTATAGTGTTTAAAGGAACAGCTGAGACCCATGGTGTTTCAGCTTCACTATTATGCATGTTTGGGATGATAGTAGGATCATCATCTTCAACGGGATGAGCATGAGGAGTGGGAACGTCTTCTGAATCACCAAGATGAGAGAACATCCATTGATTCAGTTCTTCGGTATCAGCGGACGGTTTAGAGTTCGCTGACCGGGATTCATCAAACGTGACGTGAATAGTTTCTTCTATAGTTTTTCTTCTACGATTGAAGACTCTGAAGGCTTAGGAAACTGAGGAGTATCCAAGAAAGATTCCATCATCAGCCTTGGGATCAAACTTTCCAAGGGCATCTCTGTTGTTCAGTATGAAACACTGACATCCAAAGATGTGAAGAAAATTGATTGAGGGCTTTCTCCCATGAAAAAGTTCATAGGCTGTTTTATTGAATCTTTTGACTATCAGCGACCTGTTTTGCGTAAAACAAGCAGTGTTGACAGCTTCTGCCCAAAACTGAGTAGGAAGTTGAGAATCGTTGAGCATTGAACGTGCAGCTTCAATAATTGTTCTATTTCTTCTTTCAGCGACTCCATTTTGTTGCGGTGTTCTCACTGAAGAAAAGTTGTGAGAAATACCCTTACTCTCAAAGAAGGAATCAAGAGAACTGTTTTTGAATTCAGTTCCATGATCACTCCTTATTGAGCGAACGGTCATGTTGTTCAGGGTTTCCATCTTCCGAACAAAGGTGATGAGTTCTTCAGGGGTGTCACTCTTGGAACGGAGAAACATAACCCATGTTTAACGAGAGAATTCATCAACTATGACCAGCGTATATTTCTTTCCAGCGATGGATTGTTTGTTAACAGGGCCAAACAAATCCATATGGAGTAGTTGTAGAGGAGATGACACTGAGAAGACTTGCTTTGATTTAAAGCTTGCTTTGGTCTGCTTTCCTTTCTCACACGCTGAACATAAAGATTCTTTGGCATATGAGTGTTGAGGTAGACCAGTGACTAACTCTTTTGAAGAAAGAGTATTCAGTGTCTTGAAATTTAGACGAGATAGCCTCTTATGCCATAGCCAATTGACATCAGATGAGGATTTTGAGAAGAAACAGGAGTTCTCAGTGGTTGTCGAGTCCATGTTTATTGCATAAACATTTTCCAAACGATAACCGGTGAGAGCTATCTTCTCCTTTTTGTCAGTGACAAAGCAGGATTCGTTAGTGAAAATCACTTTGTTATCCTTGTCGCAAAGCTGACTGATGCTTAGAAGATTATGCTTCAGCCCTTCAACATATGCGACTCTTCTGAAGGAAGTTGTACCATTTGAAAGTACACCATACCCTCAGGTATGTCCTTTTCCATTTCCACCGAAGGTCACAGAAGGACCCTTCTCTTCCTTGTATTCAGCGAGCAGGCTTTTCTTTCCAGTCATGTGTCTAGAGCATCCGCTATCGAGATACCAGATACCCTTCTTAACCTGCAATACAAAGGAAGATTAGTTTTTCTTGGGTACCCACTTAACCATGTATACACATTTGTCAGTGGAAGTAGTTGGAATGGAAGGTTCAGCAGTCTTCGCATATTTTTCTTTCAGCTTTGAGTATTTGTCATCTTTATTCCTTGGAACAAAGGATTTCTTTGTAAAAGCTGAGGGTCTAGAAACTTTCTTTGACCTGCACTCGTTGGCGAAATGTCCTGTCTTTTCGCAGTTAAAACAAGTAGCAGTAGCCTTATCAACAAAAACTGATGATCTAGGCTTGTCAGTTATGGAAAGAGGTTTGTTCTTTCTAAACATTTTCTTTTTGGCAAATCTCCTGAACTTTTTAGTTAGGAGAGCCAAAGATTCATCATCATCTGAAGAATCAGAGTCTGATGACCTTTCAGAGTTACTTTCTAACTCAGTGATAGTGACCGAGGGTCGCTGAGTAGAAGGTTCCTCTGAGATTAAAGCAACAGGGGTGCTTTTGGAATCTTTTACAAGATTGCTCATGATTCAGCAACGTGCCATATAAGGTTGAAAGGGTCATTGATTTTAGATCCTTTGACAGCTTGAGACACATAGAATAATTGTCCCAGCTTTCAGGTAAACATTCTAGAAACTTTTTCAGCACTTCAAAGTTAGAATACTCCTTACCAACAGTTTTCAGATCTATAATTAAACAGTTAAAACGTTGGTGAACTTCAGAGAGAGTTTCATTCTTACCAGAAATGAAGCTTTCGTATTGTCTTACCAGGTTGATCTTTCTTGAGTCCTAGACTTCAGACGTTCCTTCATACTGAACACATATTGTGTCCCACATGGCTTTTGATGATTTCAGATTCATGACGGAATGGTAAACTTCATCAGGAAGAACCATGGATAGTATGGATCTGGCTTTTGTATCTATAGCCACTTTCTTCTTATCTTCATCGGTCCACATGTGTATTTCCTTAGGAATCAGCCTTTCTGGAATAGCAGGCCTATTCGCAGCAGCTGGAACTGCAGGATCAATTGTTACAGGGATGAATGGGCCGTTTTCGAGATAGTAAGGCATAGTAGGGTCTACAACTTCTAAGAAGAGAGTCATCCTATTTTTCCATAAGTTGAAGTTGTCTCTGGAAAATCTAGGGGGTTTAGCAAGAGAACCATTGTCTATATAATTTGTGTTTGTGGTGGTGGCCATTTTCAGAAAATAGCAAGGAAGAGAAAAATATTATATTAGATCTTGTTTATGAGATTAAACAAATCCGCTCTGATACCACTTGTTGGTCCCGAAGGGTTATACAAGTTTGTAGAAGGGGGGGGGGGGGGGGTTGAATACAAACACACATATTTTCCTTTTCTAAATTGTTTATTGATAAATCATTAACAATTTACAGCTTGTTGCGGAAACAAGATTAAGGATAAACCTAAATCTAAACAAGTTGGAACACAAAGATTTCTCGCACTAAGAGAGATAAGGAAATTACTAATAATAACCTATCTTGAGATAAGAGTTTGAACTTGTCCAGAGTTAGCAAGTTACTTCAAATGAAGTGGGTTCATCTCTTTATATACTGCATGCATTTAATGCAAGTCAGTATACACTTTACACGTGTCATCAGTGGATTGGTTGCATGTCATTGACCTTTGTAGACAACCTTAGTAGCCGCATGAATGAATAGTGTAGTATCAGAGTGGTTGTACGATTTCAGACAATAGATGGTTCTTTTCTGACATTTCGTACGGAGTCGTGCAAGGGTGGTTAAGACAAGTACTTTGTACGGAGAACTTCATGATCAGCTTTCATTGATTCAGAACATTATCATTATCTATTCAGCGAATGATAAAGTTCAGCGATAGCTGAAGTCTTGTACTTGATACTTCACGTTGTGTGGATAAATCTGAGTCTTCGCTGATCCACATAAGTTCATTAGGAGACTTGTCGCTGGTTCTTGAGCTTGATCTTCGACTTCAGCGTAGAACCTATGCTGACGTGAAACTTCTTTTCAGGGATCATAAGTAAACAACTAACTTATCAGCGATCATCATAAGAACTGAACAGGCTCAGAACATTATGATGATTAGTGTTCGCTGAATGTTTAATCTAAAGAGTGAGAGTTCCTATCAGCGGTACTGTAAGATGTTAGTACTTATCAGCGATAGTGAAACTCTAATACATGTTGTTTACTTACAATTTTCACTAAGTATATAAGAGAGGGTCATTATCAAATCACTGAGGGTTTGGATCAACAGACTCTTACTGACCTATTTGTCACATTAGCTACACAAGAGAACTATGTGGTCCAGACTAAAACCCAGTTGGGTAGACCTCTGGCACTACTAGGAAAGGTTACAGTGGCTCAGGAGAATCCACAGAAGGAGAAATGCCCGAATGAGAGTTTTAGAGCAAAGAAGAAGGGGAAGAAAGTATTTGTTGCTGGTAGCACAGAGAAAGAGTATTCAAGAGAAGATGAGGCAAATATGGCCTTAATTGCTAAATCTTTGGCTTTAATCACCAACGAATTCGATAGAGGTTTCAACAGAGGATGTTTGACAATCGAAACAATGAACAGAAGGAAAGTGAATACCAACAGAGGCAGGGAGATTACCCACAGAGGGGTATGCCAAGAGAAGAGCATAGAGCTCCAGAGAATGCCATTGCACCAACTCCATAGAACATTGGGTGCTTCAAATGCGGCAAACCAGGCCACTATATCGCAGAATGCAGGAGTCAACCAAACAGAGGACAACCACAGAGAGAGACTACCTTCTACAAGAAAAAGGCAAAATATTATGCACAGAAGTCAATCATGGTCGAACATGAAAATTAGGTATCTGATTAGTCCTCCGATGAAGGTGAAAAGAATGCCCTGTTTTGTGGAATGGCATAAGTGAGCAACTCTGACTCCGATAGTGAGGTATCCACTTCTAACTCAACCTCTGATGAAACAGAAGTCAAACTGCTTAAACTTACAAAGGAATTTAATGACTTTGAAAAGAAATGTTCTGAAACTGAAAAGAAACTTGCCTTTTATGAAAGAGAAGCAAGATTCTAACTCAAGAAAAGGCAAAAATTGCTCTTGATAAAGAAAACCTTGAAACATAATACTTTTCAGAAATTAAGGTCTTAAAAGGAAAAAGTTGCTAATCTTGATCTAGCCTTGAAAAACAAGTCCAAAGAGCTCATCAACAATGAGAGTGACATAATGAATATTATTGCTCTTAAAAATGTTTTTCAAAAGGAAAAAGAAGTTCTCCATCAAGACTTGCTCGATAGAGACCTCGTGATATGAAAATACCAAGATGCTCAAAAAGTGTTATGTTTGGTTAATTGAATAATTTGAGTATAATTATTTGATAGATTAATTTACAGTTTATCCCCGAGTAAGTTACGTTATTTGTTTTACGGAGTTATAAGTTAAGGGGTAAGCTTTAATTTTAATTTATAAGTTGGAGGGTGGAAATTGTGAAATGATGGAATTATGAGGGTTGTTTGGTTAAGTGGTGAATTATGCTCCACCACCACCGCCTCATTCCAATTAAAGAGATGAGAGAATTGAGATAATTCACTTTTGTGTCTTATGTGTGTATGTGTTACGGTGTAAAGAAAGCAAAAGAAGAAGATAAGATATTTAGGATATCTTGAGTGTGTGTGTGGGTGTTTTGTACGGCAGAAGACAGAGAGAAAGAATAAGGGAAAGAAGAAAAGGAAGCATCAAGTTGTTGGGTCTTCATTTTGGTAAGAAATTCACCATGGGTTTCAGACAACTTGTTAGAGATGTATGTTGTGAACAAATCTAATTGTTGAATAGGTTTCCAAAATCATTGACAGCAGTTTAGATCTTTGATTTTTGCAAGAAAAGTGGGTTATCTTCATTAAGGTGAGTTCATTCATTCTTTTTTATTAAATCTATGTTTTCTGTCAAATTCATTAATACACTTGTATAAACTGTTTTGGGACTAAATGGATGTGGTTAAAACAAGCTAAATTCATTAATACACTTGTATTCGGTAAGTGTTTGTATCCGGTAAATGTTGTATCCGGTAAGTTGTGTATTACCCGGTAAGTGGTAAGTATCCGATAACTTCTGTAGTACCCGGTAACTTTGGGTTTTGTTAACTTTTGAACAGGGTATAATTGAAGAACTGAAAGTAGCTTGAACACATCTACTATTGGATGGTAGTGTGTTAGTCTTAAAGGTTGCTTTAATTTAATACTAAGCAGGTGTGTAGTATGTTATATAATTGTAATTTTCTCATACTGAATGATATGAGAAATCTATATTAAGCATTAACTTGTACGAGTAGAAATAAGTGTAATGGATCCATAGGCACTAGTTGTTTTGAACACATGGAATTGGCGTGTGGAGTAGTCGTAATTCCAGTGTGTGTGAGAAATCGTGGAATTGGCGTGTGGATTAATCGTAATTCCTGATTTCTAAGGAAGAGGAGAGATTGGCATGTGTAATTGTAATCTCTACTTCCTTTCCAAGGAATGGGCATGTGTAATTGCGATTTCTTGGATATGAGCATTAATCTAGAATCCATGGATATTCGTAGTGTGGCTCTGGAACATGATACGAGAAGGAATGGGCATGTGTAATTGCGATTTCTTGGATATGAGCATTAATCTAGAATCCATGTAGATTCGTAGTGCGTCTATGGAACATGATATCATGACTGACTTAGTGTAAGTCATATTCCCGTTAACTAGGGATGAAACGAATAGGCAAAGTAGAATTGCTATTCATGATTGAATGAAATGAATAGGCAAAGTAGAATGGCTATTCATGTTGAATGATTGGATAGGCAAAATAGAATTGCTATTCATATGGAAAGATTGAATAGGTAAAATAGAATTACTATTCGTATAGGAACGGTTGAATAGGCAAAAGCAAAACTGCTATTCAAGTTGATCGATTGAATAGACAAAAACAGAGTTGTTATTCGTATTTGAGATGTGAAATTATGAGTTAGACGAAGAGTAAGTGTTGTTTTCATGTGTTTTCGGCGGATTAAAAATAGGCAATATATAAGTGCTATTTTTGTATCCATTTCAAGAAGAAGGTATGATGTTTGAATGTAAGTCTGTAGGATTGATCGCTAAACTAGAATACGTGATGATTCATAGTAGGCTATTGAATATGGTGATATGACTTTGTGAATGGTAGTTATACTCATGGGATTGAGTGTGATTCTGTTATTATGAGACGAGTACGAGTACGGTAAGAACGTATGTATGTCAAGTTTGATAAACATTGTTTACCTTGATTTAAAAGTATTATTTTGAAATTGAATATTCTCACTAGGCGTTAGCCTAATTGTTTCAAATCATATTTTCTTACCAGGTACTAGCTCCGGGAAATCAAGGGATGTGGGACGAGAGTTTTTACAATAGCGGAGAAGTTAATTAACAATGAGGTTTTGATGAATTGCTTAGATAACCTAGTTAATCTGATTATAGTAACATGATTAGATTAATAGGTTATTTGGAGAATTCAGTATTTGTAAATATAACTTCTACTGGTTAATCCTCTGCTTATGTATAAAGTTTAGAAGATTATTGTAGAAACCAGGATTCAATCTTACAATCAATTATGAACAATCAAAAAGTAAATGATAGAGAATTGGATCAAACAAACTTGTATTCAATCAAGAACAGATTGCAGATCTTAGAGAGAGAATCTCTCAAAGATTACAAAGTGAATACAAAGTTATGCGGGAAAGTTAGTTAGCTAAACAATGCTAACTTCTATATATACTGATAGGAAATACTAAAGCTACAGTACATATAACTGAAAGACTAATAGAACAATTACACGTGTCCTAATTAGTGAACATAATATAAAGGAAAATATCATGTCATAAGTTCTGAACATGTTGTTCATAACTTATTAACATTCTTCTGATAAAGCCCTTCAGAACATCCTTCAAGTATTTGGATATTTTCAACTTTGCCTTCAGAAGTTCTGAGTCTCCTACTCAGAACTCTGACCCTTCAGTTCAGACATTCACACTTGGTAATCTTCTCAAGATTCTTTATCAGAAGTTCTGAGTCTCTTACTCAGAACTCTGAGTCTTCTGCTCAGAAGCCAACACTTGTGTTTATTGACAAAACTTCAGATCTAACAATCTCCCCCTTTTTGTCAAATAAACTTGAACTTTTCATCATCATATTCTTTTAGAGCAGCAACAATCTTTAGAAGAAGTACATTTCTCAGAGTAAGTCTTCTATCAATCTTTTGTATGATCTCTTGTATCTCTTCAACTTTTTTTCCTTTTTGAATCTTTTTCTCCAAGTTGTGTTTGATGAACCTCAGAGTTCCAGAACAATATTTTGCCACTTCATCTGGTCTGAAGAAAATCTTTTCTTTTCTGTTGTTCTTCAAGAAAACTCCCAACTCTGGATATCTTTCAATGTTTCCAGTCTTCAGAACCTTCAGTTGCTCATGATCATTATTTGGTTTGGAGAGATATACACATGGTCTTCCTAAATACAGAGCATTTTGGAAATCTGTATATCCATACCATCTCATAATATAAAACATAGCATTTCTTACCACAGCCAATGCTCCTCTCTCCTTTTTGTATTTACTACAGTCTTTATTTGCCAAAAGACTATACAGCCTGTAGATCTTGTCAAAATCAGCCTCAGTGAAATAATAAACTTTTCCATCGTCTCTCAGAACCTCAAATGCATAATACTCATGCTTTCTGAATTTCTTGACAATCAATTCCGTTATTCAAGTAATCAAGAAATCTGAATATACTGCTTGTTTTGGTTTTCCTATGCATCTTGACATTTCTCCAAGAAGCAATTGAGAAAATTCTGGCTTGTCATGATATACACTTAGAAAGTTGACTTCTCTTGGCTGAAAGAAGTTTGGTAGATCATATTCCAGAAAATAACCATTAACATCAATAGGTATTTCTTCTTCATTAGCCTCAGACTTTTCTGCTTGATCAGTATCTTTCATTTAAAACTCTTGTGAAGACACACCTGGAATATCTTTTTCAACTTCTTCTGAATAAACTCCATTTACTTCATATTCAGCAGGAAATATAAAGTCTTTGTGTAGCAACTTCTTTGGGTTTTCTTATGAGAGCATCCATTCACTACAATCTTTGACTCTTTCTCTGAGATCCAATCTCTCTTTGATATGTCTTTTGCATTTTTCTTTCAGAATTTCCTTTTCACCTTCATCATTTACTGCCATTTCCACCAACAACCACTTTAAAGTAGCATTACTGTATTTTACCAGATCATTAAATCTGAAGAACTCTCTTACTATAGAAACTATATACACAAAACCTTCATTTTCAAATCCTTCAGTAATAAATCCACGACCTCCAATTTCATGAATAGGATTTTTGATTGGATGATTCAAGTTACACTTCTCTTTCCCTGCTTCAATTGCCAACTGAAAATCATAGAAGTACATATTTCTTACATAAATCCCCATAATTCTTCTGCATTCAAGTTCTATCCAAGATTCTTTAGTACAAGCAAAGAACATCACCAGAAACACTTGATCATTCAGAAATAGTCTATGGAAGTCAAAACTGGTCATGCTCACTTTCAGATTCCCTTCCTTCTGAACTATTAAACTTACATATTTCAGCCCATCAAATTCATCAGTCTGAAACTCCAGTACTTTCACAATTGTTTTCTGAACATGTAGTTTTTCATCAGGTTTTCTGAATCTGTTAGAAGCTTCCACATAAATCATTTGAATTCTTTCATCCATTAACCCATTGATAAAGTTCTCAATAATCGCTGAGTCATCTCCTGTGTAGTAAAGATATTCATACGTTTCTTCTGGAAATACATCTTTGAAAAAATGATTGACAAGTGGAGTGTCACTCATTTGAAGAATAAAGTCACATACACGTTCTTTCAAAATTGGTAACTCAAACTTTGGAATTTCAATAGGCTTTCTGTATACATACTCCTCAGGCATGAAATAATCCTCAATTTTGTCAAATTCCTTCTTATTTGCTCCCAATTCCTCACTAAAATGTAGATGAAATTCTTTTTGAAACTTCTGTGAATAATCAACTGAGTGATCCTCTTCTCCCAACAAATCAATAGGCCTCACAATTCTGATAACTCTTTGAACTTGCTGAACATTAAGAGCTCTGACCAACTCACTATGCATTCTCCTTATCAGAATCTCATTCAACCTTCTTTCTTCCATCTCAGAGTTAAGAAGTTCAACTCGGGTATAAGGAACAATTTCAGTACAAGTATTCACTTCAGAACTTTCAATCAAGCTTTCTTCAAAAGAATCTTTCAAGTTTACTTCAACACTATCTTCAGAAGATTCTGACATCACTTCTTCTGCAATAACATTCAGATTTGTCATTATAACCTCATCTGATCCAAAAATGCTCTTTTCCTTTTCAGCCTCAATATTCTGATCTGTCATGATTACATCATCTGTCACAATGTTTTCATCTGCTACTATCACTTCAGTTTCATCTGAATTCTCCTCCAACTCAGTATTCAATTCCAATTCCTCTGTTTTATCAGTACTTCCTTCAGAAGACTTTTCATGTAACACTTTATCAGTTTCCATAACTTCTTCAGTGTCTGAACTTATTTCATGAACCTCCACTATCATTTCAACATATGCTGATTTACCAACCATCTTTTCAATATCTTGTGAATTCTGGACATTCTCTGAATTCTGAACTTCTGCATCTGCTAACTGAAATATCTGCTAATTCAAAATCTGCTAACTCAATATATGCTGACTTTTCAACATTTTCTAACTCATCAGTGCTTTGTTTATCAACCTCAGTACTTTGCTTTTGCCTTTTCTCCCCCTTTTGATGATCATGAGGATCATTATCATCAAATTTTCTTTTTAAGGACTGAGTTGATTCTGATTCAGGTTCAGCTACAGATACAGGCATAATGGCTAATGGCTTTGAAACACTAGCCAAAGTTGAGCTGGCAGCTTGTAATAATGAAGATTTCAAATCCTTCATACTCTTGAAAAGTTCCTTTTGAAATTCTGACATTTCATCCTTGATCTCCTTTTTGTGAGCATCCAAGGATTCTTTCATTTTATCCACTTTTGACTTAACTGAATTTGCTCTGCCTTCCAACAAAATTTTGAGTTTTTTACTTCATTTTTCAAAGAGTCAACAGTATTCTCCAATTTCTCCACCTTTACACCAAGATCATGATTTTGTTTCTGAATCTTTTCAAATTCAGAATTTTCTAACAGTGAACCTGGAGTAACAGATGCTCCAGTTTTCATGTGTTCAGAGAACTCATGGCCTGTAGGTGTCACAAAGTCACCATGTACAACAGATGCACCGTGTAATGAAGCTTTTAAGATGTTCACTTCACCAGGACTTCCATCCAATCCTTGACAACCAATAATAGGAATGTCTATGGATGTTGATACAGGAATACGAAATTCCTGTGATGTGCAAGTGTGAAAAGAAATTTCAGGCTCAATTTGGATATTACTGTGTAATCCAGACTCAAAGTGTTGAAAAATAGGTTGGGATTTATTACCTCCCTCCAAATGAGTTTGGGATGGTTCCCCTGTTTACTTTGAAACAGTAGCATGTTGAAATTCTTCTGAGTGGCTATGGATGGGTTGTTCAAGTTCCACCACGGCCTCCATGGTGTTTTCTTCAATGTTAGTCACCAAGGGTTGTGAACCAACAGTAAATGTGGTTGCCCGGATTAAATTGGCTGGATCAGAATTATCTGTTTCTGTTTCCAATTCTGTTAACATTTTCTCATCCTTACCTCTCTCTTTCTGTTTTTCACTTTCCATGCTAACCAATCTCTCTGAATTTTCCCTCTCAATTCTCTCAGAATGTTCTCCCACCTGAACATTCTCCCCCTCTTTATTTTGATTTGACCCCTCACCTCTCATCTTAGGTTGTTCCTCATGGGTAGGGGCTTGAGGCTGATCATGTCCCTTTGAGGTGAAATATGCTTTTAATATCTCACTCTCATTTGGAATATATTGCCTAAGAGACCTTGGAAGAGGTCTATGATTTGGAAAATTCTCAATTTTAAGAGTAGAGATCATTTTACCCATGTAGAAGATTGGTCCATGCTCCTCATTTGATCTTCTTGGAATATTTATGTCTTGATCCATTGCATACCAGATCACCAACTACCAATACCTCTGATAAGGTATATAAGTAAGTATCTTATCCCTTGTTTTTCCTTCTTTTGCCTTCTGATTCCTCTCAAAAGTATTCTTCATATCTTCCCATAGAATAGAAGCATAGTCATAATGCCTATTTTTCACTAACCCCTGAAAGATCTGCAGAATCTGCCTTGAACCTTGATCTAGTGAACTGTTCTACCCAGATAGACACTTGTTGATGATATTGAAGAAACATGCCCAGATTGGTGGCAATTTGTTCCTTCTGAATAAGCTTAGAGTCTTCAATTCATCATTATACCCTAATCTTCTAACTTCAGCTATTATTTCCTCTGTCAATGGAGAATCTTCAAAATCTGTTCTCCCCTGTAAATCATCCTTTTCTAGTAGCCTCAGCATTGTTCTCATAAACTGTATACTGAAAGTTACAGTGACTCCCCCTATTTCAGAAACGAAATTGTTACCTTGTAACTCCAAATGTTTCCACCACTGTTGAATATACTGAACAGGAACCGATTTCTTCTGTTAATCCCAGATTGATCAGGTAACAACGATTCAAAGAGAAATAACAAGAACGATTGAGGATTTCAACTTGTCATCCCTCTCATATTCATAAATCAAGATAGTTACAAAGGTTTGAATGAATATCAACTATCTCTCCCTAACAATTAAGCTTTCAACTTGTTTAAAGAATCGCTATTCAAAACTCTTAACCTAATTCTCAAGGTTAACTAACCTTATATACTTAGGCCTTTAAACAAACAAGGCCCATGGCCCATCAACCTAATCTAAGCCCATTTATGATTAAAGGCTATTACAAAAAGATTAATTAAACTAATTAAGCACTATATAATTATTTATATATCTTTCTAAAGATATATAAATAAAAATAAAAATCTCCCCCTAAAGATATATAAATAAAAATCGGTCTTGAAACCTTCAAGTCTGGATCTTCTCTTCCTTTGAATCTTTGGAACTCTATGGTGTAGCATGTCTTCATGTCTTTTCAGCGCTCCCCTTGAATGAAGCCCTTGAATAAAGCTCTTGAATTTGATTTCAGCTTTAAAAGAACTTGTAGAACCAATATGCTTGATGGAGGAAATAATTTGAAGCGAACACCTCTTGATAAACGATGAGAAGAGTTGATCACTTGTATGCACTTTGAGCTCTTTGTATGCACTTTGAGCTCTTTGGATCTCGGAACAGATAAATCATTCGATTAAAAAAACGGTCAACATTTACTCCCCCTCGACTTTACTCCCCCTCGACTTTTGCTAACTCCCCCTCATGATGAGTAGGAGCATCCGGAGTATCATGCACGTTCAAAGACAATAGTGACGAGTAGCAAAAAAATCCAGATAAAACATTTGAGTAACCAGAATAGGGTAATCAACTAACACAAAAACACGTAGTAACTGTTATCACAACAATTTAAAATTTTGTGTGGCCTATGTTCAGATTTGGCAATGGGTATCTGTAACACCCGGAAAATCCTTGTGAGTAAAAATAGTCCTAATATTTCTTTATATTTTGACTTCTTAGATTATAATTGATTTCCTAAGTAATTTCCGTGATTGTTACGTGTTATTTGAGAACTTCCGATAGAAATTCGTAAGTTTATTCCTTAAGGAAATTAATGAAAAATAGATGACAAAGTTAAATATTAGATTTTATGGATTTTTTGGATGGGTAATTTGAATACGAGTCCAACGGTTCTTTCCGGAGCAAAAACGGAGTTCTAACGAAGAAGTTACGGCCAAATTAGTGGAAAACGAGAAACAAGCAAACAGAGGTTGGCGCGGATGGTGGCGCCGATGCACTAGCTCGGGCGCTGGCGCCGAGCACCTGACGTGTTGAAAGGAGGTTAAAACCCACCTCTTAGTCCTTAGTCATTCATACCTTAAATTAGAACTCTCAAAAAGAGATAGTTGCTCTGCTCCTCACTTCTAGACGAATTTTCCATCAAAAGGTAAACATACATCTCTCAATCCTAATCCAATTCAAGTATTTAGTAGATGAATCTTAACAATTAAACTTGATTTAGGGCAATATATCTTCATCTTTCTTATTGGAGTGTTTGAGTTCAAATCATCAAGTTAGGGTTATACCAATTGAAGAATTAAGGTGAGTAACTTGTATCTAATTGATTGTATTATACTTTACTACCATACTTTATCTTGATTTTGGTATTGATAATGAGAAATCTTGATTAATAAGCTCTTAATGGTTAAGAGGGAAACAAGAAGAGTTCAAGTAAGTTATGGTGGATTAATTGTGTTTTATTACTTAGAATGCTATGGTAAATGTTAGTGTTAAAGTTTTGGGTTTGATTATACATCATGGGTATGTGATTATGATCGCTTAATATATGTCTTAATGAAGTAATGATGGCCTAATGGTCAAAATAGACCTATTATTGAATTGTAAACATGGATGTTTATTATTGATATCATATAGAATATGATTTATTACATATGGATGTATATGAACTACATAGAAGTAGTATTGATCATGTTAAATGGTTGGACCATTGTTATATGTTAAATATGCTTGATATCATATAGAATATGATTTATTACATATGGATGTATATGAACTACATAGAAGTAGTATTGATCATGTTAAATGGTTGGACCATTGCTATGTGTTGAATATGCTTGAATATTATTTGGATTAACATATTTGGTATTCACATAATTGGAGGAGCACCTAGTAGGCATTGGAGGATATATTCTTACACCCCGTGGGGTAAGTGTAACTGATTCATACCTTCGGATACCGTGGGGTTTTCCGTTGTGTTATGCCTTGTGACAATACCGTGGGGTATCGATCAAGGTATATCTTCAATTATGATGTAACTGGGTAGCGATATGGGCCTTCTCCATGGAATCCAATTTGTGAATGTATCGAATTGTTATTCCTACATGTTATGATTATGCTCTATGTGCTATGTGTAAACCTCACTTAGGCTTTAAAAGCCTAACACTTGTTATGTGTTTTATATGTTACAGATATTAGTGGTTCCGGATACAAGAAGGTTTAGACTGGGGTTGTGAGCATGGGATCATTGTTGGAGAGTTTAAGATTTGAAGATTATGATAGAACTTTCCGACACCTTTTGTTATATGATTTCTATAGTAGAGATAAGATAAGCTAGTGGTCCATTACTAGCGATAATTAACCTAAATCTTCGTATTAATGGTTATGTAATGATTTATGAATACTTTTACTTTAGAAATGCGAACCACTCTTCCGTTTTATGGAAGTTTTTGTTGACCCCCGTTTTTGGGGTGTTACAAGTTGGTATCAGAGCTTTAGTTTAAGTGAACTAAGTATGATGAGGAGGTACTTAGACTTAAGCTGAGATGAATTAAGTTATGAATCGTGAGATTGGGTAGAAGTATTAAGACGGGATGGCCTTAGGGTCAACAGAAATATGTGAAATTAGTACGGTAACGACGGTAATGAGGATTCTCATGTATGATATATTCACAATCTCAATTAGCTACTGTTATTATGAATATATTGTTACATAAGCATACTTGTTTCTAAATTGTTCCAGTGACTAATGATCAGTAAAGTACGTTTCGTGCGTCTATATTCATATAACCATTTCTCAGGGTTATCTTTTGTTTTATAGCATAATGATGGTAAAAACGCCACAAAGGTCTTTCAATTCTTTGGAGGACAAATCGGTAAATGATTGAGGATTGGAAGGACAACCTGGAACTGGCAGAGACTCATGAAAGTCCGCCGAGACAACCCTAAATAAGTGGATTAAAATGTGTGGAAATAGAATGTAAAATGTTTGATTAAGATGGGAATAGTATGAAATGGTTGAGTAAGTGAGCCTTGGAAGGCATGTATAACAAGTGTTAGAAGGCTGAAAGGGTAACCACTGGTTGGAAATAGAGTGTCAATGATAAGTTGTGTGAGTTAAACAATAGACCTTGTTTGAGTGAATAGCCTTCAATTTCAAGTAGAGTTTTATGCACGGTGTCCTCGAGTATGTGTTACATGGGTTTTCGTGATTTCAAAACAAATGCATAAATAGCAATTTAGTTGATGATAAATTAGTATGTGCATGTGAGTATTTAAAGAAAAAGGCAATACTATTTACGTCGCACAAGCGAAATTTTGAGTTTAGCAATTTGCAAAATACTTCATACTTTACAAGAAAAGTTAAATATAAATAAGTGTGAGAACCGACTAGCTTACTTCATGTCGGTAATTTCTTTCAACTTTTGTTGTATGAAAAGATTTTCATTAAATATATTACGGTCATAACAACATCGTTTTGGTTGAAAAAGATTAAGTTTTTCGGAAAGTAGTATGCAAACGATTCTCGTGATCGTTGTGCAGTACACTGAAGTTATAAGAATTTTGGGGTCATGTGTACCCAAGTTGCTCCAAGTGTTGTTCTTTAATATGAGGAAATGTGCGAAATAATATATTTAATACATTGTTATGCATAAAGGCTATGAACGAACTAAGTCGTAAAATATTACCATAAGCTAAGAAAGAACTCTGAGAATGGAGAGGTGTTGGATAAATCATGGGAGAATGTTTGTAGTTTTGGTAATTGTGTTCAAGAGGAAGGTGAACAATGGGAGAGTTGAAAGTGGACTTTAGTGTCGGTTGTAAGAAGGTCTATACCCTTGTTTGGTAACTAGGAACACAGTTGGCAAGAGACGGTTGTGTCCGAAGGAAGAATTAGTAGTCATCAAGTGATGGAATTAGCAAATTGCTATGAGTAGTGTGGTGAGACAGAAAGGAAATACCCTCGACGTTAAATAAGAATTTATGGTGATCTTGTGATATTAGTATTGCACGAATAAGTTTGAAATGAAGACGATGAGATGTAAATTGTATTATGTTATGTTGAAAGGATTAGGTTCAGTCCTTGTTAATGAATAGATTAAAGAAGTATCGATAGGTCGACTATTGACATTGAAGTCGGCAGTTGTGTAAGACGTATGAGGCCTTTTGCCTGCCATAGGGTGCGGTCTGGGTGCGTCCCGCGTATGCCTGTGCGGGCAGAAACAAAACCGTGAGCGGTACCGGCATGCTGTTATGCAGAGGGTATGCGCAAGGCGGACAATATTGTGTGCGGCGAACTGGGGATGTTATAGAATGCGGACAATACATAACTTGTGAAACACCACATGTGGGGATTTTGAGTGATTGGCGAATAAATCACGAGTAGAAGAGGTTTTGGTCGTGCAATAATTTTGGTGTGTTATATGCTTAATCACTTTTTTTTAGTGTTGGTTTAACTATTGGTCTTATGTGTGAGGACCGTTTGATGATCTTGTATTTTTAGTACCTTTGGACTAATGAACTTTGGCAAAATAATATATATTAATATTGTGGAGTATATAGAATTGTATATACGTGTACATATAGATACATATAGGAATTGACTTCATTGGGAAAGTAGCAATGAAGGGGTCGTGAGATTAGCATGTCTCGAAGCGTGTGTAGCATGATGTGGGATTGATGTATTTTAAATTTCATGAGTTGATATTGATAAATGATCAATAGACCCTTTGAGCAGATGGCTTGGTTTTGGATTCGGTTAAGTCTTAAGGGTATTCGTCGGTTTAATTAACTTAACATAGGCTTGGGGGTTGGAATTACATGAATTGTATTATAATTAAAGTTTACATAATGTGAACACAATGAGTTTTCTTTTGAGATCATGTATGAATGTTAAGTCAGAATCGGAAGATTAAAAGTTGAAGGATCACCTTGTGGGGGGTGTTAGGATAGTGAAAGACTATTGTAGTAGATGAACATTCTACTTATGGTGTAGATGGTTTATATAGAATGAAGAATTAGGTACGAACATGATAAGGGTATGGACTATGTCGATTTGTGATGGAGTGTGCACTATATATATAACGATTTGGAGTCACAAAGAATTAGTAAGAAGTGAGTAAGTTTAAGTTAATTAGAAACTCGTGAGTTGTAGTTCAAACTAAAGTTGGGGAGGAATAAAGTAATGAAATAGATTCGGTTAATTGTGCGGGAGAGCATAAAGGTAAATTTGAATTGTGTACAAATGACCATGAGGGATCTGGTCTGCTGTGAGATGTTATGAGTGGAGAATGTACGAACGAGTAGTGGCATTAATTGTCAAGATAAATGTGTCAACCAGTATTAAGAAGTTATAAAGAGGGAACATTAGATGAAAGTCTTTTCGGGGATTCCAGGTGAATAGTACTAGTTGTCAATAAAGCTGTTGGAATTTGTGGTTGTAAGATGGTGTAGTGATTTGGCTATTATTAGAATAGAATGTCGAGCGGTAGTGTGAGTTTATCCAAAGTGATTGTGGTTGTGTGAGTCGCTAAATAAGTTTATGATTTTGAATCATAGGAAGTTTAATAAAGATGAGAAAGTGTTATCGGTATGTGGAAAAGTTGGGAGAAAGAGACAAATAATGATTGGAGGGTAGTACTCCATGCTAACGTAGGAAGTAATGATAGAAAGGTCGGACCTAAGAATGTAGTTATACTACAGGTTCAATGGAATTATCACCTTTGTTATATAATATTTTAGTGCTTGGTTGCAATGTGGTCGCGTAGTGCGATATTGATGTGAGGAAGTGGTAGTACTTTATACTGAACAAACGTATGGGTCATAGATGTAGTGATGGGTGCCGTAGATATAGAAGTATTCAAAAGTGGTGAGTATGCTCAATTTAAGGTGAGTATATATTTTCATGCAGTATACGTTAATGTTATTTTGAGACCTGGAGATTGAGATGTGGATGATGACGGTATTGAAGACCAAGCAATAGTAGGATAAAGGTTTAATGATAAACGGTTACTTTAAGGAGGCTTACAAATGTAAGTTGGGGAACGGATAATGAGGAAAGAAGTAAGGTTCAGGAAATATGAAAGACGAATCCTTGTTCCTTCTAGATTTTTTATTTGTGAAGCGAACTCATGTGTGGGTTTGGTTAGAGTGCAAAGGTTGGTGATAATTAGGTGTCAACTTTTGGGTTTAAGGCCAAACACCTTTAGTGTAATCGGGGAATTGTAGCTGATTTTAAAAAGAATGATGGTGATGGTAGTAGTAACCTTAAGATACTCATTTGTGATGAGTGGTTTTAGTGAACTAATCTTTGTGTATGGTTAATGAACCTTTCCGTTTGATGATTAATTATTAAGATGGATTTTGGAGTCTATTAGAGCTCATTGGATGCGAATGGCCGTTAACGATATGGACAATTGAAATTAGAGATTCGGTTGGTCTCAGTATTAATTGAGCCTTAAATTGATTTAGAGTTTGAAACTGAAATCAAGATGTATAGAACATTTTAAGGTTGGGAGATGACTGAAGTCGTATGGTTGGGAGTTTCTCTATGGTTGGAACGTTTATCCGTACATAAGTACAACGTATGTGTAGGGGCTTTGTTAATAAACAATTGTTCGAGGAATTGTCTTTATAAACCGTGTGGAAGGAATTTAGATTCCCGTTAGGAATTGTTGAATTTTGGTCGACAGTGAGTCGGTTGACTTTGGGTTGTAAAGGATATAGATTTTGAGGACGAAATCATTTTAAGGTTGGGAGAATTGTAACACCTGGAAAATCCTTGTGAGTAAAAATAGTCCTAATATTTCTTTATATTTTGACTTCTTAGATTATAATTGATTTCCTAAGTAATTTCCGTGATTGTTACGTGTTATTTGAGAACTTCTGATAGAAATTCGTAAGTTTATTCCTTAAGGAAATTAATGAAAAATAGATGAGAAAGTTAAATATTAGATTTTATGGATTAGTTGGATGGGTAATTTGAATACGAGTCCAACGGTTCTTTCCGGAGCAAAAACGGAGTTCTAACGAAGAAGTTACGGCCAAATTAGTGGAAAACGAGAAACAAGCAAACAGAGGTTGGCGCGGATGGTGGCGCCGATGCACTGGCTCGGGCGCTGGCGCCGAGCACCTGACGTGTTGAAAGGAGGTTAAAACCCACCTCTTAGTCCTTAGTCATTCATACCTTAAATTAGAACTCTCAAAAACAGATAGTTGCTCTGCTCCTCACTTCTAGACGAATTTTCCATCAAAAGGTAAACATACATCTCTCAATCCTAATCCAATTCAAGTATTTAGTAGATGAATCTTAACAATTAAACTTGATTTAGGGCAATATATCTTCATCTTTCTTCTTGGAGTGTTTGAGTTCAAATCATCAAGTTAGGGTTATACCAATTGAAGAATTAAGATGAGTAACTTGTATCTAATTGATTGTATTATACTTTACTACCATACTTTATCTTGATTTTGGTATTGATAATGAGAAATCTTGATTAATAAGCTCTTAATGGTTAAGAGGGAAACAATAAGAGTTCAAGTAAGTTATGGTGGATTAATTGTGTTTTATTACTTAGAATGCTATGGTAAATGTTAGTGTTAAAGTTTTGGGTTTGATTATACATCATGGGTATGTGATTATGATGGTTTAATATATGTCTTAATGAAGTAATGATGGCTTAATGGTCAAAATAGACCTATTATTGAATTGTAAACATGGATGTTTATTATTGATATCATATAGAATATGATTTATTACATATGGATGTATATGAACTACATAGAAGTAGTATTGATCATGTTAAATGGTTGGACCATTGTTACATGTTAAATATGCTTGATATCATATAGAATATGATTTATTACATATGGATGTATATGAACTACATAGAAGTAGTATTGATCATGTTAAATGGTTGGACCATTGCTATGTGTTGAATATGCTTGAATATTATTTGGATTAACATATTTGGTATTCACATAATTGGAGGAGCACCTAGTAGGCATTGGAGGATATATTCTTACACACCGTGGGGTAAGTGTAACTGATTCATACCTTCGGATACCGTGGGGTTTTCCGTTGTGTTATGCCTTGTGACAATACCGTGGGGTATCGATCAAGGTATATCTTCAATTATGATGTAACTGGGTAGCGATATGGGCCTTCTCCATGGAATCCAATTTGTGAATGTATCGAATTGTTATTCCTACATGCTATGATTATGCTCTATGTGCTATGTGTAAACCTCACTTAGGCTTTAAAAGCCTAACACTTGTTATGTGTTTTATATGTTACAGATATTAGTGGTTCCGGATACAAGAAGGTTTAGACTGGGGTTGTGAGCATGGGATCATTGTTGGAGAGTTAAAGATTTGAAGATTATGATAGAACTTTCTGACACCTTTTGTTATCTGATTTCTATAGTAGAGATAAGATAAGCTAGTGGTCCATTACTAGCGATAATTAACCTAAATCTTCCTATTAATGGTTATGTAATGATTTATGAATACTTTTACTTTAGAAATGCGTACCACTCTTCCGTTATATGGAAGTTTTTGTTGACCCCCGTTTTTGGTGTGTTACAGTATCTCTGATAGGACTTCCAGTTATCACTAAAGAAAATTTAAAAAATTACTCCTCAAACTGTTCCGGCAATATCACGAAGATATGCAATGGGAATCACAAAGACTCGTGCATGTGTGAAAGAATATAAATTCTATCTTTTTGGCTCAAAATATTGGTTTAACTCGGGACGCAAGTTAAAATCAATTGACACAGTGATTAGAATATGAAGTTCGGAGACCGGAGCTGATGTCTCCCTGTTTCAATATCTAAGACCTCCGAGTGAGGAATAGATAGATTATGTGCTAAATCTCCGTGAATATCTGAAACAAGCATCTGTTGAGAGATACTTGAGTAGCTGGGTGGGGGGGTGGGGTGACACGAGTTATCGACACTGGGTCTATGTCTGTTTCAATATTCATCTCCAAAGAACGAGAATGGATAGAATGTGTGGTTACCCAGATAACTGACTCGGTTGGTAAGGACCAATAATTCTTTTAAGTCCTGTCACATCCTCACCATATTCTCTTCTCTCCAAACTCATCTATCAATCTAGACCCCTCACTGTAGTCTATAAGGGATGTGTTTCTTGGGTAGGTCCTTCCGGTTCTGGATAGACCATAGAAACGATGTAATTCCTAACACTCCTTTCATGCATCGAGTAAACAGTTAAGTAAACAGTTAAGTACGAGTTCTAAACTGAAGTGTTTAGAAGTCACTACACTTAAGAACGAGTCCTGATCTGAGATGATCAGAAGTCATAGTTTGAAATAACATAATTTCAATGAACAAGATCAAGCGCAAAACAGAATGACTCGGTAAGCACAATATTTGCATAAATGAAACAACGATTAGAAAGTTTAATTGTGAAGAACAAGTCACAATTAACATATCAGATAAGAATTGAATCATTGATGTGAACTGATGAACTATGAACACAAAGTGGAATTCAAAAACGGGTGTATTTCCATCGAAAAATCAACAAACAATTGAGACATGGAAATAACTAAATCAAGAGAGTTTTGAACATGGCAATCTTAAACATAGATAATAACAAACGCAAGTAAGTTATTCAGAATGAATTGCCAATGTCTTTGAATTCAGTTAGTGTAACACCCCGAAATTTCCATTGTAAATTAATATGATATAAATTGTATTTTTGGTACAATTTAGTTATGAGAAAATTAACTTGGAGGGTTGATTGGCATTTATTTGGAAGTTTGGGGTATAAATTGGAAAATGGGTAATGACTCATGCTTTATGTGAGGTGTCACATTAGGAGTAAATCAGTATTTGATAATACTGATTTTCTGTGTTTGGTTTTCTAAAAAGAAAAAGAAAAGAAAATCAGAGAAATATCGAGAGAGAGATAGAACGAAGCAGAGAGAGTTAGATATTGAGAAGGAGAAATCGTTTGGTGATTTTGTGGTAAGAGTTTAATTTCTCTGTTAGTTTCATTCATCTCCACAGATTTTAATTATAGTATTCTGTCCAGATTTGATTAAGCTGTTGATTAAGCCATTGATTTTGGAAGAACACTGTGTTCAAGAATACCCAGGTGAGTTATTCATTCTTGTTAAAATTAAGCAAATAAAAGTGTTATAGATATGTTATACATGTATTTAATAACACTGGTATGATTTGATTAAGAAATGGTAAGCTTAATGAACAGTAGAGAACTGAATCAAAAATGGAAGTGACGATGAACAGTAGCTTTTCGTAATAGAGGGTTGTGCAAAGTATAACTTTTCGCAACAGTTGGTTGCGAAAAGTACAGTTTTCGCAACAGTTGGTTGCGAAAAGTGAAGTTGTCGCAATAGAGGGTTGCGAGAAGTGGGGGTTTTCGCAACTGTGGGTTGCGAAAAGTGGAGCTTTTCGCTACAGTAGCTTGCGAAAAGTTTGGACTTCCAGTAGCATTTTTAGGCTGTTATGTGACATGCAATCTGATATGAATATGCTAATTGTGATATGTTTATAACTAAGTTATTGATGTAAAAACCATGCTATGTGAAATTATAAGGACTTATCTATGAGTCCGGAGCTGTGATCAATTATTGAGATGATAATCCCCGATGCTAAATGGCAAAGTAGGGATAACCGTTGAGATTAAATTCTGCACATAGAGATATGGAATATATGTTGAATTGTATAACTTTAATATACAATAGAATGAGTGATGATACACAGTTATTGTGTGGCGTTGGCTAGAAATCTACATCTGGTCTAGTGGGCATATAGTACGGTATAATGAGAACCGTTTACTAGCCAGGGGACTGTTAGGATGTACTTCTAGTTGTAGGAGTGAATCTTGAATCATCTGTGAGGGTCTCTGGTGGTTGTTGATCGCGATAAAGTAAAATCTCATTTGGGAGACCAGTGATTCAAGATGGGGAGGAAACGAAATGAGGAATGGCAGACTTGGAGTTGTAATTCCCATTTCAAGCGAAAGATGAGATATCTTTATTGTTGTTGAGGATTTGACATCCTAATTCAGAAAGAAGCAGGTTTGGAAACTGTAATTTCTGGGAGTTAGAGTTATTTATAAGTCCGGTGGGATTTATAGTAATTCTCGTTGATAGTATGATGACTAGATGAATTAGTCATGAGTAAGGGAATAGGTGGATTCCAATGGTCGATAAGAGCTTGGTATGGTAAGATTGTTGATAACAGGTTTGGTATATCTGTTAATATTTTGTTGATTAATTTTAATTTGATTTGGATAATCTCACTAGGCGAAAGCCTAATATTTCAAATTAAATTGTCTTACCAGGTACTGGCTCTGGGATATAGTTTGGGAAGTGAGATTTCAGTTGAATGGAATCAGACTCGGCGATAACGAAGGATCAAGATTTTCTTTTGAGGACTTTTGGGACGAGCCTTAGATAATCTAGTTGATCTTATTGTGATGTATAATTAGATTGATCAGACTATTTAAGTTAGACGACTTTGTGTATATATAGAAATTTACTTATGATCCTTTGGTTTATGAAAGTCTGACATTTTGATGATCATAACTCATGTATTTTGAGGTTTAAATTGGCCCTGAATTTTAGGGTGTTACAGTATGGTATCAGAGCTCTAGTTTAAGCGAACTAAGTATGCTGATGAGATACTTAGACTTAAGCTGAGATAAATTAAGTTATGATTGTGAGAGATGGGTAGAAGTACTAAGACGGGATAGTCTTAGAATTGACGGAGATATGAGAAGTTGGTACGGTGACAATGGTAACGAGGATTCTCCTGTATGATATATTCACAATTCCAATTAGCTACTGTGATTATGAATATATTGTTACGCGAGCATACTTATTTCTAAATTGTTACAGTGACTAAGGATCGGTAAGTACATTTTGTATAGGGGTATGTGCATAACCATTTCTTATGGTTATCCCATTAGGTTATAGTAGAACGATGGTGATTATACAACTAAAATCCTTTGGAGGACAGATCGGTAAATGATTGGGGTTGGAAGGACAACCTGGAATTGGCGGGACTCATGAAAGTCCGCCAAGGCAACCTTTAATAGGTGATTTGATATGTGCAGAGATAGAGTATGAGATGATTAATTAAGACGGAATTAGTATGACTTGGTTGAGTATGGGGGCCATGGAATGCATGTATAGCAATTATTATAAGGCCGAGAGGGCGACCTCTGGTCGGAAGTAGAGTGTCAATGATAAGTTACGTAAGTAAAAAGATTGACCTTGTTTGAGTAAGTGGCCATCATTGCGAGTAAGTTTTGTGCATGGTGTTTTAGTGTGTGTTACATGAGTTTTCTTGATTTCAAACCAAATGTATAAATAACAGTTCTATTCAAGGATGAATTAGTAGTGCAAGTATGTATTTAAAGAAAAAGGGCAATTTCAATTACGCTGCCTAACGAAATTTTGGAGTTTAGCAACTTGCAAAATATTTCATACTTTACATAAAAAGTTGTATGATAGCAAATAGGTCAAGAAAGTGTTGATCAGTAAACTTTTTATAACCAACAAAAGTATTGATTTGATGATATCGTATAAATGAGTCTGAGAAACGACTAGTTTACTTTGTGTCGGTAAATTTTAAACTTTTGTCGTATAAAAAGATCTTCGTATTTCTGTTGTAACAACATCTTTTGGTTGAGAAAGATTGAGTTTTACGGAAATTTATATACAAACGATTTTTGGGATCGTTGTGTAGTACATGGGAGTTATGAAAATGATTGGGATCGTGTGTGCCCACGTTGTTCCGAATGTTGTTTATTTAAACGAGAAAAGTGTGGATTGAGTTATTTATTAAATTGTCATGCATGAAGGCTATGAACTCACTAGGTCGTAGGGTATTACACTTTAATCTAAGAAAGAACTCCAAGAATGGAGAAGTGTTGGATAAACCTGGGGAAAAAGTTTGTAGTTTTGGTATTTGTGTTATGAACAGTATGAGAGTCAAAAGTAGACTTTAGTGTCGGTTGCATGAGAATCTGTACCCTTGTTCGCTAACTAGGAATATAGTTGACGAGGGACGGTTGTGTCCAGAGGAAGAATTAGGTTCAGTTAAGGACCTTAAGGTTAAGAAAGTGTCGACATGTCAAGTATTGACTTTGAAGACGAAAGTTTTGTAAGGTGTACGAGGCCTTTTGGTCTGTCACTGGGTACGGTCTGGATGCATCCCACGTATGCCTGTGTAGGTAGGAACGAAACCGTGAGCGGTACCGGCATGCTGTTATGCAGAGGGTATGCGCAATGTGGATATTATTGTGTATGACAATTGGGGGATTTTGGAAGATTGTCGAATAAATTATTAATGAAAGAAGTTTTGATTAATTGTTATACAAGTGAAAGACATGTAGTCAAAACGCGCTTTTAATATATTATGAGTGTGCAATATTTTTGATGTATTACGTTTTAAAATATGAACATGTGAGTTGGGGGATTTTGGCAAATCTGACCATGTAAAGTTTTGAGTGTAAACCTTTGTTTTGGGGCCGATGGTCAATAAAGGAATTAAAAAGGTAAAGAGTTTGAGTAACAATGTATTTTGGTTTACGAAATCGTATGAGTGGCACATGTTTAACCAAACGAATATTTTGGCCTTAAAGGCTTGATTTATATTCAAAGAAGTCTTTTGAATGTTTGTCAGTTTTAATGACTCGAGATGGAGTATTGGATGTATTATATGCTTAAATGCATTGTATTTGAACCAGTGACGGTTTAAGTGTTGGTCTTAGGTGTGAAGACTGTTTGATATTTTACTTGTTCTTAGTATCTTTGGAACTAATGAACCTGGGCGTATTATATATATTGGGGAGTATGAAAAGAGTTGCATTTACGTGTACTTGAAAATGAATTGACTTCATTGGGAAAGTAGCAATAAAAGGGTCGTAAGATTATCACGCCTCGGAGCGTATGTTGCATAATGTGAGTTAGATGTATTTAAATTGCGTGAGTTGATATTGATCAATAATCTTTAGATCCTTTGAGTAGATGACTCGGTTTTGGACTCAGTTAAGTCTTAAGAACTTTGACCCGATTTGATAAGCTTGACGTAGGCTTGGGGTTGAACTTGCATGGACGGTATTGTAAATTTAAGTTTATATGAAGTGAATGCATTGGTTATCTTTTTGGGATCATGTATGAATGTTAAGTTTAAATCAGAAGCTTAAAAGTTGAAGGATCACTCTGTGGGATTGTTAGAACAGTGAAGAATTGTTGCTTTTAGATAAGTGTTTACTTTCGATGTGGAAGATTTATAAAAGATAAAATACTAGAGATGAACAAAGGGGGTGTATAGATTGTGTTGATCTGAGAGGAATTGTACCCTGCCTATGCAACGTATTGGAATCGCAAAGAGCTAGTATGAACGAATAAGTTCAAGTTAAATAGAAAATCGTGAGTGGTGGTTCAACTAAAGTTGGGGAGGAGATATTTAGTGATATAGACTCGGGTATTTGGGCGAGAAAACAGGATTATAAAATTAATTATGTACGAATGACTATGAGAGACATGGTCTGTGGTAAATGTTATGGGTGGAGAATGTACGAACGAGTAGTGGAATTAATTGCCAAGATACATGTGCCATCTAGTATGAGACGTGATGTTAGAAAGAGGAAGTATCCAAATGGAAGTTTCGAGAATTCCGGTTGGAAAGTACTATTTGTCAATAAAGTTGATGGAGCATGTGGGTTGTAAGATGGCGTGGTAATATGGCTTATATCGGAATAGAATGTCGGAGCAGTGGTGAGTGTTTATCCAAAAAAAATTCGATGGTATGAGTTGCCAATTAAGTTGTATTCTGAATCTCTGGAAGTTTAATAAAAAAAATGATGAGTATGTCGGTCAATGTGGTGTAGCGGAGGTAAGGTCGTTAAGGAATATAAGTTGCTCTTTATGTGTGAAAGAAATGTACGAGAAATTTATAGTTGAAGATTTAAGAATGGTAATAACTTCGAACGGTAATGTCGTTTCAAGATAATTTAGTTGAATGTTTTAAGTTAGAAATCTTGGTGAAACTGTTTAGTTATGTTTCGAAATGAGAAAATACTATCGGTATGTGGAAAGTTGGGAGAAAGAGACAACTAATACATGAAATATAGTATTCCATACTAACATGGGGAAGCGAGGATAGAAAGATTGGACTTAAGAAGGTAGTTATACTACAAGTTCAATGGAGTTATCACCTTTGATATACAACCCCTTAGTGCTTGGTTGCAGCGTGTTTGTGTGGTGCGATAGTAATGTGAGAAGGTGATAGCATTTTGTATCAAAGAAACGTGTAAGTCATGGATGCAATGATGGATTGTCATAGTTATTGAAGCATAATTGATGAGAAAAGTTGTTATGTGAAGGAGCGAGAATCGATCTTAGAGAAATATTTTGATAAATTACAATCTAAGAGATTGATTATAGGTATGATGGTATTATATCTTTGAATTGTTAATGTGGTTTTAGAGTCGGAGGAAGAAATGATGAAACGATACCCTTGATTGTTTGCCTTAGAGTGATTTCGGGGACGAAATCCTTTTCAAGTTGGGGAGTATTGTAACACCCCGAAATTTCCATTGTAAATTAATATGATATAAATTGTATTTTTGGTACAATTTAGTTATGAGAAAAATAACTTGGAGGGTTGATTGGCATTTATTTGGAAGTTTGGGGTATAAATTGGAAAATGGGTAATGACTCATGCTTTATGTGAGGTTTCACATTAGGAGTAAATCAGTATTTGATAATACTGATTTTCTGTGTTTGGTTTTCTAAAAAGAAAAAGAAAAGAAAATCAGAGAAATATCGAGAGAGAGATAGAACGAAGCAGAGAGAGTTAGATATTGAGAAGGAGAAATCGTTTGGTGATTTTGTGGTAAGAGTTTAATTTCTCTGTTAGTATCATTCATCTCCACAGATTTTAATTATAGTATTCTGTCCAGATTTGATTAAGCTGTTGATTAAGCCATTGATTTTGGAAGAACACTGTGTTCAAGAATACCCAGGTGAGTTATTCATTCTTGTTAAAATTAAGCAATTAAAAGTGTTATAGATATGCTATACATGTATTTAATAACACTGGTATGATTTGATTAAGAAATGGTAAGCTTAATGAATAGTAGAGAACTGAATCAAAAATGGAAGTGACGATGAACAGTAGCTTTTCGTAATAGAGGGTTGTGCAAAGTAGAACTTTTCGCAACAGTTGGTTGCGAAAAGTACAGTTTTCGCAACAGATGGTTGTGAAAAGTGAAGTTGTCGCAATAGAGGGTTGCGAGAAGTGGGGGTTTTCGCAACTGTGGGTTGCGAAAAGTGGAACTTTTCGCTACAGTAGCTTGCGAAAAGTTTGGACTTCCAGTAGCATTTTTAGGCTGTTATGTGACATGCAATCTGATATGAATATGCTAATTGTGATATGTTTATAACTATGTAATTGATGTAAAAACCATGCTATGTGAAATTATAAGGACTTATCTATGAGTCCGGAGCTGTGATCAATTATTGAGATGATAATCCCCGATGCTAAATGGCAAAGTAGGGATAACCGTTGAGATTAAATTCTGTACATAGAGATATGGAATATATGTTGAATTGTATAACTTTAATATACAATAGAATGAGTGATGATACACAGTTATTGTGTGGCGTTGGCTAGAAATCTACATCTGGTCTAGTGGGCATATAGTACGGTATAATGAGAACCGTTTACTAGCCAGTGGACTGTTAGGATGTACTTCTAGTTGTTGGAGTGAATCTTGAATCATCTGTGAGGGTCTCTGGTGGTTGTTGATCGCGATAAAGTAAAATCTCATTTGGGAGACCAGTGATTCAAGATGGGGAGGAAACGAAATGAGGAATGGCAGACTTGGAGTTGTAATTCCCATTTCAAGCGAAAGATGAGATATCTTTATTGTTGTTGAGGATTTGACATCCTAATTCAGAAAGAAGCAGGTTTGGAAACTGTAATTTCTGGGAGTTAGAGTTATTTATAAGTCCGGTGGGATTTATAGTAATTCTCGTTGATAGTATGATGACTAGATGAATTAGTCATGAGTAAGGGAATAGGTGGATTCCAATGGTCGATAAGAGCTTGGTATGGTAAGATTGTTGATAACAGGTTTGGTATATCTGTTAATATTTTGTTGATTAATTTTAATTTGATTTGGATAATCTCACTAGGCGAAAGCCTAATATTTCAAATTAAACTGTCTTACCAGGTACTGGCTCTGGGATATAGTTTGGGAAGTGAGATTTCAGTTGAAAGGAATCAGACTCGGCGATAACGAAGGATCAAGATTTTCTTTTGAGGACTTTTGGGACGAGCCTTAGATAATCTAGTTGATCTTATTGTGATGTATAATTAGATTGATCAGACTATTTAAGTTAGACGACTTTGTGTATATATAGAAATTTACTTATGATCCTTTGGTTTATGAAAGTCTGACATTTTGATGATCATAACTCATGTATTTTGAGGTTTAAATTGGCCCTGAATTTTAGGGTGTTACAGTATGGTATCAGAGCTCTAGTTTAAGCGAACTAAGTATGCTGATGAGATACTTAGACTTAAGATGAGATAAATTAAGTTATGATTGTGAGAGATGGGTAGAAGTACCAAGACGGGATAGTCTTAGAATTGACGGAGATATGAGAAGTTGGTACGGTGACAATGGTAACGAGGATTCTCCTGTATGATATATTCACAATTCCAATTAGCTACTGTGATTATGAATATATTGTTACGTGAGCATACTTATTTCTAAATTGTTACAGTGACTAACGATCGGTAAGTACATTTTGTATAGGGGTATGTGCATAACCATTTCTTATGGTTATCCCATTAGGTTATAGTAGAACGATGGTGATTATACCACTAAAATCCTTTGGAGGACAGATCGGTAAATGATTGGGGTTGGAAGGACAACCTGGAATTGGCGGGACTCAGGAAAGTCCGCCAAGGCAACCTTTAATAGGTGATTTGATATGTGCATAGATAGAGTATGAGATGATTAATTAAGACGGAATTAGTATGACTTGGTTGAGTATGGGGGCCATGGAATGCATGTATAGCAATTATTATAAGGCCGAGAGGGCGACCTCTGGTCGGAAGTAGAGTGTCAATGATAAGTTACGTAAGTAAAAAGATTGACCTTGTTTGAGTAAGTGGCCTTCATTGCGAGTAAGTTTTGTGCATGGTGTTTTAGTGTGTGTTACATGAGTTTTCTTGATTTCAAACCAAATGTATAAATAACAGTTCTATTCAAGGATGAATTAGTAGTGCAAGTATGTATTTAAAGAAAAAGGGCAATTTCAATTACGCTGCCTAACGAAATTTTGGAGTTTAGCAACTTGCAAAATATTTCATACTTTACATAAAAAGTTGTATGATAGCAAATAGGTCAAGAAAGTGTTGATCAGTAAACTTTTTATAACCAACAAAAGTATTGATTTGATGATATCGTATAAATGAGTCTGAGAAACGACTAGTTTACTTTGTGTCAGTAAATTTTAAACTTTTGTCGTATAAAAAGATCTTCGTATTTCTGTTGTAACAACATCTTTTGGTTGAGAAAGATTGAGTTTTACGGAAATTTATATACAAACGATTTTTGGGATCGTTGTGTAGTACATGGGAGTTATGAAAATGATTGGGATCGTGTGTGCCCACGTTGTTCCGAATGTTGTTTATTTAAACGAGAAAAGTGTAGATTGAGTTATTTATTAAATTGTCATGCATGAAGGCTATGAACTCACTAGGTCGTAGGGTATTACACTTTAATCTAAGAAAGAACTCCAAGAATGGAGAAGTGTTGGATAAACCTGGGGAAAAAGTTTGTAGTTTTGGTATTTGTGTTATGAACAGTATGAGAGTCAAAAGTGGACTTTAGTGTCGGTTGCATGAGAATCTGTACCCTTGTTCGCTAACTAGGAATATAGTTGACGAGGGACGGTTGTGTCCAGAGGAAGAATTAGGTTCAGTTAAGGACCTTAAGGTTAAGAAAGTGTCGACATGTCAAGTATTGACTTTGAAGACGAAAGTTGTGTAAGGTGTAAGAGGCCTTTTGGTCTGTCACTGGGTACGGTATGGATGCATCCCGCGTATGCCTGTGTAGGTAGGAACGAAACCGTGAGCGGTACCGGCATGCTGTTATGCAGAGGGTATGCGCAATGTGGATATTATTGTGTATGACAATTGGGGGATTTTGGATGATTGTCGAATAAATTATTAATGAAAGAAGTTTTGATTAATTGTTATACAAGTGAAAGACATGTAGTCAAAACGCGCTTTTAATATATTGTGAGTGTGCAATATTTTTGATGTATTACGTTTTAAAATATGAACATGTGAGTTGGGGGATTTTGGCAAATCTGACCATGTAAAGTTTTGAGTGTAAACCTTTGTTTTGGGGCCGATGGTCAATAAAGGAATTAAAAAGGTAAAGAGTTTGAGTAACAATGTATTTTGGTTTACGAAATCGTATGCGTGGCACATGTTTAACCAAACGAATATTTTGGCCTTAAAGGCTTGATTTATATTCAAAGAAGTCTTTTGAATGTTTGTCAGTTTTAATGACTCGAGATGGAGTATTGGATGTATTATATGCTTAACTGCATTGTATTTGAACCAGTGACGGTTTAAGTGTTGGTCTTAGGTGTGAAGACTGTTTGATATTTTACTTGTTCTTAGTATCTTTGGAACTAATGAACCTGGGCGTATTATATATATTGGGGAGTATGAAAAGAGTTGCATTTACGTGTACTTGCAAATGAATTGACTTCATTGGGAAAGTAGCAATAAAAGGGTCGTAAGATTATCACGCCTCGGAGCGTATGTTGCATAATGTAAGTTAGATGTATTTAAATTGCGTGAGTTGATATTGATCAATAATCTTTAGATCCTTTGAGTAGATGACTCGGTTTTGGACTCAGTTAAGTCTTAAGAACTTTGACCCGATTTGATAAGCTTGACGTAGGCTTGGGGTTGAACTTGCATGGACGGTATTGTAAATTTAAGTTTATATGAAGTGAATGCATTGGTTATCTTTTTGGGATCATGTATGAATGTTAAGTTTAAATCAGAAGCTTAAAAGTTGAAGGATCACTCTGTGGGATTGTTAGAACAGTGAAGAATTGTTGCTTTTAGATAAGTGTTTACTTTCGATGTGGAAGATTTATAAAAGATAAAATACTAGAGATGAACAAAGGGGGTGTATAGATTGTGTTGATCTGAGAGGAATTGTACCCTGCCTATGCAACGTATTGGAATCACAAAGAGCTAGTAAGAACGAATAAGTTCAAGTTAAATAGAAAATCGTGAGTGGTGGTTCAACTAAAGTTGGGGAGGAGATATTTAGTGATATAGACTCGGGTATTTGGGCGAGAAAACAGGATTATAAAATTAATTATGTATGAATGACTATGAGAGACATGGTCTGTGGTAAATGTTATGGGTGGAGAATGTACGAACGAGTAGTGGCATTAATTGCCAAGATACATGTGCCATCTAGTATGAGACGTGATGTTAGAAAGAGGAAGTATCCAAATGGAAGTTTCGAGAATTCCGGTTGGAAAGTACTATTTGTCAATAAAGTTGATGGAGCATGTGGGTTGTAAGATGGCGTGGTAATATGGCTTATATCGGAATAGAATGTCGGAGCAGTGGTGAGTGTTTATCCAAAAAAAATTCGATGGTATGAGTTGCCAATTAAGTTGTATTCTGAATCTCTGGAAGTTTAATAAAAAAAATGATGAGTATGTCGGTCAATGTGGTGTAGCGGAGGTAAGGTCGTTAAGGAATATAAGTTGCTCTTTATGTGTGAAAGAAATGTACGAGAAATTTATAGTTGAAGATTTAAGAATGGTAATAACTTCGAACGGTAATGTCGTTTCAAGATAATTTAGTTGAATGTTTTAAGTTAGAAATCTTGGTGAAACTGTTTAGTTATGTTTCGAAATGAGAAAATACTATCGGTATGTGGAAAGTTGGGAGAAAGAGACAACTAATACATGAAATATAGTATTCCATACTAACGTGGGGAAGCGAGGATAGAAAGATTGGACTTAAGAAGGTAGTTATACTACAAGTTCAATGGAGTTATCACCTTTGATATACAACCCCTTAGTGCTTGGTTGCAGCGTGTTTGTGTGGTGCGATAGTAATGTGAGAAGGTGTACAATTTATAAGACATAGTGTACAACAACTTATACCACACAAGGTTTTAAAACCGGTCACTACCCAGAAGAGACACGCATGCCTTTGCTTTTTCCCCTGGAACCTTCTCCCTTTTAATTTCATGTCTCCTCTGATCCTAAACCTGTTGGGATAGCTTCCAACAAAGCTTTCTTCCTCTTTCTCCTGCTACCTTAAGCTTTAATCGCTGAAATGGAAGATCTGAGAAATCAAATTTGGCAGACCTGGTTCCAAGACGACGACCCAAATTGCATATAAATAGGGCCCTAAGTTTTGATTTCTCCACAAATTCTTCAAAACCCTACAAATTTCTGGAGGTATGGTAACGTTTTAATTGCGATTTAGTCTTGTCTCTTCAAATATTCACGAACTAGCTCGATCAAGTTTCGGATTTTGATCCATTTGATGTGTTTATTTTAGTCGTTCTTTTTGTGTTCTTTGTTCGTTGATTGGTCTGAATATGTCTGTGTGTTCATTGAAATTTTGTGTTTTTTGTTTCATGTGTGGTTTGTGAGGATGTTGGTCTGAATAAATCTTTGTATTCCAATTAGGTTTTTAACGAAAGAGGAATTTGGTTGGGTGGTGCTGCTGGTACATATATATATATATATGTCACGGAATGCTCCTCCCGTTAATTGTAACCCTCTTTAGGTTTTTGTACTTTTTATGCAATGGAATTGTGCTGAAAATCCATATCAGATTGAATTTCAAAAGTGGTATGTTTGATCTTGAAACAGAAAATGTGATGTTTTTCTGTTTGGTTGATCTGGTCATGGTTGGGTATAGAAAATGGCATAACATAAGGGCCATCAACACCATTGTGGGGATATTTACATTGTATTTTATCTTTAGGACTTCCCAAGTGTGAAAATGGCATGGAATTAAGTGACCTGCATATCTCCCATGTTTTTAGCTTTTACCATTTGCATCCATTTCAAGTTAAAAGCCTAGAATTTATATTGTTACAAAGTATGACAAGATGGTTTGGAGCACTTGGCATTTTAGCAACAGAAAACAAACAAAAAAACATAACAAAGAACACCTAATGCTTCCAAGATTTCGTCACTAAATCTACCACACAAACTGCCAAATTGGGATTCATAAACGCCATTACCATCCTCAGATAAAAAAGAAAGATGGAAAAAAGAGTGAATTCCTCAGAATGAGGAACTAAAAAAAGGATCAAGAGATGTTGCTTTTGCTTGTAAATTTGTTATGCTGTGAGTTGTGCCATTAGTTTGAAACAAAAATATCAAAAAGTGATGGATGGATGGATGTATGGATAGATGCAAGTGATGACAAATAAGTAGTAGTTATTTAAAGTTTTAATAGTATTTTCTGGTTTGAATGTGATACGATGTAGGTTATGACAGTCCCTTCAAAAGAGGTGTGCATCCATCCCACCTCACCTGCACGTGTATTAGAGACAGCATTAGCATTAATGTTGGTGCCAATTCTCCCCCCTTTTTAAGTGAAATAGGGAGGCATAAAGCTAGAATCTAATTTCCATGACCCGATTAAAAGTTATGTCACAATGGTAACTCATGGACAGTTAACATACTTATTTAACTCATGGACAGTTAACATACTTATTTAAACATACTTATGCAATAAGACTTGTACCATACAACATAATTCATAATATGGCTCGCCTACCATGGACAGTTAACATACTTATTTGACACATTTTGCAATCTTGGATGACCTCTTTATATATTATCCATATTTATTTAAAGAGTGATCTTTCAGTGTGTGTGTACTTATATACAAATAAACAGGTTTTCTACTTGGCCAATAAAGAATAAACTTTGAAGTAAAGATATGTTATATATACATAACACATACAAATTGAAGGGTATTGTGTGTCACTGTGTTGTGAACATGTGTTATATGGAATTCCGTAAAGGTGGCAGAGAAGAGATATATAGGTAGCTAAAAGGCTGTATAATGTTGCATAATGTTGCTTGTGTGGTGCTGGTGGTGTTGCAGACCCCTCAAAGCAAGATTACGGGTACAAGTTCTCGACTTTTGTATCTTGTTGCATCGCTCTAATACCAAGATAGTTTGAAGTTTGGGACACATTTATTCCTCCTACATATATATATATATATATATACTACATATATAAGCATTTAAGACAAAAGTCTTAAAGACAATTTTTAAAGCATAATGTACAACATTCTAAAGCATTAAATTCAAAAATCTCTTAATTACAAGTTGTAAAGCATAGTTTACAACTCTTTGATGCAGTGATTTTAAAATCGGGCAAATACCTGCTAGCTGCTGCAACCCATGCTTATTTTAGACAACCACAAAAGTACTGGACCATACCTAAAGTCCACAACCATTCTTTCTCTGAATTCTGACCTCCCCCTTACCTCCCTCTTCTACCCACCTCTCAGACCATACTCTCTTCCTGTTATGGAAGATTTCATACGCTTCCATACGATGCATATAAACAGTGCGAGACGAAGAAATAGCAAGAACACCAAATTTCAGAGTAATTTCCAGTCTCCATCTCCATCTGCTTCTCCAATCTCCATCCCTAAAATCGAATTGGGCGACCTCCATCTGCTTCTCTAATCGATTATACCCAATTTCCAGTTAAATCGATTATAGCTTGTACGAAGACGTGCGTCAAATGTTTCAGTCTCTTCTCAAACACCAATCCAAGAAATCGATCAAAACAATGTATCACTCAATCTCCTCTCTCTCAATCGTACCGCATTGAAGCTTCTCCTGCTCGATTTTATCCTTCAGGTACAGTAAGAAAACCCTAACTCTTGATTTGGTATTTTGAATTTTGCTTTTGTTTTTGGTTGGGCTCTTTGAAACTGTTGGTTGATGTTATTAACGAATTGTGATTTACAACGATTTTATTGCTAGGGTTTTCTGTGGTTTTGTATTTTCTTCGTGCCGTGATTTACAACGAGTTTATTGTTATGCTCGCCTGCACCCAAGGGAACTGCAGGAAGAATTACTATGGTCACAACATCCAGGTTAACATTCTTTCAATTTTTCTTGCATGTTTATGTTTAAGATGCTTTTATATGTTGTATCTGAATTTGGTGTTCTTAATGCGATCAAAATTGCTTTATACCTTATCTTTACATTGATCCTTTTTTTATGAATTCTTTATGGTGTGGGTTGTGTGTGAGATGACCCTAATGGGACTCAAGGGGATTACATGTCTTGTAGACTTTTGAAAATTGAGTTATTTTTTTGTTTCTCTGATTTTGGGTCTTTCAACCAAATCGGAGTTTGTAAGTTCAGGATCTTATCTTACAATCAATGTAGAAAGCAGTAATTGAGAATTTGTATGATCAAGTCCAATTGTATTCAATGATGAACAGAATTACAGATCTAAGAGAGAGAGAATCTCAAAGATTACAAAGAATGAATACAAAGTTATACGGGAAAAATCAATCAGTTAGCAACGTAGAGCTAACTACTATTTATACTGCAACGGACATCTTAAAGCTACAGTACAAATAAGAAAGACTAATAAGAACATAACACGTGTCCTAATTAGTTTATAAAATACTAAGTAAAGTATCTCGTCATAAGTTCTGAACAGGTAGTTCAGAACTTCTGAACATTCTTCTGATAACGCTTCTCAGATCTTCTGACTCCTTAACTCAGACATCTGACTTCTCTTCCCAGACTTCTGATTTCTCTTATCAATACTTCTGAGCTTTCACAGTCAGACCTCTGACTTCTCTACTCAGAACATCTGAGTCTTCTTATCAGATCTTCAACACTTGGTTTATTGACAAAACTTCAGATCTAACAATCTCCCCCTTTTTGTCAAATAACCTTAAACTTTGCATCATCCAGTTCTTTCAGAGCAGGAACAATTTTCTGAAGTAGCACATTTCTCAGATTAAGCCTCTTATCAATTTTGTCAATGATTTCTTGAATAATTTCAACTTGCTGATTGATTACTTCTTGAGTCATGTTTGCTTACTTCACTTTCAGCATCTTTTTCTCCAAATTATGCTTTATGATTCTTAAAGTTCCAGAACAGTATTTTGCAGTTTCCTTTGATCTGAAGAAGATCTTTCCACTTTTGTTTTTCAAAAATACTCCCAAATCTGGATATTTGTGAACACTTCCAGTCTTTAACACCTTTTTCTGTTCATGATCTGTGTTGGGATTTGCCAGATAAATACATGACTTTTGTAAGTACAAAGCTATTTGAAAATCTGTATAACAGTGCCACCTTAAGATGTAGAACATGGCCTCAATTACCACACTTCTTGCCTTCCTTTCATTTCTGTCTTTGCTCGACTCTTTGAAGCATAGAAAGCTGTGTAATCTGTAGAAGTCAACCACTGATAGTTTCTCAAAATCTGCATCAGTAAAGTAATAAACCTTGCCATCTTCTCTCAGAACTTCAAAAGATAAGTACTCCATCTTTCTGAATTTCTTAACCCTCAATTCTCTGATTCCAGTAATTAAAAAATCTGAGTAAACGGCTTGCTTTGTTTTGCCAAGACATCTTGATTTTTCAGCCAACCAGATCTGAGTCTCCTTAGGTCTATCATAATACACATCCAAGAATTGTACTTCTTTTGGTTTGAAGAACTCAGGAAAATCAAATTCAAGAAAGTATCCATTTAGATCAATGGATATTTCATCTTCTTTGGGTTCAGACTGTTCAGCTTGATCAAAACTAGTTATCTGCACATTCTGAGATGTTGTGTTCTGCACTTCTTCAACTTCATCTGACAGAATTTCATTCACTTCATACTCAGCAGGAAACACAAAATCATTATGTAGAATCTTTTTGGGATTCACCTCAGATAGCAACCATTTACTACAGTTTCTGATTTTTCTTCTAAGATCCAACCTCCTATTCACAGAGTTCATACATCTTTTCTTTAAACTCTCTCTTTCAGTTTCCACACTTATTTCCATTTTAATCAATAACCAATTCAGAGTTGCATCACTGTACTTCACCAACTCTTTTAATCTGAACATTTCAAGCCTTTCGTGAACTGTATATGTGAACCCTTCTGTCTCCATTCTTTCATTCACAAATCCCTTCAAATGCAAACCAACTTCTGTTTTCTTTGTGGGAGAATTCAGATTACACTTTTCTTTTCTTTCTTCAATAGCCAATTGGAAGTCATACAAGTATATATTTCTGACATAGATACCCAGAAGTCTTCTGCATTCAATTTCCATCAAGGCTTCTTCAGTGCTGGCAAAGAACTTGACTAGAAAGATCTGATCATCAAGGGTCAATCTGTGAAAATCAAAAATAGACATGGAAACCTTTGTATTTATTTCTTTCAGTACTTCCATTCTAACAAACATTAAACCATTGAATTCATCTTGTTGAAACATCAGAACTTTCTCAATTCTTTTCTGAATATGCAGTTTTGAGTCAGGAACTCTGAATCTGTTAGAAGCTTCTGAGTAGATCATCTGAGCTCTGTCATCCATAAAACCATCAATATTACTTTCCAAAAGCTCATACTCTCCTTCTGTGTAGTAAAGATTATCATATATTTCCTCAAGAAAAATATCATCATGAAATTGTCTGGCTAATGGCACATCACTTAACTCTAGGATGAAATCACATACAGGTTCTTCTAGTCTTTGCAAGTTAATCTTTGGGATCTCAATTGGTTTTCTGAATACATACTCAAAAGGCATAAAGTAGTCTTTCACTTTCACATACTCTTCTTCTGTATTTAACTCATCAAAAAAGTTAAATCTAAAATCATCTTCAAAATCCTGAGTATAATTCACAGTTCTGCCTTCTTCTCCCATTAGATCAATAGGTCTTACCATTTTTATTCCTTGCTGAACTTTTTGAACATTCAAAGCTCTGACTAAATTATTATGCATCCTTCTGATCAACTCTTCACTTAATCTCCTTTCTTCTAATTCAGAATCCGTCATATTTTCTTTGTTATACACCACAATATCTGTACACATGTTGACCACTTTACTTTCCACTGTCTTTTCTGATCTCAATACAGATTCCTCAATAGCTTCAGTTTCATCTGAGTTTCCTTCCATCTCTATGTCTAAGTTCAATTCCTCTGTTTTATCTGAATCACCACCATCTGTACTTTCCAACTCCATTTCCTCTGTATCTAAGCTATCAATCTGAACTATCTGAGTTATTGCCTTGAAATTTTCCTGTGTCTGATCTTCTGAACTTTTTGTACTAGCTAATTGCATATCTGCCATCTCAAAATCTTCTATGCCAATATCATCATCAGAACTTAACCTTTGTCCTTTCTCCCCCTTTTGATGATCATGAGGCTCATTATCATCAAACTTTCTCTTCAAGTTCTGATTAGAAGTACCTTCAGTTTCAGTTTCTGCAATAGGAACAAGATCAAGAGGCGTTGAAGTAGAAGCTAATGATACACTCAGTGCTTTCAGTATAGATTCCTGCATCCCTTGCATTTGTTTTAACATATCTTTTTGAAAACCAGACATTATATCCATGATCTCCTTTTTGTGAGAATCCAAGGATTTCTTTACATCATCTACTTTGGTTTCAACAGAAATCAACTTTTTCTCCAACACAACTTTCAAATCTGACACCTCATCATTCAAATCCTCCACCTTCTTCTCCAAATTTTCTACTTTTTCCCCCATCTCCTTGTTTTGTTTCTGAATCTTTTCAAATTCAGAAGTTTCTAACAGTGAACCTGAACCAACAAATGGTCCAGTTTTCATGTGCCCAGAGGGCTCATGGCCTGTAGATAACACACAGTCATCTTGTACAACAGATGCACGTTTGAATGAGGCTTTTGTAATGTTCACCTCACCAGGACTTCCATCCAATCCTCGACACCCAACATTAGGTATGTCTATGAATGTTGTTTCAGGAATACGAAATTCCTGATTTGTGCAAGTGTCAGAAGGAATTTCAGGCTCAATATGAATAGGACTGTGATATTCAGACTCAATGTGTTGAAAAATAGATTGGGATTTATCACCTCCCTCCAAATGAGTTTGGGATGGTTCCCCGGATTTGTGTGAAACAGTAGCATGTTGAAATGCTTCTGAGTGGATATGGATGGGTTGTTCAAGATCCACCACTAGGTCCATGGTGTTTGTTTCAATATTGGACACCAAGAGATGTGAACCAATAGCATTTGTGGTTACCTGGTCAAGATTAGCGGGTTCAGAGGCATCTCTTTCTGTTTGAACCTATGTTGACAATCTCTCATCCTCACCACTCTCATTCTGTTTTTCCTCATCAAATCTAACCAAGCTCTCAGAATTTTCCCCCTCAAGTCTCTCAGAATGTTCACCCATCTGAACATCCTCCCCCTCTCTAATTCGACTAGACCCTTCACCTCTCTTCTCAGGTTGGTCCTCTTGGGTAGGGATTTGAGGTAATTCAATTCCCATAGAGGTGCAATAAGCTTTTAAAATCTCACTCTCCCTTGGAATATAGTTCCTAAGTGATTTTGGCAATAGTTTATGATTGGGATAGTTTTCAAGTCTTGTTACTGAGGTCATCTTACCCAAATTAAATGTAGGACCATGCTCTTCATTAGTTCTTCTTGAGATTGTTCTGTTTTCCTGCATGGCATACCAAATAACAATTTGCCAGTACCTTATATAAGGAATGTATGTCAGTGGAGCATCCTTTGTTTTCTTCTGAATTGCTTTCTGATTCTTCTCAAATGTATTCTTCATGTCTTCCCAAAGTATTAAAGTATAGTCATAATGCCTATTCTTCACTAAACCCTGAAAGATCTGAAGAATTTGTTTAGAACCTTGATCAGCAGAACTATTCTTCCCTGACACACATTTATTTACCACATGAAAGAAGCAAGCCCAAATAGGTGGTAATTTGTTTCTTCTGAACAAACTAAGTGTCCTCAATCCTTCATTGTATCCTAACTTCATAAACTCTGCTATTAAATCCTCTGTTAAGGGTGAGTTCTCAAAATATGTCCTTCTTTGTACATCATCTTTCTCTGGTAAATTCAGCATTTCTCTTAGTGCAGAGATAGATAAGGCAAATGTCACTCCTCCAATTTCAGACACAAACTTATTATCTTCTAACCTAAGATGTTTCCACCATTGTTGTATGTACTGAACAGGCACATTTTTACTTCGTGTAAACCATTTTCTGTACGGATGGTGTTTGAATAACTCCATGATAATTCTGTGTTCAGGCTTAAAACGGCTTTCCTCAAATAATATAACACAGTTATTTTCAGATAATTTCAGCCATTCATTCTCATGAACAATTCTTTCCACTAAAATAGATCTATCTGACATAATAGAACCTGCAGCACTCTGTTCATGTTCAATATTAACGTTTACCTCATCCGCATTTCCTTCAGATTCATCCATTTGTTCATCTTCTCCATCATTTCTTATTGCTTCTTCCTCTACAGCTCTATTCTGTACTTCATCATTATCCGAATCAGATGAATCCATTATCGATTTTGTAGAGTGTAACGAAATTTGACCACTCCTTCGTATTCTAGACATGATTTAAGAAGAAAACAAATTCAAAGAACTCTGGATTTGATTCGTATCTCACTTTTTGCTCTGGAATTTGAAAAGATTTGAAATAGGGATTTTAAGACCTATTTAAAATCCGCGAAGTTGAAAGGTTTAACGGAAAAGCGAAATCAATGTTATAACGGAGTCAACACATTTGAAATGCCACAGAGGATTTAAATGAAATGCGTGGCATAATCAAACAAATATGAAGCTGACACGTGTTAGTGGATAGAATTTTGACTCAAATCAAAGATCTGAATAACACGCTCAGATGTTTTGACTTTTCTTTATCAGATATCTGATTGTTCTTCTCAGAAGAATTTTACCTTGTAACCAAAATGTCATTTAAAATCAACATCTGTCAAATATAAAACATTTTGATTATTCAGAAGAGGTTTGAACAGATAGAAACACTTTTTATCATCAAAATTCTGTTCATATTATGATGAATTAAAAAATCATTTAAAATCTTATATCTGAATATGAAAAAAAATTAATTCAGATATAGTTTGAATAACAACAAAATTTATCATGAAAAGCTTGTTCTTCTTAGAATAATCAGAGATAGAAAATGAAAGCAAATCTTTTAAGCATCACAAAATGATTTCCAAAGGAATTTTGATGCTCCCCCTTGACTTGAGCATGCATTTGACTATTAATGATACATAAAGATGAGATGAAAATATAATAGAAGAAGCATAATCCACACAGTTGAAGTATTTTTATTTCTCAAAAATAAATTTTTGAAAGCTAGATTGCTGATGTATTGACTCAGAATCTCTGACCGTAAGATTCAGAAGTTCTGATCTCAAGACTCAGAAGTTCTGACCTCAAGACTCAGAAGTTCTGAACTCAAGACTCAGAAGTTCTGATCTTAGTACTTAGAAAAATTTAGCATTTTTAAGAAAGAAAAAAATATTTTCAATTAGGCAGATTAAGCATTCCTATTTTACATATGAGAAAAGAAAACCTTTTGTGATCAAGAGGCTTTGTGAACAAGTCAGCCAATTGATACTTTGTATGCACAAAGTGCATCTCTATAGTTCCTTTTTCCACATAGTCCTTTATAAAATGATACCTCACATCTATATGTTTAGTCTTCGAATGTTGAACAGGGTTCTGAGTAATGGCAATTGCACTTTCTGAGTCACAATAGATGGGAATCTTGTTAAGCTGATATCCATAGTCCGTGAGTTGTGTTCTCATCCACAATGTTTGAGAGCATGAAGCAGCAGCAGCAACATACTCTGCTTCAGCAGTTGAAGTGGACACACAATTATGCTTCTTTGATGCCCAACTCACTATTTTATCTCCCAAAAAGTGACAAGCACCAGATGTACTCTTTCTGTCCAACCTACTTCCTACATGATCAGCATCAGTAAAGGAAGTCAATTTGAAGTCAGTTTCTTTTGGATACCATAAACCTAGATCAGGTGTTCCTTTGAGATATCTTAAAATCCTTTTGACAGCCAACATATGTGATTCTTTCGGGTTAGATTGAAATCTAGCACAGAAACAGGTAGAAAACATGATATCTGGTCTACTTGCAGTCAAATAAAGTAATGACCCAATCATGCCTCTATAGAGTTTGATATCTGCTGAAACACCTTTGAGATCAGCATCTAACTTTATGTTAGTAGCCATAGGTGTTCTCATAGAAGCACAATCAGACATTTTGAACTTTTTCAGAATATCTCTGACATATTTTCCTTGATTTATAAAAATACCTTTTGGTAATTGTTTGACTTGAAGACCAAGGAAAAAATTTAGCTCACCCATCATGCTCATTTCAAAATTAGATGACATGATTTTTGAAAAATTATCACATAATTCTGGACTGGTAGAACCAAATATTATGTCATCAACATAAATCTGAATCAGAATCAAATCATCACCCTGTTTCTTTAAAAACAAAGTTGTGTCAATCTTACCTTTCTTGAATCGTGAACCTAACAAGTGTTTAGTAAGAGTGTCATATCAGGCTCGTGGTGCTTGTTTTAGACCATATAAATCTTTGTCTAAAATATAAACATGATCAGGGAATTCTGGATCAACAAAACCTTCAGGTTGATGGACATACACCTCTTCATTAAGTTTGCCATTTAGAAAGGCTGATTTGACATCCATTTGATACACCTTGAAGTTTTTATGTGCAGCATAGGCCAAAAATATTCTGATTGCCTCTATTCTTGCCACTGGTGCAAATGTCTCATCATAATCAATTCCTTCTTGTTGACAGTATCCCTTAGCAACCAATCTTGCCTTGTTTCTGATGACAACACCTGATTCATCCTTTTTGTTTATGAACACCCATTTAGTTCCAATAATAGATTTACCTTCAGGCTTTGGAATGAGTCTCCAAACTTTATTTCTTTCAAATTGAAGCAATTCCTCTTGATTTGCTGAAATCCAGTCTGGATCCTCTAGGGCTTCATTAGCTTTCTTTGGTTCAATCACACTCAAGAAACCAGCAAACATTGCTTCATTTGCTGTACCTGATCTGGTTTTTACTCCTGCTGAAGGATCACCTATTACTTGATGAATAGGATGATTTTTAGTCCATTTATTTGCACTAGGGAGTACATCAATCTCTGAATAATTGTTGTTTGCATCATTCTCATCAATGATTGCTTGTAATTCTGAACTGTCCCTTGTTCTGATGTAAGAATAGGAGTTATATCCAAGTTTGGGTTCTGATTAATGAAGTCAGAATTCTGAGTGACTTGTTCAGAGTTCTGAGTACAAGAATCAGAATTCTGATTACAAGGTTCAGAATTTTCACCACTTGTATTTATTAGATTTGGACATTCCTCTGATGGACCTTTGTCAGAAATTACAGTTGATTGAACTATTTCTGGAGTCTTATTTTTCATCTCTTTGACCATCTTTGGGTTTTCATATTCTGCTTAAGAATCAGAAATTAGTTCACTAAAAGCATCCTTAAACAGTAAATTGAGTTCTGAACAAATAGGATTAGAATTTGTATCAGAAGTCATTTTTGTCTTGTTCAGCATGAGTTCTGAACTGTCTTGTTCAGAAGTCCTCATTCTGGCTTCATCAAAAGTTACATTTATGCTCTCCATCATCCTCTTGGTTCTTCTATTGTAGATTCTGAATGCTTTGGAAGTTAAAGAATAACCCACAAAGTATCCTTCATCTGCCTTTTTATCGAATTTGGCAAGATTTTCTCTGTCTCTAAGAACATAGCACCTGCAACCAAAAACATGAAAGAATTTGATTAATGGTTTTCTTTTATTTATCAGTTCATAAGCAGTCTTATTTAATCTCTTATTGATTAAAGTTCTATTCTATGTAAAACAAGCAGTTGCAATTGCTTCAGCCCATAGGAAAGTAGGAAGATTTGCATAAGCCAGCATTGTTCTCGCAGCTTCAACTAGAGTTCTATTCTTCCTTTCATTTGTTGAGGAGTTCTGACAGCAGGAAAATTGTGAGAAATCCCAGAACTTTCTACAAAATTCTGAAGAGTCTCATTTCTGAACTCTGTTCCATTATCACTTCTGATTTTCTGAACTGGAAGTTGTAAGAGAACTTGAATCCTTTTGATAAAATTTATCAATGTAGTAGCAGCTTCTGACTTAGCTCTTAGGAACTCAACCCATGTGTATCTGGAGAATTCATCAACAATCACAAGCATATATTTCTTTCCTCCCATAGATTGAACTGAAAATGGACCACAAAGATCAGTATGAATCATTTCTAATGGTGCTTTGCAAGATGAGTCCATTTTTAATTTGTGAGAACTCTTTTTCATCTTGCCCATTTCACAAGCTGAGCATAATGATTCTTTTTCAAATTTAAGCTTTGGTAAGCCTTTAACCAGATGTTTTGCAACGAGATTATTAAGATCTTTGAAATTCAGATGAGAACATCTTCTGTGCCAAAGCCAGCATTCATTTGCAGTTGATGTTGATAAAAGACAAACTGTATTTAATGTTTTCAATTTTGAAAAATTAACTACAAATAAGTCCATATGTCTTTTGGCCCAGAAGACTTTAACATCATTTTCAGTTAAAATCATGCAACCTGTTATTTGAAACTTAATTTGACAAAGACTGTCTAAAAACTGACTTATGCTGAAAAGATTATGCTGTAATCCTTCAACATAGAAAACCTTTTGGATAGTCAGATCCCCTTTAGTTAAATCCCCATAACCTTTGACTTGTCCTTTGCTGTTATTTCCAAAGTTTACTGCTCCTCCAGCCTTTTCTGTGAAGTTTGATAGAAAAGACTTCAGACCTGTCATGTGTCTTGAAGCTCCTGAATCTAAAAACCACACATGACAGCCCTGCAAAAGGATCAGTTAGATTTAGGTACCCATTTTGGAATGGGTCCATCTTTGTTAGCTTTGTCATTGGATTTAACATTAGTACCTTTTACTCTCCACTCAAAATCTTTCTTCAAACACCATTTTCCTTGAACTTTTATGAAGTCAGAACATTTTCTGCTTACAAGCTTGTTCAAATTCTTTTTGAGAGTTGTAACTTTTGGTTTTGCTATATTTTCAACTTTCTTTTCTTTTATCTTTTCTTTCTTCTGAGTCTGAGGAACAAAATTTTTCTTCTTTTCTGTATTTTGAGGAACAGAAACTTTCTGAATATCTTTTCTTATGTATGAAACATAAGTTATTTTGACTTGACATTTATGAGAATATTGGAATGAATCATTTTTACATCTAACACAAACAAGATTTTTCTTTGCAAGTGACAATAAATCTGAAACATAAGTCATTTCATTTTTATTGATACTGTTCAGAGTACAATTGCCCTTATTACAAGAATTTCTAGCTTTGAGTTCAGAAGTAGATTTCATTCTAAGCTTCTCAAGATCCCTTTTCAGATCATTCAACTTTGCAAGATCATCTTTCCTTTTGCTTTCTTCTTTTTCTGAAAAAGTCAAGTTCTTTTTGTTAGAAGAATTAGATGATTCACCTTTTTCATATGTACTTGATTCATTAAAGAATTTATCATTTTCTCTTGAAGCATTAATTTTAAAAAGATCATACTCAGTCTTCAGTTTTTCAAGCTCTGTTATTTTCTGAATAAAAATATTCTTTTCTTTCAAAGCTTCTTCAAGTTTAATATCCACCTCACAGAAATCATTTTCAAGTTCATCATAAGCTTTCCTTAAGTCCTCAAGTTCTTGACTCACAAGATTAAATCTCTTTTCAAGTTGCAAAAATTCATCTGATTTTGTTTCAGAAAATCCAGTTGAATCAGACTTCTGACTACCTAAGTCAGAGTTCTGATTTACAGACTCAGATGTCTGATCTTTAGATTCAGAGTTCTGACTACAAAGTTCAGAATCCTGACTAGAAGTTTCAGACTTCTGATTGACTGTTTCAGAATTTTTACTTGTGTCAAATATGCTCTCAATGTCATGATATGAAAAACTTGGTTGTTTATTTTTGTAGCTGACATTTAAAGAATCATACTTGAATTTAGTATCATTGTATCTTGGCTTCTCATCTGTTTGTTTAGAAACTTCTTTCTTAACCTTTTCTTCTGAACCAACTGACTTTTCTGTTTTAGACTCAGAAATTTTCTCATCTGGCTTTTTAGAGTTTGGTCTTTGCAAATTGTCAGAACTTGTTATAGAACTAGCAGGTCTTATGAAAACTTCAACAATTTCTGGGATTTTTGGCTTAGAAACTTGAAGTTTTTCATACAAGTTGATTGGAGCTCTTTTTAAAGTGACATTTTCTTCCAATCCCAATCCCTTCTTTGGGTTGTAAAATCTTGTATCTTTAACATTGCTTAATAAAAGATTTAGTGTTTGCTGAGTCTGACCTCTTTTCAAATTCAGATCTTCTAATTCTTTAATTTTGGTGTATAAATTCTTTCTTTCTTCAAATAACATATCAAATTTTATTTGTAAATCACCTTTTTCATCCTTTATTTTTGAAAACTCAACTTTTAGTTCAGAAAGCCTTTTCATCAATTCAGAATTTTCATCTTTAACTTTCTGTTTCTCAGCCTCAGATTCTTCATATTGTTCTTTTATTACTTCTTTTTCAATTCTGAATTTGTTAACCAAATTTCTTTCTTCTTATATCTGTTTTCTTAGATTAGCAAATTCAGTTTTCATTTCACCAATCTGTGTCATTAACTCTAATTCAAGTGAAGAATGTACCTCAGCAGATGACTCAGAATCAACATCTTCAAAATCAGAATCATCCTCATTCCTCATTTTTGCCATATAGCTCTGCATTTGTGGAAAGTTGATATGATCATCTTCATCAGAAGTGTAGTACAACCAATTCTCCTGTTCAGCCAACAAAGCAATTTTATCATCTCTCTTCTTTGCAAGCTGAGCCTTCTTGGTGTAGTACTCATAGTCTTTCACAATTTTAACTCTGCAATCCTTAGCATAGTGGCCAGATTTTCCACATTTGAAACACAGATTCCTTTCTTTTCTCTCATCCTTCTCTTCTTTGTTTTCTTCACTTCTCTCTACTCTCTTTTCAAACTTATTTTCTTCTCTGTCTTCTTTCTTCTTATTATCTGAACTTCCAACTCTCTTATAATTTCCTTGAAATCTACCCTTCCCATACCTTTTGTTGAAAGTATTTGTCAACAAAGCTAGTTTCTCAGCCATTATCTTGATATCTTCATCATCTTCTGATCCTTGTCAGATTCTTCCAGATTAGGTATCTCTGATAGATATGCAGTCTTTTTGGGTGCTTTGATTGCTTTGGACTTTGATAAGAATGCTAACTGATCAGCAACATTTTTCTTCTCTTCCACAACTAACTTGACAGAATCTTCATGTTGATTAAGAACACAGAACAGATCATTTAAGTCTTCTTCACACATATCCTTGTTCATTTGCAGACTTATGGCAAATGATGACCATTCTGAATTTAGACTGTTCAGAAATTTGTAATTTATTTCTGACTTCGTTTTCTTCAGTCCATTTCTTCTCAAGTCATTTAGAATAGTGCAAAATTTACTGTATGTTTGTGTCAAACTTTCTGACTCTTTTGCTTTGAACCTTTCATAAGCATTTATGCTTTGATTTAACTTTGCCTGAATAGATCTCACAGTTCCTTGCATCTGCCTTTCCAATTCGTCCCACATTTCTTTAGCTGATGATCCACTGTCAATCCTGTTAAGAACCTCATTTGGGACAGCCAAAGTCATCAAAGTAATTGCTCTTTTGTCAATAGCATGCCTATTCTTCTGTTCAGCTGTGTATTGGGAATAACTCTTTTTCACCCTGGTCGCTGGAATTTCTGGAGTTGTCTCTGTAGCAGGAGTTGCAGCAACATCGATGTACACTTCAATTGGACCTTCTCGAATAGAGATCATAAGATTTTCATCAATGTTGTCTAGGAATTGGATCATACGGATTTTCCATTGCTGATACTCTTCTGGTATAAGAACAGGTGGTTTGGTTTCAGATCACATGGCTAGATATTCTTTAGAAGACATGATTGTAAGAAAATTCAACAGAAAGACAAATTCGAGTTTCTTGATCGAAATGTAACAGGTAATTCAAGAATTGCCAAGAATTCAAGAACTAGTCCTAGCAGCGGAATCGAATTTTGAATGAATCAAGAAATCTTCAAGAAATTGATCAATTGATCTTCGCGATAACAATCTTGAACGAATTTGTTTGTTGATTGGCTCTGATACCAATTGTAAGTTCAGGATCTTATCTTACAATCAATGTAGAAAGCAGTAATTGAAAATTTGTATGATCAAGTCCAATTGTATTCAATGATGAACAAAATTACAGATCTAAGAGAGAGAGAATCTCAAAGATTACAAAGAATGAATACAAACTTATACGGGAAAAATCAATCAGTTAGCAACGTAGAGCTAACTACTATTTATACTGCAACGGACATCTTAAAGCTACAGTACAAATAAGAAAGACTAATAAGAACATAACACGTGTCCTAATTAGTTTATAAAATACTAAGTAAAGTATCTCGTCATAAGTTCTGAACAGGTAGTTCAGAACTTCTGAACATTCTTCTGATAACGCTTCTCAGATCTTCTGACTCCTTAACTCAGACATTTGACTTCTCTTCCCAGACTTCTGATTTCTCTTATCAATACTTCTGAGCTTTCACAGTCAGACCTCTGACTTCTCTACTCAGAACATCTGAGTCTTCTTATCAGATCTTCAACACTTGGTTTATTGACAAAACTTCAGATCTAACAGAGTTCTTGTATTATTTCTTTCTTCCAAAATTTAATTTCTCTTCTTTTTGTTTTCTTAGCTTTAGGTATATATAATCTGCAGGTTAGGTTCCAATGTGATCGATTGGTGTCTCAAGACCAGTTCCATCGGGGTTAGTTTGTGACAGTTTTTTTAGTTTCGTAATTAGTTTGTTTTTTTATTTCAATGGGCTTATGTCAATAGGTTTCTTCTTGATGTCGTTTGAACTTTTTCTGTAGCATCGTCTGAAAAGAAATCCACAGTGGAGGAGGTGCGTTGTGTAATTTCATCCATTTAATTTCTCCTCTCTTCAAACAGGTCAAAAAACCCAACACCCATCTCTCTAAGCAATCCCAAACACCCCCTTAATGACACATGATGATGCCTCAGTAGAATCTATATTGTTATTGCATTAAAAGAAACTCAAAAGTTTATGAAAAAAAATTAAGATAAATCATTCCCTAATCATCATTAAGAAATAGTAATTTTTCCCTCTCTTTTTTAAAGGCAAACAAACCAATAACATTACCAAGAGTACAAAGGACCAGACCAAGAAAACTTTTCAAAACACAACCTAAAAATGAGCCCTGCACTATCTAAACAAAAGCTTGCAAGGAACAAACTTATCAAAAGCCAAACCAAACAGTCCGCCTAGCAACTACCGGACAACAGCTTAATGCAGCTGTCTGAACCGAACCGTCCACAACCATCCTGCAGCAGCGAAACTGCAGCAATGGGACAGCCACTGCAACAGTAATGGAGCAACATCCGGACGGCAGCTTAATGCTGCTGTCTGCAACGATTCAGCCACCCCATATCTGCAGCACCAAAATGGCTTAATCCACTAAGTCCCTCCGCTACCGAACTGCTTCTGGGAAAGATCAACTCTGCACAGCATGTACCCAAGCTCCATTTTTTTAGGAAGTCGTAGCCACCAACCCGAATCCACAACAGGTTTCTGCACAGCCTGCATTAACACCACACAGAGACTGTTTTTTATGATGCAATGCCTGTTGTGGTGATGTTAGCCATAGATTCCAATCCAAGCTTCTACCCCCCAATCTTCTTGTGATCCATTCATAGCTGCGTCTTTGGAACTCGAAGAATCGATCATCCAGATTACTTTTCTCGCCCCTGAACACTAATTGGTTACGATGAATCCATATAAAATAAGTAAAACTCCATACCGTTTCCAGCCAAATTTTTGGTTGCACATTCGGACTTAACTCGTATACATTGAGATTCGCTAATTCTTGCAATGAGCCTATATTTTCTTCCCTACGAACCCACCATTTCAACACCTTATTCTACACTTTGGACACACCTTAAACCATAATAGACAGATTGTTAAATCTTGAGTTTTTTTATTAGGGGAGGAGCATTCGATGTATTGTAAAAGAAGGAAAAGGGGAGTCGTGGAGGATTGTTTATATGCGGTTGTTGGTTGATCTCCAAGGAGATTCCAAACATGTATAATTCGATTTCAAATGATTTTTGTATGTTGATATATTTGTAATGTTAGAACGAAGCAAATGAAGTACCATTTACCTTTTCTTTTTGGTAATTTTGTACTCAACTCAAGTGTTGTGTTGCTTTATCTATGTTTACCAATTTCTATAAAACTCAGATTGATTGTGCTTGGCCATGGAGGTATAATCAAGTGGATTTGTGCACAAATAGTAGCTTACTATATTTATGCCATGCGACCTCTATAATATATGCCCATGTTGCTGTGTTCTTCATTACATCCGTATTAGGCGTTCTATTTATGGTTTGTGATTGGGCTTCTGATTTTGGTGATTTTTCTGCCTCAGTTAATTTGGGCTTGTTTTAAAGATGTATGATAGCTTTTGTCATGTTTTTATGGCTGTGGATTTAATTTTGGGGGCTTTCAGGGTTTATAGGTTTCCATTTCATGAATCTTGGCATTCGTTCTTTGGTCAATTGGTCCTGCTTGATATTGGGCTCCTAAGACTATGTATGATCCATGCTTTTGGAAATTTTTATTATGGGCTTTATTTTCACTTGAGTTTTCAGTTTTGTGGCTTTGTTGTTAGTTTTTTAATGTTTTTTTCAAAGCATTTTCTTGGTAAATGTTTTGTATTGTACAAATGGGTAATGATCTGTTGGATGTTGTTACAAAGATATGATTATACCATTTTATTGTAAAATAATTTACAAAGATTAGTTTTGCTTTTGGGTTGTACGAGATCAGGAGTTTTGAAGATGGTCAAGGCTTTTTCTATAACGGTCTAACCAAAATCATTCTTGAAGGTCTTTGCTGCCAACTTTTAGCAGTTAGTATGTGGTTTAACGTTGTTTAGGTGTTGTCCTGGGCAGATTGATTATATTCGTCCTGATCAGATATGAAAAAAGCATGTTCTTGTTTTGGTTTATTTTGGGATACATATGTTCATTTATATATTCCTCATTCACTTAATTGCTTGTTGGTACGAGGTTTAGTATTCAGTGAATACTATCTCTTTTGGTTCAGATTGTATGTCCAAGGTTTTATCAACTATGGATGGCGAGAAAGAAGATTTTGGATGTTTTTTTTCACATCAATGGCTGCAGGTGGTATTAGGTTGGTTTCCCCTTATTATTTTTACATCATACTGATTGGAAGATGGGTTGTTTATGCTTAATGGATATGGGATTGCCACTTGATGAAAATTGAAGGGTGTTACAAAAACAACTGATAAAACGAGCTGAACAGTTCAATCCGAACCGAGAAAGACAAAAAAAATCCAAAAACCAAAAAAACCCGGGTATTCGCCGTCTGGTACGGTTTTGAATTTTAAGTACCCACGGGTGATCTTTTATGTGTACAAGTTTTTGAAACTGATTTAAAAGGTTGATTATCGGTAACCGTGATCGGCCCATATGGAACCCACCCGTAGGAACCACAACTGAGGAAACATTTCAGAGTTGACTTAGCCCCTGAGGCTAGCGGAAGGAGTCAATCTCATCTTCCGCATGCTTCGAACTTGAACATGTGTATTTGAGAAGAAAAAAAAGTCACTCAACCCCTTTGTCAAACTCGAAAGCTTTTTATTTTTCATTTACGATAAAATTTTCACAACTTACTCACCCCGTGCATTGCACGGGTATACGACTAGTATATATATATATATATATATATATATGTATGTATAGATTAGCAAATTAGTAATGCTTAGGACACGTTTATTCTTCATATTGAAAAACGAAACTATATTGGAGCATTTTGAGATTGTGTATAGATAAAGCTTTGTTTGTAATTATTTTTTTGGATTTGTGGATCATTTTTTTCCTAACTGGTACTAATATTTAGGCACTTTTTCAAGTTATACCCATGATCAAGCACTTATGACTCAAGTGAACCAGTCCTTCATCTTCTCTTTGGGACAATGGTTGTAAGTATTTATGTGGAAAGAGCATATATGCTTGAGTACTTGGGTAAGTTGCTTGCATGAAAAAGCTATGGATCAAAAGACATAATTTGTCGGAACTTCTTGATATAGTGTCTTCAGTTTTTATTTATTAATGCGGATATGGTTGTATTATTCTCATTGTGTAATCAAGTTTCATAAATTTACTCATCACAAGTTATATTGTGGTTTAAAGTAATATTTGTTGATGAAAATTTTGTGAATCATGAAATATAAATGGCCTCGTAAGTCCTAACATTCACTTAATATTAGCTCTCAAATATAATGTCTTGAAAAAAAGAGAAATCGTACATGGTTGAAAGAGTAACATAGGCTCCAAACATGGAATTTTTTGCATAAATAACATAGTCCTTCTTGTGGGGTAGTTGATCAAATGGTATCAATTCAAGCAAACTCATTTTGGAGACTTGTGGCAGAGACTTGGTCAAAGCTTTATGTGGATGGTCATTTGAAATCTTCATCATTAGCACTTTACACTCAAGGTAATTTGAGTTATTTATCATATTTGATTTGTCTGTTTATTTTATTTTTTTGAATTCAATTGGGATTGATGGAGTATAAGAAACAACAAAGATAGAAAAAACAGCAAAGTGTTCATTTTTTCCATGAACAAGTTGTGCATAATGCTGAAATATTCTTGGAATTTTTGGTTGTAAAGTATCGAGATTCATATAACGAAGTTGGCTCCTTTCTTTTCATTTAGATTGACACTTAATTTGGTGTGTAATATGTGATTCAAGAAGATTGAGTAATCATAAAATGACGCAAGAAAATATTTTTTTAATTGAAAATAGATCGGATGAGCAGCTAAAATTGTAGAATTATGCTTGAGATTTTTCGTCTATGAAGAAGCCTCTTCTTAAATCTTTCTTTTAAGTGTGGAGAATTCGAGATTCCATACTTTGCTACTTATGATTACTATATGTTTCCTCCTATAACTTCTGAAATTGATTTTTTTTTGTTGCATGTTTAAGATGGCCACTTAAGGTTTTTCCAATATGTTTGCTATTTATTATATTAACAACTTAATATGAGCTTAACTTGGAGTAGAAAACTCAAAACTTTATATTCTTGGTACAAATCAGAGCTGGAAGTAATTCTTCGTTTGTGACCTAATAGTATAAAAAGAGGCACCAATTTGACTTTCTCAACTCAAATCTGGGTTTAAAGACAATCAATTAGACCATTACTACTTAAGGACTATAAATACCCATTTGAGTTTGTTAATGATGTATATTTTTGTCTTAACAAATGTTACAAATTGTTCAACACTAGATAATGACCTCCAAACCAAGATTAGTCGATATCTTTGTCAACCTCCCTTGCAATATTCTACATGGCTTCGATTACCTGCTGAACTTAGAACAACAAATCTTGATTCATTTTTTAGGATATCAAGGCAACAGATTGGTCAAAAATGTTGCCCCATTTTAGCCGGTTGTGATAAAGTCTACATTGACTTGGAATGGTCCAACTTGATTGCTATAGAGCGGTAATTAGCTTTTACTCCTCTGTTCCCTTTTAGTTGATATGTTGTTGGAGGGCGAGCCGACTCTCCATCTAGAAATTCTAAATATTTTGAAGTCGTAATAATTCTCCATGCTGACTGATTTCTTTGATTGAGAGGTTCGATCATCGATTTTGTGTACTTTAAAGTTAGTGTTCTTTTGATCAAGTTTCTGTTGGATCAATTTCATTGTAGTAATTGCTTTTGTTTGTAAAGCATGGAGATTCATGTTACGAAATTGGTTCCCCTCTTTTCTTAATAATCGAGGCTCAATGTAGTGTGTAATATGTGATTCAATAAGGTTAAGAAATATCGGTTGTACCTACAATAAGCCGTAAGAGAACTCTAATTCATGTTCTTATTTGTATGGTTATTGTGTAATATTCTAGCTTTGTAAACCTATCATTATGTCCTACGTCTTGAATTGCACGTGAGATGCACACATAAGACATGTTGCTAAGTAAGAATTGAAGCAATGAATAAAACATGGGCAAACCGTAAAATTTTCTTTCACTACATATATTTTCACATTGTTGGGCCTAATCCTTCCGACTAAACATGATGAGGCATGCATATGGCTGGAATGTGGAAACCAAATAAGACCCGACGCTAAAAGATTTACCCGCGCTGCATCGCGCGGGTACACTACTAGTATATATATATAGATCTCGGATTGTTACATCATCATTTCTGATCGTGTGTTTCTAAAGATTAATACTTGCGTATTATCATTTCTATACTTTCAAGTATTCACACACACCGGTTCAACTTCACATTGACTTTGTTATTACCATGTCTCAAAACCAAACATTTTTCGATGGTAATACTCCTGCTTGATTTCAAAGTTTGTTGAGGATCATATTCTTTCAGCGTAAGAGAATTAAGCGTTTCATTCAAAGATTGTTTATATTTGTTCATATAAACAAAATATTCAATTCTTTGATACCCTAAACCTTAAATGATTATCATTCATTTTTGATCTGATTGATACATTGTCAGATTCTCAAACAAGTCTTTCGAATTCATTTCATTCATTCAATATCCTTGTTTTGAGAAATATTCAAAGATCAAATGCTCAAATCTTCATGATATTATTGAGGAGCATACATTCTGATGACAATGTTATCAAATGCAGATATTCTTATTTGTTCAAAATAAACTGTTGAACAACGCAACATTTTATGACAAGATTTCATGGGAATTAGGGTGAGATATAATAGAACTTCTATGGATCCACGTTAACCAGTGTTTCCTACCTAAGAAGTTATCCTTGAGTGATTGAGGGGTGAGGGGTCAAAATCAAAGAGTGGGGGAGATTACTCATACAGTTGAGTATCTCATTGTGCCGAGGTAAAATGATAATGAGAGTTTGGTTAGAAGTGAGCGGATTAAAAACAGAAAGAGGGTGTGAGAACAGAGTTAAAAGAATAAGAGAAATCTGCACTATCCAATTTCTGAGCTGGGCAGCCACATTACTGATTGGTTCACATTCTTTGGTGACCATCACTGAAACAGGCAACTAGCCCATGCCAACTCTTGCATTTAACCCCACCAGCTACTCATTTCTTTCTTAACAAAGGAATGTTTCATTTTTCTTGGGGACGCAACATATCATCTATATGATCTTCACTCGGAAGGTTTAGATATTGAAAAAGAAGGAAGTTTGCCCCACCTTCGCTCTTCATTCATGCACATTGAGTCCGTGGAAACTTGTTGCTATCTCAATCGTTTACACATTTTGAGCCTAATTTTCAAGCATAAGTTGGTTAAATCATTTCTACACAAGCACGTACACACAAGGAATATGTTTTCTTGTCATAACGTTCATAGAATTTTCTTTGTGGTTTTTCGATGATTGAATGGAAGCCCTGGAGGAGTGAACATCAAAAAGCTCCTTTCCAAAGTGCATTCGTTGTACTAAGTGGCTCCGTGCAACTTACAGGCATTATAACTGATTCATTCGTTGTTTCAGGGTTACCACTTTATTTTGTCTGAATTTGAAAAGATTCGGATAAATATTTTTGGAATTGATGGATATTCAGATCAGAAGGAGGAGATTGTTATTGGTGTATTCAAAGACTGTTGAAATTGAAAAGAATTTAGATGATCATGATGCTCACAATTATCAAAAAGGGGGAGAAGATATAAAAGTTTCAATTTCAGAATAAGGTGAAGTTTTGTTAAAGTCAAAGAAGTTCGAGATAAAAAGTCAAGATGTTTCAAGTTGTTTCGAGAAGATTCAACAAAGATTCAAAGTTCAAAGAATGTTATTGTTGAAGAAGTGAAGATACGAAGTTCAAAGTTCCCAAAGCTACAAAGCTCAAAACCCGTTAAAGTTCAAAAGCCAATTCATATTCAAAGACTGAAGATATTCTCAAAGATGGAAAGATCCATGCTACAATGATTCGAAGATTCGAAGAGATGAAGATTTTATTTGAAGACTTTGACCAACACCGCAAAGATTTGAAGTTTGCGTTTCAAGACTTTGATGACTATTTGACGATGAAGATCCAGTTGAAGACTAAAGCAATCAGATTGGATTTCTAAAGACAATGCTTATTTGAATATTCTTCAGAGTTATTTTTCGAAGATTGATCTTCCTTCAAAGCGAAGAGGAAGACTGTTCAAAGAGCTAAAGTGTTGAAGATCTGAAGATACAAAGAGCTGAAGACTATCGTCATCAATTTTTAAATCTTGAATCCATAGGGGGAGATTGTTAGTGCATAAAATGTATTCAAGATTTAATGTCTAATTGTAAGAAGTCAAAGTAGAGACTTTAAAGGTCAAAGTCAAGGCTTTTAAGTGAGAGTCAAAGTATATAAATAGGATATTGTAATAGGAAATGAGTGGAGATCTTAGAAGAGTTGTCATTGTTGAATTCATACGTGTGAAATAGAGATGAGTTTCTAGAGAGAGAAATTAGAGAGAGAAAGTGGATCTCACTCCCATTCTTGTACATTTCTCTATTCTAATGAAGATCTAAGTGTATTCATCATTGTTACTTGATTGAATCTGGATAACATTATTCTTCCCATATCTCATATTGAAAGTATTAGTCAATAAGGCCAGTTTCTCAGCAATCAGCTTGATATCAGCATCTTCGTCAGATTCCTCTTCCTCAGCAGACTCTTCCTCTATATTTGGAATTTCAGACAAATACATAGATTTCTTGGATGTTTTGGATGATTTGGTGATTTTGGCTTTTGAAAGCAAAGCTAATTGATTAGAAACACTCTTCTTTTCCTCAACCACTTGCTTACAAGAATCCTCATGTTGATTTAGAATACAAAATAGATCATTTAGATCTTCCTCACACATATCCTTGTTCATCTGGAGACTAACTGCAAAAGACGACCATTCTGAATTAAGACAGTTCAGAAATTTGTAATTGATCTCTGACTTTGTCTTTTTCAACCTATTCCTTCTGAGATCATTCAATATTGTGCAAAACTTGTTGTAAGTCTGAGTTAAACTTTCTGACTCCCTTGCTTTGAATCTTTCATAAGCATTGATGCTTTGATTCAATTTTTCTTGAATTGATTTAAGTATACCTAACATCTGCTTTTCCAGTTCATCCCACATTTCCTTTGCAGATGTTCCACTGTCAATTCTATTGAAAACCTCATTTGGAACTGCCAAAGTCATCAAAGTAATAGCTCTTTTGTCTATTACATGTCTCTGTTTCTGAGCTTCTGTATATTGTGAAAAACTCTTCATCACTCTGGTAGCAGGAATCTCTGATGTAGTATCCGTTGCAGGTGTAGCAGGAACATCTACATAGACTTCAATAGGACCTTCGCGAATAGAGATCATCAAGTTCTCATCAATATTATCTAGGAATTGAATCATTCGGATTTTCCATTGCTGATACTCTTCAGGAATAAGAACAGGAGGCTTCGTTTCAGATCCCATCGCGAGAAATTATTTCAAGGCATGATTGTAAGATGATTCAACAGAAAGACAAATTCGAATTTCTTGATCGAAAAACAGAACAAATTCAAGAATTACTAAGAATTCAAGAATTTCGAGTAGCGGCAAAATCAAGTGACGAATTGATCAAGAAATCTTCAAGAACACGATCAAGAACCTTCACGATCACGATCTTGAACAAATTTGTTTGTTGATTTGCTCTGATACCAATTGTAGAAACCAGGATTCAATCTTACAATCAATTATGAACAATCAAACAGTAAATGATAGAGAATTAGATCAAACAAACTTGTATTCAATCAAGAACAGATTACAGATCTTAGAGAGAGAATCTCTCAAAGATTACAAAGTGAATACAAAGTTATGCGGGAAAGTTAGTTAGCTAAACAATGCTAACTTCTATATATACTGATAGGAAATACTAAAGCTACAGTACATATAACTAAAAGACTAATAGAACAATTACGCGTGTCCTAATTAGTGAACAAAATATAAAGGAAAATATCATGTCATAAGTTCTGAACATGTTGTTCAGAACTTCTAAACATTCTTCTGATAAAGCCCTTCAGAACATCCTTCAAGTACTTGGATATTTTCAAATTTGCCTTCAGAAGTTCTGAGTCTCCTACTCAGAACTCTGACCCTTCAATTCAGACATTCACACTTGGTAATCTTCTCAAGATTCTTTATCAGAAGTTCTGAGTCTCTTACTCAGAACTCTGAGTCTTCTGCTCAGAAGCCAACATTGTGTTTATTGACTAAACTTAAGATCTAACAATTATGTTTAAATCTTGTTTTAACTTGAGGTTTAAATTATCCCTGATTTTTAGGGTGTTACAATATGGTATCAGAGCATTAGTTTAAGTGAACTAGGTATGATGGTGACATACCTAGACTTAACCTGAGATGAATTAAGATATGATATGTGAGATATGGGTAGAAGTACTAAGATGGGATAGTCTTAAAGTCGACGGAAATACGTGAAATTAGTACCGTAGCGATGGTAACGAGGATTCTGATGTATAATATTTTCACAATTTCAATTAGCTACTGTTATTATGAATATATTACTACACAAGCATACTTGTTTCTAATTGTTATAGTGACTAATGAACGGTAAAGTACGTTTCGTATATCTGGTTATGTGTAATCATTTCTTATGGTTATTTTTTTGTGCTATGTCAGAACGATGGTTAATACACCAATTAAGCCTTATACTTCTTTGGAGGGTCGTGTGGCAAATGAAATTGTGAAAGGTCAACCTGAAAAAGATGAAGTTAATGAAAATCCATTAAGGTTTCTTATTTTGGGAGAAGGAGGAAATCAAACTCATCGACTTAATGTTAGTATTTCTGATCCAGTGACGACGGATTCTACCATGGAGTCCCGTATAATGGAAAACGTGATGCGGGTCACGAATATTGCATTGACTCAACAACAGGAAATGTTTACAAAAATGTTGAATGATCGTATCGACAAGTCACAAAGACCAAAGGTGAGTACTGGTACTAGGATTCCACCTGTTAATCCAGTATTAATTACTGATGATAGAATAGAAGAAGTTTATACTGGAAATAGAGTTGAAATAACTCAAGTGGGAGAGAAAAGAAAGTGGGAGGATAGATTAGAACCTTGCCAAAAATCGGAAACTTTTGCTAAAAACTATTGTATTGAATCCTGTCGAGAAACCAAATTGTATATAAAATGTTTCAAGTGCGGAGAAGCTGGCCAAACAATTAAAAACTGCCAAATTCAAGGGTCAACCTGCTATGAATGCAAGAAGCCTGGCCATTATCGGAGGGATTGCCCAAAGTTGAAAAATAGCGGAAATCAAGAGAAGAAATACAACATTCCAAAATCAACAGGATGAATGTTTCGTAGGACGGTGGAGGATGTTAATGTAACACCCTAAAAATCAGGGCTAATTTAAACCTCAATTGTAACAAGTTATGACAAAACAACATCCAAACTTTTATATAAAAAGAGAATTAACTATGAGGTTTCATAATTACAAACATGGAATTCTCACAATAACTTA